>OU611816.1:10000000-11391369 GCA_914767695.1 Ptilodon capucinus | reverse complement strand
AGTTATTCTTATTATTGAAACAACAATACTTTTAGTGGTAAGCCCCTGAAATCGCCCTAAGTCTGTTGCGTGTCCAATATGACCGTTGTAAGTTTTACCCCTTTCCATGCCGGCAGTCAGCATGATATTATCACGCGCATATAAATATGTTAAACAATATGAAAATTAACCAAATCAACTATATTCGCCGCAGAGGGAATATATAATTAATTGGCCGTACCTTTAGTGGCGGGCACTGTGCGCGAACACAATTAATTATGTAATATTATTGTTCATATCATTTTTAATTAAGAAATTTGTTGCGTTTGCAGACTTATGTTATTATACGTATTGATATTAATTATATTAATATAAAGTGTAGGGACAACAGATAATATTTTTTTTAATTACGCACGCTATGAAACTAATGTCACGCAACTAATGTCATCGTGTAAACGCGACGTGAAACTAGTGTCGCGAAACCGCCTACGCTGAGAGGATGTGTGTTTTTTAGTCGTGGTGTGGGAGGTGTTAGTCGAAAAAAATATTAAAAATGTCAAACCAACTGATAAACTTTCGAGACAACCTTTTCTTAAATTTATACAAAACAGCTCTGTTGTTGACGGTGCCATGAACACAGACATACTGTGGATGTCACGACACTATTATTTTGGATGAAACTAGTTCCACAGGTAATGAAAGTAATGTCGTGAAACTAATTTCATCATGCATGAAACTTAGTGTCGTAATGTAAATTCGGCTTTATGTTATTGGAAAACATTTTTCAGTGTTCATAACGCGCGGCCGTCCGCGATTTTACGCAACCGATGACGCATTTTAAAGTGCATTTCGCACGCTCATTATAAAAAAAAAATGATTGGTCGGCCAGGACGGATCGTTTTTTATTTTGGAGCGCCGTGCCAAGTGCCCGCACCGTGAGTGAAACGGGATGCGTTACATAAATTGCTCAAAATAATAAAATTCGAAGCAGTGTTAACCTCGTGGGTAAGAACGCCCGCCTTGTACTTAAGGCGCGCGTAACCCAGCTCAAAAGACGTAGAAAAAACCGCTGATTCCAACTCAATATTGCCCAACAGCGCGCTTGAGTTACTTCACCTATTACTAGTGGATATTATCTATGGCCGGTGTGCGAGAAGGCTTAATAGTCGGTGTCCGCTGCGGGAGCCGCGGCTGGGAAAGCTGTTCTTGGCAAGCGGCGTAAATACGCTTCTCTAAACATAAATTACGTATTTGTGCCGTTTGCCGTAGAGACGCTAGGTCCATGGAGCCAAAGTGCTAAAAATGTATTTAGAAAAATAAGCCCATTATTAATTACCTCCACAGGTGACAAGAGCGCTGGCTCTTTCCTCGCTCAACGAATAGGACTTACTATTCAACGAGGAAATGCAGCCAACGTTCTTGCCACCATCCCGCGCGGATCAAGTCTTTTTAATTATTCATTATATATGTTTTCTCCTTTTTTAGTTATTAATATTGTATCTTTGTAAATATATTTTAAATAGTAACAGAATTCTACATACGTGTCGTAAAATATCTTACGAATCGTTTAGGAGACGGGATGGTCGCAACGCGTCGAAGCGCTGTTAACTCTCCGCTAGAGGTGTTCAAGCCCACCACAATTTTCGATAAGTACAGCTCGATTTCTTGAAGCCGACGATCACGTAAGGTGACGATATACGGGGTGTTCCAGAAGTCCGAAATAATACTTTGATGTTTGCATCAGTATCAGCTATACAAATGAATGGTATAAATTTTTTTTCGAAATTCGACCATGATTTTCCAACTTTTTTTTCGTCGCCGGTTTCTATAACTCGTAATATCTCTAGAGCTATTTTAAAATTTCGTGATTTGTTTTTTAAATATTGGTAGTCGCCCCTCATAAGTGTAGTTTACACTGCTGAATGGGGTTATAGATGTACGTACCCAAAGGCCAGAAAACGACACCTGTGCCAAATATTCAAAGTTAACTCAGAAACTATGATAGTTAGGTATAAACTGTCTTCACTAAGCATCCACATATGAGCTACCGTATATGTACCCAAAGTATTAATTCGGACTTTTGATACACCCTGTATAGAGGGTCAGGACTATTCAATCGCTCAATTTTTTTTAAGCCTATAGAGCACTTGCAAATGGTCAGAGTCTACTACTACTGCACCCTTAGCATGATCGTGTAGACATAAGTTTTATTTATTTCAACTGTCAGATTTGTCGAGATAATGACGTCACAGCAAGCTTTTTGTGCATACAGCTTTGTGTGACGTAATTTTCTCGAAAAATCTGACAGTTGAAAGAGATCAAACTTATGTCTGCTATTGAGCCTGATCTCTTCAGAATGCTGTCTCCACTGAGAAGAGCCTTTATAAACCTTAATGGCTGTTCTTCTATTTTCAAAATAATAAAAAAGTTTCAGCAGTCATGGCCACATTACCTAACCTACGCTAATAATCTGCGCGGTGAGCCAAAATATTTTACAAAAATCAGATCAAATTAAAACGCATGAAATATGTGTTTGAGACGTTTCAAAAGAACGTTAGATATTATGTGACAACCTGTTTACTGAGATTCTGAGCAATGTCACATGTTTAGCGTGGCCTAATGGTCTTTAATTAAAGTTCTATTTCTGAAACAAACTGTCGTTTGTTACGTGTGACCTAGAATGAAGTGTCAGAGTTCTGTGTACCTATTATTTTACAGAATCAAGATGGATGATCACATTTTGGCATAAAATATTTCGTTGAAAGTTTACTTGTTCGTTTTTGTATCAAATATAGTCTTTACGCTTAGGAAGCTAGTACAGTAAGGTCGGTTTACTATGTTTTAGTATATGTTAGTATATTATTTTACACTATGTATATATATTGTTTATATTTATATGTATGTACACACACATGTTATTATTAATTTTCACAATGGTACACAACTGTCTGCCATCATGTCATAATGACAAAATCCTCTCCATCCAAAGGTTGTCTGGAAGAGATTGCAGCTTGCGTTAAGACCGCCCAATGTACACTACTATTTGTTCCTTGTTTTTGTCACTAATTGTTGTGTAATTTCCATGTAACTATTGGTGTACAATAAAGAGTTTTCTATCGATCTATCTGTAAACTACAGGTAACTAAAATGGCGGATGTCAGATTAACGTCAAATGAAATGCCGCAAAGCCATACGCGGGGTGAAAGCGATATTGATAGTAGGCGAGATTGTAGTTACTCTATGATTAACACATGAAAAAAGTTCGCGCTGTCAGTGTCACGAAATGACACTGACAGCTTATTTTACGCATATTGTCAAAGAGTTCGTTTTGGTATTGGCAAATATTTTGACGCGCGAGCTTTGACGCCCCAGTATGTGGTGGGCTCTATTTATTATCAGTGCTGTTGCTAAGTGCACGTTGAAAGTCATAGAGATGTTTATTTGATTGTGAAAGTCAAACGGTAATTAAGTGATATCATAGTGCAATCGGTAAGAAATATTGCACATCGGGGTTTAGAAAGAGATAATGGGTATATTCAGCTTTGAAGCGCGTCGTCTCTGTCGCTCTTTCGAACTGAGTTTACCAAAAAAATGCATCTACATCATCCTTGTATCATAGACGTATTTGCTTTATTCTACACTAACTGAGCCCGCGTCTTCGCCGCACGGTATTTGGGAAATCTTACTATTTTCACAAGATTACAGTAGACTAAGTTACTCCTTGTAACATCAGCTATCTGCCAGTGAAAGTCACGTCAAAATCGGCTATGCCGTTTTGGAGATTACCCCAAAACAAATAGCTGTCGATTCTTTCTCGCCCATCAATTAGGAAAGTGACTTTTTAAATTATACCCTGTGTTAATATATATAAAGCTTCAATTCCTGTGGCAACAATCACACGATAGCGCTTCCAATATCTGTCGCGTCATCGATGACACGGTGCTGAAAAATGAAAAATGTACTTTAGCAATGTGTCAACACAGTTGTTTTTGGCAAGGATAAAAAAATTGGCACATGTAGTAGTACGGCAGTTCGCAACAAAACTCCGTTCAGCATTGATTTCTTAACCTAGAACTAGAAAACCTATAACTATTCGGGCTTGGTGCGCACCTTGAACGGATTTAGCTATCTACCGTTCTTGTAGATATTTTTGTGCGCTATTTCGGTAGAGTTCTTTAGTGCGTCCTTGACATTGCCGGCGGGCGACTCCCGCGCACCACCGCCCCTCGGCAAAGAATAAAATAGTGTAGACTGTTAATTTTGTTGAATACTTAAATACATCATCACGCCTGTATTCCCCGAAGGGGTAGGCAGAGGTGCACTGTAGTGCGCCCACACTTCGCCGATGTATTTTTGGTCCCAATGTAATAGGGGGCGAGTCTATTGCCATTATACCGGGCACATTCCCCCTCGATACGAGGGAGATTTGGGACATAGTCCACCACGCTCGCCCAGTGCGGGTTGGTGAACTTCACACGCTTTTCTATAGACGTGCAGGTTTCCTCACGATGTTTTCCTTCACCGTTCAGCAAGTGGTAATCATTGTTGAAAATGACATTCGCACATGAAAATTATCTCAGAGGTGCGGGCCTGGGATTTGAACTTGCACCCCTTACGTTCAAGGCGGGCGTTCTTGCCCGCGAGGCTACCTTGAGGCTACCTTGAATACTTGAAGAAAGAAAATACATTTATTGGGATTAAAATCTAGACCATGAAGTTCTTGAACGAAACACACTTTACACAAAGAAATATATTGAGAGATAATAACAGAAATTAGTATATAAAGAAAAGTGGTAAGTATTTTATTTTGAGCTAGACCTTATTGACTCCAATCATCAACTTAAGTTTTTTTCAGCACTTTGTTGTTCGCTTTGATATGATTTTGTTCTGCGAATACGAAATCGCGGGAATCATCTGGTATTTAGTTCTCACGTACTTTTAATTTTAACATACAGCAGTGGTAGCCGAGTGGTCGAACGCACGCTTTGCAATCAAAGTGCGCAGGTTCAAACCCCGGCTCGCACCTCTGGGTTCCATGTGCGAATCTCATTTTCAACCGAGATTATCACTTGCTAAGAAACGGTGAAGGAAAACAACGTGAGGAAACCTGCACGTCTGAGGGAGTTTGACTAGTTCTCGATAGATGTGTGAAGCCAACCGGCACTGGGCCAGCGTGGTGGACTATGGCCTGAATTCCCCTCACATTGAGGGGAGGCCCGTGCCCAGCAGTGGGACGTTAGAAAGGGCTGTAGTAGTACTTTTAATAACATTGACAATGTATTTTTTTACGGTTACATAATATTCTGTTGTCATTATTCTAAAATTTTAAGTCATCAAAATATATTGCAATTACAAGAATTGTATGGTGGGCCGAATTAAATATGAAGCAAGCAGATTTTGAAGCATTTATTCATCTTATTTCAGCCTACGATATCCTCCGCGCTCATAGGCAGTTCTATTCCTGATAATACCCGTGTAATATTTTTGTACGGTTCGCTGTTTCGAGTGTCCTTGACATTGGTGCGCGTGCGCCGCGTCACGCATTGACTTCGGCAGCCGACTCACGCGCACGCCGCGCAAAGATTAGGGCCGCAGAGGGTTCATTAACACCTAAATTATTACTATTTATGGTATGTCTCACCTTTAATGTACTTAATTTGGCGAAATGTTGGCGCACTGGAGTGCACCCCTGCTGATCATGTCTCGATACTTCAAGATGGGTAATTTATAATGTAAATGCTAGTAGTTCACGCGATTAAACAACAAAATAAACGTATATGTAATTATCATTGGATGACAGGAAGAACTCACTAAGTACAAACAATAGGAAAGATTTTACACAAAGTACCTTAAAATATCAACAACTTTCCCAGGAAAAAGTCATCATAAGTGTAGGTGTTACTTTACAGAATCCCAAGAAGCAAATCATTCCGACCTTGGCCTCTTCTCAATTCGAAAACACTTCAAAATAGCGTCCGAACGCTATTTTAAAAAAGTCGCGTCGCATTTAAATCCTCTAATTGTCGCCGCCGGCAATTACGAGTCAGACCCCGCGCACACATCATCAACTCGTCGCCGCCGTCCGCGGCACGTGTTGATTGATCCTCCCGACACGATCACCGCCCTCCTTGACCCGGGCGTCGAGAGGGCCACCAACACACATACACCAGCCTTAAACAGACACCGATCTCGCCGGCGAGGTCGAGGAACCCACTCTTCCGCTCGTAGGTGTATCCTTGCCTCACGGTAACTGCCCAAGTCGAGGTCGTGCCTTCTGTGGCGCCCTTGAGCTAGTTGCCACCCTTTTCCGCCCTTAAGGCCTTGGTTGGAGTACACTCTGCGCTCGCCACTCCTCCGGTAAAGCTGTAAAGGCCACCTCACGGCCAACAGCGTAGTCCATTCAACAAAAAAAAAAACCAAGAAGCAAAAATCACTAAATCATATCAAAAAAACTATTAAAATTCAAATTACAGCATTTCTTTTTTTTTGTTACTTAATGAGTTTTTCAAGTAACCCGACGTTATATTAAACTTTAACTAAGTTTTTACTAAAAATGAAGATTTAACTAAATTTGTCAGCACACAAACACTGCCGTCTCGCTTACACAATATGGCCAGTGCAAAGACGGGATTGTACTTCAATGCGATTCAAATGAGAATAGGATCGACTTTGCGCCATATTGTGACGTGAAAAACGAATTATGACTTTTAATAATTAAATATTCTAATAGGACAATTTACTAATAATTTAACCTTTTTATTTATACTTGATGTAGGTACTATTATTATTGATATGCAAAAAAGGTTTTTTGCAAACCATACTTTTAATGTGAAAGATAGAGCTTATTGACATTCCTATTCTTATTTGGATCGCATAGTATATTTTGATGCTATCGGAATAAACGCCGTTGACACTGCGATTTTCCGCGAAAAATTTGTCATGCCACTGACAGACGTATATTAATATACATTTTCCTGTTAAACTATAAGACATGCGGTAATTAATCACGTGAGTATATTTTTCATTTCAAATAACGTAACAATCTGGTATACAAGGCGTGGACTTTGCATGAGTATCAGATAAACAAGCGGATGGTATAAAAAAATATCGAAAGACGAACATGATTTTTCAATTATTTTATTTGCAGTCAATTTCATAATTTGCTATTCAACGAGGAAATGCAGCCAGCGTTCTTGCTACCATCCCACGCAGATCAAATCTTTTTGATGTGAAACATCTAATGGCACGCTTGGCGAGTGACAGCGACTGTTGATGCCGCGATACCGTGATCCCAAATCTTCTAACAGCTTCGTGGCTCTTCGGTTCTTTCCGTCGCTTAGCCGGCTGACTCCGCTCACTCGCTCACTCGCCGAGACGACGTTTATGTTTTATGTTTCACCCCTGCCAGGCGTCCCGCTCGGCTCGGCATATATTTTGTTTTTTTTAGATATTAATGTTATAGTTTCGTTAAATATATAAAAGTTACTTGTAATATTAATATTTCAAGTCCTTATAACATAAATTTTCTAGTTCTATTTTGGGTGTTTTAGTAGCCACCCCTTGTATAAGTTTGTACTGAAATACGATTATATGTGCCCTAAGTGACATCCTAAGTCTACTGTATTGGTTTATATGAATAAAAAAAACCGGCCAAGTGCGAGTCGGCCTCGCGCACGAAGGGTTCCGTATCATTATCTATAAAAACGGCAAAAAATCAAGTTTGTTGTATAGGAGCCCCCTTAAATATGTTATTCTGTTTTTTAGTATTTGTTGTTACAGTGGCAACAGAAATACATCATCTGTGAAAATTACAACTCTTTTACTATCACGGTTAATGAGATACAGCCTGGTGACAGACGGACGGACGGACGGACAGCGAAGTCTTAGTAATAGGGTTCCCGTTTTACCCTTTGGGTACGGAACCATAAAAAATATGATTCTGATTTCGGACTTCTGATACATCCTGTATATTTACTAGGTCATCTCTAACACGTATCGTGAAAGCGTGAAGGTCGATTGTAACGGAAACAGATGGTGTTGTTTTTTTAACACAGAGTTTGCGGTGCGGGGTGTTGCCTAGTGGAAAAGAATCGATCTGATTCATCGTTTATGTATAGCCCGATGAGCTCGTAATGTTTAAGCCTTCCGCACACGGGGGCGTCAAAGTTCGCGCGTCAAATTTTTTACCATAAACAAACAGACTGAAAGACAGACACTTTTTTTTTTAAATGCGTTAATGTTGAATGTAGCGTTTATACTTTCATATGCCTTTAAGTATAAATCTGTCATTTCGACATTACAAACAGACACAATTTTTTTTAATACAGCAGTTTTTAGGGTTCCGTACCCAAAGGGTAAAACGGGAACCCTATTACTGTGACTTCGCTGTCCGTCCGTCCGTCCGTCTGTCACCAGGCTGTATCTCATGAACCGTGATAGCTAGAAAGTTGAAATTTTCACAGATGGTGTATTTCTGTTGCCGCTATAACAACAAATACTAAAATACAGAATAAAATAAATATTTAAGGGGGACCCATACAACAAACGTGATTTTGAAGCCGTTTTGGTATGGAGCCTTTTATGCGCGAGTCGAACTCGCACTTGGCAGGTTTTTTAGTCTCATCGGAATCAGTGTATAGTCGGACCGCACTGGCCCTAAGGCGGGCGGCGCGGGGCGTATCGCCTTCTGGCACCGCGTCAAGTATTACAGGTGTTTACAAAACTGAATTTAAGATGACGTTCATATTTTGAGAGATCTTGCATTATGTAATCAGCGGTAGTCTGGTTGGTAAAACACTTACCGTGTACGCAAAGGGGTGCAGGTTCGATCCCCGGGTTATTTTTTTTTTGTAAATGGCTCACGGTGTCTGCTATGCTATTTTAACCTTTATTTCTAAAGACATTAATCAATAGATTACAATGTTAACGGCGGCGCGCTGTGGCTCGAGTAATTTACGCATGTCCAGATAAAAATGTATGGAATTTATTTTTGGGGTTCCGTAACACAGGCGATAGTGAACCCCCCCTTATTTATTTCAGCGTAGTTTGGAAATAACAATACACTGTACTAGAAAAAAATAAATAATTAAAAAACATAAAGCGTCTCCATTTTTATTATGAAATGATGAAATTTAATTGAATAAGGAGGAAGGAAGGAGGAATGGCTTCACCTGCGATTAACGAGTATTTCAGCTAATTTCAAGTAACTAATAGCAATAAGAAATGCAATAAATACATAATATAACAAATAAAAATGTATGATGAAAATGATTAACATGGCAGATGCTCCGAAATATGTATTTTTTTTTTAATTATTTAAATGAAACACCGCAGGCCTGCTACAGAACCATGGGCAGGGACTTCTGCCGTCACTTGACTTCTTTTATAATTTAAACTAGGCCCAGTGTGACCCAATGGTCACGCTACGGTCCCAAAATAAAGGGCAGTCCCCACACTATCGCGATCAATAAATAACCACAACACTATTGTTCTCGCGCACATATTTTTCCAACGAGTCATTTGATACGTCGCTTGGTGACTCAAATATTTTGTTATTCGGTGGCTACCTAAGAAGGGGATTGAATGGGGTAGTGTTAATGTACCCACCATTATGTTTTGCCATTTAAAAATGTCAAATGAGGCATCAACACTCGCGCGTTAAAATTCGCGATAGAATTTTAACGCGCGAAAGAATTTAAATATTTGTTTTTTGAATATTTGAAAAAAAAAACAAAACCGACTTCAAAAACCCACGTGCCCTCAATAGCTAGCAAATAACCTCATCCATTTATTACCTACTAGCTGTGCCCGCGACTTCGCCCGCGTGGATTTTAGGGAGATTACCCGGAAATATGGGTGTTATGTTTTTCCCGCGGAACCCTAATGCTTTTTCTAAAATTAAAGTAGCCTAAGTTACGCATTGGAACGTCAGCTATCTGTCAGTGAAAGTCCCATTGAAATCGGTTCAGCCGTTTAGAAGTTTACCCCAAACAAACAGACAGACAGACAGACAGACAAAAAAAATTAAAATTGCGTTTTCGTTATAGGTATCGTATATACTTTCATACGCGTTTGGTAAAAAAGTGTTATTTTGATATTACAAACAGACACTCCAATTTTATATATTTGTATAGATTTCGCAGAAGTCAAAATATAAGATTTTATAGGCTTTAAAACTTTCAGTTTTTTTTTCTGTAGTAGTAAATGTCAGAAATTTTGTGACTTATTAGAAAGGAATTATTACACCGTACGAAATTATTTTCGGAAAATACTCTTTCTTGGTTAATGAAAATAATGTACTGTTGTACTTATCTTCACAGTAATCAAAAAGTAAAGTAACTGCTAAATTTAGTCGCAAATTTTCAAAATAACACAACAAAAATTCTTATTAAAAAGATGAAATAAATAAATTTATACCACGTATTATAGATACATAGATAATTCTTTATTGTTCCATCTCTTAGAGAAATATAAACTAAACTTATACGATTTAAAAAATACCATTAAGTGCAACAATGGGCGGCCTTATCACTAAAAGTGATCTCTACCAGACAACCTTTGGATATACCATAACTTCTCACTTTACTTTGTATATAATTTGTTTTTGTAATTAAAATTTAAGGAGTTATTATTCCAATTCTCAATCTCATTGCCCTGTATTGAAAGGTATCACAAGCCCGGAGAAACAATTGGTTTGCCAAACAAAATTACATTGCCCAAGTATATATGTCTACGTTAAAACGGATCTCGTTTATTAACTAGTTGCTATTTCAACGCAATGTTAACGCAGACCAAACAACGGTTATTAATAAATTCCGTCGGAACAATACCATTGGTCCGGCTATAATCGTACATTTATATTATTTCCTATTACAGTGGAAATCGCTAACCGACAATAGGAACGCGTCGGTTACACAAAAATGATAAACAACACCGTACAGGGTTGTCACAGAACAGTTTTAAAAAAGAAAAACAGTTGTGTAATGTTTCCTTAGCCGTTCCGTACGTATCTTCGATTTCTTAATCTCTAGTCAAAATGTCGGGTACTGTTTAGTTCTATTTTAAAATCGGCCCTTAACTGTACACAAGTATGATAGTCCACTTTCAATTCTAAGTCACACAAATAACTTATCATCGTCACCATCCTATTCACCCCTGTATTCCCTGAAGGGGTAGGCAGCGGTGCACTGCAGTGCGCCCACACTTCGCCGATGTATTTTGGTGCGAATATAATAAGGGCAAGCCTATTGTCAGTATACTGGGGATATTCCCCTCAATACTAGCAAATTTTAGGCCATGACAAACAACTTATAAATTTTCTTTTTCTTCATCCGGTGTCGTCCCACTGCTGGGCAAAGGCCTCTCTTCTCTTCCTCCACTCTTCCCTGTGTCTTCCTAGTTTTTTTTTATGTCCGAAAACGTACACAATTTACTTTTTAAATATTATGGGTATATATATTTTTGGTTCGCCGTGTATAAGTACTTGGATTTTTTCATTCATCAATTAATTGAAGTCAGTTGGTTGTATAGATTTTTTTGGTTGAGAAAAAATATGAAGCAGCCCTACTCTATTGCATCGAAATCGAACAATAATAACGATCAGTACAAACCGCCAATGATAAATTTAAAGTAATAGAGCTGTGCTCAGACGATATTAGGCCCCTCTGCACACTGGGGCGTCTACGATCGCGCGTAAACTTTTTTGCTATATCGAAACTAACTGTATTGACTCATAGAAAAAGTTCATTATTCAACTAAACGACACTGACAGTGCAAGCGAATTTTGACGCGTGGGGCGTGACTTCTACCACAGAATAAGCATATTGGCACTAGTGATGCGACTCGAGTAAGATTTTGTGACTCAAGTCACTCGAGTTATTTTACTGCGTCACTCGGGTTGTAGGTACTCGAGTTTTCGAATCACGCGCGTAAACTACTTACACTCCTTACAACTCGAGTAAGAATTTATCACTCGAGCTGAGTTTCGATAAATTTGAATAAATAATTTTGCAATATCTTTATTAAATTAGTAATACATATTTGGTAATAAGAAATAAAATACAAAACATTATTTTACCTTTTTTAAATAAAATGATTTCTTACGACTAATTTAGTTGCGACATCAAGCGAAGCGTTTACCGAATCTAATCGGCGCACCGAGTTGACTCGGCAACTCGATGCAAACGAACTCTAGTCATATTTATTTTCACTCGAGTCACTCGAGTAAAAAACGGCTCGATTCGCATCACTAATTGACACAGAGTCCGTTTTGGTACTGGAAAATATATTGACGCACGAGTGTTGTCGCCCCAGTGTGCCGGGGGCTGTATACACCACGAGAATACTATCGGGTCCTACCTGAACAATATAGTAACTATTGGCGGTTATTCGATCTTATCATTTCTATTTTATTTTTTTATCTTTTAAGCAGTGGTAGCCTCGTGGGCCGCCCGCCTTAAACGTAAGGGGTGCACGTTCAAACCCCAGGCCCGCACCTCTGAGATAATTCACATGTGCGAACGTCATTTTTAACAATGATTACCACTTGCTGAACGGTGAAGGAAAACATTAACAGTTCACCAACCCGCACTGGGCCAGCGTGGTGGACTATGACCTGAATCCCCCTCGCATTGAGGGGAGGCCCGTGCCCAGCAGTGGGACTTTAAAAGGGCTGTAGTAGTAGTAGTATTGTAGGTGATACGAAGTTCGAGTTTGAAATATACAACTAAAAATAACTTCCATTGTATTTGTATTGTGTATTTATTGCTATTGAAACACTTGACACTGGTATAGTACCTAATCGTGAAAAGAAGGTATCTCTCATTTTATCTCGTCCTATTTCACTTCATTTCGTTTCGCAAAAAAAAAAAAAAGAAATGTATCTACTGGCTATGAAATCTTTCTGCTAAATCCCTATTGAATTGGATCCTTTACGGACCAAAATAATCCTAATCTTATCTGTACAATATGCCTACAGCTTAAACTCCTTGGTACATTGGGGCGATTAGACGCGCGCGTCATTGCTAAAATGAACTTTATTTACTCATAGAGAAAGCACATTTTCCAACGAGATGTCATTGATAGCTCGAGCGAATTTTAACGCGTAGTAGCGTGGCTTTAACTACAGAAATTCAATCTTAATACTGAGGGTTGAAAGTCTATTTGACTTAAACAACACATAGGTCTATATTGACTTATATATGTCGCAGGTTTTTCATAAAATTAGGTATTTGATCAAACATCGAAAGATGACACATTTTAAACTCAGTTTCATCATAAACCTGTAACAATCCAGATTGTTGATCAAAAACCTGAACTAGTTTGGGTTTATGATAAAAATCATAACCTAACCTAACCATCAAACTTTATCGTAAACCCAAACTAGTTCAGGTTTATGGTGAAATTGAGTTTAAATGTGTCATCTTCCGGTTTTTATGAAAAATCTGCGACATATACAAATTTGAAATCAGCGAATTTTTCTACGTCTAATGAGTATGTTCTCCACACATTCCCACAATTGTTACTCCTGTAAGCCAGGATCGACAGCGGTGTCCATTGAAAACACCGAGGTTTGACCCTCGGCGAGTATGCTCTCCTGTAAAGTTAACAAAATGTCGCTTAAATCGAATAGCCTTTTCAAATTGATACAGAGTTCAATTTGGTATTGACGCCACAGTATGCCTAGGTCTTTATAAATCTGTCTTTTTACCCTTATTTACTACCGTCCCTCTAAATGCTATCTAAGTCGCC
This sequence comes from Ptilodon capucinus, assembly GCA_914767695.1. Taxonomy (NCBI): domain Eukaryota; kingdom Metazoa; phylum Arthropoda; class Insecta; order Lepidoptera; family Notodontidae; genus Ptilodon; species Ptilodon capucinus. Next base: position 11,377,641 of record OU611816.1, on the reverse strand, counting down.
GAAACCTCTAGAAATTACAACGTTCAGTCGAATATTTTGTTCACATTCTGAAACGAGATTACTTTTAACGCAAACGACCTAATTTCGTTCATCTTTTATTAATTTACTGCCGCCGAGTCGCTTAATACAATAATTACCTTCTTAAACACTCACTTTTTTATTAATAAGTTTACTTTTAAGCCGCTATAAGTCTGTTGTAAGTATGAATTGCCGGCAGTATTACGCGCAATTACGCGAGGCGATGTTACAAAGGAGTACTATTAACATATTTTATGCGCGCGTAAATTTTGTCGGTTAGCAATTTGAGCTTGTAGTAAGGGCGTCGGAAGCTGGCTCAATATTTATAAAGCGTCCAACATCTGTGCCCAAATAAGTGTAACCGGTTTAATGAAAGTATTCTTAGGTACCGCACATAAACAAAGTTCATTCTACAACGAAATGACACTGACAATGCGAGCAAATTTTAACGCGTAGTGGCTTCTTAACCACAGAAATTCAATCTATGTTATTTGAATATTTGACGCGCCTGTCTTGAGGCCGTAGTCTAGCAGGGACTTTTAAAATTTAAATTACTAATAGTAGTAGTTTAAATTAGTTAGTTTAAAATTTAAATTACTAATAATACTAATATTAGTAGTGTAATTTCATACTGCCAACATAATAAAAAATAACTTTCTTTTTAAATATTAATCTATGTCTATCTGTTGTTCAATACGTCCATTGCACACGTTTCTATCTTCCCATTTGTATCTCTTCATTTAATAATCTAGATAACATCGTCTGTGGGGTTTCTTATTAGTCCACCGTTTGCAACTGTCGAAAGATGTCTCATTCTTGGATTATGTCTAACTCCTCCAATCACATCCACCCATTGATGTTAAATGTAAGCGAGTTATGTCATGTTATGTCATTTCAATAGGGAAGATGGCTGGGTGCTACCTTCCCTGCTGTATGCCAAATAGTAAATAAACGCGATAAAATCCGTAAAATAGTTTTATTTCAGAGTTATGTCATTATACACTTCACCTCTTGAAGTTTGCCTCCGTCTCATTTGCTCCCGTCGCATTGCCCCAAATCCCAGTAGGCCACATCTCATATGCCCCCAAGTGTAGTATGACCCCGTATCATTAGCCCCGTACCGTATTGCAAACGTCTCATTTGCCCCAAGTCTCGTATGCCCCCGTTCTATTGCCATCGTCTCATTTGCCCCGTTTCGATTAGCCCCGATGTTTTAATTCTAATTCCCCGCGTACCGTATACATCCACTTCAAACAACAAACAGTCTCCCTAACAAAATACCACGAGTTCAAATTCAATACCCTGCCTTTATTGCGTACCCCTTAAACACAATAGCTTAGCAACCGCCAGCCGAATTAAGTGCATCGCAAACATTTCATTGCTGTTTAACTTCGCATCTGTGGGACAATGGACCGTGCGGAGCCGGCAATGCGAATCAAGCCCCCGCAAACTATGGCGTTAACTGCCGCGCCTTAAAATGTTTGCCCGTAACAAAATGAATGTATCAAAGTACAAAATGAATGTATCAAAGTATAACTTCGAAGTTGGTCCTATATAAATTAGGAACAAAAATCCTACCCGAAAGGTGGGAAAATAGGGAGAGATTTATTGTTAATTCTCAAATTTTTATGCTGAGTTGTGTATTACAAAAAAACAAACAGTAGATTCAGATTAAGTAGTAGATTTTAGCCACAAAAAAATATAAAATATAAAAAAAAATTTAACAAAAAATTAAACCGCCGAAAATTTTAAAAAGCAAAAAATAATATACCTTTTTTTTTTTAACCTTAATAACAAAGTTCTTAAACTAATGTAAGTATACCTAAGTCATTTTGAGTCGGCGCCAAACAATTAATGAACAATAAATTTAAAGAAATAACCAAATGAAATTAACAATGCAACGTGAAATCTTCAGCGACAAACATTAACATTCCAAAAAATGTGCTCTCCGTACGACCACTCGCACACATTGTGTATCGCTATCTCGCTGTGTATTGCTGTCTCGCTGACGTTAACTTCGTGAACGCTCGGCATTTTCCAGCGAAGGTGCGTGTCGCGCCGCGCCGCCGCCGCGCCGCCGCCGTACATCACACTTTACTAAATTAATTAATTTGCTTGTTTGGCGCCGACTCAAAATGACTTAGGTATACTTACATTAGTTTAAGAACTTTGTTATTAAGGTTAAATAAAAAAGGTATATTATTTTTTGCTTTTTAAAATTTTCGGCGGTTTAATTTTTTGTTAAAAAGTTTTTATTATTTTGAATGTGTATGTATTTGATTTGTCCTTGCTATTAATTGCTCGACATTGGCATAAATACTTCTAATCGTAGGTGCAGCCATTCCTCATCTTATTCCATTAATCATTTTGTAGAAGAAGGAATTTTGTTATGTGTCAACATAGTTTGTTTTGGTATCAACAAAATATTTGACGCGCGAGTCTTGACGCCCCAGTGTGTGTCGGTCATCATTCCGTGTAATGAAGCGGTTCTTACAGTCGCCGAAATAATTTTAAGCTTATTACAATTTAAATTTGTTCGCTTACTGATTTTCGAGTGTTTTCAACCTAATTAATAGGGATCATTTTTGTTAAGAGATACTAAGTAGGTACTATTAATTTGTCTGTTTTATAGATGAAAAGTCTTAATTGAAGTAAATTATTAATTTATTTATTTGATTTTATAAAACATGAGTACTACATTACGCTTGTGTGCTCTGAAGAGTAGGCAGGCATAAGGTGCACTACGGTGCACCTCCCTGATGTGTTTTTAGACCCGAATAAATACGGGGCCACGCTAGTGCCATTATTTCGTGCACATTGCGTCTCAATGCACAATGCATATTGGCGCTTGAAAGGCAATCCTTACTACTACAGCCCTTTTAACGTCCCACTGCTGGGCACGGGCCTCCCCTAAATGCGAGGGGGATTCAGGCCATAGTCCACCAGTGCGTGTTGGCAGACTTCACACATCTATCGAGAACTAGTCAAGTTCCCTCAGACGTGCAGGTTTCCTCACGATGTTTTTCTTCACCGTTTCATAGCAAGTGATAATCTCGGATGAAAATGAGATTCGCACATAAATCCCAGAGGTGCGAGCCGAGGTTTGAACTTGCACAGATTGCAAGGCGTGCGTTCGACCACTCGATCTTCGATCTTTACCAAGCGACAAAAAATCGTAAATTTAGCTATATATATATACTAAACGACTCAGAAAAATCTGGCCGTTCGATTAGTATATATGTACAACTCATTTTGCGATTTTTTGTCGCTTAGTAATGATTGCCTTTCAAGCGTCGATATAGTAGTGCACGTTTCCTTACGTTTGCCTTCACCGTAAAGTCCTGCGACCGTAGACGCGTAAAAACCGCGTGCGACTAATGACTTGCCAATAACCAAATCGGACTCTATTAACACACAGGAGAAGCACATTTTTCAGCGCAATGTCATAAAAGACGCGATTAAGAAAAACACAAAAATGTAAATCCTTATTTGAAATAAGCAACCATGGAGTTTCTTGCCCATTCTTCTCCAAATGCATTCTTAATGGGTGGTAGAGATACTATTTTTATTATTTATTGACGATTCATAAGTGCCTGTATTGGTTTATATGAATAAAAAATATTCTGATTCTGATTGAATTTCGGCGCGTGTCCGCGTGACTTTTATTGATAGACATTCAATATTTTACGTATATTGACACAGCGTACATTTTCAAGTACAGTCAAGTTCATTCCCCCGCCCCGTAGACTAAGTAAAGCAAGTTGTAGTGATCAGACACCCTGGTCTAGTCTTGGCATGAGTGCTTGCCTTGCTGGTATTAGCCTTCTCATATCATCATATTGAGTAAAGCGAGTTTCAGACTACGCTATAATATAAAAGCATATACTATATGCCATATAGTATATAGCTCATAGCACAACAATATCGCGCACTATACATTGTTATGGCCACGTTCACTCTGTACTTGTATTATACATATATTATTCGCTTTGTATGGTGCGCGATATTGTTGCGCTATATATTATAGCGTAGTCTGAAAGTCGCTTAAGCATTGAGATCTTCGCGCCACTGCTTCTTCAGAACACCGCAATACAATTAAAAACCCACGGGTCAAATTAAATTCCCTAAATTCGGTACAGGTCGGATTTAGAAGCAAAGTTTTTGAAGTCAGTATTGTAAACAACAAAATTAATCGTGACTCATAATCTACTTATGTGCAATTTAAAAACAAAATTAATATTGAACGTAATTACCATGCAGATTAGAATATCAATTGGCTTGTGCGAGTAGACAACGTAAGGGTTAAACGCTATGTTTAATTAAGTACACGCCATAATTCCCATGCTGTAATTAACTGTACTGTCCATTGTTGCATTAATTGTAGTTATAGGCTCATGTCACGCTATGGGGTCTGGGCAAGGTAAGTAGCTCTGTTTCCGCGGGATGTCAAAACTGGAACCAAAAACCGCCTTATGTAGAGAAACGGTTATTTTTTCGAAGTAAAAGCTTTATTTTAACTTAAATAGTTGTAATTAACAAGTTAATACGTTTGGTTATAAGAATGTCATCATATTTCCTGTTCTTCCTTTGGATATTTCTCAAAAGTCTGTTCTATCGTGGTTTTTGGAACTTTAAGTGGAATAAGGATTTTGCGACTAGTTATATATTATACTAGCTGTGTAATAAAAGTGAACCCACTTACTATGGGAGCTTCACTTATTTTCTACGGAGACACCGTCCGACTTTTTTTTACGTTCACAGTTCAGAAGCTGTTTTGTTTGTCAATTAAAATGTTTATAAAGTAATACCCGAACTAAGTTGCTTATAACGCAGCGGTAGTAACTTAAACTTGACGTTATAAAGAATGGAAAAAATTCAAATTACTTATCTCAGATGAACGGGCAGGAATAATTGAGTGAGCTCGGCGAAAGAAACAAAGGGAGGCTGTGAGGGTGGGGGAGGGGTTCTTCTTCATGCGTGGGTGACCCTTCTGTCAAGATGCACTGAATCTGATACTCGGAGACATAAGAAGAATATTTAAAAAAAAACCCGGCCAAGTGTGAATCGGACACGCGCACGAAGGGTTCCGTACCATCTATAAAACGGCAATAAAAAGACGTTTGTTGTATAGGAGCCCCCTTAAATATGGATTTTATTCTGTTTTTTAGTATTTGTTGTTATAGCGGCAACAGAAATACATCATCTGTGAAAATTTCAACTCGCTAACTATCACGGTTCATGAGATACAGCCTGGTGACAGAAGGACGGACGGACGGACGGTCGGACGGACAGCGAAGTCTTAGTAATAGGGTTCCCGTTTTACGCTTTGGGTACGGAACCCTAAAAAATTACTCGCATTTTTGTTGACCGTGCTGGCACTTACTTATACTATGCTCAAAAGCAATAAATCATTTTTTTTTATAAATAGAGTCATAGGAATGAGGTAACTTGATCCCGCTATGACAAATATTTAATAATCAAATGCATAGTAGAGTTGAGAAAACCTATTCTCATACAAATGTGTAGCTCTATCATGAGGACGAGTTTTACGCGTTTGTAACGATTGCTAGTATGTAAATATTTTACATTAACGGATTGACGTTTAGGACGCTAAAATCTCTGGGCAGTGCTACCATAAGTTTTCGTTTCGATTTTGAATGAATACCAAATTTTCCGCATTTGTTGGTATGAGGCGACTCCGCTTGGTTTCGTATACCAGACTAGCTTCTGAAAATAGCCTTTTGCTGTGAACGCTACTGCCAGGTGCTGAAAGATAAATTCTAGTAAACCTTGAAAACTACGGGAACTGATGCAAATTCACTGACCAACATATATGTATGGGTTGCGATCGATTCAAGATGTTTATAACAAGCGTTATGAAACGCGTTAAAGGGCCGGATAACCGGTAGCCGGATATCCGGCGCTCCGGCCTGGCAGCTTGCCGGATATCCGGTATCCGACCAAACCACTATCCGTTTCATCTCTAATATATACCCAAAATATTGTCATAATTAGCAAAAATACTCATCATACATCATCATCACGCCGTTATTCCCCGAAGGGGTAGACAGAGGAGGTTAATGGTTGATGACGTTAATGACGTTACGGGGTATTTTATTATAAAATTTGACACAGTACTCCATGAAAGATGTGTGAATTTTCGCCAAACTTAAGTGTGGTTGTACATGAATACATAGTTCGCCTAGTATATTAGCAAAAACGTTAACTACAGTGCCCGGAGCTCTAAAGTATTATTATTGACGCTGTAATATTATTGCGTACATGTCAACGTGCGGTAATTGGAGCGGCGCGTGCGCAGCGAGCCGGCTAGACTGCACGGCGACGACAGGGTTCTCACCACCTCGCTCACTCAGGTTACAGTGTAATGCTGAACGTGCATCATGACAGATTTGAAACTAAGCACGGAAAATGCTAGTTTCAGCATAACGACATCGTACACCGACCTTGTTTTTACGATATCATGTTGACCAATACTTGTAAGAAAGAATAGCCTGTGGAATGTCCGACTGCTGGGCGAAGGCCCCTTCCGCCTCCACCTTTAGGGACAGGTGGAAGCGGAAGGCGTAACAGGCCGTAACGTAAAACATAGACGACGTAACGAAGGCGTAACGTAAAACATGGCCACAATAAGGCCAGGACAGGGGTCCTTATAAATACTGGGACAGGGGTCCTGGCCTTATTGTGGCCATGTTTTATGCGCCAGTGACAAAAATATTAATGTAAAAATGACAATGTATAAGTGCCCAATATAGGTATAAACTCAATTATTTTACTTTGATTTATGGATATCTGTTATCATTTTACACTAGTATCAAGGGCAATAGGCTCGCCCCCTTTTACATTGGGACCAAAATACATTGGCGAAGTGTTGGCGCACTGCAGAGCCTATCCCTTCAGGGAATATAGGCGTGATGATGGAGACGTATTATTTTATTAATATTTGGGCTTCGCGCTTAGGCGTCGGTTAGTGTTAGTGAAATCGGGTAGGTATAGCTGGATATCCACATTAGTATAGCTGGATATTAGTTGGTATCAACCAACCATCATAATACGCATAAAGTATTGTGCTAACGACTTCTTGCCTAAAAACCGGCCAAGTGCGAGTCGGACTCGCGCACAAAGGGTCAAAAATCACGTTTGTTGTATGGGAGCCCCCTTAAAAATTTATTTTATTCTGTGTTTTAGTATTTGTTGTTATAGCGGCAACAGAAATACATAATCTGTGAAAATTTCAACTCTCTAGCTATCACGGTTCATGAGATACAGCCTGGTGACAGACGGACGGACGGACGGACAGCGAAGTCTCAGTATTAAGTCCCGTTTTACCCTTTGGGTACGGAACCCTAAAAAATCATATGAATTAACACATTTTTATTTCATTTTCAGGTAAACGATGGGTGTTGGTGGATTTAGGGTAAGCCAAAAGTAAAAAAAAGTTTTTTTATTGACACAAAGTGGTATATTAAATAAAATATTAGGGAAATAATCGTTTGTATCTAGAAAAGCAATAACGTTTTATGTGTAAAACATTATCCTGTAGGAATTGTGTAATTGTATATAAGAATATAGTGGAATAATAATGCCTGGTGCGTGGGCACGACTTCTAAGGATTAATGTAATTACTTAATTAGGCTAGGGTCCCTGAATGCGAGGTAAATATTATATCAACTCTTAAGAGTATAATTTACTCAGATTAATTACAATGTCTGCGGATAGTAAGCGCTTAATACAATAAAGACCTCCGCACATTCGGGCGTCGAAAAACGCGCGTCGTTTTTTATGCCAAACCTAAACGATCTGTACTGACACATAGGAAGAGTTCATTCTTCAACGAAATGAAATTGAGACAGCGCGAGCGAGTTTTGACGCATTTGTGGCTATTACCACCATGGAGATATTATAACGGAGATGGCATTTCGAGCCCGTGCTGCGGTATTTTTTTCTGGTTTATCTGACTCCGCCATTTTTGTTTTCCCATATAGTTGCCGTATACTACAGGTACATGAGATAACAACAATGGGGAAAAAATCGAGTAGAGTCGTTATGGGTACTCTAGATACTCTATGATTACCTTGGGATAGTTTTCTTATATTTACGCGAATACTATTCATTGAAATAAAACTATTTTACGGATTCTATCGTGTTTATTTACTTTTTTATGTTCTGGTTGGATCGGACCGCAACTAACAACTAAATATGAGGGTACCCAGGTATTAACTATGACATCAGGACGTCTAACACCTCAGTCCCCCCGTGACCATGGTTGCTGTAAAGCAGCCGAAACGTCGGGAAAATCAAATAGTAAATAAACGCGATAAAATCCGTAAAATAATTTTATTTCAAAATATGATGTTTTGTTTAAATTAATTAAAATATAAATTTATTTGGTGAAAAGTTGTGTGCGCCGTAGATTAATTTTGTGTAAAATTAACCTTATTTGATGAAACACGATAGGTCGACGCTCTCCATTTCTGGGAAAACGTTATATGATTCCTATTAATCGTCCTAATGAGTGTTGGGTAACTGATACCTAATTAGGGTTGTTTATTACAGCTGAATATCCTCGCGTTATATAGAAATAAAAGATAAGAGAATGAACTCATAATAACGACGGACGTTTAAAATTGAAACTGTCTAATTAATATAGAAAAAAAACAACACACAAAAAAAGAGTAGCCTAAGTTAATGAAGAAAAAGTATGATCCCTAACTAAGAAAACTTTAACTAAGGGCACCGTACAATAGATTGGGGTTGATAACCTGCGCATATTGATATACGTACGTACTTACCTGCCTTAATTTTCCAGTGCCTATCTACCTATTTCGAAAACTACTGAACGCCACTAGGACCTTACTACCTATCACCACTTAAACTATTGTTTTTACAACAGTAACTGTAAATTTATGACAGATTGTGTACTAAGTTAACTGTCAAACACTGAAAGTGATATTAAAATCATTGCTGCAAGATGGTGGCAACGGGTAGATACCGCAATAGTCATCATCATTTGCCTTACCTTATCCCATTATTTGGGGTCGGCGCAGTATGTCTTTTTCTTCCATTCATCTCGCTTTTCCGTCATACCGACATCCACTCCGATCTCAGTCATATCGCTTTTTACACAACCCATCCATCTTTTCTTTGGTCTTCCTCTCGCTCTGTATCCATCCACATTCATACTCATCACTCTTTTAGTCACATGCTTCTCATCGCTTCTCATCACATGCCCAAACCATTCTAGTAATGTAGATACCGCGATAGTAATGGGGGGCAATTCTCGCAAAATCGACATCGTCACGTCAAATTGGGCGTATTATTTCGTTTTGTTTCGATAAATATCGAATTAGAGGTGATGTCGATTTAGCGAGAATTGGGTCCCTGTAAATAGCAATAGTAAGGTATCATCAATATGGTTGTATTGCTTGTTGCTAAGTGCGGAAGCCTTACCGTGATTAGTGGCCATGTTGGCTGCGACTGCAGCGTGACATTGACGTCAGCAGCGGCCTTGCGCACGCGACGCCTATACGTCTCACCTCAACTCACATGTTTGCAGTCCTGGATAAGCCTAAGGGCTGTTTAAGCAATTGCTTAGGGCATCCCGTCTAGGGGGGCACCAGAGATGACCGAGAAAAAAAACGGGCACACGAAAGTTAAAGCAATTTCAAAATCTTACGACAACATGTGAAATCATGTTGTGCCGACTCCAGCTAGCATGGGATTAGGGCAGAAGGAACAGCACATACATATTGTACCTACGGTACGTATTCACATTTTTTTTTATTAATTATAATGTAGTTCATAAGATAGGGGGTCACAGGGAAAGATTGCTTAGGGCATCAAGTTGCCTTAATCCGGCACTGCATGTTTGTTTCTTACGAACTTAAGTCTATTCCCTATTCGGAAACAGCCCCTTTACCCTTTGTCGCCTGATTTCTAAAAAGCCTTTAGGTGAGATTGTGTTATGTATTGTACATGAAAGCCAAACATCTTCTCCATCGGCTATTGGTTTAATTTTTCTAACATTTATAGTTATCAAGGGAACTGGGGTCAAACCCTATGCCTTTACAAATTTTAACGACATAACTTCCTGCATATTTGCTTGTATCTTAAAACTGGGTAAACGTAAATAGCTTCTTACGAATAAGTTTGATGAATATATTTCCGTTAGTCAAAGGCTCATTTCCGTTAGTAGCAGTGGACGACGAGTTGCAATCGAAGTGTGCAGGTTCAAACCCCGGCTCGCACCTCTGGGATTTATGTGCGAATCTCAGTTTCATCCGAGATTATCACTTGCTATGAACGGTGAAGGAGGAGAACATCGTGAGGAAGTCTGAAGTCTAACAACTCGCACTGGGCTAGCGTGGTTGACATAGCCCGAATCCCCCTCGCATTGAAGGGAGGCCCGTGCCCAGCAGTGGGACTTTAAAAGGGCTGTAGTAGTAGTAGTAGTAATCAAAGGCTCCCGGAAAGGTCGTAGGGTGTGTTACGAACATTGAGGCTTTAAGATATTTTTATGAAATATCTAAATGTCATAGAAAAGTAACTTTTATTTGAAATGCTTTTGTGTCGTATTTGTAATGTGATCGTGGTTATCAGTAAATGTCGAGAGCATTAATATGATATCATGATTACCCGTCTGACCCGTATGTAATATCAGGTGATGTTGACAAAACAATATTATATCGAAGTAAGTAGTTAAAGCTATGTTCAGAAAGAACACAAAGAGTGTTTTTGCATTCTTCTATATCATAGCAGTGGTAGCCGAGTGGTCGAAAGCACGCCTTGCAATCGAAGTGTGCAAGTTCAAACCCCGGCTCGCACCTCTGGGCTTTATGTGCGAATCTCATTTTCATCCGAGATTATCACTGGCTATGAAACGGTGAAGGAAAACATCGTGAGGAAACCTGCACGTCTGAGGGAACTTTACTAGTTTTCGATAGATGTGTGAAGTCTGCCTACCCGCACTGGGCCAGCGTGGTGGACTATGGCCCAAATTCCCCTCGCATTGAAGGGAGGCCCGTGCCCAGCCGTGGTACGTTAAAAGGGCTGTAGTAGTAGTAGATGTCGGTCTTTATAGTGTCGTGATTATTGTGTTCTATCTTCGGATATGGCTGCTGCTTTTGTAAAACCCTTGGGGCTTCAAAATGCGTCCGTCGATTTTATGCCAAAACAAAAACAGACTGTATTGACTTATAGAAACAGTTAATTCTTCACTGGAATAACAATACACCGAACGGATTTCGACGCTTGGCGGCGAGGCTTTCACCACAGAAATTTAATCTTTAAGTATGTTAGCACACAGTGTGTACGGGACCTTGATACTAGGTACTTAGAATAGGTATTCTTACAGGGCCAGGGTTACAGTTAAAAAGAATACTCCCGTTAAGATTTCTTTGCTGTAGTAGGATCCAGATTGAACTAGCAATTATAATTATACTAATGGTGATACACGATCGACCCCCAACCTTAACACCGGTATCCAGAAACTGATGCCAACGCTACAGCGACATCTATTGCCGATTTCATGAACTAAAACTAACAATTAATTCTTTATTATCTATAACTGTCTGAACACAGTGCATTTTACTGTATATATTTAATATACGTCATTTATAATTTATTACTTTTGGAATACTGTTTAGGGTAGGTAACAGCAAAAGTAACGTTTGGAACTCTAATTCTACCTATACAACACTGAGTTATCGCTAAGTGTTTAACACTATCAATAAAGGTATTATGATAAGAACATTACTTTCACCGATAAGCTACTGATTAGAGATATTAGCGAATACCCGCCACTTTCCCTCTGGTGGTATATACATGGTGTATCAGAAGTACGAAATAATACTTTAGGTGCATAGACGGTGGCCGATTTGTAGATGATTAGTGAAGACAGTTTATACCTAACTATTATAGTTTCTGAGTTATAGACCTTTGAATATTTGTCACAGGTATCATAATCTGGCCTTTGGGTACATCCATAACCCTATTTAACAGTACAAAACCACATCAAAGTGAGGGGCCCACCAATATGACAGAACATGCATTTTACATAGGACGGGATATACGAAAAAAAGTTGGGAAAACTGAAACGAAATTCGATCAATTTTTTATACCATTCGGCTGTACATCCGATACTGATGCAAACGTCAAAGTATTATTTCGGACTTTGAAACATCCTGTATAAGGGATCACCATCCCGTTCTCTTTTAATAAATAAATAAATATCACCAGACAGCATACACCGAATGTATGATCCCAAACTAAGCAACGACAGTAGTATGGACAGTATAAAACGGACTGGAGGTATCTCAGTCACACCCAGCCATATCCGACATTTTCTGCTGACGAGAATGAGACAAGCGTTCTTCGTTTTAACCACCGGACCAAGTCTTGACTCTTCCAAAATTGTTTTGTTTAGTTCATTCATTTGTTTAGCTTTTCCTTACATTTGACAGCCGTCTAATATTGTGACTTTGACGTATACGTCAGATTGTCTATGTCAAGACGGCGATCGTTGACATAAATTGCGGTCCAATTTTTGATATGTATCAGATTCTATACTGTCTAATATCGTTGTTTAATAACATTACTTCACAGCTCAAAGTCGTTACTCAAGTACAAGTTAAAGCAAAATATATCGCGGGGCACGGCAGTCAATCTATTTTATTTAAAACATAAAATATTGATAATATTGATATGGTCACTATAAGATGTTGTTAAGTTAGCTAATTACGTAATAACTTAAGACAGAAGGTCCCTTAAGTAGGGGCTTAATAAAGTAAACGACTTGGATCTCACTTTTTCACTCTTCACTTTTTACGGTAGAAGAACTGAGTTGCGAGACTTGGATTTTTTACAAGTATGGTTTTTGATGGCTAATATAATTATGCGCCTACGCAAAAAATATCTGAACATTGCTTAACATTGAAATAAAACTATTTTACGGATTCTATCGCGTTTATTTACTTTTTTATTTTCCCGACGTTTCGGCTGCTTTACAGCAACCGTGGTCACGACAGAATCCGTAAAATAGTTTTATTTCAATGTATAGTATTCGCGTACATATAACAAAACAATATTGCTTAACATTTCAAGCAATTAGTTAACACCATTAATAAATCCCTTGACAGAGACGATACACGCGCTGAAAGTTGTATTTTTGTCGGCCGTCAGCGTCATATGATGACGGCGTGCCCTTAAACACAATATGTTACCGTCAATCAAAAGGTTATTCTGAGAATTTGCGAGAAAAATAAGGAACTGTAGGTATACCTACTCAATTACGCACTGCACGGCACGTGTGCCAAGACTCGATGTATGTCACAGATTTTATCGCAACGAGTCATTATCTCACTGACGTTCATTAAGGACTCTACCCACTACAACGTATCATACCATGACCGTGCTATGAACGTATCAGACACGACAAGCAACACGATACGCTCTACTATGCCCACTAGAGCGTATCAATTACGTATCAAAGTCGTATGTATCGGCTTTAATGACCAGACCGTCATGCACAGAGCGTATCGCCACCGGCAAAATATTCTCGCCGACAATACTTGCCGCTCCGTGCATGGCACGCTACGGTGCTGGTCGGTAACGGAGCGGGCTAGTGGGCATGGTCTCATACTTTTTAATACAGATAATATTTTTTTGCCTGACACGTTCGTAGCACGGTCATAGTATGATACTGTGTAGTGGGCAGAGACCTTAAGAGTGAAAAGGGCGCAATTGCATCTCACATTTTGTCTTGTCGCTACTGACAATGTATTTGTAGCATGTGTATCACATTCATCAACCATTTTGATTTTGTTTGAATTTATTGATTTTGTTCTTGTTATTAATTACTTGACACTGGCTGAAATACCCGCTAATGACAGGTGGAGCCATTCCTCGTGTTATTCCATTAATTTCCTAAAAAAAAGGAAGAATACTGGAGTAGATTTTTTTTTTGTAAACTGAATAAAAATAAACATCGGTAAACTTCAAACGTAGATAAATAACAAAAATACACGAAATGAAGTAAGAGAAACTGGCGGCACATTATCAATGTCATTGCCAAATCATAACGCCTCTCGCGCACTGGGCCGTCTATATTCGCGTGTCAATATATTTAACAATAGCAAAAAGAACTCTGGGTCAATATGCATAAAGATTGAATTTCTGTGGTAAAAGCCACGTACCCACGCGTCCAAATTCGCTCCCGCTGTCTGTGTCATTTCTTTGTGGAATGAACCTTTTTCTATGTGTCAATACAGTTCATTTCGAGGGGTGACAGGCCATTTAACTTAAGCGACACTTTTGGGAGATATTGACTTATATACACATTTGGAATCAGCAAATTTTTCTGCGTCGAATAAGTTCGCTCGCCTGTAAAAAATAAAAAATGTCCCATTAGTCAAAATGGCCTTTCACCCCTCGATTGTAGTATTTGCAAAACATTTGACTCGCGAGCGTAGACGCTCCAGTGTGTAATAAACAAAAAAAAAGTCAATTTTATCAGGAAAACATAATCTAGTGTACACTCGACATTCTATCATCATAACACAACATAAAATATATTATATAAAATGTTTGGTACTCGCTCGCTGTTTCCTTATCAAGCGCGGCGTACGTGGGCCGACGATAATAATGTTTATTATATAGTTTCGGTATGAAATGTCATTTGTGCAAATATACATACGTAGGTACTGTATATACATATAATATATTATCATTTTGTAAGCGTGTCTGTACAATATTTTTTATTTCGCTTTTATCAAACATAAGAACAGGGACCCAATTCTTGCAAGATCGACATAATCTCTAATTCGATATATGTCAAAACAAAAACTCAAATATGTCGTACCACAGCATAACTTCTGTGGTCGTACTTTTTCGTTTTGTCGAATTAAAAAATATATATACCTAAAATAAATAAATATCGCCAGACAACACATACTCAATGATCCCAAACTATGACTTGGGATTAGGCCCGCCATACATTGCCACCACTGTTACTCCTGTAAGCCAGGATCGACAGCGGTGTCCATTGAAGACACCGAGGTTTGACCCTCGGCGAGTCCCGGGGAAAAGCTAAACCGTCTTTGGAACCAGCACGAATTTAATCGAAAAAGTTGTAGGAGGAGTTCAAGCGTAGATATTGAAGCATCGAAGTCGCGGGTAGAAGCTAGTAAAACCATATGGCAGGCGCACTGAACGATCTTGACATTGACATTGGGCCGGCTACTACGAGACCAACTCACGGTAAACTCGCTCGCTTGCGTCACGTGTTTATTTTCGGTGTTGTTACGTAAAGGTTGCGCGCGAGTTCCCGCCGATAGTCATTCGCGATAGAGCTATCAATGTATCAGTGTGATATGGATGTTACAAGGTTTTTTTTTCATTATCAACTGACCTTTGATTTCATGGTCAAGGATGTGTTTTTATGTAATGAATACAAATGTCGGCCGGATTCTTCTGTTTGTTTTTGTGTTAGTTAGTTAGTTTAGTTTGTTTTCTATACAGATAAATATAAAACTAACTAAAAACAGCCCTTTTTAACGTCCCACTGCTGGGCACGGGCCTCCCCTCAATGCGAGGGGGATTCAGGCCATAGTCCACCACGCTGGCCCGGTGCGGGTTGGCAGACTTCACACATCTATCGAGAACTAGTCAAGTTCCCTCAGACGTGCAGGTTTCCTCACGATGTTTTCCTTCACCGTTTCATAGCAAGTGGTAATCTCGGATGTAAATGAGATTCGCACATGAAACCCAGAGGTGCGAGCTGGGGTTTGAACCTGCACACTTTGATTTGCAAGGCTTGCGTTCGACCACTCGGCTACCACTGCTATTTGTCTGACTATAATGTCAAAATAACAGAATTTTAAAAAATATATATATCAGTATATATGGTACTTACAATGAAAACGCATATTTTTATGTCTATCTGTTTCATCCGGGTTAACTCCTAAACGGCTCAACTGATTTTGACGGGACTTATAGCTGATGGTACATGGAGTAACTTACAAATTCATCAAGCTACACTGCGTGGTGGACTATAGCTCAAGTCTCTCTAGTATTCAGGTAGAATGGCAATAGGCTCGTCCCCGATTACATTAATGGGACCAAAATTAATCGGCTTAGTGTATGTGCACTGTAATGTTTCTCTGCCTACCCTTTGTAGAAATACATGCGTGATGATATGTATTTTATTGGATGTACTGTATTATTATGGATACAATATGCAAGGACTTTGTGTGACAACTATAGCGATAACGTCCAGTTTGATAGCCATACCGT
Organism: Ptilodon capucinus; assembly: GCA_914767695.1. Taxonomy (NCBI): domain Eukaryota; kingdom Metazoa; phylum Arthropoda; class Insecta; order Lepidoptera; family Notodontidae; genus Ptilodon; species Ptilodon capucinus. Next base: position 11,361,315 of record OU611816.1, on the reverse strand, counting down.
ACATACGTAACATGACGACCGAAATTCCGATCGGGCCGGCAGGGACATACCAACGGCTTGGTCTGGCGGTTCGTTCGGCACACAGTACACTGCACCTGGTGGTTGCAGGTTTATTATTGTTATAAAGATTATTAGCCAATTAATTATTATTTGCCAAGAGCCTTGACAAACACCTGAAGAGGCTCGCGTTAGGGAGCTGGATCAAGGGACAGATCCAGAAGGCGGTACTTCTGGAGACGGCGCGTATTGTGCGGAAGTTCCTCTCTCTGGAGCCCTAACCACTGGTAATTAGGACTGTTTTTTATATTTTTAAATCTATTTTTTATTTGAAAATGTACTAAATAAGAAAAATGAGAAATAAAGGAATAATAATCCACCATCACGCCTGTATTCCCCGAAGGGATAGACAGAGGTGCACTGTAGTGTGCCCACACTTCGCCGATGTATTTTGGTTCCAATGTAATAAGGGGCGAGCCTATTGCCATTATACCGGGCACATTTTGCCTCATTAGAAGGAGATTTGGGCCATGGTCCACCACACTGGCCCAGTGCAGGTTGGTGAACTTCACACGCCTTTCTATATAAGTGCAGGTTTCCTCACGATGTTTTCCTTCATCGTCCAGTAAGTGGTAATCATTGTTGAAAATGACATACGCACATTAAAAATTATCTCAGAGGTGCGGGCCCGGGATTTGAACTTGCACCCCTTACGTTTAAGTGGGGCGTTCTTGCCCACGAGTATTATTATTATTGTATTAAAACATAAAAGAAGTACAGCCCACTTACCACCACTTGTCTTGCAGCAATGTTTTAATATTACTTTCAGTTTTTGACAGTTGAAAAAAAAACCGCCCAAGTGCGAGTCGGACTCGCGCACGAAGGGTTCCGTACCCATTATCTAGAAAAACAGCAAAAAAAATCACGTTTGTTGTATGGGAGCTCCCTTAAATTTTTATTTTATTCTGTTTTTTAGTATTTGTTGTTATTTTGTTAATTTCAACTCTCTAACTATCACGGTTCATGAGATACAGCCTGGTGACAGACGGACGGAAGAACGGACGGGCGGACGGACAGTAATAGGGTTCCCGTTTTACCCTTTGGGTACGGAACCCTTAAAACAAACATTTTTGGTATTAGAACGTTGCCCTCATTTGTGGCCATTTCGAGCAGATATTTAACTGGTAAATAATTTTCAGTACAGTTATCGTGCGGAAAGTCACGTCCGCCGCGCCCTGTAATCGGATAGGTGACCGCTCACAGACCGTGACATTAAAATCTCCGCGCTTCAGGGAGTTCTGATTATGACGTATCCGATCGCTGGATTAGCAGTTAGCGTTAGGTACTACTAGCGCGATCTAGCGGTGAATGGTGGTAACTACATATTAGCAAAGTACAAATTGTTAATAACTCTTTTAAAGCAATACGTTATTGAAGAAGGCTTTGCTTCGCTCGTTTTTTTTTCTACACCAAAACGTATTATATTGACATGAGTATTAATGTCATTCTTCAACGATATAGTAGTTGATAGCGAATTTGGCAGCGGGGCCAGCTTCAACCACAGAAATGGAATCTTTCTGTACATTGAAACAGAGTTCATTTTGGTATTGCAGCTTCAATCACTACACTAGGTAAGACTTCCATTTCCCACTAATTCCTGTTTTCTAATCATCGGTACATGTGAAAGTCCTGATAAATTCTACCCAGTCGTTACGGAGGGTCCCCGAAAAAGATGGATATAATTATTTTACACAGCACCTATTTTTTCACCACCATTTTTCTAAAATAAAAGTAGCCCAAGTTCTTTTCAACATTAGATATCTGCCAGTGAAAGTCCTGTCAAAATTGTTGATACAGTAGTCTTAGCAAGATACAGTAGTCTTAGCATTTCTCTCGTAAGAAATTAGACGAGAGAGCGAGCGAGCGAGGGAATTCTTGACAAAAATCTGTGGTGTCAGCACGCATGACAAGACAAGACCTCTGTCACGGATTTTCTCGGTCGCTCTCTGTCTTATTTCATACGTGAAAGAGATATAATCCACATATACTGTGACATAAGTCTAGTCTTGGCGCTTATGCTACAACTACTGTTCTTGACATGCGAACTAACCCCACAGAACTGGGAGTAATAAAATTAGAAGGGGTCATGAAAAAAGGAATAAAAAATGTGTAATTACTTACCCTTTTTCATGATTTAAACTAACCTGTTTGCCGTAAAAAAATATCCCTTTCAAAAGGGTGTAGTTAAAAGATCATCGCAATTCGCAAGCGTCCAGTCATCGATAATAATAAAATGGGTCGGTACGTGTGTGCGGCCACGTGCGCGGCCTTGCGACGCTGCAGCCCGCGCGGCGTGCGCCCGCGCAGCCGACCTTGCGCCGTGCCCTGCGGTGACCCGCGCGCCCATTGGTGGATACACCTGCGATCTAGATTGCTGCACGTTATCTGTTACACTGTCGATGCTTCAAATGTATCACTATGCTTGAAGCATACTGATAAATAGTAGCATTGTACTCAAAAACGTCGAAATGCGACAATATTTTTGGCCAATATTAGAATGAACTGTATTGACCCATTGAGTAGGTTCATTCTTCAATGAAACAACACTGACTGCGCGAGCGAATTTTGTCGCGCGAGGGCGCGGCTTTTGCCACAGAAATTCAATCTCTATGTAAATTGATACAAAGTTCGTTTTTGTATTGGCAAAAAGTTTACAAGTATTGTAATCCTTTTGAATGTTACATTATCTTTAACAAAACGGCAGATTTCTCGCGAAACCTTGCAAGCCACGGCATGCGCGAGCGTATTCGGCCTTCCTCGTTGCCCTCATTTGACCCGCGCACCGTATCGACGCAAAAAACTTGCGAGTAATACCCACCACACGCGGTCTGTTCTGATCAGGTGCTGAGCACTCCAAAGGCATGCAGACTGTCCTTATTTTACCGTATTTTCGTCTCGCTATCTTTTTATGGACCTACCGCAATGTAGTTTGGCTACATTTGGTACCCAACCACCTTAGCCCTGTGGTTGTTTGGCAACCGGCAAAAGTGGTCAGCCCAATCCGAATTCAACTTAGCAGCTTTGTGCAGGACGCTTGTGATTAGTTTGACGTTTTAAAACATCCCATCAGTCTGACATACAGGATACTACGCTCCATGGTTCGTTGACAAATCGCAGTAAACCTCTGTTGCTTCGGCAAAGGAGTCTGAGCACCTTAGGTGAGGATCTCACAATTTGTGAGTCACAAAGACCATTGAAAAATCAAAATGATTAAGCAAACTGGGGCGTCCAATATCGCCCGTCAAAATGTTTGCCAATAACAAAACGAACTCTGTGGCAATATGCATAAAGATTTAATTTCTGTGGTTAAAGCCACGCCACCACGCATCAAAACTCGCTCGCGCTGTGTCATTTCGTCGAAGAATGAACTTATTCTATGTGTCAATACAGTTCGTTTTGGTAATAGAAAAACATTTTAAGTGCAAGTGTCGACGCCCCAGAGTTCTGGCTTTAGGCAAAGGCGAAGGTTTGTGAAAAGCAAGTCCGGTTTATATAGTCAAAGGTCCTCATTATTTTTCTACTATAAAATTGTATGCAATGGGAACGGATACCGGTTGCGGAGGATATCCTGAGGATAAATTACATGAGCCAATGATAAGGAAAACGTGATTTAAAACATTGTTTATCCTTCATTTAAATATAGCTCCACTTTTATTGCGACCTTAATCCGCGTTTTACATTTTCAGCTTCAAAACTAAGTACCTACCTCTTACAGTTCCTTATAAGCGCCCTGAATGTACTGAGGCGAGGGAATTCACTTGACTTTTCTTAAAAATGTACTCTATCCGAACATAAATAAAGATTCGATTTGTGTGGTAAAAGTGACGCGTTCATGGGACTGCATTAATTCGTTTCATCGATCACAGATCGTTGAAAAATGTCATCAAGTCGCCAGTAAGCTAAGAGTAAGTTGTATTATACTTACTTACACGTTCACTGCGTTGTGAGGTCATATTGGTTCATGGAAAACTTGCATTCAGTGCACAGCGCTCACAAAGTTAGTACCTCTATGAGTCAATAGGTATAACCTCATGACGCACCAGCTGAAAGTACACTAGAAATCTTTACGCAGCGAACGTGTTAAGTAAAGTATATTTGTGTAGGAAGTCACATAAGTCCTTACTGGAATAATATATGTGGTGTATGACTCAAATTCATTGTGACATTATTATTTTCTTGGAAATTTCACTGTCATAACATGAAGTAACTCAAATAACACTTGAGTTATCGCATTTTATCCTTTTGAATCGCCATCTTTATCGCTGTATCCATTTTTATTTATAATGTGTATTTATTGAATTTGACCTTGCTAATAATTACTTGACACTGGCTGAAATACCCGCTAAACGCAGGTGGAGCCATTCCTCATCTTATTCCATTAAATATCATCATTGCGTTAAAAAAAAGAAGAACGAGGAACCTGGTCTAGCGGTTTAAACAGGGTCACTCGGCTTACTGCTCCGGCTGATTTCAGGTTAGATTCCCGCTATCGGCAAATTTCGGAATTTGCCCTGGGACCCAATTCTCGCATAATCTACGTCATCTCTTATTCGACAAATCTCGCAACAAAACATTACCTTACCTCGACATAATATGTCGAATTAGATATTCTTCTATTATTCTAGTTTGACATAATTAATTCTCTTGTACTCATTATGTAACCAGAAACTGAACTTTAACTGTATTCCTATTTAATATAATTAACATGTAAAATAATATTTACCAAAATAAATGCCTCAAGCGCCATGTTGAGCGATATTCAGTTATATATTTCGTAGGAATCAGCGATTTTATCACCGTCTTGAGAGCTTGGTTTTGTCCAAAGTAACCAACTGGGCGCTTGATTCGATTCGCCCCGTTGACATCGACGGATGCTAGGCAATTTGACTTAAGCGACACTTTTGGGCGATATTGACTTCCATACATATTTAGTATATAAGTGATATGAACCCCTCGATTTGATTATGCGCTGCTTAAGAGACTTGCACATAAACTGAAGGGTTTTTGGCAAGCGTCGGTCGTTCATGCTGTGAGTTACTCTTACGAGATTCAATCGTTGTCGTCTAGATTGCAAACGATAATTGCGTTCGGTTTAATATCACTGAAAATAAAGTTGGTATTCGCTTAACGGTAATGACGTTTGTTTTTGATATAAATTTGTTTTTGGAACGTAGTCCCTTATCGCGCGTTGCGAAAGGGGCTAGACGGAAAAAATTAAGAAGAAAAATTGTAACGAATATTTTGTACGACACTTTTACATATGTGTGTGTGATTTTTATTGTACGACACTTTTACATATGTGTGTGTGTGATTTTTATTGTATGAAATATAACCTATATTTTATTGTGTGAAATAAAATTCGATTTCGATTGCGATTTCGATGTGTGTGTATGTAAATGTACAATCTTTTTGCTTTTTTTAAATTCCAAAACGAACTTCGTTCCATCCGGGTGTCCCTTGACACCTCTCAAGTTTTTTTATTTCAACCCTGATAGCGTAATGTAAGTCGTTGGTAACTAAATGTGTCAGGGGTGTAACAAAAATAATAATTTGCATGTATACCTATAGTTGTAGTATGAGCGCCAAGACTAGATTTATGTCACAGAATATGTTGATTATATCTCTTCCTGTCGTATGAAATAAGACAGTAAGCGACCGAGCCAATCCGTGACAGAGGTATTGTCTGGACATGCGTGGTAATGATAAACATCCATGAGAGGCAGATATGAGTATGACGATTCACAATACGGAATTTGAAAATATCGCATAGGACTCGATATGTGACAAGATTTCAAATTGAATGTGAAAAAGAAACATATTCAAACTTATTTGATAGATTATTCCGTTGTATACCAGTGGTATTAAGGGAAACTTTGTAAGCGAGCGTCTATAGCGTCAGTGGCGCCGCGTCTGTGACGCCGCGACAGAGCGAAAGATAGATGTTCTATGCAAATGTATGAAATTCTAGGGAACATAATTCGACACTAATGCAGCGGCAGTGCGGCAATGACGTCGCCTTCGGGTCGCTGTGCTCGAATGATTTTGTTCTGTGGCTCTGTCACGGCTTCGCAGAAGCGGCGCCACTGACGCTATAGACGCTCGCTTCCAAAGTCTACCTTAATACCACTGGTACTAAGCGTGGTGGACTATAGCCCAAAAATCTCCCTCGTATTGAGGGAGAATGTGCCCGGATACCTAATGGCAATAGGCTCGCCTCTTACATTGGGACCAAAATACATCGGCGAAGTGTGAGCGCACTGCAGTGCACCTCAGCTTACCCATTCGGGGAATACAGGCGTGATTATGTATTTTTTTATCATTATTATAGTCTAGTTCATTCCCCTACCTTAGTGGTTGAAGTTCGAGATATTAGGTAATATCTCCCCGACGTCCAAGATGTCTGGACGGTGGCAAATTGTTTTTTTTACGGTCAGACGTAATCACACAATAAAATGCCGGTGTAGACACTTATAGTTACAGGCTGTCTCGTTTCCAACTTTATGTTCTATTAATTAAGTATATTGCTCAACTTGAAAAATGGCGGTGGCCTTCGTAGGCGGTTCGACTAACGGCGGGCACCTATATTCTGTTTAATCTGTGGATTTGCCTTCTCTTTTTTTCACCACACCCCGGGACGTCAACGCTTACGATTAACATCGATATCATGCAGCATCCTTTGGGGACGCGGGTTGTGTGCAGATGTGCCCGGATTATGAGCCATTGTAGAATGAACTTTTTCTAGGTGTCAATATAACTCGTTTTGTTATTGGTAATGGACGCACGAGCGTTGACGCCCCAATGTGTGAAGGTTTAAGGTTAGCATCGATATTATGAAGCATCCTTTGGGCGTTGCGCAGATGTGCCCGGATTATGGGCCACGCCCCGCCAAATTAATTTGGCCGCAATAAATTCACTCGCTGCGAGGGAATTATGAAAGCGATATAAATTACTGTCTGCCGCTTCTATTGTGGTGGGCTGCTCCTCGATCAGCGGGTACGTGAAAGTTTCCGCAGAAGGTGTGACGTTTGTTCATGTCCAAAGCTAAACCATACAGTCAGAATGTATTTCAATGCAAAATCGTACTCATCGTATGATCCCGAACTACGCATAGCACTATGGGTACCATACATTGAAATGTGAATGGCCTAAGCCGATTGATCAGCTATCGCCACAACATTCGGCCGTAGCTTAAGCTATAGCCGAAGGTCTCAAGAAATTCAGTTCAAGATTGGCCAAAAGTGAATTATTTTGAACTGACCTCATGAAAATCTATTCTATTCGCGATGATGGCGACTGGTCGGCGAAACGTTATACGATTTCGGTCCCCAGTAGAACGGCATCCATTGCGTTTTCGCGCATTTATCACAGTTCGTCCAATTTAGGCACATTCTAGGAACATTCTAGGCTTCATTATTATTATGATGATGTATCTAGGAACGTTCAGCCAAAATTTCTGCTGTTTTGGCCGAAGCCGAAGCTTCGGACGGACACTAAATACGTAACCTCCGCCTCCTCCATATTCATGTAACTCTAAGCTATCAACATATACGACATTAGCCATAGTCTCCACTTTGTTCAACGTACCGACGCGTCGTCAGGATTGCATTCGTACGACGGCAATGAACGTGGATCGTAAAACATTTTATCCAGCTACGTGACTGCTAAGATTGCTTCAGAATGTACGCTTGACTCTACATTGTAATGTTCACTTGTTGGGGGAATGTGGAAGCGTGTGCGACTGAATAGTTGTACATAAACGGTCGCGGGATTAAATCCCACCAGCGACAAATTTCGGAAATGGACTTATCGGAATTTGCCCTGGTTTGGGTGTATTTGTTGCCCAGACTTATTGGCGATATTGTAATTACGTACAATGTCTATAAATGTGTATAAGTGTTCAATGTAAAACAATAAAAAGTCTCCCCTTCAAGAGACTGATTTATCTTCTCCGCTATACTATATCTCCGGTCTTCTCGCCCCGAGGTCAGCCTCCTCAGAATCTTTTGCTCGTACATTTTCCATTGACATCGCTTCCCGCCTTTACATGTTCCACCCAAATTGATTTCCTATAACGGCATACGTGTACCGTTGGAGACAAATGAGTCCATCTACCCTCGCCAAAAATAATCAAGCTATGATAAAAACAAAAGATAGGGTGTTTCAGAAGTTCGAAATATTACTTTGACGTTTGCATCAGTATCGGATATACAACTGAATGGTTTAAAACTTTTATCGAAATTCGACCATGTTGTTCCAACTTTTTTTCGTCGTCAATTTCTATAACTCGTAATATCTCGAGACCCATCTAAAGTTTACATGATCTGTTTTGTGAATATTGGTAGTCACCCGTCATAACGTGTAGTTTATAATGCTGAATAGGGTTATGGATGTACCCAAAGGCTAGAACACGATACCTGTGACAAATATTCTAAGGGTCTACAACTCAGAAACTATGATAGTTAGGTATAAACTGTCTTCACTAAGCAGCCACATATGAGCTACCGTATATGTACCCAAAGTATTATTTCGGACTTCTCATACACTGTATAGTATAACTTGAGGCCACGATTTGTCTCCGTCCCCGAGATTGAGGATTCGCGGCAGCCATTAAGGAAACTGTCTTATTTTGTCGTTTTGGTTTTTATCGTTTAACGAGGACATTACTGCTCGATTGATCGTTTCACTCGTTATAAATCAAAGTTGCTTTGTATTGGTGTAGTGGTTTGAGCGTAAGGTGAGGTTTGTTTCAAGTTTGATTCTCGCGAGTAGCCAATTTCGGAAGTGGCTCTGGTCTGTGTGTAACTTGGGTAGCTCTCCTTTCCATGGTGCGGTATGTAGTTTAAGCTTTTCTTAGTTTGGGATCATACGATGAGTATGTGTTGTTTGAAGATATTTATATCAATACCAATAGGTTTTTTTTGCTCAGTAGAAACAAAATATCAAATTCTACGTACAACAAGAAATCGTGATACGGCGCCTGGTATTAAAAAGGATAAGTCTGTAAATGTAAAAAAAAGGTTATATTTTTGTACAAAAATAATGTGTTTTATTTTCAATTCCCACTGTCTGTCCGCTCAAAGTTACGCCCATCAACCTTGGTACAGTTGACATTCGAGACAAGACGAATAGACTTTTTTGCACGAGCACAGCAAGCGCGATTAACTTACGCAATGTTTTCAAATGTACAAATAGTGTTTCATTATTTCTACTTATCTGAGAAAAGATGAAACTAGTATAATTCGAGCAAGCCATTGATATATAGGCTTTTCTACATCACATTTTTCTTAATGCTAAATTACCTGTGATCTATTTTTTTTTAAGAAATCTTATAGGAGGCGAGCCTTACTGACAGACTAAACTAACAATATTGATTTCAAGCTAAAGATTTTATTATCGCCAAACAACGCCATACATCCAGACCAGGGAAATTACGAAAAGGCTATTTTTGCAATTGATCGCCGGCGGAAATAGATCCACTAAACTCTCACTCAATCTACTAGACATAACTAATGATGGACTCATTAGTTATGGGGATATTATTATTGACATTCCAATAATAAAAGGTTAGTCTCTAGGTGACAAAGACATATCCAATGTTGTAACAAGGAAAGGAGAGCCGAGAAATAAAAGATTCCTTTCCAGATCTGTCCTAGGCGCGAACTGGGGAGTTGTTGACGCAAGCATTACTTGTGCAAACGTGTTGGTGGCGGTGCGGTGTGACCAGATCACACGATTTGCACGGACACGTCCCAATTTTACAGGGAATCGTGTTACAAAACCCCCCGTCCGTCCCCAAGGGTGACGGTTTTCTGCTGATGTGCTTTTTAAGATGCTGTATGGTCGATTCTCAAGGGAGATTTCTTCCTTCATGCCCTCATTTCGATGAATCAGGCCTATTTTGGTTTTGCCAGTCCCAACGAAGTGTGAAGACTCAATATGGACATTTGTAAAAGGAATGCATGTGAATATTTTAGTTTATTGTATCACTGAATTCAGACCCTAAAATTATAGAATATTTTCGGATTTAAAAGTGCTTTGTTATGCCATTGTTTTATAGAATACAACTTTCTTTAGTTTTGGCGTTTATAAAGTTGTTTTACATTGTCTAACAACTTGTGAAAGGATGTAGAATCAAAACCTTTATCTTTACATTGCTAGATGAAAGTCAAGAGATTTAAGTCACTAGTAGTGAGGTGGACGAAAGACCTTGTTATGTCAAAGGCCCTGCTGCGTATTCCAAAATCAAATAGCTTTAATAAAATTGTTAATCCCAAAATTAAAGATCGTCTTGGCGACGCTATTCGATAGGTTTTTTTCTCACGGACTGTTTTCACACCCAAACAACGCGAGACATTTCGACACGAACGCCGCTCTTGCTTTGTACTTGTTTGGTAAACCTATACCATTGTTTTTAGGCTTTCAAATCTGAGGTGTTCCATGATTCATGTTCTTCATTTTCTGTCTAGACTACGTTATGCTGAAATGAGTTTTGTTGCATTTATTATTCAAGGGGTATCTCAAGGCCGGTCTTATACTCCCTTCAAATTCATTTGTCGGGATATCAGATTTATGAAAGGCCGGAAACCTTACAATTTGATTCTCCTATACTTTTAAGTATCTTTGAAGGTATGTGATTCTTAGTCCTTTGCTACTCGACAGCTTCCAATAAAACAATTTGTTTGGATATTCTAGATTATCCTTGCCCCATCGTCTGGTGTCTATTAAGCGCGACTCTAATACAATTAGGTTCTAAAGTACTACGACTTGATAAATTTGAACAGAATTTTCCGGTCAGTAGTTTAACAGGTCATGAGTTAACAACAAAATATCCCCTCTAACATTGCCTTGTAACTAAAGTTATCGGGAGCGCATGCAACCATCGCCATCATTCAGGGCTGCCAAGGTGACAATACAAGCTTGTTTGTTGAAAACTTCGCCAGTTGAACAATGTGAAAGGGTAGTGTACCGGTATTTTTGAGGATAAAAATATGGGTTTTGTTTGTCGAGTAAGTTTTGGGGAATCAATACGGCAGGATGGAGGTAGATGGAAAATTAGATGGGTCTTTGAGACGGTTTGGCTTGGTAAATTTAGTAAACTGAATGACAGTAGACTCATCGGTTCGATTAGTTTATTTCTTTAGTTTCGGATTGTATTGGCGTTTGTTAGAAGATGTTAACCTCAATTTAGAGTGTAAATGAAGCTAAAAACTTGAGAGGTGTCATGAGACACCCGGATGGAACGAAGTTCCTTTTGAAATAAAAAAAAGCAAAAAAAAAAGTACATATACACACACAGACACACACACACACACACACACATCGAAATCGAATTTCAACACACATATGTAAAAGTGTCGTTACAATTTTTCGTCTATTTTTTTCCGTCAAGCCCCCTTTCGCAACGCGCGTTAGGGAACTACGTTTCAAAAATCCTTTATTCCATAAATTTTTTAGCTCCGGTTTGCATCAGTTCTCAACATGGACTCACCATTTCGGCTTTTAACAGCCTTTAAATATACCAGCCCTACTCACGTGTAATAAATTAACTGCGAACAGTAAAAACGGAACAAAGGAAACTTGTACATCGTGGAAGTTACGGACAATAGGGGGGCGCGGGGGAGAGGAGGGGGGCTGGGGAGTTGGGGAGAATACCGGGGATTTGTAAATTGGACACGGTAAAAAGGGCGGCTAGTAATACCTACCCCTATTCGTGTTAGTGTGCAAGAGTTTTATTTGCAAATAAAAAGTTGGTTTATTGCAGTTGCCCGGTTCTGTGCTGAAGGTCAGGTGAGGCGGCCGTTGTAATAAAGTTGTTGGTTACACTGTTTTTATTGGAGGTGGAGCTCTCCGTCATATCAAGGCAGAGAAGAATGCATGTTATCATAATGACACAATGCATTAAAATCTGTATGATAAATATACTTTTATTTATAAAAACTCATGTTACCTTCACCCTGCGAAGAGACACCTGCCCTCCAGTTAAATTAAACGGTGAAGAGATCCCTCAAGAAGACAATGCAAAATACCTGGGAATACACCTGGACAGAAGGTTAACCTGGCAAAAACATATCTGGACTAAACGAAAGCAATTAGATACGAAACTACGTAATATGTATTGGCTCATAGGACGCCACTCACAAATGAGCAATAACAGTAAACTGACTATCTACAAGGCCATACTGAAACCCATTTGGACCTACGGCATACAACTGGGGGGCACAGCTAGCAACAACAATGTCGAGATCCTTGAAAGATTTCAGACAAAGACGTTGAAAGCAATCTTCAACATTCCTAAACACATTAGCAACAAATACATATATCATGACCTAAAATTAAATACTGTCAAACAGGAGATCACTAACTACAGTGTAAAGTACCAGAAGAGACTGAGTCAACACAAAAACGTACTGGCTCTTAAACTGAGCGGCGAGGGCAGCTTCAAGCACAGAAGGCTCAAGCGACACAGCGTGCCCACACTAATCGACAGATTTTCCAACAGGGAGTGAGAGCTAACCAAAGGCAGCTCCACATAACAAAAAGAATTTACAGACGAGCTACCGTCAGACAAAATAACGGATTATTGTTGCAAAACAGATTGCCGTGATGCAGATACAACAAAAAAAAAAAAATATATAAAAACATTGGTAACGAAGTGAAGGCAAACATCGTGAGGAAACTTGCACGTCTATAAAACGGCGTGTGAAGTTCACCAATCGGGCAGCATAGTAACCAAAGCTTCCTCACATTAAGGGGAATGTGCCCAGTATAGTAGACATACTCCATATGGGACCAATTATAAATCAGCGAAGTGTTGGTCTACTAATCTCTTCTGCCTACCCCTTTGGAGAATACAGTCGTGAAGATATATACAATGAAATTAACATTGTAGATATCAATTAACCGTGTCTATATAACTTTTCAGCGGAAATTAGCCGCTGCTCTCATTGCCTTAGAGCAACATTTGCTCTGCAATATAAATATCTAGGTGTTGTTTGAATGTAACTATCTGTTAGTTAGGTACCAGTGGTAGGTAAACAAAGCCAGCAGCTAACAAAGGTACAATCGACTCAGCAGTATTTCCATTAGTTTAACAACTGTACAAATAAAACGTTTATTTTGTGATTGTGTAATTGTACAGCCCTACCGCCCACGGGCGTGTCCAAACCAAAACGAACCTTATCACTTCAAAGAAAAAGTATTTTTTTCAATAGAATGCTATTTAACACGCGAGCGTATTTCGCAGAGAGGTCGTGTGTGTTTAAGCACAGAAATGTAATCTTTATGTATATGGTTACAGAGTAGAATTTAAAAATAAGCAAAAAATTAATGTGCCACTTAGCTATAGTACTCAAAGTTTAAAAAACTACAGGCCTTTTTAACGTCCCACTGCTGGGCACGGGCCTCTCCTCACTGCGAGGGGGATTGATTCAGGCCATAGTCCACCACGCTGGCCCAGTGCGGGTTGGTGAACTTCACACGCCTTTCTATAGACGTGCAGGTTTCCTCACGATGTTTTCCTTCACCGTTTCTTAGCAAGTGATAATCTTGGATGAAAATGAGATTCGCACATGAAACCCAGAGGTGCGAGCCGGGGTTTGAACCTGCGCACTTTGATTGCAAAGCGTGCGTTCGACCACTCGGCTACCACTAAACTATACTCAAAGTATAAAGTATTATTTCGGACGCCTGATACACCATATATGTGAGTAAACAATTTATTAGTTGTTTTGCAAATGTCCCGTTATAAGCAAACACGCTGTATCTATAAATGTTTATAACTATTGATGTTTGTTTTCAACGCTTCCATTTCATTGAATAGTAATTGAATTTGAGTTAAGCCCTGCGCAGCTTGGCGCGTCAAACCGCTTGCGAACTAGTCAGTTATATTCTTCGTTTATTTTATTTTTTACGACATTAATGAAATTATGACATTTAATGGATAAGTTGTAGTGGCAGCGGAATGGCCGAACGCACGCCTTGCAAGCGATGTGTGCAGGTTCAAACCTTGCTTCGCACCTCTGGGATTTATGTGCGAATCTCATTTTCAACCGAGATTATCACTTGCTATGAAACGGTGAAGGAAAACATCGTGAGGAAACCTGCACGTCTCAGGGAACTTGGCTTGTTTTCGATAGATGTGTGAAGTCGGCCAACCCGCACAGGGCCAGCGTAGTGGACTATGGCCCGAATCCCCCTCGCATTGAGGGGAGGCCCGTGCCCAGCGGTGGGACGTTAAAAGGGCTATAGTAGTAGTAGATGAACATGAGTAGATGAACATGATAAAAATGGCGGATGAATCCCAGCATTTTGTTTTTTCATTTAAATGCCGTTGATGACAGAAGCCATGGCTCCTGCCAATAGACATACAAACTTTATATATATTGACAGAGAGTACATATTTATTAAAAGTTATGCAAATTCGCTCGCCTCAGTGCGTTCAGGGAGTAATGTGTTTGTGTAAAAGCGATTCGCAATTTTATTACTAAAGGGATAAAAATTGTTTTTGATTGTTTTCGTATTTTGGACAAATAATGTGACATTATACTTAAGCTGGATTACCTTTAGGCCGCTTGGTACACTGAACCAGGTAGTTGCGGGTTTAATTCCCGCTAGTGGCAAATTTCAGAAATAGCCTTTTCGGAATTTGCCCTGTCCTGGCTGCAAATTGAGATCGCCCCCAGTTCATTGTTTGGTACCCATAGTACAAGCTTTGCTTAGTTTGAGATCATACGATGAGTACCTATGTGTTGTCTAGCGATATTTAATAGTTTTATCTTGTTTATACACCCTTGTCTTAATAATTCAGTTAGATCCTCTCTATCCTAAGGTTGCCTGGTAGAGATCGCTATTAGTGATAAGGCCGCCCATTGTGACACTGTATAATTTGTGTGTAATATTTTGTTAATTTTTGCGGTGAAACAATAAAGAGTTATCTATCTATCTACAAGGTGTTTCAGAAGTCCGAAATAATACTTTGGGTACATATATGGCAGCTCATATGTGGATGCTTAGTGAAGACAGTTTATACCTAACTATCATAGTTTCCGAGTTACAGACCCTTGAATATTTGTCACAGGTATCGTGTTCTGGCCTTTGGGTACATCCATAACCCTATTCAGCAGTGTAAACTACACTAATGAGAGGCGGCTACCAATATTCACAAAACAGAACATGCAAATTTTACATAGGACTTGAGATATTACGGGTTATAGAAATTGATGACGAAAAAAAAGTTGGAAAAACATGGTCGAATTTCAATCAAATTTTTATACCTTTCAGTTGTATACACGATACCGATGCTGGCGTCCAAGTATTATTTCGGACTTCTGATACACCCTGTATACCTACTATATATTTTTGATCTAGACCTGAATAGAATTTATATTTCAGGGCCATCGTGAAGCGCTCCACTGATAAACCACAACTGAATATAAAAACCTAACAAAGTGCCCTCCCTTTAAAATGAAATGAAATCGGTCTTGATTGATTCTTTTAAAAAATTGATTGAAATCTTTTGATGCCGCGATGCACAAAAAGTGAACTGCAATTTTCAGTTGCAACGCTTCAGTATTGCGACTGAAATAGTATTATTGGCATAATTATAACACAGTTTTAAATATGATTTGGGATGTGAGGGAGCACAAATAGCACCTCAGTGCTCCCAGCCAACCTCACCTGCCCGTGGTGCATCCTGCTTAATAACAAACGAGGCTCTGGCGACCGACAAATGCCGGAATAACCATTTCACAACTATGGCGTAGCTAAATCCCACAGGCCGGTGACGGGCAGCAGCGTGACCGGTGCGAGAAGCTACGTCCTGCGATCGCCAACCCGCCTGCCCAGCGTGGCGATTACGCCAAACCCTCCCAAATATGCAAAGCGCATCTTGGGAGAGGCCTACGTCCAGCAGTGGACTGACACCGGCTGATGATGATGATGATGATGGAATATGATTTTTGACATTTTAAGTTTTCCAACAGAATTCGTCACTTGACAGCTTTAAAAGCAGCTCTTACTTTTGAACCCCATTTGATCTAAAGCTTAGCACAGCAGGAGGTACTGATACAAGCGACTTAACTGACCGAAGTGAGTCAAAGTGTAAATGTTTTTTTTTTATTCGTTCATGCTTTTTCAACTTTTTTCCGTCGTCGATTTCTATATCTTGTAATATCACGAGTTTTATTTAAAAAATCCTGATCTGTTTTATGAATATTGGTATCCACCCTTTGTAAATGTAGTTTACACTGATTGATAGGATCATGGCTGTACCCAAAGACCAGAACACGATACCTGTGACAAATATTCAATCGTCTATAACTCGGAAACTATGTTAGGTACAATATACCTAATTAGGTGTCTTCACTAAACATTCACATATGAGCTATCGTATATGCACCTAGAATATTATTTCGGATTCCTGATACATCCTGTACGTGAAATCACAGGAGTAACATCGGATTTACTGGGAATCATATGGCGACATCGCATCCCATTACGTATTCAGCACAGAGCGTAGCCTCAATTAGTTCACATCGCGTATTCAACGCCATTTGTTACCGACACTTGAGCCATATCTGTCTTTAACGCAATTTGTGTCTTGTTTCAGGTACGTTTACGTGACAGAATCGCGTGAGATTGGTGTGCTGATGTAAATTATTATTGGGAGACAGGTATGTTAACTAAGCCGACGATGTCTTGGATACGGATTTCTCATAATAACTTCAAAATTTGTAAGGTTTTGATGTGAAATGTTTGAGACAAACGATATGTAGTTTATCCTTTATTTTGAGCCTAATTTGGTTACTTTTAAAAGCCTACTTCATTAGGCATTCGTAAAAGTAAAGATCTATTTAATAACAAAAAAGGGACTATCTGAACTTGGATATGCCGTGCTTGAACCTGACAAATTTTACCATCAGATGCAGGTGCTGGTTGTACCTTTCGCGTTCCCATAGCCCCGACTCCTTGTGACTCGTGGAGGTGCAACGTTGGTTTTTAGTGGATATGCGGTCTCGTGGTCTCGTGAGTTTGAAGTTTGAAATTTGCTTTTTCGACTTTGTTTGCGACTTTGTTTTGTACTATGTATTGAAGTATAGGTAAGTAAATAGGCGCATCAAAAGTCACAATATTTTGTTTTAATTAATATTAAAACGAATTCTATTAATTCACAGAAGAAGCACATTTTTCAACTAAGCGTGGTCGCGTCTTTACCACAGAAATTTAATCTTTATGTATATTGAAATAGAGCTAATTTAAAAAAATAAGTTTATTCGCTCGTCCTAGTGGGTGCAGGGCAATATTGTAATATTATTGGTAGGAGGAACATCGTGAGATATCTTCTGACATGTGGATACCTACGGAGGCTGTATTAATCTCGAGATTAAGATTTTAAGCTGAAGTGGTACTCTGTCATGGTTTGAGATAAATGTGGATTAACCTAGTTGAGGATCACGCTGCAGGTAGTAAATTATTGTACTTGTCAGGAGGATTTCGTGGGGTAAGCCCTTCTGTTGTGAAGAGTATGATCGGGAGAACCGCGACTGCTGTAAAAGTTATTAATTCCTTCAAAGCATCTGGTTTGTGGTTTTCTGGAATCTCTAAAAGGCTCTATAAAATACTACTTAAGTTTTACGGTTTGTGTATGAGCGTAAATATGAATAATAGCAAGCAACACTACTTGTTCTTAAAGTTAAAAAAGAGTTTTTTTTTCTCGTCTTGGATGTAAGATGGAGGCGTTCGTTGTATTTATCGTCATACATCATCACGCCTGTATACCCCGAAGGGGTAGGCAAGAGGTCCACTGCAGTGCGCCCACATTTCGCCGATGTATTTTGGTCCCAATGTAATAGGGGACGAGCCTATTGCCATTTTACTGGGCACGTTCCCCCTCAATAGGTATGAGGGATATTTTGGGCCATAGTTCACCACGCTGGCCCAGTGCTGGTTAGTGAACTTCACACGCCTTTTTATAGACGTGCAGGTTTCCTCACGATATTTATCCTTCACCGTTCAGCAAGTGGTAATCATGGTTGTATTCAATTTGTAAAATTTACTTTAAATTGTAAATGTACTTTCTAGGTGTAATATTTGTAATGAAAAACATTTTCAAAAATACTGTTGAATTAGGCTTAACTAAATTGGTTTGGTATTTGACATAATACAAATGCTTCACAAGCCTAGTGCCACTAAAGTTCGTCCTAACAAAAATGAATATGAATTATGCTTGTGAAGATTTTCGTGGACTCCTTCAATGACTTGCTATCTACTTGAGAAAATTCAAAATATCACGTTAAAAGGACAATTTCAGATTTTTATATTATTAAGGTCGCTTCCCTATGTACATATTTTAATATCCCAACAAGAGGGAATCTCTTTGTGAAGCATAAAAGATTCTAATTTGCCTAATACATGCGCCGAGCGGAGCTGTATCACAGATATTTTATAAAGAATCTAATCTGCCTCTGCCATGCTTCGGGATGAATAGATTTTATAAGCTTTTCTGCTCTGCTAGAGAAAATAAAAATTGACAATAGGGTCGAGTATATAATAATTTCACTACTACGATATTATTTCTTCTAAATCCTACTCTTTATATTGTTTTCTTATATTTACGCGAATACTATAAATTGAAATTAAACTATTTTACGGATTTTATCGCGTTTAACACACGTCACACGACGTCTAACACCTCAGTCCCCCCGTGACCATGGTTGCTATAAACCAGCCGAAACGTCGGGAAAATAAAATAGTAAATAAACGCGATAAAATCCGTAAAATAGTTTAATTTCAATCCTACTCTTTATATTATTTAGATAGGCTTTATTGGCTTTAAAACAGCTTGTTTCGGGAGTCCGAGATAATATTTTTGGTACACATGCGATAACCTATATACTCGTAAAAATACTTAGCGAAGGAAGAGGTTACCTAACTATCATAGTTTCTGAGTTACATACCTTTGAATATTTATCACTTGTATCGTGTTGTGACTTTAGATCTCATCCTTAACCCTATTAAACTGTGTGAACTACATTTGCGAGAGGCCGCTACTGATATTCCCAAAAAGGAACATGGAAATTTTGACGTGAGATGTTATAAGATTTTAACGTAACATAGTTGCGCTAGGATCGGTAAGACAGATGGTTGTGACAAGACAAAATGTGAGATATGTCAATTTGGTCTCTATCCCATATTAATCACGAAAGTGAGAGTGTCTCGGTGCGACTTAATTCGTGACATTAGTCTTGGCGCACGTGCTAGCCGTGCAGGTCCCCGCTTACCCCATGTCTAATCAGGGCTCGCACCAATAGCCGCGGTATAACAAGTGCTGGGGCAACCTGATTCTGCAATAAATCTTCGCGTCGTACTGCCTACATTGGCGCGATTCGGAGACGGCGCGCACCGATACCCCACGTATTTAGGGTTGTCAATAGCACTATTATTTTTTTTATATTTCTTATTAACTGAGTTTATCATATTACTACAGTCGTCAGGATTTCGGAGGTTTTGACGGCTAGTTGTGACAATATAATGTAACTTAACATGAAATTAAGAAAAACACTTTTAGGTTAAGAAAACACTTTCGTACATTAAATCATATGACTGGATATATTTCTGTTTTTTTTTACGAATTAATTCAATTTGTAGTCGATGACAGGTGACAGGTGTCAAAGCGGGATCTTAGTTCTCGATGATTGTAGTGTAACTCTGAAGCCTCGATAGCTTTTCCGACAAAATATTTGTGACCTGAGTCTACTTCTAGTAGACTCAGGTCAATAGTTTAGATAGTCGCTATTCTATATACCTTCTACGTTTTCCCAAAGGCCATGCGTATGATCAATATCTTTGCTCGTATTGTTGGGAACGTTAAAACAACGTTAATGTAGTTTCATTTAATTCAAAATCCTAATTGATTGATAAATACATTTTGTTCATGTCTTCTTACATGTATTTGAACAAAATTGTCTAATAAAATTCTAATTTATTTCGGTTGACAACCCTATCGATATCTGAAATGTATCTCGTCCGCACCATTTGACGATTCAGTTCGTCCCACAGTTGCCTTTTTACAATTTATGTCCCACTGATTACGCCCTGCAACCACTGGGGCGATTGAATTTACTTGATCTTTTTTCAATGCACTCTGTATAAACATATAACAATAAAATAAAATTTATTATTAACCAACATAGTTACAAAACGAGGTACTGTGTAACCCAAAATAAGCCTTGCCTATATTTTGGGTTTCAAATTATGCATATAGATTGAATTTCTGTGGTAAAAACTGCACGTCTAAATCCGTTCGCGCTATCGATGATATTACGTTGAAACATGTGCTTCATCTCTGAGTAAATACAGTTTATTTTGGTATTGGCAAAAAATTAGACGCGTCTGTGAGTGCAGGACATAATACAGCCTACTTGAAAAATTTGTAGATACATAGGAATGTACCCTGATCTCAGTACGTTCACTTTTATTAAATAAACCAGTACGTAAACCAACCGAAACGTCGGGAAAATAGAATAGTAAATAAACGCGATAGAATCCGTAAAATAGTTTTATTTCATTAGATATTTTGGTCAATAAAACTAAAATAATATTGGATACTTCGAAAGTAACAATTTATACTTTAAGCACTATATCCTCTATATGTTGATAGCACCTATTCAGATGGCATCTAACTAAACTGCACTAAACTTATTTCCTATTCTTTTCACAGTCGTAATAGTTTGTTTTACATCGCATCACCTTAAAACAGTTTCTTGTTTCCTACACAATATGCTCTTAAAAAAACTGCTTTTAGATCATTCTGTGAGTTCATTTGCATAGATGGTTCTAGAAGTTTCTTTTTAATTATCATCGTACAAGTTATGCGTTCATCGTTGAAATTTACTATTTATAAGATGGTCACTTTGTAAGGTAACGTTCCAATATCGAGTGGAAGCCACTGCATTGAACATTAATCATGTCTAAATTGCGTAAATTAATCTCAAAAGGCTAGGGCTGCCGTATTTTTGATACGTAGTTCCTTATGGCGCGTTGCGAAAGGGGGCTAGACAGAAAAAAATAAGACTAAATGTGTCGACCGACACTTTTTCGTTCCATCCGGGTGTCCCTTGACATCTCTCAAGTTTATCAATATTACATTTCGACAGATTATTCCAATTGTTAGAACATGCCTTGTATGCTCGTAGACCTTGGTCATTGTCAAATAATTTGTTTATAATGGTATTTGATCATACGGCTTCACGTACGGGGCGTTGACGCTCGTTCGTATTTTTTTTGCCAATACTGAAACGCACAGTATTGACACATAGAAAACGTTCAGTTCACAACGAAATGATACTGACAGCACGAGCGAATATTTTCGCGTGAGAGCGTTACTTTTCCCATAGAAATTCAATCTTTATGCCTATTGTTGCAGAGTTCGTTTTGGTATGGCGTTCAGTTTTACTCGTCGACGCACACAAAACTTAAGACCTCGGCACGCTGGGGTGTCAACCCCGCGCGTCAAAATATTTTCTATACTAAAGGAACTATGTCTATATGCATAAAGATTAAATTTCCGTCGTAAAAGCCACGCTTAAGATTCGCTCGCGCTCTCAGTGTCATTTCGTTGTAGAATGGACTTTTTCTTTTATTCATCCGCCATCTTTATCACTGTCATCATTTATTTTTATTTATAATGTGTATTTATTGAATTTGCCCTTGCTATTAATTACTTGACACTGGCTGAAATACCCGCTAAATGCAGGTGGAGCCATTCCTCATCTTATTACATCAAAATATCATCATTTCACTCATTTCGTAAAAAAGAAGAAGAACTTTTTTATGTTGACACATAAAAAAGTTCTTCTTCTTTTTTACAGTTCGTTTTGCTATGTAAAAAAAAATACGCGCGAGTGTTGCCACCGCAGTGTGCGGGAGGCCTTACACTTAAGTGTTGTTACCTCACCTTACACTTCAGTGTCTGGCGATATATATTACTTGTATATGATGTCTGAAATTTGGCAGCCCTATTGAAAGGAGTGTGCCGACCCGGGCGGCTCACCCGGCCGCGTAATCTGCCCATCTCTGATATTTGGCAGTTATACCGCGCATCTTATCCTTACAATTATCTCCCTAATGATCCGTGCTCTCGCTGGCTTCTTGTAAACGTGCTTTTATTATGAAATATTACGTTCAGTTGCAATATGATTTGGGTTATTAGAACAGTAACTATAGTAGTATAGTTTTTCTCTCGCTCCATACACCAATAGATTGTGATAATAGTTATTGACTCCATTGGGAGATGCATGACCGCGTAGACATAAGTTTTATCGCGTTTAACTGTCAGATTTGTAGACAAAATGACGTCACACCGAGCCTTGTCCAGTACAAAAAGCTCGAGGTGACGTCATTTTCTCGACAAATCTGTCAATTAAAATAGGTAAAATTTATGTCTATACGGTTATGCTAAGGGTGCATATTTGTCTAAATTAGAATGGGCAAAAGTGGTACCAAAGTGTCTCACGCCTCGAAACTAACATTTTATAGTAATTGTTTTTATAATAACTTTGTAAGTCAGCAATTTGATTTTGAAATAGGGAATTTAATTTTCAATATAAAAGGTATTTCCATTTATTTACGATAATAACGTTCCGTTTTGTTTGTAGTATTATAATTTATATCTATGGTTATTTGTTTGTGCCCAACCTGTCATAGAGATGTCGAATGCTTCCACCGACCAAGTGTTTTTACATACTCTGTTGTTGGCAAAATCATCGACTAAATACGATGGCGGCCATATCTTTTTAAAAAGTTAAGTGTGAACAAAAACGCTTTTTAGAAAAGATTGTTGAATGCAGCACATTTCCTCTAATGCAGATGTGAGATAAACGTCAAAAAATTGTCGCAGAGCCATACGCAGGGTGGTGTCGATATGGGTTCTGTAGTTACACTATGGACGACAGACACATTGTGCATATTAGCATACAAATAAATACATCGGTGACCTTTTAACCCTGTGACTGCGCGCCTTTTAAAACTTTCCTTTTAGCTCCCGGCGGCGGCTTAAGTACGCTGTGCGGGACAGTGGGCGCCGATAAATCCCGACGTTGTCGTCGCACCTATCTCGATCGGCCGGACCGCCCGTTCACGTAACACAAGTGTAACCAACTGTCCCGGATTCTGCGGGATAGTCCGGGATACAAAAATGAAATCCCCTTTTTTAAGTATCTTACAATTTTTTTATTGCAATAATTTAATGCAATTTATTGAAAAAATTACCTTCGCTCATGTAGTCTTTTTGTTTAATGTCGTTTAATTGTATAATGAAACTAGCTGGATTTCAGCGGGATAACCCAGAAAAATTTAATTTATATTTTGTTTCGCGGATCCTTAACACTCTTTATAAAATAACAGCAGCCTAAGCTACTCCTTGTAACATCAGCTATCTGCGAGTGAAGAATTGTCTGATCCTAAGTCTATTGATACTTTTAAAAGTTGGTCACCTTAACTATCGGCTGCAGTTTTCTTTTAAGTCGGGCCTTTTTTATTCCGCGGCCGACTTTGACCACAGTAGGCTCGGGAGGGTTTGAATGTTTGATGCTTTAAGATAGCACGGTACAGATGTTGTTTGCTGTTTTATACAAACTTTTTTGGTATGGGAAATACAAAAATACACTTCTAGCATCCGATTTCATTTCTACTAGACCGCAAGTAAAATGATGTTAGTAGTATCCTTGTATTGTTACGTCAATGACTAGTTGGAATTCATGCGTTGGAAGTATTGATGTCTAAAATATTAATGTATTTTCCATTGACATAAGAATACTGGACACAACATCATCTCCCCAAAATTGCTTTTATTAAAGTTTTTGAATTCGATTCCGATAAATCGGATGAATATTAATACCCTCATAGATACTCACGAGACGAGACGAAGTAATACCACGACACTGGTAACACATAAAATAAATCCGATCTTTGATAATAAAACGTCAGCTCTTCTGCGTAACAAACAAACACAATTGGATTTATTGCCCTCATAAGTATAATACGTCAAAATTTATTCATGCCGCCTGTGACGAGTTATGCACTGCGTCAACAGGAGCGTCAAATCGCGCGCGATCTATTTTACCAACACCAAAATGAACTGTATAAACTCATAGAAGAGGTGAGTGAAATGACGGATAAAAACTTTAAACTCAAATTTAAACGATATTTTCATGACAAAAATAAAGAAAGTTGAAAAAAAAAAAATAGAAGATGAAATAAAAACTTAAATAATAAAATAGAACAGTCGTATAGTGTCAGCGCCCAATGTGCCGATGGACGATGGGCTGCCTAGCGACAACTTCACACTCGTCGAGGTTGTAAACATGTATTAAATCTACCCACGTAACCAAAAATATTTGTATTTTTTTTTTTTACTTATATTAATTAAATAACGTAACTAGCGTAATAACATGAGTTATGATTACTAACAAATAGTGTACTAGTATCCAGACAAACCTAAGCCTGGTTTTTGTGATACCTTTATAGCAAACTCTGTATCCAATCTTTATATTGAATAAATAAATAAATAAAAAGGTACATTATTAATTGAAATGTCATCGTTGATGCGAAGCAGTTTTGTCAATCTTTACAAATTAATCACTACTTATGATTAAACAGAGTATATTTTCCCAAATTAAAGCCAAGCGAATTCGCTCGTTCCAGTGTGTTCAGGGCGTCACGAATGTTACGATCCTCGAAAATCGAGTTACTTGCAAAAATTTTACTTTTCAAATAAAACAAATGAGACAGGATAACAAATATGTACTTACTTATATAATAAAGAGTAACTACTGCCGTCAAAAGTTTCGCATGAGAGGCATATGTAGGTAATGTAGAGTACAGACAGTAGAGACAAGAAGTTATTCTTAGTACTCACGGAGAACGAGTTATTTTGTGGATCTTCAAGATATTTTTATTTTAGTATAACATCATACATCATCATCATCACGCCTGTATTCCCCGCAGGGGTAGGCAGAGGTGCACTACAGAGCGCCCACACTTCACCTATGCAATTTTGGTCCCAATGTAATAGGGGGCGAGCCTATTGCCATTATACCGGGCACATTCTCCCTCATTACGAGGAAGATTTTTTGGCTATAGTCCACCACGTTGGCTCAGTGCGGGTTGGTGAACTTCACACGCCTTTCTATAGACGTGCAGGTTTCCTCACGATGTTTTCCTTCACCGTTTCAAAGCAAGTGGTAATCTCGGATGAAAATGAAATTCGCACAAAAACCCAGAGGTGCGAGCCGGGGTTTGAACCTGCACACTTTGATTTGCAAGGCGTGCGTTCGACCACTCGGCTAGTTAGTATAACAATAGTATGAATGAGACTACCATATTCGTAGATGATTTTGAATACTAATGATAAGAAGTAAAGCATGTTTCTTATTTAAAAAAATGCTCTTTATTTGTTGTACTTAAATATAGAGTTGCATGCAATATAATGTATTACAACTCCTCGCTCACACCTCAAAATACTGAAAATCTATACTCTACCAGTGGCTCTACCTTTAACTCTGCATCTAATGCTGGTTACTCTACGTTTAGCTCATCAGCCATTAGTTCCTGCAAACCCTTACTCTAAAACTAAGCATACTAGCTTCATAAGTGTCTTTTAAGCAATATTCTAAACATTTTTATTTAAGAGTTGTGGAGCTTGTGACTATACGAAAAATAATTGTGTGTAGGCCCCATAAATAACGTATCTACTTATTGTGTCGAGTGTTTCCTATGCGAATACATTTATTCATGGTGGAACAGTTGACTGCAGGGCTGTCACCTATTCTCAATAGATAGGTGACAAAATTTGGGAATAGGTGCCAAAATTTAGTTGCGTCTTGCTTGAGCATTTGAAAATTGCTTCAGATTTCCTATCTTGGATATCCTGTACAAGATTTTTTTTAGTTCTCCTTGTTACTCGGTCATACGTAGTGCAAATTTTGCGTATTGCGCATTGCGCATCTTTCGTATTGCGCATTTTGTGCAGAGTACATTTTGCGTTTAAAAAAACCTTGTGCGTATTGTATAATTTATGACCGAGGGCACAAAATTACGAGGATAAGAGCCATTAATGAAATAAAATCAACTCATGTTTGGTAGCCTCGCGGGCAAGAACGCCCACCTTGAACGTAAGGGGTGCAAGTTCAAATCCCAGGCCCGCACCTCTGAGATAATTTTCATGTGCGAATGTCATTTTCAACAATGATTATCACTTGCTGAATGGTGAAGGAAAACATCGTGAGGAAACCTGCACGTCTATAGAAAGGCGTGTGAAGTTCACCAACCCGCACTGGGCCAGCGTGGTGGACTATGGCCCAAATCTCCCTCGTATTGAGGGGGAATGTGCCCGGTATAATGGCAATAGGCTCGCCCCCTATTACATTGGGACCAAAATACATCGGCGAAGTGCGGGCGCACTACAGTGCACCTCTGCCTACCCCTTCGGGGAATACAGGCGTGATGATGATGACGATGATGATCATGTTTGGTATTTTCGAATTTAGCAAGTTCCAAGTTAAGTTTTCTAGATTCAATAAACGACTCTAGATCTGAACTCCACGAAAACAATTGCATCTAAAACTTTCATGTCCATCTAAATATGGGACAACATCTATCGACATTCTTTCTAGCAGCCAAAGGTTTTGTTGCTAATATGAAAAGCTAAATGCCCAGTATGCAAACTGTGCAATGCGCAAAATTTTACAATCCGCTAAATGGGCAATACTTATGACAGAGTATCAAGGAGACTTGTATAGAAATCTTGTACAGATGATACGGAATAGGAACCCAATTTTCAACTGGTCAAGGCGCAACTATATTTTGTCATCGTTAACCCTGATACGGCGTCGGTAAACTCATGAAACGTAACGCCGCCGTCTGCCGATCGGCTCGATACACTCTGATCTCCGGCTGCTCAATATTTATGAGACGGGTGATGGTCCGGTAAATATTACTGGAGTTCAATGAAACCGTAATGTAAAGGCTTAAGCATCCCGCACACTAGGACATCGAGGCGCGTACGTTAAATTGTTCACCAATACAGAAATTTCAATTCAATTTATTCAATAAATAACTTATGTAATACAATACAATATAAACCGGGGCACTCATATAAGAATAAATATCGCCAGACAACCAAATACTTATCGTATGATCCCAAACTAAGCAAAGCTTGTACTATGGACACCATACTATGATTTAGGGCTGACGTCACAAATACTGTTATAGTAAATACCTTAGAGACTAGCATACATAATTATAGTTACATGGAATTATTTGACACGTAGAGTCGGTGACGTGTCGCTCTTGGTGCTCGGTAGCCGGCCTCTGTATCGCCGGAACACCACACCCTTCGGCCAAACCTCCTCCCGACACGATCACCGCCCCGCTCGACCCGGGCGTTGAGAGGGCCACCAACACACCTACACCAGTCTCAAACAGACACCGATCTCGCCGGCGACGTCGAGGAACCCCCTCTTCGGCTCGTAGGTGTATCTTTGCACCTAGGAGCGCAGTCACTACCTCTCCCCTCACGGTAACTGCCCAAGCCGAGGTCGTGCCCTCTGTGGCGCCCTTGAGCTAGTTGCCACCCCTTTCCGCCCTTAAGGCCTTGGTTGGAGTGCACTCTGCGCTCGCCACTCCTCCGGTAAAGCTGTAAAGGCCACCTCACAGCCAACAGTGTAAGTCCTTCAAAAAAAAAAACCTTTCGGCTAAAACTCTTCTTTCATGAACTCTGTTTTAATATGCATAAAGATTGAATTTCCGTGGTACCCAACAAGCCAAGCCCCCACGCGTGAAAATTTGGTCGCCCTTGCAGTGTCATTTAGTTGAAGAATGAAATTTATTAATGAGTCAATACAGTTTGTTTTGGTCTTGAAAATAATTAATCCCGCGCGTCTTAACGCATCTATGGGTGCAGGACTTAGCAAGTATCATTTTTTTAGTACACGGTCGAAGGTCATTATGCCAATTGTACCGAAATAAAAGGCGCAGTGTTATTGTGAGAAGACCTTGCCTTGTCATGTAATTTGTATGTTACAATAACCGAATACAGTTCTGTCAACTATAATTGCACGGTAGATATATAGGAAGTATCAGAAGCCCGAAATAACGCTTTACTGTTCAAATGAGTATCGGCTACACAATTTAATCGTATACTAAATTCATCAAAATTCGAACATGATTAACACGTTCGCTGCGTAAGGATTTTAAGTGCGGCATGAGGTTATATTGACTCATAGAGGACCTAATGTGAGCGCTGCACACTGGATGAAAGTTCGCCATGAGCCAATATGACCTCACAACGCAGCCTTGGGTCAGGGTCCCGATTTTCGACAAAACAAATCATCTAATTGGTCGTATTTTTTTTCTTTTGTTTCGACATATCTCTAATAGAGATTGATGTCTATCAAACTAAAATCGGGCTCCTGGGCTTCAACTCGCATTTATTTGTGGAAAAAATTGTATTTTTGTATGTAACGAATAAACTTAAAAACTACTGGACCGATTTCAAAAATTATTTTACCGTTAGAAAGCTATATCTTCACTGAGTAACATAGGCTATATTATAAACCCATGCGAAGCCGGGACGGGCCGCTAGTTATTGATAATTTGATAATATTACTAATCAGAAAAAATATTTATCTGATATTATGTGGAGTTCTATTTGCGACTTGTGAACTATCACAGTCCACTATAACTATTCTTCCAAACTACTTACGTAACCCAGCTCTACATAGAGGCACATAGAGTTGGCGATAAAGGCCGGCGCGTGTAAATAATTGATTGTAATCGTCCAGGGAAAGTTTTCGTAGAGTTCCACTCGACGGTAGCTGCAACTGATGACCGGGACTACCTACGGGCATTAGCGGTGGTCGTTGGTGCGTGTAAGGCGAGATAGCGAGTATTCGTTTCTATTTTATTATTGGCAAACATTGAAACGGCTCTATCTAGTGGTTTGAGCGTAGGCCGTTCGGGTTACTGCACCGGGTAGTCGCGGGTTCGATTAAGTGTGACAAATTTCGCAAATGTCCTTTTCGGAATTTGTCCTGGTCTGGGTTTAACTGGGACCGCCCCCAGTCTATTGTATGGTACCCATAGTACAAGCTTTGCTTATTTTGGGATCATACGATGAGTATGTGTTGTTTGACGATATTATATATTAGACTAGCTGAGCCTGCGATTTCGTACGCGCGGAAGTTAGGAACCCTATTTACACTGTTTTTTTTTTTATCCTCGGGAGTTTACCTCAAGCAAACAAACACACAGACAGACAGATAAAAATATATAAAATTGCCTTTTCGATATAGGCATTTGGTATAAAGCTGTAATTTTGATATTACAAAAAGACAATTCAATTTTTGTATATAACTTGTACCATACATTGAACCCAAGCCGATCCGTAGCACAAAGTCATCTCATACTCGTTAACTCGCAATTTGGCAAACATAGCTCTACCGACCACGAGAGTCCGATAATAATTCATGGAAATAGTTTGTCTTTCAACTTTCGCTATAAAATATCGTTCACCGATCCGTAAGCTACTGCAAGGTGCATTTTTGTGTACATTAACAGAGCCGCTTGACTCTACCTGCTATCGATTTTCTACAATATAGAGTTAATTGTATACTCTACATTTTTAAGTGTAGAGTCTAGAATTTTGAATTTTGTGTAAGGTATTTTGAATAATTGTAATAATTAGAATTTAAAAAGGTTTACAGATGGCGCTAAAAATGCAGTTTTGTTTATGGCCAAACTATGGAATTGTTAGAATAGTTGAAATTTCAAATTGGTATTTCACAACTGGTCACAACTGGTCCTACATTCCATGTTATTTGCCTGTACCCTTCATTTTTATTTACATTGGGAACAAAGCGAGCCCTTATCGCAGCTCACGCGCGGTTTAGCACGCATTTCAAGACTAGATCTCTGTCACAGATCCCTTTGCTCGCTCTTTGTCTAATTTCAAACGAGTGACAGGGACAACATCAACATATTCCGTGACACCAGTCCAATATTGGCGCACATCACTATCTACACTCGCCCACTGTAATAACACCCTTAAATAATAACGTCACAAGGTTTTATGTCGCGCAACAAGGTCTTGTCGTGTCGCGGCGACAATCAAATGCGGCATTGTCGCCTTTATTATCTACTTAAGAGTATAATTCGTTCAGAAATGACTTTGCCCTGTCTCCCGGCCTCTTTATTTTTCATTTGTGAAGCAATGAGAGTGTCAAATGTTTTGTTGGTTGGTATTCTAACGAGGTTTTTAAGACGTCCTCGGGGATTCATCTGCCATCTTTATCAC
The DNA here is from genome assembly GCA_914767695.1 of Ptilodon capucinus. Classification (NCBI taxonomy): domain Eukaryota; kingdom Metazoa; phylum Arthropoda; class Insecta; order Lepidoptera; family Notodontidae; genus Ptilodon; species Ptilodon capucinus. The sequence continues at coordinate 11,330,909 of OU611816.1, read as the reverse complement.
TATCATTACCCATTTTAATTTATAGTGTCGACGCTTGTAAGACGATCTGTACTAAGCGACAAAATATCGTAAAATCTGAATCAAGATCAAAATCTTTTTTTTTTATTCGTGTAGGCCAAAAAGCACTTTCGGAATGCTGCTCACACTGAGAAGAGCCGGTAAGAAACTCAATGGTTACCCTTTTCAAAATGATAATTGCGAGTAATACATTCTCAGGAGCAACAACGCCATGAGAGCAGACAGCACCTTTGTCTCAATACCAGAGAAGAATTATACTCACGGCAGTCTAATATTAAATACAAATATAGTCTTTACGCTTAGGCAGCTAGTACTGTAAGAGTACAGTAAGGGGCGTCTACTACCATTTACAATGAGGGGATTATTCTAAACCACAGATGGTTATAGAAATAATTGCTTTGGTATGCTGTGAATAACTTATATATACCAAACAACGCAGAAAAATCTGGCCGTTCGGTTATTTAGCAGTAGTAGCTGAGAGGTCGAAGTCGGGCCTTGCAATCAAAGTGTGCCGGTTCAAAACCGGGAGGCACCCCTAGATTACCACTTGCTCTGAAACGCTGAAGGAAAACATCGTGAGGAAACCTGCACGTCTATAGACAGGCGTGCGAAGTTCACAAACCCGCACTAAGCCAGCGTGGTGGACTATAGCCCAAAAATGTCTCTCGTATTGAGTGAGAATGTGCCCGGTATAATGGTAATAGGATCGCCCCCTATTATATTGGGACCAAAATACATCGGCGACTGCCTACCCTCTCGGGAATACAGGCGCGATTATGTATTATTTATATTCATCCAAATATCATATATGCATACCATCATCGTTCTATGTTAAATATTTTCTTGTGCGCGAAACATTTTACGAGACAAGCGTTAATATTAATGTCAACGAAATAAATAAATTAATGCGGGCATTGGGATAAGTATGTGCATATTTATTTATGTCCATAAAAAATGTGGGGTGACTGATGAGTTCACGAGCGCTATGTCAGCTTACGCACATCCATGGACGTTTAAAAAAGTCAGATTCGTCATACGCGGCGAAAGTGAAGCAACGCATAGATTTATTTACGACGACGGCGTGGTGAGTAAATTGAGCGTAGGCAGCTCGGCACATCGCACTGGATCGTTGCGGGTTTTATTGTCGTCAGCGACATATTTCGATATTTGCCCTTGTCTGGGTGTAACTGGGATCCCCTAAGGCCAATGTATGGTATCCCTAGTATACGCGTTGCTTAGTTTGGGATCATACGATGAGTATATGTTGTCTGACAGTATTTATTCGTGCATGAATTGAGACATGACAACCAATAGTTATAATTTAACGGCGATTGGCTTACTTTGATGTAAGTGTGTGCGAGATAGACGACTTACTATGGATGCTTCACTTATTGCTTAGCGAGGTCCGTCGGACCTTTTTTATACATTTAATACATGTTAATATACACGTCAATGCTCGTAAATTTAATGGCATTTTTTATGTCGCGTTATTTATGCAGCCCGAACGTAGAGGAATGTCCGGATTTTCTTCGTGTGAATATTTTATTATGGTTACCCTTTATATTTTGTATGTATAGGGAAGTAAAGCGTACCGTTTCCTCAGGATTTAAAGATTTGTTCTATTTTTAGGTCGTTTTTCTTGGGTCAGGTAAAAGGATAAGGCCCGGGAGAATTTTTGCCAACACCAAAACGAACTCTGTGTTAATACATATAAAGTTTGAATTTCTGTGGTAAAAGCCACACGACCATCAGTTGAAATTCGCTCCCGTCATCGGTTTCATTGGAAATTGTTTTTTCTTCCATGAGTTAATACAGTTCGTTTTAGTATAGGCAAAAAAGTAGGTTCACAAACGTCGGAGATATGCGGTAACATACGTAAAAAAAACATACGAGTCGAATTGAGAACCTCCTCCTTTTTAATTCGGTTAAAAAGGGGTCGAATTGAGATCCTCCTTTTTTTGAAGTATGGTTACAAAAACGATAGAGCAACAGGATACGATATAATATGTGGCAAAAGTCTTGTCTGGACGTTGTTGTATGTATTCGCGATTCCCACTCGTCCCCTCCGCGACGTTTTTGGACGCATCAGACCGATAGCCATAAAACATTATTTACGGCCTCCATATGACTGCTTCCTTTTTATCATGTTAATTTAGCGGTAGCCATTGTGTGGCGTGTTAATTTACGGCCACCCCGTCCGTACCAGCGCCATTGTCAAACATGTCTTATGCTTTCATTCACAAGCCACACTGGGGCGTCAATGCACCCGTCAAAATTATTGCCAATAACAAATCGAACCCTGTGTCAATATGCATAAAGATTGAATCTGCGGTACAAGCTAAGCCTTCACGCGACCAAATTTATTCGCGCAGTCAGTGTCATTTTAGTTGAAGAATGAACTTTTTCTTTTAGTCAATACGGTTTATTATGGAATGGCAAAAAATTTACGCGCGAGCATTGGCGCGTCTGTTTGTGGGAGGTTTAAAGCCCCACGCATTCTGGAGCGGCAAATACCAAAACGAATTTTGTGTCCACTATACTTACATAGTACCATAAGCAGTGGTAGCTGATTGGTGAAACGCACGCCTTGCAATCAAAGTGTGCAGGTTAAAACCCCGGCTCGCACCTCTGGTTTTTATGTGAGATTATCGTTTGCTATGAAACGATGAAGGAAAACATCGTGGGAAAACCTGCACCTCTGAGGGCGTCACGTCTGAGGTGGACTATGGCCTGAATCCCCCTCGCATTGAAGGGAGTCCCGTGCCCAGCAGTGGGACGTTAAAAGGGCTATAGTAGTATACCTACATGAAGATTGAATTTCTGTAAAAAAAAGCCAAAATTTACTCGCGCTCTCGATTTCATTTCGTTAAAGAATGATAAAAACGGTACGAAATCATAAAAATCAATAAAATCCAAAACCAAGCATACCATTGCAAGACCTCAAGACACTGTGAGCACTTTCTGCGTGGATCGGACCGCAAACAACAACTAAATATGAGGGTTCCCAGTTATTAACTATGACATCAGGACGTCTAACACCTCAGTCCCCCCGTGACCATGGTTGCTGTAAAGCAGCCGAAACGTCGGGAAAATAATATAGTAAATAAACGCAATAAAATCCGTAAAATAGTTTTATTTCAATGTATAGTATTCGCGTAAATATGAGAAAACAATACAGATACATATATCTAAACATACTCTATCTATTACAATTTACAAAAAGCAAGCAATTGATTTATTATTTGATATAACTGCCATAAACAGACAGAGTTTGTTTTGGGGTATTAACAAAGAATTTGTAGCACGCGTCTTGACGCCCCTGTGTGCCTGGGGCTTAATTCGGATATTAAAAACGAAAATAATATATTGTACGGAACCCTCATGGTGTCAAGGGAACTCACAAATAAAACTGTAATTAAATTAAGAATTGTTTGCACTCAGCAGGCGGCCAGTTTAGGGAGCAAATCAAATTCACTGTCGCTAGTAATGCGCTGTTAAACATGTTTGATTACATATTATCGAGAGGCAAGGAGGGAGGGCTGTTTTCTTAAAAAAAACCGAAAACGTAGATAAAAGATAAATCCGACTGAACCCAGCCAGACAATAAGTGAAGCATACTAAGCACACGGTCAGTCAGTCAATCTCTTTTTATTATTTTATTATTATTTTTTTACGAAACAATCTCTTTTTATTATTGCTTTCAGTTTTTGACAGTTAACCCAGTACAAATTCTGTCAAAAAGTGACAGTTACTATTGAAACAATATACAGCTCAGAATTAAAGCTAGTAGTCCCAAGTAAAAGAAAACGTCGATGGAGAGTTTCATTTTGTTTCCGAATTTGTTTGTTTGGTTGACCATAAATGTCACCGATTGGGTATTAGATCACTACTCGATAGGAATGATTTATCACGGGAGTTGCACGGTGTCGCCCTCTATCGGCTGGTTCAGATTACGTTCACTTGTTATTAGGGTTGTCACTTCGTTAGATACTTTAAGAATTTTGAAAATATATATACTTATTTTTTATTTTCTGAAAAGAGTTACTACACAACAAATATGATCGATCTGAAAGTGATGCAGCTTTTTTTCGTAATTAGCATTATGTGATTTGTTTAACGATAATTTATGTAACAAGGGCCGAATTTTCTAATGTCAGACTTAAACAACTGATAGACAGTGTTTATTTGATAAATAGCAAGCAATATAATTATTTTCAACCGTCAGCAAATAACTGAAGTCCCAAAAAGCCATTAAACAAAAAGAAAACCCATCGGCCTTATGGACACATGTATTAATTGAGTCATAAGTATTTGTATTGATTACGTACGTATTTATCAATTTGCCCAGATTATTTATTTATTTAATTAGATTACTAATTTATTTTTGTATGGGGCAGCCCTAACCCTCACTGTTTTTGTTCACTGTCATATGACGTATAAGCAAGGAGTTGTTATAAGATACTTGCGTGAGTATTTTGATACTAACTCTAGGAGTGACAGATAAACTTTGTCGTGTTATTTGCGATTTCCTTTCTCACTCCTGATTAAGTAGGATTCCTGTCCAGTAGGCTTAGCATACCGGGTTTGATCTATATCATGGAGGTTATTATCTTAATCGATATGACGTATCATATGTCTTGTAAAATCGTGACGATAAAGACAGACAAAAATAAGTTGTGTTTGTTTTTTATTGTAAAAAGAGTTAGCGCTCTTGTCGATTAGACTAAATTACGGGGACTCAATGTTAGCATTAAAGCTTGCATGCAAAAGTTTCTAGCACTTCGTATTAGCCAAAACAAAATTGGCCTTCCATGCACCAAAAACACTTACCGAATATGAAGCCAGTACAGTGGTAGAACTTCACCATCGTAGTTCTTTAGTTGGTACGGTTTCTATCTACTAACAAAGAAAAAACCGCTTACACAAATGAAACTATACCATTGACCTCGCAAGTTCCAGCACAAGTATCTATTACGAAAAGTATTCTGTGCATTTAGTTAAATCACCAGACTTTACGTTCGGTTATAAGCAATAAAAACTTTGCCGAAAAGCATAAAACAGCAGGACATCTCTACATTGCTCTATAAAATATAGAGTTAGTTTTCAAGTGAGTCTATTCACGCTCTACTAACGTGTGCGACGAACTAGAGAAAACTGTTTGGCACTTCAAAGGGTACTACGTAGAGATGCCAAGTTGCTACATATATCATTGTTTCTTTTATTATTTAAGAGTATTTGAGTTGGTTGAAATTTGATATAATAGTGGAACTTATTTCGTACATAATTACGTCTGTATTTTCCTATTAGGTAGGCAGAGGTGCATTCCAGTGCACCTATACTTGGTAGACACCTATAGACGGCTTGGTCTAGTGATCTGATCGTAGGCCTCTCGGCTCCCTCCACCTGGCTGTTGCAGGTTCAATTCTCGGCAGCGGTAACTTTTGGAAATGGCCTTTCCGGACTTTGCCCTGGACTGGGTGTAATTGGGGTTGCCCCCAGTCCATGATACGGTACTAATCCTACAATCTTTGCTTAGTTTCGGGATCATAATATCGGTGAAAGGCTTTTTTAATTAAGCGACACTTTAAGGCGATACTGACTAATATACATATTGGGAATCAGCTACTTTTTCTGCATAAAATGAGTATGCTTTCCTGTAAAGTTAAAAATATGTCTTTTAAGTCATATAGCTTTTCGTTCTTCGATATGATGAATATGTATGTTGCCTGGAGATATTTATTGAAACGTAGTTCCTTATGGCGCGTTGCGAAAGGGGGCTAGATGGAGAAAAATAAGACTAAAAGTGTCGACTGACACTTTTTGTAAATGTGTGTGTGATTTCGATTTCGATTTATATTTTATACATTATTATGATTTTATACACACACGTGTGTGTATAAATGTATGTATATATGTATATGTACATTTTTTTTGCTTTTTTTTTTACAAAAGGAATTTCGTTCCATCCGGGTGTCCCTTGACACCTCTCAAGTTTTATTTTATTTATCTGGATAGTTAAATGTATTGACATTATTTTGCCAATGGAATGTAGTCATGTACATAATAGACGTAGAATTATGTGAGTTAAGGCATTACATCGATGGCCTACCCAACCCTCGGCTCCATAAAAATCGATCTCAACAAATTTAATTCCGCCCATCAGTATCCGCCTACGTAACGAACCCAGTTTCCATCCCAAAGGGCCAGAATAGAATTTAGTTACATATTTTCTGTTTAGTAAAACGAGTATGCCCTCGAGCGGCGCTCCGGTGAACAATCCTCTATGTATGGATGGTCGTGTGTTTTTACCGTGAAATGGGAGTGATTTTTTTATTAGATTTCATCATGAACATATCTAAAAAGGTCGTATGAAATCAAAAATCTGAAATAGAATCAGAACTTTTTTATTCATATAAACCAATACAGGCACTTATGAATCTTCAATGAATAATAATAATAGGATCCCTCTCTCTACCACCCATTCTGAATGCATTTCGGAGAAGAATGGGCAAGAAAATCTATGGTTTCTTTTTCCACTATGGATTTACATTTTATTAATTAACAATAATACAATAGAAAGCTAATGAGGCTATACATTATCAAAACACAATTAATTAACTATACAATCTATTGTATATCTCACTTGTTTGTATATAATTTGTACATACTTACATCGTTACGCCCGTTGGCGTCTGTTACGCGGCACGCATTGGTTAGTATGACTCAATCCACATTCACGTTGCATCACTTTCGCCGCGAGCGTCGTGAGTCTTCCTTTTTTAAGTCGATGAATTTTTCTTTTTATACAGTATTGCTGTATTTTTGTTAAAAGTATGTTTAGAATTGAATCAATGGATTCTAGGATTAACAACTTAAGCTCCTCGTAAATAATTATAAAAGGCACGCTAATAGATATTTAAAAAAAAATATCAATGTCAATAATACAAACACTGCTCCATAGAGAAAAGATGAATTCTTTTCACAATTCATTACGCAATATTGTAACCGGTAATGAAAAAATGTTCACTCCATTTAAAATTTTGAAGGTCATTACCAACCCCCGCGTGCAACTGCGGGTCGATCCGGCCGTGCGTCCGTAACTCACTAACTGTTGTAATTGTGGACGCGAACAACTAATGGCCGAACCGCCCCAAGTTTAATGGTCCGTACGGGTTTCATTACCCACCGTTTTCCCCGATGCCAAAATTTTAATCTGAAAAAGTACCCCGGGATATCCGAACGTAGCATCCCGCACTCCTTAAGTGCCTCGGCGTTTTCGTTCCATAATGGGCCCTAAACAGCTTTCGGGAGATCGTTTAGTGGTTCATTCGTCGACGGCGTTAACGATGTAGAAACGATAAGTTTTAAGGCACACTGATGTGTCAACGGTCGCATGTCAAATATTTTGCCAATAGAAACCAAAACGATATCTGTGTCAATATGCATAAAGACTGTATTTCTGTCCGCTTGTACCTACTACTGTGTTAATCTTTAAATCAAAATTAGTTCAATAGTTACGGCTGATTTTAGAACTGTGTTGTGCCGAATTTTCAGGAAATCTTAACACATCAAAGATTTATTAATAAGTATAGTAAAATATTTCTGATTTCACATTTTCGTTCAGAAATAACTAACATATATTTTAAGGGTTATTTAGACTCCCATTTTTAGACTCCATGTGAAATCATACTAATATTAAACAATACATTCCTCAAGCTATGGCACTTTTAGTTGCAAAAGTGTGTAACTACGCCATTGTAGATAGAGCCAAACTTTTTTTTTTATAAATATGGACGTTAGATTTGAAAAATTAAGTAAAAAAAGTTTGAACCGTGCAGTACCGTTGCTTAAATCGCCATATCTACGCAAGTAATAACAAAACTTGAAAGCGTATAATTTCCAAAAGCGCTTCCGCTACACATTCTTAATAGGCGAACTTAAGTTTCGCTCAGTAAACAGACTATTATCGCGATTAAAAGTCACGAACGGATTTCGGCGCGCTACCACCTTTGCGACATTCGGCAAACACGGATCCCCCCACATTTCTTTGCACTTCTCCGAAGCGGGGTGTTGTCCAAAGTGGTGTTTGTATAGTGATGTCTGCGCGTTCAAACTCGGTACTCGAGCCCCCGGTGCGCGACGCAAACACTGCGATATGTCCCATCCTCGATGAAGGGTTAAATGAAAATTATTAACTTTGCTTCTTACTCCTCCTTTAGGTGTTCCTAAACTATTGTTGTTTCAATAGTAGCTTACAATTTGTTGCAGATTTTGAACTGAGTTAACTGCTGTAAGGAGTTTTCTCATATTTTTGTTGAAATGGAACTTAGCTGGAGATGTCAGAAGAACACTGGGAAAACTTACCATAGAGTTGATCCCTAGTCCCGTTTTACCATTTGGGTACGGAACCCTAAAAATTAAAATTAAATTCTGTTTATGAACACTAATTACCAAGCGGTATGAAAAATGCATTACAACCGATTCTCATAACTACCAAATATTACGCATAAAATATATCGTAATATTCAGGTACTTAAAAAAAGTGGTAGCCGAGTGGTCGAACGCACGCTTTGCAATCAAAGTGCGCAGGTTCTATCCCCAGCTCGCACCTCTGGGTTCCATGTGCGAATCTCATTTTCATCTGAGATTATCACTTGCTAAGAAACGGTGACGGAAAACATCGTGAGGAAACCTGTGTGCCCGGTATAATGGCAATAGGCTCGCCCCCTATTACATTGGGACCAAAATACATCGGCGAAGTGTGGGCGCACTGCAGTGCACCTCTGCCTACCCCTTCGGGGAATACAGGCGTGATGATGATGATGTATTTATACTTAAAAAAAACGTTCTAGCCTTTTCGGAGGATTGCGATCACAAACACACAAGATATTTATATATAGAAGTATCTTGTGGTATTACTACTGTAAGAAGCGTTCACACAAGCTGTCAATCTACGGGAATCCTGTTGTGTGAGCCACCATACATAACATTCTGCAGTAGCAGAATCCGTTCCCGCTAAACCCGTGACTATCAAGCAGTCGGTCTTACAGTGTTAATGAAGCCTGAGATTCAGAACAATACTCGATTTCTCACATCGAATGATTGGAGCTATTTAGTGCATACAGTACCGTTTAACAGCCGATGGGTGAACTATGAAGCAATAATTGTTCGGAGCTCCGTTCCTATGCAAATCTCTACGGCTTTTGTTAATCACTTAAGGGTTGGACTATGCGGTTATCTGAGTGTAAGGGTAGCGGGATTGGTGCTTGGATTTGATTAAGATTATATTGTAGACTGACTTGACTTTTGAATATTTTTAAGCTTGAATCAAGACAATAGGCTAACTACCATTGGGACGAACATAATATTTCAGAAATGAAGGTGTTGTGTATCTCTGCCTGCTACTTTGAGAAAAACAGTCGTGATGGTATTTATGCGACTGCGTTCTATGTATTCTGATCTAGGTAACTTTTCTACTTAAAAAAAACTTGAGAGGTGTCAAGGGACACCCGGATGAAACGAAGTTCCTTTGGAAATGAAAAAAGCAAGAAAATTGTACATATACATACACATACACACACATCGAAATCGGAACCGGAACCGGAACCGGAACATCGGAATCGGAATCGGAATCGGAACCGGAAAATTGGAATCGCAATCGAAATCGAAATCGAATTTTATTGTATACATAAATGCATACAATAAAGATCACACACACATATGCTAAAATGTCGTACAATAAAAATCACACACACATACCTATCATATAAAAGTGTCGTTACAAAATTTCGTGCCAGTCTTAATTTTTTCCGTCTAGCCCTCTTTCGCAACGCGCGATAAGGAACTACGTTCCAAAAAAATATTTTTTTGTGTGGCCCTCCACCTGCCAGTTGGTCTGTCTCTCAGTTAAGCATCAAAATGTTTGCCAATACCTAAACAAACTCTTGTGTCAATATGCATAAAGATTGAATTTCTTTGGTAATTATCCACGTCACACGCGTCAAAATTCGCTCGCGCTCACAGTGCCGTTTAGTTGAAGAATGAACTTTTTCTATTAGTTAATACAGTTGGTTTTGGTATGGCAATAAATTAGACACGCGAGTGTCGACGGCCCAGTGTCCTTTAGATTTCCACAAATTTGAGACTCACAATGTGAAAGTAATTTGTACCTTACGTAACAGAATTTCTAAATATCCAATTGTATTATTATCACAATTTCCACTCGAGTGTTTCTCATAACGCGGACGACGTTATCGTCGTATTCCGCGTTTATCGCTGATATTTGACGTCGAGCGTGATAAGCGGTGTTACCGGGTCGTTCACCTTTCGTTGCATAACACCTGTTTTGTTTTCCGAAATCATATCTTCGACTGTAAACGGCAATGGCCATGAGTTTGGATTTTACCGGATATCTGTGCTGACTCTTCCCAACACTGTTACTCCTGTAAGCCAGGATTAACAGCGGTATCCAATGAAGACACCGAGGTTTGGACCGTTTGATTTGGGCCATAGTCCACCACGTTGGCTCAGTGCGGGTTGGTGAACTTCACACGTGCAGGTTTCCTCACGATGTTTTCCTTCACCCTTCATACAATTTAGTATTCCTATAATTCAGTAATTATAAAATTGTCTTTTTTTTAGTTTGTCTTTATTTAGGTGCTACTGGGATCGCCCCCAGTCCGTCCCAAGATTGCTTCATTTGGAAATAGTATAGTATAATTAATTAGATGGACATATATTAGGCAAAAGTGACACTGACATAATAAACATAATAAAACGAGATATTGATAAAATGTATACAGGGTGTATCAGAAGTCCAAAATAATACTTTGGGTACATACGCGGTAGCTCATATGTGGATGCTCAGTGAAGACAGTTTATACCTAACTATCATAGTTACTGAGTTATGGAACTTTGAATATTTGTCACAAGTATCGTGTTCTGGCCTTTGGGTACATCCATAACCCTATTCAGCAATGTTAACTACACATATGAGGGGCGACTACCAATATTCACAAAACAGAACATACAAATTTTACATAGGACTCGAGATATTACGAGTTATAGAAATTGACGACGAAAAAAAAGTCGGAAAAACATGGCCGATTTTCGATAAAACATTTATACCATTCAGTTGTATACCCGATACTGATGTTAACACCAAAGTATTATTTCGGACTTCTGAAACACCCTGTATAAAAAAAATATATTCATAGTAAAAGTAACTAATGAGCAGAGATCGGAACAGTTAGACTATAAATACCTAAATGTCGATGAAGGAAGTAACATATGATTGACTAATCAATAATTTGTTTATTTTTTTTTTAATGAAATGAGCGAAATGATGATATTTAATGGAATAAGATGAGGAATGGCATCACCTGCGACTAGCGCGAGTATTTCGCCAATGTCAAGTAATTAATAGCAAGGACAAATTCAATAAATACACAATATAAATAAAAATGGATAATGACAGTGATAAAGATGGCGGATGACCTCTAATTTTTTGTTACTTTAAAGTTCAATCAATAATTGGTGAGGTTTAAATACCGGGATTCGTTACAATAATTATTCCGGGAATCTTGATAAGGAATTTCGGGAATTTTGCACTGTTTTTACTTCCTTGCTCGAAGTTTAGGTAAATATAGTCCACCTATTCCGATCTCTACTAATTAGTCAAATTACTGTATGATGAACTTTTTTTTAACGTCGGAAAATCCTTTATGGATACCCTGCCACCTCCCGGGAAGTAGCAGGTTTATGTGGGAGTCCCGGCAGAAGGCCGTATACCCACTGAAAACCGACGGTGTACCATCTTCCGCTTTTATCAGAGCGCCACGGGATCGCTTTGGCATGCACCGCGAAAATAATGTTGACCTCCTTGGAGTCCAACCCGGAAGAAAACCTAGAGGATGTTCATAAATTAACAGTAATATCTAAATGTCGCTACCCCAAGCGAAATATGACTATCTACGAAAGCGGCCCGAACCCACGTGACCTTTACACGGATCCATTAAACCCCGCCATGATATATGGCCCGAAACTGTCACAATTGAATTATCTTCCAGTGTAAATTGTACAGGAATTGGACCATCCATAAGCTTGGGCGGTTTTTGTGTGGAATTATTAGAGAACTGTAGGTATTATTGCTACCTTGTCAATATATGTAGATGAATCAGTGGACGATAGTATCCGAATTTAAAAAAAAAAACGAAGTTCTCAATTCTTATCCGCAAGTAGATATGTATCGAGAGTTCAAAGGCAAGCGACACGTTGGGTGACTGATACACTGATAGGTTTACATATTTGGAATTAGGGATTTTTTCTGTGTCGCATTTGTATGCTCTCCTCTAAAGATACTAAAATATCGCTTAAGTTACATAGAATTTCACCCCTCGATATGTTTGCTTTCGGCTTCAATATAATCCACATCATCATGCCTGTATTCCCCGAAGAGGTAGGCAGAGGGGCACTGCAGCGCACCCACACATCGCCGATGTATGTTTGTCCTAATGTAATAGGGAGCGAGTGTGTTGCCGTTACTCGTGTTAACTGCTACTTCATTTGCGTGTAATTTAGTAAAAAGAATCCCTAGTTACTCCTTATAACATCAGCTACTACTACCCGGAACTTCGACTGCGTGGAATTTAATTTTTAAAAAAGTTCAGTTCATTGTGAGTGTAGTACCAAAATCATTGTCACCCTTATACACATAACCTTTCACGTGTGCCAGGTAGATAAATGTGTCCACAATTTAAAATAAGTTTAAATTTAAATTAAGATACTACTTACCAAATTTATTGTCACCGATTTGTTGGACTTACCTTGACTGGCTGACATATTTAATGAAAAAAAAAAAACACAAATTCTTACTAAAAAGTTTTCTACGCATTCATAACTTCGTTGTATGACTTTTTGTTTTTTAAATGTATCTACTCTGTAACAATGTACATATAGCTCGAAGTTCTGTGGCAAAGGCAATGCGACCACACGAATAAACCATGAAGATATTATAATGGAAGTAGCATTTCGAGCACGCGCTGTGGTAAATTTTTCTTATTTATCTGACCCCGCCATTGTTATTTTTAATCGACTTCTAAAAAGGAGGAGGTTCTCAATTCGGTCGGTATGTTTTTTTTTTAATGTATGTACACCGATTACGCTGCGAGTTATGATCCGATTTACGTGATTCTTTTTTAGTTTGACGCGTAATAGATGCCATTTGGTCCCATAAAAATTTAAAATTGTTTGTTATGATCATTATTTACGTGGATGATGTTATTGTATACGGCTTTTTAAGGAGTTTTCATTTAGGTTGATTATTAGTTTTTGTTTAATACAGATTGTTTACAAACATCGAAACTTACCCCCAAAGGTTGACAGAGTGGAAAGAGGGGTCCCCTTTCCACTCTGTCAATGGGGGTCCAATCCGGACTACAGCATATCTCCGGCGTTAGTGAACCGATTTCGAAAAATCTTTTTTTGTTTAAAGGGGTGGAAAAGGTGGGGTGAGGGGGGGATTTTTTATGGCTGTAAATATTTACATTTTTAGGGTTGTTATGAGGTGGTAATAATTGCATATTTTCAACGATTATTGACACTAAAATTTATTTTTCCCATATAGTTGACGTATACAGGTACATGAGATAACAACAATGGCGGAAAAATCGCTGCAGAGCTATACGCAGAATGGATTCGTTATGGGTAGGTACTCTAGATACTCCATGGAATAAACCTACTCGCGTCATCGATGACATTTCGTTGAAATACTCTTTTTAATCTACCTCTTTTCAATTGATTTCAAAAAGGAGGAGGTTGTCAATTCGACCCGTATGTTTCATAAGTTACAGTTTACGACTCGTCCGCCATGTTTATCATCATTACCCATTTTATTTATGTGTTTATTGAATTTCGTAATACTATTAATGTAAAAAAAAATATTATTCAATTATAAACCCACTGAGTTTCATGCCGAATCTTCTCGGTCGCGCTTCGCTTCGGAAGTAGCAAATTAGAAAAAAAATGTAAACTTGTAAATTTTTGAGTGTTTCCATAAGCCTAATTGACTGTGACTAATTACTTGACTTTGACATAAATATCGCAGGTGAAGTCATTTCTCATCTTATTGCATAAATTTACATTTTATTTCGTAAAATAAAAGTGACATTTTGTTTGCATACAGCAAAAAATCGATCGCGCGCTTTTTGACTCCCGTTTGCGGAAGCCCATAGTACCTTGACAATATTGCAACTGTAAAAAAGTACTTAAAAACCGTTTTAGGGACGTGTACCGTGTGTCGTCACCATGTCGTGTCGGTCCCGTGTCGGAGTCGGCGATAATTTACCGTTTAATAGCGCCAATCTAAACCGACCTTTTCAAGTTTATTGCCTGTCGTACGAAACTGCGTCGTAAATCTGACTGACAGACGGTGCGATATTATCATATGCACACGCCACTAACCGCGCGGCGTGTCAGCAGAAGGACATTATGGAAACATTTATAATGAAAACGTTATATATTTTCATTTAGAAAATATATCAGATGGTTATCATAAGTCTGTATGTGTCCGTGTTCTAAATTTGCGTCACAATTTAGGAATATCCTGAATTTCAAAATAATAATGAATAAAATATAAATCTGCGCGTGAGTCGTAAAAAAATGGCCACTGCTACGGATGAAAGACATGAATTCGAATAAGAGGAACTGCTTGGAGGCCATTTTGGAAGCCCAAGGTCATGATCAGAATAATTTTATACCCGTTACGAACATATTTATTCCCGTCCTTCTTATATGAGCGAGATCTCAATATGTTTAGTCCAGTTCATGTACAACAAAGTCACCATCATTATTTACAACTATACAAATGTGTCGATAAGCTCTTCTTCCTTTAAAACCATTAAAACGACTACAATGTACCCGGCCAGCGCACACCGTCGTAACTTAACGACATTCTATAGACATTTTATGAATGCAAGCCAGTCGTGACTCCATCAATGGTGGTCTCAGGAAGCGGAGGTTTTTATCCTGACAGATTTATTATCCGGTACACTGTATTCATAGACATCTCGGATTTAATTGGTTTGGATGTACCATAGAGTAAGTAGTTAAAACAAGTTCAAATAGATTAGACTTTATTTATCTGAATAATTCTCACGGATATTATTACTGTGAATGCATGTTATGGATGG
The DNA here is from genome assembly GCA_914767695.1 of Ptilodon capucinus. Taxonomy (NCBI): domain Eukaryota; kingdom Metazoa; phylum Arthropoda; class Insecta; order Lepidoptera; family Notodontidae; genus Ptilodon; species Ptilodon capucinus. Next base: position 11,315,703 of record OU611816.1, on the reverse strand, counting down.
ATAGACGTTTGTTACTCTTTCACGCAAAAAATACTTAAATGATTTTGATGAAACTTTACAGTTTTATTGTTTATATACAACAGTTTAATATATAGGCTACTAGCAGACCCGGCGAACTTCGTGCCGCCTTTGAATTAGTGGCATACGAAAGCAGCGCCACCTAATCTACTATATCATGCATGTATTATACATATAAACCTTCCTCTTGAATCACTCTATCGATTAAAAAAAACCGCATCAAAATCTGTTGCGTAGGTTTAAATATTTAAGCGTACATAGGGACAGCGGGAAGCGACTTTGTTTTATACTATGTATTGATTGATAATTATAATGATATTGAATATTAGAAGTCTGCGCGGACGAGGTCGCGGGAAGGAGCTAGTATACAACACATAATCGAAGTATGATGATATGATGTTACTGTCAGCAAGGAAAATCCACTGATTTGACATAAGTAAATAGGTTTCGGTTGATAGCTAATCATCTTGGCAATTGATAACCTATACAGATCCTACATAACCCTAATAATTAATCATAGAGTCGCAAGTGTTTCTCATGTTTTTTTTTGGCACTAAGCCCGCCACACATTCTCACCACTGTTACTACTGTAAGCCAGGATCGACAGCGGTGTCCATTGAAGACACCGAAATTTGACCATTCTCATGTTAATTGGGAATCATACAGGGTGATTAATCTACTTTTTTTTTTGAATGGACTACGCTGTTGGCCTTGAGGTGGCCTTTACAGCTTTACCGGAGGAGTGGCGAGTGCAGAGTGCACTCCAACCAAGGCCTTAAAGGCGGAAAGGGGTGGCAACTAGCTCAAGAGGGCACGATCTCGGCTTGGGCAGTTACCGTAAGGGGACAGGTGGTGACTGTGCTCCTAGATGCAAAGATGCACCTAACTAATCTACTTTTATTTATTCCCACCGATCTTCATTCGTACTGCTATCAGCTTCATTCATAAAGTCTTACTGATTTAGGGTTACGACGTAACATCGGATACCTACAATGTAATCTGGCAGAACATCTGTTAGACTGCGGAATGCTTTGACTAACGCTGCAATGATTTGCGTTGATTTATTTGATGTTACATTGTATTGAAATGTTCATTGATCATGTGTATTTTGGGATGAGGTATGTTAATTATTGCTCTTTGAGCTCGACTAAGTAACACGATCAATAACATTAAAAGACGGAACGGAGTAAGTGGTAGCCGAGTGGTCGAACGCACGCCTTGCAAATCAAAGTGTGCAGGTTCAAACCCCGGCTCGCACCTCTGGGTTTATGTGCGAATCTCATTTTCATCCGAGGTTACCACATGCTATGAAACGGTGAAGGAATACATCGTGAGGAAACCTGCATGTCTATAGAAAGGCGTGTGAAGTTCATCAACCCGCACTGGGCCAGCGTGGTGAACTATAGCCCAAAAATGTCCCTCGTATTGAGGGAGAATGTGCCCGGTATAGTGGCAATAGGCTCGCCCCCTATTACATTGGGACCAAAAGTACATCGGCGAAGTGTGGGCGCACTACGGTGCACCTCTGCCTACCCCTTCGTTCGAATACAGGTGTGATGATGTATTACGGAACACTATCGAGGGTTGAAAGGCTATTTGTCTTAAACGAATTTTTTAAACTTTAAAGGAGAGCATACCCATTCCAAACATGTATTTAAGTAAATATCGCCCAAAAGTGTCGCTTAAGTCACATAGCCTTTCACCCCTCGATGTGATATGGAAATTTTATTTTATTTTATTTTATTAGGTTTACCAACAGTTGTTACATTCTTACAAGTATTACATATATAAATTATTTGTCTTATGTCTAATGCACAACTAATAATAGGTAAACACAACATGTAATTTAACGTAACGTCTGTCGTGCCAACTATAATTAAGAAAGAAAAAAAATATAAAAAAATAATTAAACCTAGAGTTATTTTAGTACAGGAACAAAAAAAGTCTTAATTTTTGAGCTAACCCACTCACTTAAGTCTATCAACTTATAATAATATTGTATTTATACCTATTATGTAATATAAACTAACTGCCTTCCTCCAATACACAGTTTCTAAAATTAGCCAGGGATTGACTAAAAACGTCCAGTGTAGTATTTTTATTTAAAAGCCTACAAAGGCGAGGTACTGGTGAATTTGCACCCAGGACTGTTCTACGAAATGGTGGCACAAATGAAATTGGTGGGAATTTAGAGAGAGACCCTTTATTTATATCTATATTTATTAAGCTATAATAATCTATTTACAGTAACATTGCAGAAATCTTTAAAATATCATTGTATATGTTTTGTCTTATATGGTAATATGAGTAATTCCTTCTCCACAAGATTATCAGAACCGCATAACAAAAAAAAATCAACAGGTAAAGCTTTAGCGTGATTCACGCGCAGATTCATATCGTCAGCAAATGCATGTTAAGTACCGATTTTATTTTTTTAGGGTTCCGTACCCAAAGGGTAAAACGGGAACCCTATTACTAAGACTTCGCTGTCCGTCCGTCCGTCCGTTCGTCCGTCCGGTCGTCCGTCCGTTCGTCCGTCCGTCCGTCTGTCACCAGGCTGTATCTCATGAACCGTGATAGCTAGAGAGTTGGAATTTTCACAGATTATGTATTTCTGTTGCCACTATAACAACAAATACTAAAAAACAGAATACAATGAATATTTAAGGGGGCTCCCATAAAACAGACGTGATTTTTTTTGCCGTTTTTATAGATAATGGTACGGAACCCTCCGTGCGCGAGTCCGACTCGCACTTGGCCGGTTTTTAAATCAAGAAATGGATTCGTGTATAACGAATTGCTAAAGTAGCCATTTTAAATTCAGAGACGGAATTCGTTATAAGCTCCTGCTAACCGGCACGCTCCAACCAATAGGTATGCTAAAGCATTCCTTAACGTTACACTGAAGCTATGTCAGACTAGGGAAATTGCAATTCCTGTTTGTTGAAGCGTGCTTGTTAGTGTTCCAATACAGCTCAATGGAGCGAGCGGTGCCATTAACCCCTGCACACCAAAATTAACTCTATTAACTCACTGTAGAAGCACATTATTCCATGAAATCTCTTGGATGTCGCGAGCGTATTTAGTCGTGTAGCTTTTCCACAGATAAAATCTTTATGTATATTGATATAAAGTACATTATCAAAAAACGCAATTAAATTCCTCGTCCCTAAAGGTGCAGGCGTCAGTTTCATTATCGTAATGAAAATGTGCACCCCAAAACAAAGTTTTAAAGCTGTTCTTTCATAAAGCCCCTCGCACATTGGGGCTTAAAAAATCGCGTCTCGAATTCATTGCCAATACAAAAACGTACTGAATTGACCCATAGAAAAAGTTCGTTCTTCAAAACTTCAAATGTATGACACTGACAGCCTTTTCCACAGAAATTATATTTTTATTACAAGTTACAAGCTTTTATTTAACTTGCAATGTATGTCCGGGTGGAATCTTGCAACTGAGTTTTAAATCAGTTATCTTTAACCGATTGAGCTGAAATTTGGTATGTACACGCTTATTTTGGATGACAATGCATGCTTAGCTATGTGACGTCATTCTATTTCCAATATGGTGGATTATCCAAGATGGCAAGATTTTTACCATTAATTATTGACGCGCGAGTATTGACGACCCGGTGTGCTTAAAGCTTTTTTAATTAAAACAAATCATGACAAACTTACGTAACAGAATTCGTATCTCGTAATTTTCTACTGCAGACCTATTTACAAGGTCTCGGCGGATCTATTCCAGTCTAGACACGTTCGGTAACCAGAAATATTCAAAAAACGACCTACATAAAAATCCCTAGGCGCAAAGCGAATTCACGGGAAGCTGTCTACAAACCGAACCGACAGGGTTGTCGAGGGAACGGAATTTAGCTAATTTGTTTAAATAAGGAAATTTACCGAGCAATAGTAGCCTTGTCGGCAAGAATGCCCGCCTTGAACGTAAGGGGTGCAAGTTCAAACCCGGGCCCGCACCTCTGAAATGATTTTCATGTGCGCATGTCATTTTCAATAATGATTACCGCTTGCTGAACGGTGAAGGAAATATGCACTATAGAAAGGCGTGTGAAGTTCACCAACCCGCACTGGGCCAGCTTGGTGGACTATGTCCCAAATCTCCCTTGTATTGAGGGAGAATGTGCTGGTATACTGGCAATAGGCTCGCCCCCTATTACATTGGGACGAAAATGCATCGGCGAAGTGTGGGCGCTCTGCAGTGCCTATCCCTTCGGGGAATACAGGCGTGATGATGTATTGTACTTACAATGAATATAAGTACTTTTTCATTAATTTACATGCCAACTACGATGGCATTTTTAGCGATTAAATGCTTCGTGAGGATATTGTTAGTAGTTCAGTTTAGGGAATTAAATTATTTACGTCCAATATTATTTAGTTGGTAGGTAGGTACCAAGTAGCAGTGGTAGCCGAGTGGTCGAACGCACGTCTTGCAAATCAAAGTGAGCGGGTTCAAACCCCGGCTCGCACCTATGGGATTTATGTGCGAATCTCATTTTCATCTGAGATTATCACTTGTTATGAAACGGTGAAGGAAAACATCGTGAGGAAACCTGCATGTCTGTGGGAACTTGTCTAGTTCTTGATAGATGTGTGAAGTCTGCCAACCCGCACTGGGCCAGCGTGGTGGACTATGGCCTGAATCCCCCTCGCATTGAGGGGAGGCCCGTGCCCAGCAGTGGGACGTTAAAAGGGCTGTAGTAGTAGTAGGAGGTCCTACCTACTTACTCTTATCTAAAATTTCTGAGAAATTTCTGTCACACTTGTTACGAAACCATTGAATTGTATTACTGCAATACATATGAGTAGGTACATTATGTATATAATTTCGTTTTTAATTACTTAAGTACGAATTACGAAAATGACAACATGACTTAAGTTTTCTTATTTACATTAATATTTTTTAGTAATTTAGCTTTTTTTCCTTCCTTATTCTTAAGAGCTAGGCCCTTGTCGGTGGAGTTTTTTCCATTCATCCCTGTCTTCTGCTTTTTTATCCAAAAAAAGGAAAGATTTTTTTATCCAAATTAAATAAATAAAAAAATATTTATTGTTATCAATAGTATTATTGTTTAGTTAAGAACTGGCAACCCTGAATCTCCATCTGAATATGTAAATTCTTGGCGCATTAGGCAAACGGCACAGTTGGCGGGGTAAACGCTCCCAAATGTGTAGGTAACGCTTTATTATATACCAACTTTTGTTGGGACCCGTGTCGATTTTTACCGGTAAAAGTATGTCCACATTTTTTACTGCATTTTTTTAAAAAAACTTAATTTCACAGCTATATTTATGAAGATTTGGTTAGGTTAGGTTAGGTTAGGTTAGGTAAAACATTAACAATTAAGTTGGTTCATTTCTCTAGAATGTAAGTGGATTTTCTGTTTTTTTTATTTTATTTTAATAATCAGTCAATTTGGTTTGGAGTCTATAATGACCTTTTTAGCAGTTCCTCTTAAATCTCTTAAATCAAAATGTCTGTTTGAAATAAGTAATTAGAAATAACAATTAACAGCCTTTAACTAGGAATGCATACGAAAGTAAATACGCTTGTTATAACGAGAACGCAATAAATACCGTCTTTCTTTTATTTGGGTTATACTCCCAAACGCCTGCAACGATTTTGATGGAACTCTCACTGGCAGATAAGCTAATGTTACAAAGAGTAACTTAGGCTACCTTATCTCTTAAATACCTCGCGGGCGTTTTGTGAATACCAAAACGAAATGTATTGACTCATAGATCAAGTTCTTATTCTTTTTTACGAAATGAAGGAAATGATGATATTATAATGGAATAAGATGAGGAATGGCTCCACATGCGTTTAGCGGGTAGTTCAGTGTCAAGTAATTAATAGCAAGGGCAAATTCAATAAATACACATTATAAATAAAAATGGATGATGACAGTGATAGAGATGGCGGATGTAAAACCTGGAACAAGTTATTATTATTTTTTACGAAATGAGCGAAATGATGAAATTTAATGGAATAAGATGAGGAATGGCTTCACCTGCGACTAGGGCGGGTATTTCGCCAATGTCAAGTAATTAATAGCAAGGACAAATTCAATAAATACACATTATAAATAAAAATGAATGATGACAGTGATAAAGATGGCGGATGATCCTGGAACAAGTTATTTCTTCAACAAAGTGACATTGACAGGTCTGGTGAGTTTTGACACATGAGAGCGTGGCCTTTACAACAGGAATTTAATCTTTATGTATATTGACAGAGGGTTTGTTTTAGTATAGTATAGGGAAACATTTCGACGTGCTTCTTTTGACGTCCCAATGTGACATTATTGAAACTACGATGATCGGACATCGTGTCAAATTACGCCATCTTGTTATCAACAATAGTCCACGCAAATGATGAAAGAAACTTTATATTACAAAACCCGTAATGAGTCTCAAAGAACAGTGCTCTGTACGTTTTCGTCAAAGATATAAAAACTTTTTTGGAATTGACGCCTTCGGGGGCTGTTTCTAAGTTCAACTCGGTAGATACTTGTCTCACGATGAATTGTACTCTCAAAGGGATAATATCATATTTAGTATTATACTTTAGCCCTCATTTCGCTTAGCATTTTATATCTCAAAGGAATAGAACATTTCGTATTCAATTGGTCTCATTTTCCCAAAGGACATTTTTGGTTGAGAGTAAAAATAATTAGGTCGAATTAAAAATTTAGGAACATTTTATTGTTTTTTTTTAAATTTTAATGTAAAAAGTTATATTTGTACGTTATTGTAAATAGTTTATTTAAATAAATATTCTATTGAAATCAGTTTTTTTTCTCAATAGATACTTTCCACGAGGTCCAGTGATAAGAAAATCACAGTGCATAAGGTGTTCGGTCTTACTGACCAAAGTGTTTGTCATACATTTTTTTCCTCCAACACAATATCAAAAACTCTTAGGAGTTACGTTTAATAAGAAACATAACTCCAAATTAGTCCAAATGTCATGATGAGCGTGATACGTACCTATAAATAATTGAAAAGAATAATAATACATCATCACGCCTGTATTCCCCGAAGGGGTAGGCAGAGGTGCACTGCAGTGCGCCCACACTTCGCCGATGTATTTTTGGTCCCAATGTAATAGGGGGCGAGCCTATTGCCATTATACCGGGCACATTCTCCCTCATTACGAGGGAGATTTTTGGGCTATAATCCACAACGCTGGCCCAGTGCGGGTTGGTCAACTTCACACGCCTTTCTATAGACGTGCAGGTTTCCTCACGATGTTTTCCTTCACTGTTTTAAAGCAAGTGGTAATCTCGGATGAAAATGAGATTCATACATGAGCCCAGAGGTGCGAGCCGGGGTTTGAACCTGTACACTTTGATTTGCAAGGCGTGCGTTCGACCACTCGGCTACCACTGCTTGAAATGAAAAGAAACAAAATAATTTAAGCTAATTTCATTTCAATAATACAAAGAGTTGTATTATTAAATTTCATTCCGTATCTAAGGTATCTAATTACAGACACGTCGCCCTTAATTGTCGGCCGTCAAACACTTAGGTGTATTATATGAAAATTGTTGTGAAAATTATAAACGAACCATTTAATAGCACTCTGTAATTAGACACCTTGACATCCCACTGTTATTAGAAATGAACCCAAAGTAGGGCATTAATATATTCAACTAATTTCTCATTTTCAATAATGATAGCCACTTGCTGAACGGTGAAACCTACACGTCTATAGATATGATGATGAAGTCCACCAACTCGCACTGTGGTGTAGCCGAGTGGTCGAACGCACGCCTTGCAATCGAAGTGTGCAGGTTAAAACCCCGGCTCGCACCTCTGGGATTTATATGCGAATCTCATTTTCATCCGGAATTATCACTTGCTATGAAACGGTAAAGGAAAACATCGTTACTGTTACTGCACTCGTCAAGATCACCGATGATATTAGGTCGGGCATGGATAACGGAAATCTAACTGTACTCTCCTTGCTTGACTTCAGTAACGCTTTTAACACAGTAGACTTCGATATCCTGCTCGGCATACTAAGCTCCCTTAATATATCTCCAACAGCGATTGAATGGTTTCAAAGTTACCTGTTTGGTCGTCGGCAGCGTATTCGCATTGAGGACACATTGTCTTCATGGTGTAGTACGTCGGCTGGCGTCCCTCAGGGTGGCGTGCTATCTCCGTTACTATTCGCAATTTTTATTAATACCATCTTCAATAGACTTCTTTCTTCCTACCACCTGTATGCAGATGACCTCCAAATTTATTCTCAAGCACCTTTAGATCGGTTACCAGAAGCTGTTAATGCTATAAATACAGACTTGGCTCAGATCTGTGAATGGAGCAGGTCTTACGGTCTTAAGGTTAATCCCTCAAAGACCCAAATCATCATTTTTGGCAGCCCTAGGTTAATATCAAGAATCAACTGGCCGCAGCTTCCGGAAGTTATCTTTGATGGCACTACCTTACCTTATGCCCATACGGTTAAAAATTTAGGTATATTTATAGATCAAAATCTGTCTTGGAGACCCCAATTAAAGGAAGTTAGCCGTAAAGTATTTGCCTCAGCAGGATCTTTACGTAGATTACGCAACTTCCTACCAGTTCCCACTAAAATTGCGCTTGCACAATCTCTTCTTCTTCCTATTATAGACTATGCTGATGCCAGTTATCTCGATCTCACTGAGGAACAGTTAAACAAGCTTGAGCGACTCCAAAATTTTTGCATTAGGTTCATATTTGGCTTACGCAAGTATGACCACGTTTCAGAATTTCGTACTAAGCTCAAGTGGCTCCCAATTCGCCTTCGCCGTAATACTCACATTTTGTCTCTTCTCTTTACTATTCTTTTTCACTCCTCTACCCCCTCTTATCCAAAGGAACGATTTGAGTTCCTACATGAAACGCATTCGCAAACCTTGAGATCGTCGGTGAACTTGAGCCTCAAAATGCCAGCACACTCGTCGGCTTACTATGGTAAGTCATTTACAGTTCATGCTGTGAGACTGTGGAACGATTTACCCTTGCCTATCAGGCGTGCTGAATCTTTGCTGGCCTTTAAAACACAACTGAAGAATCACTACTTGGCTTCATAGTTTTAGTTTTATTAAAGTATGTCCTACTTTTGATTTTGAATGTATATATTTGACTATGTTTTTAGTATATGTTAGTTTATTATTTTACACTATGTATTCATTGTATAAATTTATATGTATGTATACACATGTTATTAGTTTATTTTTTTTTTATTTTTTTTCACAATGGTACACAACTGTCTGCCATCATGTCACTATGACAAAATCCTCACCATCCAAAGGTTGTCTGGAAGAGATCGCAGCTTGCGATAAGACCGCCCAATGTACACTTCTATTTTTTTCTTGTTTTGTCAATATATGTTGTGTAATTTCTTTGTAACTATTGGTGTACAATAAAGAGTTTTCTATCTATCTATCTTTTCTATCTATCGTTAGGAAACCTGCACGTCTGAGGGAACTTGACTAGTTTTCGATAGATGTGGGAAGTCTGCCAACCCGCACCGGGCCAGCATGGTGGACTGTGGCCCGAATCCCCCTCGCATTGAGGGCAGGCCCGTGCCCAGCAGTGGGACGTTAAAAGGGCTGTAGTAATAGGTCAATTGCAAGTGAAGACATTAGACATTGTCACATTGCAGTCATTAGGATAGTCATATTCTGGCTGCCACAGATAAAATATGTTGTATTTATGCCTTTAAAAATGATTTCATAGCATCTCCACAACGAAGTTAGTGAACTTGGGACCCTGGACTCAAAATCTTAGTATGGCCGAATTAGTTCGGTTCGTTGATGCAACTATATGCTAACAAATCTTAATTAACTAATGCTAAACTTCACAAACTAGTGATTAGTGTTTAGTAAAGTTCCTAGTCAACTAAGACATCTGATACTGACCAGTACACGAGAGGGGGGAGAGCATACAGTGCCCATTGAATTGAGTACAGAACTCCCCAAAGTTAACCGTTCCAAGGACTCGCTATTTCAATTTCCAAAGAAAACTGGCGGGTTGCGAGTGATAGCGGAAGTATGCTTTTCCACATTCAATTATTACTATTTCTGTTCATTTTTAGTATAAGAACAATAACCGAACATTCATAATTAAATTTAAAGAAAACAATTCAGATATTCTGACGGCACACATTGTTTTGGACGCTTTTATTTCTATTCAACATATTATTCAATAGAAAGTAATTTTTTTTCGCCAGACACGCAATTTGAGCTTTATTGACTAGATAAAAAAAAGCTGACTCAAGCCATCCGTCGACTGAAAGACATTCACCAATAATGTCCACATGGACATCCATTTTTATCACGTTCATCACCAATTTTTACTTGTAATGTGTATTTATTGAATTTGTCGTTGCTATTAATTACTCGACATTGGCATAAACACCTGCTAATCGCAGGAGCGGCCATTCTTCATCTTATTCCATAAAAAAAAAAGTGCACACATCTCAGCTCTTTGTTATTCCCATTCACCGACTTGCTGCGACAAGTGGCTCTACCACCTCCTCTTAAAGTATTATTGTTTCAATAGTAACTGAACATTTTTGACACGGCTCGGCTGGCTCGCCTCATGGCCTTTGCCATCTTTGCGATGTGAGTTAACCTGACAGATTTTGTACTGATACAAAATCTGTCAATGCGCGAGCGGTCCCGTGCCCCTCATTACTAGCCGAGGAAGGCGGAGTATCATGTGGTTTTTAGTCGGTAGTGGCAACTCTTGTTGCTGAGCCCGACATATCCCGTTCGTTCCCCTTAGCGAGCGGGGATGCGTAAATGCATTTTCCACATGTAAAAAAAAAAAAAGGTTAACTGTCAGAAACTGAGAGTAATATTAAAATCATTACTGCAAAACAGGTGGGGGAAGTAGGCTTGTAGCTTTTTTACGGCCTCTTGCTCGCGGTCTTAATTCTAGAAATATCGATGGTTATGTAGAGAAATGATTTAATCCGCCCGCTCTCACTGCGACCACACCCGGTCCCCGGTACGGGGTTCCGCGTTCTTGTGGCTTCGAGAGCCGAAATTAAACCACCCGTCCGCGGGCACGGGGCGACGACTGCTAAAGGGTTTGTACATTAAACAGTACCTACTAGAGTTAGTGTTTAGCGATCGATAACTGCAAACAAAACCTTTTAAAATTTTCGTTATGTACATCATCACGCCTGTATTCCCCGAAGGGGTAGGCAGAGGTGCACTGGAGTGCGCCCACACTTCGCCGATGTATTTTCGTCCCAATGTAGTAGGGCGCGAGCCTATTGCCATTATACCGGGCACATTCCCCCTCAATACGAGGTTTGAGCCATAGTCCACCACGCTGGCCCAGTGTGGGTTGGTGAACTTCACACGTCTTTCTATAGACGTGCAGGTTTCCTCACGATGTTTTCCTTCACCGTTTCAAAGCAAGTGGTAATCTCGGATGAAATTGAGATTCGCACATAAACCCAGAGGTGCGAGCCGGGGTTTGAACCTGCTCACTTTGATTTGCAAGGCGTGCGTTCGACCACTCGGCTACCACTGCTTCATCGTTATGTACTCAATTAATTGTCGTTATGCATTAAATTGGTTATGCATAATGTAGTAAGTTGCATTTTCGTTATAGGTAGGTATCATATCGGGAGGTGAAAGGTTTTTTGTATTAAGCGACATTTTAGGAACGTAGTTCCTTATGGCGTGTTGCGAAAGGGGGCTAGACGGAAAAAATTAAGAGTAAAAGTGTCGACCGACACTTTTGTAATTGCGTGTGTGGGAGTAAAAGTTGTAACGACAATTTTGTAATTGTGTGTGTGGGAGTAAAAGTTGTAACGACAATTTTGTAATTGTGTGTGTGGGAGTAAAAGTTGTAACGACAATTTTGTAATTGTGTGTGTGGGAGTAAAAGTTGTAACGACAATTTTGTAATTGTGTGTGTGGGAGTAAAAGTTGTAACGACAATTTTGTAATTGTGTGTGTGGGAGTAAAAGTTGTAACGACACCTTTGTAATTGTGTGTGTGATTTCGATTTCGGTTCCGGTTCCGGTTTCGGTTGGACAACTCTAATTTTTTTTTACTTTACAAGAGAGCATACGCATTCGACGCAGAAAAATTTGCTGATTCCAAATATGAATATCAGTCAATATGGCCCAAAAGTGTCGCTTAAGTCAAATCGTCTTTCACCTCTCGATATATACTTTCGCATTTGGTAAAAAGATGTTATTTTGATACTGATATTACACTTGAAATTTAATTTACTTATATAGTTTACATGTGGTAGAATTTGTTTCCTATAATCTATCTAATGTGATAAATTAGCAACAAAACTATTTCCCGTCTGACAAGGGAGTCCCGAGCGTTCGCTGAGCAGGTTGAGTGACGTCGCGTGACCCAACAACCATTGAGGGAATACTGTAGAGTGATTGACTCATGCATGATATAATGTGATTTAAAAATCTATTTTAATGTTCATTGTACAGATTCAAAAGCGTTATACATTTATTCAATTCCGTATTTTTGGGGTACGTCGGTATAAACAGTGCATGTACTACGATGATACATTTAGAAAATAACGAGGAGTGAAAGGCTATTTGACTTAGGCGACATTTTTAGGGTTCCGTACCCAAAGGGTAAAAAGGGAACCCTATTACTAAGACTTCGCTGTCCGTATGTCACCAGGCTGTATCTCATGAACCGTGATAGTTAGAGAGTTGAAATTTTCACAGATGACGTATTTCTGTTGCCGCTATAACAACAAATACTAAAAACAGAATAAAATAAATATTTAAGGAGGCTCCCATACAACAAACGTGATTTTTTTTCCGTTTTTATAGATATAGAGTTTTATAGAGTCCGACTCGCACTTGGCCGGTTTTTTATATATTAATGTTCCTTTTTGTTTATTTTCAGGTACTTACTACCATTATATCCGAGAGTACTATAGGTAAGGTGGTCCAATTAACTGGGAATGCAATCTCTAATTAATCGCGTTTACTGCTTTCAAGTTTCACTAGAGGTCACAGGCCTAGCCAAGGCGAGGAGGTTTAATTGATAGCCATTCAAGTCACCCCACTTCGCCTATCAATCAGACGCTTATACATACACGCGTCAAATATGTATAGCGATTGGTTAGAACGATTTGTTAGTGATGTAGCGACATCTATCTCGCCACATACGAACTAAATCCTGCATCGCGATATTAAAGTGATCCGAGCGATTGCACATATATACAAGAACCCGACAACAACCGTCGGGCAGTAGCCCACCAGACACAACACCCGTCTGGTCGGAGGTTCCTCCCTTTTCAATGGTGGATGAGGAACTTTACACCCTGTTCCTCATACTCCCCAAAGTATCATCTAACTAATAGGAGATAAAATGAGCTATGAAAGTTGGTTCAATGAATTTGTTATTGTTTTGCATATTGTATTCACAAAATACATCCATATTGGCGGTGTTAAATGGGCTAAATTAAATATCTAGACTATTAAACACAGTAAGTATATTGTGTTCCCACAGTAAGTATTTGATATTTTAAGTCTTATCACATATCTGAAATAATGGCCGCATAGAGAAGGTATTGTCGTACACGCAGATTCACAAATATTAAAATTCACGATGTCACTGCCATGTACAAGAAATCGCTTAAAAATGTATAATGTTCTATTCTATATCTTTAAGCACTTATTTTCGATCCAGTTCTGTTGTCGATTATAACCGTCCAAGAAATCGTATTTGCCAAACTGATACCTCGGACATAGGAGCCAGCTCAGGCGTGAAGCACGTCACGTTCAGGACTAATACAGCGGCCAGTCCAAACACCACGCCCAGAATTCTAAGTCCGTCTCAGTCAAAATAAACGGTAGCAGGTTAGCTGTTTGCGTTCGTGACTGTACACAGTAAATAGATACTTGGGGAATACAAGATTTTCCCTATTACCGCCAACTTTTAAGCATATATATGTATGTTAGGTTCTCAAATTTACCCCCTCAAATCTGGGTTACATTACAAAATCAATACATCATCACGCCTGTATTCCCCGACGGGGTAGGCAGAGGTGAACTATGGTCCACCCACACTTCGCCGTTGTATTTTGGTCCCAGTGTAATAGGGGGCGAGCCTATTGCTATTATACCGGGCACATTCCCTCTCATTACGAGGGAGATTTGGGCCATAGTCGACCACGCTGGCCCAGTGCCGGTATGTGAACTTCACAGACCTTTCTATAGACCAGCAGTTTTCCTCACGATGTTTTTCTTCACCGTTCAGCAAGTGGTAATCATTACTGAAAATGACTTTTGCACATAAAAATCTAAGCGGTGCGAGTGCGTTTTACCAACAAGCCTACTATTTGCATTAATTGCATTCAAATATACATCTATCAGCTTGATTTAAAATAAAACAGCTTAATAAATAAAGCATGGGATAGCATACGATACGCAGCGTAATAATTATTAATAGGGTGGAAACTACATAAATACGCAGACAATTGTTTTAAACCGTCCAAAATCAATAACACCAATACCCTATCAAAACCCGGCCCATAAACTACTAGCGCCTACGCGTCGGATATCCTCACTTTAATTACATCGGTGCCAAATACCGAGGGTGGAATGTCCTTTGTTGTATGTCAAACGTTATGGTCCCTATGGGGATAATGGGTATTATAATAACCGGTGAGTAGATAGGGATTAATTTGCAATAACATTCTTTGAGAATTTTCGGGGACTTGGACGTGTTCGGACATGAGAGGTGGTGGGAATCAATGATATTACTTACTGCTTATGGGTTCTGTGCTTAAAAAGGAAAAAAATAACCTTTATAGGTATGTCTGTCAAGACCCTTTTTCTCAGGAACGCGTAGAGGTATCAAGTTGAAAATTATAACTAAGAATCAAGGCTGCAGTCCCTAAGAGCTGTAAAAAAATCAATGTACAATCAATCTACGTTAAAGCAATCGAAAGATATGGCGGTTTAAGTTCTGTATTTAGTACATTTTCAAGGGAATCGAAAACTTATAGGGTACTTCACGTTGACGTAGAATTATGAAATTTCGCAACAAGCAATGTCTTATAGCACAAGTAGAGGGAAAAACAGTAAATTTATAGTTACAACGCATTAAAACCCGAGGCGACCAGCAGTGGTAGCCTCGTGGGCAAGAACGCCCGCCTTGAACGTAAGGGGTGCAAGTTCAAAATCCCAGGCCCGCACCTCTGAGATAATTTTCATGTGCGAATGTCATTTTCAACAATGATTACCACTTGCTGAACGGTGAAGGAAAACATCGTGAGGAAACCTGCACGTCTATAGAAAGGCGTGTGAAGTTTACCAACCCGCACTGGGCCAGCGTGGTGGACTATGGCCCAAATCTCCCACGTATTGAGGGGGAATGTGCCCGGTATAATGGCAATAGGCTCGCCCCCTATTACATTGGGACCAAAATACATCGGCGAAGTGTGGGTGCACTACAGTGCACCTCTGCCTACCCCTTCGGGGAATACAGGCGTGATGATGTATCGATGTATTTTACGACGCATAAAAAGTGTTTTGTTGCGATTACAAACTTATGTGCATTAGTTTGTATGTGGACAAAATATTACCAAAGGCAAAGTTAAGTTTCTCTCTATCCAGGTTATCTTTTCGTTAGAGCAATGTTCAATGCTTTCATAGTTTAGGTACGGAGGCCTCAGTACGCAAGTCCAACTCGCACTTGAATGTATTATTTTTTTGGAAAATACTCACGGAATTATGAAGAAAGAAAGAAAGCACTATTTGAATGACTAGTTTCAAGTGTCTCGTAGAATATTCCAGAGCACACAGCCTCTGTAAATAATGCACTATCCTTGTGGGAACACGTGTGTGGTATAGCCGCCGTTGTCGGCTGTGCCGCGCCGTTGTCGTCGACACTCGAGAGCTATGCAAATCATTAGCAGTGTCGTGTCGCGAATGGGATGCGGGGGTACAAATGGTAGTCGGATAACTATGAATGCTAAAGTAGTAATACTATAGCTAGTATTTCTATATGAATGGCAAGTGCCACGGTAATAGGGGTGTGTTGATGATTCTATATGGAGGGGTGAAAGGCTATCTTAAGCAACACTTTGGACGATATTGACCTATATACATATTTAGTATTTTTACAAGCTTTATATTAACTTGCAATGTATGTCCGGGTGGAATCTTGTAACTGAATTTTAAATCAGTTATCTTTAACCGATTGAGCTGAAATTTGGTATTCACGCTTATTTTGGATGACAATGTATGCTTAGCTATGTGTCGTTATTCTAATTCCAATATGGCGAATCATCCAAGATGGCGGAATAGTTATTTGTTCTGCATAACCACAGTATGGGTATCAAATGAAAGGGCTTGCTGAGGAGAACACGAAAACTAAGGGCAATTGTATAAAAGCTTGTGTTTAATAAGTATTTTTACCATTAATTTTTATGCGTGGAATGAGTATGCTCTCCTGTAAAGTTAAAAAAATGTTGCTCTAGTTAAAAAGCCTTTCGCCCCTCGATATGTTTCTTTCAAAACGGAATAAAAACTAAGAGGTTTTCTTTTCATGTAGGTCAAAGAACGTTTGGAATGTTGCTTCCACTGAGAAAAGCTGGCAAGAATCTTTATAATTACGTACTTTACTCAATAAATAATAAATCAAAATGTTTGTTCATTTAATGCAAAAAAAAACTTGGTTAAAAAAATGTAAAAAATAATGTATAGTCATATACAATCAATGAATCGCTATGGTAACTCTACCTTAACTTTGTGTTTGAATTAAACATCGATAACACTAAATTCCGCTCCATTTATTCCGAACGGAATAATCACGGTGAACAAATAAAATACGATCTGACCTAATTCGCCGAAAAAACCGTCATAATCCCTTCGTAAAAACCGGAAAAAGCAATAAAAAGCCTTCAGTTCAATTTACGCTTTTTAATTGATGGCGCGCAGGTCCCTGATCAGTCGGCAGTGGGTCTGGCGCGGGAATAATGCGCCATGGATCAACGTAAGCCGGGTTTTATTGGTATCTAAGCTCTAATCTGTTTTATCTTATTCATTGAAGAAATGCAAAATTATAAATAAAATGAGCTTATAAGAAAGTATTTTGATACCCTAACTAAACAAGAAAATTAACGAATTAACAGTTGAAAATAAAGTAAAACAGTTTAATACTAGTAAATAAATAACAATTTCAATAAATACTTATTTGAAATTGGTGATTAACAAATGAAAATAAAGAAAAACAGTTTAATACTAGTAAATAAATTACAATTTCAATAAATACTTATTTGAAATTGGCGATGGAGGTGATAAAGATGGTGGATGAAGGTGCTAAGGTTCCTCTAATTCTTTAACAAAATGAATAAAGTGATGAAATTTTATGGAATAAGATAAGGAATGGGACACCTGCGATTTGCGGGTATTTATGCCAATCTCAAGTAATGAATAGCAAGGACAAATTCAATGAATACACATCGAGGGCGTCGAGGGCTATTTGTTTTAAGCGACACTTTGGGTGATATTGACTTTTATACATATTTGGAATCAGCGAAATTTTCTGTGTCGAATAAGTATGCTCTCCTGTAAAGTTAACAAAATGTCGCTTAAGTCAAATAGCCTTTCAACCCTCGACGTTATCATTAAAACTTGAGAGGTGTCAAGGGACACCCGGATGGAACGAAATAAAATAAGAAATGAAATAAAAAAAGCAAAAAAATTTTACATATACATACACACAGGAGGAGTCGCTCCACCTGCATTCAGCAGGTATTTCAGCCAGTGTCAAGTAATTAATAGCAAGGGCAAATTCAATAAATACACATTTATAAATAAAAATAGTTGATGGATGACAGTGATAAAGATGGCGGATGAATCCAGATGTTATTGTATTGTGCCCCAAAAAGTCGCTGACAGACACTTCAATCCGAGTATAGATTATGACATCCACTGGTTTATTTGAAGTGGCGACAGAGGGCGCAAGCGACGCTCTTAAGTGATTAAAATCGCGAGCACCGCGCTCGAACAAAGGAAAGCAATGTACGGATGAATTTAAATGGAGGCGGGAACGAAACGGAAGAATCGGGGACAACCGGGAGTGTCGGAAACGAAACGGGAGTGTCGGATCGACACTGAGCGCCCACACTCGCCGACAACCCAAAATATAGATTAACAATGGACTGCACTCGCTGGCTGAGTATTTAACCCACAGACTAGACGCCTCCAAATGCGCGTCGCGAATCTTTTTGCAATACCAAAATGAGCTTTAATAACTCCTAGAAAAAACACATTGTTAACGATGTCTAATCTATGACGCGTGGCCACACGAATGTATTCTTTAATCATATTGAGACAGAGTATATTTTTAAATAGCTTAAGTTAATACGCTCGCCCTAGTGAATGGAGGCCGTAACAATAGACTATACTCGCTTGCTGATTATTTATGCACTAAAATGTAAAAAAATCAGTTGTAAGACTTTACCTTGCAATATTTAGTTCTTTATAAATGGATCAGGTATGCAATAGGCACGTATTGATGTAAGTATCGCATTACATTATTATGCATGCACACTGCCGGCCGTGCACGAGGTTTTATTATACCCTAATGGAAAAAGCGAGCAATGTAATGTTATCCGAATTAATGTGTCTATTAAGTGGCGGCACGCGAGGTTACTGAGTAAAAGGCAGAATTGTTTAGTTATTGGACTACATAAATGCTGGGTCCTGTTTCACTGCCCCCTGACCACACCACATGTCTTGCAGCAATGTTTATAATATTACTTTCAATTTTCCACAGTTAGCTCCACCACCTCTTAATGTATTGTTGTTTCAATACTCAAAAACTTGAGAGGTGTCAAGGGACACCCGGATGGAACGAAGTTCCTTTAGAAAAAAAAAACACATACATCGAAATAGAAATCGAAATCGGAATCGGAATCGAAATCGAAATCGAAATCGGAATCGGAATCGGAATCGAAATCGAAATCGGAATCGGAATTGAAATCGTTACATAAATGTATACAATAAAAATATATGTAATGTCGTACAATAAAAATGACACACAAAATGTCGTTACAAAAAGTGTCGTTACAGTCTTAATTTTTTCCGTCTAGCCTCCTTTCGCAACGCGCGATAAGGAACTACGTTCCAAAAATGGACAGTGAGGAACTATTGAAACAAGAATACTTTAAGACATAGTGGTAAGGCCCCTGACACAAGAAATGTCACCGTATATTGATTGATTTCCGTCAAAACCGCGTCCGTCAACATTTGGGACCTGGGGCGTTTCACCCCACAAGCCCTTTGCATCACCTTCCGAACCGCCCAAGGACTCTTTTTGAATAGGCTGTTTCGAAACACGTTCCGCACCGACCAATGATTTTTTCGACGTGCGTGGGCTGTCCGAAACTTGGTGCGAACAGCCCAAGGACTCTTTTTTTTTTTATTCAATACCAAATCGAACTATATAGACTCGTAGATAAAGTTCATTCTTTAACGACATGATACAGACAGCGTGAGCGAATTTCACCGCGTGGGAACGTGACTTTCACTACTGAAAATCAATCTTTATGCATATTAGCACAGAGTTCGTTTTGGTATTGACAAAATTGGACGCCCCAGTTTCTGGTGGCTTATACGTCCATAGTGGGTCCATCCTCACTCAGCTCGCGTCGTGTATAGTTGGTACAGTCATTTTCGTATTGTGCCCAAGCCGGGGCTTGCATAATTAAATCGCCTCCGTGATTTATGTGGTTTCCGGACGTGGAAGGGATTTTTTTACGCTACTTTTCACGTGCTGCCGTTTCGAACGTGCACTTTTACTAATATACAGGATAGTTTCAGAAGTCCTAAATAATACGTTGGAGTTTGCATCAGTATCGGGTATACAATTGAATGGTATAAAAATTTGATCGTTTTGTATGGAATTTTTTTTTTCAACTTTTCTTCGATGTTAATTTCTGTAACTCGTAATATCTCGAATCCTATCTAAAATTTGCATGTTCTGATTTGTGAATAATTGTAGTTGCCCCTCATGAGTGTAGTGTACACTTCTGAATAGGGTTATGGATGTACCCAAAGGCCAGAACAAGATACCTGTGACAAATATTCAAAGGTTCAAAGGTCTAACTAAGAGACATTTTTTTAACTTCACAGGAGAGCATAAAATCTCAATGCAAAATTATTCAAATTAGTTATAATTTTTAAATAATTTATGACCGATTTCTTAAATAATGTGCACATTGTTGTATAGTTCTAATATATTTAACGTATACTAAAGTAACAATAAAATATATACCATCGTATTTTTCTCTACAAAACTACTTTAACTACAAAGAAGCTATTAATTCTATCATAGTTAATGCGAGCTAATCGATCGCTGGCCGTGGAAAATTGCATACTACGTGTGAAGTAACAGGCGGTGCTTCCAATCGGATAGCAACATGGACTTAATGATTGCATAAATGAGAATAAAAAGAACAGATACTTAATGTGTGAAAAATACGTCAAAAAAGATTTGACCTAAAATGGGTTTTGTGGAGGCCATTTTGGCACAATTAGGTATCCGTAGTTTTTAATACCATTGGAAAAAGTTCGGTCTCCAACGAAATAACTGCACTAGACCAAACGAAGACAGCACTAATACCAGTAAGCGTCTCGATGGCAAGCAACGTGATACGAACGTAAATATTCTTATTAATAAAAGTTATAGAATGCGGTCTGAAATCTACCAACAAGGGTAGATAGATATCTATCAGTTTATAGATATAAGGGTTAGTAGATTTCTGATTGCATTCTATCTGGATAACATTTTATTGTTCCACTATACAGTAAATACCGGGCTTATCCCCCCTCAGCCAAAATTTGTATCTAATATTAGACTGCGTGCGTATAATTCTTCTCTGGTATTGAGACAAAGGTGCTTCCTGCTCTCATGGCCTTGCTGCTACTGAGAATGTATTACTCATAATCCTTACTATTTATCATTTTAAAAAGAGTACCATTGAGTTTTTTACCGGCCCTTCTCAGTGGAAGCAGCATCCGAACCGGTGGTAGAATCTGACTATTTATAAGTGCTTTTTGGCCTACACAAATAAAAAAAAATGATTTTGATTCAGTACGAGGGAGATTTGGGCCACAGTTCATCAAGCTGGCCCAGTGCGAGTTGGTGAACGTCTCACGCCTTTGTATAACTTAAATTCTTCTAGAGAAATAGATATGATTATGATTATATTTGCTTAAGCATCGCCTTACATATTATTTGATTAAGTATCGCTTTGTTATACATAGCGAAAACGATCATACATAACTCGCCAATGTAATTGCCTTAACTTTCACCGCTTCTTCGAAACGCCATCAAAAATACTTTACACAAACCTAAATCAATTTAATTCATTTATTACGAGCTACTGTAACATTCGGCAATTTTGACAGCCATGTTACCGAATCGAATTGACATACGCAACCCTGTATTATACGTCATAAATGACACAGACTAAACGAGTAACAGAAATCGGTAATTGCCGAGAATCGATTCCGTCGGCCCTGGCTCGCGGTGTCCATAAGAAATTACATCGCGGCAACCCTATTAGACGCTTGAATAATTCTCGCTAGATTTAGGGATGTCAACTTCATGTGTGTTCCAATTTTGAATTTTACGTTACCTAATAACAGTGAAGGTAGGACCTGTGTTTGTTTAGGAACTTAGGTCCTATGTTCACTAACCTGACATTTGCTGTGTTTTGCTAAATCATAATTTCCTTGGCACAATATGAGTAAACTACGTAATAGTTGACAAACTAGGCAATGGATGACATTTATCACTGATATCGGAAAAGAATTCAGACTCTTTAGACGTCTGTATTTTTGCCCAACTTGGCAATTACTGTCATGACTAGAGATGAAACGGATAGTGGTTTGGCCAAATACCGGATATTCGGCAAGCTACCAGGCCGGAGCGCCGGATATCCGGCTACCGGATATTCGGCCCTTTATCGCGTTATATGACGCTTCTTAAAGATATTTCGAATCCATCGCAATCACTATCCATACTTAGGGTGGTCAGTTAATTTGCATCACTACCCGCAGTTGTCAAGGTTTGCTAGAATTTATCTTTCTGCACCTGGCAGTAGCGTTTACAGCGAAAGGATATTTTCCGAAGCTGGTCTGGTATACGGAGCCAAGCGGAGTCGCCTCTTACCAACAAATGCGGAAAATCTATTATTCATTCACCACAATAAGCCAATTGTTAATTTCGAGTATTAAACTAATTAATTAGTTAAAACAAATATTTTTGACGTACCTTTAGAAAAATAAACGGTGTCCATAACCTTTTGTGGTTATTTGCCTTGTGTAATACGATAAGAATTTTTTGAATTTTAAAATACGGTATCCGGCCGGATACTGATTACTATCCGGTATCCGGCCGGATAGTGAAACCAAGGCCGGATACCGGATAGTTACCGGATATCCGTTTCATCTTTAGTCATAACCATAATATACTTAATTTGTAATTATTCCAATAAAATAGTTTCAAACCTCGATTGCAAAAAATATACCATGCCATAAAATATCTAGTTTTTGCGCCTAAAGTTGTTGTCTAAGTTCATTTTAGAGAAACAATTTCTACAAACGCTCGGGTCATTTGTGACAGCCCTAACAATCCGTTATACATACGTATGACGTCGAGTGGAGCGTCGAATGCGGTTATAATTTGCCCCCAACCATTGATATTAGATTAGAACGTCTGGAACGTGAAGTATATTTGCCGTATTGAGCCTTTGTTAGCTAATATCAGACTGTTTTTCATTATGCTGGTTTGTAGAATCAAAGGATATTACTGTAGACGTCATGTACTTGTTTTTTAAAATATATTTTAATATTAAACTGCCGTGAGTATGATTCTTCTCTAGTATTGTGGCAAAGGTGATGTCTGCTCTCATGGCATTGTTGCTCCTGAGAATGTATTACTCGCAATTTATTATCATTTTGAAAAGAGTAACCATTGAGTTTACTTACCGGCTCTTCTCAATGGAAGCAGCATTCCGAACCGTTGGTAGAATCGGACTATTTGTAAGTACTTTTAAGCCTACACGAATAAAAAAAAAATATTTTGATTTTTACAAGAATGTTTGAAATGATTAAATTTTAATGGAATAAGATGAGGAATGGCTGCACCTGTGATCAGCTGCTATTTATACCAATGTCCAGTAATTACTTTCTTGCAGGGACGAATTCAATATAAAGGTATAATACACATAATAATTAAAAATTATACACACGCATTCGACACATAATATGCGTATTGAAATGCATGACATATGTTTTTAATATGTATTCTCTTTCGTTTTTGGTTAAAGTCTGAGGAGGTACATACAGTCTTTGAAACTAAAACCTTAGTGATGTCCAAAGATTATGGTCGAATTTTGACCAATGGGCGACCACTAGTCATTTTGATCTTTAAATTAAAGTGCATTGTATTTATTTATACCCTGCAAGTAAGCAAAGTGGATCTAACTTTCCCTTCGGCCCATAGCCAGTGTAACGATATTCCGCGAAGTGCGTAAAAGCGGCGCGCGCGCAGCAAATAGCTTTGAACCCGTGCCCCGCGAGTTTCACTGCCGGGAAGCGGTACTGAGTTATGGGGATTCAATTACTGTTTATTGCACTCCGATGAATGAATTACGAACGTGTTTAATGATGGTGGAATGAAACCTTTGGGCACATAAGGGCTTCAAAAGCCGTGCATCATTTTTTTTGCTAAACAAACTCTGTTTCAATCCACATAATGATTGAATTTCTGTGGTGAAAGCCACGCTACCAGCCACGCAGCAAAATTCGCTCGCTCTGTTAAAGTTATTTCATTGAAAAATGAGTTTTTTATTTAAGTCAAAGAGTTCGTTTTCGTAATGGCAAAATTCATGACGCGCGTGCCTTGACGCCTGACTGTATCTAAGGCCTTGAGCACTTAACATAATAATCCAAATTTTATCTTATTTATTAAATTCATCAATACATTTAGATTGTAAAGCGTGCCAAATCAGTATACATACGAACATACACTCGTAAAACATAACCTCCTTTTTTGCGGTCGGGTAAGTAGATATTTTCCGGTTCGGGTGAATAGCCTTATCCACGTGGCGATACCCGCTGACCCAAATAGATAGATTTATACTTTGATCATTTTAGGGTTTAAGCTATTTCCGACCAAGGCCTGACCTTTACGGACCCTTCATTGAACTTTAGTCTACCGTGCAATGAGCGACCATGGTCGTAATTATAACTCGGAATAATTTTTTATGTAGGTACACGTGTTTCAGAAACCTGAAATAATACATTAAGGCCGCACACTGGGGCGTCAAGACGCACGCGTAGAAATTGTTGCCAGCACCAAAAGGAACTGTATTGACTCATAGACAAAGTTCATAGTTCAACGTGTTATTTTGAGCGCGAGCAATACACAGTAATTCAATCTTTATGGTAATTGACACAGGGTTCATTTTAGTAAAACATTTGACGCGCGTGTCTTTAAACTCATGGTAGAGGCACCGGGTGTTATATTCCGGGTATATTTCACTTGTGTCGGTACATTAAGTTGCAAATTGTGGCACTTAATCACCGCGTGCCGATTTAAACGGCTTAAATCGTCGTATTATGATAATCGTCGTGAAATAATTCTCCTTTGGTCCATAACATTGATACCAACTGCCGATTTGATCGTATATTAGCGCGTTCTAATTGATAATTTTGTGATTTATTCAAGTTTGTTTTTACTTTGCGAACAATGTCGGTTATTTATTGAATTTGTTTGGATGTTCTTGTTCGGATGAGTGGCTCCGTTTAATTAGTGCGCCTATCGCCACGGTTTATTTAATCTATTTCTTTATGGACTTGTGTTTTTTGAAATTATCTTTTAGTTTTAAAGACAACTAGCTTCTTCTAACTGCGAGTTCGTCAGCGCCGACTTCCATTGTTCAATATAAAATGTAGCCTATATGTTATTCTGATGTATAAAAATAAATACTGTACAGTATTATCGAAATCCGTTTAGTAGTATTTGCGTGAAAGAGTAACAAACATCCGGATATCCATCATCACAAACTTTCACATTTGTATGTTATGATTGTGATATTCTGTGGTGTTTATTTTTCATTTCGTTAAAGGAGTATAAACATATAAATGATATGTCATCAACTGAAATATTCAGCGAGAACCCCTGCGCTCGCAGAAGCGGCAAACACGCGTGACCATACCAAAATGGACTGTATTGACTCGTACAATAAACACATTTTCCAACGAAATAACATTGTTATCGGGAACGTCGCTTGGCTTTTGCTATAGACATTAACCTTTCTGTATATTGTTATAGAGTTCATTTTAAGAATAATTCAAGTGTATTGATCACTTCGGCTTAGTGGTTTGATCGTAGTCCACTCGGCTCACTGCACTGGTTGGTGGTTCGAACCCCGTCGATGTAAAATTTAGAAAATTGCGTTTTTGCAATTTGCCCTGGGACCGAAGCCTCCTAATACTATCGTTTTTAAGGAAAGAAAATAACATCTTATATCAATGGTAGCTAAAATATGTCCAGCTTGAAGCCATTAGACTAGTTATTTCTAGCTACCATTGATATTTTTTTTTTTCATGCCTTAAAGAATGAAGTCATAGTGTTATGAGATTTGGGGCCCTGGACTGGGTGTTACTGGGATCGCCCGCAATTCATTGTTCCCATATTGCAAGCTTTGGGATCATACGACGAGTATGCATTGTCTGGCTATATTTTTTATTCGCTCGCCCCGGTGTATTCAGGACATATCGTTTCCGTATATTATCGAAAATCACAAATATATTTCGCTACGCTGGCATGGCATTTGTGAATCAATTTGCGTACCGAATATCGCAAATCAAAATAATGAAATTCCGTACGAACCTGGAATCAATAAAGTATTCAATCATAATATTCATTACAGTTATATTTTTGCGTTTTCCTGAAGGTTGTTTGTTCAAATTATTTCGTTTCGTGCAACCTGTACATACAGGCAAAGTAGGCGTAAAATATTTTAATAAATGACTTTTTGCGTTTACCGTCATTAGAAATCCGTATTTGTTTTATTCGACGAGAGCCGAATGCAATGTAGTTTAGCTTGGAATCAAGTAATAAAACTATTAACTTACTAAGTAAACTGCCAACACTGCCTGTAAAAACGTTTTCTCATGAACGCACAGTTTTCTCATTAAGATGAGATTATTATTAAATACATACTTAAATCCTGAAATCCCTTGGAGCTGTAAAAAAACACTTCTAACTCGCCCAAAAATTGATTTTAACAAAAATATAAAATAGTAAATAAACGCGATAAAATCCGTAAAATAGTTAAATTAAAAAAAAAACCGACTTCAAAAACCTAGGTGCACTAAAAAGCTACAAATAACCTTATAATTAATTGCATTTGGAGTAGGTGCCAATCTACGTAAGACTAGGAAAATACACACATGAATTAACCTCCTCCTTTTTGAAGTCGGTTTAAAAGATACGGCCGTTTATGTCACATATTTCGACACTTGCAAGGGTTCGTTGTGGTTTTGACAGAACTTTTGACGCGTGGCCTTTGACGCCCCAGTGTGCAAGCTGTAAAGGCCACTTCAAGGCCAACAGCGTAGTCCTTTCAAAAAAAAAAGGCCCAGTGTGGCACCCCTGATTTAAACAATCTGATTTAATACAATAAAAAAGTTGATATTAATTTCCAAATCAGTTGATATGTGGTCTGCTAACGACGTGTGTAATTAAATTTGAACCATTGTGGAATTCCAGTATCGATATTCAGAAATTCCAACCGCCAGTTACCAGGCTACGTGCCTTCGTTCGGAAGTGGTCGTTACTCAGTGCGGTACGTGCTCCGACAAGCCGCAGGTTCGATTCCCGGACACACGGGATGTCGTTGAGTAGACACAGCTTGTGAACGTACGACATTTTAATTTAATAAATCTGACACTCGAGGGGTGAAAAGCAATTTGTCTTAAGCGACACATTTGGGTGATATATACATATTTGGAATCAACTATTTTTTGCGTCGAATAAGTATGCTCTCCTATAAAGATAAATAATGTCGCTTAAGTCAAATAGCCTTACATCCCACATTTTTAGAGTTCTTAAGATGTAGAATATAATAAAATATTTATTTTATTTTATTATAACAACAAATAAATCAGAGTGAAATAAATATTTAAGATCCCATACAACAAACGTGATTTTTTTGCCGTTTTCATATCTGTGAAAACGGTATCCGGTATAACGGTATAACGGTATCCGTACCATTAGGTATCTACCTAATGGTACGGAACCCTTCGTGCGCGAGTCCGTCTCGCACTGGCCCAGAATTTTTAACCTACTTTAAATGATTTATTAGTATTGAAACTTTATGAACTTTAAACCTTTAAATTTATAACAAATGCAAAGTCATTAATTGATACTACTCTAAAAGCTCTCAATAGTTCTTTTATCCTGCCTCAAAAGGCAAGTAAGTACGCATTTAGCCGGCATCACTACTCATCATTCGCAACATTAATCTGACTCTAACAAGGTGCAAGATGCTGGCTCCGTGCCATGGCGATGAGAGCTTTAGAACAACCTTTCAAATACATATTTATAGTCTGTGGGTCCTACTATTTCCTTTCAAATTCATAATTACTAAGAGGTACTAAAAATACCTGCGTAAACATAGTGTCAAGACGCGTGCGCCCAGTTTTTCGCCCATACTAAAACAAACTTTATTAAATGCTTGATGAAGTATATTTTTCAATGATATACTAGTTTTTTATGGCATCTCATCTCTCATGACTAGTAGAAAAAGCTAATTCTTCAACAAAATATCATTGACTGCGCGAACAAATTTTGCAGCGTGGTCGCCATAAGAATTTAATATGTAAATGCAGGGTGTATCAGAAGTCTTAAATAATACTTTGGGTACATACGATAGCTCATATGTGGCTGCTTAGTGAAGACAGATTATACCTAACTAACACAGTTTCTGAGTTATGGACCTTTGAATATTTGTCACTGGTATCTCGTTCTGGCCTTTTGGCACATCCATAACCCTGTCCAGCAGTGTAAACTACACTTATGAGGTGCGACCACCAATATTCACAAAAGAGATCATGTTAATTTTGCATTAGGCTCGAGATATTACGAGTTATACAAATTAACCACGAAAAAAAGTTAGACAAAGGCAGTCGAATTTCGATCAAATTTTGATGTGGCGACATCTATCTCGCCACATACGAACTAAATCCTGCATCGCGATATTAAAGCGATCCGAGCGATTGCACATATATACAAGAACCCGACAACAACCGTCGGGCAGTAGCCCACCAGACACAACATCTGTCTGGTCGGAGGATCCTCCCTTTTCCGCCAAACTGGTGACCCCGAGCATCGGAGGGGAGTGATGTGGCGACATCTATCTCGCCACATACGAACTAAATCCTGCATCGCGATATTAAAGCGATCCGAGCGATTGCACATATATACAAGAACCCGACAACAGCCGACGGGCAGTAGCCCACCAGACACAACACCTGTCTCGGTCGGAGGATCCTCCCTTTACCGCCAAATTTATACCATTCAGTTGTACACCCGATACTGATGCCAACTTCAAAGTATTATTTGGGAATTCTGAAACACCTGTATAGTATTTCGGTAATCGAATCAAATATCCGAGATAACTCGATTTCGATTCGATTCTTTTTTCTATTCGAAAGCGGACCAAGGAACAAATTACACCGTCCACCATTTAAGCTTAACCAACTATTCCGAAACAAGTCTTTGTAGCTTTTCTAATGAAATGGGGGTTGTAAAAATAAAGCTCCCCCGTGTCCCCCTCCCACGGGGTGGGGTCATTCGAGTGCGATTGTCGCGAAGGCATACCCTTAATTAATTACTGTCGTAATCCCCGTCAGGATGTTACTTCTGTGCTTACGCGTTTAAAATACCATTTCTAACGTAACGCCCCCTAATAGAAAGATACAAACCATTTATGTTTTGCGAGTACTACAAAGCTTATGTTTAAAAAAAAAATGATTGATTATCATCATCATCATCATTGAAAATCGATTATTGATTCGAATAGCACTTAATCACCAAGATTCGATCGTCGCAAATATGTAAATTATACTCGCGACGATCGAATATTGGGAAATACACCTCATCCCCGCAATACAAATATGAGAATAATATGTTGACGGATTGATCGCGTTACCAACTCCATTTTATCTCCTCGAAGGTTATTGCTGAAGCGAACAAGAAAATTATGTAGGTTGCGTACATACATACATACATACATACATTAGGTAGGTCTAATGTTATGTGTTGAGGCATGAATAAACCGGCTCCGTCAATGCCTCGTGTCGCTATTATTATGATTGACATACGCGATAAAACTTCTCTCCCGGAGTATCATGTCTTGTGAACGCGTATGGATACCAAGTTAGGGACATATAGTAAAGTTATACGGCGTGTATCACAAGTCTGAAATTATATTTTTGGTACAAATACGGTAGCAGGTATTTTGTTTGATTCAGATGTGAATTGTAGATGATGGATGACACATTTAGATTCATATCTTAAAAAAAGAAAGAGTACTACTTCTCTCGCGAATCCCGCTTTCCTGACTTGGTCTTTCAAGAAATTAATGATATATATATACAAATTAAAAAAAAAACTATTTGGAAAGTCAATATAACAGCTATTTTCTAAATGTATGTATATGAAAGTATACATGCTATGCTACTTATAAGGAAAACGCAATTTTAAATATTTTTGTTTGTCTGTCTGTTTGTTCCGTGTAATGACCCAAACGGCTGAACCAATTTTAAAGGGACTAGAACTGGCAGATAGCTGTTATTACAAGGAGTGACTTGGGGTACTTTAATTTTATAAAAACAATTAGGGTTCCGCGGGAAAGAAATAAAACACAGATTTTTACTTTAAATTTCGACAAACAATTGTGCGAAGTCAACGAAAAAAATAAATAAATGCACATTACAAATAGTAATCATGGAGATATTATAACAGAGATGGCAGTTCGAGCCCGCCCTGCGGTAAGTTTATCTGACTCCGCCATTGTTGTTTTCCCATATAGTTGCCGTATACTACTGGTACATGAAATAACAACAATGGCGGAAAATTCGCCGCAGAGCTATACGAAGAGTGGGGTCGTTATGGTACTCATTATAACGGAAATGGCATTTCGAGCCCGCGCTGCGGTAAATTTATCTAGTTTATCTGTCTCCGCCATTGTTGTTTTCCCATTTTTACTACAGGCACATGAAATAACGAAAACGAAAATGGTGGAAAAATCGCCGCAGAGCTATACGAAGAGTACTACTCATTCCTTAAAGGCCGGCAACGCACTTGCGATGCCCCTGGTGTTGCAGGTGTCCATGGGCGGCGTTGATCACTTACCATCAGGTGAAACGTCTGCTCGTTTGCCTCCCTATCTCATAAAAAAAAGAGGAGTCGTTATGGTTACTCTACTTACCTACTCTATGATAGTAATGGGTAATGGAAGTGACAACGATGGCGGATGACTTCCTGGTTCCTGTCAATTGGGCGGATGTGTAGCAAGAAATGTCAACTGTCATGTGTCAGTCCGCGCTATGATATCTGTCTGCGAGTGTCACGGGCGTTACGGGGGTGGTGTCTGGTGTCTGACATCGATGTCTGTCCTCGTATTTGTTATATGACACGTTTCACTTTGATATTATGTGCGAGGCATGGAAAGGGGAGAATAGGGAGCATGGGAAATAAGTGATTGATATTTTTTTGTGATTGGAAAGGAGAATTTAATCAAATAATGGGGATATTATGAAATCATTTTTGTATGATTATCACCAAGATAAGGATCAGGTTATGTTATTGATTTATGTTACCGTATAGGTGCGTAAGTAGGTGTAGTTATGGTACTCTTTTATTTTGTTTGAATAAAGCCACGCATTTCACTTTTTGCTCATATCAAAAAGAACTCTATGCAAATATACATAAAAACAAGTTTTTGGAACTCAGCCCAGTGGTTGAAAGCGACGCGCGCTTCAGACATAAAAGTATATAAACAAAATTCTTTAAAAAAATTGTCCAACGACTGTTAATTGAAAACACTTTTAGGCATTCAAACCATTCAAGGTTTCTCCGCGAATGAATACTGGGAATGGAATACCACTGGTACCGGAGATGCGAGCCTCTCACCACACTGCAGAATTTGAAAAAAAAATACACCAGGAACGAGTAGTCGTTAAAGGATTTCAAACTTGTCTACAACTAGAAACGTTGCTCCCTGTAAATACTAAATATTTGTGGTGAGAAAGCTCAGCTTGTAATGGACGATCGTAGCTTAGAAATGTTTTACCAGCTTTTAAGACTACATTTCTGAAGATTTCATTTTTATTTTGGCGTATTTTGTCTACAAGATCGTAATGTTAGTTGCAGCGTCATATGTAAATGTTTACTAAATATTTACTAGCGGATGCGCTAAAAAATACATTTTGTTTATTAAGTGGTCTAAACCATCTTCGTTTTATTGTTTTTCTAATGAAACTAGTTTGAGGCATATCGGTCAAATGGTTTCGAAGTCTATGACGCATATAGGTAGAAAAAAAATTGGTGTTTTATATATAAAGATAGATAATCTAATTCTGCAATTACTTTAAACTTAATAAAGAAGTTGAGTGATAACTTCACATTAAATAAATTACTGCCTTGTTTCCGTTGTAAACATCTTCAGTGCAGGCAGACCTAGACTATTTATATTTAATTAGCGCACAGTACTCGGCGCAGAATCGTAGAAACCTTTAAAAGATCGACAGAGAAAAACGACGCGACCTAACCGTGTTTGTTTGCTGAGAATTTTCTAACTGGTAGATTGAATTTAAAAGTTGCCGTGCCGCGGTCCGCGGGCGAGCCACCGTATTACCTCAACTAGACTTCAGATGCCGGAAGTTAAGCGAACACTCAGGACTTTTTCTAGACTGCGCTCCTTTTTTCCAAGTTACATCGACGCTCGTCTCACTGGGTGAATTTTATTGAGTAAATATAGGGAATGGACTTTTTAAAACGAGAAAAGTTTGTGTTGTTCATTTTTATAGTGGAAAATTATATGCACGTTTTATTATTGCGTTTATATTCGTAATTATTATAGTACCTGTTTATGAAGGAGCCATGAGGAAATAGATAAATATACATGCCAAAATCATAACAAGCTATAGTCGCATAAAATTTAAAAATAAGCTACTTTAAAATAATTGTATTTCCGACCTTCCTCCGGCTGCAATGTTCATACATATTAGATATAGCAATATTAGTCGTATTTTGGTAGCTTTTTTTTTTTTTTTGAATGGACTACGCTGTTGGCCGTGAGTTGGCCTTTACAGCTTCACCGGAGGAGTGGCGAGTGTAGAGTGCGACTCCAGCCAAAGCCTTAAGGGCGGAAGAGGAGGGCAACTAGCTCAAGGGCGCCACATGGGGCACGACCTCGGCTTGGGCAGTTGCCGTGAGGGGAGAGGTAATGACTACGCTCCTAGGTGCAAAGATGCACCTACGAGCAGAAAAGGGGGTTCGTCGACCTCGCCGGCGAGGTCGGTGTCTGTTTGAGGCTGGTGTAGGTGTGTTGGGGATTTTGGTACCAATAGAATAGAGCCACATAATCTATTATTTAAAAGTATTCATAAAAATATGTAAATAGTATTAAAAAAGTAATTCTCTGCAAAACCTATATTGTGTTTATTCATTCGAAAATAAAACTCCGACAAAAACTAATCAAAGCCTGTAGTAATTAAATCAACAAAAGATTTTTGAGCAAATATTTGCGATGCATTTTTCACGATGGCGGCGGCGTCGTCGCTCAGGTCGTTGTAAAGAGAAATTGATTTGGACAAAGTGGGCGAGGGCGGGCGGTGGCGGGCGGGCGGATATCGAAAGCTCATTTCCGGCGAGCGGGGGAGCTTCCGCCCCCGCCCTCGACGGCGGATCCGTTCGCTTTCCACTAATATAGTGTAAATAATACCAGACGAGTCGTTCAAGTAAATTTGCGATCGACAATTTTATGGCTAAGTGAGTTGTGTTTTTATAGGCGGATACATTAATCAAATTCCTTTCGTTTATGGAAACAAAAGCATTAATTCCGATGAAACTATCATAAACAAAGTTATAAATGATAATGTCCTCTTTGGTTGATTGATTTGTCTTTGTATTATGATTACTAACGAAATTATATTTGAATTGTTTCAGGTAATTTTGAATGCTAGCAGTATTGCATCATGGTCTATTTTTAAGAAATACCAATTAGGTAAGTGGAACTTAGTTGTAAAATTGTGAAAGATACTCTTATAATACGACCTGCCCTTAAAACATAAACATGACGGTAGATAACAATTTTATCATACCACAAGACTCTCAAAGTTTTGATAAAAATTGCAAATTATACTACTGTATATTTCTGCTCTGTGTCATACGCCCGGCGGCGTTTCGAGCTCGGTGCATACTCTATTCGGCGTAGTCGACCGGAACCGGCGTATTACCTTTGTGCGCCAGTACGCGATGCAACACGACAAATATGACAGCGTTACACACAAAGGGAAAAATACGGCGGCGATGGGTGAATTTTATGTTTTTCCCTCGCTTTTAATTTAAATTTTTGAAGTATATTTACGATGGCCTCGCTCATATCGGGGATGCATTTTGTGAACTGACTGCTTTATTTTACGTAAATGTAAAGTCCATTTATCCAAATTCGTCGCATCAACAATAGTTTGGGGATGGTCCCGATTTTGATGACACTAAACGAAGTGTATTGCCGTTCTTCTCATGGCCTTAATGTCTGAGCAAGACCGCAATATTTTGAGTACTTTTGAATGAAGTTTAGTCGTAAGGGTACAATAAAATTGAGTAATATATTTGCAACAATGCTGACAGCTATTGTGTTGCTGTTCCTGGGTATCTGTACCAACGTTTTCCCATCAAATGGATTGCCATAGACATTAATATCGACTCTTTAAGAAATCCACGTTTTAGCCTTATTCCGACTTCCTCTCTTCCTCACTTTCCCCGGACTTACTGTTCCCAAACTACCCCACTGTATTAGTACTTTGAGTGTGATGTTTATAGTTCTTTTTTTTTGAGAGGACTACGCTGTTGACCGTGAGGTGGCATTTACAGCTTTACCGGAGGTGTGGCGAGCGCAGAGTGCACTCCATTCATAGTTCTCTTTCTTAAGGTCCATCTTACACTACATCGACGACGGTCCAAACAGTTAATCTTAATACATAGATAGAGTAGTTTTTGCAGTAATAAAATCTGATCTAGACTTGCGTATGCTCGTATTTCTAGTCAGTGACGATATTCAATTTCAACATCCTGTATCCAGCTCTTTTCAATAATCAAACAATCGGAAAGCACTCTCGTATTCAATGTAATTGAACTTACGTGTAGCACTCGGGACTCGGTGCCATTCGGACTAACTCGGTTCGAAGGTGCCGTATAAATCCTTTCACACACCGGGGCGTCAATACACGCACGTTTAATACCAAAACGCACTAGATAAATAATAAATTTCGCAAGACAACATAATCCGAAACTAAGCAAAGCTTGTCCTATAGGGACCATACCATTGTCTGGGGGCGATCCCAAACTAGTATAAACTCCGAAAACGGTATTTTGTTCAGTGAGCCGAACGTCCTAACTTGACCAAGCCATATCGTCAACTGTAATAAACTTATTGAAGTCAAAAAAGTTCATTCTGTAACCAAATTACATTGACAGCGCGAGCGAATAATGACGCGTGCGGGAGTTCTCGATAGATGTGTGAAGTCTGCCAACCCGCACTGGGCCAGCGTGGTGGACTATGGCCTGAATCTCCTCACATTGAGGGGAGCCCCGTGCCCTGCAGTGGGACGTTAAAAGGGCTGTAGTAGTAAAAATTATGACGCGCGCTTTTCGTCGCTCCAGTGTGCGAGGGGCGTTACTCGACTCGGGGCCAATGTGGAAATGTGCTTGCAAGCCTTTGTCCTGACGCTGTGCAATTGTGCTCACTGTGTGCTCATTTATTACATTATTTGTGATTGGTTTCATTTGAGTATAGCACGTAAACTCATTGAAATAAGAACTATATTTAAATGCGTAGGAGCTAGGTAATTTGAGTCTCATGTCTTTTATATCCGAGATTATAACTTTTAAAATCGTGAGGAAACCTTATAAGTTGCGACGCGACGGCTTGCACCCTTAACATGACCGTGTAGACATAAGTTTTATCTCTTCCAACTGTCAGATTTGTCGAGAAAATGACCTCGCAGTACGCTTTTTGTACTGGACATGGCTCGGTGTGATGTACAGTTGGAAAAGATAAAACTTATGTCTTCTTGGTCATGCTACAGGGCTTGGTCTAGTAGTTTGACCGTAGGCAACGCGGCTCACTGCAACGGATGGATACAGGTTCGATTACCGTCAACGGAAAATTAAGGAGATGGCTTTAAATGATTTGCTCTCGCCTGGGTGTAATTGAAATCGCTCCCAGTCCCCTGTACGGTACCCGTAGTACAAGCGTTGCTCAGTTTGGGATCATACGATGAGTATGTGTTGTTTGGTGGTATTTATTATTAGACATCGGATTATATGCAATTGCATGTTTGCATATGCAAATGCATATAAATCTATTTTTATAGCGTTATTGCATATTTCGGTACTTTTTCATTGATAGTGCATAGTTCAGTAGTTATACGTGTTGTATTATGTCATCGACACGTCTGTCTGCTTCGCACATGCTCAGCGAGCGCACTGTATTAGGGATGGCGATCTGAGATCGATTAATCGAAGAATCGATTTCTCGGACCAAAACAAATGTTTTTATAAATCAATAAGTACCTAGCACTGAATCGATTCAGTGGATCGATATTTCACCCTAGAAAAATCGACATTAGTTTTTTTCTGTTATGGTAAAAACCATAAAATTATTTACAGTTAGTTGAATGTACTCAATATGTAGAGTAGAGTAGCCTGAACTTAAATGGGGGCTAGCCTTCATGCCTCTATGTTCATCACGACGACCAAGTACCCCGTTTGTGTCGCTTTGCAGCTACTCTGTTTTTTAATTGTGCATATTTTGTGCATATTTCGCCCCTTTTAAGTACATATAATCCGATGTCAATTTATTATATCCGATGTCTATTGTTAAAAAATATATCTTTTCTATACTATTAGTACCTACTAAACATTAGATAACAAGTAGGTACCATACAATACGGTATTCTAGATATCTAAAATTAACATGTATGTCTGTATAATATAGAAATAGACTTCCTTTTTAGGGCGGACGAAGGGTTACAATGGAGTTATAAAAAAATAAATCAAAGCTTAGTCGGGCGTGCAAGAATGTTAAGATATGCTTAACCCTAACGTGACGAACCAACGGACAGTCAGGGCTGGCAACACCGGACATTTACTCATTTAAAAAAAGTAAAAATAATAGTTACAAAAATGTCAAACCTTTTTTTAAATCTTGCCAAGTTTGAATTTGGATATACTTTCCTCTAATACAATTAAGTACTATAAAGCGGGTTTCAGACTACGCTATAATATAATAGCATATAGTATATAGCTCATAGCACAACAATATCGCGCTATACATTGTTATGGCGACGTTCACACTGTACTGTACTATATATTATTGGCTTTGTATGGTGCGCGATATTGTTGTGCTATATATTATAGCCTAGTCTGAAAGCCGCTTTAGATAAAATTCATTAGGAATTCATTCTCGAATATTCGTTACTGTGTCGTTAACAAGTAAATTCTTAGTCCCCAAAGAGGTAGGCAGAGGTGCACTGCGGTGTAACCGTACTTCACCGATGTATTTTTTGACCCAATGTAAGGATGGATCTATTGTAATTATACCGGGCACTTTCCCCCACCTTAAAATGCTATGGAAAATGTCGTCGTTGTGACACCTTAACGAAATCTAGCAATTTATAAGCCGTGGCTAAACCCAGAACCTAGGTAATTAAATCGTAGCGTATATATAGACGAACGGGAACGTCGCTTTTTGAAAACTTGTACTTATATCATACTAAATTCTACCATAAATATTAATTGTACATGCCCGATTTTGCGAGTAGACATGAAAACATTGAAGAACTGTCAACCCTAGAATCCGGGCGCGAGCTTCTTTCACATTCATCTATCTTTTGACGGGCTCTCGGGTGGGGGGAAGGGTCAGCAGAGGGTGGAGGGGGGGAGGAAATGAGATCCCCGCCCTCGGGACGTTTTGCATACAGATTGGGTCGGAGGAGATATGTGGACATACGTGTTTCCCTGGCCGACGCGCAGTGAGCCGTGAACGGTAGTTTAACTCTGTGTTGGCATTTTTGCTTTGCTATTTTCTTGGAAATTAAATTAGGGCGGCGCACAGTGGGCCCAAACTGAAAATTGGTGGACATAGGCAACAAAGTTCCAATATCGATGCGGTTTTTTTTAATATGACGTGTTAAGATATTCCTGACAACTTTTATTCAGATAAAATTTCTTCTAAAGTTGATAGTTTGTCTTGAAAAAAATAAATTAGATTTTTTTGTATGGAGCGAATCACGTTTAATTTTTTTTCTTCAGTTGTACAAATATGTTGGGTTTGTGGCGTGAGTATATGATAGCTAGGGTCATTCTCTATCCATGAAAAAATAAATCAGCGCCGGCCATCCGCGGCCGCGCGAGTAATCATTCGGTAAAAAAAAGCTTTTTTGAGCAATTTGAGCAATGTTTATACATGCCTTTTTGTAACGTTATTTAAAAAGGACATTTTAAAATGTATGCATCCTCATAACACGTTCGCTGCATTAGAATTTTTACATTTAGCTGGTGCGTCTTGAGGTCATATTGACTCATAGAGGTATTTTGTGAGCGCTGCGCACTGGATGAAAGTTTGCCATGAGCCAATATGACCTCATAATGCAGCGAACGTATTAATATTTACTTCTAAACTAGACCCAGATTAAACAGAAAGTTATGATTAATTTACATTGATATTACGAAACGCTTTTTCAATGGACAATACTGTTGTACGTGGTTTTTATAATCTTGTAAAAAATCCGTATATTGGGGGTAAAGGCAAACGTTAAGTTGACAGCTCCAAAATATTGCCAACTCGCTCACACATTATGGCCGTAAGAAGGACGGCAATACGTTTAGTTTATTGCCCACAGAATGAGCAACAATAAGGATGGATTATCACTTTCTTGAATCAGGGTCTTAACACCGCCTCTTGAAGTATTGTTGTCAACTTTTGACAGATTTTGTACTGAGTTAACTGTCAAAAAGTACAAGTAATATTAAAAACTGTTACAAGCCAGGTGGTGGTAAGTGGGAAAGGACGTCACAATTCGTGCAAACACTTTTTTGCCCATACCAAAAAGAACTCATAAAAAAAAAAAAAACAGTAAAATGTTATCGATGAAACGAGCGAATTTTGGCTTTTGAGTTGTGGTCCACTTGACCACAACTCACAAGCTAAAATTCGCTTGTACCACACCAATTCAATCTTTATGTACACTGGCACTGAGTTTATTATTTACTGATATAGACAGAAACTTTGTTTGGAATATAGTAACGATTAAGAGTTGAAAGAGTAACCATTGAGTTTCTTATCGGCTCTTCTCAGTGGAAGCGGCAATCCAAACCGGTGGTAGGATATGACTATTTGTAAGTGCTTTTTGGCGTACACGAATAAAAAAAAATGATTTAGTTAACTTACTGTGCGCGTCTTCACTGCGCCCGAAGATATCCCCGGACAGAGTTTAAAAGAGAGTGGTGGTTATTTGAGCGCTATTACCGTTTGACCCACGCCCGGGACTGGCTTTTGTTATTCCCAAAATTGACTATTTGCCTATATACATAATTCAGACATGAGCCGCCACGAGAAACGTATCAGCTTGCCTTTTTTGTTTGTTTATACTGGCCCCTCACCACCACCGGTATTTCAGCAATGTTTTCAATATTAGGTACCTACTTCCAGTTCTTTAGGAATTGACAGGTAACTGTCAAGTTAAAGTATTGTTGTTTTGATTGTAATATCGAAACAATGATACTTTAAGAGGTTGTGGTAAGACCCCTGTTTGTTGTGTGAAAAATGTAGATGCCCCTGCGATTTTCGTTTTTTTTTGTCGTAGAGAAGTTAAAGGATATTTGAATATTTTCACAGTTTTCTTGAATTGCTCCAGATTACCAACCCGCACTGGGTCAGCGCGTGGTGGGACTATGACCCAAATCTCCCTCGTATTAAGCGGGAATGTGCCCGGTATAATGGCAATAGGCTCGCCCCCTATTACATTGGGACCAAAATAAATCGGCGGCGTATCGGTGCACTGTAGTGCAGCTATGCCTACCACTTTGGGAATAGAGGCGTGATTATATTTTGATATTTATTCATACTATAAACTGAGATGTTTGGATAGGGAAGACTTCAATGAAACCACGTCTTATTCGTACCGCTTGTATTCGAGACTGAAGTTAATGCACACACAAAAGACATACGTCAAATACCAATGACAGAACGTACATAACTTCTTATAAATACCCTACATTACACCTCCACCACTAAACTAGAGCTAAATTAACAATAATAAATTAGAGCTAAATTAACAATAAAAATAACATTTACAACACAATGTTTACATTTCATTTAAGGCGGGCTTTCACCAAAATTTAATCAAATTCGAAACCATATCTAACCACTGGTTTACGCTCCCGCTTAGGACATGATTCTAGCCCTTTCGGAGGTGGAGCGATTATAGCAGGTTCGTTACCCGAGCTACTCTCTGGTACTACGGCCTTCACAACATTTTCAGTCAAAAGGCTATCTTTACATTGTTGCTCATCTGTTGTATGTTGTTGTTGGTTTAAACTAAGCCTACTATCATCCACCACCTCAGCCCTTGGCAGAATGACATCCTCACCCCCACGCGTCGATACATCACCCATGTCAATATCCGGATAGGTAACATTAGATAAACGTGATCTACGACGCATTTGATCGATATGCCGTTTAATAAATTGACCGTTATCACTTTCTACAATATACCTACGAGAGCCTTCTTTGTTATAGACTTGACCCCTAATCCACTTGTCTTGTTGCCCATAGCCCTTTGCCCAAACCGCATCGCCTTGCGCAAAGTCGCGCTTCACGCCGCCTGCGTTACGAGCTTGACTTCCTTGTGCACAGCGTACTTTATCCTGTAAAGCCTGGTCGTTCCTCAATAGATCAAGACGTGAGCGTAAATTACGTTTTTGTAATAACATGGCCGGAGTCTCACCTGTCGTGCTATGTATAGTGTTTCTGTAGGTTAAGAGAAAAGTCTGTAGCGCGGTGTCTAAGTCAATGTTATCCCTATGTGCTTTCTTAATGGCGCGTTTACACAATTTAACGGCGTTTTCAGCCGCCCCATTGGAAGACGGATGGTAAGCCGGTGAAAAAGACTGCTTTATTCCATTGTTTTCTAAAAACGCAGAAAACTCCCTACTAGTGAAGGGGGGCCCTTGATCCGAAACTAGTTCTACCGGAAGACCAAATCGCGCAAAAGTAGCTCGAAGAACCTTTATAACGATCGTCGCGTTGGTTTGTTTCATTTCAAAAACCTCAAGCCATTTCGATGTGGAATCTACTAATACTAAAAAAGTTTTACCCATAAAAGGTCCCAAAAAATCAATATGTACACGTGACCATGGTTGGGGTAAGAACGGCCAATGTTGAGGTGCAGAGCGAGGTGGTGTATCCGCCTCCAGTGCACACGTGTCGCAAGCGCGGCACAACGCCTCCACCTCGCTATCGATACGGGGCCACCACACGTAACTTCTAGCCCAGCTTTTCATCTTAACCATACCCATATGGCTGCAGTGTAACTGCTTAAGTACTGTCTGCCTCAATGTCTCAGGTATAATCATTCGGTAACCCCACATAATACAACCGCCTTCAATATATAATTCATTTCGCCTAATAAAAAATGGTTTCAATTCCTCATTGTTACAAAAATGCGGCCACCCTGATTCTATGTAAACTTTAATTTTATTAAGTATTTCGTCTCTAGCCGTTGCCTTACTAACATCCTGGTTTGTTATAGGTAAAAAGTTTTCAACAAAATTAACATATGTTACCTCTTTTACGGTACGATCGCGAGAAACCTTGGACGGTAACCGCGATAAAGCGTCTGCACAATTCTTTTTGGACGGAACGTATTCAATACTATAATTGTACCCTGACAGTAGAACGGCCCATCGTTGCAAGCGCGAAGCGGACATCAATGGAATACCCACCTTGTCACCAAATATATACGTTAAAGGTTTATGATCCGTTCTCAACGTAAACTTCCTTCCGTATAGGTACTGGTGGTATTTACGAATGCCGTACACAATAGCTAACGCCTCCCTATCAATCTGCGAGTAGTTACGCTCGGCGGCTGTGAGCGAGCGCGAGGCATACGCGACGGGCCGCTCGCCGGCCGCCGTCACTTGCGATAGCACTGCGCCCACGCCCACACTGCTCGCGTCCGCCGTCAGCACGACCGGCAACTCGGCCGCGTAGTGCATAAGTACTTCATTACTTGTGAGCGCGGATTTAACTTTTAAGAATGCACTATGGCGTTCACAACTCCAATTATATTTCACCCCTGCTTTTAATAATTCGTATAAAGGTGCGAGCATTGTGCTTAAATTTTTAATGAATTTTGAGTAGTACATAATCATGCCTATAAACGACCGTAACTCTGCTACGTTACCGGGTGCGGGCGTATCTAGTATGGCTTTTACCTTATTTGGACAAGTATGAACTCCATCCTCACTGATCACATAGCCGAGATAGCTTATGGACTTTGCAAAAAATTCACACTTCTCTTTTTTAACCCTTAAGCCATAACTATCTAATCGTTGAAAAACTTTATGTAAATTTTCTAAATGTTCACTTTTCGATGAACCCGTAATGATGACGTCATCTAAGAATACGCCTACGCGCGGTAAATCAGCAAACAATTCTTCCAATCGCCGTTGGAAAATGCCTGGGCTTGACGAGAGACCATATACTAGCCGGTTATACAAAAATAGGCCCTTATGAGTATTTATAACCGTGTATTTTTTTGAATCATCCAGTAAGAATTGTGCGTAGGCCTGGGATAAATCAATTTTACTGAATCTCCGACCTCCATGCAAGCGAACCAACAAGTCCTCAAC
Organism: Ptilodon capucinus; assembly: GCA_914767695.1. Lineage (NCBI taxonomy): Eukaryota > Metazoa > Arthropoda > Insecta > Lepidoptera > Notodontidae > Ptilodon > Ptilodon capucinus. Next base: position 11,273,426 of record OU611816.1, on the reverse strand, counting down.
CCGTGGTAGTGGGTAACGGTCAATCTCTAAAACTTTGTTCAACGTTAACTTATAATCTGCACAAATTCTAATGTTACCGTCCTTCTTGACGACGGGTACGATTGGCGTAGCCCAGTCGGAGCGCTCGACCGGGGTGAGGATGCCGTCCTGCACGTGCTGCTGCAGCGCCTGCTCCACAGGGCCGCGCAGCGCGTAAGCCAGTGGGCGCGCGCGCATAAACACCGGTCGCGCCCCCTCACGCACGTGAATGGTAACCGGCGGCCCGGTGAAACGGCCCAGTCCCTCCGCAAACACATTACAATATCTGGAACTGAATACATCTAAGTTGAATTCGTCATCCGATAAATTATTTACACTGGACGCTTTAACATTGGGTAACTGGATACCCAATTCTAATATCCACTGTCTACCCAATAGCGCCGTTTTTCCGTTTTGAATTACATATAACTCCAAGTTTTTACATTTATTACCATACACTACTTGCGGCCTTATTACCCCCACTGGATACACTAACTCACCAGTGTAATATCGCAAGACAATATTACATTTGCTAATGGTTAAGTTACTAAACTCTTTTTTGTACGTTTTATAACTTATGCACGATACGGCACTGCCGGTATCGCACTCCATACTTATATTTTTCCTATGGACCATTAATGCAATCATAAACGGTTTACACTGACTTAAGGTGAACAAATTTAAATTAATGTCAATTACCTCCTCGCTGTCATCACTTTCACTTTCTATGCAGATATCAGCTGTTTTTGCTTCCACACAGTATTGTCTTGATAAATTCGGGCACACTCGCCGCAGATGACCTGACCTGTTACAAGCGCGGCATACGTAAGCCGCGAATCTGCAGGTAGATGTTTCGTGTGCTCCGCCGCATGCTCGACATTGTGGTTGGCGCATGGATTGCGCAGCCGGCGCCTTCTGCGAGCGCAGCCCGAGCGCATGCCGCGGCTTGGCCTGCCGCGCCGCTCGTGTCTCGCTCGTATCACGGGCCCTGTCCTTAACCGTTTCACCTGCCGTGCCCTGCCGGCGCCATCTTGTTCTATCCGTCGTGAGTGCTTGGCAATCAGCTGTTGACGTGTCGCTGTGTAACCTTCCGTGCCCTTGTACTACAACCGCCGCATCTTTTTCTGCCGATTCCAAGCTAATCGCTAGGCCATACGCTCTTGCAAAATCTAACTTAGGTTCGGCGAATAACCGCTGCCGAATCGTCTCACTGTTGATGCCACATACCAGTTGGTCGCGTAAACTTTCTTCCAACCACCCACCAAATTCGCATGATTTGGACATTTTTTTTAAAATCGCGATATATTCTCCAATTGTTTCGCCGCTCTGCTGAGTCCTCTTCCGAAACTTGTACCGCTCTGCCAGCTCACTCGGTTTAGGTTGAAGATGCTTCCCCATTATATCAACAATTTGAGCAAATGTTTTATTTTTCGGTTTCTCTGGCGTACACAGGTTAACTAACAGTTCATAACCCTCCGCGCCCATAAGTGTGATTAACGTCGGTACAAATAGTTCCTTTTTTACCTCGTTCACTAAGAAATACTGCTCCAAGCGTTCAATGTATAACCGCCAATCATCCTTAGTAACCTCGAACTCCGCTATTTTACCGACCGGCATGTTTTATTATATTATTATTTTTACAATAACACGCACTAATATACCGATCCTATCCTCGTCGCCACTGAGATGTTTGGATAGGGAAGACTTCAATGAAACCACGTCTTATTCGTACCGCTTGTATTCGAGACTGAAGTTAATGCACACACAAAAGACATACGTCAAATACCAATGACAGAACGTACATAACTTCTTATAAATACCCTACATTATTTATAATACCACTTTAAAGTAGGTACAAAAGTATCCCACAAATGCCTCTATAAATTCTTCCTACTAATATTATAAATGTGAAAGATGAGGATGGAAGCATGGATCGATGTTTGTTATTCTTTCACGCAAAAACTACTAAACGGATTTTGATGAAACTTTACAGTACTATGACTTTACAGTACTATGGACGGACGACCTCACCAGGGTCGCCGGGAGTCGATGGGCGCATAAAGCCCAAGAACGTAATTTGTGGCGATCTATGGGGGAGGCCTATGTCCAGCAGTGGACGTCTCTAGCTGATATATAGATAGATAGATTACAGTACTATTGTTTGTACATCAGAATAAAATTTATGGTATGGTGCTAAAAATGACAAAAAAAAAAACTTTTATTGGTCCATTTTAGTGTGCATTTTTGATGATCTTTTCAGTCGTGTCATCTTGTAACGATATTATTTGAATAACATAGATATTTGGTCCGTAACACTTAATAATGTTATACTTATTGGGTTTTAGCACTGTACACTCGATTAAGGCTATAATTTATAATCGATATTTTATAATTGAAGTATAAGTCGCGGGGTAGAAGGTAATGGTCTATAAATTCATAGGTAAGTCTCAAGTTGCAAGCCTTTTAGAAATCACTTAAGTGTGATAATACGGCGTTAGCGATTATTCAAAGTACCGACGTTATCGGCGGCGCGCGGCGTGATTGATCGCACATTGATTCGGGTATAAAGCACGGGGCACACGATACGCTTACAGCCACAAGTGGCCATTAGTGTGGACTAGAAATATAGCAATATTTCTTTTATTGCTAATTGCTTTTGAAGATCAAATTTTTATACAGGGTGTATCAGAAGTCCGAAATAATACTTGGCCGTTTGCATGAGAATCGGGTATACAACCGAATGGTATAAAAAATTAAACGCAATTCGATCATGATTTTTCGTTCTATTTAGGATAGTTATTTATATGTTGAATCTATTTACACAAATGGACTGGGGGCCATCAACCGGTGCCGGTGCCATCAACATTCCAAAAATACTATTTTCTAAATTAGCCACTGACGGGAATCAAACCCGGTGCAGTGAGCCGAGCGTCCTACGCTCAAACCACTAAACAGACATAGACTAAACCATCGTAAAATATACCTACAGGAGCCTTACCACCACCACTTAAAGTATTTTTATTTCAATAATAACTTGAAATAAAACTATTTGACGGATTCTATCGCGTTTATTTACTTTTTAGGGTTCCGTACCCAAAGGGTCAAACGGGAACCCTATGACTGAGACTTCGCTGTCCGTCCGTCCGTCTGTCACCAGGCTGTATCCATGAACCGTGATAGTTGAGAGTTGAAATTTTTACAGATGATGTATTTCTGTTGCCGCTATAACAACAAATACTATAAAACAGAATAAAATAATTACTTAAGGGGGCTCCCATACAACAAACGTGTTTTTTTGCCGTTTTTATAGATAATGGTACGGAACTCTTCGTGCGCGAGTCCGACTCGCACTTGGCCGGTTTTTTTATGTTCCCGACGTTTCGGCTGCTTTACAATATATACAATAAACGCGATAGAATCCGTAAAATAGTTTTATGTTAATGTGTAGTTTTCATTTCATTCGCGTAAATATAAGAAAACAATATCAATAATAACTGTAAATTTAAAGTAATATTGAAAACATTGCCGCAAGACAAGCGACTGACGTGAATGTGGTCAATATCAGCCACAAGGTTATCGTATCTATATGACTGAAATTAGTTAAATGTAGGCTGTAACAGAACAGGAGCCCGATTTTCGTTTGTTAGACGTCAATCTCTATTGATGTCCATGTCGAAACGAAACGTCAAATTGGTCGTATTTGTTTTCTTTTGTTTCGACATATCTATAATAGAGATTGATGTATATCAACGAAATCGGGCCCCTGTTCTGTTACAGCCTACATTTAACTAACTTCAGTCATATAGATACGATAACCTTGTGGCTGATATCGACCACATTCACGGCAGTCGCTTGTGTGTAATGGGACTAAATACACCGAACGGCGGGTGGTCCATCGCGGCCGCGTGTCACACCGACGCGCGCGGTCTGAACGCGGACTGATTTCCTTTTTATTGTCAGTAATAAATAACGCCCCGTGTTGTTTGCGAAGGAAGTTGTTTTGATTATGGCTTACTGCATACGTTTTTCTATATTGTACAATGAAACAAAGCAAAGTGCCAATAGCATTAGAGTTTTACAGGTCGCTCTCGTAACAGTGGGTTTGATCCCCAAAAAGGCCATTAAAATAGTTGAATATGTCTCTATGTATAACCTGTAAAGTTATATAACTTTATGATCAGTTTATAGTTGCGTTGTATGTCATTTTTGTAAGTACATACTGGCAAAATTAAGTGCAGGTTATTTTCTATTTGGTTTATAATTTAGTTGTTACTATATTATCAGAGCATTTCATATGAAATCAATTCATAAAAGGATTTCAATACAATTCCATTCCATTCCAAACCACAAAATTAAACTGCATTACTGAAATGTATTCGTAGCGCCCAATATTTCAATTTGCTACTTACGTAGCTCGTAGTCGGTAGCCGCGTAGCGCTACGCCCCATAGCTCGCTACGCGCGGCAATAATGTTGTAGCCGAAGAGGTGGCGCGCGCATACAAGAAATTTTACACTTATCTACCTTCCGGAATAGTTTTTTATAAATCAGTTCTGTTTGTTTGTTGCCTCTATAATTAATGTCGATTGGAATATTTTATTCATGTAAGTAGAATGTAACTTAATGAATTAATAAAAACGTCATAAACAATAATGTTATGATCTGATTCTATGCTGGAATGTTCGGATTGCTTTGGAATAATAGTTTACTCAATGAACGAGATAATAAAATATTATGATCTTATTCGTAGAGTTTTGCACATAGTTTGGGATAATCAAAAGATAAAAATATCAGCTATATTCCACGTCTCTTTCCCAAACCTATCATTACGTACTTAAATATTCTTACACTATTACCGCCAGCTCTCTGCCTATAATTGAATATACATGGTCGGCTACGGCGCGCTACGAGCATCGCGATCGTAGCGATAAGCGGTAACCAAGTTAGTGGGACCGCGCGCAGGGCGTTAGCGAACTTAGCGGAATAATTACTAGCGTTGTTTGCAGCTGTTTACTTGGATTTAGGTATTGTGCGGGGTGATATACTTGCCAAGTTTAAATTTGTATTGATTTGTATTACAAACATTGTATACTTTAAAGATGTTTGTACGCGTTAACCTTAGTTTACTAACACCTTATAAAGACTAATAATAATAATACATCATCACGCCTGAGTTCCTTGGGGGGTAGACAGAGGTGCACTACAGTACGTCCACTTTTCGTCGATGTATTTTTTGTCCCGTTCCCCTAAAATACGAGGGTGATTTTGATCATAGTTCAAATCGCTGGCCCACTGCGAGTTAGTGAACTTCACACGCCCTTTTATAGATGTGCAGATTTCCTCGCAATGTTTAACCTTTACCGTTCTGCAAGTGGTAATTATATTTGAAAACTATATTCGCACATGAAACCCTTACCCTTTGCGTTCGAGGCAGACGTTCAAACAACTAGGCTACCTACCACTGCGTAATGCTGTCAAAAATACAGGGTGTATTCTGATACACCCTCCGAGTCTGAAATAATTTTTAACCTTTGCATCAGTATCGGGTATATTACTGAATGGTATAAAAATTTCATCGAAATTCGACCATGCTATTCCAACTTTTTTTTCGTCGTCAATTTCTATAACTCGTAATATCTCGAGTCATATGTAAAATTTGCACGTTATGTTTTGTAAATATTGGTAGTTTACATTGCTGAATTGGGTTATGGATGTACCCAAAGGCTAGAACACGATACCTGTGACAAATATTTAAAGGTTCATAACTCAGAAACTATGATAGTTAGGTATAAACTGTCTTCACTAAGCATCTACATATGAGCTACCGTATATGTACCCAAATTATTACTTCGGACTTCTGATACACCATGTAGGTATATTGTTTTGGGCCGTAAAGCTGGTTTGCCACGGTGCGCGATTCTACGGATAATCACGCACAGCCGGACGACCACGGACGGCAACGCACACAGACAGGGCTCTTCCCACGGTGCGTGTCAGTCTGATAGTAGATGTAGAGTGCATGTCAGTAGATGTTTTGATAGCTTCATTTCAAAATGCAAAGTGAAAGAGAACGTGAAATATTCTCTTTCACTTTTTCGCCGCACCTTTAAAGTTACCGACCGCCTCGCGACGGATACCGGCGCACCGCCTGTGCTACCACGAATGAGACCCTTCCCACGGGTTGTCGTGCGAGCTGGTCCGCTTCCGTCCGCGATATCACGGACCGTGGGAAGCTAGCTTAAGATATCTCAACTCCACACTCTAGATAGCTAGAAGCTTATAAAGCAATGAGCTGCCGATGATGCCCCGTGAAGCATCCTACACTGTTATCGGGGGCTAGGTGCGACCGGGTTACGGCGTCGTAAATTACTCGCCGGTCGAAACGTCGTAAAAAAAACTCGTCCATCCGAAATTGGACTCTCCACTATAATAATGTCGATCAGTTTAATTGCGAACGCTACTGACGAGAGGTAGCGTGGTAGAGGGCAGTCTTGCCCAACTGATCTATTTTTACCGACTACGGCAAAGACAAAAGGAAGGGTTATGATTTTAGCAGTCTATGTATCTTTGTTTGTATGTACGTATGTTCCTCCGTAGCGCCTAAGCTGTTCATCCGATTTTGATGAATAAGGTATCAATCGATTCGTTATTATAGCCTGGTTAATGCAGGCTACATTTTAACCGTCTTCAACATCAGTAAGAGTCGATTTTACCAGTCATGTACATACGTAATGTACATAGACTGCTAAAGTCATGTATCAATTACATAAATACAAACATACAATACACACATGTGTATTGTATGTTTGTATTTACGTAGTCAGGCTACAATTTTTGAAACTTTTTTCTTATATTTTGAGGATGAGGGAGTAACTCATTGTACATTTGAGGTGAGGTATCGCTCGAGCGCTTATTCACTTCGTCCGCTTACTTAGCTCACTCACTCTAAAGAGTCACTCACTCGCGGCACAATTAAAACTTTTCTCAGCAACTTTAACCCTATCAATTTATACAAATTGCAATTAATATTCAATGTTATTTTAAATAGAAAATTAACTTACAAAAATAAATCATAATTTACTTCAAATACTTTATGTTAGAAACATGAAGAACATAAAAAGTGTTACAGATTAAGTTTTATGTACGCAGGCTGTCTTAGTTCTAAGCTGAAAATATTACTTTTATCTACATTCGGTATTATAATAAAGTGGAGACGAGGGTACAATGTGATATCTCAAACTTAGTACACTAAATAAGACATTGTTAGTGTTTATTCAAAAGCTCAATTTGGAACATTGTTGTGAAAAATCTTGTCCTACTTACAATATAAATGTAAAAGTTTGTGAGGATGATTGGATGGACGGAAGGATGGAAGGATGGATGGATGTTTGTTACTCTTTCACACATAAACTACTGGACGGATTTTGTTAAACTTGACAGTATTATTGTTTACATCAGAATAAAATATACAGGTTGTTTCCGAAGTCCGAATAATACTTAGACGTTTGCACCAGTATCGGGTATACAACTGATTGGCATAAAAAATTGATCGAAATTCGACCATGTTTTTCACACTTTTTTTCGTCCTGAATTTATATAACTCGTAATATCTCTAGTCCTATGTTAAATTTGTATGCTCTGTTTTTTGAATATTAGTAGTCACCCCTCATAAGTGTAGTTTACACTGCTGAATAGGGTTATGGATGTATCCAAAGGCCAGATCACGATACCTGTGACAAATATTCAAAGGTCCATAACTCTGACACTATGATTGTTAGATATATACTGTCTTCACTAAGTATACGCATATGAGCTACCGTATATGTAACCAAAGTATTATTTCGGACTTCTGATACACCTGTATGCAATAATTTATAACGATATTGATTAATCGAATCATTTTCATCCGAGATTGCCACTTGCTATGAAACGGTGAAGGAAAACATCGTGAGGAAACCTGCACGTCTATAGAAAGACGTGTGAAGTTCACCAACCCGCCCTGGGCCAGCGTGGTGGACTATAGCCCAAAAATCTCCCTCGTATTGAGGGAGAATGTGCCCGGTATAATGGCAATAGGCTCGCCCCCTATTACATTGGGACCAAAAATACATCGGCGAAGTGTGGGCGCACTACAGTGCACCTCTGCCTACCCCTTCGGGGAATACAGGTGTGATGATGTGTTTATTTATTTTAATCGAAATCGTGGGTAGAGGCTAGTCCTATCTACGTTAAAGTAACGGTAATCATTTTCGTTTGAAATCACACGGATTTTCAATTCATTTTGATAGGTGTTTTAGCAGTGTTTGCGTGTATCAGAGTTACGTAATTAAGACCATGTGATCTATTCGTTCTTAAAAATCATTTGTCGAACGGTGCTTATTAAAACAATTGATTTTATAATTTTAAGGGGCGTATACGGCCATTACCAAATATTACTAAATGAATCCGTTTAAAAACTCATTTAGGGTATTAATGGAACTTAAATATAAAGTGTTTATGGCAAGGTTTTCAAATTATAAAAACGCTGAGGAATAAATAATTACCAATATAATTTTGCTGTACAAAAAATCTAAATAGTTGAAATAAAAATACTTCCACCTGAAAATATTATTTGCTTTTCCAATAACCAACAAGAAAAAGCTTTTTTTTTCCTTAAGAAGTCGAACCGAGCAATTATTTTCGCACGCCGTCAACCTCTGGCTGGAATATACCATTCCAAGATTATTTTTATTCTCTAAGTCTAATGTATTTTTAATATGGCAACATCGCTCGGTATATTTTGTTTGGTTATTTTAGTGGAGCGCCGCGGAGACCGCCTGGCGCTATTACCTTCGCCGAATTAGTTTAATCTTTTTTTTTCTGCTCGGGGCTGCCATGCGTGTGTGAATATTTAATGTATTCTTTATTTGAAATGAAAGACTACTTTTACGCTCCATTTAGTAATAATATTTATATTTCCTTGGTGTTTTGTAACTTTTTATTTCCATTCACATCGTTTCCAAATAAACTTGAGGCTGCTATCAGATTCCTGAAGTTTACTTCTGTATAGAAATTTCATATAAAGATTATATTCATTGTATAGCTATTGAGGTCTTGTACAATAATATTCCTCGAATCCAGGTATGCAAATCGTTTCAGAAATTGAATCATTTCACACGTCCGCTGCGTTATGAGGTCATATTGGCTCACGGCGAACTTTCATCTAGTGTACAGTGCTCACAAAGTTAGTACCTCTATCAGTCAATATAACCTCATAACGTACCAGCTGAAAGTACACTAAAAATCCATACGCAGCAAACGTGTTAATGAAGTCAGAAAATATCGATGAGTAAATTTTCTTTCTGTGCGACAAAATTAAAACATTAATTTATTTATATACTTTGATACGCCTGGTGATGATCAGTTAGGTCGCTTCTACCTTCTGCTGTTCTTTGGATCAAAGATAATTCAAAAGTAACAGTTGATTTTAGAGAACTTATTTAGAACTACTTACTATGGCCCTTTTAACGTCCCACTGCTAGGCATGGCCCTTCAATGCGAGAGGGATTCAGGCCATAATCTACCACGCTAGCCCTGTGCGGGTTGGCAGGCTTCACACAACTAGTCAGGTAGCCTCAGACGTGCAGGTTTCCTCACCATGTTTTCCTTCAGCGTTTCTTAGCAAGTGATCATCTCGAATGAAAATGAGATTCGCACAAGAAACCCTGAGGGGCGAGCTGGGGTTTGAACCTGCTCAAGCGTGCAAAGCGTGCGTTCGACCACTCGGCTACGACTGCTATTAAGAGCTATAATAAAACGACTTTAAGAAAAAAATACTCTAAGAATAAGCTAGAGAACCTATAGCTTAAGTGTTAGTGTACCTATTTTGAATCACGCTGTATAACAATGCTTCTTCACATTATAATCATCAAATATAAATTAAGACGTTGTTTTCCTATCCGCAGCCATCCCTATCAACATTAGTATACCTCCATTTTGTATCCTTAACGAATAACACGGCAATAAATTAACAATTTTCTAAGAAAATACACTCCCCGAGGTTTTACGGGTGCGATAACGCGGGATTACAGCACACCTAACTATTATTATACCTATAGATACAGTGGGATGGGGGCATTATCTAATGTACCTAGCGAATAGTGGCAGACAAAATTAATGGTACCAGCTTTATTACGAAAAAAGTGTATAATATACTATTTTATAAAACAAAACGCAAGTTCTATTTTGACATATGTCGAATTAGAGATGATATCGATCAAGCGAGAATTGCCCCCCTGCCCCCTTACCACCTGCCTTGCAGGAATGTTTTATTATTACTGATCCAACCATTTTCCATTTTCCTCGTAGTAACTTATCATCTACTCTCCCATCTAGCGTTGAAGACATCACACCAAAGCAATTATTTCTATAGCCACTTGTGATTTAGAATAATCCTTGTACTGTTAGATTTAGAATATTCCTAATCTTATATCATTTCATATAATTCGTAAAAAAAGAAAGAAGAAAATATTCTTATTTTCTTAATGTAAATATCACAGTTTTACGGTCGCCGCTAATAGATAGGACGATACATCATAAACGGAATAAAGTGGTATAGTTATTACCCAAAGTGGTCGTTATTTATGTGGAAGGTACTCTGTTTGCTGTCGTTGGATACAATTAGAGGGAAGATAGGTTTTTTTTGGAGTAAGGTGATGTTTGTTTTGTCATTGGGTTAAGAAATTGTGAAGCGGTGCTTTGTTAAATATGTAAAGCTCTTTTAACGTCCCACTGGGCACGGGCCTCCCCTCGATGCGAGGGGGATCCTGTAGGCTTAGCATGACCGTGTATACATAAGTTTTATCTCTTTCAACTGTCAGATTTGTCGAGAAAATTACGTCACTTCGAGTTTTTTGTACTGCACATGGCTCGGTGTGACGTAATTGTCTCGACAAATCTGACAGTTGAAAGAGATAAAACTTATGTCTACGCGGTCATGCTAAGCCTACAGGCCATAGTCCACCACGCTGGGTCAATGCGTTTAGCAGACTTCACACGAACGTGCAGGTTTCCTTACGATCTTATCTTCATCGTTTTTTAACAATTGATCATCTCGGATGAAAATAAGATTCGCACATAAAACCCAGAGGAGCGAGCCGGGACTTTAATCTGCACATATTGATTGCAAAGCGTGTTTTCGATCACTCATCTACCATTGCTTATAAGGCGAAGATGGTGGATAATTTATTATTGATTTGAGGTGGTCATATGACATATTTAGGTTATAATTAAATTCCATGTTGTTTTTACTAGTTATATAACCCATTATCTACGACCTATTTACATTAACTAAAACTCTACTGAGCTTTTAAAAGGCTTTATAGAAAGTTTAAAATCTATTTAAAAATATCTATAAATTCTATATATTTTTTAAACTTATGTAATGATATGTGTTTGTTACAGGAGAGCACACCTCAGAACTTGCTTGGAGAAACTAAAGGACATGGTACCACTAGGCCCTGAAGCGTCACGACACACTACACTAGGATTATTAACAAAAGCCAAAAGGTTTATAAAGGTAAGAGTAATTATTTACCAATAAACAAGCTTCTATAAATTTATAGACATTTTAAACAAATTATAATTCGTCGTGGTATAAATTGTATGTCCAAATTTGTCACCAGAGGAGCGATCACAATCTTTTTGGAAGCGTCTCCCGTCCCGTTCACACCGCCTACTTCATATATTAGAATGACAGGGACAGCATAATGTCTTAACGGCGGCGATGTATAACACGTTAGAAAATAATGATAGGTGGCAGATCTTGGGGTTATGTAAAAAAGACTACAATATTCCTTTTTTGTAATAAAATCATAGTCTATGCCTTATATTCGCTTATTTAATGTTTAATAAGGATATTACTATAAGTAACAAATACTTATAAATGCTAACCTTTTTGGATGAGGACTTCGTAATAACAGTGATTCCGTAAATAAAATATTATCTCTAAGAGCTTTTTGGGATTTCGGCACTTCTTGGAATGATCACGATTGGAAGGCGAACGGAGCGCACTGCTACCCAAGGTCCAATATTGTTTGGCATTCCCTAAATAAAGTATCATCCCCGTTATTAAGTGCCTGCGAAACTTTTAGGCGCTGTAAATATTAAATGTTCAAAAATGAGTACGTATTTTAAAGGAATTTTCTTTGAAACTTTTTTCATTAGGAGATTCATGAAAGGGCCGAGTTTTCGGGGGCGTTTGACACCCTTTAAACGCTGGAGTCGCGTCGGTCGCATCGCACGAACGACATCCGTTTCCTGTTCTGCGTAATAGTTGTGAGAAAAAAAACTTTTGTTGTCTATGAAATATTGACGGTTGGTACGTACAGGTACTGTGTAAAGTAATACGAAAGATACCTCTGTGACGTGAGATATTTTCAAAGACAATATTTTTCTAAGAATTTTTTTTTATTATCTATGTGACTAGGTTATTTAGGTGTTATTTTATCACAAATTAAAGATAACAAATACAATTTAAAAACTATAAAACACTTCGGGTACATTCAGCTAAGTCAATGTATTAAATATTTACTAAGAAACTAAGTTGAGCAAAAAGGTATTTTTTTTTTAATTTCATTACTTATTTACGTGTTTAGAATTGTAACTGTACTTTACTATGAAGCATTGCTAATTATTTTAAAACAATCAACCCCTTGTCTCACTATCTGAGGAGTATCGTTGCCTTCGCCCGCCGCGTACGCTACACCGCCGCGCCGTCTCGATAAACAAAGGGCGAGGCAAAGGGTTCCCGCGCTTCCGCCCGACGCCGTTTCCGGCCCGTCACTTCCGCTCCCTCCCCACTCCCCAGAATCCCCGGAGAATCCTACGGAGATATATTTTTTACGTATGCTTCCCGTAACGTTAAGTGCTCCGTCATTGGATGTTGGGTGATATGGAATATTATGATGGTCTCTGTTTTGTGTAGAATCAATGCGATTCATGTGATTGTTTATTAAGAATATTAGTAAGAAGTAGGTACTCGTAGCCTAGTGGTTATGAAATTACTTAATAATTGTAGGTATTTAGTAATTATTAGTAATAATACATCTTCACGCCTGTATTCCCCGAAGGGGTAGGCAGAGGTGCACTGTAGTGCGCCTACACTTCGCCGATGTATTTTTGGTCCCAATGTAATAGGGGGCGAGCCTATTGCCATTATACCGGGCACATTCTCCCTCAATACGAGGGAGATTTTTGGGCTATAGTCCACCACGCTGGCCCAGTGCGGGTTGGTGAACTTCACACGCCTTTCTATAGACGTGCAGGTATTCTCACGATGTTTTCCTTCACCGTTTCATAGCAAGTGGTAATCTCGGATAAAAATGAGATTCGCACATAAACCCAGACACTTTGATTTGCAAGGCGTGCGTTCGACCACCCGGCTACCACTGCCACTAATTATTAGTGAAATTTCAAAATTCAGTGCGACTAATCGTTTTTCCATCAGTGATTCAAAAATGAGTTAAACATTAATTCCCTCAGCAGCCTCACTGTTCCCTTCCAATATTAACGTTTTAAAACAACACGACAACGAGCCGAATTTTAAATGGTTTTATAAAATTTATGAAGTTTAAATAAAGTTCGCCAAATTGTTAGTTAATTGAATTTTAAACTTGGTTTCACTTTCGCATTGAATTAGGGAGAAAGTAAGTTTAAATTGTGTAAAATGTAGGTAAAACACGTTGATGGATGATCGGCCCGTACATTTTTGAGGGTATGAGAGTTTTAGAGAGTTCCTTTAGGAAGTTGTATTCATGTTATCCTTTTTTATATACATTATCATTTTATATATTTCCCAAAGGGGTAGGCACAGGCGCTTTACAGTGCACCCACACTTCGCCATGTCTTTTAGTCTCAATGTAATAGGGGGCGAGCCTATTGCCATTATACAGGGCACATTCCCCCTCAATACGAGTGAATCAGAATCAGAACCAGAATTTTTTTATTAATGTAAACCAATACAGGCACTTATGAATCGTCAGTAAAAAATAAATAATATTAATAGTATCTCTACCAGGAGGGAGGTTTAGTAGTCAACCATGGTCAACCACGCTGGCCCAGTGCGGGTTGGTGAACTTCACACACCTTTATGATCACACCTTCACGATGTTTTTCTTCACCTTTTAGAAAGTAGCAATCATTATTGAAAATGACATTCGCACATGAAAATAATCTATCTATCCTCTACGAGAAATCCTTTAAGGATACCCTGTCACCTCGGGGGAAGTAGCAGGGTTATGTGGGAGTCACGGCAAAAGGCGTATACCCACTTAAAACCGACGGTGTACAATCCTCCGCCCGTATCGGGGCGCAAAGTCGAATTCATATCTTGCCCATAGATAGTTAAATAAAACTATATAGGTACATCTCCATGCCTGTATTCCCCGAAGAGGTAGGCAGAGGTGAACTGCAGAGCACCAACACTTCGCCGATGTATTCTACCCGGCTGGCTTAGCATGACCGCGTAGACATAAGTTTTATCTCTTTCAAGTGCATTACGAAACTTCAAGATTTTTTTACTGGACATGTCTCGGTGTAACGTCATTTTCTCGACGAATCTAGTAAATCTCGTAAACATAAAACAGACTGACTCAGGCAAACCTTTTTTCAAACACCTTAAGTTACTGACACTTCCATGCTTATATATATTTGAAGTAATTATACTTGTGAGATCAAATATAAATCTATTTCATCACCGCACGCGAGCTCGTCATCAAGATAAACTGTGTATAGTTCCCAGCAAGACACGTCTTATGAGAGAGAGTATTTTCTGTAAGTCAATACATATATTTAATAAAATCCCGAAATCTATGAGGTTAATTACACAGATTGGCATCTTGAAAACGAAATTATTTGACCTATTAGTTAATAAATGCTATTATTCAGTAAAATAATTCCTTGATGACAACACATTGTAGATAAGCCTTTGACATAATTCTGTTCTATTTTAATATTTTTACTGTATTGTTTTTGTTTTTTTTGGAGCAGTGGTAGCCGAGTGGTCGAACGCACGCCTTGAAAATCAAAGTGTGCAGGTTCAAACCCCGGCTCGCACCTCTGGGATCTATGTGAGAATCTCATTTTCATCCGAGATTATCACTTGCTATGAAACGGTGAAGGAAAACATCGTGAGGAAACCTGCACATCTGAGGGAACTTGTCTAGTTCTCCATAGATGTGTGAAGTCTGCCAACCCGCACTGGGCCAGCGTTGTGGACTATGGCCTGAATCCCCCTCGCATTGAGGGGAGGCCCGTGCCCAGCAGTGGGACGTTAAAAAAGGCTGTAGTAGTAGTAGTAGTAGTTGACATTTTATTGGAACGCTCATTAATATAATTGTAATTTAATTAAGTGTTGATACTGCATTTTATTATAAAATTATGTATATTGTATGCCTACTATGGTGGGACATAGCGAAAGTTATCTGATGTAACACCTTACAAATACCTATGTATTCCACAATAAATGAATGATTGATTGATTGATTGAATCTGACAATTGAAAGACATAAAACTTATATATACTTATATCATGCTAAGCCTCCTGGGCTGGGTGTAACTGGGGTCACCCTCAGTTCATTGTACGGTACCTATAGTAAAAGCTTTGCTTAGTTTGGATCCATACGATGAGCAGGTATGTGTTGTCTGGCGATGTTTATATTTAATAAAACCTCGATAATAATTCCACCCAATAACGTATACTTCAAACGTGATCGATGATCGCATAGAGCGTGTACATTGGCGCAGAAATATCGAACGTTGGACGGGCGATGGCGTCCGGCGCGGCCGTCCGAACCGTCCGGGCGCCGGACGGCCCCGTGAGCGATGACCGGACGCCGGACACTGCGCGCATTCGTCACCGACCCATTGTCGAGTTGGTGGATACTATTGGAGTAAAAATTATCAAAATATCGCGAGTTAACACATACTCATCGTATGATCCCAAATTAAGTAAAGCTTGGACTATACGTATCATACAACGGACTGGGGGCGATCCCAATTACACCCAAATGAGAATAAATTTCAAAAAGGTTATTTCAAATTCAATTCAGCCGGGCGGCCGAGCGAACTGGGTGTTTGAGGGTTTGTTTCTCGTCAGAAGCAAATTTAGAAAATGGCCTTTTTGGAATTTGTCCTAAATTGAGTGTAACTGGGATCGCCCCCAGTCTACTGTACGAAACCCACAATACAAGCTTAGTTTGTGATCATACGACGAGTATGTGTCAACTCGCGATATTTATTTATATAAAACTCACACACAACTCACTTTTTCACCAATTTCGGTGTTACCAAGAGTACCTCCCTGCCTCCCTCCGTCGTCGGGCCCCGCACCCCTCTCGACACTATTCGTTTTACACGTCACATTAAACATGACACCGTTGCTGACCGTACTGTGGTGGTATGACGATATACAGACATGGGCTGTTTGTGCTGACTGTACCGGTAAAGGGGTGGGCCATTTTTTTTGCAAGAGATGCTGCACGCTTTATAAACATTATTATCTTTTATTTTAACCAAAGCTCCGAGCACACTAAGGCCCGTAACACTAATCCCGCTCGGTAAATTTTTACACAATACCAAAATAGGCTGTGTTTCAATATACACAAAGGTTGAATTTCTGCGGTAAAAGCCACGCACCCACGCGTCAAGATTCGCTCGCGCTGTCTATGTAATTTCGTTGAAGAATGAACTTTTTCTCTTATAATACAGTTTGTTTTGTTATTAGCAAACATGATGCCCTTGGGCCATGTCTTCGTGGGGCTTTAAACTTAAACGATACTAGATTACCGTCTCTTTAAAATCACAATATTCTATTCCCATTAATTCCCCACACTTCTGTTCCAAAACATAAGCCGTAACACATCTGCGTGGCGCTGTTAACGTCATTGCAATCGACCCCTAACGTGGTTTATCCGTGGATATGTCGCTTCCAATTAGAGTTGGCACGGGATAGTGATGTCAGGTGTGCGTTAGTTCTCCGGGATACGGGATTGCACCGTGTTCTGCTTTTACAAAGATATTGTTTTTATAGATAATTTTTTATAAACATTTTTAGGGTTCCGTACCCAATAGGTAAAGCGGGAACCCTATTACTGAGACTTCGCTGTCCGTCCGTCCGTCCGTCTGTCACCAGGCTGTATCTCATGAACCGTGATAGCTAGAGACTTGAAATTTTTACAGATGATGTATTTCTGTTGCTGCTATAACAACAAATACTAAAAATAGAATAAAATAAATATTTAAGGGGGCTCTCATACAATAAACGTGATTTTTTTGTCATTTTTATAGATAATGGTACGGTACTCTTCGTGTGTGAGTCCGACTCGCACTTGGCCGGTTTTTATACACAAAATTTGGCATTATTGGTGCCAAACTGAATTAAACTAATAGTATTTCTGTCCTCCTTACAACTGTAATGAATGAGTAGGAAGGTAATATTTTTGATACTGATATATATATAGTTTAGTTGTAGTTTGAGTAGAACAGAATCGATATCATTAACAATAATTTGTAATTGGTATTTCTTGTGGTCATTTGATCGTGTATAAAACTAATTTTATAACAGTTTAAAAAATAGCTGTTGCGTTGAAGTCACTGAACAGCAGCATCCGTACATAATAAAATTCTTTTGTACACGTTATGCCCGTGCTACTCCGACAGGCATTAACAGCGAAACAAAGAATCCAACACAAACTCGTTCCATTTTCAAATTCTCGGTAATCCCGTAGGCCGGGATTTATGAACATAAGATCGGACAACCCTAGTCGGTCCATGCACTGACATATTGGATTTGAAGCTGAAAATTGAAGCCGTGGACAGAAATCCTCTGTGAAACCCTATTAGTAACGATAGTGAATATACCTGCAGATATAGAAATTGAATAATCTGATATTTACCTAAATATTATCAACATGTAAACATCACCAATATTAAAAAAAAACAGTCACTTTGGCGGAATAATATAAGATAGAATGTACACTACAAAAATAATATTACCGCAGTTAAATTACGTTTTAACAAGTTAAATCATTTAAATTTAGTTTAACGTAAAAAACCGCATAGGTGGCGAGGCCAGCTTTAATTAATTTTATTCTAACAACCACACAAACGATAGACGTGTCACCTAGACATTCCATTGAACATCCAATCCCGGGATTCCAAATTGCACGTGACATCACTAACTCTACACTCGCATTGACATATTGAATAGTGTAAATTGAAGCTACGGACGTCTACACTCTCTGTCCATTCCCGACGGGGTTTAATAATAACCAGAGCTGAGGCGCCTTTCATCTGTTTAGGTAGAGGTATTGGTCATTTGTATTGAAGGTGCAGTTTGATTGGACTCTGCGTTTGAGTGAAGTTTCATGATTGGTTAGAAATTTGAGTATGTGAGCTGAATATGCAAGCTTTCAGCACGAGTCGAGTAGACGTTTGTTGCTTGCGAATGACTATTTCATTTCGGAAAAGAAACTTATTGGTCATTCGGTAGTTTTCTTCATCTTCTTTTACGAAATAATGTTATTTTTGGCTTCACCTGCAATGCAAGCGGGTATTCTGCCAGTATAGAGTAATTGATAGCGAGGACAAATTCAATAAATACACATTATAAATCAAAATGGGTAAAGAAGGTAATAAAAATGGCGGATTAATGGGATAAAATTATAGCGAAAAGATTTAATTCAATCATTTATTTTTCACTGACACATTAACCTGCCACAGACGAAAATATCACTTTTCCCCCTTTTTAACGTTAATATTAATAAATTTCTGGGTAAGGCTGTTGCCTTACAGAGAGATTTACAATTTCCGTTGTGATAGGAAGTGGGGGGTGCCGGACGTAATGGGGGGAGTGCTAATAGGAAAACTTGCGGAACCGCACAGCTTCGCCTGTTCGTAATATACGTTGATAGTTACTACTAAGCCTACGACAAGACTACCTCCATATTTATAAAACGTTACGATTCCATTTATAGAGTCGTTGTAGAATCAGAATCAGATTTTTTTATTCATGTAAACCAATACAGGCACGTATGAATCGTCAATAAATAATAATAATAATAACCATGGCAACCGCTGTCAACTTCAATATATATTTTTTTTCTCTATAACAAAATAATGCAAATTTTATTTAAATACTGTGGATATACAACATATACAATAGTAAAATTAATACCAAATTTAATATGTTCCAATACGGATTAATTTTTAAACAATTTCCGCAAAATATTCCAAATAGTGCCGACAAAACAACATGACGGATGCTCCTCGGAGAAACCCGAGGAGACTATGTCGGCAGCGGACTGTCAATGAACCTAACGCACAATCAACACCCCCGGACCCGTCACCTCGCTCCGTCTCGCCATCGCCGGCATCCATCATCAGGACGTCGGTGACTGCAGTAGCGTCGAGCGAGAGCGACGAGTATTTTTCTCCGCCGACGTCGCCACCACCTGTACGTCAGCAGAGAGGCCGGCCACCGGGACACTTGGGGCTTTTGGGGCAACCGGCTCCGAACAGGGTCCTCGTTCCCAGTGGTGTAGTGCGGCGCATGCGATGGACGTCTTCCATAAATGAAAACGTCATGCGCGCCTACTATGAGGCTACAGAGGGGGGAACTAACCTCACTGCGTACCGTAACCGAATGCTGCCTCTGTTTCAGTCACTTGAACCAGCGGTCAACGTGTCGGCGCAACGACTGTCGGATCAGGTGAGGGTCATCCAACGTGGTAACATGTTGGCTGATACCGTACTCGATCGGCTACGCTCGGAGATGCAGAGTAGGCGGGTTGTTCCTGTCGCATCGTCGCAGCCGGCGGCCCAGCCTGTGGCAAGTGCCACGGTTACTTCACGGCTTGCCGCCGATAGCGACGTTGATAGAGATAACGCGCCTATTAATGTAAGTAACCAATACAATGAATTGTTGAGGAGTACTTTGGAGGATGTAGTTCGGGTGTATCGGTCCATGCCGAACCACCTTAGACCTCGTATACCTCGCCTACCCATGCATAAAGGGAATAGGGCGCTAGTGGGTGCCTTGGACTCACTACTGTCAATTTACTTTGACAGTAGTGATAACCTTGCGGATACACACTCTATCCTGTATTGTGCTGCCATTACGGTATGTCGTGTAGCTCGTGTCAAGGTTTTTAACACTGACACAGCTACACGTCCAAAACCCGCCGTCCCGGCATGGCAATGCAGGATAGAGCGTCGTATTAGCGAGGCTAGGGCACTCATTGGCAAGCTCAGCTGCTTCAGGGAGGGTAATACCCGCCCTAGAGTTATGCGCTTTGTGAAGCGGGCATTCGCTGGGACTGATGTCAGTCCCCGCGAATATATTTCCCGCGTCACAGAGCGCATTGACTTCCTGAAGCAGAAAATTTATGCATGGGCAAACCGTATACGTAGGTATAAGGTTCGCGTGGATCGATATTCCCAGAACTCCATGTTCCAAAGGGATCAAAGATGGGTTTATAGATCCTGGGAGCGACCCAGTGAACCGGTGAGTGAATTGCAGCGACCAGATGATAACGCCACGACAACATTCTGGCGTGATATCTGGTCGGTGCCAGTCACTCACTACGAAGGTGATTGGATCGGTGATGTCGAGCGAATGTGCGAACCAATAAAAGAAATGGAAGCCATCTCAATCGGGCCCCTAGACGTAGCCAATGCAGTCCGTTCTTTACCTAATTGGAAGGCCCCAGGCCCGGACGGACTGCATAATTTTTGGCTCAAATGGCTACGTAGCTCGCACGTTCGCTTGGCATCCCAATTCCAATCAGCCTTACAATCTGGGTCGTTACCGGAATTTATAACTACCGGCGTAACCCATCTGCTCCATAAAACCGGAAGTACCACGGACCCTAAAAATTATAGACCGATCACCTGTCTACCTACAATTTACAAAACTCTTACATCCATCCTGAGAGCGAAAATCGCCAGACATGTTGAAGATAATTCAATAATGTCTGCCTCTCAGAATGGATGTAGGAGTGGGTCCCGTGGTACTAAGGAGCTACTCCTCATCGATATGACCATTTGTCAACAGGCTCGCCGTAACCGAAAGGATCTGTCGACATGCTAGATAGATTATAAGAAGGCCTATGATTCTGTGCCGCATACGTGGCTTGTGAGAGTGCTTGAGTTGTATAAAATAGATACAACTCTACGCACTTTCTTGGAGTCATGTATGAGGCAATGGAAAACGGTCCTTCTCTGTCCAGGCTCTCGACAGATCCTTGGGAATGGCGAGCCTATAAGGATAGAGCGAGGTATCTTCCAGGGTGATAGTCTGAGTCCACTATGGTTTTGCCTGGCCCTGAACCCTCTGAGCACACTTTTAGAGGAGTCAGGGTTTGGCTTTCGGTTGCGACGAGGAGGTCAGGTAATATCTCACCTGCTTTACATGGATGACCTTAAACTGTTTGCCCCCACTGCGCTCCAACTGACGGGATTACTGAAGGTTACAGAGACCTTTAGTAATTCTATCAGGATGGAGTTTGGTGTGGATAAATGTGCGGTCATGCATGCAAAGCAGGGGAGATTGGTGGAGTCTGAAGGCATCCAACTTTCAGATTCCATCCAACTGAGATCACTCGCCGCAACCGAGACCTACAAATACTTGGGTATGTCACAAGGGTTAGGCATTAGTGAGACTGACATGAAACAGTTATTGCGGGATCGCTTCTTGGGGCGCCTGAAAAAAGTACTGAAAAGTCTTTTAACAGGCGGAAACAAGGTGCGAGCCTACAACGGCTGGGTCATGCCAGTCTTGATGTACTCTTTTGGCATACTCAAGTGGACTCAGACCGAATTGGACACCCTGGATAGAACAGTCCGTACTACGCTCACTTCATACCGCATGCATCACCCACGCTCATCGGTAATGAGACTATATATCCCTCGGAAATGTGGAGGTCGTGGCTTTTTAAACGTCAAGACTTTGCATAACCGGGAGATATGTAGCCTCAGGGAATATTTTCTCCGTGCCGATGGGGAAATGCATGTGGATGTAGTGGCAGTAGATAATGGACTCACCCCTCTATCTTTGGCAAAAGAGAACTGGCGCAAACCTGTAGTGCTGACAACGGATGATCGTAGGTTGGTATGGCAGGGCAAGGAGCTACACGGAAGGTACTATCGGGCCCTTCATGGGCCCGATGTAGATCTTGCGGCCTCCGTGGCCTGGCTACGATTCGGCGACCTCTTTGGGGAAACCGAAGGTTTTGTCTGTGCAATTATGGACGAAGTTGTGATGACGAACAACTACCGGAAATATATTCTTCGGGATGGCACCATCGACATTTGTCGGGCATGTCATCGCCCTGGAGAATCCCTGAGGCATATCATCTCCGGTTGTTCGCGTCTCGCAAATGGTCAATATTTACACAGACACAACCAAGTAGCCAGGATTATCCACCAGCAACTTGCCCTGAAATATCGCCTTGTGACATCCGAGGTACCGTACTACAGGTATGAACCACAACCAGTTCTCGAAGAAGGTCATATCTCATTGTATTGGGACCGATCTATCATCACAGACAGGACTATTGTAGCCAATAAGCCTGATATTGTGCTGATAGATCGCCAAGAGCGCCGTGCAATGATTGTCGATATCACTGTCCCCCATGACGAGAATCTCGTAAAGGCCGAGAAAGATAAAGAAAGCAAGTATCTTGATCTGGCTCACGAGGTTGTCGACATGTGGGACATTGATGCGGCAATCATTGTACCGATAGTCGTTTCCGCCCATGGCTTATTAGCCAAGAGCCTCGACAAACACCTAAAGAGGCTCGCGTTAGGCGGCTGGATCAAGGGACAGATTCAGAAGGCGGTACTTCTGGAGACGGCGCGCATTGTGAGGAAGTTCCTCTCTCTGGAGCCCTAACCACTGGTAACTAGGACCCTGTTCCAGATGCCGGTGGGGAACTGTTTTTTATATTTTTAAATGTATTTTTTATATATATATTTAAAAATGTAATTTATAAGAAAGATAAGAAATAAAGGAGATAATAATAGTATCTACCTCTAGAACACTTTTTTTAGTAAATATGAAGCGCCTATAGCAGAGAAAGCAAGAAATAAATTAGAATGTTTTAGTCATGTGATACGAGCAGATGAGAAGCATGTAACTAAAGAAGTGATGAGTATGAATGTGGATGGATACAGAACGAAGAAGATATGGAGGAAGACCCAAGAGAAGGTGGATGGACTGTGCAAAGACGGATATGAATGAGATTGGAGCGGATGTCAGTATGACGGAAAAGCGGGATGAATGGGAGAAAAACTCATACTGCGCCGACCACAAATAATGGGAAAAGTAAAACAAATGATGAGGGATGATGGCATTATTATATAATGTGAACTAGGCTTTATATATAAATTCTAGAGTGCACGCAGCACGGTATTGGTGATATATTTTAATTAAACAATGCAATTAACATACCGCTAATCGTAGTTTGAATTAATAACTATTCCCCGTATTGTAGGGTTGTCATTTTTTTGTCAAACATAAAATAAGTGTAGACTCCCAGCCCCCTTACCAACACGTCTAAAGCAGAATTTTCATATGTCAGGGGCCTTACCACCGCCACCTCTTAATGTATTGTTGTTTCCATAGTAATTGTCAGTTTTTGACAGAGTTTGTACTGAGTTATCTTTTTTTTTTTTTAAATAGACTACGCTGTTGGCCGTGAGTTGGCCTTTACAGCTTCACCGGAGGAGACTGAGTTATCTGTCAAAAACTGAAAGTAATATTAAAAACATGGCTGCAAGACAGATTAGGGGGCAGTACCCGCCCTGTCTTATATAGAAATAAATACCATGCAATAAGTACGATTGTTTCTTATATTTAAATTCTAAATTTAATGTTATTAAAACATTAAATTCTGAATTCAATGTTATTAAAACAGAAATTGTATCACGTATTTAATAAAAAAAAAACACTTCTATATTAGAGACTAGAGGTAATAAAACAAAAAAACTGATTGGAATCGGTCAAGTCGTTTTTGAGTTTTATCGAGGCGAACAAACAGCAATAGACTTTTATATGTATGAATTTATTTATTTATTTTATAACTAGAACGTTACATTAACAATTAATTTATTATGCTAGTTAGTGGACAATAACTGCATTCGAATTTGTTGCTCAGTTCAGCTCAATTATCTGAAATTAATAAGCGTATGAACAATTTCAATTCGGTGGTCAACATTCACAACGGAAATGTGTCCAGCAAATCCCGGGATCATTATTATCTGGTGATCTGGAAAATTAGTCGGGATTCACCGTGACAGCCCTACACGTGGCGTGTGTCGGAATAAATTTATTCGCTGTCTGCTAAATTAATAGCGCTGGTTTGATAAATGTTGCTATGCATGGCATGCAAGCGGATTTGCATGTGGCCTATATGACAAAAAACCGGTCAAGTGCGAGCTGGACTCTCACACCGAGGCGTACACATACACTATGGAAACACCGAACATTGCTCTCATGATAAGATAATCTGGATAGAGTTACAAACTTAACTTTGCCGTTGGTATACTGTTGTCTCCATACAAACTAACTGCAAATAAGTTCCTAAACGGGTTCCGTTTTTCCTTCTTAGGTGCGGAATACTTAAAAGGACCGAAATCGGTATCATTGATACCACGGTCTTAAACTTCTTGATTCTGACGTACGTCAAAATCACACACAAAATTGGACGCGTGAAACTGTAAAAACTCCAACTTTGATATAATAAATCGTGTTTGACGGAAGCTATAAAATATAGCATGTTCACGACCCACGCATTCAATTTATTACCCTATTTGCGCTAATTGTTTTATTTTTGCCAAATTAAATTGAGATTTTGCCAGAATTACACGTTCGTTTCAATAATGGCTCGCTAAATACGGGATTTTGACATTTGGTATGTCTTACAAGATATTTTTGTTAACCTGCCGTGTTAACTCATCTCGTTTACAGTATTGTGTTATCATTTTAACAGTTAAATAATATCGCGGAACCATCTTAAAATTTGACGATTTTTAACTATAGAATTAGTATTAAAAGTGCTGACATGGTCATCGAATTTTAGTTTACCTAAATCTAAATTAGTAAACGGTATTACCGAGTATTTCTTATTTATATAAAATATATCTTCTATTTGTTTTTTATTGAAAATATTTTTAAATATAAACATAAAATAATACATTTAAAATACATAAAAAAATAGTTCCCCATCAGCATCTGGAATAGGATCCCAGTTACCAAAGATTATGGCTCCAAAGAGAGGAACTTCCTCACTATGCGCGCCGTCTTCAGAAGTACCGCCTTCTGAATTCTTACTGTATTTAACGTTCAAATATAAAATGAATGTGTGATTACTACCTTATTACCTATTCTACAAGGTATAAATACCCTTATCCGGATTACGCCATCCATTTAATGTCACATCGACTTCACGACTAAAGAATAAGTTATTTATTCGACTTCGATTCGGTCCGACGTGGATTGATCGAGTCTATTCAACCGGGGAAGGTGGAGACAGCAATGAAATAGGCCTGTGATGGGAGTTTGTATCCGAATACATATGATTTAGTGGCATCTTTTGGTAACTGTACAAATATATGTAGAGTTTTATTCCCCTACGTTTATAGTTCAATATTTAATATTAGATTTTTAAAGAGAACACTCTTTCTGTCGTATGAAATGAGACAGACTAACTATAAAATAACTTTTTGCCTTGCTTCTTGCCAAATTTCATGATTCTAAGTCAACGGGAAGTACCCCCATAGGTTATTGATTCCCGTGCAAACGTACTGAAAATGCAACATAAACCACCGTAACTTTTGATTGTGTTAACCTAGACGTTTGATTTTTTAGGACACCAAGTCTCTGTTATAAATTTCAACTTTTTCTGGGAAAAGGGGTCTTGAAAGACAGACAGACGGACAACAAAGTAATCCTATGTTCCGTTTTTTTCCTTTTTAGGCCCTAAAAATAAAAAAAAACTCTGTAACAATTTTGAAGTAATGGCAGTTACCTAGGCTAGAGATCTAGCCGCCAAAATCTGACTATTCGTAGACGAGCTAACAAATACCTACCTACCCACCGACTATAACCCCACGAATTCTCAATCCAATAACGAAAACATCCTAAAAAACAAGAAAATTACTACTTACGGCCGTGCCGCCCTTATTTTCCACGCCAACTCAATTTAGTTGCGTAAAATGAGTGATAGTCAGTGTCAATTTGGTGGCAACCCCGGTATGACGTCACAGGCAATTTCCACAGCGTCCCCTTCACGAAGTAGGCAGCCCTAGGTGTTACCTGCTATATTGCGTACCTACCTACTTAACTTTTTTCTTGCAGTTTTTAGGATTCCGTACCCAAAGGGTAAAACGGGAAACCCTATTAGTAAGACTTAGCTGTCTGTCCGTCCGTCTGTCACCAGGCTGTATCTCATGAACCGTGATAGTTAGACAGTTGAAATTTTCACATATATGGTGTATTTCTGTTGCCGCTATAATAACAAATACTAAAAAACAGAATAAAATAAATATTTAAGGGGGCTCCCATACAATAAACGTGTTTTTTTGCCGTTTTTATAGATAATGGTATGGAACCCTTCGTGCGCGAGTCCGACTCGCACTTGGCTGGTTTTTTTTATGTACCCGCGTTTTATGAGCTTCTGTCTGGGTCTTGGAAAAAATATTTTTAGGTGCGTTTTTATTTGTTTATCGTGGTTTTATTACTAACTAGTGGTTCTTTGTCCTTTATTCAGGTGAAATTACTTAAATATTGGTCACTTGAACTTTATTTTTCATTTTTTTTCGGGATATGAAGTGCCTATCTCAAGTATACGAGATTTCGTTCGGTGGGTTATACCTACACAAATGAAATTATTTGACTTTGATTTGATGTAATTATTAGTTTTTTTATGTCAACCAAACGAAACAAAATTAATAGTTATATTGTTACCTACAGTTATACCAAATTCATTTTGGTTTTCGTTGCTCTGCTTATTATATTAGTATGTTTGCCGGTGAAGTCAAAGTCAAATAATTGAATTCGTATAGACCTACGGGGACACTTACAAATGGTCAACGTCTAACATTTTCAAGTTTATTACAACACATTTTCACTTCATATAAATTGTCATTCCAAAGCGTTTTTTTCAACCGACTACGGTGAAGCTGCTACGGAAGGGTTATTATTTTAGCAGTCTATGTATGTATGTTTGTATTTACGTATGTTCATCCGTAGAGTCTAAACTATTCATCCGATTTTGATGAATAAGATGTCAATCAATTCGTTTTTATGGCCGGGGTAACATAGGCTGCATTTTAACGGACCTCAACATTAGGAGGACACGATTTTACCTCGTTAATCCCGATTTTCCGTAGTGGAGTTGCAGTTTTTACAAGCTTTATATTAGCTTGCAACGTATGTATGTCCGGGTGGAATCTTGCAACTGAATGTTAAATCAATTATCTTTAACCGCTTGACCTGAAATTAGGTATACACGCTTACTTTTGATGCCAATGTCATTCTAATTCCAATATGGCGGATCATCCAAGATGGCGGAATAGTTATTTTTTCTGCACTACCATAGTATGGGTATCAAATGAAAGGGCTTGCTGAGGAGAACACGAAAACATGGGCAATTAAATAAAAGCTAGTTTTTAAATAGTTTTTTTTACCATTAATTTATTTAAACATTTATTTTTAAATTATTATGGACTATGGCCCGAATCCCTCTCGCATTGAGGGGAGGTCTGTGCCCAGCAGTGGGACGTTAAAAGGGCGTAGTAGTATTATTAATATAACCAATGTTTTATTTACGAAAGTGTTTTCGTGTGATTTTTTTAGTACAATAACTGTGAAAAGGTAGAAGTAGTAATCTCGAAATAATACTGCTGAAGTAATGTAGGTAAGGCTACCGTATTATTCCTATGGAGATGCCGCGAAGGTTAATTATAGTAGTGATTAATACCGTAGCCCCTAGGATTAGGATGCGGCGCGCGGCGAAGCATTTATTAATGGTCGGGGATACGCTGTTTGGCCATTTGTTGCGGTCGTAAATGCTTTTCGTTATATCTGCGGGATGTAGGCTGCTGTTGTTACATGGAAACGTTATTAGCATTCACTCATACACTCATTCATTCTTCCCAAAATTACTTCCTCCTTACTACCAACTCCTCGGTAGACTCATCCGCCATCTTTATCACTCTCATTTGTTTTTGTAATTATTGTTTTTGCCCTGGATATTAATTACTTGACATTGCGAGAATAGCTACTAATCGCAGATACAACTATTCCTCGTCTTATTCCATTAATATTCCATATTTTCGTTCATTACGTAAAATAGAAAGAAAGACACATAAGTAGTTAGTATCATTTTCATGTTTCGGGTTAGTAGAAACTGTAAAAAAATTTAAGTAACATTAAATTAATAATACTATGATGCTGATGGTACGGCCATTTATATTTTACAAGCTTTTAAACTATTAATGTACAGTCAATAAATAAAAGCCGTAACAGATATATTATGTATGTCTTGAAAAGTTTTGAACTTTAAATGTAATTGTATGTCGTTTTTAGTTAGATAGCATTTAAAAAATATATTGGGTTGGACTGTATCGTCTATATTAGTCATAGTTCAAGATCCAAGCTCAGTCTCCCGCTAGGTACCATAATTCTTATTGCCATCCCAAAAAATATACAAAATAAATCAAATCTTATCTGTCATTGTTGTATAAACGGATACATAAATGTGATTTATCACGAAAACTATTGTACAAAATACTAGTTAAATTTCTATGCTAATACGCTATATTTCATGAACTTTCGATAGTGTCCTAACTTTACCCGCTGTCCCTTTGTGGATTAATAATAGTACACGTAAATAACGAACGCTGTCAGTTTTTCAACTACTCAATCATTGCCAGAGCGAAAAAAAATGTTGAAAAAAAAACAAGAAATAAATTTCCCGCGCCTCCGCAACGGACCCAATGACACTGACGTAATTCCCAAAGTTTGTCTTTTGTTATTTTGAAATAGGACAACGGAAGCCGTCTACTCTGCCATCTTCCAAATGATAATAACTTATCTGGAGTTTCTTAAAAAGTCAACGACAAAATTCGAAATTGTTTTAAGTGTACCTTGAAATTGTAGCATAGTTTCAAAGGATAATAGATAAAAAAACAAATAGGTATAACCTCGTTTCCAAGTTATTTATATTTTAATCGGTTTAACGTAACTATTCGAATCGATATTGGATACCTACTAGACTCGATTGTTCGAATGCCACTGAAACTTTAAGGTTAATCTCGCGATCCAATATTTAAGCTGGAATCTCTCAGTCGGCAGAACCAATAACCACACCGGATCGAGTTTGCTCTTTGACAGTAGAGTTGCGTCTTACTTGAGAATAGTGCTCGTATCTTACTCGATACGATACACCTACGATACGATAAACTTTTACTTTATCTATGGAGAAAAAAAAACTGGTGAAGATGGGGTCAATAGACAAATATAGCAGTTATGATACTCCGTACAGGGATTTTTAAGAAACGACAGTATGACAAAACGAGTTCTTAATTTGAAAGGAAAACAAAATAAATTTAAATTTAGAAGATATTTTCTATGACATTTTTCAGTCGATATTGAACCTTAATAATATGACACTAGATGCTTAGGTACTCTAAGCATCTCATGTAATGGGTTTCTTAAAAATCCCTGTACGGAGTATCATAACTGCTATATTTGTCTATTGACCCCATATTCACCAGTTTTTTTTTCTCCATAGATAAAGTAAAAGTTTTAAACTTTATTTCGATTCATTTGTTTCATTATATCATCATCGTCGTCATATCAAATAATTTGACCAAACTACACCGCACTAAACGTATTACTGTCCTTCTTGTAGGCATAATGTATGAGAAAGACAGCAATAGTTTAGTGCTGTCAAATATACTCTAATTGTAATATGTTTAACAGAATCGTCATCATTCTCCATTTGTCATTCACCAATTTCAACCAAACACTTCTCCCTAACGGGTGTTCCAGTTCCCGAGTAACATCCCTCGAGGTACTTTCTTACGCACATGAATTATTGTAATTTCACCGCTCTCGGGTACCGGGTCCCGCCACATATTAATTTAACCACAATGCTAACACGGCAGTTAATGGCGGCGTTCGGTCCCCCACCGCCCGTATCTTCACTTTATAGCCGAAATTTTCTTTATTACGCAACTTATGAATGATAGGGTAGGACGAAGTAGCGAGCGCTTCACTTTGTTTGCCTGTTAAAAGTTTGATAATTAATATATAAAAAGTATTTTCCTGATCGCGTGTATTTTTTTCAATGTTTAAATGTGTTTTTTTAAATATCGCCAGACAGCAACCATGCCTGTTTCCCCTACACTCGCTTCGACACTCGCTCGTCAATTTTTTTACCAAAACGAACTCTGTGCCAATATGCATAAAGATTGAATTTCTATGGTGCACGCCCCCGCGCGTCGAAATTCGCTCGCGCTGTGAGTGTCTTTTAGTTGAAGAATTAACTTTATCTATGAGTCAATACAGTATGTTTTGGGTTGACAAGTAAATAGTCGCGCGAGTGTTGACGAAGTGTGCGGGAGGTTTTTAGAGACCATACAGGCACGGTAATATTATCTTTATCGTGATACAGGAACGTCAAAACGCGCGCTCCAAATTTTTTGCCAATACCGAAATGAGCTTTGTGCTAATAAACATAAAGATTAAATTTCTACGGTAAAAAACAACGCGACCACACTGCAAAGTTTTTTTTTATGTTGGTATGAAAAAGAAATTCAGAAATTCAGAACGAAATACCGTACGAATTAATTACTTCTAAAAATTTTTTTTATCTTAGTATGTAAAAAAAATACTTAAATTATGTCAATTTTAAGAACATCGTCTTTCACCAGTGGCGATCGTTTTAAACGTTCCCCCCGCGACACTTTTTCATGGGAAATTTAATAAGCGCCTCGATTTCAATAGCAAGGGACCCCATAAGAGCCTCGGGCATTCATCGTAGCGCTCAGAAACTGGTCTTGTCATTTTATGGCTTTGAATTTGTTCGGCCTTAATGCTTTGCTGTCTTTTCGAGGAATATGAAAAAAAATGTGACTGAGATTGGAATATTTTAGAATTAACAAGCTCTTTGTGAAAGATTTGACATTTAAAAAAAGATCGAAATGAAAATATACAGTTTACAAATAAAAAATGGCTTCTCAAACTACGTGTTCAACCCAGTTTAGGAGATCCTGGAATTATCTTACTTTTAGGTTAAATTAATATAAAGATGATAGGCCATCCCCTGCGACATGAGACGTTTATAAAGAACATTTTAGAAGGACAGATAGATGAGGTGGACTACGAATATGCTACATGAGTCAAATAAAAGATAAGGTTCGTGTCAGGTCGTATGTGGAGATAAAGGAGGCTGCACTGAATCGAACCAGCTGGCGGTGCTTCATAATATGCACCGACAAGGGTCGAGCCCGTAGAAGAAGACATTTTATTAGTTACTGCAACAATTAGCTGTAATTTCAGTAAACATTTGATATGATCTAGAGATTATATGACCAATGAACCAGAGACTAAGTGACCGGATGTCCGGACCTCGTAACAATAATTTCTTATCAGAAAACATATCCCAGAGCCAATTAGAGCTCTCATAATGAACGGATTCACGCTACAGCTGTCACCTTCAAAGGTGACTCCCAAAAATTGTATTATTGGTCGTTAGCCAAGACGAAACAGAAAAATATAATTCGGTTCAATGGTCATATATAATGATTGCTTATTGTTTGTTCGGATAACTCTGTATCTCATCCGCTGTAGGCACTTCATTGTAGATACAAGGTTGATACGCTTACATGATGCTCGAGGACCATCCTATAACGTACCCTTAAGCCCACACACTGGGGTAACGACATTCGCGCGTAAAATTTTATGCCATACCAAAACAAACTCTATTGCCTCATAGAACAAGTTCATTCTTACACTAAATTAGACTGACAGCGCTGGCGGATTTTGTCGCGTGTGGGTGTGGCTTTTACCATAGAAATTCAATCTTTATGCTTATTGACACGGAAATCATTTTTGTATTGGCAAACATTTTGGCGTGTGACGGGCGACACCCCAGTGTGTCTTCCAGAAATCATGCTGTCACTGTCATTCATATTAAAGAAATGTTTGGTGTGAGAAAGACGGTGCACGATTACCTTTCCTCATTCTACATAGGTCGTATTGCCCTTCAGAGTCTCTAAATTGGACGACTGCTTATGATCGCACAATGGCAATATTTGACGAAGTAATCCTCATTGAGTTAGTGTAACAAGCGTGAGGGATTTGATTGGCTGTGATTCTAGAAATATTTTCTTAGTACTCAAAAGAGGTCTAAAACATATTTGACCTCTGTGGTGTCAGCACGCATGTCAAGACATGACATCTGTCACGGATTGGCTCGGTCGCTCACTGTCTAATTTCATACGAGTGAAAGAGACAACATCAAGATATTTCGTGACATACGTCTAATCTTGGCGCTCATGCAACAAGTTCTGGGGCCTAGTTTAGCATTTAGACGTCCCCATTTTTCACGAGTTCTTTTGAGTTCTTCAGAAGGCAAAACTCATATGGCGATTCCTTGTTGTCAAAACTCATATGGCGATTCCTTGTTGTTAAAACTCACATGGCGATTTCATGTTGTACAGCTGTGTTTATATAATCCAAGATACTTGTGGGTATCGCAAATCGTATAACATTTACGAAATGAACTCTCGTTTCAAACGTCTGTTGATTACAAATTTAAGTCGGGGGCGGCTTCATAGGAATTCAACGCGAACTCTGACGTGATAGCGTCTCACCGAACATCAAGTCCTCATCAACTACCTTATAGCTTCACGTATCTACGTTCGCACATTTAAAGGCCTTCGCAGAGACGCGCGAGACCATTTTTTTTTGCCAATACCAAAACGAACCGTATTTACTCATAGTTAAAGCACATTTTTTAATTAAATGACATCGATGTCGCAAACGTATTTATTCACACGGTCGTATGGCTTTATAACAGAGTACATTTCCCATAAAAAATGTCAAGTGATTTCGCTCGCCCCGGTGTATTCGGCGCTTTAAGCCCTGGGCAGACGAGCGTCAGGACGCACTCGGCAACATTTATACCAATATCAAAACGAACTGTACTACTGTGTCAATATACTACTACTACTACTACTACTATAGCCCTTTGAACGTCCCACTGCTGAGTACGGGCCTCCCTTCAAAGCGAGCGGGATTCGGTCCATAGTCCACCACTCTGTCCCGGTGCGGGTTGGCAGACTTCACACATCTATCGAGAACTAGTCAAGCTCCCTCAGACGTGCAGGTTACCTCACGATGTTTTCCTTCACCGATTAGCAAGTGATAATCTCGGATGAAATTGGGATTCGCACATGAAACCCAGAGGTGGGACCCGGGGTTTGAACCTGCACACTTTGATTGCAAAGCGTGTGTTCGCCCACTCGGCTACCACTGCTATGTCAATATACACAAAGATTGATTTTTTGAGTTAAAAGCCACGCGATCGCGCTTTAAGATTCACTAGAGCTATCAATGACATTTCAATGAAACATGAGCTTTTTACAGCTGTCAATACGGTTCGTTTTAGTAGATATTGGTATAAAACATTGACGCGCGCGTCTTGACGCCCCAGTGTGCGCAGGGCGGCACGTTACATTTTCCCGCTTCCCCCGCAATCGTTACGTCGATGCCGTGATTTATTTTTGTTTTCACGTATTCGGGTAAGTCGGAATTATAAGGTAGGGACCCCGTTATTGCCCATAAAGCCTATAATGACTCGCTCGTGCGCCGCCGTGTTTATTTATCTATACAAAATAACGTATAATAACTGTACGTACGTAGAAACAAATGTGGATCTAATCCACAAAATTTACAAAAATGACAAAGTCAAAGTGAAGTCATTTATTTTGTATAGGCCTATGGGGGCGCTTACAAATTGTCAAGTTTACATTTTTTTTTCTTATATGCTACCACCGGATCGGAACGCGACCTCAACTGGATAGACCCGGAAAGAAACTCAGTGGGCTGATCATTTTTTTAATTACTAAAACTTACTCCAAATACACAGGTAGATATAGCTCCAGGGTGTTGCCTTTAGAGCTGTTTTCAATAATAATCTATACTAATATTATAAAGCTGAAGAGTTTGTTTGTTTGTTTGGTTGAACACGCTAATCTTATGAACTACTGGTTCGAATTGAAAAATTCTTTTTATGTTGAATAGTCCATTTACCGGGGAAGGTTAATAGGCTTTTTAACATCACGCTACTACACGGTAACAATAAGCGCGGGTGAAACCGCGGGCACAGCTAGTGATAAGATAATAATACGTTAGTAAGGCAATACACGCTACACTTTGACATGACAGACAATACTTTGATTTTTGTTTTGAACTTGAGCTGTACAATGAGTGAGGGAATTTAATGAGTTAAGTATAGCAAACGGTTCCTAAAGGAGGGCTTTTCAATCAACAAAAAAAAAATCCATCGAAAAATAAAAGCAAATAGCATTTTTACTACTTAAGTTCCCACATGTCCCACACGTAATATTATCAAATTTCAAGCTGCCATATCTCAAAACTGACTTGATGTGGATTGGATCCTTTATGTTAATCACGTTCGCTGCGTTGTGAGGTCATATTGGCTCATGGTGAACTTTCGACCAGTGCGCAGCGCTCACAAAGTTAGTATATCTATGTGTCAATATAATCCCATCACGCACCAGCTGAAAGTACACTAAAAATCCTTACGCAGCAAACGTGTTAACTAGGTCTCATCGTTTTTCGTGTGTTTAAAAAGCAGTGGTAGCCCAGTGGGTAGAACGCTCGCCTTCTACTTGAGGGACGCAAACCCCAGGCCACGCATCTCTGGGATTTTCTCATTTAATAAGCGAATATAACTTTCAATAAGTACGTCTATAAAAAGGCATGTTAAGTTCACCAACCCGCATTGAGCCAGCGTAGTGGACTATGGCCCAAATCTCCCTCGCATTGAGAGGGAATGTGCTCGGCATAATGTCAATAGGCTCGCCCCCCTAGTACATTTGGGTCAAAATACAACGGCGAAGTGTGAGCGCACTGCGGGCACCTCTGTATACCCTTTCGGAGAGGACAGGCGTGATGATGATATTTTTACCTTTCGGCACAGCTGAATAGCTGTAAAGTTTGATATTTACAACATATTTGTATGTCCATGGAAATAATGTTACTATTAAGAAAATAAAATCGTAATATAGTAGCGTGCTAAAATTTTATGACGACACTTTGCGTTGTTTTTGTGAAATATTTGATTAGTTCAGATAAATGGATAACTCTTAAATACATACAAACTACGTATCTATACTATACTAATATTATAAAGAGGAAAGATTTGTATGTAACGAATAAACTTAAAAATCTACTGCCGGACCGATTTCAAAAATTCTTTTGCCGTTAGAAAGCTTAATTATCACTGAGTAACATAGGCTATATTTATTCATCGCAAAATGTTTTTAAAAAAATGTCCACCCGTGCGAAGTTAGGACGGACCGCTATTACGATATAAATTTAAAGTGTTACAATGGACGGCCATATCACTAAAAGAGATCTCTATCAGTCAACTTTTGGATGGAGAGGAATAATAGCACTGGTGTAGGGCGGGGTGTACTAAACAAATAGTTAATGTAATATAGCTTTGCATGCATGTGGGTATAATCTTATTTATTTTGAAAACTTGGCATCCAGCCTCGTATTAATTTTCAAGAGGACATTCCAATTACACGATTCTATAATACATTTGGGAGCAATGAAAGCAACATTAACTCCAATATCTCGGAAACTGAGAACGTTAGCTGATTCAAATACATTCTACCTCACAATTCTATCG
The DNA here is from genome assembly GCA_914767695.1 of Ptilodon capucinus. Taxonomy (NCBI): domain Eukaryota; kingdom Metazoa; phylum Arthropoda; class Insecta; order Lepidoptera; family Notodontidae; genus Ptilodon; species Ptilodon capucinus. Next base: position 11,237,416 of record OU611816.1, on the reverse strand, counting down.
ATCTACAAACCGCCTACAACGTTGTTTTTCAATAAAAAACTGTTTTATTAAGACAGGAATTTACCACAAAAATAAAATATATCCTTTTAATAAAGGTATATCAGGGGTGGCTGAACCTGATGCCATTTTGCCGGAACGTGACTGACTGTTAGATGTGTTATCAGTAGACGGGGCTTCCCAATTACAACGAGCCTTCTAATATAACTAACTATATATTTATACCTAGCTGTTACCTACAACTTCGTTCACGTAGCATTCAGGAATAAAATTCGCCTAAGTTACTCCTTATAGCATCAGCTTTTGCTAGTCATTGTACTCGTACCGTCACAATCTGTTAAGCTGAGAAATATATCCATTTTGTCAAGGTAATCTCCCAAACGGTTGAACGTATTTGGACGGGACTTTCACTGGCAGATAGCTGATGTTATAAGAAGTAACTTAGGCTACTGTTATTTAAGAAAAAGCAATAGGGTTCCGCAGGATGAACATAAAAGCATATTTACTTGGTAATCTCCCAAACGGCTGAACGAATTTGGGCGGGACTTTCACTGGTAGATAACTGGTTTACTAGGAGTAACTTAGGCTAGTAAAATTTTGGGTACGAAGTCGTCTGGCTCAGCTAGTATTAAAGAAATATGCATTCCTGAAACAAAACAGACATCATCCTCTAAACATTTCATCAAGTATTTGCGGACATAAAGGTGCTGCCCCAACATCGCCTTTTGGGGAACGCTTCACGCCTAACGTGCTAACAACCGCTGATAACGCAATAAAGCGGCGTTATAGCCGAGACACCGGTCTCAACGCACTGATAAACCATTCTCAACGGGCAGCACATCTCACCGAGCCCGAATCCGCTTTGTTTCACTATACAGCTGGCGTCGAAAGGCACCTGCCATTCTCTTTTATTAATGCTCCTCTGTTATCTCAATTCGGTGGGAACGAAGGTGTAATGCCCGGAAGTTAGGGCTTCGATGCGGCCATTAGCTTGTGGGCTGGCTATCAGCGTCTGACTCGCGCTATTGTGGCACCCGACAAACGGATATAATATAATATTTGTACGGGTGTAATGACACAATAATGGAGGTGGATTCCACCGGTCGGTTTAATATTAGTATTCGCTGTGCCTACATTTGTTTAGAACACTAGCTGAGTATCGTGTGCACGGAATTAAGGAACCCTAACTATTTTTCCAAATAAAAGTAGCCTTAGTTACTCCTTTACAGCCGCAACTCCTGGACCGATTTTGACGAGACTCTCACTGGCATATAGCTGATGTTGTAAGGAGTAATTGAAGCTACATCTATCTTAAGTCGCGGTCTCAGCTAGTAATACTCAGTATATAAAACACAAGTTTGCTTATAATATGTTATTTTTACACACATTAATCACAATTTTACTTCGAAGCCTGAGTGAAGTCGGGTTATATGTTTTTATCAAATTATACCTCAACTTTGGTGAATTTTCTTGAACGGGGGCATGTGGGTGGGGGGGTTTATGGGGAGGTGGGGAGTCCCCGCGGTTCCCCCGCGCGTGTCGCTACTCGCCCCACTAATTGAGCGCTGAGTAAACCGCTGTCAATGAAGCGATGCCTCATTACATAGAAGCAACTCCATCGTGTGTTATTACCGATATTTTAATGAGCATTGCAATTAAAACTTTGATACTCTGATAATATGAATGGTTTTAGATTACACGCTAAAATAGTTATCCTTAGCATATAACGAAATGGCAAATTCCATAGATTTAAACATTTTGACGCTTTACATCTGAAGCTTTAGTTACAACGGCCGAAGTACGACCAAGGTCGCCTAGGTCGTGTCTGTGCCGACCACATTATCATATAATTCCTTTAAGATCTCATTTTTAAATTGGCGTCATAAAAGCGTTCTTTAATTCACTCTCACTATAAATCAATTTATTCTTACGCACTCCTTACAATGAACACGTGCACTGCGTTATGAGGTCATATTGGCTCATAGCGAACTTTCATCCAGTACGCCGCGCTCACAATGTTAGGTACTCTATGAGTCAATGTAACCTCATAACGTACCATCTGAAAGTACACTAAAATCCTTGCGCAACGAACGTGTTCAAGATCCGCAGTGAGTTTTTTTAGTTATTGATAACTATCTATAGTCCTCTGCTATACCTCATAAATAGTAGGTTAATTTAAAAGACCCCATAGAAAAGTTATTTGGATCATTTAGAATACTAATTAAAGGGAGTAGGCAGTAAAATAGAATGTTGGACGTCCTCTCCGGAATAAATCTAATATGTTAATAGCTATACAGTTTGTTTCGTTTGGCGAATTTATTGTTAGTGCGGAAACATATGGAGATTGATTATGGCACCTATTTGAGTCATGGTGATAGGGAATTGAGTGAAAAACAGTTGCGACCTCATTTTCATTTCATCCGTCTTCATAGCAATACTTCTAAATTCAAAATTAAAAAAAATTATAACACGTGAATCTACTCATGAATTTTGTATTTGGGAGCCAGTTTGTTGTTTTGAAAACTTTTGGGCAGAATCTCATTGGGCCAGACTCAATGGAATGGAATTACAAAAAACTTTTGTTTATATAATCTATGCGTAAAATTGTAAGTTCTTGCATAATATATTTTTTTAAACTTGAATAAAATTTGACTCCATGCAAAAAAAAGTTGAAAGAGTATGGACGAACATTTTAGTCAATTGACCTACTGTAAGGACTTTAGTTCAAGACAAATACTTTTATTTATCAATCGAAATGTTACTTTCTATTAAAAAAAAATTATGGTATTAGGTTATGTTAGATATGAATTGATAGGAGTGTTTCTATAATACCTTCTTTGTGTTTCCAAACCAAGACCGTTACCGAGATTAATATGCAGGTCTAATTAAAAGGTAAAGTCGTTAACACAGGTAGATCGCTTCTCCCCTCCCCAGGCACTGTTCGTTTGCATTCAAAGGAAAACATTCCCACTATTTCCCGGATATTTCAAACGGGAATTGTAGTTGAAACAAATTTCGAATGTTGGAGTTTTTTCACCATTCCAAATTTACAACTTTTAATTACTTTTGTTTTATTTATATTGTTTGTGTGTGTACTTACAATTTATTGAATGTAATGTGGTAAAATACTGCTTTAACTTACTTAGGTAGTCGGTGCTGATAGAGGGTAGGTTTAGGGTTCCGTACCTAAAAAGGAAAAAACGGAACCCTTATAGGATCACTTTGTTGTCCGTCTGTCTGTCTGTCTGTCTGTCTGTCAAGACCCTTTTTCTCAGAAACGCGTGGAGGTATCAAGATCGCGCGAGCGAATTTCGCAGCTTGATCGCGTGATTTTTGCTACAGAAAATCAATTTGTATGTATATTGACACAGAGTTCGTTTTGGTATTGGCAAAATGTCTTAAGGGTGCCTCATGACGCCCCTCTGTACCCCGAGCTTAATGTGAAACTACTAAACATATTCATAAGTTTCATCTATCGTCATGAAACTTGAGACAGTAATACAGATCCCAAAGCCATCCCACGCCAACAGATCATATCCAGGGTTGTCGCTTACTCCATGAAATTAAACCTCCGAGGCTTGCTGGGCCAAATAATTAAGATAAATTTGATAGAGTGTGGATACCGCCGCTGGTGTGGAGACGGCAGTCGCGCCGACTCGTAAATCCACGATTACGTGCTCTGTGCGAACGTTTTAATGAGCCGCGGGGACGGATTAGGGTTGTCAGTTGGTTGAAATATTAAAATTTTGCCCGGAGACATTATATTATTAAGCTTTGATGAATAACTACTGCTAAGCTTCTAGCCAGCTTCCACAACTATATAGAAGCTTTGAGCTATTTGGGTTTGCACGTTTTGCCTACGAAGGTGGTGTTCAATTCATATTGCTATCTTCGCCTTCGCCAAAGAATAATACAAATCACATACCACTGTGAAATCATTCCAGAGACATGTCTGATTTACTTTTAATTCAGCTATGCTGTTGACAGTTTTCAGCCTAGAGTCTCATTTTCCGAGATGTTTACATTATTATGAACTCATTTTCAAACTGTCCAGTATTTTTTTTGTTTATAGCCGTTATTCTATTAGTCCTGGTCTTTCACTCGCACACGACCCTTGCATGCAAATGTGCGTGGAAAACATGCCGTCGATTCTTAAGTCTGCCACGGCAACGAAACCCGTATTGTGATCCCCATTAGGGGCATAATCTTACCCACCTTTCTAACCTTCGTTTAGGTGATCTATTAAAAAACTCAAATCGTTTTTTTTTATCTGCGTCTTCGACAACCCTGCCGCTATTTCTCACATGAGCCGATAAGCCGGGTGAATTGCCGACAACTTGAGAGGCGACACACTCGACTACTCGCTCAGGCAGCAGCGATGCAACTTAGATGCTTGGTACCTACTTAATGATTCCCATGTACCTATATAATACCATCGGCAATGCATGAGCAACCATGGAGTTTCTTGCCCATTCTTCTCCACATCAAATGCATTCCGAATGGGTGGTAGAGGTACTATTACCACCTTTTGTACAAGTACGATTCATAAGTACCTGTATTAGTTTATTTAAATAAAAAAATCTGATTCTGATTCTAATGGTCTTCCCACGTCTAATCTATTGATATTATATTTATAAAAATAATCGCTGTTCGTAACTCTCGCTCAAAGTCAAAAAGGCCTTGAGCATTTTTTTCTCTATACAGCGTAGCATCTTTAGATTATTTTAGCTGAATCAAACTCTTGTGGCGGTAATATTCTTTAAAATCCCGAATATTTTCAAGGTTTTTTTTTGTTTTAAAAAAATCACTTAGAAATACAATATATTTCAAACCAAAACGCAATCCTGCTGATACAATCATCTTCAGTGTGTAGTTACTTTACCTTCTTCCGATTTGAATGTTAAAATTTTGTAAGTATTACACTTAATTTCGAGGGGTGAACTGCTTCGAGGGGTGGCTATTTCACTTAAGCGAATTTTTTTTTTACTTTACAGGAGAGCATACTCATTCGACAGAAACATTAGCTGATTCCAAATAAGTATGTGAGTCAATATCGCCCAAAAGTGTCGCTTGAGTCAAATAGTGTTTTACCCCTGGATTTTGTTTCTAGTGGATGTATTATTATAATACGTAGATTCTTAAGATATCATTTTTTTAAGAAAGAAAAAAAAAATTATTCAGCACAGACACAAAGAACATTGAGAATACAAAACTTAAAAATAGATACATAAAAGGAAAAGAGCTCAGTGTGAGCTGTACCGAAAAGGTATTGGCTCAACACATGCTGGAGGGGCATTGCTTCCCCCAGCGCTGATTTTCAGCAAAACCCTCTTTATTATCTTAATTATAATAAATAAATACTAACTACGGGCTGCTCTATTAAATAAAAAGAAACAAAGATGAAAAAACAAAAGCAATTTAAAATATAGATTTAATAATATAAGAACAAATACATAATACACTTATTATTACACATATTATACAATATTGCAGTACCCAAGCCTGATCTTCGTAGTTCATCTGCGTATAGTATAAATGAAATCTACATTCCGGGCAAGCTGAAAAAAATCTCGCCTTAAGACCATTTTCCATGCAGATTGGAAAAGTTTCGTAATAACCAATTATATCGCAGCCAATACCGGGTCGGTTGGAGTATTGTGTTTAAAATTCATTTCCCACTTAATTATTTTATTAAGGGTTTGTTTTCATGATATTTGATTTTAACTCTTTTTTTTTTTTTATACCTTTCTGCACCATAATTTTTTTTTTAATTACCAACGAGTTTTTTTTATTTATTTTTTAACGAAATGAGCGAAATGATGATATTTAATGGAATAAGATGAGGAATGGCATCACCTGCGACTAGCGCGAGTATTTCGCCAATGTCAAGTAATTAATAGCAAGGACAAATTCAATTAATACATATTATAAATAAAAATGGATAATGACAGTGATAAAGAACCAACGAGTTTTTATAACAAAGAGAGAGAATTTCCGAATGTTTGACAGTGTTACACGTCCAATTTTGTGTGTGACTTTGACGTCTACGCACGTCAGATTGTCTACGTTAAGACCATGGAGGTAGTAGTAATACGGAGATGGCATTTTAGGCCTGCGCTGCGGTAAATTTTTCTGGATTATTTGTCTCCGCCATCTTTGTTTTCCCATATAGTTGCCGTATACTACAAGTACATGAGATACCAAAAATGGCGGAAAATTCGCCGCAGAGCTATACGAAGAATGGAGTCGTTATGGGTACTGTAGATACTCTATGGTCAAGACGTATAAAAGTAAACCGTCATGGCAACAATGATATCAATTTCGGTAAAAACAACTTTTTTTCACACATTTAGGTATACTGTCTATAATTTCTGATGTCATTGTACATTACCTTAAATTATCATAGAAAAAACCGGCCAAGTGCCAGTCGGACTCGCGCTCGAAGGGTTCCGTACCATTATCAATAAAAACGGAGAAAAAATCACGTTTGCTGTATGGGAGTCCCCTTAAATATTAATTTTATTCTGTTTTTTAGTATCTGTTGTTATAGCGGCAACAGAAATACATCATCTGTGACAATTTGAAGTATCTAGCTATGGCGGCTCATGAGATACAGCCTGGTGACAGACGGACGGACGGACGGACAGCGAAGTCTTAGTAATAGGGTTCCCGTTTTACCCTTTGGGTACGGAACCCTAAAAGGGTGTTGATGGTTGCCCATAGAGAAATCCATAGTCTATCCAAACTTCATTACCAACAATATATACCCAAGTTTTCTCCAAAATTTACAACAATGTCTGCCTCTACGGGGGTCAAATCATTGTATATGTCTCGTTATTTATAGCTGTTGACCCCAACATGTCCCTTATATAACAACAAAGCTACAAAGGGGTCTCTGGCTACTTATGGAACTATTTGAATATCCCAATGCAAATCTTCAAAACTGAACAGAACTGATCTGGAAATAATATATCATCACGCCTGTATTCCCCGCAGGGGTAGGCAGAGGTGCACTGCAGTGCAACTGCACTGCACATAGTCTTCACCGATGTATTTTGGTGCCAATTTAATAGAGGGCGAGCCTATTGCCATCATACCGGTCACATTCCCCGTCAATACGAGGTGGCCCAGTGCGAGTTGGTGAACTTCACACCCCTTTCTATGGACTTGCAGGTTTCCTCAAGATGTGTACCTTCACCGTTCATCAAGTGGTAATCATTATTGAAAATCTCAGACTTGCGAGCCCGGGATTTGAACTTGCATCCCTTATGTCCAAGGCGGCCGTTCTAACAACTAGGCAGCTAGCAACTAGCAGTGGGAACTGCTACGTGTGGAAATGATCAAGAATATTTATACAGGGTGTTTCAGAAGTCCGAAATAATACTTTGGGTACATATACGGTAGCTCATATGCGGATGCTTAGTGAAGACAGTTTATACCAAACTATAATAGTTTCCGAGTTATAGACCTTTGAATATTTGTCACAGGTATCGTGTTCTGGCCTTTGGGTACATCCATAACCCTATTCAGCAGTGTAAACTACACTTATGAGGGGCAGATACCAATATTCACTAAACAGAACATGCAGATTTTACATAGGACTCGAGATATTATGAGTTTTAGAAATTGTCGACAAAAAAAAAGTTGGAAAATCATGGTCGAATTTCGATAAAAATTTTATACCATTCAGTTGTCTACCCAATATTGATGCCAACGTCAAAGTATTATTTCAGATTTCTGAAACACCCTGTATTTACGAAACAGTTCATAAAGTCATCAGATATCAAAACGCCATTCATAGAATGCAGAGTGCTGATATTATTTATTGCTCCCAATTTCGACGCACCAGTGGATTATTTGAAGAGGCACCCAAATCCCATATTAAGCTGAGCCACCGCGGTCGTAAAAAATAAAGCAAGCAATAATATGAGGGTGGAACGCCGGCTATTCATAAAACCCTGCATGGATAGGCGCGTCAAACAATCGCACGCGAAAAATTTTCGCCAATATCAAAATGAGCTGTATAAACTTTTGGAAGAAGCACATTTCTCAATGAAATCTCATCGATAACGCAAAGGTATTTTTGATGAGTTATCCCGTGGCTTATACCATAGAAATTCCATCTTTATGGATGTTGAAACAGAGTATATTTGCGAAAAAGTGAAGATAATTTGCTCGCCCAAGTGTGTGCAGGGCGTATTACATATATGTATGTTACGTACAGGAATATGACATAATTCGGAATCGTTCGCATGTCCAATCCAGCGCTGTGACAGGAAATCGATAAAGCAAAGGTATGGGTTCGCGTCCTATTACGTCTATTACATTTTAGTACGTAGGGCTTGTTAATAGTGTATCCATTTTGGATTTATTTGTCTAAAGCGGGTTTCAGACTACGCTATAATATAATAGCATGTAGTATATAGCTCATAGATTCTATGACATAGTGTCACAAAGTCAATAAATCTACACATCTACATCTATGACAACATTTTTTTAAATAAAACTTCTTTTTTTACGAAATGAGTGAAATGATGATATTTTGATGGAATAAGATGAGGAATGCATGCATCTATGATATGCGGTATTTATGGCAATGTCGAGTAATTCACTTCACTTTTTAAAAAGATATGGCCTCCATCGTATTTAGTCGATGATTTTGCCAACAACAGAGTATGTAAAAACACTTGGTCGGTGGATGGTAATAAAACTGTAAATATTTAAAAGTGACAGTCAGTGACTGAAGCCTGCACACTGTCAGGACGCGTAGTTCCAAAGATACACGATAAATCATCGACTAAATACGACGGAGGCCATATCTTTTAAAAAGTGTAGTGAAGGGAATATTTGCCAATACTAAAACGAACTGAATTGACCCACAGACTAAGCTTATTCTTCAACGAAATGTCATTGACAGCACGAGCATACATATTGATAAAAAAAAATTGGTAAAAAAAAACATTTTTTGTCGCCTGTGAACACAGTGCTTTAAGCCTGTCAAGATTCTATTATGATATGCGGACAATATTGAATGTTCATAAGTCTCAAGGCGTATCAAGATATCGCCTTTATTCCTTGCCCCGCCGCCGGCACCTCCCCACGTCACTCTTTCAACCAAAGAATTTAAGAATACATTAGAGTGGAGAAAAGAACTGTATCAGTGCGTCGTCAGACACGAATATCTAACAACACTAGCTTTTATCCGCGACTTTGTCCCCGCAGACTTCGACTAATCAATACCTATATAGCATATATGTTAATCTGATATACCTATAAGCAATAATACTGTAAAGTTTCATCAAAATCCGTTCTGTAGTTTTTGCGTGTAAGAGTAACAAACATCACAAACTTTCATGTAGAGTTAAAAGTCAAATAATATAACTTACCTTGCTAAATATATTTTTTTACCATGTTCTTCGGATACTACACTGGATTAAAAGTTGATTGTGTATGAAACCCATTCGTGTTACCTTATAATACGGACTATAATTGCAAGTTGCGATAGGCACTTATGCCAATAAATATGACAAATAGAAGCGTTGACGACGTGTACAACTGGCGACGTTATTTTTCATACAAAACCATCGCTACTGCCATTCTATCCTTATCCTTATTTTCTATGGTTTCAACGCATAGCAGTTTCGTGAGGCTCTTAGGTAAATGGCTTTTTCTAGAGGCCTACACACCAGGGACCGACCCGCGGGGAAAAAAAATGAGGTATATGTAAGTTCGTCGAAGTTCCGCGCTCGGTGGCGTGTTCAGTCCGTGAATTTTCCGCCTTTTTGTTTTCCTCCAGCCGTGCTGTTGGATTTATAGGTATGTGTGGAATGGAAGGCATCTCCGGATGTTTCGGAAACTTTTTCATCTTCGAATTATCTGCTTGACATGTTTTCAGGGTCTGCTTGCTACTTAGCAATTGATAGTCGGCGCTATCTAGTTTCCTACTGTTACGGATAGTTTTACGCATGTCTAACCTGTCGTAGTTATTATAACGGACCGTGAAATTCTCAACGAAACGGGAGTCAAAAATGTTTCTAAGAAAAAGCTTTGTATTCCAATTTCTGATAAGGCTGGTAACTGCCTAACAATTCCTTTTTATCATCAAATAGGTTACCGATACGTAAAAAGTTTATAAGCTATCGATTCCCAAACTAGGTTCCGCGGAACCTAGGGGTTTCGTAGAATAGTCATCAGGGTTCCGCCAAAGTTATATACGCATAAAATTGTCGGACATAATACCGAACTTTAAAACAATTATTCATAAAACAGTAAAGTGACGAAGTGACTTATGATCTGTGTTGCGCCTAAGGATAACATAACAAGTTACAAAAGATAATAAAATATATAAATCTAGATAACCTTCTATTTTTAGGCTAAAAATGCCGATTTTGGATCACGATGTATAGCTAAATATAGAACCAACTCTACCAATCTTAGCCTGTCCCAAAACCATAAACACGCCACGAAATGGAAACCGCAACAAAGTAAACATTAATAATCCTGATATTACAGTTTTTCTCTGTCCGGCGTTGCGGTGCGGTGGGCACAGTGGGTAGGCAGAGGGCTAGGTCACATCACGCCAGCGCCGGGGGTTCAAATGATATATAACCCCATAAATCTACCGCCAGTCAGCGCCCAAACGCTTCTATGCGTTGTCTTATTTTTGCGGTCGGCGCGTTAAATATTTGGGGTGCACAGTTTTTAGGTAGAGTTTCAAGGAAACAGGAATCTGAAACAAGCTTATCTTCGCGTTTTGTTTAATATCCCCATAAAAGAAATTGCTTCAGAATGGGTTAGATAATCTTAACATATAAGATTACTCATTCATTAAGATTAATCAAAGTGTGCATGTGGTTCAAACCCCGGCTCGCACCTCTGGGTTTATGTGCGAATCTCATTTTCATCCGAGATTACCACTTGCTATGAAACTGTGAAGGAAAACATCGTGAGGAAACCTGCACGTCTATAGAAAGGCGTGTGAAGTTCACCAACCCGCACTGGGCCAGCGTGGTGGACTATAGACCAAAAATCTCCCTCGTATTGAGGGAGAATGTGCCCGGTATAATGTCAATAGGCTCGCCCCCTATTACATTGGGACCAAAAATACATCGGCGAAGTGTGGGCGCACTATGGTGCACCTCTGCCTACCCCTTCGGGGAATACAGGCGTAATGATGTATTATTATTATTATAAGACTAGCTGTGCCCGCGACTTCGCCCGCGTGGACTTTAGGGAGATTACCCGGAAATATGGGTATTATGTTTTTCCCGCGGAACCCTAATGCTTTTTCTAAAATTAAAGTAGCCTAAGTTACGCCTTGGAACGTCAGCTATCTGTCAGTGAAAGTCCCATGGGAATCGGTTCAGCCGTTTAGAAGTTTACCTCAAACAAACAGACAGACAGACAGACAGACAAAAAAATTTAAAATTGCGTTTTCGTTATAGGTATCGTATATACTTTCATACGCATTTGGTAAAAAAGTGTTATTTTGATATTACAAACAGACACTCCAATTTTATTTATTTGTATGTATGTATTTGTATGTATAGATGTACAGATTACTTAATACGATTATTTAGTCAGTAATATTTCGTCAACGATTTTGGTGTGTTAAGCTATCGGGATACTTTGAAATTCGAATTCAGCAAAAGACAAATACAACAGCCCGCTTAACCACCACCTGTCTTGCAGCTACGTTTTTAAGATTAGTTTCAGTTTTGGATAGTTAACTCTCTACAAGATCTGTCAAATTTTTTTACTATTTACTATTACAATAACAATACTTTCACTACTAGAAAGCTGATGATGCCAGGAGTGACTGAGGCTACTTTAAAATTATTAGGGTTCAGCAGGAAAACAACACCCATTTTTCCGGGTAATCTCCCTAAATTCCAATCGGTTGATGCTGCGGGCACAGCTACTTCACCTATAAACTTGCACTCCTTTTCCCCAAAGGCGGGTGTTCTACCTATTGGGCTACTATTGTAGAGTTGTTACATAATATATCATGTTGTTGCAGAGTTTGGAAGAACGGGAAAAGCGACACGTGAGCCACAAGGAGCAGTTGGCGCGGGAACAACGATACCTCCGGCGGCGGCTGACGCAATTGTGCGCGGCGCCGCGGGATGTCGCCGCGCGCACGATATCCGAGAGCTCGATGACGCACGCGCACGCCACGCGCGCGGACTCCCTGTCGTCGCTAGAGTCCTCCTCGGGCGTGTCCACTGCGGAGCGGTCGCCCTCGTCAGTTTCTGAAAGTGGTGAGTTAATCTTAAAATAACCCAACAGTGTTTTTTTTTTTCTGAAAATGTACTCTTTGATACATACCAACATGAAGTTTGAAATGTCTATGGCAAATCCACGGAAATATCAGTGCGCGGTTGTACTTTATGGATATAGTGAGAAAAAACATCGATGATATTAAGAGTCTACTCTGGTTGTTCGCACCACGATCAGAATTGCCTTTTGACTTTTCGAACCGAGCCCATGAAAAAAGGAACACTTGGGCGATTCGGAAGATGGTGAGATTATCGTGTGGAGCGAAACACCCCAGTACCTGAATTCGGTAGCGACATTGATGTCATTGAAAAATGTGCTTCTTGTGTGAGTAAATGCAGTTCGTTTTGGCATTAACTTGACAAATGGTGGATTTGACGAGCCTATTTACACAGAGCCTTTAAGGCGCACTTAAACTGATAAGTTAATTTATTAATTGAATCCTACTCTATAAAGATGGGAATCGCCCTATCATCCTATATACGACGTCAGGATATCGTAATAACATTTGATGGTAAAGGAAATAGCACAATGAAATGCCTAATGAGACTGTTAATCGCCTCTGAACTACTATTTATATGGACACATAAACCGTTGAATAGTTTAGCATATCAATTGCATGGGAATAAAAACGTAATAAAGATACGATACACTATATTGGGGGGAAAACGAATACCTTAGTGTTGTTCGACGCGTTAGTTGTACGATTATTTAATGTACGTAACAAAAGAGCGTCAATTTTATACTGAAATGCGATTATTTTTACGGTAAGTAAGTAAGAAAAGTATTTATTTGAAACAAGACACAGAACAATATACATGCTCCACAAAACCAATTGATTGGTTTGTCTATGGAATAACGTCACGCTCAGATGGTTACATTATTAAATACATATTTATAATCAGCGAGTTATGTACACATAATGATTTACTAATACATTATAAGAAGCATACCTTTAAGTTAAACAATCACAATATTAAGTAGTTATGTTTCAAGTGTATAAACAATATATAACGGTTTTATGAATTGTTATTTTAGCTATTATTTATATTGTACGTTTCAAGCAAAAAACATTTATAACGGCTTTTATAACTGCCCAAGCCGAGGTCGTGCCCTCTGTGGCGCCCTTGAGCTAGTTTCCACCCTTTTCCACCCTTAAGGCATTGGTTGGAGTGCACTCTGCGTTCGCCACTCCTCCGGTAAAGCTGTAAAGGCCACCTCACGGCCAACAGCGTAGTCCATTAAAAAAAAACGATAATTTTTGACGTCTCCTAAAAACCCATCGTATGATCCCAAACTAAGCAATGCTTGGACTTTGGGCATCATACAATGGACTTAAGGCGATACACCCAGACCAAGGCAAATACGAAAAAGGCCATATGAACAATTTGCCGGTGACGGGAATCGAACCTGCAACCACTACACCATGCCGTCGTCAACTAAGCTACCACTGCTTATACGTTACTTAAATATACAGGGTGTTTCAGAAGTCCGAAATAATACTCTGACGTTTGTATCAGTATCGGGTATACAACTGAATGGTATAAAAAAATATTGAAATTCCACCATGTTTTTCCAAATTTTTTTTCGTCCTCAATTTCTATAACTGGTAATATCTCGAGTTCTATGTAAAATTTGCATGTTGGCAGTCGCCCCTCATAAGTGTAGTTTACACTACTATAAACTGTCTTCACTAAGCATCCACATATGAGCTACCGTTTATGTACCCAAAGTATTATTTCGGACTTCAGATAAGCCTGTATAATTTTAAATACTAATCTCCCTGTAAACTACGTATTGCAGTATTTAATTAAGGGGTCCCGCACACTGCCGCGGGCCGTGAATCGCATTAAGTTAATCGCATGTGCGCTGTGACGTGGACGGGGTTAACGCGACATGCGTCCACCGCGCGTTATTGCGTTAGGCGCTAATACTGTTCAGTCATGTGTTGTTCTACATCATCACGCCTGTATTCCCCGAAGGAGTAGGCAGAGGTGCACTGTAGTGCGCCCACACGAAGCCGATGTATTTTTGGTCCCAATGTAATAGGGGACGGGCCTATTGCCATTATACCGGGCACATTCTCCCTCAATACGAGGGAGATTTTTGGGCTATAGTCCACCACGCTGGCCCAGTGCGGGTTGGTGAACTTCACACGCCTTTATAGAGACGTGCAGGTTTCCTCACGATGTTTTCCTTTACCGTTTCATAGCAAGTGGTAATCTCGGATGAAAATGAGATTCGCACATAAACCCAGAGGTGCGAGCCGGGGTTTGAACCTGCACACTTTGATTTGCAAGGCGTGCGTTCGACCACTCGGCTACCACTGCACTGTGTTATTCTATACACATAATACATCGGAAATAACCTATAACCTAAGACTTAGACTTTTTGATCCGGGAGGTTCTAGCATGACCGCGTAGACATAAGTGTTATCTCTTTCAAAAGAAAATGAGGTTACTTCGAGCTTTTTGTCCTGGACACGGCTCGGTGTGACGTCATTTTCTCGACGAATCTGACAGTTGAAAGAGATAAAACTTATGCCTTCGCTGTCATGCTACAGGGCCAGGTTCGTTTCCCGGCATCGCGTCAGCGGCAATTTTCGGAATGTGCCCAACTAAGTTATGTAACTGTTCCGCCATTAATTTTCGTTAGAAACTAGACCAAATGACGGATATTCAATACATTTTGACAGCTGTTTCGACATACCGTTGCTAGTTTTCGAGTTTGAACTGAAAACTCGAAAAAAAGAGATCTTTTTTTGTCGTTTTTTATCGATGATATGTTGCGTTTGGAGAACTCTTGGACAGGAGATTGAAACTTGTTTGCAATTTAATTACGTCATCACCCTGCAGGTCTGGGTATACTGGGATCGACTCGAGTCTATTGCATGGTACCCAGAGTACAAGCTGTGCCTAGTTTGAGAGCATACTCAATTACCTACTTAAGCAACATTTTTTTAACTTTACAGGTGAGCATACTCATTCGACGCAGAAAAAATATCTGATTCCAAATATTTAGGGTAACCATACCCACTGTTGGCATCCCCCCACTTATTGGCACCCATGACTTTCAGTTAAAATAACAAGAAAACCATGACTTGACCCCTGATTGTATGTCAAAAATGGAAAGATTGTACATTTTTTAATCTAAAACCCTTAACTTTAACCTCAAACTCAGACATAATTAGTACAAAACTTTAAGTTTTTTTGGGACATACACTAAAAGCCCTTTTTTACGCATTTTCTTTAGGACCGGTACTTGTGCCAGTAACCGGGAAATAGGAAAATTTTGGAACAAATGTAAAAATCTTATGTTTCTAGTATTATTTTTTTACAAAAATCTCGAAAAATACAAAAATGAGTGGATATTCTATAATCTGAGATCCTTTTTAGCGAAATAACGGGTCATAGAGCGTTTTGGTGACAGATTTTCTCCGAGTAGGCGCTTAAGGTGCCAATAGCTGGGGGTTTTACCCTATATAAGTTAATGTCGGTCAAAAGTGTCGCTTAAGTCAAATAGACTATATTATTTTTTTATAAACTAAGGCTACTTTAATTTTGGGAAAATAATTAGGATTCCTAAATTCCGCGCGTACGAAGCCGCGGATCCAGCTAGTATGAAAATAAATTTGTATTGAAAACCTATGGTGCATGAAGTCAATACGAGCGATTTATGAATACGTTCTATGTCAAGTACGTGTACACGTCGAGTGTTGTTTGTTCGCGTTTCGAGAGCTGTGCGATGCAACCTTAACGAAGACACATAGAGCATGGAAGTGACTTTAATTTTAAAAACATAATACTACAAACACCATGTCCAGTCCATTTTCAAACTTAGCAATATACGGCCGTTTACAGACTGACCGGGCATCGCGACGATTCTCAGTTAGATATATGCCTCGATTGAGCAATGGCACTTGTCATTTGCTTAACTTTTGCACGCTCAATACCGTACCCGCTTGGAAGTCATTGCTCAGGTTAATATTTATGGCGTCGCCGTCGTGTTTATATCTCTTTGAGTTTAGCGTTCACAGCAAAAAAAAAACAAAACTACCAATCTATTTTGACTTACTATGTTACTTATTATCAAATTTTAAATAAAAACAACTGAGTTATTAGTCATAAAACTGGGTTTATTATAGTCTTTTGCTGCAAAGACAAAGTTTTTGTTACATAACTGTAACGAAATCTGTAAAATTTTTTCAGTGTTCAGCATTTTTTTCGAGATTTTTAATGTAGTCATTGTATTATAGAAATAGTAAGGCAGATTAAGATTTCTACGTTTAAAGGCAGCTATAGGGGTTAAGAAAATCCTGTCAGATTAGAATGGCCGCGTAGACATAAGTTTTATTTCCTTCAACTGTCAGATTTATCGACAAAATTACGCCACACCGAGCCATGTCCAGTACAAAAAACTCAAAGTGGCGTCATTTGCTCGACAAATGTGACAGTTGAAAGAGATAAAACTTATGTCTACACGGTCATGCTTAGCCTTCAAGTGGCGATAGGGTTTGTTAAAATTCAGGCGACATTAAGTGTAAGACGGTAGTTTTAAATGTCCGTTCCATGGTCCCGATATCCGTGTGGTCGCTGTGGCGTCATTAGCGCTAGTGATTTACGCGAGGCGCGCGCGGCTTATCGCGCCCTCTAGCCGCCGCTCGCTTATTAATTACACGTACACTGTGCACGCACGCGCCTTGTTGTTCCAACTTTGCACATGAATATACAATTCGACTCATAACGCCTGCAACCCTGCGTTACGTAACGTTGTTGTGAAGTCAGAAGTAGTCAGAATCACGATTAATAAATTTAGAAAATGTTTTTTTTTTTCACACAATTATTGCTATGCTTTGACTATCTTAGATGTATGGTCTGTGGTGGCATGGTCTGTGGCAATTAGGTCGTTTTTCGCTTCAGCTATAAACACAGCTTTTTGTTTTTTTTAGTAGTTCTCACAAGTACTCACAGTTTTTTCACATCCTATTTATATTAAAAATGAGAAAGTGTGTGAGTATGGATGGGTGGATGTTTGTTACTCTTACAGGCAAAACCTACTGACTAGTAATTATTTGTAGAGATAGATATAGGTTAATAGTATAAAATGAAAGAAGAATGGAAAGTTAATCGTACCGTTGAAGTATTGTCGCTCATGAAATACGGGTACCTACCTATGGCCATAAAAAAGGTTCCAGATAGGTAACCCTTTTATATCAAAAATGAATTTTTCAGACCTCAAATATAGGCTAGCCTAGAAAATGAGAGTAATATATCAGAGTAACGGGCACATAAATAATAACCTTTTTTTTTTTTTTTTTTTTTTTTTTTTTTAACATGGGAAAATCCTTTATGGATACCCCTTCATCTTGGGGGAGATGAAGGGATTATGTGGAAGTCCCAGCGAAGCCGTATATCCACTAAAAACCCATGGTGATCCAATCACCCGCCATATCGGAGGGGTCACGGGAACGCTTTCGCACACATCCGTTACCCCGCCAGCGGCTGTCCGTGCGAGCAGACACCTCCTCCACACGGCGGCGTGGGTCACACCACGCCGCCGTCCTCCTCGGAGTCGCTTTAATGTCACGCCGGGCCCCCGCCCTTTGCAACCACGACCCCTAAGGTCCCTACCAGATGGATGGTAGGGGAAATATTTAGGCGTACTTAACACCAAAGGTACGCGCCACCACCTTATAGGGCGAAAAGATGTGTAATGGCGGCAGTCACCCAGCGCTACCACCCACACACCCTCTCTATGGCGGCATAAGGTCAGCCGCCGCCCGCCTCCTCCTTCCAGCCCTTCTGCGACGTCTTGGATCAGCGAGCGGGTCTCTTTCCCGCGCCCGCTCAGCTTCCTCCTTTTTAACCATCACTTCCTCACAGAATGACTTAACGGCTTCCCACGACGTCTCACTGCCAACCATAACACGAACTATAGTCGGCAATGAGAGATCCCTCCCCACCTCCTCAACGAGAACACTGCGCTGCCCCGCCCAGGCTGGGCATAGCTCGAGTGTATGCTGAGCAGTGTCCTCCTCAGCGCCACATTCATGACAACATGGTGCCGGCTCTCTACGGGCCACCTTACACAGGTACCTCCCGAAGCACCCGTGCCCTGACAGGATCTGCACCATCCGATAGGTGAGCACACCATGTTTCCGCTTGACCCAGTCCATTAGTACTGGATGAATAGCCTGGATTGTTCTGAGGCCCGCAGTTGGCTCTTCAAGCCGCTCCTTCCATCGTAGCAAGGCGGCTAACTGGGCCTCTCGCCGCCACCTTCGCAGCTCTTCTGGTGGAGCTCCGCCAAAAGAACGTGCTTCAACTCTGCGCCGGTAAATTGAGGCTAGATTTTCCGCTTCTAAATCCCAAGGTAGGCAACCGGCCATTGCACACGCCGCTTCATACGAGACTGTACGGTATCCGCGTATTGACCTGACCGCCATGACTCGCTGCGGTCTCCGCAAGTGAGCTCTACTTAGGGTGGACAGGGCATCCGCCCACACTGGTGCACCGTAAAGGGCCATAGATCTGACGACCCCGGCATACAGGCGGCGACAAATCGCACTCGGTCCACCCACATTTGGCAATAATCGGCTTAATGCTCCAGCGGCCCTAACCAGCTTTGGAGATAGCTGTTTGAGGTGCTCTCTGAAGTTCCACCTACTGTCGAGGATAAGGCCTAGGTATTTCATATTTGTTTTTATTTCAACAGCACTACCCCCGACAGTGATTTCAGCACCTAAGGGTGGTCTCCTGCGTGGGCGGTGAAAGCAAATGGCCTCGGTTTTCTCTAGAGCCACCCTCAACCCAAGGCGCTCGATTTTAGCTATCACCACCGTTACCGCCTCTACCGCCAACACAGCGACCTCTTCGAAGGTTCCAGCTCGAGCGCAGACTAGTGTGTCATCTGCGTAGCAAATGACATGGAGTCCACGTTGTAAAGAGCCGCGGAGCACCCAGTCATACCCGATGTTCCACAACAGAGGCCCTAAGACCGACCCCTGTGGAACCCCGCGACCAACATCCTGACGCAATAGACACCCGTTTCGATCCACGCACATGACACATCTATCCTGAAAATAGTTTCTAATGACTTGTCGCAGGTATTGGGGCACTTGATGATACCTGAGTGCCTCCATGACGCAGGGGAAAGGCAGGGTGTTAAAGGCGTTGGCGATGTCTAAAGACACTGCCAGCATCACTTCGCCCTGCGCCATCGCTTCCTCTGAGATGGACTTTAGATGCAGGATTGCATCTATGGTCGAACGGCCCTGTCTAAACCCATATTGGGCATCGGACAAGTCCGGGCCAACCCCTCGCAAGTGCTGGACGACACGTACAGCAAGCACACGCTCGAACAGCTTGCCAGCGTCGTCCAGCAGAACGATTGGCCGGTACGCAGACGGCGAGTCAAGAGGACGACCCTCTTTCTTGAGAAGGACCAATCTCCCGCGTTTCCAAATTTGCGGAAAGCACCCGGCCGCAAGACATCTATCAAGAAGGTCTCGAAAGTATTCCCCTAAGTCATCCAGGGCCACGGCTAGAACCCGACCAGGGACTCCATCTGGTCCTGGGGCAGTCTTCTTGGCCCGAAGCCTCCGAATGGCAGCATTAACTTCCTCAGATGTAAGCGGGGGAATTTCCGAAACAGAAACTATCTCATCTGAAGACTGGGCCATCGCAGGTGGCTCAAAATCAGCACCACCAGGAAAAAGGGCAGCCACCACATTCTCCAGAAGGTTACGCTGAAGGGTTTCGGTAAGTGGGGGTGCTTGATTGCGCATCTTATTGAGCGCAGACCGATACGGACGCCCCCATGGATCCCCGTCAAGACTCTCCAACATCGCCTCCCGTGCCTCTGTTTTAGCTCCGAGGATGGCCAGTTGTAACGCCTCCTTAGCTCCCTTATAGATGTCATAAAGTTGATCCTCAATGACTTCATTGCGAAGGCTTAACCTGCGGTGCCTTGAGTACTCGCGCCGTGCCTGCACGCAAGCCATGCGTAAATCCGCGATGGTCGCAGACCACCAATAAACCCCCCGCTTCGGCAGTCGGCGTCTAGCACGCGGCATAGAGGCATCGCAAATGATGGTAATTTTATCGCAGAACCAAACCGCTTCCTGTTCCACCCCGACCAAGGAGCCTGACTGCGTCACCCACGCCTGAACAATTGACGCCTCCTTCAGAGCGTCCATGTCCAGACGTGTTAATGCCCACCGCGGAAAAGGTGACTGCCGATTCGAGGTCCTTTGTCTTCCATTACCATCTCGTGAGGAGGAGACATCGAATCGTATGTATCGATGGTCTGACAAAGTCTCTACTTCATCGAGGACCCGCCAATATTGAACTCGCGTTGCGACAACGGGGGAAGCAAAAGAAACGTCCACAATGGAACCACCTCCCCGTCGCACACAGGTAAGGACAGAACCCCTATTCATAACGGATAAACCTGCCGAGATCAGCCACTCCTCTAGAGTCCTACCACGTGCATCAGTTGAAGGGCACCCCCATGCTGTGGATTTTGCATTAAGATCACCGAGTACGAATACCGGCAGCGGAGACACTCTCCTAACCGCCGCTCTGATTTCATCCAAGAAAACCTCAAAGTCTACGAGAGGCCTGTTCGGAGAGAAGTATACTCCAATAAGAGCTACTTCCCCCCACTTAACAACAACAAAACCCATTCGCCGTTCAACAACGGTGAGAGTAGAAGAGCCCACAATTGCCACCAAGCCTGCAGAATCCCCCGCCCAATTGGTTCGGTCAGGAATAAAATAGGGCTCCGCCACAACTGCTACGTCTATGGACCACTGCAGCATTGACTGCACCAAGAGATCTTGGGCACCGGCACAGTGATTCAAGTTGCCCTGTAAAAACTTGAATGTGTGACTAAAGTCCATCTGTCGTCATACTTTCCACTTCAATCACATCCTGCACTTCAGTCGGACTAAATTTCCTCACTGCAGCCACACTAGGGAGTTTCCGTTTAGCAGGAGTAGCTGTACACACTCTGCTCCCCGAAAGATGCCCCGCCGGCTTATTTCCAGCGACGCAGAGCGAGCAGCACGGCGCAGCCACACATTGATTAGCTTTATGGCCAGGTACACTGCAACGATAGCATTCGCTACTACGGTCCACCTCCGCATCGCAGTTGACCCTCATATGCCCCTTTTGAAGACAGCGGAAGCAACGGAAAGCTCTTGGCGGCAGGAGCTTAATACCAGCAGAAACCCAACCCACTAGCAGTTTATCACCATTACTAATCTTTTTGGCCACTGTGACCGGACAGCTTACAACAACCGCGCCGAGACCTTCAGAACCTTGGCGAATCATTCCCACCTTTATAGCATCCTCTGGACACCCAGCCACGCGTACTATGGCTGATACTACTTCTGTTGCCGTAACCGAGTCATCCAAATCAGTCAAGCGCACATCCACCCGCTTTGTCGGCCTGGAGATACGGACGTCCTCACAATTCAGTGACTGCCGCAGTTTATCCGCCAAGATGTCGGCCTTTTCGCCACCAGAAGCTCCAGAAACCTCTAGAATCCTAGCCCCAGTGGCCGCCTTTCGGCATCGGAGCCCTGTGATGCCAAGACTGTCCAAGTTTATCTTTGTCTTGGCCTCTGATAGTATAGCCGCATAGCTCAACCCCTTATCCTCGGCTCCAGGCTGAAGAGTTATCACCACAGCAGCCGAGCGTGGAGGTCTAAGTTTAGGTGCCTTTTCAGACAACACCGTCTTCGTTGTAGCTTTCCGAAGCTTTTGCTTCTTACGCTTGTTACGCTTATTTGAGACAGTTGTCCAACCTTCATCAAGAAGCTGCATAGGCTTCTTCTGTGCTTCAACTTGGTTGGACACTATAACCTTCCTCGCAGTTGGAGCCTTGACAGGCGGTGCTCTGACAGGCGGGACCTGGACAGGTGGGGCCTGGACAGGTGGGGCCTTAGAAAGCCGGCCCTTATTAGGCCCGAGTTTGTTAGGCAGATCCTCAGTAGACAGGTCCTTAACAGCCTGTTTCTTTCCAGAACCAATTCCCTTATTTGAAGCAAGTGGAGGCCGAAGGCGCTTCTCCGGCAAAAGTCGATCTTCAAGCGCTTCAAAGCGCGCCTCCATCATGCCACCTACCTGACACATGATAGTGCGCGCTAACTCTTCAAACTGTTCTACTTGTCGGGGTACTTGCGGCTGTGGTTTGCTAATTTCAGCCCTCAGGTCCCCTAGCTCTCTTCGTAATTCAGCCACTTCTGATTGAAGGCGGGCATTTTCCACCTGCAAGATGGTGGTTTCCTGAGCAACCGTTCTGTTCCTCAGCAACTTGCCTGCCATTTTCACTCGTTTGGCTGAGGCCTTGAGGTCACGCGCAAAGTTACCTTTAAGGTTCCCTGATTTTGCTGCAATCCTTAATACCTCGGCTGCATCGATCTGGAGCTGGTGGCACAGCGAAGCTGATGATAGGTTACCCAACTCGTCCTCCTTTTGCACAAGTCCAGTAAACTGCACATCTGCTTGACCCTCGAGTTGTTCACTTCGGGCTGCAGTTAGCTGTCCTTTATCAGTATTGGCATAACTCGCCACTTCTGAGACAAAGGACACAAAGGAGACGTCTGTCTCAGTTCCGTCGCTAGTCCTTGCCGAAATTGGTGTACCGCAGCGACTTTTCAAAAATCGCCCCTTTACACCACGCTGCTGCTCCACCACATGTCCATTTCCTCTACGACCTCTACGTGCAGGGGGTGCTTTTGGGGCTATCAGCTCTACCTCATCACCCTCAACTGAAGACTCCCCTGATTTAGAGCTCTTCTCATGACGACGCTTACGACCGGCTTCAAAAAATTTCGAATGCTCAGAAATATCACCGTCGTCCAACTTCTCCCCAGTTTGAGAGCCAAGTAGGGCAAAACTATTTGACTCTGAGACTCGGGAGCGTAACATCCGCTTCTCACCACTATTTATAATATTAATATTATTTACATTAGAAATATTTTTAGCATCCACAGATGCAAGGCGGTCTTTGCCCTCCCCCAGAATACGATGAGGGCTTTGAACGCGACCAACTGATCGCGTGGTGGATTCCCCGACTGGATCGGTACCACCCTGGGGTAGATTATTACCAAGATTCGCCATTCATAACATTTCCTTTGAAGGGTGAGGTCCCTATCCCCTTCCCCCCAGCGCTAATGACGGAGCTTAGCCCCCCCGCCTTCCAGCATATCGGCGCGCTATCACCTTCTGCGTTGGGCAGAGCCGGCAGTGCCTTTCTTCGCGGGCTTAGCATTCACACAAACATACATCACGCATATACATACATACCCCTTACCACCCCTCCCCCCCGTACGTTGCTAATGCTGCTCCCGGTACTCTCCAAAAAGGAGTTCGGGGAGCAGCACTTGCAACGCCCCCGTGTTGGACTATTCGCCATCGCCGACAATCTCCCACCGAAGAGAGCGATTATCGACGATGCCCAGGATGCACCGTCCCACGTCCATTGTCATTCCCACAGGCAAACCCACAGGAATCACAATGGGGCAGGCACACGAGAAGGTTGTCCTACCTAGCACCCCACATAAATAATAACCTAGATCTAGAATATCAGCATCAGAGGGAGATAGATATAAGTTTATAAATATCGGAGAGAGATAGAAGAGGAAGCAGTGAACGGAGGATTGGTTTATTTATTTTTTGTGAAGATAATATCGAGGGGTGAAAGACTATTAAGCAACATTTTTTTAACTTTATAGGAGAGCATACTCATTCGACGCTGAAAAATTGGCTGATTCCAAATATGTAGGTATACAGGGTGTATCAGAAGTCCGAAATAATACTTCGGGTACATATACGGTATCTCATAATTATGTGGATGCTTAGTGAAGACAGTTTATACCAAACTATCATAGTTTCTCAGTTATGGACATTTAAATATTAGTCATAGGTATCGTGTTCTGGCCTTTGGGTGTATCCATGACCCTATTCAGCAGTGTAAAATACACTTATGAGAGGCGACAACCAATATTTACATAACAGAACATGCAAATTTTACATAGGACTCGAGATATTACGAGTTATAGAAATTGACGTCGAAAAAAAAGTTGGAAAATCATACCAATAAATTTTAATAACTTAACCCCTGGATATATTATTGTACGCAATACAATCCGCGGTGGCTTGTGGTTTGAATAATTTTGGCGCATTTACGATGTCCATGCATATAAGGTGCTTATAAATTCATAGCAGTTCATTGAAAGGACGCGAATTAATAAATATCTAAATATTGCCAGACAACACATACCTACTCATCGTATGGTCCCGAACTAAGCAAAGTTTGTACTATGGGTATCATACAATGGACTTGGGCGATCCCAGTTACACTCATATACTTTTTCTTTTTTACGGGGAGGAAATCTTCAGAAAGATTCCCAGTCTTGTGGGAGAAGACTGGGATATGTGGGATTCTTACCCACTAAAACCTCCCCGGTGGCCGTCTTCGACACGTTAGAGGGACTCCGGGATCTCCTACCGGAACGCACCGGTGTCCTTCTGTGCCTCGCTCCCGAGCTTTGTGCAGGGGGAGCAGATGTTCGCTCCCCCTGCACCCTCGCAGTGCATACGGCGGCGAGAGACCACCCCTCGCCGCCATCCTCCTCCGGGTCGTCTTCTGCTTAAGAGCGTCCGACACTCATATACTGATCCAACCATTTTCCTCTTAATGACTTACGATCTACTCTCCCATACTGCGTTGAGGGCATCATACCAAAGCAATTATTTCTATAACCATCTGTGGTTTAGATTATTCCCTTCATTGTAAATGGGAGTAGACGCACCTTACTGTACTAGCTTCCTAAGCGTAAAGACTATATTTGTATTAATATTAGACTACCGTGAGTATAATTCTTCTCTAGTATTGTGGCAAAGGTCTCATGGCATTGCTGCTCCTGAGAATGTATTACTCGCAATTAGATAAGAGTAACCATTGAGTTTCTTACCGGCTCTTCTTAGTGGAAGCAGCATTCCGAACCGATGGTAGAATCTGACTATTTGTAAGTGCTTTTTGGCCTACACGAATATTTTTTATTAATTTGATTTTGATACTTTTCAAATAAATGAGACTTGATCAATTACTTATTGTAAGTAGTAACCAAAAGACAGCGAGCTACGTCCTATATTCATGAAAAGTTCGGTTTTGCTAACGGACCGTCATATTTTCAACGAAACTGTGGTGTCAGCACGCATGTCAAGACAAGACCTCTGTCACGGATCTGTTCGCTAGCTCTGTCTTATTTCATACGAGAGAAAGAGATATAATCAACATGTTCTGTGACGTAAGTCTTGTCTTGGCAATTCGTTAGTAAAGCTCCCTATGGCTGTTCCGTCTCGTCCCTTAAAACCAACACTCTTACCGATAGCAATTATTATTAGTTGAAAGAAACCCAGCGTTATTCGAGTTTATAAAATTATACCTATAAACGGGGAAGAAACATGTGAAAACAACACGGTGGCAAAAGACACAGGGGGCTAATGCAACATGGGGCAAAAGAGACGGGGGTAAAAACCACAATCGCGTCATATTATTTTGTTCCGATTTGAAATGTTTGCTCTCGTCTTGTAAATAATTCAATGAAGCTGAAAATAAGAGATTTTCATATCAGCCACCCTTGTCAGTGTCCATTCTAATTGTCACGGCCCCCTGATTCCGAGTGGGGTCAAATCAGGTTAAAAGGAATTTGATTTGGGATGGAATGGGTGCAAGGTAGAATTGTTTTTTTCTGCCTTCGACCCAACGGAAAAATGGGTTTGTAAGTGATAAATAGCAGTGGGTGCCGAGTGGTCGAACGCACGACTTGCAAATCGAAGTGTGCAGGTTCAAACCCCCGCTCGCACCTCTGGGATTTTATGTGTGAATCTCATTTTCATCCGAGATTATCACTTGCTATGAAACGGTGAAGGAAAACATCGTGAGGAAACCTACACGTCTGAGGGAACTTGTCTAGTACTCGATAGATGTGTGAAGTCTGCCAACCCGCACTGGGCCAGCGTGGTGGACTATGGCCTGAATCCCTCTCGCATTGAGGGGAGGCCCTTGCCCAGCAGTGAGACGTTAAAAGGGCTGTAGTAGTACCTAAGTGATTTATCTAGCATACAACTTACTTAATATGAAAATTAATTGAACACATTTTAAAATATACTTTTAACAATCAAAGGAATCGACAAAATATTTAAAAATGTATGATCATTGCAATTATAAAATAAATTCATAATTTGAAGTTTATTGCTTTGGTGCCAATATATCGAGGCTATATGATTTAAGTGACACTTTTCGGCGATTTTGATTTATGATGTATATTTGGAATCAGCTTATTTTTACAAGCTTTATATAAGCTTGCAACGTATGTATGTCCGGGTGGAATCTTGCAACTGAATTTTAAATCAGTTATCTTTAACCGATTGAGCTGAAATTTGGCATATACGCTTATTTTGGATGACAATGCATGCTTAGCTATGTGAAGTCATTTTAATTCTAATATGGCGGGTCATCCAAGATGGCGGAATAGTTATTTTTTCTGCGCCACAGTATGGGTATAAAATGAAAAGGAGAACATGAAAACCAAGGGCAATTAAATAAAAGCTTGTTTTTAAAATGTTTTTTTAACATTAATTTATTCGGCGTCAAATGAGTATGCTATTCTGTAAAGTTTAAAAGATTCGTTCAAGTCAAATAGCCAACCTTTTACATGTAACCTTAATTCGAAGTAAAAGAACTATGTTAACATTGTCCCAAAAGTAATACTGAAATCTGGATGTTTCATGAGAGAAATGTTAACACTATGGATATTAAAGCTACCCTCTAAACTAGATTTCGTTATAAATTAGTTTTTCCAACGCCAAACTAGTCCATCCCGGGCGCGGAGGACGAAACGGCTTCAGCCCGGCCAAAACTAGTTTATCGTGGAGTGAGATCCGATAAAATATTTGCTCGTTACTGTGCAAATTCGCTGGCTTTATACATTTATAATACCGAGTTCCTACTTACGAAATATTCTGTATTAGCAGACCCGGCGAACTTCGTACCGCCTTTAAATTAGTGACATACGAAAGCAGCGCCACCTAATCAGCGTTTTTCTACTATATTATGCATGTATTATAGACATAAACCTTCCTCTTGAATCACTATCGATTAAAAATAACCGCATCAAAATCCGTTGCGTAGTTTTAAAGATTTAAGCGTACATAGGGACAGACAGCGGGAAGCGACTTTGTGTTATACTATGTATTGATTATGATTACAATCAAATATTCTACTGTAATAGGTATTGTATCACTATCTGAGCCAAAACAACAGCGAACCAAACACTTGGGCTCACTTCGCGTGCTCAGATCCCGTGTGGAAGCCATCTACTCTCCCGATAAGCCTTCCGTGTTCCGGCGTTATCAGTGCCCCTACAGCCGGCCGGGGATGGGGGGGACGATGGCACTAATTACCCCAACTATCCAAGTTTAATTAGGTCGCAACCCGCTTGTTTATGTAACGCGGGCGTTGAGCTTGGAAGCAATTTGACGGGCTGAGGGGTATTCTTCATGATCTTATTTTGTGAGATAAAATCGCATCACGAAACGATGATAGAGTAGATGTACACTGAGGCGTTAGGTCGCGCGCGTGGAATTGTTTTGCCAATACTAAAACGGACTGTATTGACGCATTGAAAAAGTTTATTTTTCAACATAGACAATGACAGTGCGAGCGAATCGTAGTCGTGGCCTTTACCACAGGAATTCCATCTTTATGTATTTTGGCACAGAGTTCCTTATAATATTTAAGCGCTCAATGTACACGCCAATGTACAGACCGTAAGGTTGGTATGTAACAACCAAATATCATTGCTCTATTTATTCCTCACTCGACGGTAAGATCTAATTTGCCCTTCAATTTCTATAGAATTGAATTTTCCCACGCGTCAACTGTCTCATGAGATCCTAATTTTACGCAAATAGCCTAGCTGTGTGTATTCCCCCTCGCATCTCGACCTTTTTTTTATGAAATTGGGAGGATCTTCACATGTATTCGAGTGTTCTTGATATTAAATACAATGATATTTTGAATTTGGTACTATTTTCATAGCCAGAAACATCGACGGCAGTAAGCGGAAATGTCGTAACTCGAAAATTGACCTAAATGACATATTGATATAGAATTGATAAGAAAAATAAAACCGGCTAAGTGCGAGTTGGACTCGCTCACGTAGGGTTCCGTACCATTATCTATAAAATCGGCAAAAAATCACACTTGTTGTATGGGAGCCCCCTTAAATATTTATTTTATACTGTTTTTTAGTATTTGTTGTTATAGCGGCAACAGATATACATCATCTGTGAAAATTTCAACTTTCTAACTATCACGGTTCATGAGATACAGCCTGGTGACAGACGGACGGACGGACGGACGGACAGCGAAGTCTCAGTAATAGGGATCCCGTTTTACCCTTGGGGTACGGAACCCTAAAAACGTCGTCAAATGGTCCACGTGTCGTCTGCCTACGATATACAGCATTATTTCTAGTTTTATTAAGTACTTATGATTTTTTAAAATACATTTAAACGTTCGGCTCATGTGAAAATTGGATATTTCGAGATATATCTCGACATTTCCGCTTGCTGCTGTCGAATATCAAATATGTGTGTAGTTCCGACCTAGCAGCGTTTGTAATATGAGAAATTTAGGATACAAGGATCAATCTGAGCAAATAAATCATCGTCATCATATATCATCACGGCTTTTTTCCGCTAAGCGGAAGGCAGGAAGCACGGCAGTGCAACAACACTTTGCCCATTGCGATTATACATAGTCCACCACACTGGCTCAGTGCGGGTTGGTGAACTTCACACGCCTTTCTATACACGTACAGGTTTCCTCCCGATGGGGATGTTAAGATATGACCATTTCTAAATTATGATTAACTATTTATGTAGGGCCAATGTCATCCAGTCTGAATGTCTGAAAGTCGGAATGTCTTTTAACGGTGATAGGGGTCCAAATGCGGCAAATAGCGCGGAGTTAGCAACATTTATTTAATACAAGTTGGACCTCATTTTGTTTCAATTAGAACGTGGCAGCAGCAGCAGTGGTAGCCGAGTGGTCGAACGCACGCTTTGCAATCAGAGTGCGCAAACAAACCCCGGCTCGCACCTCTGGGTTTCATGTGCGAATCTCATTTTCATCCGAGATTATCACTTGCTAAGAAACGGTGACGGAAAACATCGTGAGGAAACCTGCACGTCTGAGGGAACTTGACTAGTTCTCGATAGATGTGTGAAGTCTGCCAACCCGCACCGGGCCAGCGTGGTGGACTATGGCCTGAATCCCCCTCGCATTGAGGAGAGCCCCGAGCCCAGCAGTGGGACGTTAAAAAAAGGGCTGTAGTAGTAGAACGTGGCATAGGTTAGACTAGGGAATTGTTATTTATATTGTTTTTTTCTTAAATTCATTTTGTTCTGGCTTGCAGACTAGGTTGATTTATTGATTAGTTCTATTTGCACGAAGCAATTGCCGTCTGCCCTCTGAGAATAACCTTAACCAGAGTCGAGATAATTATATTTTTTATTACCGGCCCGTCCCGACTTCGCGCGGGTGGACATTTTTAGGGTTCCGTACCCAAAGGGTAAAACGGGAACCCTATTACTGAGACTTCGCCGTCCGTCCGTCGGTCTGTCCGTTCGTCCGTCCGTCCGGCCGTCCGTCAGTCACCAGCCTGTATCTCATGAACCGTGTTAGTTAGAGAGTTGAATTTTTTACAGATTATGTATTTCTGTTGCCGCTATAACAAAAAATACTAAAAAACAGAATAAAATAAATATTTAAGGGGGCTCCCATACAACAAACGCCGTTTTTGCCGTTTTTATAGATAATGGTACGGAACCCTTCGTGCACGAGTCCGACTCGCACTTGGCCGGTTTTTTTAAATACATTTTGGGATAAATAAATATAAGCTATGTTACTCAGTGATCATGTAGCATTCTAACGGCAAAATATTTTTTAAAATCGGTTCAGTAGTTTTTAAGTTTATTCGTTACATACAAAAATACAAATCTTTCCTCTTTCTAATATCAGTATAGATTTAGTTTCCGGCACAATGAAGCCCCGCGCCATAATGTTTGCCAATACCAAAACGAACTCTGTCTCAATATGCACAAAGATTGAATTTGCCTGATAAAATCCACCCGAAGTCGCAACTAAATTCGCTCGCGCTGTCAATGAGATTTCTTTGAAGAATTAGCTTTTTCTGTGAGTCAATACAGTTCCTTTTAGTTCTTCAACTAAATGACATTGTCAGCGCGAGTAGTCCACCACGCTGGCCCAGTGCGGGTTGGTGAACTTTCACACGCCTTTCTATAGACGTGCAGGTTTCCTCTCGATGTTTTCCTTCACCGTTCAGCAAGTGGTAATCATTGTTAAAAATGACATTCACACATGAAAATTATCTCAGAGGTGCGGGCCCGGGATTTGAACTTGCACCGCTTACGTTCAAGGCGGGCGTTCTTGCCCACGAGGCTACTACTGCTTAATTAATGCATATTGCCACAGTTCGTTTTACTACTACAGCCCTTTTAACGTCCCACTGCTGGACACGGGCCTCCCCTCAATGCGAGGGGGATTC
The DNA here is from genome assembly GCA_914767695.1 of Ptilodon capucinus. Lineage (NCBI taxonomy): Eukaryota > Metazoa > Arthropoda > Insecta > Lepidoptera > Notodontidae > Ptilodon > Ptilodon capucinus. The sequence continues at coordinate 11,206,494 of OU611816.1, read as the reverse complement.
AGGCCTTAGTTCACAACGCTGGCCCAGTGCGAGTTGGCAGACTTCACACATATATCGAGAACTAGTCAAGTTCCCTCAGACGTGCAGGTTTCCCCACGATGTTTTCCCTCACCGTTTCATAGCAAGTGATAATCTCGGAGCCGGGGTTTGGACCTGCACACTTTGTTTGCAAGGCGTGCGTTCGGCCCCTTGGCTACCACTGCTATTCAGTTCGTTTTGGTATTGAAAAAAAATTTCACGCGCCGCCGGTGTCGAGGCCTGAGTGTGCGTGCTTTACAGATAGAAGGGCGAAATAGTATTAGGCACTTTGTGCACATACTCGTATCTATAGTTAAACGAGGCATTAAACATTAATGCGTTCACACAAAGATGGCTAATTCACCACATCTAATGGCCTCAACTCCATTGCCATCTTACAGTATCCACCCCATCCTTACGCACTTTGATTTATTAATGAAGACATTCAAGTACATATCAAGGGGAGAAATACATTTTTTAGCTTTGCAGGAGAGCATATTCATTCGACGCAGAAAAATTCGCTGATTCCAAAAATTTTTGATCATTTTTCTTCATATCTCGAGTCCTATGTCAAATTCGCATGTTCTCTTTTGTGAATAGTTGTAGCCGTACCTCTTAAATGTAGTTTACACTGCTTACTAGGGTCCTGGGTGTACCCAATGGTCAGAACACGATACCTGTGACAAATATTCAAAGGTCTATAACTCGAAAACTATGATAGTTAGGTATAGTCTGTCTTCACTAAACTTATACCACATATGAGCCACCGTATATTTCAATTCAATTTCAATTTATTTAATAAATAAGTTATGTAATACAATACAATATACGCCGGGTAACTAATAGTGGAATAAATAAATAAATATCGCCAGACAACCAAATACTTATCGTACGATCCCAAACTAAGCAAAGCTTGTACTATGGATACCATACAATGATTTGGGGCTGACGTCACAAATACTGTTATAGTAAATACCTTAGAGACTAGCATACATAATTATAGTTACATGGAATTACTTATTTGACACGTAGAGTCGGTGACGTGTCGCTCTTAATTCCATAATATTGTTATTGTACTCTCAAATGCATTAAGTTAAAAGCTGTTATTTTAATATTACAGACATACACTTCGTATTAATTTATTTGTATAAATCGATACCCTTTGTATCATGTCTGTACAAGGCTTACGTAATATCCAATATGTCTGTTAATTATGAACCGACTGCAGCTATTCACATCCATATTTGCCATTTGCTTTGTATTCAAATATTCCAATATCATCAGTGTGTTCAATTCACGGTGCACGATCAAAGGTAGAGATTCCTGATATTAATGCTTTATATTGCATTTTGAATGTGATTTAATTGGTTGTTATGTTTACATAACTATTTGTTGTGGTACACCCTTTACGGAAATTCAAAATAATATTTTATGTGTAGTGGATGTGTTTATATTCCGTGATATGGATAAACTGGATTGAGAAACCGTATAACAATATGATGCAAAACTTTTTAACAAAAAATTAAACCGCCGAAAATATTAAAAAGCAAAAAATAATATACTTTTTTTATTTTACCTTAATAACAAAGTTCTTAAACTAATGTAAGTATACCTAAGTCATTTTGAGTCGGCGCCAAATAATCAATGAACAATAAATTTAAAGAAATAATCATACATAAAAAAAAAAAAAAAAAATATACGCGTCGAATTGAGAACCTCCTCCTTTTTTTTTCGTCGGTTAAAAATGGATAATATAATGTGTGAATGTATAGTTAAGTTTTTTAACACTAGATGGCCTTTTTGGGTCATTTCTGAATCTCGGTAGCGTTGCGTACCACCGATGATATATATAGGTTTTGTCTATCTAACTGATTTCCATTTTTATGGTCTATGGAGTTTTCTTTAAGATGTGAGGGGACACCTAATAGGTGCTATCTTTTTTCTAATGAAATTGTGAGTATTTTCACGAATTAATCAAGTTTTTCTTTTAATTCGGCGGATAATTATATTATCCGTTTATTTTTAAAACCTAATCACCCTCTGAATCATCTGATCTAAAGATAAACCCATCAATCAATCAGAAAGGACTAGAGACCTAACAGACCTAGGCTTTTCTAATCATATAATATTCTAACTATATCAATGTTCTAATTTTGTTGGAGAAAAGAAATTGGCTTATTGATATTCTGTCTCCATAAAATGATTTCATATACTGTACATTACAAAGAGTTGCAGCCATTTTGTTCCAATACTTAATCACATTAAGGTGGTGATCCATTTGCTAGTAAGACCGCCGGTTCGCCAACGAACTCGCGAGCCAAAGGTCTAAACCGCCAATGGACCACTTAAAAACCGGCGGACTTGCTCGCTGGCTCTTTGTGCATGCTTGAAATTCTATGTCCGCGGTGCAAAAAACCGCCATGACTTCGCCAATGATGAGAGATGACTGTTTGGTACGCTAATGGATCACCAACGTGAGTCGACGAGCCAACGAGCCAACGATTTAGACCGTTAGCTCGCCGGCTCGCAAATGGATCACCCCCTTTATATAATGTCTGTCAAAAATATGAAGATTTTAGGAACGCGGTTACCTTCTCCGTTTGATGTTAAGTGAAAACTATTATATTTTCACAATGTAATAATATTTCGCGTTTCAAGGTGAGGTCGAATAAAATTTACGCCCTTTGAAACACAAATTATATCCATTCCAAGGGTCAAAGGCTTCGAGGTAAAGAGAATTGTGTTCGAGCTTTCTAGTTCTTGTCCGACCCTTCTTAGTAAGAGTTTTAACTTTGTTTTTCAATATACATGATGCATCAAATGTCTGGATTTATGTAGATAGATAGGATCGATAACTCTTTATTGTCCAACCTCTTATACATTAAGGTGTTGATAGATCCTCCTGACACGATCACCGCCCTCCTCGACCCGGGCGTCGAGAGGGCCCCCAACACACCTACACCAGCCTCAAACAGACACCGACCTCGCCGGCGAGGTCGAGGAACCCCCTCTTCTGCTCATAGGTGCATCTTTGCACCTAGGAGCGTAGTCATTACCTCTCCCCTCACGGCAACTGCCCAAGCCGAGGTCGTGCCCCATGTGGCGCCCTTGAGCTAGTTGCCCTCCTCTTCCGCCCTTAAGGCTTTGGCTGGAGTCGCACTCTGCACTCGCCACTCCTCCGGTGAAGCTGTAAAGGCCAACTCACGGCCAACAGCGTATTCCATTCAAAAAAAAAGGACACACTATTTATGTACGATAACAAAATTAAGTGTTCCAATAGGTGGCCTTATCACTGAAAGTGAGCTCTACCCTACCAGGCAACCGGAGGCAACAGGAGAGGAATTATAGTACTAGAGTAAGGACGAGGTGTACTTAACAAATAGGTACTATAACATAGATTAATATAATATATTGGTACATATACTACTACTACTACAGCCCTTTTGACGTCCCACTGCTGGGCACGGGTCTCCCCTCAATGCGAAGGGGATTCGGGCCATAGTCCACCACGCGGGCCCACTGCGGGTTGGCAGACTTCACACATCTAATGAAAACTAGTCAAGTTCCCTCAGACGTGCAGGTTTCCCCACGATGTTTTCCTTCACCGTTTCATAGCAAGTGATAATCTCGGATGAAAAATGAGATTCGCACATGAAACCCAGAGGTGCGAGCCGGGGTTTGAACCTGCGCACTTTGATTGCAAGGCGCGCGCTCGACCACTCGGCTACCACTGACACCCACTCGGCTACCACACATACGCCACTGCTACACATTGGTACATGTACGGTAGCTTATAATGTAGGTGAATGATATCCTTAGTGGAAGCAGACTATACCTAACTGTCATAGTTTTTGAGTTACCTATGAATATTTGTCACAAGTATCGTGTTAGGGCACAAACCGTATTTAACAGCGTATCTGACGATATTTATATACTAATTACGAAGGCTGCGGCCGGAGGACTCAAAAAAAACCGATTAATTATAAAATAAAATTTATTACAAATGAAATTACAATTAGAGAGCTTAAGATATTGACCCGATCGATGTATGTATCTAAGTGACGTGGAGCGGTCACGCAGGCAGGTCCGTGGAGCCTCGTGGTTGGAGTCAGCACATTTCCCCACCTTGCTGTTTCTATGTGGCGATGCGCACGCGTCGGGCGCATGGTCCGCGTCAGCACTTTACTTAATAGCGCTCGGTATAACATCTCCACCCACAGATCAGCGACTATTTCAGATTTTGAGATGAAATATCGCTGAAGGCTTCTTTTGAACTTGGGACGATGGTTGACCTTCTTGCTTCGTGGATGATTTAGGTTCGGCGTATGAATGCTCGGCGTTATCTGTCGTTGAAGCTTGGTTGCGGCGGCGTATGCATATTCGACACAGCAATATTAAACTGAGTACGAGTGCACCGAATAGTATACCATAAAATGGTATGGTTGTATGGTATAAGGTCGAATTTTCCACTGCTTGAACTGGGGTCTGTGAGTTTATTCTGTCTTGAATATCATGCAGCTTCCTCAGGTTGATTGAATTAATTTCGAGTGGTAGTGACGTTGGTTCTTCTGTGATTTTGTCTGGTAAGCCGATTATCTTCATGGGTTGTCCTCGAAGTTGGTCATTCACGTTGACGATAGTAAATTCATCTGTTCGTAGTTTGCAGTTCTGCGGGATGGTAGCTAGAAAACTCCCGGATACCGAAATAGATTCTTCTCGTTCGCATGTGAGTTGTGTTGGTGTCGGGTTCGGAAACACGACGACGTAGCGGCGGTCATCTAGTTTTTCCATGGCTGCTTTCTTAAGGTCGATGGTCATGGTGCTACAGGAGTTATTCGTTGTTCGGCCTCCAATGATGTTGCAGATGCAGTCCGGTTGAGATCTCATCTGGTGGTTGAATTTTTCTTCGCAGATGTACCGCTTGTTGACCTTCGGGCATTCTGCCTCTATATACACGTGAATATTTCCAGTGATTGCAAGGAGCGGGAAGGGGGGAATGATAGCTTGCTTAATTTTGTTAGGTACTATAATTAGTCTGTATAGCGCAAATATATGAGGAGATACTATTGGAAATCTAAAAGCAAAGACTATTTGATTACCGCTGTAATAGAATGCTGGCTTAATAACGTCGTAATACTCTCTTAGATCAATTTCTAATAGTTGCTCTTTACTATAAAATGTTTTAAGTTTACTTAGCATATTGTACAATATATTTGTACTTAACATAGAATGATGAGTGCGCGATTCACTACAAAGTGCTATCGCATTTTCTAACCTACTTAATTCGCCTAGTAAGCTGTCCGTATTGTCGCCAATTATTCCAAGTATTTGTGCGAATTTTGCAAATTTTATAAGGCCATGTTGTTTATACTTATCGGTGTCAAATAAAATATGCAGAGATTGATTTAATTGAATTTGATTCTCTACAAGTTTCGCAATGATTTTCGTGTGTTCATCCATTAGTTCTTTGCTAAGACTAATGTGGTGATTTTGCTCCATAGCTATCTGATGCTGGTTATCTGTTAGGGCCTTAAGGGCGTTGTCATACTTTATGGCATCCGCGTAATCTAGGTTACCAGTAATACTCTTGATTATTGACCCAATACCGTCTATTAAACCTCTCTTAAAACGATTAGGTTCCAAACTTTTTAATTGGATGGATGCTGTGTCTAACTTACTATTCAGATGAACTATTTGAAATTCGTATAGCGTGTAAGTGTAGTTGTCAAGTCTGTCCTTAAGTCTGGCCTTAGTCAGCTGGTTCCGTACAAGTTCTATATTGTTATGAATATCTTTTAATTCTATGTACTGTAAGAACGTATGGTAATGAGTTGTTAGTTGCATGGGTCCTAATTTGAAGGGTAAAAGTCCAGGTCCGTCTTCGAGTCGTTCGAGTTTAATCTCCTGGGCCTGTACTAGGCTTAGAGACAGCATCAGTTGTATCTTGTAACAATTTCGGGGATTTAGGGAGACGTTTTAATCTCGCTTTTGCCACGGGTCCTCTTTTCTTTGAGGTGTAGATATGGATTGGTAGGTTCGCTAGTACAGTGTCCTGAGTGTATCTAGGGGCGAGTTTAGATCTACTAGCGGAAGGGTTACTGACAAATACTTGCTGATCTGGTAGGTATTCTACCTCAGATTCGCGAGTATTGTTGCGTCGCTCTATAATGTCTGTCCTATTTGCAAGAGACGTCTCGTTAATAAGCTCGTACACTTTTTGCATGCGTGCTTTGTGCGTCTCCGTGTATTGCTGTAATAAGTGTCCCGTTAAGTCTATGTCAGTCGGATCTCGTGGGTCAGTGTGTCCTAAAATAAGATCGTAGGGTTTGCATCGTGTAAAAGAGTGAATCGAGCTATTATAGCCTAATATGGCATAGGGCATTAGATTAATGACTGGCTCATCTTTGTGTGTTAACTTTAGAATACGGAGATGTTCTAATATTGTAGAATGGAAACGTTCAATGTTTCCGTTCGCGTTTGGGGAGTGAGCTAAAGTCTGGTGGTGAATGATCTTATGAACCCTACAAAATTCTGAAAACATTTGGTTAGTAAACTCTGTACCTTGGTCTGAGATGATAGTGAGTGGTAAGCCGTGATGCGTGCTAAATGTTAATAAAGCTTGTATTACGCTAACTGCGGTCCCATCTCTCAACAGATATGCTTGCCCATACTTTGAGAAGGCGTCTATGAGCGTCAAGTACTTCTCGCTTTGCGCGGTAAAACTATCCATGTGTATTATTTCGAAAGGCCTAGTGGCAGGCGGTACTATGTTAAATTTAGGTCTAATAGGGTTTCTATCGTATTTCGCTTGCCCACATATAGTACAGTCATTTATGAATTTAGTTATTTGATCTCTCATCTTAGGCCAGAAATACCTCGCAGATAAGGCTAAATAGCATTCGTTGATGCCACGGTGGTTGGTTTTTCCTTCGTGGTAATGACGAATTATATCTTGCTGTCTAAGATATTCTTTAACGTTTTCGAGCTCTTTTTTCGCTAATACTAAACTCATAGATGAACTTCTAAAATATTTTTGAATAATGGGAACTATGTCATACATAGCGAGAGGTGGATTTATAAGGAGGGCCGTCTTAATCTTCGGGTTGACATATTCTTTTATCGCGTTTATTAGATCTTCTTCTAAGTTAGATGCTGATAACTGAACAGATGTTCGGGTATGGGTGTCAAAAGGTTTTGTCGCTGTCGTACGTTTTTTAATGTCACCTACAACGGTCAAACATAACTGCCGATGGAATTTATTAAGTGGGTCGTCAGTTATGGGGACTTCGAAGATTGGGTTTTCGTCAGCGGTATGTGCGGTCATAGTCTCCGAGTTTGCTAAAGATGGTGGTCTGTCGGTCGCGTTAGCAATCATCGAACTAACTTCCTCGTTGCAGATCTCTACACGGGAGAGGGCGTCGGCGTTAGTGTTGTTTTTGCCCTTTTTATAGATAACTTTATAATCATACTCGCTTAATTTTAGCCGCCATCTAGTTAATCTCGAGTTTGGATCTTTTAAACTCATTATCCACTCAAGCGGTCTATGATCCGTGACGATTTTAAATTTCCTCCCAAAGAGATACGGTCGAAAATACTTCGTCGCCCACACAATTGCTAGGAGCTCCTTTTCGATGGTACTGTAGTTGACCTCACTCTCGTTTAACGTACGTGAAGCGTACGCTATGGGCTTATCCAATCCAATGGTGCCTTGTGAGAGAACTGCACCGATTGCAAAGTTAGACGCGTCAGTGGTTAAAATGAATTCTCTCTCAAAGTCGGGGTAACTTAGAATGGGGTCATTGGTTAACAAGGTTTTACATTTCTCAAAGCAGTTAACATAGTCCGAGTCAAACGTAATTCTCTTTCCTTTCTTTAGGCATTGTGTCATGGGCTTAGTAATTCGGGCGAAATCTGGGATGAATTTTCGGTAATAACCGAGGAGTCCAAGAAATTGTTTTATTTGTTTAGGGGTTTCAGGTATAGGATATTTCTGGATGGCTGTGATTTTATCTGGATTTGGTTTAGTACCTCCATTGCTGATAACATGTCCTAGGTACGCGGTCTCGAGTTTCAGGAACTCCGATTTATCTAACTGGATTTTAAAGTTAGATTCACGCAGTCTTTGAAACACTTTCTCTAGGTTAATCATATGCTCTTGGAGAGAGGTGCTGAAGACAATGATATCATCCAGATAAACGAGACAAATCACATTTTGGAGTCCCCTCAGAACATTATCCATCACACGCTGGAATGTGGACGGAGAATTTTTTAATCCCATGGGCATTCTCAAAAATTCGAAGTGCCCGTGTTCGACATTAAATGCAGTTTTGGGGATGTCACTGGGGTCCATCTCCACTTGGTAGAAGCCTGATGCAAGGTCGAGGGTTGTGAAGTACTGACACTTGCCTAATTTGTCTAAAACGTCTGTAATGTTAGGTATCGGGTATTTGTCGTCGATAGTCTTTTCATTAAGTTTACGGAAGTCAACTACCAAACGCCACTTTTGTTTTCCCGAGGCATCGACCTTTTTTGGGACCACCCAAATAGGCGAGCTCCAAGCAGACTCGGATGGTCTAATAATCCCTTGTTCTAACATTTTTCCTATTTGATCGCTAACTTCTTGACGATGAACGAACGGGTACCGATAGCTTTTTGTATAGGTTGGAACTTCATCGGTTGTTTTAATACTATGTTTTACTCTGTTAGTGAAAGTTAACGCTTCGCCTTCTATGTAAAACACGTCGGCGTATTTTGAACATAGTGCTAACAAATTGGCCTTCTCCTCTTCGTTGAGATGTTCGGTTCGTAGGCGCGGTATGACCTCTTTAGCTCGCGGCGATATGCGTTCGGTGCTTATGCACTCAACATTGAACGCGGCCGCCTGCGTGGCATGATCTAATGAGAATATTAAGTCATTATTTGTCGGATTAACGACTTCTACTATGCCACGGCTGTTATGAACAGTAGTAATGCATTCGATTACTATGCAGTTACAAATTATTTGTTCTTCAATTAAAATTTCGCCATCCGGGGCGTTAATAGGCAGTCTAACTAGTTTAGAACTATTAGCTGGTATAATGTCCTCATATAGGTTTAAATTTCGAGAATTATAAATTCGAATAGGGTTCGACGCAAACTTAGTAATTAGGGTAAGCTCTTTAAGATCTAATTTGGCTTCCCATTTTGTGAGCAAATCCATACCTATCAATCCGTCAAAATGATCGTGAAATTTATATATAAATAGTTTAATATTATCAGAGTCCTTGAATTCCTTGAAGCAGGGGAGATTGATAGAATAATCGTTCCTGCTTGTGGCATGAACGTTAGTGACCTCGAAGGGGTCGTAGTTTAGAGGGATATCTCCGAAATAATTTTGGACTGCTTCCGGACTAATGAAAGACTGATTCGCGCCTGTGTCTATAAGAAAGTTAAGCGCGGGGTTATGGATTCGAATGTATGGTAATTGCCTTTGAGTTTGCATATTCAGTTCTATCCTAATTTGTTTAACTTCGGTCCCTTGGGAAAATCCTGGCTAGTGGACGCCGGCGGTTGCGCCTGCTCGTCAATAGCTGGCACGCTATATTCCTGTACCAAGTCTGTCTGTCCAGGGGCGTCGTATTCATAGGGATAGGCAGAGTTATAATAAGAACATTCATTATAGTCATCGTAATTGTTAGAGTCCGAGTAGTAATAGTCAAACGAGTCTGGGTGGTAATAATAGTCGTCATAACTCGAACATTCGTTCATATTAACATCGCGGGACTTGAAATAGTTGGTGGGTGGTGGGTTCCCTTGCTTTGCCCAGTTCCAGTTGGAGGCTGGCATTAGGGGTTTAGAAATAAAGTGACTAACGCCGCTCATTGGCTTAGGGCCGTTGTTCCAGGATTGGGATTGATTCCTTGGCGGTGTAGGCATTCTGAATGCGGGGCCGCTTTGGTTGTAACCCGGTGGCGGCGCGCTTAACATTTGTTGCGTGCGCGTTGGGCCACGTGAATGCATAGGCATCCCAAATTGGTGCTGTGCCGGCATGGGGCGTGGCATGAATTGTGGTCTGAAAGGACCAGGCCTGTTGCTGCCGGTATTTGTATTAAATGGTGGTGCGTGCACAATGTTAGGTGGGCTAGGCATCTTAAAATTGTAAGCGTATTCAACTCGATTCGATAACGGCTGAGAGGTGGGCCTCCTTTCAGATAACCCATCGTTCCTACTCTGCAAATACATGGTGTTAGTTTCCTCGTGTACGAATTCAAGTGCCTTTTCAATAGTTTCCGGGCGCATACATCTAATTCGGGACCCTAAGGGGTCCTTTAAACCGCGGAGATAGGACTTCAGTGCAAGGTTACGGTATAGATCGCGTTTAGCGTTAACGACTGATGATTCGCTGTCATGCAATGCGACATACGTCATTACAGTACTAAAAAGGTTTAGACAGCGCTCATAAAATTCCTGCGGTGTACTGGAACCTTGTGTAAGAAGAGCCAAATCGTTATAAAGAGCGGTCTCGTCTCTCTGGTCGGCAAAGTTATTAATAAGAGCACTACGGATACCCTTCCAATCATTAGGTGTGCCACTAGTGTTAATCAAACGGGCGGCGGGCCCTGTAACCTTATTTAAAATGCCGTTCAATAGCGCTAACTGATTTATCTCCGGTTGTCCTTGCCCGTACTGCACAACTAGCTGGTCGCATAGTTGGATAAATCTTATAAGGACGTTTGGGTTTCCGTCAAAGTCCGGAACCAAACGGAGTGCTTTAATGATATTATCAATGTTAGACATTACGGTAGTTGTTTCCGAGTTCATGTTACGTCTAGAATCTATACTATTTTCCCTACGGCTAATTACCCTAGGTGTCCTTGATTCTCTCGGATAGAAAATCTTGGTATATAACTATTTCTTACTGTATAAAAAAAATTACGCACGAAAGGAAAGTAAGCAACCACTAGAAAATTCAGTGTAATTACATGAACATATCGATTTTCGTTGAGCGGTATCGAAGTCTGGATCTCCGGCGCGGCTTCGTGGTTCAGGATCTCCCGGTGCAACGTTGAAAGTTTATCGATAGCGAACACGGTGCGATTACCGAACTATCGCAATACGACCCGGGAATCCTACCGACTGCGCCAATTACGAAGGCTGCGGCCGGAGGACTCAAAAAAAACCGATTAATTATAAAATAAAATTTATTACAAATGAAATTACAATTAGAGAGCTTAAGATATTGACCCGATCGATGTATGTATCTAAGTGACGTGGAGCGGTCACGCAGGCAGGTCCGTGGAGCCTTGTGGTTGGAGTCAGCACATTTCCCCACCTTGCTGTTTCTATGTGGCGATGCGCACGCGTCGGGCGCATGGTCCGCGTCAGCACTTTACTTAATAGCGCTCGGTATAACATACTCGTATCTATTCTCGTCGTAGGTATAGCCGTCCTTCTTTACGACGTAATTTATGAGCAAGAGACCAATATTTTAAGTACTGTCAATTATAATCATTTTGTGTATAAGAGAGTCGACTACAATTATTTCGGAAATACCAAAAAGTTTACAAATTAAATATCTCCAGACGGCATGTACTCGTCGCAAGAAGCCAAAGTAAGCAACGCTTGTTTTTTTTTTTTTGAATGGACTACGCTGTTGGCCGTGAGGTGGCCTTTACAGCTTTACCGGCGGAGGCGAGCAACGCTTGTGTTATGGGCACCATTCAATGGACTGGAGCGATCCCAGCCAGTTACACCCAGACGAGGGGAAATTCCGAAAAAGCCTTTTTCCTACGCTCGAATTACTAGAGTAAGCCGTCGTCGAGTACAATCAACTCGAGTTCATTGTCTTGTCCAAATGTTCCATCAATTTCAAAAGATTCCATCACCATATAGAAAAGTGTGTGAAGTTCACCAACCCGCACTGGGCCATCGAGGTGGACTATGACCCAAATCTCCCTCGTATTGTGGGGCATTGTGCCCGGTATAATAGCAATAGGCTCGCCGACTATTACATTGGGACCATAATACATCAGCGAAGTTTGGGTGCGCTGTGCGCCTTTGGGGAATACATGCGTAATGATGTTTTATTATTTTTCCAGCACCATAATCTGCCATACTTAATTCACTTATACTGTTGGTAGGTCCGTTGGTACCTACACGTCCGCAGTGCATTCCCGGAGCACTATTTAACCTTTTTACTCAGACGGGACATTTCGCTCGGGGTTTTAATTAAACGGGAAATTTGGGAGTGGCCTTTCGGGCGAGTATTTTGGCGAAAATGTCCATGGAACGGGACGCGTAGCAGCATGGACGCTTGTTGTACTACGTATATTTTAAATCACTTAGGTACTGGGAGTCTAGTAATACTTATTAAGAATACTTAGAATACGTGCTATCTATACCAACAGCTGCCCATAATTAATTAAGTATAGTTTTCTCGTCCAAACTGGTTGTCTTGAAGAAATTTCTTTTAGCGATAAGACCGCCAAATAGTACATAGCTACTGTATTTAGAACTAAGAATGTTGTATTATTTTCTTTGTTTGGTGTGTACAATAAAGAGTACTCTATCTATCTCTATACAGATTGTATCTGAAGTCTGAAAATAATTCTCCAAAGTTTACAGGAGCATTGGATATTCAACTGAATGGGTAGTTCTATAAATTTGATTCGTATTCGAACATGTTTTTTTTTCGAAACAAATTTTGGAAATTTCTAATCTCTTGTCCTATGCAAAATGTTCAAGTCTGTTTGATGAACATTATCTAGTAACCACTCGTTGTAGTGTTAGTTACTGTGGTTAACACTCTGAAATAGGTACGGGTTCGATTCCGGTCAACGGCAAATATCGAAATTTGCCCTAGAAAAGGGCAAATTTGCCGTTGACCGGAATCGAACCCGTACCTATTGTACCCGTACCTATGATATTCACACATACTTACTACGATGAGTATGTACTACATACGATGAGTATGTGTTGTCTGGTCTTTGATTAAAGAGGTTTGATGAGTGTGTTTTATCATAAGATTTGTAGGTTTTGTTTGGATTTTTTTTCCTGATATATCAACAATATCTTTAGAAAATCGATCTGTTTCTGACTAAATCTCAATTTTTCTTCCTCCTGCTTTCAGATGAGGTGGACGTGATCGGTTATACGTCGAACCAGAGCGATAGCGAGTCGCTGGTGTCGGGTCACAGCGGTGACAGCGGCGTGGGCGTGGCGGTGCGGCGCGGGCGCAGCTCGCACGCGTCGCGCGACACGCGCGACAAGCACGCGCACAATGCGCGCGCATACAGATCCACGAGGGTCTAGGTCAGTAGTACTCAACCTTTTTTTTCTTACGGGCCACAAATACGTGTTAGGCGATGTGACAATTCAAAATCGTTAAAAAAAGTAACTCCAGATAAGCCAACCACAAAAGCCCGGCGGGCCGCAGGTTGTTATTTGAAGTCGGTGCCAATTCATGTGTGTATTTGCCTAGTCTGACGTAGATTGGCACCTACTCCAAATGTAATGAATTATGGGTTATTTCTAGCTCCTTAATGCACCTAGGGTTTTGAAGTCGGTTTTTGTTTTTTGTTAAAAAAAAATTGTCACACAGCTATTAGCTAGGCCAGTGATAGGCAAAGTACGGCCCTTGGCCAGTTCCTGCCCGCGAAAGCATTTAATCCGGCCCGCCGACGGTCCTTCGACATGAATAGGATATAGCCCACGATAATAATATTTTGACGATCCAGAAGTATAAAGTAGATTCTACTTAGTACAGTGCTCCCTCTCTATAATTCCCAACTTGGAGCTAAAATTCTAAGAATTTCTTCTTAGTGAGGGTCCCCACTTTTTCATAAGAGCACAGTCTTTCTGAACGTACACAAATATACTTTGTATGCAAGTGTGTAATGCTGTAATGTTTTTATATGATTAAAAGTTTCAACACAAAATTTGCTATAATTCTGCATTGATATTTTAGGTTGATAGATAACATTTTATTGTTCAACCTCTTAATGTAATACACACTATGCATGTACGATAACAAAATTAAGTGTTACAATAGAAGTGAGCTCTTCCAGGCAACCTTTGGATGGAGAGGAATTATAGTATATTAAATTATTCCCCCCCCCCCCCCCCCCCCCCCCCTAAGAAAGTTTGCCCACCACTGAGCTAGGCTATACAATAAAATTAGTATATTATATAAGTAGCTATGTAAATAATTTACTAAGTGTACTTTTGTGTTCCAGGTGTGCGGTGCGCGGCGCGCGGCGTTCGCTGGGCCGGCACCCGCCCGCCAGAACGTTACAACTCGATAACGTATAAAAAATCAAAAGTAGAACATTTTGTTGATACATGTACTAAGGCGAATGTTGTTTCTGTGACTGAACCGTGAACCGAACGCCGAACGGCGGTTCCTTGTGACAGTGACTCGGCGACCGACGCAGCCGCCCGCGCCCGCACACACACACACACACACACAAACATACACACACTACACACGACACATACACACACATGTGAACACACCACATTCTGCGAAACATCACTAAGTACAAAATTGCCAAAAAAATATATATTCAAAGGTTTCTTTAATAGATATTCTTCAATTTCTAAAAGATTTGTATATTTTTTTAATCTTTTCGTTCAGTTCTTTTGGAACAGTTATAATATGTATATTACATTGTCATTTCTTCGATTTCTTATTCCAATAGTGAAACTGTATGAAAGTTCAACTCGAGTTCTATTACGTAGGTATGATCTGGGTGTATTGTAACGACATTGCTGTCTTTATCATACATTTAATGTGTGAAAAGGATGGGAATGGCGTGACGAATTTTATTACGTACCTACAATGGAATAAGAGTTGTTTAATGTTGTCGTTTTTATTAATGTTTATGTTCAACTCATTTTATGTAATGTACGCTTCGGGGGGCCAAACGTACAAAATGTAGGCTGGGCCGGTGACCCAATCAGATGACCACGTTATTTTTATATTTATTATTAAATTTTTCTATTAAAAATATTCGAATATAAATTATATTGGTTTTATAAAAAAATCTTTTTCGAAAAGTAAACTCTCTAAGTACTTATTGTTATTGATTTCCACGAAATAGAGAAAGCAAGTTGCTTAATTATAGCGAATGTTGTATAGATTATATCAATTTTATATTTTGTATATAATTATTTTTCTTGTATAAATTAATCAAATAGAGTTAGATCTGTGGAAGGTCGAGGTTTTTTTTTAAATTGGGTATAACACGAAACAAATGGAACCCACCAAAAATTGTATTTAAGTAATTATCTAACGACAATTATTCTCTATTTTTAAATTCAAAATCATACTAACTGATACCGCGGCTATGATTTATTTATATAACGCAAGCGTAGCAAAGAGGTCGTGACAATTCATAAAAAAATCTTAACTTCTTTTTAAATTATTTATCTTTGGTAATGTTAGTATTATTCTCAAACACTATTAATATATTTTATCTTGCCGCCATTATCATGAGTTGTCTATGACTAGTTAATATCATTCTTGGCTACGTAGAAGTTGTTCGTTTCATTCATTCACAGGTGTTGTACCATTATTATTTTATTATAATTCGCAGTGGTTGTAAACAAAGTACGATTATTAAGTGACAAAAAATACTATTTATACAGATAAGTACCTGTTGTACACAAATTATCACTGAAATAGTAATCTATTTGACAGCAATAAAATACTGCTTTCTCGCTCATAATTACGGCGGTGTGAAGGACGGCAACATACTTCAGTGTAGTTTGGTGCAAACCATTTTTTACCATATTTAGTTCACTTATTGTTATTTCTTGTCACATAATAATCGTTCTATAAAACTTGTCTACAACAGCTGGACCCAACATCACCCACTAATCATCATATTAAGTATTAATATTTGAATTATTAATGATCTCATTTTATTGTCACACAACTGCTGAGTAAATGTGTCATTAACATTGATGACATAATGAAAATTATTTTGAAATGAGTAAAAACTAATAAAACAATGTCTAAATAACCAATGCCGCGTTTTTGCGTTTTTTTTACTTAACCATTTATTTTGATTGGCCATCGTAGATTGTCAATTTTATTTATGCACCCCAAAGGCATAAGTGTCCAAGTCTAAAATATGGCATTTTTATTGTTTACTCTGCATAGCAATAATTGCTCAATTTTAGAAATTCTGATTCATTCTTACTCCATACGTTATCATATTAATCGCGTATATGAACTCACGTTGCTAAACCATTAACGCAATGACACAATTATTCAGTTGATAATTTAATTTATGTGGACATTCATGTACCAAAAAATAAATGTATCTACATGGAATGCTGGACAAATACATAACCTATGTACCTAAATACATACTTACATTGAGCGACTAGCGATTTGGTGAGAGAACGATTCGCTTACGACGAGCATGAGTGCGTAGTGTCACTTTGTCACACTTTTTTTTGTAAAAAAAAAAAAAAAAACTTTTAGTCAGTACGGTGTTGGTACTAATGGTCGACTTGCGCCCAATGATCCTCATTTTTTTTTAAATTCTAAAATAGGCATAGGGAGCATGTTCAAATGCGTTCGCGCTGTAAATGTAACTTCGTTTAATTTGGGTTTTTTGTATGAGTGGCGGATAATTTACCGCAGCGCGGGCTCGAAATGTCGGCTCCTTATTACTATACTACCTCCATGGTCAATATAATTCGCACCTAAGTATTGGCAGTAAATATAGACCTGTCTCGATGCCCCAGTGTGCTCAGGGCTTAAGTGTGATAAAGTTACACTAGGCCAACTGCCCCCTTTACCACCACCAACTGTCTTGCAGCAATGTCTTTAATATTACTATGGAGGGTAGATGGAAGGAGTGACATCTGGGTATTAAAAAAGTGTACGTCGAAATGCAATGGTTACTAGTTCAAAAAACTTCTACAATGGCGCTGGTGTCGACAGGGTCACAGGTATGAATATAGGAATTGTGGATGAACTGAAGTATGCCGAGTATACAATTGCTATATTCACACTTGTCACCCTGTCGACACCAGCGCCATTGTAGAAGTTTTTTGAACTAGTAATTTTTGCTTTTCGACGGACACTTTATCAAATTTTTCCCATAGGAGATTGCGCTCCTTCTATCTACCCTCCATTAATATTACTTTCAGTTTTTGACAGGTAACTCAGTACAAAATCTGTCAATAATTGACAGTTAGGTACTATTGAAACAACAATACTTTAAGCGGTGGTGGGAAGGCCCTAAGGCCGTTTGTCCACCGCCGCCGACACCGGACCGTCAACGAGAACGAGATGACGGCGCCGAAGTAGCGATACATGGACTACTATAGCCGCGTGTCCACCGCACGTCCGTCACCCGAGCACCGTCATCTCGGCCGCCAAAGTTTCGGGTAGATCGGCGTGACCGCTAGAACTCTGCACGGTTTTATGACGGGCCGATGCGTGGGCAATACAAAACACACTACCGTCGCCCGGTTTTTGTTTTGTCTGAGATTGAGCCACCGATACTGGCGCAGTGGACACACGATCGCCGTCACGTCATCTTAAACTCGGCCCGAAATAATCTCGTTCTCGTTGACGGTCCGGTGACGGCGCGCGGTGGACAGATGGCCTAAATCTCGAACGAGCAAATCAAGCTTGCGCAATCGGTCCTCTCTATAACAACCCCATAATTTAAACTAGTAGTTTAAAACACACGGGAGTGACATCTACATATGAGTACATTATATTTTTGTTAAATCTATTAAATTACCTAAGTATATCTTGTAATAATTGTTGATTCATTTTATGGTGAACGACTGATTTTTCTTTGTATAATTTAAATATATCACATTGGACGAATAATAAGAGCTTACAGTAAACATTCTTGAAGACATAACTCGGAAATACCACTACACAATATAATATTAGGGTGAAATGACACCTGCCCCATACCACCACCTGGGGCCCGATTTTCGTTTGATAGACATCATTTCTATTCGAGATGTGTCAAAAAATACGACCAATTTGACATATCTCGAATAGAGATTGATGTCTATCAAGCGAAAATCGGGTCCCTGTCTTGCAGCAAAGTTTTTAATATTACTTTAAATTTTTGACAGTCAAAATCTGTCAAAAATGACAGTTAGTTTGGAAACAATCATACTTTGAGAGGTAGGGGTAAAGCCCCTGCTTTAAATCAACTTTATTATCGGAAAACAGCAAATTAATGTGTCATCTCGCCCCAGTTTTATTTCATTTCCGAATTATAGTCTTATTATGTAGACTAAACCCCAAATTTATGGACAATTTAATCCGTCTACAAATGACCAATACAGTGACATTAAGACTCAACAACATTTGATATCACTAAAAATATTTTCGTCTTACTCATACATTAATGCCGTGAGTAGGACGGCAACATAGTGCGTTTTTGGTGGTAAATGGATTATATTTTTCAGTAAATTTTGGGGTAAGAGTTTAATTTCCATGTTATTATCAAAATATCTATTGGCATCCAGTGGGCCCCAGTCCGAGTGATACTCACCCCTCGCCCCGGCCCCACAGGATTAAGGTTACGTTTGAAACATTTTAATTTGCATTGTAAATTTTTAATTATGTTTATAGTAAGTATAGTTGTAAACGTATATCATTTGTAATTATAAAGTTTTGTTTTTAATGGCAGATTGATCTCTTATGGTAAATGTATCTATGCGTTTTGGCGGGAAGCCGCGTGTCTCGTCCGGCGCCATCTTGTTGTGCCCACTCACTCGAGCGCGCGAAACGCGCGATGTACTTGACGATCGCTCGCTTATTGCGTTAGCTAGGTATCTAATCTATGTAACGTCTGATTGCTAGTTTTAATATTGATAAAAAGTCTTAAAGTTTTGACACATTCAATGATGGATCAATGCTATCTTTTGACATAATTATTTAGCAGCAGCCGCTCAAGCCGCCTTTCTGATTAATTTATGGAAACATTTTATTACTCAATTCGGTACTTGAATACTTTTAAACTATGTGCCCTAAATCCATTTTTTTTGTACTGATAATCGGATAGCCCATTGAACGGTAGATAAGTTTTATTACGGAAAACTGATGTTGTATATTGTTTTTGTAAATAAGTCTGTCCCCTTCGGTGAAGCTTTAGATAATAGTCTTTTGGGAATTTGCTCAAAATACTATGTTACATATGAAATGAGTGAAAACTTTGAAAAAGAACTAAGCATTAACTCAAATCAGTACGTAGTTTGCCAACATAACAAGTAAATTAATATTTTTTGGTTCATTATCAATAAGTACATGCATCACAATCCTTTATTATTTAGGTACTTCTGTAGTGTTCACACGAGTACCATTGGTACAGTCAAAATCAAAAATAATTGATGTCTTTAGACACACTCGTTGGTCAAATTGCCTTACTTATGATGTAGACAGTACCAATTAATTTACGAGCTGATGTTGTCTATTGTCAATGAAATGTGGGTAGGTTACGATGCAATAAGCGATCGACGCCATGTACCCACAGTCCCCGATGTTAACGTCACCTACGTCTCTGTCAGACAGAATATAACAATTATCAACAGAAAAGTCTATATCATTCATTCGGATTATTTATGTATTACAAAAAGGATTATTTAATTTATTTGTATAGTAGGTACAGTGCTAAGTAGTATTATATTGTACCAGTGTTTCGCTTCGATCAACCACGCTGCCCTCCGCCGTTACATGTAGTATCCTATAGTGAAATTTGCTTCGAAATCGAGTGTTATTTGGGTGCAAGCGGCGACGGGACGCTTCAAGAGTACAAATTCTGTATAAGCCCCTCACCATGAGTGTTTATTCTAAATGTTAATTTTAATAACATGAAACAGGGAAAGTATCGTCGGAATACAAGATTAGTAGCGCGGGTGTCGTCCGCAGCCTTCGGTGTTGTCTCTTTATACTACCTAAATCTGTATCCTATTGCTACAGTGAGTTTGTGTTGCTATACTCAACTACCTATCTACTTCCGATTATATTCAATCGTAGCGTAGCGCTCAGCGCCAATTATAAACGTGTTTCACTGTATCGATAGGGTATTAGAAATGTACGCGCACTGCGGGGAAATTCTCGCATACATGACATTATCTTTAGTTCGCCAATGTCGAAACCAATCGCCAAATTGGTCTTATTTTTTCGTTTTGTTACAACATATGTCGAAGTAGAGATAATGTCGATCTAGCGAGCATTAGCCCCTTGTACGCGCGCTCCTCTTATTAGATAAGAAAATATGTATTAGAAAAAATGAAATTGCAATAATCAACGTCGACGCGTGCGCCGCGCCTCCGCTACTTTTTACCCAACTTAGTCGCTGTAAAAATTAGTCCGGCGTTTGTAAAAAGAAATATCAGTGCGTTTGTAAATATATTGGAGGCAAAATTTTTATACAAATTATTTCATAAAATATATTCTTGGACCAAGTTGTGCGCGTGGGCGCGGCGCGCACGGTCGGCGCGGGCTGCCGTGAGATGCACTCGGATTTTGAACGAAACTGTATATGTCAAATGACAAGTTCAAATATCGAAACGAACACAAAATGGCCGCGTCGAATGTATTGGCGCCAAATCGTCAACGTATCGAAAACGAACTCGCTTCATCCGAGTTCATCCCTTCACCAGCCCTTCTTTGCCTGGTCGTAGAGGCAAAACATTAGGTACTATGTGACTACTGCTGATGTGACATGGCAGCATTAAGTATTCAATGTAATTGACGAAATGTGGCACATAATTACTATATGTAAAAAGTTATAGAAATAATTAATTTAATAAAATTATAAATATAATTTTGCTGGTATTATTAACCCTATGCCAATCACGAGTAGGTATAATGAATCTCTAAAGCAATAAACTAAGTTTAAATTAGACAAATATTATTTGTGAATAGGCACAAAACGATCGAAAATGACAAGTAGTTGATTGTAATGCGTCACAAGATAAAAACAAATTTAAAAAATTATAAAAACGGTGGGTAGTTGTTAAAAAATATTGTGGGTATGTGCGGAAGCCATTGGCAGTTGTCTAAGGTTTAATGCGTGCTCAAAATCAACCAGGGCAGCATAAAACAGAGAGATTGCATGTAAGTGCGAGCGAGCGCGCAATATACTCTGCTCTGCTCACGTATTTTTGCTCCACCCTCCTGACACTGTCACCTATAGGTGCGAGCGAGAGCGCAATATACTCTGGACTGCTTGCGTATTATAGCTCCACCCACCTGTACAGTTGCGAGTGAGAAAGCAATATACTTTGCGTTGCTCACACGTATTATGACTCCGCCCCCCACCGATATTTTACCTCCTCAATGTTATACTTTCCTGGTACTACACAGTCTTAAGTATGCAAAAGTTGTTCGTTGTGTTCAATATCTATACATCTATACAAATAAATAAAATTGAAGTGTCTGTTTGTAATATCAAAATAACACTTTTTTACCAAATGCGTATGAAAGTATATACGATACCTATAACGAAAACGCAATTTTAAAAATTTTTGTCTGTCTGTCTGTATGTCTGTTTGTTTGAGGTAAACTTCTAAACGGCTGAACCGAATTCAATGGGGCTTTCACTGGCAGATAGCTGACGTTCCAAGGCGTAACTTAGGCTACTTTAATTTTAGAAAAAGCATTAGGGTTCCGCGGGATAAACATAATACCCATATTTCCGGGTAATCTCACTAAAGTCCACGCGGGCGAAGTCGCGGGCACAGCTAGTTTGAAATATATTTGGAATGGTACCGGGAGGGAGAGCATGAGACATGAGGCGGTTGTGTTATCAATATTTGAAATATATTTGGAACGGTACCAGGAGAGCATGAGATATGTGGAGTTTGTTTTAACGACATTTATCCAGCTGAACCTTGGATGCTGAAGCAGCGTTTTGAAGCCAAGGTAGTATTTTATTGTTGTTTTTAGATAACCTACTTTTATATGCAATATTGCAATTTAGGTAACTCCTATTTAGTTTTCCTATAAATCTCCTCTAAATTTATGCACTCCTGGTACTTTTGTATCAAATATTGTCATGAGTTAACACAACTGTTTTATTTTCCTCAAATTAACCTCCTCTAATATTATGCACTCCTGGTACTTTTGTATCAAATATTTCAATATAGCTAACACGACTATTTTGTTCTATAATGTTATACACTCCTGGTACTTTGAATCAAATTGTGTGCCCACCTGTGGGACATTAAACGCTCTGGATGCGACTGGCGCTATTTTAATATCCTCAAGTTTAGATAACATAACTGTTTTACTTTCCTAGAAATAACCTCTCATCTTATACGACCCTGGTACTTTTGTATCAAATATTGCAATTTCACGACTGTTTTATTTTACTAAAAATAACTTCCTCTCATCTTATGCAACCCTGGTAATTTTGTAAGTATTAAATATTGCTATTTAGTTAAGACAGGTGTTTTGTTTTCCAACAGTAAATCTTCTCTCATAATAAGTGCTCCTGGTACTTTACTTTCTAGCTATCGCACAATAGATGTCGCTTCAGGCACTTTCGTGTTTTCTTGAACAAACTTTTGCTTAAGCTATTGCACCATAGATGACGTTAAAAACCTTCACAACCTAGTAACTTTGTTTTCACTGTCACATCACAGATGGCGGTGTTAATAAATATGAACACATGAAATACCTATCATTCGTAGCCCAATGGCAAGTCTATGGATTCTTCAGTTAGGGATTACATATGATATTTTATCGACATTGCTACTAAAATAGTACTTAAAATAAGAAGACAAGCATCAGAATCAAATATTTCTTTATTTCACCTTTATTATAGACAGCTGTGCCGATTCTATTGGCACCAAGCTAGGACCATTGCCGTCCTTAAGGCTATATTGTATGAGCGAGATGGCGATACTATTAGTGTTATCATTTATTTTAGTCTTAGTTTGATGTCGACAGAATCAACACTATTTGGATATAATCGACCAGCGATTGACCAGACAATACAATAATTATTTCACTAAACAACATAAGGCCGCCCGCACACAGGGGCGTCAAGACACGAGCGTAATTTTTTTGCCAATAATAAAACAGGTTTCACATCTGCCAGGCGTCCCGCGACGGCTACTTATTTTTAGGAAACGAATGAAATTTAATGAAATAAGTTGAGGAATGGCTCCACCTACGGCCAGCGGGTATTCAGCCAAGTAATTAATAGCGAGAGAAAATT
This sequence comes from Ptilodon capucinus, assembly GCA_914767695.1. NCBI lineage: Eukaryota > Metazoa > Arthropoda > Insecta > Lepidoptera > Notodontidae > Ptilodon > Ptilodon capucinus. The sequence continues at coordinate 11,183,278 of OU611816.1, read as the reverse complement.
ATATTTTAGGGAAATTCTAGTACCTATCAAGCGTGATACAAAAATAAAACTTATTCTGCATAACGAACTGTACTGTCACATAGAAAGAGCTAATTTTTCAACGAAGTGACATTGACAGCGCGAGCGTAATTTGATTTATGACTTTTACCTTTATCTTTTATTTTCTTTACCTTTATCTTTACTTTTATCTTGATGAATACAAGCCATCGAGCTAGTTATACACTAAGGAGCGGCCCTAAGGAGCCCGAACTGCGGTAAATTTCCGCCATATTAGAATTTGATTGTTTATATTGTTTGACACTTACGTACTCTCTTGATCTTAATTCTAAGATGGCGGATCTCATATGAACCATTATTGCCAACCTTCAAAAAATCGCCGCAGAGCATTACGAAGAGTTAAGTTCTTATGTCAACTCTATCTACTCTGAGAGACAAAGCGATCGTTTACAAAATAAATAAAATAAAAATCATCACGCCTGTATTCCCCGAAGGGGTAGGCAGAGGTGCACTGCAGTACGCCCACACTTCGCCGATGTATTTTGGTCCCAATGTAATAGGGGGCGAGCCGATTGCCATTATACCGGGCACATTCCCCCTCAATACGAGGGAGATTTGGGCCATAGTCCACCACGCTGGCCCAGTGCGGGTTTGGTGAACTTCACACGCCTTTCTATAGACGTGCAGGTTTCCTCACGATGTTTTCCTTCACCGTTCAGCAAGTGGTAATCATTGTTGAAAATGACATTCGCACATGAAAATTATCTCAGAGGTGCGGGCCTGGGATTTAAACTTGCACCCCTTACGTTCAAGGCTGGCGTTCTTGCCCGCGAGGCTACCACTGCTTTTTGGTGTTGACAAAAAATTTGACGCCCGAGTAAAGACGCCCCAATATGTGGCTTCACATAATATAAACATTGGCCTACTATTTGGTTGATATTACAATCTATAACAAGATAATTGAGGTCAGTACACTTATTTACAATGTGGCTAGCGTACTCGTGTCATAATAATAGAAATATAATATCGACGCGGCGACAGTTAAAAGGCGAATTGACTCAAGTGACATTTTGGTAACTTGCCATTTTGGTAATACCCGATACTGCTGCAAAAGTCAAAGTATTATTCGGACTTCTGAAACAGCCTGTATGATACTAAATAATATCAAGAATGTAATATATTAAGTACTTATTCCATACAAGCACCCATTTACGCCGTTGTGAGTAGCCAGGCTGTCTCAAGAAAGGCTCGTCTGGCGATTCATAATGGTGTTTTGGTACCTACTCTTATGTATGGCAGTGAATGTTGGGTGTTGCAAAAAGAGGCATGAGAGTAGGGTGAATGCGGTGGAAATGCGTTCCTTACGGAGTATGTGTGGTGTCACCTTTGCTGACCGATTTATGAATAGCAAGATACGAGATGAATGTAAGTTGAAGGATGATGTGGTGACCAAGATTGAGAAAAGTATGTTGAGGTGGTTTGGCCATGTAGAGAGGATGAGTGAAAGTAGACTGACGAAAGAAATATACCAGGCGAACGTGAGTGAAAATGTCGGAAGGGGGCGCCCGAGGAGGACTTTTCACGGCCAGATTAACGGTCTCTTCCAGAAAGGTCAAGTCCGTAGCACCCTAAACCGACGGAAGTGCATTAAAGATGTATAACTGTGGCTGAAGCGAAAGAGGTATGTCAGGATCGTAGCGTGTGGCAAACGGTAGTCTCTGCCTACCCCCGTGGGATACAGGCCTGAGTATATGTATGTATGTATGTCTCTTTCTCTCGCACGAAACCCAGCTCAAAAGACGGAGAAAATTTATCTGATTGCAACAATATATCAAACTCAATATCGCCCTAAATGGCGCTTAAGTCAATTCGCCTTTGAATCTTCTATATAAAATATTTATATTTACAGAAAATTAATTGTAAATATAATCACACTGAGGCGTCAAGACGCTGACTGCAAAATTATGGCAAAATGAACTCCCCGTCTTTATACATAAAGATTGAATTGTATTGGCACACGACCACGCTGAGAAATTCGCTAGCGAAGTCAATGATATTTCATTGAAGAATGAGCTTTTTGTATTAGTCAATAAAGCTCGTTTTTTATTGGCAATTTTTTTGCAGCGGGCGTCATGACGCCCCACAATAAGCCGAGCTTTAACTGTTATACATGGATGTTATAATATCTATACATTTAGTGTTCAAAGTTAAAACATTGAAATAATTTTGCTATCTTCACAAAATTATGTCACATATAATAAGATAAGTTTTATATATACAGGGTATATCAGAAGTTCGAAATAATCCTTTGGGTACATATACAGCTCATATGTGGATGCTTAGTGAAGACAGCTTATACCTAACCATCATAGTTTCTGTGTTATATACCTTTGAATATTTGTCACAGGTATCGTGTTCTGGCCTTTGGGTACATCCGTAACCCTATTCAGCAGGGTAAACTACACTTAGGAGGGGCGACTACCAATATTCACAAAACAAATCATGCATATTTAACATAGGACTCGAGATATTAAGAGTTATAGAAATTACTACTACTAAAGCCCTTTTAACTTCCCACTGCTGGGCACGGGCCTCCCCTCAATGCGAGGGGGATTCAGGCCATAGTCCACTACGCACATCTATCGGGAACTAGACAAGTTCCCTCAGACGTGCAGGTTTCCTCACGACGTTTTCCTTCACCGTTTCATAGCAAGTGATAATCTCGGATGAAAATGAGATTCGCACATAAATCCCCGAGGTGCGAGCCGGGGTTTGAACCTGCACACTTTGATTTGCAAGGCGAGCGTTCGACCACTCGGCTATCACTGATATAGAAATTGACGAAAAAAAAATTGGATTAACATGGTCTAATTTCGATCAAATTTTAATACAATTCAGTTGTATACCCGATACTGATGCAAAAGTCAAAGTATTATTTCGGACTTCTGAAACAGCTTGTATAATACTAAAAAATATAAAAAATTGGCTTGAGTATATATATTATGTGAGTTGTCGTTAGTAAATACCTAAATCCATAGTCATGATGTGATCCTTAACTTGACTATGAATACTAATCCCAGTTACTCAATCGCCTAACAAATTTAAACGGACATTAAACTCGTTTTATTTTTAATAATTCTATACAACTAAATAATAACTCGTTTTCTAACATATAAATCGTTATTTGATCATATCTAAGACATTAATTGCGATCTAATAAAGCTTATAGTAACATACTCGTAACAATAATACTATGTACTAATACTTAGTACTTTCTAAGTGTTCCTATACTATCTACTATATCGGTTAAAATTGCAATACTTTTAATACTAGAGTGAGCATTTTCTTTAGACAGATAGAAAACTCTTTATTGTACAACAATATTTATATGGAAATTACACAAAATATATTGAAAATACAAGTGACAATAACAGTAGTGTACATTGGGCGGTCTTATCGCAAGCTGCGATCTCTTCCAGACAACCTTTAGGAATATTTTAAATGATATTTCCATCAAGAAAAAAAATACAGGATTGAATACATTTATTTTGCTAAAACAAGACATTTTGGCTATCCATATAAACTTTTTACTTATAGTACCGGCTAACTATCGGTTATATCGAATCAAATCAAATTTATTTGTTCATCCATGAGTGTGCACACAAACAAGTGAGTGCATGCAAGATGTTAAGTAGTAAACAGATGTTCTCGTCATATTTGCCACATATATGGCGTACAAATATTAGGTTTCTTTTTTAAAAAAACATAGCTATCTTATATTTACGCGAATACTATACATTTAAATTAAACTATTTTACGGATTTTATCGCGTTTATTTACTATTTTACGTGAAACACCGACGCTCCACGAAGTCTGAAATCTGTGAACATGTACAGGACCGCACCCGCCATTATATCAGATTTGATAAACCGCATATCCTCGCTAAAGAACACCGACTCCGACCAAGGATGATACGTGAGGCCATTGAAATTAAAAAACATCCTAATTTCAATAGGGAAGATGGCTGGGTGCTACCACCAACTTGGGATCCAGTAATCAATATGATTAAATCCAAAACCAAGTGTACCATTGCAAGACCTCAGGACACCGTAAGCACTTTCTGCGTGGATCGGACCGCAAACAACAACTAAATATGAGGGTACCCAGTTATTAACTATGACATCAGGACGTCTAACACCTCAGTCCCCCCGTGACCATGGTTGCTGTAAAGCAGCCGAAACGTCGGGAAAATAAAATAGTAAATAAACGCGATAAAATCCGTGAAATAGTTTAATTTCAAAACATAGCTAATTAAAAAATATTAAAGGATTGGAACTCTGTCAAAAAAATATTGGTTTCAACCATTAGTGTTGATAAAATTACCTTAGCATATAATGAAATCAAATCGAATACTATATTTTCAATCTACTGTAGGTTATGTAAACGCACCAAGCAATTTTTTTGCTCAGAAAATAATGTGCAATTTTTTCCTATGAAATAATCTATTTGTTATCTTTGGTGTTCAATATCTAAATCTAATATTATTTAAAATCTCTCTGATCGACCCAAAGACAATTCATATCATATCATATCGAGCCTTGGCTGTCCCACTGCAGGGCAAAGACAATTGCTTATTTGTTTTATTTTTTTATAATTTGTTAACGATCTTTATAAGTGTTTAATATCAAGATGTCTTTATGCAATAAAGAAGAAACCATCAAATTCACGTTTACAGCTGTCTAAAGCGATTTTTCGCTCGACCGACTCCTATGACCGTGACCTTGACCTTGAACCAAAAAGTTCAAGGTCAATTTTGAACCCTTTTATCGGTAACAAATGTTCTCCTTATTGACCACATGCGTTGCACTTATAGATAGTTTGTAGGTTACTTGTCGCTATCCTGGACGAGTTGCACGCTGTCTTCGTCCCGCCGGCTGCAGTGCGGCCTCCGCAGAGGACGCGGGTGTTGCAGGAGGGAGAACCGTTCGCTCTGTTGGCCGGTTGGCTTTTTGCTGAACGCATTTCGAAGGTGACTTTCACCTATAAAGTTATAAATATTTTTTTATTTATATATGATTTTTTCCTGTATGTCTTAAACGCAGACTCGTCGACATGTGTATCCTGCCTGTCCTAACCTACGGTGCTCAAACCTGGTCACTAACTGAGCTACAGAAATCTAAGCTCAAGGTTTGCCAACGTGCAATGGAGCGTAGCATATTAGGTGTTAAACGGACGGACCGCGTCAGAAACACCACCCTACGCTCCATTACTCGTATTACTGACGTGGGTGGGAAGACGGCAAGGCTGAAGTGGGAGTGGGCCGGTCACGTAGCACGAATGGACCCGCAGAGGTGGACAAATCGTGTCAACACCTGGATGCCCGAAGGCGGATGCCGGCATCGTGGCAGACCAAGGAGAAGATGGTGCGACGATTTGGTCACTTTTGCGGGAGAAACGTGGCCACAACAAGCCCAGGATAGGGACATGTGGAGACGAGAGGGGGAGGCCTTTGCCCAGCAGTGGGACATACAATAGGCTAATAAAAAAAAAAAAAAATGATTTTTTCGATGCTTTTAGTGAAGTCATACTATATGAAGTCATAGTCAGTTTAGAATTATTGATAAATATTAGAAAAGAATAAATAATAAAAGTGATACATAAGAGTATTTTCATCAATATATATAAAAATCTGTGGCGTCCGCGTTTCCGAACGCAGAGAGAGAAAAAGGGTGTCTATGGTGAGGAGGCGGAACGCTCCGAAAAACGAGCACGTTCAGTGCTCTAAACAACAAATTAATGTTTTATATTATTAAGTGCATAATTGTATTGATAAAGATTATATTATTATATGCACAAGTGGTTTGATTAACACCAAAAATCAATGCCACTTTTCGTTGTAAGCTAACTCCTCCTAAACGGCTGGTCCGATTTGAATGAATCTTTGTATGCGTTTGAGTGGCACCCTGGATGGTTTAGATTCACAATTGGACCCGGTAGGTGGCGCTGCTTTCGTATGTCACTCATTCTAAGGCGGTACGAAGTTCGTCCGGTCAGCTAGTATAACATAGAAGAAATGACCTACAAACTAATTGACGAAAAAAATATGTTTTATGCTGTACAGTTTATACAATAACTAGCTTCTAGTCTTTCTGATGTATAAACAATAATGCTGTAAAGTTTCATCAAAATCCGTTCAATAGTTTTTGGGTGATACAGTAACAACCATCCATCTCGAGCAACGCCACAATGTAAGACAGTCTACACAAGTACATCCAAATAATGAATAATTTTGTTTGAATTCTTTTATGGGACCAAATGGCATCTATTCCGCATCAAACTAAAGAAGAATCACGTAAATTGGATCATAAATCTTAGCGTAATAGATGTACATACATAAAAAAAACCGGCCAAGTGCGAGTCGGACTCGCGCACAAAGAGTCCCGTACCATTATCTATAAAAACGGCCAAAAAAATCACGTTTGTTGTATGAGAGCCCCCTTAAATATGTTGTTATAGCGGCAACAAAAATACATCATCTGTGAAAATTTCAACTCTCTCGCTATCACGGTTCAAGAGATACAGCCTGGTGACAAACGGACGGACGGACGGACGGACAGCGAAGTCTTAGTAATAGGGTTCCCGTTTTACCCTTTGGGTACGGAACCCTAAAAAATAACAACATGCCAATGGAATTGAGAACCTCCTCCTTTTGGTCAGTTAAAAATTATTAAGTGCAGTTCACCTGGGAGTGATAGTGGGCGTCCACATAGCGTCAGATCGTGCGAGCGTGGTGACGCCGACCGCGACGAGCGGGGCCGCGCGCCCGCGCCGACACTCCCCGCACTGCCCCCACTGCCCCCACTGCCCCCACTGCCCCCACTGCCCCCACTGCCCCCACTGCCCCCACTGCCCCCACTGCCGCCGCTACTGCTGCGAGACTCTTCACACCGCGCGCTACGCCGCGGAGATCTACCCATCACCTCCTATCATTTCCAGCGTTACATTAACCCAATCATAAACCTTTATGTTTCAATCATAATGCTGCACTTAATCAATAAATACATACATTTACTATTATTTTCAAGTGAACATTTTTTACTTTCAACTTTTCAAGGAACTTGACCAGAGCCGTCTTTATTCGGGGGTTCGAGAGGTGTGGCACATCCAAGCGCAGTCTTACCCCGTGGCCACAGCTGAGAGCGGCGAAAACAAATGGTAGATGACATATGAAGTATGCCGGCGCTACCGGCGACGCGAACTGTGACCGCGGAGAGACACGCGCGAAACGCGGAGGCGACGGGCTGCGCGGTACGCGAGTGAAACAAATGTACTAGCGAGTATCGAGGCGGCCACAGCTCAGAGCGACACGCGCGGCGGCACCGGTGGACGTATTCGGCAGTTTATTCACTTGTTTCAAGGCAATACCGTATCACTTTTGATAGCTAAAAGTTTTCTAAATACGTCCACCGCTGACGCCGCCGCGGTCGCAACTAGCCTAGCTGTGGCAAGCCACCGCAAATCGCGCCGCCCGCCGCGCCTCCCGTCGCGACGCAAAGCGCGCCGCTCTACCTGTGGCGGGGCCCTTAGGGAGCGCCATAAATTTCGATAGATACCTACTACACAGAGACCACGCGAGCGGACCCACGGGCACAGCTAGTGTTTTGTTGACATGAACAGGGTGGGGGGGCGCGGGCTGAGTTTCCCACTCCGGCTACGAATATGCTTAAGACGACCCTGACCTTGACCTTGACCTTGAAAAGTTGAAAGTGCAATTTGAAATATACAGGGTGTCCCACGGATATGCCACATGGAGGGAAAGTACCTTGAATATTGTAGATGGAACATTTTACTGAAAGAAGACATTATTTAAATTTTAAAAACGAGTTAAACTGCATTCATAGATATTTGAATAATTACATGGTTGAACCGGGAATCGAAACCGTTACACGAGAAAAAAAAAATCCTGGCATGTGGCATATCCGTGCGACGCATGTGTTAAAAAGCGAGGGTGATACATACAAACAATAAGAACATCACGCAAAATTGTAAGAATGTTAGTAACCTTCTCTTGTGAATTGACCGAGAAAGCGCTGTACGAGACAGGGCAGTCGGCGGCGAAGTCGAAGGCGCTGGCCGCGCGATACGACAGTGTGTCTTCATCCGTGCGAGCAAGCAAACAGATATCAGAGTTTTTATTTAAATATAAAACTTCTTCACATAACTGTACCTATTGGCCGTGACCGTGTAGACATAAGTTTTATTTCTTACAACTGTCAGATTTGTCGAGAAACTTACGTCACTTCGAGCCTTTTCTTACTGGGCATGGCTATGTGACGTCATAACAAGCTTTATATTAGCTTGCAACGTATGTATGTCCGGGTGGAATCTTGCAACTGAATTTTAAATCAGTTATCTTTGACCGATTGAGCTGAAATTTGGTATACACGCTTATTTTGGATGACAATGCATGCTTAGCTATGTGACGTCATTCCAATTCCAATATGGCGGATCATCCAAGATGACGGAATAGTTATTTTTTTTGCACTCACAGTATGGGTATCAAATGAGAGGGCTTGCTGAGGAGAACACGAAAACTGAGGGCAATTAAATAGAAGCTTGTTTTTAAAAAGTTTTTTTACCATTCATTTACTTTCTAGACAAATCTGGGTTGGGGTGTATCCTTGGGGGCTCTATGGAGTTAGGTTAGGTTAGGTTAGGGTTTTTTTTGTTTGCGCTGGGAATGCATTTCCCAGCGCAAACAAAAAAAAAAAAGGTTAGGTTAGGTTAGCGCCCCCAAGGGTACACACTGACCCAAATCTGACACTTGCAAGTGATAAAACTTATGTCTACGCAGTCATGCTAAGCCTACTGACACTTGTATATCAAAATAACTTTTCTGATATAATTTAGTATGTTGATATTTTGACATAGTTAAACAAAAAGGATCCAATCCACATCAAGTCAGATTTAAGATATGGCAGCTTGAAGTTTGATAATGTATATCATGTGGGAAGGTAACCTAGATGACAAAAATGCTATTTGCTTTTATTTTCAATGGGAGCTTTTTATTACTGAGACTTCACTGTCCGTCCGTCTGTCAACAGGTTGTCGGTATCTCATGAACCGTGATAGTTGGAGAGACAAAAATTTCACAGATGATGTATTTCTGTTGCCGCTACAACAACAAATACTAAAACACAGAATAAAATACATATTTAAGGTACCATACAACAAACGTGTTTTTTTGCCGTTTTTATAGATAATGGTACGGAACCCTTCGTATGCGAATCCGACTCACACTTGGCCTGCTTTTTATTGATTGAAAAGGCCTCCTTTAGGAACCGGAACTTAACAATTTCTTTGTCATTTTTTTGGATTAGATCCTTTTTACTGAACTACAACCAAGTAATGTTATATATAAGTACTTTATCTTGTCAATTCTGTTGTACACAAACTACTACAAAATTACAGCACTAAAGATATGGCCATCTCGCTCATAAATACGGCCGTAAGTGGGACGACAATATGCTACTATGGCGGAAAAGGGAGGATCCTCCGACCAGACGGGTGTGCTACTGCCCGACGGTTTTTGTCGGGTTCTTGTGTATATGTGCAATCGCTCGGATCGCTTTAATATCGCGATGCAGGATTAGTTCGTATGCGGCGAGGTAGATGTCGCTACATAACGTTGGTCCCAACAGTATCAACATAATTATCAATTGTTAGTATATTATAAATGTTAAGTTGAAAGTAGCTCCAAGCAGCTGAGAATGATATCATATAAAAATCGAGGGGTGAAATGCAATTAAATCGCTGATTCCAAATTCGCCCAAAAGTGTTGCTTTAGTCAAGCCTTTCACCCCTCGATATAGTTATTCTGCCTGTTTATACATACACAGGGTGTATCAGAAGTCCGAAATAATACTTTGGGTACATATACGGTGGCTCATATGTAGATGCTTAGTAAAGACAGATTATACCTAACTATCATAGTTTGTGAGTTATACACCTTTGAATATTTGTCACATGTATCGTGTTCTGGCCTTTGGGTACATCCATAACTCTATTCAGCAGTGTAAACTACACATATGAAGGGCGACTCCCAATATTCACAAAACAGAACATGAAAATTTTACATACGACTCGAGATATTACGAGTTATAGACATTGCCGATGAAAAAAAATTTGGAAAAACATGGTCAAATTTCGATCAAATTTTTATACCATTCAGTTGTATACCCGATACCGATGCAAACGGCCAAGTATTATTTCGGACTTCTGAAGCACCCTGTACATAGATGGCTTCTGAGTTATGTCTGTTATTCCATTGGCCAAGTATACACCAATAAAAAAATGTCCAAACTAAATTAATACAACAAAAAAATAAAATCAAAACAAAAAAATATGTACTTCGAAATAAGTCATCAATAAAAAAAATTACATTATTACCATCTTCCAACAGGAAGGAAGCACTTTTTAATTAGTTTTTTAAATATATTTCTAATTTGTGATTTTGGTCTTTTACCATGAGGCCAGCAGCTTGTGGGTGGTGGTGACCGTATCATGTGTTCATGCACTTCTTTCAGTGTTAACGGGTCATCTTCCATGAAGTCCAGGGCTGTACTTCCGAATTCCTGAAAAAAGTTTAACAAAATTTCAAAGTCGAGGTCAAGTTTGGCCATCTATAAAAATAATTAAATTTAAAGTGTCTGTTTATATTTTCGAAACAACAGCTTTTTACTAAACGGATATAAAAGTAAATGCATACCTACTACAGCCCTTTCAACGTCCCACTGCTGGGCACGGGCCTCCCCTCAATGCGAGGGGGATTCAGGCCATAGTCCACCACGCTGGCCTAGTGCGGGTTGGCAGACTTCACACATCTATCGAGAACTAGACAAGTTCCCTCAGACTTGCAGGTTTCCTCACGATGTTTTCCTTCACCGTTTCATAGCAAGTGATAATCTCGGATGAAAATGAGATTCGCACATAAATCTCAGAGGTGCGAGCCGGGGTTTGAACCTGCACACTTTGATTTAGAAGGCGTGCGTTCGACCACTCGGCTACCACTGCTTTTTAATACTAACAGTATTAATAATAATAAAAGCTATAATTTAATCTTTGTCTGTGTGCAAGCATGTCTGTTTGTTGCTGGTAATCTTGGAAATGATGTGTTTAATTTTAACGAGACTTTCACTTGCACATAGCTGATGTTACAAGGAGTAACTTAGGTTATTTATATTTTATTTTCGTATATAATTATGGTTCGTAAATGCCATACAAACAGAAAAACACACATAAAAATGTAAATCCTTATTGGAAAAGAGCAACCATGGAGTTTCTTGCCCATTCTTCTCCATAGGAAATGCGTTCCGAATGGGTGGTAAAGACACTATTATCATGATTTATTGACAATTTATAAGTGCCTGTATTGGTTTACGAGAATAAAAAAGTCTGATTCTGATTCACAAGCATACCTGTGACATAAGTATTGTGTCATCAGATTCACACTCCTCATGATGACTCTCAATTAGACTTTCTCTGCTTGCCATAACCTGCTGGAAATAAAAAATAATATTATTGTTTATCGGTAACCCATATAAAATGGGTATATAAAAGCAGTAGCCGGCACATTCTGGACCAGACTCGCTAAAGATAGAACATACTGGAAGACTCTGGAGGAGGCCTTTGTCTCAGGACAAGCTAGGAGACATTACGGAACAGTTACTGATTCTAATTAAAATATTATAATTTATAAGCTGTATTGTAAATATTTAATTTCTGTTGCTGTATCATACTTCTAGAATAAAGGCTTTATTTATTTATTATTTTATTATTATTGTTAATACACTTTGTTGTTTGTTGCAAAATTAGCCATCAATATAGGGATACAACGACAAGTCATCCAACATACTAAAAAAATATGGGAAAAGCAAGGAATTTATAATATTATTATTTTACCGTTTTTTACATTGCAACAAGGTAATAGCGCGTAACTTCCGCGTTTCGCACTGAATTATGACTGATAACATATTTTTGTTATAAACACAGTAGCTACCTGAAGGTAAGGGTTGTCCTGCCGTGACAGTCTCAGCGCCTCCATGTCCTGAGCGATGTTCCTCGTCCGTCCAGGGGTCAGCAGGACCGCGGCAGAACCAGTCAAAGGCGGGGACAGCACTGCATCGACGTAACACATATTTCGATTTAACATATTTACATAACGAATTCAGACTATTATCCAACACTTACCAGACAAGGAATCATTGCTCGCTTCCATTTTAAAACTAAATACACTTTCCATTTGAATTATTTACACTAATCTCAAAAAAACTGCTACAAAATCACTCGATGAATACTTCCGAGGGTATGAAAAATATTGTATTGTTATTATAGTAATAAAATGAAATTAACCCTAATAATAATACTATATGAACAGGAACAGCTATGTAGGTATGCTAGCAAATTATTTTTATTGTTTTTTTGTTATTTTCAGGTCCATAATGTATTTTACGAAATAATTGAACGAACGATACTGATAACGATTGACAACTACTTACTTGATTGGTATTTGGTTGACACTGACAGACTACCGACAATGCTGACATATTACTTTTCGTTTGGAAATAGTTCGAAAAACAAATCCAACATGGAAACAGCAATAAACAGCCTAATATAGTGGTTATATGCCAGTGCGACTACATAAGAAATAAAATATAATAGTTGGAATAAAAAGTTACGTATAGCGCTGTTGTTAATATAATACTAATACTATGTATACAATATAATATATATAATACTATTGTCTGACTATAGTATAATATAACCATGGAGAATATAACATATTAAAGTAGGTAATCTGAGTTGTTTTTAGGTGACACAGGGCGGCGGAACTACTTCTTATAAAACCATATAAACCATTTATACCCTTGGTACAAAACTTTAAATCATTTTAATGCAACTTCAAAACAAAATAAGTTTAGTCTTATAAAAAACAAGAAGAAAGAAAACGGTAGTTAAGAAATCCTTGCTGATCATTATGAATTTGCTATTATGATACTGATTAAAATATGATACCTAATAGAAAATTATTTTTGAATGTTTTAGTTTAGTTTCCCAAATTGGATAAACAATTTGCCATAGGGGCCCCACCCCCTCTGCGATCATTTAAAGAGCCTGCGTCGACCAATCAATACGGACAGAGGCTAATGAACGCAATATGTAGCATAGGTCAACAACCGAGGAGCCCGATTTTAGTTTGATAGACATCATCCTCAGAGGTGTCGAGAAAGACAAAAAAAATAAATTCAGATCACATCGTTGTCTATCAGGCGAAAATCGGGCCCCAGCAGTTTTACACTAAGCTCTTTATTTCAATTTAGAAATTGTTCTGTGGGTAATGCAAGCTATTAATATTTGATTGATGGTATCACGCTTTACTTTATTTAGGGCAACGTTTGAAATCATTGGGTACGAAAATAAAATGCAAATACTTCGGAACACAATATAATATGAATTTAATGTGAACAAAGGCACTACCTTATCTATGAAGGCACCTCCCCGGAGATACTGTACTAATAATGCGACAACATTGTAAATAACTTCAGCGTCCATCATTTCAACGAATTTGTAAAAGCAAACATTATTTACATTATAATTTATGCGATCCATTGTCATGTCAGATTTATAGCGATATAATAACTCCATTGTTAAGACTAGTATGTAATTTACATAGAAAATGTATTATCATAATTTAATTTTGTTCGTTATATTTCGTTGTCAGTGAGCACGAAGAGGGCCGCGCTGCCGTACCCGAGTATGCGGCCCTTGATGCCCTTCAGCTTTTCGATGTAGTGCTTGTGTATCTTGGTGCTGGTCCTCTTGTAGCGGAGGGCCGTTATCATTTTATCTACAGTGTAATGCAGCCAGAGAATGTTTGTGTACGGCTCGAAGTTCTTCCAATCATTTCTGAAACACAAAGAAGAGTTTATGAGCTCAAATAGTTTTTTGCATCTTTAATATATACATCAATACATCATCACGCCTGTATTCCCCGAAGGGGTAGGCAGAGGTGCACTGTAGTGCGCCCACAATTCGCCGATGTATTTTTGGTCCCAATGTAATAGGGGGCGAGCCTATTGCCATTATACCGGGCACATTCTCCCTCAATACGAGGGAGATTTGGGCCATAGTCCACCACCCTGGCCCAGTGCGGGTTGGTGAAATTCACACGCTATAGAAAGCTATATACGTGCAGGTTTCCTCACGATGTTTACCTTCACCGTTCAGCTAGTGGTAATCATTGTTGAAAATGACATTCGCACATGAAAATTATCTCAGAGGTGCGGACCTGGGATTTGAACTTGCACCCCTTACGTTCAAGGCGGGCGTTCTTGCCCGCGAGGCTACCACTGCTAGCTCTTTAATATATACTATATATAATAGTTTAGTCTTTAATATATATAATAGTTATTTTTTGCTCTAGTGATGTCGCGTCTAGCCGACTGCATATATCATAAATTGTATCTCTTGGAACCGTGATTTGTCGAACAAATGCCGACACATTGGAGCTTTGTCTAGTTTGACCGAAACCACTGTACCGTGCCTTAGGTATGTGCGCTGCGTGTCGTGTCAGTCCGTCGTTGACGATCACGGCAGTAAACTCGTGCTCTTTCCTTTCCGTCCCCTGCCTCAACGGGCCTTGCTAAAGTGCGGACCAGCGGTTACGGCCAAACTAGTGGAAAAGTTCAGTGATGTCATTCGGTCGACATGTCTGACAGTTTGAAGAGTTATGTTTACAAAGCCTGTAGTTGTAGCATGTGCGCCAAGACTAGACTTATGTCACAGAATATGTTGATTATATCTCTCTCTCGTATGAAATAAGACAGAGAGCGAGCGAACCAATCCGTGACAGAGGTCTTGTTTTGACATGCGTGCTAACACCACTGGTGCTTTGATATACGCGTGCGTGAGAAAAACGTCGTGACTAACCCCAGTTTTTGTCTCATGAGGCGGTAGACCTCGAACTGGTAGTCGCCGACAGCGTCGAAGAGCGACTCGTCGGCGGCTAGGTCGTTGTAGAGCGCCGCGCTCTCGCCGGCCAGCGGCAGCGCCACGCGCGACAGCGAGTAGTCGATGATAGTCGCCGCCACGCCGCAGCGCGCCACTCGGTGCGACCGCCCGCGGACCACGAACGTCGCGAACTGGGGAAGAACAACATTTCATTAAACTTGTTATTATACAGCATATGGTTATCCTATATGTAATTTTTGTATGACAACACCCAAAAACTGTTCGGTGAACTCTTACGGCGCCTCTCGCGGCGACTTAAAGTACAAATTAAAGCCCCGCGCACACCTTGGGGCATCAAATTTTTTGTCAATACCAAAATGAACTCTGTGTCAATACATAAAGACCGAATTTATTTTCATCAAAAGCATTGGCTACCTACGAATGTGAAATTCGAAAACAATCTTGAATTTGTTCACGAAGCATGTCAAAACTACACAAATACCAAAGGCATAGGTATTCCACATTCACTGTTGATAAACCTATCAAATATATTGGGTCGGTGGCAACGGCCGACACCGTGTCGTCATCACCATTTCCAAATGTCAATGACAAACCGAGTAGAAAATGCGCAACACGATGTTTTTGACCAAGATTAACCTACGAAACGGGTCATTGCCCGCCAAAATACACAAGGCTAGTCTAGAGGGCGAATATAGATCAATTGAGACGCGAGCATTTTCTACGCACTGTTCCCCCCGCACTACTACGCATTTAGCTAGTATAGTTCATAAATTACTTTGACTTTTTTAAAGTATAAAATAAATGAATATGAATAATAATTTTACCACAGACAACGATTCAAAGTTTAAAATTATTCTTGTCTATTAAGGAATCGTTTACTCTTTTTATGTCACACTACCTACAGGGGGGCGATTCATCACATCATCTCTAATACGAAAAAATACAACCAATTTGACGTTTTGTTTCGAGATATGTCGAATTAGAGATGATGTCCATCATGCGAGAATTGTGACTATGGCGTCAAGACACGCACTGGCGTCAAGAACTGAATTAAATCATAGAAAAAGATTATTCCTCAACGAAACGTTATTAAAGACGCGAGCAAATTTTACCATAGTAATTCAATCTTTGTGTATATTAAAACAGAGTTCGTCTTGGTATAGGCAGAAAAGTGCAGCGCGCGTCTCAGCGCTGAGCCCGGGGCGTAATGTTTTTTTTAATGAGATATGGAGAGGCAAACGAGCAGAAGTTTAACCTGATGGTAAGTGATCAACACCAGGGGCATCGCAAGTGCGTTGCCGGCCTTTAAGGAATGAGTATGCTCGTTTTTTGAAGGTACCTTGTCTTCACACATATACGATTGATAATTAAAACAATTTAGATATAAATTTGCGGAAGTATGTTAAGGAGTGATTGCATTATTACCTTATCTGTTATCATGAATTAGCAATGATTATCTTGTGTCACGTTTACTACAGTCATTGTTTATTAACATAGATTAGGTAGATAAATAACGTAAAATTGTTTGTTAGCAAAGTCTAATTTTAATATTGACTTTCAGTGTTAGTGGTTGGCATACCTATATACACGAAAACGAAGCAAAGACATAATGGATACATGCATCACCATAAGAGGTCTTATACAATGTTATTCAAAATGCGTAAATATACTAAACATAGTTTGTTTTTAAATAGGATTTATCGAAGTCTGCGCAGACGAAGTCGCGGGTAGAAACTAGTTGTATATAAGCCAGTCGCGATTGTTATTACTAGAAGATGGTATCTATGCAAATATTTGTGTCGTGGGGTCATGTCCAATTTCTCGGGCGAGTTCAGTCGTTATCAGTTCAATTTCGCGGCGTTATCACGAGGTCGATGCACTTCCAACCCGCCGCCGACCGCTATCGCCGTCTGGTCGGCCCGCCTTCTATACCTAACTAAAAGCCGCGCGGGTCTAAAGATTTGAACGAACTAATAACCCTATTATTTGCTGCTGTTTAGATAAGTTATGTCGATTATTGTTGCTACCATTTTAAATTGAGCTAAGCGTATTTTCTTTTTATGGTAGGTGATTTGAAGATATAATATGAAAACTGTTGAGCGATTGTTAAGTTCTAATTGACGTGTCGGTTTTAACTCTATTGAGTAAGGAGCAGAAATGTAGAAAGCGGAAATATGGTATGGCATTTTTTTTTAAAGCTGCGCTTTTTCTTCTAATTACAGCAAATTTTCGAATAAACAGGAATAAACGAAAAACTAGAAAAAAATTCAATGCTCAATCATTCATTTTTCCGTCGCAAGTAGACGAGACGTCGCAGATATTTTTCTGAGGTAAAATTTCGAGATACGACATTACCGCTTTCTGCAGTGGTATGAGGATTGGTAAGTTACCTTTTGTTCTGTGGGCGCTATCAACACGTTGCCCCAGTGCAGATCGCGATGCTCAAACTGAAACGCCTCTTCTCCAACTGCGAGACCGTACGCCACCTGAATAAACCAAATTAAACTATTAATAAAAAAAAAACTGCGTCAAATTGATAACCTCGTCCTTTTTATAAGTGGTGTCAAAAATATGTCGTCATTTGAGGTTGATTACACAAAAGATTGTATTACACATTTTTTTTTATTATAAAATAATAGCTTTTTTAAAACTGTAAACTTTAGTCATTGACATAAAAATGCTAGACACACAGACAGATGTTATAAAACGTCAAGTGATATTAATGAATTTTCTTACTTTGTACTTGTAATATTTTATCGCATCGTGTGTCTTGTTATGATATATCAATGGTTTTAGTCACATAAAATCATGCTACACTAATTTTAGCGAGTCATCCACCAACATTATTTTAAGAAATGATTCTAAATCCCCATAACTCTTATTTTTATGTACATTAGAAACTGTAGTAGGTTTATTTTGTCCCGCTACGTTTCTTTACAGGGAGAAAATATGAACGTCAGTGGATGGCCCGTTAGAGACAACAAAAAGTAAAATCCACACATTGGCCGACACGAAAAGCAGGCGGTACCGACGCAGAGGATAAGTGATAATCTAGTCAAGATAAGTAGCAAGCAACTTGAACTAGAAGATCACATATCATCCGCGAAGGTCTAATGTGCATGCAGACGAGTGTCGCTGAAAAATAAAAATAAAAAAACAACAAAAAAAAGTGCTAAACATTGTCAACTTGTAAGCTAAAAAAAAATACAATTCAAAAAAATTACAAAACAGTTATACTACAACAGATAATAGTAAAATTGTTAGCTTAGATGCTGCATCCATGTATTGCGTCAACTCAGTAGAAAAGCCGAAAAAAACAAAGAGTCCTCGGCGCAGTGGCCTTTGGCGCAAAATACACAGAAGCGATGAAAGATTCGGATACGATGCGGATGTGGATCGGATTTGTTGTCGCTTCAAATTTTATTCGTACAAAATGTATGAAAGAGATGCGTCGTAAATTACACAGAAAGGATGCGGCGCGGATTTATCACTTGAGAATCCGCGCCACCTCGCTTGCAGTTGCGACCGACCGCCGTGCGAAGAGCACGTATCGCTTGTTATACAGTACGAATACAAGTTTGAGCAACCAAAACGAAAAATGCGTGACGATATGGAATTTAATATAAAGTTCTTCTGAAGAGGACATGTTTTGCAACAAAGTCAGCCTATATAACAACGATCTTAAGCAGATCTTTGCCTTTTATATGTAATTTAAGTCGCATCGGTGCCGTATCCGTCTCTCATCCGAATATTTCATCGCTTCTGTGTATTTGGCGCCTTAGGCCTTTGCCAGTGGCCGCCAGACTGACCCAATATGTGGATGCAGCACTTAAAAAAATATATATTTGAAATTAGAACGAAAACAAAAAGTTTACAAATATTAGACGCACAGTTAGTTCCAAAAACATCGGTCCCAACTGCGAATCTAGCTATTTTGTATGTCAATGTAAATTCACACAGAATAAAAAAAAAACACAAGCAGCATACCTGCAAGAATAACGCGTGCGCCTGCTCAGCGTTGTTGAACTGGTAGCTTTCCAGGTCCAGGCCAGCGTTGGCTAGTTCCAGAACAATGTACTGCTGGTCCACTGGTAGTATTGCTGGATTGTCGTTCTCGGAGCCTTTACACTCGTCGTACAGGTCCCATAAGTCGAGGAGGCGGGATGGATAACTACCGTAGACACACCTTACAGCCAGTACCTGATGAAAACAAATCAGTTCAATCGGTTATGCCTGAGGAGTTGATGTAACAAGTATGAATACAAACTGCTACTAGGTTATCGAACGATATCGTCAATGCTGGCAAAACTCCATAAATTAAGATTTCAAAAAAACTGCTACTAAAATATATTTGGCAGCACTAAAAATATTGCCATCTTGTTCTAAATTTAAAAAAAAAGTGAATTGTAAATGATGATTCCACATATGAATTAGCTGATGATATGAAGCTGTGCATAAAATGAGCAAATGCTTGACTTTTTCTTTTATTTAAATACTTAATTATTATTACAATTTAGAAAATCGAGTTAATTGTTTAAAAAATCAGACATAAATAATATTGATACTGAGGTTGTTGTTAATATGATATATTGTTCAACGCAACTAGTCAAACTTAACAAACACAGGAAGTCAAGATCAAGTGGAGACATAGGAAACGAATTAACTGCTGTATTATCGCTAAAGGTCGCAACTAATGAATGCGTATTTATTTTGCACTACAAGGACTGCTGTTATCAGTAGATAACCTTATTACAAAGTATTAGTAACTACACTGAATGTCTTGAAAGGAGGATTTTTGTCAGAGTAGGTATGCTATTATAAAAACAATGGTTTATTTCCCTAGGTATTATTAATGTTCTGTTAGGTATTATTAAAAAAAGATGCTGAACCATAAAGTAATAGAGGTGTGCAACGGTTACATTGGTATGACGCAACCAGCTTGAAATTGGGGCAGCAAGTAGATATTCCATTGAAGAGATACGGTTTACTGTATTGCTATCGTTTAATGATAGCGCGCCTCATTGTAATCAAATTCGTTATCATTTATTGTTTTGGCGCACTCCCTATTTTTGGACGTGATCTTACGATATCAAAATGTACTTATTTAAACGTGGATAACTCGTATTAATTACAGCCGGCATTTTTTTTTCATCGCAAATACCTATTTCGAGTTTATAATAACAGTGTATTCACTCTATATTAAAAAAAAAACAATCCCAGATAGGGTTGTTGTACATTCGTCACATTTTTAAAACTCCATACATTGAAAGTAAATTCGCCACATCCATTAAAAATATATGTTAATTCGTCACAAGTAGATAAGCGTTATTGTAAAGTCGTCACAGGTCTTCTTTTTACATTATTTTTTCATAAAGTACCGGTAACATACAAAGCTAATAGTTTCTAGCGCTCGAAAATTTATTGCAAGCCGTATCGGATAACAACACAGTACAGTGACAATTTTTTCTGCTGTCTGTACGAACAAAAATAATGTGACGAATTTACAATAATCAAAATTGGTATATTAGTAATTTTCCTAAAAGTAAATAATTGTGGCGAATTTACACATACTTTTTTCTGTGGCAAATTAACTTTGTGACGAATTTACAACAACCCCCCAGATATTGCCTGACACTTTAGTACATTACCCAACTTACATCTTTTCTGAAAAAATTGTTTTCATACATACAACAAACGGTTTGTTTTCATATTTTAAATTCAATTACGAACATAACATAAGAAAAAATCTTCAAAAATAAAATTTATTAATGTGAGATTAAATGGTCTCTTGAAGAATAGAACGATTTTCAAAAGTACCTGTTTTTCCTTGCCTTATTATGATTTTAGTGGATAAAATATGTCTTCATGGCTCATCATGAAGACATATTTTATCCACTGAAGCTAGAATAACTTGCCTAATACTCCATACACTGATTATATTTTGGCTATATTTGATAAAACTTTTTTTACGCATTAAGTACAATTGTTATTCTACAAAGGTAGTCTTGAGGCACTGTATCTCTGTAATGGTATTCCACGATATTCGTGTTACCTACCGCAGTTCTCCCGATGAATGAACCAGTCAATAAGCAAACGTAAAGAAACGGTATTCAGCACAGTATCGTCAATTATGCCAATTATAATGCAGCTGTTCAAAGATATCGTCTTGTACCGATAACTGTGACCTATTTAGCTTATCAATGACGATAATGCGGTTCGAGAAACTATTTTACATTCGGAATTACCAACTTAGGTATAACGATTGTAAGGTTTACATTCGAATGGTCATGATTTGGTGAAAAATGGTTGGTGGGACGCATTATTAATTTTGTATTTATGTTGTTATAATATCAATATGGTGATTCACGTCAGTGGTTATATGTAAAAACGTTTTCACTGCGCGGGTGACTCATATTCCTAGAAGCGTTTCGCTCTCACGGCACGTAATGTTTTGGCATTTGGCGATGACCTCATTTTCTCAGTAGTTATGATTTTTTTATGAAGATGGAATTCAAATAGAACATAATATTTTATTTTAGTTAAGTAAGCAAACACACTACATAGCTTATAAACAGACGAAACACATTGTTTTATAGTTTAACATAAACCCCAAAATTATTAAAACTTTCATCTTACAATTGTCAAATCAAACAAAGTGTTCTGCAAAGACACAGTAATTGAATCATAACATTTTATACATTTGTACTATGAAAAAGTACTAGGACTGCATAAAATAGAAGGCGACTGCAAACGAGTAAATTCTTCCTGCATACGCTGTTATAAAACATAAAATAATAGAATTCCTTCTACAGGGACTAAACTGGGTTAGCCATCGGAGTCGGATCAAACGTTCTTCTGTTTTATGAGAGCTTTTCGATGGTTCAATTTAATGCACATCCATGGCTGCTCACTCAGAAAAAAAGGTTTGTTTAAATGGTAAGTCTGATGAATTAAGCCCCGAACATACTGAGCAGACTAAATCGGACATCAAATTTTTTCCACATACCAAAAACGTACTTTGTATACATATAAATAAAGATACAATTTGTGTAAATGTCGATGTCCATGAATTAATACAGTTTATTTCGGTATGGGAAAAACATTGCATGCGAGTAGTTATAGATTAATCTTTGTATAAATGAACTGACGTGACCATTTTCTCGCGTACGTACCTACTCGTGCGATGCGCGACACGTGTGTATTAGCATATTTTATGTAGCACTGTCACAACGCTCATCTGCACAAGGTTTTTTGCACATAAATACAAAGGTCGCACACATCGCGAGCTTCCTCAAAAATTGCAGAATCCGGTGAAAAACGACCAAATTTATTAATTTAAACAATATTATGGGTGCCTATTTGGTTGAGTGGCATAGACGAGAGAACACACTTGCAGTTGTTTTTTATAATATTTTACAACCTTTTTGGCTATCCATGGCCGAGAAGAATAGAACAGAGCCAAGGTCGACGGTACTTTATTACTTTTTTTCACTGCCAACTGGCAGCATCCAACTATTCGAAGGGACAAAAAAAATTAACACAATTAAATTTCGAACTATCTTATGACAATAGCAGGTAGGAGTCAAGGAAGTCCAATAGACTCAGACTTCGGCAGGTAGATGAGTTTGTAAAAATATAAATCAAACCAAAGGCATTTGAATGAGACGAAATAACTAAAAAGGTAAGCCCATAGAGGTCGTAACTCGGTAAATTATCCTTATGGTTCTGCATGACGTCTAAAATGCTAATTTACCAACTACGATTGCATACATGTTTATGGAATACAGTAATTACGTAAGCATGAGTGACGTCATTCCCGATGACCATTTTAATGGACTTAATAGCGGGCTATCGACTAACGTAAATCAATAGAGATGTACCTACTAGACAAACGTGACTTATCTATTTCTCAAAAAAATTGTAACTGATGATTTGTCATAGAAATATGTATATCTTATAAATATTGATTGGTTAGTACCTACAAGAAGATAAGTACTTAACATTGGGCTAAGTTTAAAACTTGAAGAAAACACGAAGTTTAATTATCTAACGTTTCACAGTAGGCTTTGCATGACCGTGTAGACATAAGTTTTATCTCTTTCAACTGTCAGATTTGTCGAGAAAATGACGTCACTTCGAGCTTTTTGTACTGACATGCCTACAGATCCATTGAATATATAAAACTGGGCTTGTCTTTACCCTCTGTTATATCTCTGCATTGCAATTGTCATTGGCTACCTAATCCAATACCCATCCTTACCAATTCCTCTTTATCTCGTCCAAGTATCATCCTATGCGTTATTCAGAGATGCTGTAAGAATCAATTATGCATTCGGTGGAAACAGTAGCTTCCCAGGAGTTCGCTAACTAACAGCGGAAACCTACATTCATGTGAGTTAACCTTTTACCAAGAACAGGACTGTCAAAGCAATAGTTTCAATATTATTTTGATGACAACTGACATTTTGGTTATCCATAGAAACCTCAGAGTAGATAGAGAACCCCTAACGACCCCACTCTTCGTAATGATCTGCGGCGATTTTTTTTAAGGTTGGCAATGGTTTATCTGAGATCTGCCATCTTAGTCTTAAGATCAAGTAAGTACCTAAGTGTCACTAGTCAAAACTAATATGGCGGATAATTTACCGCAGTACCTACTACCTCCATGATAGAAACTTCTAACTAATACTACCGGTCCTCTATCGCTTATCTATGCCAAAAAAAAAAAATGTGTCGGCCATAAACAAGCAAAGGTTACTTTATTATTCCGTTATTACATAACAAAAGTCCTTTTCGTGACAATAACACACCAACACAATGCGTTACGTAACACACTATTGTTTCGCGCATAATTTCACACGTTTGATTCACACCTAGGCAGGTCGTGACACATCGTTCACAGCATATTTTGGTCAGTCACCTTTTGGGCAGACGTTATTTGTATACCCTTGGGTACGGGCACAGGAGTACTCCCCTAGGGATACATTTGACATTGGCAATCGTTTGGTCCCCCAATTCCGCTTGCCTCGTCTATACAACTGCAGAAACTGACTGTCAAGGATAAATTCCATTCAATATGAATGTAATTTACCAAGTCAAGAGTTAAGGGCACGATAGCACGAGGCAGACCTAACAAGACCCATGTATTTTGACTGTTCCATTGAAGTGTAATCAGGGTAGATTATAATTTTTTTTAGGCTTCTGACTGTCTGTAACCATTTTCGTTACTCATATTTGGGAACGCAATAAACGTGATCTCCCTCCCATGTTTGTGTTAACCTTTATTCTCCAGATACATTGCAGTGCACCCACGTTTCGCCGATGTATTTTTGGTCTTATAGTTCACCTATGTATTGTTACTTTAACAACTAGTCGGTGAGCTCATTGCCACCGGACATTAACCCTCAATGCGAAGGGGATTAGAGATGACAGGTAAATATCACTATGATACTAGGTATATGTTCTTTATTGGATTGAACATGGTGTGATTTATTATTAGGACATTTTACGAACATAACATGTTATCTATGATATAATGATAATAGTGTGTGTAGTGAGCATAGACAAAGATTTAAAAGAGACTTACCTCATTGAAAATATCAGTGGCATTCTCTATAGCGTGCAGATCCAATGCGTCGACCTCCTTGCCCTCATCAAAGTGTAGTTGAACATCTGCTATGGGAGCTCGTAGTGCACTTAATTCCCTGAAAACACATACTCATTAGTGGGCCATACACTATCCTACTAATATTATAAATGTGGAATTTTGTGACAATGGATGGATGGATGACGTTACTCTTTCACACAAAAACTACTGAACAGATTGTAATGAACTTTACAGCATTATTGTTCATACTTCAGAAAAACAAATAGGCTATAATTTATAACAATATTGAATAACCGAAGTCTGCGCGGACGAAGTCGCGGGTAGATACTAATCATTCCATACTGCAGGATTAAGTATTAGTTCGTCGCGGTGCATGCTAGTGCGTTCCCGTGGCGCCCCGCTATATAGAGATTCGTGACTACCACATAACCCTGCTACGTCCCCGAGGTAACAGGGTATCCATAAAGGATTTTCACACGTTTAAAAAATGGATTATGTAATAAGTAATGATTGAACGTCGGTAGTAGGCCCTGGCAAGACAAAATGAAAGACAGAATGATTATCTAAGGATTGTACGACACTGTTGAAACAGGTATCAGCCGTGCTCGACCCTACAATTATTAAAGTTTGGTCAGTCTGAGACCTCTACGACAGCTACCAAATAATCCCTGAGCACACGTTGTCGTCAAGACAGCGCGCGTCATAATTTAAAGGAACTGTGTATCAATAAGATTGAATTTCTGTGGTAAAAGCAACGCGACCACGCGTCATATTTCGCTCGCGCTACTTCTTTGAAGATAGAGCCTTTTCTATGCGTCAGTACAGTTCGTTTTAGTACAAACTGGCAAACATTTGACGAGAGCATCTTGACTCCAAAATATACCCGGCCCTTAATAAGGAGGGCAAGTTTAGTCTGTGCACCAACAGAATTTGAAACTTTGACGCATTTTATTGTTTTATACAACTCACATCAGCATCCCGTTGGTCAGGATAAATAATTATTTCGTTGTGAAAATGTTCTTTGACATTTTCGCATCGAGACGGTAGCGCCGCGAGCGGCAAGGATATCGTTGTCCTACTAAAATGTATCTGTGCAATACAATTACATTAAACATACAGACCTAAATTTTGTTGAACACAAAATAAGACAAAACTAATTTTGGCAGCACTAAAAATAAGTTATTGGTAAAAAAAACTTTTTAAAAATAAGCTTTTATTTAATTGCGCTTAGTTTTCGTGTTCTCTTCAGTAGGCCCCTTTCATTTGATACCCATGGTGTGGTAGTCCAGACAAAATAACTATTTCGCCATCTTGGATGATCCGTCATATTATAATTAGAATGACGTGGCATAGCTAAGCATGCATTTTCATCCAAAATAAGCGTGTATACCAAATTTCAGCTCAATCGGTTAAAGATAACTGATTTAAAATTCAATTGCAAGATTCCACCCGGACATACATTGCAAGTTAATATAAAGCTTGTAAAATATTGCTATCTTGCTCATATGTTACAGCCCCGATAGGGTCAGTAATACACGTCACTTAGTATAGGGTAGTTAATAGTTATTTTCGATGCCAACGAAATTTGTTTTTTTTTTTGTGTGCTGTCAGTACCTATGTAGTTGTTTCTCTGTCTCTCTATTTGGTGTGAAAAGTCCCTACATTCATAAAGTTGATCAAATCAACAACTAGAAGTATAAAATAAGTAGTATGAAATGAGCCTAAAAAATGTTTACTTGTTAGTTGAACTATTTAATTAAATTATTTTTCGTAACATTAGCACAAATGATAGGCGTTTTAAATGGGTAAATGATGTGGTTAGTGATAGGTATAATTATAATATAGGAATAAATAATATAATATAATAATTATAAATACGATAACTTTTGACATAAAACCATAGATAACCCACCATAAGTTTCACACAGTAATAGATAAATAAGTCTCTATAGGTACGATTCGTGTGTGACACAAGCCTCCCTTGTACAGAGGTCAATACAAAGAGTTCAAATACCTAAACGTCTCAACACAAACTCTCGATAAGGAAAGCAGTGAAATGTGAGATGTATTCTGTGTCACATCAAGGTATAGTATAGTGGTGTGCAGAGCATACAGAATTCATCCATTTCAATCAAACAACCTAAGAAGTACCAGGAAAACATAACACTGAAAGGTTGCGGTGGAAGCAAGAACAAAAACATATACTATCTAGCTAGACCAATAATTGTTGCAGGATAATAGAACATAGAATTATAATTGATGTAATACCAATAATAGAAAATGATTGATGACTAAAGTACCAGGATAGCACAAATTAGGTCACTTACATAGCAATCACAATCTCAGAGATGACCTCGTGGTAGTCCTTCTGGCACTCTCCATTGACCTTGATGTTTCCGGCGATAGGTACTATCTTCAGCACGCGCGCGCGGCCATCCCGAGCTCGCCACAGGAACACCTCGCCGTACACACCCTCGCCAATCTTGTGGCAGTTCTTCAATACCCTACAAAATATATTATTTAATGACCCAACATATTTATAATATTATTTTAAGCGCCAATTTTTAAATAACGTCTCTCTCATCTCGTAACTTCGGCTACCGGCACTCTTTCAGAAATGTCAAGTTCGAAGCAACTACAATCAACAGAAGTACATACAAAGATGTATAAATGTGAATGAATAGAAAGAGCTGTCAGGGATCCTAGAATGGCAAATGGTAGCCTCTGTCTACCCCCTTGGATACATACAGGCTTGAGTGTATATGTATGTACATAGATTACTCCCAAAAGTGTGCAGGTTCAAACCCCGGCTCGCACCTCTGGGATTTATGTGCGAATCTCATTTTCATCCGAGATTATCACTTGCTATGAAGCGGTGAAGGAAAACATCGTGAGGAAACCTGCACGTCTGGGGGAACTTGTCTAGTTCTCGATAGATGATAGTGTGAAGTCTGCCAACCCGCACTGGGCCAGCGTAGTGGACTGTGGCCTGAATCCCCCTCGCATAGAGGGGAGGCCCGTGCCCAGCAGTGGGACGTTAAAAGGGCTGTAGTAGTAGTAGATTACTCCACGCATATCCACATAAGAAATGACTATTTGAAGTAATTAGGAAGTTTAATAGCAGTGGTAGCCGAGTATAGCAGTGGTAGCCGAGTATAGCAGTGGTAGCCGAGTGGTATAGCAGTGGTAGCCGAGTGGTCGAACGCACGCCTTGCAAATCAAAGTGTGCAGGTTCAAACCCCGGCTCGCACCTCTGGGTTCCATGTGCGAATCTCATTTACATCCGAGATTACCACTTACTATGAAACGGTGAAGGAAAACATCGTGAGGAAACCTGCACGTTTGAGGGAACTTGACTAGTTCTCGATGTGTGAAGTCTGCCAACCCGCACTGGGCCAGCGTGGTGGACAAAGGCCTGAATCCCCCTCGCATTGAGGGGAGGCCCGTGCCCAGCAGTGGGACGTTAAAAAGGGCTGTAGTTAGTAGGAAGTTTAATCAAATGTTTTCAAGGCATACAGAGCCTCAGCTATAAATTCAATAACTGTAAAGAATGTCAGATTATCAAACATAAGTGTATCTATTAATGAGCATTTCATAATCCAACTTTCCATAATCATTAAAAACCATTAGGCAGTAGGTAGTTAAGACTGTATTTACAATGTCATGACACAACTGATGCATACTCTTCAATTTCATGACATCCATGTGCTTTCTAATAGAAAATGTTTATGATTAATGAAGATTCAGACTTTCACTTGGAAAGAAATCAGCGTAAGTGTGTATCCATAAATTCTAAAAATTGTGCCATAGTAATCCTTGCTAAAAACTGTTTATTGGCACTAATAGTAATTAGTATTTAAATTATTTACAGCTACATCTATACTAATATTATAAAGAGGAAAGATTTTTATTTTTGTCACTGAATAACATAGGCTATATTTATTTATGTTTGTGAAGCCCGTGCGAAGCCAGGACGGGCCTCTATACTCATAGTATGATCCCAAACTAAGCAACACTTGGGCTATGGATACCATACAATGGACTGGGGATAATCCCAGTTACACGCAGACTAGGGCAAATTCCATAACGGCAATGTCAAAAAAAAAAATACTGACTGGAAATGAACCTGCACCCATCTGGTGTAGCCACACACCCTCTGCTCAAACCACGAGGACCAAGGTATCATCATAGGAATCAAAGAAACGTCATATTCAATAAAAAATACACAAGGCAGTACTTAACCTTCAGTGAGTCATTTCAACATGGTATTTTCAATGCAAGAAAACGCGCAAAATATTTATTTCAGTAAGACCATGAAAATATAAAATATGTTATCTTAGTGATTGCAATAATGGTGGATGTAAAAATGAGTCATCTCATTATATTGGCAAACATCAAGTGATGCCTTGTTGTGAAATGGAAAACAATAAAAATTTATTCCATCAAGGGTAATGTTTATGTGACAAACAAACAAACAACATGAGCAAGTTGGACAAAAATATTATCACCCTCTATCCTTATAAACAATGTTGTAAATTCTCAGTAAATATGTACCTACCTCAGTGTTACCAATGTTTCTAAACTAACACAACACCTATTCCTACACAGAAACATTGAAAAATTAAAATCAACCAGCTAATAATGTTTAGTCAATATTTCCTTTAAAGATAATTGCCAGTCTTTTTTCATTTCACCTTTAAAATTAACCAACTGTGACTGTTATGTAAACACATTGCAACTAGGACTAATCTAAAATTGCTTCAATTTCAACTACCTACCTAACTTAAATTGCCACCCATTGCAGTCTATAAGTAGGGCAGTTGACCAATTTTACTTATTATATTTGTATGTCATTGAATATTAATGTATTAAAATGTAGGGCACAGTCATTCTTATGCTTATCTGTCAGGACACCTACATACAGACAGATGTTTGGTATAACAACAAAACAATGCCACCATTTTGTGTTTGCATGACCTATTTACCCGCCAAATTAGCTTTTTATCCACACCCGGCACAAATATAAAAAAAACATACGCCAAAAATGCTTTTTTTTAGAATTAGAAAACATAGACCAATTACTCACGAGTCTGGATAACATTCATCAAAGAGTATCGTGTCCGCTTGATTGCATCGACGCAAGACGTAATCCCGCGCTGTCGCTATACGGCTCGAAGTATCATGGAAGTTATCTATTACTGTGACCTCATGCGCCTGATCAGCGATCGACAGTTTAGATAAGTCGACAATAGTATCATCACACTCCTCGTTCAAAAATCCTGGAATACAGAAGGCGTCATAACGTCCAATGACATGACACATAGTAGGAAGTAACTCGAGCGTACTTTCCCCCCGTGCGTGCGTAATTTCGTTGCGTCAACGAAATCACGCCATGCCGTCACATTGAAATCCACGTTTAAACTAACCTGTGTATTGCAGGGAAAGATGCATGCACTTGGCTGTTAAACACTTTATTCGGAACAAAGGGCGTAGAACCAAGCCAATATCCCGTTACGGAATATAGTAATGGCAGACACTCAGATTTTGTTTATAGTACAAACACAATAGCACCGTTTACAAAGTTTATTTCTACAATTTAACGTGCAATAGCAATGAATACTAATTTCACTGTGTAACTTTAAAGTTGAATCACGCAATTTTTAAATAAAAAATAAAATAAAAATTGTGGACAAAGACCACGCAGCGTCTTCTTCCACGAAATGACACGGAATGACCAGAGACAAAAATCATATCGTACTTATGCAAGTGTTGCCATAAAATCAAATTTAAAATGTACCAAATTTAAAGAGAAATATTTTATGAAGCTCGAAAATAATAATTTATTTACCTTTTAAATCATCAAATACTGTGGTATTGCAAACGCTTGAATTGCTAGGATCCTGAAAACAAATTTAAGAATGAGCACTTATTCAATTTAACGTTTTAAAACTAGGAAACTGACGCTTACTTTTACAATTCGAATTGTCGATCGACTAGGTTTTGATATAAACGTGCTCCTGCGACTATTGATGGATTCATCATGAAGGGAACCTGGAATTGTTGAAAGTGTTAATATATCAGATTTATAATAAAAATTCCAAAACAAATTTTCCCAAAATAAAATAAATATAACCTGACATTACACTGAAACTTTGGATGGAAGTGTCAGATTGATGTTTTTTTTCCACATTTCCATTCTACAAAAAATACATGCCAACTAAAACTTACAAAAAAAGGTTTTGTAGAGTTAATTAGATCCTTCCTTTAATATTTAAATTCTACCTGAAAAAAATATATTAACACAACATTGAAACCTACCATGTAAATCCTGCATTTCCATTGTGCTAATAACACTCTGTCTATATTTTCTTCCCTTCATTGCTATGCTTCTATCTTCTAAAATCGACTGGTCAAAGTGATCAGCCATCATTGTCATCCTTCTGAAAATGCTCAAAGATCTCTCCCATTTCTTGCCAGGCTGAAGAACGATTCCTTGTTTTATATCAAAAGTATTAGACTTTCTGGTATCATTTGGACTTGGACTTCTAGAATCTTTTAAAGTAGTTTTTCTAGATCTAATAGAACTCTTTCTGGCAGCAATGGAGCTTTTTCTAGTTGTTATAAATGATATTCTTGTATCATCCTCTGCAAATGCTGTGTCTTTATCATATTTAGGAATTGTATCTTTGCAACTGGTTTTTGCAACAAGAGTATCAGATTTATCATGCAAAGACTCATTAGACTGTTGTTGAGGATCCATTAAACTTGTTATGTTATCGTGAGGAGTCATAGTTTTACGAATTATAGTAGATTTTCTATGCTTAATAGAACTCTTTCTGGCTGCAACAGAACTTTTTCTTGTTGTTATGTTCAACGATTTTCTTGTATCTGCTAAATCGGATCCTTGATATTTTTTAAGATTGGTATCCTTGCATGTGACTTTACTTAAACCAATGGGTTCATTTGTGTCTAATCTATTTGGTGTACAATTTGTTTCCAAAGTATTTTTATCAGCATTGTTAGTTTCATTGATAGTTTCATCAACATTACTGAGAACAGTCTTATCACATCCAGTGCTTGAAGAAGCATAGGAATTATCAAATGTTGACATCAAGGAGTTATTTTTTACTTCATTCCTTCTTCTTGTTGTTACAAAACTGACACATTTTTCACCAGAGTCGCTATTATCTTCGAAATCTTCATCACTTGATGTGATGCTGTCAGTGCAACTAAAAACATCAGTATCTTTTTCTGATGAACTACTTTCCACTGTCCTAGACTCTGAACTATTTTCTATTCCATCTACAGATTTATTCCTGTCAAAACTGTTACTATCACTCAAACTAGCAAACTCTTCACTATCTTCAGATAAACTATCATTGCTGTCACTATCATTTTCTTCATCAGATCTATACACAGGCATTTTTTCATAATACTTAAGGAAAGCTGAATCATTCATTCTTTCAATTTGAACCATAGGCTCCCTTCTTGCAAATTTGCTAACTGAACTTCTGTCACTACATGTATCATAAAATGATTCCTTCTCTGAAGACTCTGATAGTGAATCATTATCATCACATGTTTCACTAACAACACTACTTGTAATACTGTTTTCATTGTTATCTTCAATAGCTTCATTAATATCAATGACAGGTATACCTACTTCTTCAATAATACTACTATGATCTTCTATAGAATCATTACTGTCATGTACAGTGTCATCTTCATTCATAAGTTCATTAAATTCTTCAGTTATTCTTACTTTAACTTCAGGTCTTGCTTCACTATTTTCAAGTCTAATTGCTAAGTTATCTTTAACATTATCTAGCTTATTAATTTCAGAACTAGAAAATCCCATGAATGGTTCTATTTCAGTTGTTTGACAGGTACTAATTTCATCATTAACAATAGTCTTACTATCTTTGAAGTCCTTCTCATAAACTTCATCTTTACCTTCCAACTCAATAGATTGTACTTTATTACTTTCAAGTATATCATAGCCTACATTACATTCTATTAAGCTATTATTAACAGTAGTGTCACTGATAGGACTATGAGTTTTTGCTTCAACAGTACCAGAACTAATATATTTTTTAATGAATATGACACTAGAATCACTATCTTCTTCAGATATGCATTTAGGACTCTCATTGGTTGTTGCTGATATTGGTGAAAATTTGAAAATAGAATCTCCCCTATATTTATCTTTAAAGGGAGTACTGCATAATGGGGACTTTTGTAATATCGGAGACTGAATATTATTAGTTAATCTATTCCTGCCATACTTGTGAGATTTTCTAAAAGACTCATTAAAACTGTTTTTAAGTTGTACCCTATTCAATAATGACATGTTTTTTACTATTTTGTTAATAGAATCGTCAAATTGTTTTGGAGTATCACTAGCTTCTTGTTCTACAAGTAATTCATGGTTTTTGATATTTGATGTATTTTTGGTGGTATTTATTTTTTCGTCTGAGTTTTCCTTATCAGAATCTGTAAAAATGTTTTTGTTATACTTTTATTCCAATATTAGTACTTCCATTATTTTTTAATAACTCACCAGTCTCATCACTAGATAAATTAAATTTCTTTGCTTTTATAGGCTTCCTTTTTCTATATGTTTTTCCCACTCTAAAACAAAAGGCATTGATATTAAGGAGACACTGGTATATGGTCTATAGGAGGCTTCTTATGTAAAATAAAATTGATACAGTTCATAAACAAATATTCAAAAACCACAAAAAGGTTCTAAACCAAATAATCGGCACAACAATTAATACCACCATTTTTGTTGACTTAAATTGTTATATTCGTAAATAGCATTACTTTTAGGTTACAAGTCTCTGATCCAGATACTTTTGCAGAGTTTGTAGAAGGTACATTTTTATAAGGTATATGGTGTGTTAGGTAGACAACTTACTTCTTAGTCTCAATTTCACCGAAAACATCAACTTTTCTGGTCACAGTCAGAGACTTGTCGCCAGCAGCATCGACAGGACACGCAGGTGATGAATTCAACAGCATATCAAATGGATCTAGAGGTTTATTCACCCTCAGGGACTTGTCAGGAGTCAAATACGCAGACTTGGATAGGCTTTCTCGTGGACGAGTTTCAACTTCTTTTATTATTCTTCTTACATATTTTCTCTTGCGTACTTTATTCGAAGCGATACCATAAGGGTTTGAGGGACCGACACAGGATAATTCACGTTTGGTTTGCTTGATATTTTGAATGTAAAACGCATCGAAAGCAGAGCTTTTCTCGTCCAAGTTTTGGAGCAGATCTTTACGATCTAAACCACCGCCAGTCTCTTTCTTAGACCTATAAGTTCGTAACATTTTGCAGCGACACTAGTTTTCGTCAACCACTGCTTTATTTACAAACTATTTTAAGATCTACTAACATTTTTTTTGAAAAAGCAAACAACAAGAACTGTCCATAGAGAAATAGTAAACTTGCACGGACGGAATCGAATCACGGACCCATCCATAGTCCATAGCTGTCAACTATTGGCAGGCGCGTGGCATATTATCAATCTCGCGCTAGATTTTTATAAGTTTGAGTTTGTTTTTAAATGTAATTCCGCCGGGATTACAGTGCCTATATTTTTTTTATAACCAAGTAAGTCCTAAAACAAATGTAGGTTTAACTCGGTGTAAATAAATGGTTTCAATTTTGTCAATTAAATTTTATCTGAAACCTCATTAACAATTATTGCTGATAGGGTAGCAAGCCTCAAGCGACCCAAAGACAAGTTAGAACACCTGCGCTTTGTTCCATTTCCGTTCCATACTACTCAAGGCCCCCCGCCCCGGGATTTTTGGCAGACAGAAAATGCAGGAATCGAATATCTGAGAACAAATTTTAGTTTGACTCATAGTCAATAATTCGATCCGCGGGCAAAATTGACCTGTTGAGCAACTCATAAATAAACGCTACACTTGATGTAGCAAGCAATACCGACTGCCAAGCAATGGGTATCAGGAAAATCGATGAAATAACTGAAATGTTTTACATTCGCCATCCCACATTTTTTTATTCCGTTACAATAATATAATAGTATGTAGGTAATGTAATGTAATAGGTACACAATGATTATGAACATTCATTTTAAATCACCACAATGTTGGGCAAAGATCGAATATCTTTGGCTGAATTACTTTTTATGCGCTCGCCTCTTGCTTCACCATTCATCGTAGAAAAGCCTTAACTTCTAGGTGTGAAATGTTATATAGCTATGTATAAACAGTTACTTAAGTTATATTTAAACATTTACAATGAGCATGTATGTATATTGCAACCAGTTAATTACTTAAATGGTGTTTTATACTTAAGTAAGCATTAGATACATACATACATACAAACATCTTTGATAAGATGGTATCAATTTTTTCTTAATAAATGCTTTATTAGACATAAATATCCCTGTCAAAACTTAGACAAAATAAAATTTCTTACATATAAGATGTATTTTACAGAGATATAACGTAACTTAGCAAAATAATTTTAATTAATCAAAGTACAATATTTTTTTCAATTAAAACTTATTTCTTATAAAGTAAATAACATCGTGTCGTCTCTTGGTTTCAAAAACTCCACAAAATAAAAGTTTTATCTACAAAAAATAAATGTTTAAATATTAGCATGTATGTAAATATAAAAAATATAGGTACAAAATTGTGTGCCCATTCAAAACCAAGAGGTAGACAATAAAACATAAAGTTGGATATGTAATAAACGGAATGGCTAATATGTGGTTAATACCTCGCCCACATTCATAAAACATTGCGTTTATGTTGAGCGAAAATTATACATCAACCTTTCACAGAATTATAGAACGAAATCCTACTAAGTAGATAATAGGAGGTACCTATTTAATTTACAAGGTTGTAGAACAAGTTAAATTTCGCAAAAAAAATTAATAGAAATGGAAATAAACGTGGGTGAGTAAGATAACATAATTGTTAGTGAGAGTTAAAGAACCCATTTAGGTCTGAAATTTAAGCTTTCCACTTACATCTCCAAACTGTTGGATCAACAGATAAGGACAGAGCTATACAAAAACAGTAGTGGCGTATGTGCATCTCATTTCTTTGAGTAGACCATCAGTTTTTAGCCCTGCCCACCTTCGAAGAAAGGGGCGCAGGTGCACCCCCAGGTACATCTGGGACTTCAGATATTTTATGGCTGTACATTTATTGTTATTGCACACTGAAACGTATATACAATGGAAATAATAAATAACAATCTAGTTATCAACCGTTATGAGAAAATGGAAGTAAATAATTATTTTTATAGGAAATGCTGTCTTCTTTAAATAAAATCTTAAAATGTTGAGATCAACCTCATTCATATTGGTTGTCTTAATAACTATAGTGGCTACATGAATTTATATTTTGACACAAACAAGTTGACAAGGTCTTAAATTTAATATCGTTGCATAATATTCATGAAAAAGGAGACGGATACGCTTTCATACATTCTTGGGCCCAGTTGTAAAAATATGAGAGTGGTGTCAATTAAGAGCTTATATATTACCAAACCATCTCCGAAAATTTTGCTGATCTTGGCAATCTGAGAGCAGAATTATAAGAGATTTAGTAAAAGTGTGATTATTCAACAAAGTGACAACAACCTAGATACTAAACAGCTGATTTTTGTACTGTGATTGTTATATTATTTTAATATACAGTTTTGGTGTTAATTCAACCACTTTAGTGTATATTAATATATTAAAATGAATACAATTATGTGCTGAATAATTAATAACACAATTTGCTTTTGAGCTACCGAACGTGCTCACTCTGTCTGGGGCGCGCAGGCGTTCGGAAACTCGTCCGTCGACATTTTGTGGAGCGTTCGGAAACGCGCACGTCACACAGTTACTTACTATATTAATTGTAGTTTTTTATTGTTAATTATTATAATGTATTTATTCATTTTGATTGATGATTCAATCAAAATGAATAAATACATTAAGTATTTTATGTTCAATTGTTTAAATCATTCATAGTAATCAATTATTGTAATCGATACTTTATTTCTTCAGTGAAATTATTTTTTTTGTGATTTCTCGTCTCCCAGATTGTGAATTGAGCTGATTTTTTTATATTTTGAAACAGAAAAAACTACCGCTTTTTTTAAACCATATCTCAACTTATTACAATTGGGCCCAGAGATCCCCGTCTCCTTTATATATTTCCAAGTTTATTCCTCTTCCTGCCACAAATAATATGGATTTGACTTATGCAACACACAGCATACTAAATAAATATATAACCCAGATGATACAGGATGACATTTTAAACTACAACATTATACATTCCCTGCAGTCCCATTAAACCTCCCTCACACCAGAGGGGTTAGCAGGCATGTCAAGACAAGACCTTTGTCACGGATTTACTCGCTCGCTCTTTGTCTAATTTTATACGAGAGAAAGAGACAACATCAAGATACTCCGTGACATACGTCTAGTCTTGGCGCACATGTTTCGATCCTCGCACCTCAAAATTTTTTCCAATACCAAAACAAACTCTGTGTGCATACGCATAAAGGTTTAATTTCTGTGGTAAAAAGCCACACCGCCACGCGTTAACATTCGCTCGCGCTGTCTGTGTCATTTAGTTGATAAATGTACCTTTTTATAAGTCAATACAGTTTGTTTTGATATGGCAATAAAAATGACGCGCGCAGGAAGACGGCCCACTGAGCGCGTTTATATTGGTAATACGCAGTCAGTGCTATTGGAATTTAAACTATAATACCAACACAATATCATTTGTAAATAATAAACTGAAAATGTTGAGTTTAGGAGCTGTCATGGAGAGTCCAAACAGAGCTCCATGGCAACACCATCAACTGCCTTTGATCATAATTGACACATTTAAAAGTATTTTTAGAAATACTAAAACATATGTTGACCATGTTTCATCTAAAACATACATAGCATATACATGTAATTTGTGCAAATTTACAATCCTTGACTGCAGTTTTGTTTTAGCCGGTAAAGAAAATGCTCTCTTTGGTGCTTGAACGCCGTGCAAGTAGCTGGAGCAAGTAACGATGCGAGTTACTTGCGCATATAGTATTTACGTACCTAATCGCCTCAATCAAGT
Source organism: Ptilodon capucinus (assembly GCA_914767695.1). NCBI lineage: Eukaryota > Metazoa > Arthropoda > Insecta > Lepidoptera > Notodontidae > Ptilodon > Ptilodon capucinus. The sequence goes on along the minus strand of OU611816.1, from coordinate 11,145,528 downwards.
AGGTACCTACCTACGCAAGTGCCTCAATTTACGCATATTACATGAGCTATATACAAGCAACTCGATGGGAATCTGTATAGATAGCACAGCCATCTGTGACTAGACAAAATGAGCCATGCAACTTTGTCCCGATCACCAAGACTAATTACAAAAAACGAGTGAACGGGACAATGTTCGTGACATAAGTCCAGTCTTAGCGCACGCGCTAGCCGTGCCGGATTTGATTTCTGTATAAAATATAATATACTAAGAGAATTGGTATCGTATTAATTATCATAAAATATCACATGAATTTCTATAAATTCGAATGCACCTTGTTTATGAGAACACATCGATAGGGCGAGGGGACACTGTCGCAAGTTGCGTGGGGCTCGCCAGCGGGTCTCCGGCGTGAGATTCGTCCTTATTTGCTTCGATTGTTGCTTGTTTCACAGCCTCTTTGTAAAGACCCCGACTTTTTTTACTGAAGCGAATCTGAAATTAATACATATTCTTACAATGAATTCAAAGGTGTTGACATCATCAAAATGGTTCATAGCATTGTTATAATAATTTGGTTCTGAAACAGGTGGTGAGAAACTTTGGTTTTAATAATTTGGTTCAGCTCCAACCATTATTAATAGCAGTGCTAGTATAGCAGGACTTACTGCACCAAATGATGCTGGGTTCAATTACCACAAGGCCAATCTTGGGGCTAGCCTTTATATGATAGTACTTCATTCATATATTTCAAGGATTGATCTTGTGAAGTAGTATTTTGAGATATATTACACTTATTTACAGACATTGTGTGAATTCTATTAACAACCAAACTAAGCAAATTGCCATGTTTCTTAGTGCAGTTATTTATGAGGAAGTAGGCAATATATTTAGTGTTTAAATAAAACTATTTTATGGATTTTATCGCGTTTATTTACTATTTTATTTTCCCGACGTCACAAGGGGACTGAGGTGTTAGATGTCCTGATGTCATAGTTAATAACTGGGTACACCCTCATATTTAGTTGTTGTTTGCAGTCAACTAAATATGAGGGTATTTAGTGTTGTCAAATTCTGCAGATATTATAAATGTGAAAGTTTGTGAGGATGGATGGATGTTTGTTACTATTTCATGCAAAAACTACTGAATGCATTTTGATGAAACTTTACAGTATTATTTTTGATACATCCGAATAACATATAGGCTATAATTTATAAGAATATTGCATAATCTAAGTCTCTGTGGACTAAGTCGCAGGTAGAAGCTAGTATGGTATAGTTAGTGTTTCAACATCATAAGGTGCCTATCTTAAATGTTCTTGCATTAATTACCTACATAATAGCTATATTAAAGTCATTCATTTGTACATGGTAAGTGACTCAACACATTAATAGATCACCAGAGCATGTGGTTTACTAAGATTTTAGTGAAAAAATTATACTAAAATAAATAGTAATTTACCTTATAATCCTCTAAGAATGGGCACAAGCTGTCATATGGCATCAAAGATGATTTTGCAGTGGCATACCATGCCACTTGCGCCCTGCAGGTAGATGACACACTCTGGACCCTGGCCGGCCACCATGGGAATCCAACCACCTTCCCCCAAACAACATCCCCAGGTGATACACATATCAATCTACCCCCAGTTCCTTCGGTACCATTGGCAGGAAAATCAGGTACCAATTCACTATCCCAGTCTTCCAAACTGGTCTCATTATGATCATTATCACCCTGTTTATCGTAATTAGTAAGCCTTTGTAAGCTTATTGAAAGCTCCTGATTCATACAATGTTCTTTTTTAATATCACTGAAATAATCTACCATATTGGTGTCTGTGCATTTACTCATATTCTCATCTCTATTCTTCTGTGGCTTATATTTTTTTTTATGTTTAACTTTATGCTTGTGTTTCTTTTCTAAAGGATCCAATGTCGGACTACTTGTTAAGTTATTGTGGGGGGATAGTGCACCAATATGTTTAGGTGACTGTCTGCCAACTTCCACCTTATCGGAATAGCCTTTCTTTGCCTGTTTCTTGGCTTTCTTCAAAGCCTTTTTAGCTGCTTTACTTTCACATTTTGAGGGCTTACCCATATCGCAGGACACGCCGGAATCTTCGTTGAAGTCTCCTGAGAGTGGTGGTATCTTAACAACTGTGCCCTCACCTTCCCCAAAACATATCTTTAAAGTTTTCGCATTAGAGAACATGGAGCTGAATGCAACATCATTATCGTCATTATTAGACACGCTCACAAACGCCATTTCCTGCGTCACACTCTGGCTATTACTAGATTTCTCACTCTTTATTACTTTTTCACTAGCCTTATTGGAATTTCTTGTTGCACTTTTTGTAGCGCTCGTTATCTCGCTCGGCTGTAGCCTGGATAACTTGGGTATAAGCATGCTGCCCATCAGATACTTCTTCTCAACTTGCGATGACTCACCATCTCGTGGTGAATCCTCGTCGGACTCGACTTTACGTTTTTTGGACACGTCTACGTTTTCATTGTTCTCATTGCATATCCCTTTACAATTTGAGCATAAAACCTTCCGAGGTCGCAGTCGGACTGTCATCCTTTGTTGCGGTTTGGACTTCGGGGCTGACTTCTTATTCTTTTGCGAGTTTTCACTCTGATACTGAGGTTCCTGGTAGATGAACCTCTGACTAACGGAATGCAATTTATCTTTCTCATCTGTAGATACTGGTTGTTTAACAAAAGCTGGATGTAGGCTATATACTCCGAAAGGTAAATTACTGCAAAAATACGTCAATATAAGCGTAAATAACAGAAATTTCTCCAATAATCGATAAAGTCACATCGAGTGATATTTTAAATACCTACCCTTTATTGGCATCTAAAAGCACACCTTGGAACTTTTTATCGTCAGCACTATAAGAAACAACGATTAAATCAGCTAAAGCTTCCTCAACATTCACTAAAATCTGAGAATTCTTCTGAATCGTCATATCGGCTGTTGCTACGACAGCCGCCATGTTTTATTTTATACAGACATAGAGAAGGGATGACGAGTTTTGGCAGCATATCAAGAAGTATAAAATAATAGAAACGAATGTCTACATAGCTAACCATGGAAAAGTATCCTATTTAAAAACCAGAGATAGGTATGTTACAAATCTTTGATTTTAATGCTTCTGTATCTGTCTTCTTTGTCTAGGACTGGGCCAAAATAGTGTGCAAGCCAAACTACATGTGCACAATTTGAACCGCAGCCTATGTGACTGACAGTAAAGTTATGTCAAAATTGACAGACAGGACAGGACAATAATTCTGTTGACAGTTATTATTTATTGGTTGGATATTATCGTCTTTCGGCGAGAAATATATTTATCGAAGTTGACTAAAGTTAATTCGTTTTGCACAAGGAAAGTGATAGTTCTAGCAGGGCGACAAGAACCGAGAATCTTTAGTAAGTGCAACTTGAACAGGTTTTTTGGTGTACTTTTTTTTTTTATTGTATTTTTCAATTTATTTTCTAAAATAATACTTACATAATGTAGTCAGTTATAATGAGCTCAGTTTTCGGTTAACAACACCTTCGGGCCGAGCTGTTATTATTGAAAATACTTTCAAGGGCATAAGTCTTGTGTCTGGTCTGGTATAATATATTCTTTTGTAAATGTATTTCTGGTACGTAGTACGCACTCTAAACACGCATTCCTTTCTTGGTATTTAAATTATTAATAATACATAAATTCGTATAAAGTTTGCATTTAGTAGGTTTATTACCTGTTTGTTTAAATAAAATACGTAATATTAAGTAATTAGGTACCTTTGCACTATTTAGGTACCTACTGACTAGGTATTGTTTTAAAACAATAAAAACTAAAGGTAATAGGCTCTATCCCTACTCCCTACATGACCCATAAATAATATTTCATCATGGATATTTAAAAAAAATGCAAAGGAGATTTTTAGGTATTTACAACTATCTACTAGGTACACCTGTACCTATAGGATACCTATCCTATAGGAACTTGTTTACAATATATTTCTATGAGTGAATTAAGGACTCAAAAAAATACAAACTCATATCTATACATTGAAATTAAACTATTTTATGGATTTTATCGCGTTTATTTACTATTTTATTTTTTCATATCTATACTTATTTTTTTTAGTAACATAGCTATATTATGTCCAATATTGCATTTTTTTAAAACAATTTATTCAACAGGTAATGGCTACAGAAAAGAGAATAGATATCACCCAACCTCTTTGGGACCAGAGCACTTTTTTGGGGAGATTCAAGCACTTTGCGTTCATCTCCAATCCTCTGTTATCTCTGGCCTCAGAGAAAGAGCTCTATGATGCAAAGGATTTATACTTAAAGTACAAGTAAGTTCAATATTTTCTGTTCAATAATTCCTCAATTATTTTACAAGGCAAGTTCCTTACATAAATCTAACACAATACATAGATTCTGTCTTTAAAAAAATAAAAAGCTGAGATCTATAAGTTAAAAAAGAATATCTTTATGTATGTTGACTTACTTTTATATAAATTGGTATGTAGCTATACCCTCAACTCTATTTATGTAAATTTATAAGTAGACAACAGCGCCACCTACCAGGTCTAACTATCGCTAAAGAACATCTAGGTGACACCAAAAGTATAAAAAAAACAGTTTTGCAGTTTATGGCAAGAAATATACAAACACACACACCATAAGTTTATTTAAAGCTGGAGATAATACTAGTCTTTTAAAGTAGTAGCCAATAGAGATACCTAACATATCTGTTTCATAGGATAGGACAAGAGGCTCCAGGCACAAAGCTGGAACAGGTTGTGAGAGCCAAGCAGCTATATGAGTCCGCCTTCCACCCTGACAGCGGGGAGCTGCAGAATGTTTTCGGCAGAATGTCCTTCCAGATGCCCGGGGGCTGTCTCATCACCGGGGCTATGTTGCAGTGGTATAGGTAACTATATTTTAATAAATACCTAATTACTTTCTGCATCCACTACTGGGCTGAGTTAAGAAACTTCAGTCCATTTGAAAATTAACTCTATGTTTATACAGGGTGTATCAGAAGTCCAAAATAATACTTTGGGTACATATACGGTAACTCATATTTGGATGCTCAGTGAAGACAGATAATACCTAACTATTATAGTTTTTGGGTTATAGACCTTCGAATATTTGTCACAGGTATCATGTTCTGGACTAGGGTACATCCATAATCCTATTCATCAGTGTAAAATACACTTGTATACCTGATACTGATGCGAATGTCAAAGTATTATTTCGGACTTCTGAAACACCCTGAATAAATAACGATTTAATTTCTATGGTAAAAATCCCAAGATCATGCTTCGAAATTTGCTCACGACATCAATAGCATTGAAAAACTTGCTTCATCTATGAACTAATACAGTTGGTAACTATTTGGTTTTGGCAAAAATTGGTCGCGTGGGCTTTGACGGGCCTATGCGCGTAGATCTTTGTATCCCAAATTAGAAACTAGCTAAATTAGTACACAGGATGTAAGAAATAGAAAAAAAAAACTTAAGGGTGTGTTTGGAAGTATTATATCGAGTTTTAAAATGTGCTTGTAATTGCTTACATATACAGTGTGTACTTATAGGCACTTGCCTATTGTGAACAAATAAAAAATCCGCCAAGTGCGAGTCGTACTCGCGCACGAAGGGTTCCGTACCATTATCTATAAAAACGAGCAAAACAATAAAATCACGTTTGTTGTATGGGAGCCCCCTTACATATTTATTTTATTCTGTATTTTAGTATTTGTTGTTATAGCGGCAACAGAAATACATAATCTGTGAAAATTTCTACTGTCTAACTATCACGGTTCATGAGATAGAGCCTGGTGACAGACGGACGGACGGACGGACAGACAGCGAAGTCTCAGTAATAGGGTTCCCGTTTTACCCTTTGGGTACGGAACCCTAAAAAGGGCACGGCAAACATGTGTTTACATTACTTGCGTGAGGCTAAAAACAACTCTATTTAAATTCCGACATAATTTTGGGGCTTTCGCGGTGGCAAGTTTCCAAAAGGTCACGCTTACTATGCCGTTGCCATTCCTCCTGCGTAAAATATTTACGTTTAATTTTGTTTGGATGCAGTTTCACAATTATATTTTTAGGGTTCCGTACCTAAAGGGTAAAACGGGAACCCTATTACTAAGACTTCACTGTCCGTCCGTCCGTCTGTCACCAGGCTGTATCTCATGAACCGTAATAGCTAGAGAGTTGAAATTTTCACAGATTATGTATTTCTGTTGCCGCTATAACAACAAATACTAAAAAACAGAGTAAAATAAATATTTAAGGGGGCTCCCATACAACAAACGTGATTTTTTTTGCCGTTTTTATAGATAATGGCACGGAACCCTTCGTGCGCGAGTCCGACTCGCACTTGGCCGGTTTTTTTTTATGAGATAGGTAGGCAAACGAGCAGACGTTTCACCTGATGGTAATTGATCAACGCCGCCCATGATTGCGCTGATTTAGTGCGCGCTAAACTAAAATACACTAAACCAAGTGTATTGCTCATTGTAATGTCAGATTAAGCAGTATTTTTGTACTCTCAAATTAAATATAGCCTTAGTTTATGTACAACATAATTGGGAGTCATGAATACTGATCCTGTTGGCATAAAACTAGACCTTAAACAGCATTGAAAATGTTTGTCTCTCTGTCACACATTGCAGCCGTGAAGATAACGGCAATACACTTAGTTTCATGCTCACCAACTGTTGGGAACAACTAATATGTTTGCTAACACCAAAACGAACTGTATGAATTCATGTAGACAGCTCATTTTTCAACAAAATCTATCGATGACGCGAGCGCATTGAAACATATCGCGTGGCTTTTACCACGGAAATTCCATCTTTATGTATATTACTACAGAGTACATTTTTTTTTACAAGAAGTTAAATTTATTGTTTCTTTTATAGAACACCAGTGGCAGTGGTCTTCTGGCAATGGGTGAACCAGTCGTTCAACGCCTTGGTGAACTACACAAACCGCAACGCGAACTCCCCTCTCACCACCAACCAGATGGGAGTTGCGTACCTGTCGGCAACATCCGCCGCCATGACCACAGCGTTAATCTTCAAGTTTAGCGTTCAAAAACGAGCCAAGAGCCCCATATTGGCGGTAAGTTGAAATGGCCAATAATCGCGGTAAATTTCCAAAGATACCTTTTGTAGCGGTAAATTGCCAAAGATACCTTTTGTAGCGGTAAATTGCCAAGTTACCTTTTGGAGCGGTAAATTGCCTTTATTTTAATTTTATTTTATTTAGGACAACAAACAATTGTGCAGCGGCTTAAAAATAACAGTTTTAAATTTTATTTTAACTTTGAAAGTATACAAACCTTAAAATCTTAAAACGAAGAAACTATATCTACGTCTGAGTCAACAAAATTATCATTAAGGGCTTTCATAATACGTGTTAGAGGAGCACGTTAACCGGCGATTGACCTACATAATTTTGGAGCAAACAATCTATTACCGCCTTAGCGCAGAAAATTACATTTTGGCGACACTTTGCCCAAGATACCCTTGGGGCGGTAAACTGTCAAAGATACCTATTATCACGGTAAATGATGTACCTATAATAACATAAAATTTTAGAAGGAAAAGTCTTTTCGTTGTGACCTGTTTCCAAGTAAATGTAATAAAATTGTTATTCTCGCAAGTATTAACAGTCATACATCGTGTGGTCGGCTGAAGTACCTAATCATTATTTCACACAATAAAACATTATTGTTTGTCGATAAGATAAGGAATGTCGTTCGCTGTCAGATTTATTTACAGTATTATGAATATTATGACGGATCATGCCGCGACGATTTTTTTTCCAATATTTTTAAAAGGAACTGTTTTGACTCATAGACAAAACTAATTCTTTAATGTAATGTCACATGGTCGTGTGGCGTTTACCACAGAATATCTATATCGAGGGATGAAAGGCTATTTGACTCAAGCGACACTTTTGGGCGATATTGACTTATATACATATTTGGAATCGGCGAATTTTTCTGCGTCGAATGAGTGTACACTCCTGTAATGTTATAAAAATGTCGCTTACGTCAAATAGCCGTTTAATAATACATCATCATCATAATAATACATCATCACGCCTGTTTTCCCAAAGGGGTAAGCAAGATGTGCACCGTTGTGCGCCCACACTTCGCCGATGTATTCTTGGTCCCAATGTAATAGGGGGCGAGCCTATTGCCATTATACCGGGCACATTCTCCCTCAATACGAGGGAGATTTTTGGGCTATAGTTCACCACGCTGGCCCAGTGTGGGTTGGTGAACTTCACACGCCTATCTAAGGACGTGCAGGTTTCCTCACGATGTTTTCCTTCACCGTTTCATAGCATGTGGTAATCTCGGATGAAAATGAGATTCGCACATGAACCCAGAGGTGCGAGCCGGGGTTTGAACCTGCACACTTTGATTTGCAAGGCGTGCGTTCGACCACTCGGCTACCACTGCTTATATAGTAGCCTTTTATCCCTCGAAATTTATTGATACTGAGTGTTATATTTGTATTAATATTGTTTAGTGGGCGTGATGCTAATAGATGATAGGGATTATATTTAATTAAAATACTTGGCACTGATCTGTATGTCTTCATTTATTATCCAAACATAGACAATCTTATATTCTAATCCTAGAGTATACATTAAGTTGTATTGGCATAATACCATAGACAACTACTATCATAACACTGAGTTCGTTTTGTTATTGGCAAATTGTTTTGACTCGCGTGTCTTGACGCATCAGTGTGCTTGGGGCTTTATCTGTATGACACCTATCTGGTATGTCATCATTTATGTAGATATAGATTATCAATAATATTCTTTGTAAGCATACAAACAGTTTACAGTATTGCATTGATTATTGAAACAGTTAATAATATCACGAGTCTATTAATATGGAATGATTAAGGAAAGCATCCATTTTAATGCTAGAAGTGTAATTTTAGCATTTTCTAAGTTGACTTAAAGCGCAAGCGAATTCATTTGGTTTTTTTTAAATGTACTCTATGCTTATATACAATATGATTCAATATGGTTATACTAACATTTAGAATATAGTTTCTCTAGAGTATTTCAAATTTTTTAACAAAATACAAAAATTGACTTTAAAAACCTAGGTGCATTAAAAAGCTAGAAATAACCTTATAATTCATTACATCTGTAGTAGGTGCCAATCAACGTAAGACTAGGCAAATACACACATGAATACACACACTAGGTTTTTGAAGTCGGTTTTAGAATTTTGGTAAAAAAAAAAATTTTTTCACGCTTTTTAGTGTCAATAATCGTTGAAAATATGCAATTATTATCACCTCATAACAACCCTAAAAAGTAAATATTTACAGCCAAAAAAAAAACCCCCACACCCCCCTTTCCACTCTTTTGGGGGTAAGTTTCGATTTGTGTTAATAATCCGTATTAAACCAAAACTAATAATCAACCTAAATGAAAACTCCTTAAAAAGCCGTATACAACTACATCATCCACGTAAATAATGATCATAATAAACATAAAAATGTTCATAAAATGAAAACTGCTTGGCCGTACAATTTCAAATTTTTATGGGACCAAATGGCATCTATTCCGCATCAAACAAAAAAAGAATCACGTAAATCGGATCATAACTCGCAGCGTAATCGGTGTACATATATATATAAAAAAAACCGGCCAAGTACGAGTCGAACTCGCGCACGAAGGGTTCCGTACCATTATCTATTAAAACGGCCAAAAAAATCACGTTTGTTGTACGAGAGCCCCTTAAATATTTATTTTATTCTGTTTTTTAGTATTTGTTGTTATAGCGGCAACCGAAATACATCATCTGTGAAAATTTCAACTCTCTAACTATCACGGTTCATGAGATACAGCCTGGTGACAGACGGACGGACGGACGGACGGACGGACGGACGGACGGTTGGACAGCGAATTCTCAGCAATAGGGTTCCCGTTTTACCCTTTGGGTACGGAACCCTAAAAAAACATACCGACCGAATTGAGAACCTCCTTCTTTATGGAAGTCGGTTAAAAACACACTCTGTGTTAATAATGTTTCAATTGATTTAAGTAAAAGATTTAATGTAATTTCGCTGAAGAATAAACACTGTCTAGAAGTCAATACAGTCCATTTAGGTATTGGTAAATAAATTATTTTTGTATTTTCAGAGGTTCGTTCCATTCGTAGCAGTGGCGGCGGCTAACTGGGTAAACATTCCATTGATGAGGCAGAATGAAATACTATTGGGTATGTATACATCACATTTAAAAGAAAAAAAAACTTCTACCCTCATAGTCATAGACCGTTAATTACAAAAGTGTTACTTAATGTATTTTCTAATAATTTGGAATCAAGTATTTTAGACAGTGGTAGTCTAGTCGGTGGAACGCCCGCCTTGAACGTAAGAGGTGCAAGTTCAAATCCCGGGCCCGCACCTCTGAGATTTTCATGTGCGAATGTGTTTTTCGAAAATTATTAGTGATTACCACCTGTAGACTATATGTGAAGGTATTATGGTTTCTTTAAATGTGGGGGTTATTAGTGCCATTATCAAATGCATGATCGTTTAAAACAGGCCAGACGGATCTCACCTAGTAATAAGTGAAGCATCCCCTTTAAGTCAGCTGGCTAGTACGTATTCGTCTATCATGATCAATCACAATCGCAATTCACATAGATCGAAACGTTGCTTCACTTTCGGCGTGAACCGAGCGGAGTCGTATTTTTTTATATGTCTATGCTTAAATGTTGTTTATTTGTTATAACAGGATTGGATGTAACCGACGAGAATGGAAAAGTCATTGGAAAGTCACAGCTTGCGCCCGCAAAGGGCATCTCGCAAGTCGTTACCTCAAGGTAAACTATATTTATAAGTCCGATATAATAATTTAGGTACATATACGGTTTCAAATGAGAATAGGATCGACTCTGCGCCATATTGTGACGAACGAAAACGAATTATGACTTTAAATAATTAAATATTAACAATTTACTACAATCCTGGAAACTATTTCGCACAGCACATCAGCATTGCCATTCAACGTGGCAATGCTGCCAGCGTTCTGGGCACCCCACCACCCGACAATTATGGGGGATTTAATGTTCTTTTTTTATTTTTTATTATTATTATTTTCTCTTCTCTATGTAAATATTTTGTTTTCAATGTAAATAATAGATATTGAAACCGATCGCCAATTTATTATATACTACTAATTCAACCTTTTTATTTAAATTTGATGTATGACATTTGACAGATAGACGTTATTGACATTCCTATTCTTATTTGGATCGCATAGTAGTGTCTGAGTTACAGACCTTTGAGTATTTGTCACAGGTATCGTGTTAGTGCGTTAAGGGACATCCGTAATCCTATTCAATACTAAAAAATTGTTAAATATTATCATTCAATGCTATATTAAATAATTAAAGTGCAAACTACATCAACGAGCGGCGACCATTAATATTTACAAAAACAGAATATGAATATTTCGCAAAGGACTCGATATATTGCAAGCTTTTAAAAGAGGCGGCGAAAAAAAGAATTGCTAATATCCATGACCGAATGTTGATACATTTTTTTTGTATAGGCCTATGAGGGCACTTACAAATTGTCAAGTTTACAGTGTATTCTTATATACTACTAGCGGTCCGTCCCGGCTTCGCACGGGTTTATAATATAGCCTATGTTACTCAGTGATAAAGTAGCTTTCTAACGGTAAAAGAATTTTTGAAATCGGTCCAGTAGTATTAAAGTTAATTCATTGTCAGGATCGTTATGTGCGCCCCCGGTATGCTGCTCCTGCCGCTGATCATGGAGAAGATGGAGCCGAAGCCCTGGATGCAGCGCATCAAGTGGGCCCACATCGGAATACAGACAGCCATAGTTGGCATGTTGTACGTAGTATACTAATCACATATATATATCACCATCACGCCTGTACTGCCCGAAGGGGTAGACAGAGGTACCCACACTTCACCGTTGTGATTTCGTTCCAATGTAATAGAGGGCGAGCCTATTGACATTATAACGGTCACATGCCCCCTAAATGTTATAGTATTTCGGCCATAGTCCACCAAGCTGGCCTAGTGTGGCTATACGAAGTAAATAATTTGACTTTGATAAATAATATTTGGAAATCTAAACTTATAGACATTTCGATCAGTCTAAAAGCTATTTTGACTAGGCGGGTGGTATGCCTGGCGGGGTCCGCTACGCCCCACTGTTGATGTCAGGAAATTTTGTATATATAGTTCAGATCGTCGAGAACTCTTCTACCGCGAGCTAGGATTTTCATAGTACTTTGTATGGCGGTTCAATTTCTTGTACGCGTAGAACTGCGATGTGTCGGTAGTCGCGCCATCTAGTAGCGATTGGCGGAAGTTCTGCTGTGTGGCGAGATATACAATGGTAGTCAACCTTTGGTTATATTGAAAATTGGGTATTAATTTGCGAAAATATGATTAGTATGCAGGTACTTAATTAAATAATTATTTTTTAATTTCATTTCAGCCTTACGTTCATGGTGCCCACTGCCTGTGCCATATTCCCACAAAGATGGTAAGTACCTGTTGAATTTTTATTTAATTTAAATAATTATTTTTTATTAGAGACGGGACGGGGAGGCCTTTGCCCAGCAGTGGGACGTAAGGGCTATATATATATATATATAAGGCTATAAGAAATATATATTATATGTCGAGGGGTACTTAAGCAACACTTTTAGGCGATATTGACTTACATACATATTTGGAATCACCTATTTTTTCTGCGTCGAATGAGCATGTCATGATGCTCTCCTGTAAAATGTCGCTTAATTCAATTTTCACCCCTCGATATATAGTTTACACAACACATTTCCATTTTATCGAGACTAAGGCTAGGCGCGCACTAGGCAGTCAGACTAACATATGACGTTGTATGGGAGCCCGCGCACTAGGCAGCCACGAAATCTCGGCTGCGGCAGCCAATAAAACGAGCCAGTCTGCACGGCAGCCAGCTGGCTGCGCACATCCATAGTGAATGTATGTGGCTGCCGTCAATCTCCGCGCACCAATTGTAGCAGCCAGACGTATTTTGGATTCAAACTTTAAAAAAAACTACTTTCGATACTCTATCTTGATCTAAGATCCTCTATCTTGAATAGTCGTGGATTGGCTGCTATTTATAATCTTCAATCTGCCATATCTCAATTTTTTTTGTTTAACTACGTCCAAATGATGCCGCAGCCATAGACAATCTAAGTAACTTCTGTAACTATCAGTATGGAACCGTCTCCCTTTTGTTATAATATCGTTTTAGTAGAACATTAAAAGAACTTATAAATTGTTTTTTTTTCTTTCAGTAAACTGTCCATAGACACAATAAAACGCTTCGAGAAAGACAACTACGAGGAGATACTGAAGAATACGGACGGCAAGCCGCCGGCGTACGTGTACTTCAACAAGGGCTTGTAAACTATTAGCTGTAGGTTCATGTTTAGTTTAGTTTAGTCCATATAGTACTAATTGTAATTTCTAGTGTAGATATCATGGGGAATTGAACGAGAATTTATGGATTTGTTAAAACCATTTTTTTTCTTCATGTCAATGAATATCAGATATTTCCTATTTCTATATTTTTCGTTTAAAAAGACATCTGCTTACCATGTACGGGTAACATTCGAGTATTATGTTACAATAGAATCAAACGCTATGTTTAATTACAGTATATTATTATATATTCTATTAATATTGATCTGTTTTTTGGAGAGTTTTTTTTTAAAGGTGTGTTCAAATGTAGTATAAACTAGCGGATCCGTCGCGGCTTCGCACGGGTTTACAATATTACCTATGTAACTCGGTGATAATGTAGCTTTTTAACGGGAAAAATAATTTTTGAAATCGGTCCAGTAGTTTTTGAGTTAATTCGTTACATACAAATATACAAATCTTTCGTCTTTGTAATATTGGTATAGATGTAGCAACATTTATGGAAATATCAAACCACTTACGGCCACATTTTATAATGCGAAAGTATTTTGAAATGTCGTAAGTCAATAATATTTTTTGTCGAAATCTATACTCTATACAAATAAATAAAATTGGAGTGTCTGTTTGTAATATCAAAATAACACTTTTTTACCAAATGCGTATGAAAGTATATACGATACCTATAACGAAAACGCAATTTTATTTTTTTTTGTCTGTTTGTCTGTCTGTTTGTTTGAGGTAAACTTCTAAACGGCTGAACCGATTTCAATGGGACTTTCACTGACAGATAGCTGACGTTCCAAGGAGTAACTTAGGCTACTTTAATTTTAGAAAAAGCATTAGAGTTCCGCGGGAAAAACATAATACCCATATTTCCGGGTAATCTCCCTAAAGTCCACGCGGGCGAAGTTGCGGGAATAGCTAGTTAATAATATAACTATGTACGGTACTGATAGTACAAGCTTTGCTTAGTTTGGGACTATATGATGAGTCTGTGTTGTCTGTCGTTATTTTGTATTTATATTTGAGCAAACCTTTGTGTTAGTGTTGTAAACGCGTGTTATATACATTCCGAATCTGCTTTTTAATTATTATTACAAGCTTTATATTAACTTGCAATGTGTGTCCGGGTGGAATCTTGCAACTGAATTTTAAATCAGTTGTCTTTAACCGATTGAGCTGAAATTTGGTATACACGCTTATTTTGGATGACAATGAATGCTTAGCTATGTGACTTCATTCTAATTATAATATGGCGGATCATCCAAGATGGCGGAATAGTTATTTTGTCTCGACTACCGCAGTATGGGTATCAAATGAAAGGGCTTGCCGAGGAGAACACGAAAACTAAGAGCAATTAAATAAAAGCTTGTTTTTAAAAAGTTTTTTTACCATTAATTTATTGAATCCGCTTTTTGGCAATATTTTTTGTATTATTTTTGTGGACTTTTACACTATTTCTAGTCGTTAATTGGCAGTGATCTCGCGATGTTTAAACACCAAGTTTGATTTCTTCTTTGCTTTATCATCACGCCTGTATTCCTCGAAGGGGTAGGAGGTGAACTTTAGTGTTCCCGCACTTTCTAATGTATTTCGTTGTCCAAGTGTAATTATTTATCTATTCTTCAAATTAATTGTATTTCTTTTAAACTTCAAAAAAATGCTGCTGTAGGTATCTAATTTGTAAATGGAGTGAAATTTCTTTAAATTTGGAGGTTAGTTTATGTTTCAAATTACCGGCTTGGGCGTTG
Source organism: Ptilodon capucinus (assembly GCA_914767695.1). Taxonomy (NCBI): domain Eukaryota; kingdom Metazoa; phylum Arthropoda; class Insecta; order Lepidoptera; family Notodontidae; genus Ptilodon; species Ptilodon capucinus. The sequence continues at coordinate 11,130,288 of OU611816.1, read as the reverse complement.
ATAAAAAAATGCTATCTGTATTATTTAAAAAAAAAATGTATTAAAAAAGTGTTTTATTGACAAAGACTTGTATTAAGTATTTCACGCACGTCGCTGCCAAAATTTCTCGAAGATTTAACGCTTATGCTTATTTATTTATATTCTATTGTATACACATTTATATTTACGGATAACAGTCGGCTCAGCATGGTTGCGTAGACATATATTTTAACCGACTTCCAAAAAGGAGGAGGTTCTCAATTGGATGGGTATTTTTTTTTATATATGTACACCGATTACGCTGCGAGTTATGATCCGATATACGTGATTCTTTTTTTGTTTGATGCGGAATAGATGCCGTTTGGTCCCATAAAAATTTAAAATTGTATGGCAAAAGCAGTTTTTGAATTTTATTGATTTTATGGATGATGTAGTTGTATACGGCTTTTAAGGAGTTTTCATTTAGGTTGATTATTAGTTTTTGTTTAATCCGGATTGTTAACAAACATCGAAACTTACCCCCAAAGGAGTGGAAAGGGGGGTGTGGGGGGGGGGGGGGGTTTGCTGTTAATATTTACTTTTTTAGGGTTGTTATGAGGTGATAATAATTGCATATTTTCAACGATTATTGACACTAAAAAGCGTGAAAAAAAAAATTAACAAAAAACAAAAACCGACTTCAAATACCTAGGTGCACTAAAAAGCTAGAAATAACCTTATAATTCATTACATTTGAAGTCGGTGCCAATTCAGGTATGTATTTACGTAGATTGGCACCTACTCCAAATGTAATGAATTATAAGGTTATTTCTATCTTTTTAGTGCACCTAGGTTTTTGAAGTCGGTTTTTTATTTCTTCCAATTGTCAGACTTGTCGAGAAAATGACGTCACATAAGGTTTATTCTACTAGAGAGCTCGATGTGACAACGTTTTCTCGACAAATGTGATAGTTGGAAGAGATAAAATTTATGTCCACGCGACCGTACCATGCTGTGTTAGCCGGAGTGATTTATTTTTAAGTTAACGTTTTACGCTCAAATAGTTTTGTATTAATAATTTTGTAAGTTTACTCATGTATTTTTTTGTTTTTTTTTACGCTTCTCTTGTTTATTTTTTTATAATCGTTTTAATTGTGTCGTGATCATAACCTTGTCTCTAATTAAAATATATAAGAAATAAAAACTTGTTTTCTGTAATAAAAGACATTTTTGGGACTATATTAAAGTTTCAGACAGATAAAAGTCTTAAGGATGCGCGCATATATTTTGGTTGGGTCGCAAATACTCGCTTAATTACGTAGTGACCTATAACTACTCGATGTAACGTCATTACTCGACAAATCTGACAATTGGAAAAGATAAGATTTGTGTCTACGCGGTCATGCCGAGCCTGTTGGGACCCCAATTTTGTAGTATACATACTAAAATAAAAATATGTTTTCTTTGTATGATTTTTGTTGCATTTCCTGCTTTTGATTTGCGTGTAATTAAAAAAAAATATTATTCAAATAATATAATTTAATGATGTGATTAAAATTGGTAGATTTATCTGTTGCTAACAAGACAATAAATATCATATGGAATAGATTGCAGTATTTTTTTTACATAACCTATTAAGTAAGGACATCATTGAAAGTTCTAAGGTTTCAAGAAAACTAAATAAATATGTCTATATCCATCATCACGCCTGTATTCCCCGTAAGGGTAGACAGAGGTGCACTGCAGTACACTCACCCTTCGCCCATGTATTTTGGTCTCAATGTAGGGGGCGAGTTTATTGCTATTATATCGGGCACGTTCTGCGTCAATACGTGGGTGATTTGGGCCTTAGTCCACCACGCTGGCCCAGTGTTGTGGAACTACACATGCCTTTATATATAGTAAGTTGGTATGCATAGTTAGGTATAATAAAATAGTTTTGTAGTTAGAAATATGTATAATTATTATATTCGATGAATTCTTACAACAGTAAAATTAATAATTTGAACTCGCTAACTTAACAAGTTCGTAATTATATGAAACATAAATTAAATACAGTATGATACATTATCTTATAATATACAAATAAGGCACCTGTGTGTTACAATGAGTATATAATACCATCAGTAGTTACAGCATGTGGGCCAAGACTGGACTTATGTCACAGAATATGTTGATTATATCTCTTTCTCTCGCATGAAATAGGACAAAGCGACCGAGCCAATTCGTGATAGAGGTCTTGTCTTGGCATGCGTCAAAGTTCTACATTGACACCTAAACACTTGGGGTATCAAATTTATCGAATATGTTACACATTTGTGTCAATTACGTTGTCGCTGAACTAAACTAGTGTTGCCTGCCTTTTACGATCGTTATCAAAAATCTTTTGTTACCAATGATATTAAACGGATATATTATCAGCGCGCACTAGTGAAGACTCGAATACATCCTAATTAGGACGTATATTTGATACCAACATGCGGATTGGTTGACAGGTGAATGTTGCATCACATAGAAGCGCAAGTGACAACTAGCTATCTCTTTTTTTCTCGTTGGTTGTATCAAGCCATCTCTTTTGCACATTTCTACGTGTTGTGAAATGTAAAATGAATGAAAAGTGTGTATGTGTGCTGCCGCTGTTACTCGGAACACTTTTTTCGGTTGTTTTGTGCGTTGTTAACATATCTGTTTACTAGACTATCATTGTTTGTTACAAAATTAATTAAATAATGAAATTTTTATGGAATAATAAGAGGAATGGTTGTACCTGCGATTAGCGGGTATTTATGCCAATATCGAGTAAATAATAGCCACGAAAAATTTAATAAATACATATTTTAATTAAAAATAGATGATGACAGTGATAAAGATGGCGGACGAACATAATGTAAAGTCAAGATGACAGCGTTTGAAGTACTGTCAAAGTTTGTATACAACAGAATCGACGCCCATACTTTATGATTTTAAGTTTATAATGCATTTATATATGGTAAACAATAAACAAAAAATAAGTGCGGTAAACAAACAGTAAGTAGAGGGTAGATCCTGATTATTTATTAATAATGTGGGTAGGCTAATTTTGTATGTAATCTATCTGGAATTTTATAATTTTATGTGAAGATAAACAAGGTAGTTCCTTCCTTTATTACAAATGAGGGTACTTTGATTTTTCTTGTACCTATACTACCCGCAATTTTCTTATTTAAATCAAATTCATAAAAATGCTTCAATTCTAGTTATAATAATTAGACAAGTAGGTACATATTAATTTCCGTAATTGAAATAATAAAAAAAAAAACACTTACCCATAAACACACTCGTAGAAATAATGTAACAATTCACTTTTAAATAATAATCAAGTCTTTAGGTGCCTAACTAAGTTAAAGTTTACACTATAAGGTGTCTTTTAACACACGTAAAAGAAAAAAAACGTACTAGTAAGTTATATTATTTAATCTGTATCTATCTAATGAATGAAATCAACCAATGACGAACGCGATCGACTCAAGATGGCGATTTCTATTTTTAAAATTTATGCTGCGTTCAAAAAACAGAAAACTTTTAACATAAAAAAAAACAAAGATTTATGAATTATGTACGCGATTAAAGACACCATTAGAGTAGAACTTACGATCGATATTAACAAATCAATAAACATTGGCTTTTTCGAGGGTAACGGACGCGTCGCACATCGTTTTTGCCGTCGACCTCACCAAGAACATTAAGTGCAGTTGTTCGAACACGTTCAACTGGACTCTGGTGCGTACCAAACCGTGGAGGACGGTCGCTCTTTCTAAGTCCAACCACCTTTGCAAGGATAATTCCCTTTCCTTAACTGGTACCCCTTGTACGACATCCAAGGGACCCCATAGCATGAACTCTATTACTGATTTGGCGTGGTTTAGGGACACAGCTCGCTCTTCCCGCAGTATCTCCTTCAGTAGCGGAGTGAGTTTCTCCCCGGGGAGAAGGATTTCTATGGCTTTGATGGCACATTTACATAGAGAATTGAGATGACCCTCGTCCGTCGATTTGCTATTGATCTCGTCGCTCAATCTGAAAAAAAAAAAAAAACAATTTACCTACACATAGATTTTCAGATCATCGTAAGTATTATTTTATATGTTCTAAAGGGGCCAGCTCTTGCATCGCTTGAGAAATGCATAAACCTATTCTAGCTATCAATTTTCAAGGAGAGCTTATAATTTTCCTACAAAGTTCTTGATAGTAGGTCAAATCTAGGATTATGAAATAAGGCATACATCCGTAGAGTTGAGCGTATTGATTGAAGAATATAGTTCTAAGGAGAAGCGTAAATATAACAAGCTTGTTACCCCCAAATATATAGAAATTTCAATCCACCTACTACCAACCTCTAAACAAAAGCATTTTACAGTACAAGTGTTCAAAAATGCCGCTGTAAAAGGTTCATAACATTTTGTAAATTTGGGGGTTCGTTCGACAGAGATGGAGCCGCTTTACAATTAAGTACCTAGTGCTCATTAGCTTTTACGTAAACCTATTAGGAGGCGTATATTTCTCGAAGAACTTAGGATATAATTAGAGTATTGATATGACCCAACTCACCCCTGTAATATGCATAACCGTCCGTAACAATTTGTCTTTGGCGCCCACAAGGAATTCAGCCTATCATCAGGCGATGGTAAATTCAAGGTGCTGCCATGAGACACCAAGGGCTGGATCTCCTTCAAAGCGATAAATGTCGTTAAGGAATCCGGGATGTCTTCCACTCCTCGAGCTTGAAGACACTTCAGCCCGTTTATCATTTGCAGCATCATGAAGGTGGCTTCATGGTTCTGTTCCGCTTGGACCTGCTGGTGTTCCTTGGTGCTCGAATCCTCGGCTGCGTGGAGACTCTCGCCGTACGTATGGATTGTATCGACTTGGGCCTGCGCTAAGACTACTATTGTTGCTGCAACGAGAGAAAGAATTCGTTAGTCGTGACCTATTTTTATAACAGTCTTGTTTAACTGCATTCCTAGGTTCCCTTCGATCCATTCATTAAGTTACCAATGATAAATAAACCAGTTTAAATGAACAAACGATTATGTATTTAGATGAAGTTCTAATTTGCATATTGGTCTCAATAACTTAATCAATGACAGTTGATTGACGCCGCCTTGTAACTTGAATTCCCAAGTAACTCAAACTAGTTAAGTAATGTTAGGTTTATAGCACCAAGCTTGCTACACAGCATTGTTGACTATTAGAATAATTCCTACTATTCTGATGAGACCAAGCAATCTTGCCTTCTATATATAAAATGTCTGTAAAATTACCTTGTACAAGATCATCGCCTTCTTCGCCAAACTGTTGCAGTGGTACCAAGTCACAGAACTCCGTGATCGCGTTCAAACACAGAGTTTGCGGTTGCACTGACTGCTGGCACACCATCTGAGATGCCATTTGCTCCTTGTAAACCATCAATGTAACGTTTACGGGGCCTTGGTTCGAGTTCCACGTTGCTGGATAGAAGAACCGTTTGCCCGCTTTCACGAAGTTAGATTTGGATGGTTGTATCACGAAATCGCTCCATCTTAGGTTCGTGCACGCTTTCAGACCTCGTAAAGATGGCTGCATCGTAGCACTTTGTTGAACCTAAAAGTGAAGAAATTGACAAACTAAAGGACCAGTTTAAACAGGCCAATAGCAAAGCAGGACTAGTAGAAATAATTTCAGAGGCTGCATTGGAACTCGGACTGTTGAATCTCGAATGTAAATACACTACAATCAAATTCATTCATCCAAAAATAATTCAATGGTTTTATAAAGCTATCAAGGATTCGTTACTACATCAAATCCTATTAAACTATTACTACATTTAATTGTCAGCATTGCTTAAATAATTCGCAATCTATTCGTGGGAGAACTAAATTCTAAATCCTAGACAAGATAAGTGCACCAATTACCTGCTCTAAAACCTGCGCCAGCGCTTCGTGATTCGCAATAACGACCGCACCGTAATTATCCTCCAAGTTCTTATGGACTACGGATCTTCCTTTCCTTACACGGAGTTTGTTAGTAGTCGTTTTAGGAGTCATATCATTCTGATACTCTTCGTTACCAGTACTGTCCATATTATCGTTTGAACTATAGAAGCTGTAAGGAGAATATATTTCCGATTCTGTCTCACTACCGCAGTATCCTTGAAGAGAAGTCCTATTGAATACTCCATTATTATATTTGGGAAATTCAACGCTTTCAACGCTTTTTCTTGCTTCGTTTCTCTCGGCTGTGGTTTCTCTGGGTTTAATGGCTGAATCGCATTCTGGTGAACTGGATCTCGCGTGGTTAACATACTCATAGTCACTGTCACTATTCTTCGCCGAGTCACAGTTCTCTTCATCGTATTTCGCTGAGTTGTACACATCATCATAGCTGTGAATGACTGGCTCGTTGGTAGCTTGGACTAGTTCTTGAGGACCGTCATCTATTTCGTCTTTATCATCATCAATGTCTTGGTTTCTTCGTTTGGGGAGTTCCAAACGTGCTTCTCTTTCTCGCATGCTTGCTGTTCTTTCTGGTTTACGGGGTGCCAGCGCCGATCTTATTTCTCCTGAAAAAAGTTAGAATTTGTTTAACATTTTATAGTAACCACAATTATTATATGACGCAATTTGCCTTTGAAGACCATTACTTACCTAAATTAGCGTAAATACTATCAGGTTTATTGGGTGTAGCTAACCACGCTTGTTGCTTCTGCTTTTTCTGCAACGCAGCAGATTTCGGAGGAGGAGGCCTTGCTGGCTTCATCACACTGCCGACAGTTTTATGATCCTCACTCGACTGCCTCGGAGGCGGCGGAGGCTTATTCACCACTTTAGGCATTTCAGTATCCGTAGCCGAACTTGACCCACTATAAATAGACACGTCATCATGACTCAGGCGACGTAAATCAGTAATTTCACAGTTTGACTTCACAACTTCGACGGAGGATCCGTTAATGTCTAGCGGATGTATGATCACTAGTCGCGGTTTTGGTTTCGGTGTCAAATCGTAAATCTCCTCAGTTTTGCTCGTCACTTTGGTGACTGTCGCAACGCTTATCTCTCTCTTGTCAAGATCTTTTGAGGAACCTATTCGTAGTAATTTCTTTATAGAGAACTTCAACTTTCCCTTCTTTTTATCGTCAAGTAACAAGTTATCGTGAGATAGAGATATGTTTCTTCTAGGTGCAGGTTCTGGAGTTATATCGACTCTTTTTATATCCAACTCCTCTGTTTTAGCTCTGGATGTAGACACGGTGGCCCTCTCCCTTTTCTCCATTTCTCTGACAACTGGGGCGTCTGATTTAATGAAACCGTTTGAATTTCTTTGGTACAGATTCGGGTATTCTTCTATGGTTGGTGATGATGGAGGCGTTGGCGCTTTACGTTTGCATAGACTACTGAGTGATGTATCGCTGTCTTGTTTAGTCAGCACAGGCTGAGCGTAATACATCGGCTCAGCTTTATCTTCATGTACTTCTGTGATTTCATTGTTTTTTTCTTCACTCATCGCTCTGATTTTATCGTCGTCTTTTTTCGTTCCATGCATGTTTGATTGCTGTTGATTTATTGTGATCGCGCTTTTTTTGGTTGTCTGCTTGATAACTGGTTTAACCGGTAGCTTCGGTTTCTCTGGCAAAGCCGGTTTGTGTGCCGGTAGTATATCAGTTATCATACCGTGTAGGAATGAAGGTCTAGGATCGAGCGTGGGGATAGGACTGTTCGGCAACGCCGGGGCTTCTGACGTCTCGTCCGGGTCCGCTCTACCATCCGGCTCGCCGGCCAACTCGCGACTGGCGTCTGCCGAAAATATATTGTCAGTATGTTTCGGCATTATAGGTGGCATGTCAATGATCGGACTTTGGAATGTCGAATAGCTACTGACAGCCTGACCGTCTACTTTTCGGATCTGCCCAATGGGGGACATTTTGGCGTTCTTATCGCCTTCATTGTATATTTTAATTTTAACTGTCTCCTCGCATTTGTGCGTTTCTGAAAAATGACCGCTGTCATCGTTATCGGAGTCTGTGCGTCCACTGAAGCTTTCATCGTCCGAAGCGAAGGAGTTATTAGCGGTTGAGTTCAGTGTGCTGACAGCTGAATCAACACTGCTGCTCTCGATATTAATTTTACAAAATTTAAACTCTAACCGACTTAAGTTGACTTTTGGCCTTTCCTTTGTTTTATGCAAAGGCGGTTGCCTCATAATTCCGTTTTTCTTTATTTCACTCATTTCACTTTTTTCAGGCTCATCCTGCATACTCTCTTTTATCTTTCCTTCGATGACTGTCGGTTTATTTTTGTCCTTTTGTGTGAAATTAATATCATTAGTGGACATTCTGTTTTGTTGTAGCGTCTCTGAAATCTCTTCGAGTAATGACTTTTCGGTGCAAATACTGCCCGATGTGTTAACACCTTCCGCACTTATAATAGTTTCACTTTCTTTAGTATACGACGATAGAATTATATTAGTTTTGTAATTACTTGACGTTTCTTCGGTTGGCGCGTCGGAGACGTGGATAACGGCGGGTTTACGGACGTGTGACTTAACGCTAGGTTTGTTGTCTTGTCCAAATGGCGTGACAGAGACCAACAGAGTTTTCTTTTTACCATCCGAGTCTGTTTGCATTTTACCAAGTAGCAATGAAGTGTACGACTTCGTTCCGCTATCTACAAGCAGATTGGCTTTAACTGTGTTGAAATCTGTGTTTGTTTTTGTGATTTTGTGAAGTTCCCTCTCTTCTTCCGTGTCTGGGAACGTGTCATCTTCTTCAGTTTCTTCTGACAGTTCGAATTCCTCTCCGTCGGACCAGTCGTCACCTCCGAAGCCTATGACGCTGCATACTACTTCGGGGAAGGTGACGTTCCTTTTGTGTTTCTTCTTTTGGTGGATTTTGAGAATGCTGGATGGTGTTTTCTTGAAGAAGGTGGCCCTGTTCTGGGAGGGCATAGTGTGCTTGTTCCCGTCTGTGCGGTCCTGTTTGGCATGATCCTCTCGCGACTTGAAGCAGTTGGAGCAGAAGTCCTTCTTCCAGGCGTTCTGCACGAAGTTGTGGCATACCGGCGACATCTTGTCTCTCGAATATCGTCGGTTGATCACATAACTGGCATTCTGAAAAAAAGAGAAAAACAATTTAAGACGTTATCTCCCACAGGTTATGTTAAATTTTGGCAATCTTTAATAGTTCACTAAATATTATTATCGCAAACAAGATAAAAAGCAAATGCATCCAAGTTTCTCGTGAAATTCGGGTTTAAGAGTTTATGTAAGTACTTTACCAGTCATAAACCTAATATTATAGTCGTGTAAACAAGTAAGTCAGTAAATAACTATTACATAGTATTTAATTAGATAGGTTTATATAACCGATGCGTGCGTATAATAATTAATTATGTTACGTCAAGTCTCGTCTTTAGGGTATTGGTAAACTTGTTTTAAGTATCGATAATATCAACGGATCACGTAGTATTATACAATATTGCGAAAAGTGGAATAGTTCTCTGATGATATTGGCGTTTGGTGTAAGATAGACGCATATAGGACTACTTTCCCATTGAGTCTGCAATGTGATTCTGTTAAAGGAGAGTACTTAAACACGGAACGAAAAAGGTTAGACCAATTACGAAGAAAATACTATTATAAGTAAAAAAAATGACTTGAAAAAAATATTTCGTTTATCCATATATCTATAAATTTGTAAGTATTTATGAGTATCTTAGTTCTTTTTTTTTATGGAAAACGGCCACCAGAATTGTGCCAGTGCTGCCAGTGACATAAGAGGTTCGCAATTTGAAAAGTTTTTTTTAATAGAGGCAAATAGGCCAATAAGGTACAGGCACGCAGTGTTTATTTATTTACTATGACCCGGCGAACTTCGTATCACTAATATTTTTTATATATTAGAGCCAAAAAGAACCAATCATATTGGTCAATGAGTTTTTGAGTTTTAGCGAGACTTACGAAGATCAATAAAAAAATAATATTATATACAGATGATGCAGATGAAGTCGAAAAATATAGTTTAGGTAATATTTACCTACTAAAAGTGTCATCACAATATTATGTAGAAAAAATCAAATTAGTTTTAATAACGAGGTCACGCGGAAGTCGACGACGGCGACGTAATCTTTGCATGGATGATGCAAATAAGAGTTTAATAAGGACCTCTTACTTAATAATCTTCACAAAACGGATGTTGAAAAGGAATGAACAAACTTTTATTTTTTTTTATTTTTTAACGAAATGAGCGAAATGATGATATTTAATGGAATAAGATGAGGAATGGCATCACCTGCGACTAGCGCGAGTATTTCGCCAATGTCAAGTAATTAATAGCAAGGACAAATTCAATAAATACACATTATAAATAAAAATGGATAATGACAGTGATAAAGATGGCGGATGACTCCGAACAAACTTTAACATTGTGTTTATTTCTTTTTCCATAGTAACTGTCGATTTTTGACAGATTTTGTACTGTCCAAAACTGAAAGTAATATTACTTAAAAAAAAATCAAATCTGCAACATAAGTGTTGGTAAAGGACAGTTTCAATCGCCTTCCGTCAAAACAGCTGTCATAATGTGTACTAAAACCGCCATGTTTTTATAACTATCACTAAAAGACGGTAATACAAGGTAACTTAATCACTTAAGGCCTAAACAAATATTTTTTTGACATAGATAAGCGCGTTAGCGAACCGTTAGTGTAAGTTAGAAGTTTTTATCGAAATCAAAATGTCTTTTGTCATCAAAGTAATATAGGGAACGATTAGTTTGCCAGCCCCATGCTTGGTAAAAGGTAAACACATAATTGTTGGGACGCAAAAATAGGCAATTTTATCTATACAAAGAAATAAAATTGAAGAAAGAACACCTTTATACTAAATGCATATGAAAGTATATACGATACCTATAACGAAAATGAATTTTTTTTTTTTTTACTGTTTGTCGTTTTATACCGGGTAAACTTCCAAACGTCTGAACCGATTTTGACGGGGCTTTCATTGGCAGATAGCTAATGTTCCAAAGATACACTCAGGCTGCTTTTATTTTAGAAAAAGCATTAGGGTTCCGGGTAATCTCCCCAAACTGCACGCGGGCGAAGTCGCCGGCTCAGCCAGTCCCAAGCAAAATTAGACAGAATATAGGCTTCCGTCGTTAGTCGCTCGTCCTTACGCCTTGCACCTCGCCGTACAAACAGCCGTAACAGTGGCAAGTATGTGCTTTCTCTGCAAACAAGCTGGGTGTCGCCATACTCGACACACTAATCAGATATTCACACACCGTGGGGGAAACGGGGGGAAAACGCTAGACAATAGAGCACGTGATCGAGGAAGAGACGACATTAGCTCTACTAATGTTCGGTCGCTAGTGTAATAATTGTATTACAAATTGTATACTACTTAATAACGTGTCACGGAATTAGGTTCCTTATTATCGACTATAATAGTGATCATATCTGATTAGCATCGAGCCATCATTGAGTATATTGACAACACCTATCGGAAACCTGAGTAACTAAAGATATCTCACAAATATTATTTAATTATTTTCCCATGATACAGGCTCACGCCTAGTTTGGGACCGCTATACACCTCTAAGAAATGGAAACTTCTGATAATAAACAATTTTGATTTTTTTTTTATATTATTTAACCCATCGCAGAATCCTAAGGCATTGAAAGGATGATTCAATTTAATTTTCTTACTTACACTTTGTTAAGTTAATAAAGAAAGCGAGCTATGCCATGATTACAAGGCACATTGATTAAAATCGGGTCAAAGTCCACACTGGCAAAATGCAGGGGCCCGATTTTCGTTTGATAGACATCAATGTATATTAGATATATGTTTAAACAAAAGAAAAACCGGCCAAGTGCGAGTCGGACTCGCGCACGAAGGGTTATCTATAAAAACAGCAATAATATCACGTTTGTTGTATAGGAGCCTCCTTAAATAATTAGTTTATTCTGTTTTTTAGTATTTGTAGTTATAGCGGCAACAGAAATACATCATCTGTGAAAATTTCAACTCTCTAACTATCACGGTTCATGAGATGTATCTCAGAGACGGACAGACGGACGGACGGATGGACGGACGGATGGACGGACAGCGAAGTCTCAGTAATAGGTTTCCCGTTTTACCCTTTGGGTACGGAACCCTAAAAATTCGACCAATTTGACGTTTCGTTTCGACATATCTTTATTAGAGATTGATGTCTGTCAAACGAAAATTGCGCTCCAGTGGATTTAACACGTGTCTCGCGAACCGGTTGTATCTCAAACTCCTTATAAGCTCATCTTTATGTTCAACAATACCTACATACATTTACGCATGAACAATATTGTTAATAGTACCTATTTCATACAATCGGTACTCTTTCATCACGGTGGGGTCGCTCAACTTTCGTCCTTGGATATAGAAGATGCTCTCAAACTGTGCCACAGACTGTTTGCTTTGTATTGTGCGTACTGGTATCTTTGTGTGTGTGTTTGTTTCCATTTTATCACGCTCCAGTTTATTTTGTAAAAAAAAATATTTTGCATCGTCTTGCCTTGACCGGCTGGCTTATGGCGAATGTTACGTGAAGAAAACTGGACTATAATTTTTCATGGGATGTACACAATAGATTCCAAAATATATTTTTAATAGTGTACAGGTTTTGCAACGAGTAGTTTTGAGACCTTTGTAGCGTTAGCGTCTCATGTAGAGTTATATACCTCATAAAATAAAATTATCAATTGTTTATACCAACATAAAGGGCCAAATTGCATAATTTCGTTACTAATAGTAGCTTTACTGTAAGTGTATGCGTTTCTCGATGGTCGCTTTTAAGACAATAACTGGTTGCCTGGAAGAAGTTGCTTTTAACGATAAGATCTACTATATTTAAACCTAAGAATGTTGTATTATTTTCATCGTTTAGTGTACAATAAAGAGTACAGTATCTATATAACTAAAGCAGGGATTTTATGTTATGGAGCTCCGTAACCGTAACCAAAACCGATATAATTTTATTCCTGTATCCGTATCCAGATCCGAAATTTCATATCAATAACATCCCTAATGTAAAGAATATCAATTGCTTTCTAAATATTTCACGAAAACAATAGCGACCAGACTGTAAAAACAGTTGTATTAGGATGGCGGTATATTAGATACTAAACAGTATTACCTAATAACTATAGATGACACTTCTTAGAAAACGACCGAACCAGCAAGCTTTCATTAATTAACATTAAGTATTCCGTGACTAAAACAGTGGTGAAACCGACGCGTGTAGGTAGGTAGTTACAGCGGCCATCTTCGCAAGTATCATCATTGTTTGCCTCTCGAGGCGTATGCCCTAATTGCATGTAATTAATGTATAATTAACAGCTCATATTACTGCTGAAGTATTTTGGGATAAGTGTTTCTCAAGGCTGTTTAAGTAAATAAAACTTTATTTTTTTAATATTGAAATTAAACTATTTTACGGATTTTATCGCGTTTATTTACTATTTTATTTTCCCGACGTTTCGGCTGCTTTACAGCAACCATGGTCACGGGGGGACTGAGGTGTTAGACGTCCTGATGTCATAGTTAATAACTGGGTACCCTCATATTTAGTTGTTGTTTGCGGTCCGATCCACGCAGAAAGTGCTTACGGTGTCACGAGGTCTTGCAATGGTACACTTGGTTTTTGATTTTTTGGTGCTACCACCAACTTGGGATCCAGTAATTAATATGATTAAATCCAAAACCAATGAAATGAAATATACATTAACTGATGCCCCATGAAGATAGTCTTTGCTAACCTAAGTAGGTACTAAAGTAACCATCCTCGTCTCGGAGTTACCGGTATTGGCATATTTGTAACCTCCAAAGCAATATAAATACAAGCGAGGGCAACTAATATCTAATAAATAGTATCTATAAAATGTTTTATTCGTTGTTTTACATTTGAATTTTTTTTAGAAAGTATGTACTTCCCTAGTTACTTATTTATGTCTCCGTGAATCATACATATGGGCTAGTATTTGTAAAGAGTTAGTCAGACCTTATAACTGAATAAAGAATGTGCTCAAATAGCAGTTTTATAAATAAACATCGTTCTAAAAAGCAGGCATTTAGCTCGCACGGGTCACCTTGGCAAACCTGCTCGGAGCTGAGGTGAACGCAGCCTTAAACAGAGTTTATCGGCTAACCGATGATCTCATGTAGTTATGTCACGAACGGACCGATGTTAAGGCAAGGCACGACTTGTCGAAGAACCTCTATTTTTCATCTTATTATAAATTGTTAGATACTATTATTAAATTAAGCTAGTTGGTCTAGCAGTGGTAGCCGAGTGGTTTGCAATCATATTGTGCAGGTGCGATCCCGGCTCGCACCTCTGGGTTTCATGTGCGAATCTCATTTTCATCCGACATTGTCGCTCGCTAAGAAACGGTGAAGGAGAACATCGTGAGGAAACTCTAACGTCTAGGCGTCTGAGCCTTCACGTACCGGGCCAGCGTGGTGGACTATGGCCTGAATCCCCCTCGCATTGAGGGGAGGCCCGTGCCCAGCAGTGGGACGTTAAAAGGGCTGTAGTAAGTAAGTTGGCCTCTTCTTTGGATGATTTTTAACGTCTGAAAAGTCTTAGTGACGAATAAATTATCATCTCACAGAACCGAAAAGTGTGCTCAAAATGTCAAAGTGTATTTATAAACATTGAATCTAGTGACTGCACATCTGTGGACGAGACCAACAGCGGGCTAGTGGAAACCGTCCGTGCCGTCGGAGCTAAGTTTTGCAGACCACGACGCACCGATAGAACCAAGAAGATCTCGACTGGAACTCTCAAACTTTTGGACGAAAGACGCGAAATGATACTGCAGTCTTCGGCTGACATGTCGGTTTACAGGCGCCTCAATAGACAAATATCTAAATCCCTCAGGCGCGACATTCGGCAATTTAATACAAACTGTATTAAAGATGCCATCGAGCGTAACAAAGGCTCAAAAGTATTTGCGAGGCATTTGTCTATTGGGCAAAGCCAAATGACGAAGCTGAAGACCGACACTGGCAGTGTCGTTTCGTCCAAACCCGAGATTATGAGAGAAGTCGAGAAGTTCTATGGACGGTTATACACGTCAGCACAAAGGCCCGCCATTAGCCCAGATGCAGACCCAAGAGCTAGATTAACCCGACACCACACCGAAGATATCCCGGACGTTAGCTTATACGAAATCAGAATGGCTCTGAAACAGCTTAAAAACAACAAGGCACCGGGCGATGACGGAATCACTACTGAACTTCTGAGAGCGGGTGGAAAACCGGTACTTAAGGTCCTCCAGAAATTGTTCAATTCCGTCATTCTCGAGGGTACAACGCCTGAAGCATGGAACAGAAGCGTGGTGGTACTGTTCTTCAAGAAAGGTGATAAAACCCTGTTGAAGAACTACCGACCCATCTCGCTTCTGAGCCATGTTTATAAGCTGTTCTCCAGAGTCATTACGAATCGTCTCGCACGTAGGTTCGACGAATTTCAGCCACCCGAGCAAGCCGGGTTTCGGAAGACCTTTAGCACCATAGACCACATACATACGCTGCGGCAGGTTATACAGAAGACGGAGGAGTATAACCGGCCACTATGCTTGGCGTTTGTGGACTATGAAAAAGCCTTCGATTCCATAGAGACGTGGGCTGTGGTTCAGTCCCTCCAGCGATGTCGCATCGACCACCGATACATCGAAGCGCTGAAGTGTTTGTATAGGAACGCCACCATGTCAGTCCGAATCCAGGACCAGAGCTCAGAGCCTATCCCATTGCAGCGAGGAGTAAGACAAGGGGACGTTATCTCTCCGAAATTGTTTACCGCTGCATTGGAAGATTGCTTCAAGCTGCTGAATTGGGATGGACTTGGCATCAATATCAACGGCGAGCACCTTACTAACCTTCGGTTTGCAGATGACGTCGTGGTCATAGCGGAGTCGCTGGAGGAACTGAACTCTATGCTCGGTGATCTCAACAGAGTTTCTCAACAGGTAGGTCTTAAAATGAACATGGATAAGACGAAAATCATGTCGAATGTCCATGTCGCACCTCACCCAATAGTCGTTGGGAACTCTACTCTCGAAGTTGTCGACGAGTACGTATACCTGGGACACACGGTCCGATTAGGTAGATCCAACTTCGAGAAGGAGGTCACTCGACGAATCCAACTCGGCTGGGCAGCGTTCGGGAAACTGCGTCACATCTTCTCGTCCGATATTCCTCAGTGCCTGAAGACAAAAGTCTTCGAACAGTGTGTGTTGCCAGTGATGACGTACGGATCCGAGACGTGGTCGCTCACAATGGGACTCCTAAGACGGCTCAGAGTCACTCAACGTGCAATGGAGCGAGCTATGCTGGGAGTTTCACTGCGCGATAGAATCAGAAATGAGGACATCCGCAGAAGAACCAAGGTTACAGACATAGCTCGAAGGGTTGCACGTTTGAAGTGGCAATGGGCCGGACACATTGCCCGGAGAACGGATGGCCGTTGGGGCATCAAAGTCCTAGAGTGGCGGCCACGAACAGGCAAGCGGAATGTGGGACGACCCCCGACCAGATGGACAGACGACCTCACCAGGGTCGCCGGGAGTCGATGGGCGCATAAAGCCCAAGAACGTAATTTGTGGCGATCTATGGGGGAGGCCTATGTTCAGCAGTGGACGTCTCTGGCTGATAGATAGAATAGATAGATAGTTGACGTTATTTAACATAAGTCTGAATGTATATAAATATACATCGATTTAAAATGACTTTATAGAGCGTTATTCAGAATAAACTTTGAAAATATTATGGATACAAGATAGGAATAAGACCAAATTTCTACATAAAGTGCTTTGAAATGCCGATGTAAGTAGGTATGTAAGTACTTTTTATAAATTCACAAAACCCCAGAGCACAAAATACGAATTATAAATAATCATGACCGACACACCGCCTTATATGACACATGTTTATCATAACATTATATGCAATACAGTGAGAATATTGTCTCGGGAACTGGCTCATTTGTTTCAAAAGCTTAAAAAAACAACATTGATCTTACAGTGATCCACTGAAGATTAAAGACCCGGCATTAGGGTCATTTACGTTGTTAGCGTATTGGCAATTTATGCAGGGGCGGCCCTAGCAGATTTTTTGGGTGGTGCGAAATCTCAAATTGGCGTCCCTCTGAACACAACATTCGAAACGAATAATACTAAGATCGTGGTAGCGACTCTTTGTAAGGCTCCTCCATGACGCCTCACACTGAATAGCGTCGCGACGCTAACTATAAGGTGTCACGACGCTTATCGGTGGTCGCCTTTCGGTTAATTTCGGCGCCCCATACGACGGCGCCCGGTGCAGTCGCACCGTTCGCATCGCCCTAGGGCCGCCACTGGATTTATGTATCCTGTGTTTATTACTAGTTCTATGGTGAAAGTCAGCCTAGGGGCATTGAAGGAAACAACTATCGATAAATTAACATTCGCTTCCTGGCTATTTAAATACGGCCTAATCGGAGTAATATAAACGCTATCTACGTTAGTCTTAAGTACGGCCATCTAGGGTGGAATCAATTCCTAAATAGGGTACTTTTAGAAAACTTTTAGAATGTAAATTGACAGTAGCATGGTATTTGGAGCCTTTTTAAAGACCAGTTTTTTTTAAAGGCGAATTGCATAAAAGTATGATAAATAATAAATATTCTAAATAACAGTGGTAGCCGAGTGGTCGAACGCACGCCTTGCAATCAAAGTGTGCAGGATAAAACCCCGGCTCGCACCTCTGGGTTTTATGTGCGAATCTCATTTTCATTCGAGATTTTTACTTGCCATGAAACAGTGAAGAAAAAAAAGTGAGGAAAACTACACGTCTGAAACTTAACTAGTTTTCGATAGATACCTATGTGATGTCAACCCGCACCGGGCCAGCGTGGTGGGCTAAGGCTTGAATCGTCCTTGCATTGAAGGGAGGTCCATGCCCAGCAGTGGGATGTTAATAGAGCTATAGTAGTAACTCATCTAAACATTGTTATGAAACTAATTCAGCAGAGTTAACATTTGTGAAAAGGAATGCGTTCTCAGGACTCTTGTTATTTCTCAATACCCTAATAATAAACCATATTCTCATATTCAAAAGCATATTAACATTCCAACGAGATGGATTACTACTTTACTAGCCAAGTTCTGCGCCGAATATAACGACTCTGGGAACCACGACTGGCAAGCAATTATGTGGTTCTTAGAAACTCGACCCTTTCACATTTAACAAAAAAAAATGCTTTAATGACTTGAATGTACAACCAAAAATATGTTTCTAAGTCATTACATGAGATGAATGAATGAAAATATGTATAGGTCCTGTTGTGTAACGTTGAGTGGCAGAGGAAAGCATCTTACATGTCTGACAAGGTCGTTACAATATTATAATTTGTGACCAACCATAATAACCAATCACTGCTGAAGCAATAATATTGTTAATTTTTTTTTATATCACGTCCCCTAATACCGCTAAGAATCAGAGATCGGAATAGGTAGACTATATTTACCTAAACTTCGAAGAAAGAAGCAACATAGAGTGGATAATACCTAATCAAGATTCCCGGAATAATTATAACGAATCCCGGTATTTAAAACTCACGAATGATGGATTGGACTTTATCTATAGTAACAACAAGTGATTGATTTGAAAAATCATATAACATTTTTAGGGTAACCTTACCTATAATTAACAAATTATCAAAATAATTAGGTTCAAGTTTTAAGTGGACACGAGTTAAAGCTGATAGAAACTAAACAGAGATAAAAACAGCTCTGGAATCAGAATGCATTTGGAAAACTCGCGACGTCCAGTCCAGTATGCGGTGTAGAAAAACTAGACCTTCTACAACTGGGTGTTGCTTAGAAACTTAGTTGTATGTTTTCACTTACAACTTTCAATGTAAGTAGCATATTTCGATATCAGCTCGACTCTGCATGGGCTACCTACTTATACAAAATGTGATGGATGTTTAACTACTCGTAAGTGATAGGTTTGCATGAAACAAGCTGAACTGAAGTAATGAAGCGGTGATAGCTTGTGTCATAATGAGATTTAAATATCGAGGGGTGAAAGGCTATTTGACTCAAGCGACACTTTTGGGCTAAATTGACTTATATACATATTTAGTTTCAGCGTATTTATCTGCGTCCAATGAGTATGCTCTCCTGTAAAGTTAAAAACCTCTGGAATTTATGTGCGAATCTCATTTTCGTCCGAGATTATCACTTGCCATGAAACGGTGAAGGAACACATCGTGCGGAAACCTGCACGTCTGAGGGAACTTGACTAGCTTTCGATAGATGTGTGAAGTCTGCCAACCCGCACTGGGCCAGCGTGGTGGACTATGGCCCGAGCCCCCCTCGCATTGAGGGGAGGCCCGTGCCCAGCAGTGGGACGTTAAAAGAGCCGTAGTAGTAGTAAAGAAAAATAACCCCGATATTAAGTAATCGAAAATCTAACTACAAAACTGCTAGTTCACGGATAAATTTAAGCACCTAATAATTAGTAGGTTATTGCAGGTAGAATATCGTTAGGTACTTACTCATTTTTCCTATATTTTGAATAGGCGCTTTAATTAAATACCTATGTATATTTATTTATCCGTTTCCTCGTCTCATTATGCCCATATATACACTCAGTACTACCTGTATTGTTAAATGCAATGAATCAGTGAAATCAAGTCATGAGTAATAAACGGGCACGTAAAACACTCGTTGTTAGGTATACGTATTCACGTAAAAAAATATTATAAGAGTATCTAAACCATGCTCTTTAGGGAGTTCTATCTCCACGCAACCACCACAATAGCAGTATTATTTTGATATTACTTTATTTTTTTTTGTAAAAGCAGTGGTAGCCGAGTGGTTGAACGCACGCCTTGCAAATCAAAGTGTGTGGGTTCAAACCCCGGGTCGCACCTCTGGGTTTATGTGCGAATCTCATTTTCATCCGAGATTACCACTTGCTATGAAACGGTGAAGGAAACCTGCACGTCTATAGAAAGGCGTGTGAAGTTCACCAACCCGCACTGGGCCAGCGTGGTGGACTATAGCCTAAAAATCTCCCTCGTATTGAGGGAGAATGTGCCCGGTATAATGGCAATAGGCTCGCCCCCTATTACATTGGGACCAAAAATACATCGGCGAAGTGTGGGCGCACTACAGTGCACCTCTGCCTACCCCTTCGGGGAATACAGGCGTGATGATGTATTATTATTATTTTTTTGTCAATTGACATGATATATTGATACAAATTTAAAGTTGAAATAAGACTGTTAGTAAAAAGCGGTAGGACGACCCTCTAAAGTGTAAGGGAGTATCAAGTGAATTTTGAAGTGTGTTGCAAGCAGTAATATGTCAAGGTTGCCTACCTCCATTGAGAGTTTATTCAAGTTTTAATTCGGAATAATTTGCATATTATTCCGCAATTAGGATGTCCTTTTACCAAATCGCAGAGAATATTGCTTAGATATCGTAAAGATAAAAATGATTAAGTAGGTGTCATGGACGTAGTTTTTGAGTATAATGTAAAGGTTTTACACATTATACGAGTAAGTATATTGCATTGCCAAAAGTCAGACTCATTTACCTTATAACGGCAACTGCGTTTTATTAACGCAAATATTCTGCTATTGCATCAGCACCACTATGATATTGAGACAAAGACAATAAAAAGTGTCTTGTAATTTCGTAGTTAAAGTTAAAATAAGTTAAAGAACAAAAGCCAACTAAAAACTTTTTTTCACATTCAAACTTTTTTTTTATTAGGTAGTAGTAGGTGTTACCTACTCTATACAATGCTATCGCAGTTCCGAAAATATAACCCACGCTTTTATCAATGTACCTACAAGATTTTAAACCATATGGATATGAACAAAAAAAAAATAACTTGGTTTATGAAATGACATTCTGGTTTCTTTATGGCAAGTCTTGTTTTTGCGCTAATAGTTATTAAAGTAAGCAATAAAAATAACAGGTTATAAATTATTTAGTTCTTAGTGCCGTGTGTATGTAAATATGTTTTTTCATATGTCTTACAACCCACACAATATCCAAAATGGATTGAGCCAGCGTACCTTATTTCATGTTAGGTAATTATTTAAATTTGAAAAACGATTAGAAAATCACACGCGATGACAAATTGGCCCATCATAAATGATGTCATTAGAAATGTTTTATCTAAAATCACACATGTCCCATAAACGGAAATGTATGTGTAGAGTATGAAGTAATGGCAATATGTGTCAGGGTATTGGAACTATTAGTCACTCGAATTTGCCTTTGCGATGTAATAGTGGCTACTTGACAAGGATTTCTGATCAATAGGCATCCAACTAAACCAATACAAGTAGCAAGTGGGTCAGTTCAAATGCTTTTCAAACCATTGTGACTTCATTGCAGTTTTTCTCAGAAATCACACGTCGATCTGTCTGTATCCAATTATCATATCGATACGAAGTTATCTAAGTATACAACACAATGCTAAGTTATGACTGAGCTGTTCTACGCTATTAGTCAGCACCTGTTTTAAACGGAATGTGAATGGTTTTGTGACATTTCCAACTATTTATACCTAATCGAACTTCGGACAAGAGGCTCACTGTAATGTTATTCAGCTGTCACAACTTGTCTTTAAATTTATCGTATTGACCTTCTTGAATACTTTAGCTATAGTAGTTCGTTATTTATTTTAGCATTGCTTGTGCCTTAATAATTACAATTGAATTCTATTGAGTATGCGTGTTAAATAGCAAAACACTTTAAAAGTTCACAGGTTTTATTATTTATTTTTAGAATCTTTACAAGCACGAGGCGTGGCGAGGGTTTTGTACATGACTATGGCAATGTTGCCAACATAAAACACGGTATATTTTCATAGAGTAGATATAAATAACATGTTCATGGTTTAAAAAATGCTTAAGTAACTTTTGACTTAGTGATTTTCCGGTACCATCATCACATCTTGTACCAAAAATAAATATTAAGTGGGTAATGATTATTCATTTAAAATGTCAATTCAACCCACTTAGTTGAAGCGGATCCGCTCTACGGCTGTTCCTTACACCGGTGATATCATTGAGCAAAAAACGCCGAATTAAGATCCGCTATCAAGGTTACTTGCACTTTTTATCCAAAGACCCCAAAATCGAGGTTAAATTGTCATTTTCTGCGGTTGCGGTTGATCGCGGCAGGATTCTAATAAGATCGATATTTGGATGCGTGACCCTAATGACTTGCCGTGTCATTCATAGATGAAAATTAATTATCTATTTGACATTATTAGAGAGGACAAAAGGGGATCATGTAGTAGGACTAATATACGGGTATCATAATTCCACTTCCTGTACCAAAACTAAATAAAATTCGGCATTCCCATTGTCTTACACCGTTAGGTATTTATTTATTTATTACATCTTAGAAAGACTATCAGCTACACATATGAAACATAGGTAATTAGAATAGTGATCCGAGAACCATTCAAAAGTCTTCACAGGTAGTTATTTTTATGTCAAATTAACTTCCCGCCATCATGCAATTTGTGTACACTATTTATCTATTGAATAATTAAAAATATTATGTACTTGATACTGGTAAAACACATATTTGTTGGGCGGAGCCACGGCTTGTTTTATTTAATTAATTAGGTAACCAAGACGATGTTTTAAAGACTAAACTAATTTCCTTACTACCACTCATATATCTATATTGATTTGACATAACATGATTTTTTGACAGTTGTTGTCATACAAAATCAGTCAAAAAGTGACATTTAATATAAATAGAAAAAAGCGGGGATAACCATAGTTGGTAACGTTTTTGATTGTTAAATTTTTTGTAGGTGCATTTTAGTACCTAGTTAATCCGCCATCTTTATCTCATTCACCACGCATTTTTATTTGTTATCTGTAAGTATTGCCATTACTTGACACTGGCTGAAATACCCGCTAACCGTAGGTGGTGCTATTCCTCATCTTATTCCATTAAATTTCATCATTTCATTATTTTAGTATAAAAAAAGAAGTATAAGAAGAATACTAACTAACGTGATTGATTGAATTATAATAACAATGGTGGCGATCCTATTGGCACCAAACTAAACTAAACGTATTGCCTTCCTTCTCACAGCCGTAAAATATGAGCAAGATGACAATATTCTTAGTGTTGTCAATTACAATTTGGCTATTGACGACAGTTTGTTCCAATGGTTTGAGCATGGGCCGCACGGCTCTCTGAACCAGGCTGTTGTGGGTTCGATTCCCGCTAGTGACTAATTTCGGAAATAGCCTTTGCGGAATTTGCCGTCCATCGTACAAGCTTTGCTTAGTTTGGGATTATGCGATGTGTACGTGTTGTCTGGTGATATTTATTTATTTATTTTATGTGCAACAGAGTCGACACTGTTGTTATATAATCATAGTTATGTGTAACTAGTGGTAGCTGTTCAGCTAATATTCCCATGTGCGCCGGCGCAGCGTGGGAGAGGATGTGCGGTAACGGAACAAACTGGTTGTTAGATCGGATTGATTAACGGTCTCGGACAAGTGGATAACGTTAATCGGAACATGTAAGATCAAAAGATAAATCAATAGCATCTACCCGCGGCTTTGTGCGCGAATTTTTCAATATCGTTATAATTTACAGCCTAAATGTTATTCTGATGTATCTATATCTATACATCTATACATCTATACAAATAAATAAAATTGGAGTGTCTGTTTGTAATATCAAAATAACACTTTTTTACCAAATGCGTATGAAAGTATATACGATACCGATACGAAAACGCAATTTTGATTTTTTTTGTCTGTCTGTTTGTTTGAGGTAAACTTCTAAACGGCTGAACCGATTTCAATGGGACTTTCACTGACAGATAGCTGACGTTCCAGGGCGTAACTTAGGCTACTTTAATTTTAGAAAAAGCATTAGGGTTCCACGGGAAAAACATAATACCCATATTTCCGGGTAATCTCCCTAAAGTCCACGCGGGCGAAGTCGCGGGCACAGCTAGTAAACAATAATACTGTAAAGACTTATCAAAATCCGTTGAGTAAGTAGTTTTTGCGTGAAAGAGTAACAAACGTCCATCCAGCCTTATACACTTTCACATCAATCTTATTAGTAGGAAGTAGGATTAGTAGGATTGGCAAGAACAACACTACAACACATTTAATTGTAAAAAAAACCAATGCTCATATTATGGTTCTAGATCAAAAATTATATCACGCGTCAAAATTCACTCCCGTATCGATGACCTTTCATTGAAAAATGAGCTTCTTTTATGAGTTAATAAAGTTCGTTTTGTTAATGGCAACAAAAATTGTCGCGCGAGTTTTTGGCGCGCCTGCTTTATAAATAACGTATCAATCATCTGCTCTCTTCTTTTTTTATGAAATTAAATGGAATACGATGAGGAATGGCAAGAGAATGTAATTAATGGCAAGAGCTTATTCAATAAATAGGTACACATTATTAAAAAAAAGGGTGATGACTGTAATAAAGATGGCGGATGAATATCACTTCACCACTCAATCATGTGTTCAATCCGTCCCGTGTTACGGTTGACGTAAGCAGGAATTTTTTGCACGCACTTTCTCTGTACTAGATCGTGTGACTGTCAGTTTATGATTCTGCATACTCGTCTAGCTTATGGATGCTCATTATATTCATGTTACGAAGCTATTGTCTATGGTACTGTATTATAGCATCTGTGGTGCCTTCTTTTTTTTATGTGGCTTGCGCCTTTACAGTTATTTTTTTTTACGAAAATCAATTGCTATTCGCACGTCTCGCAATAAAACAGCTTGTATAAAGTATCTAATGAATATTATGCAAACAAAAGAATAAAGTTTAAAAAACTGTAACCTAACTACGGAATAAAATCGTATCGTTGAAGTCGGTTAAAGTGTAACCTATGTTACCCGGGCCGTAATAACGAATCAATTGACCCCTTATTCATTGAAATCGGATGAATAGTTTAGGCGCTTTGGATGAACATACGTAAATAAAAACATACATAGAAAGGAAGGGGTATGATTTCTATTTATTTATTTATTATAAAATGCTTGTTGTGCTTACAGCAATGCCAAGACGCACAACAAGCTAATAAGGTACAGTAGCTCATATTTAGGTGCTTAAAAATCGAATGTATACATAGTCGGCTAAAATCATAACCCTTCCTTTGCCCTCGCCGTAGTCGGATAAAAAATCAGGTCGAATTGAAAACTTCCTTAATATTTAAAGTTGGTTGAAAGGGGTTGTTGTACATTCGTCACAAAGTAAATTCGTCTCATTTTTTAAACTCCATACATTGAAAGTAAATTCGCCACATCCATTAAAAATATATGTTCATTCGTCACAAGAAAATAAGAGTTATTGTAAATTCGTCACAGGTCTTCTTTTTACATTATTTTTGCATAAAATACCGGTAGCAGACAAAGCTTATAGCTTATAGTTTCTAGCGCTCGAAAATTTGTTGCAAGCCGTATCGGATAACAACTGACTGACTGATTTTTCTGCTGTCTGTACGAGCAAAAATAATGTGACGAATTTACAATAGTCAAAATTGGTATATTAGTAATTTTCTTAAAAATAAAGAATTGTGGCGAATTTACACATACTTTTTTATGTGTCAAATTTACTTTGTGACGAATTTACAACAACCCGTTGAAAAATACTTACATTCCTAAAGTATTTCTCAATGAAATCCGTTATCATTTTTGTTTTGTTTATAATTTTAACACTTAAACAACCAAAAACGTTTCTGTTACACTAGATTACTATAACAATACTGATATAATTACTTACGTAATTACTTACGATACATCAAATAGTATCTATAACCGCGAATGATTCACGCAACTTTGATTAGGTACGCTACGCAGAAAATGTTTTTCAATTGGATTTTTATTTGTTTACTGTTATCATTTGCGATAATTTGCGAGTGACGAAGTTCGTAACTAAAAAAAAGGTGACGCCTTAAAACCTACACACTGGGGCGTCAAAACTCACGCGTCAAAATTTATGCTCACAACAAAATGAACTGTATTGACAAATGGAAAAAGTTCATTCTACAAAGAAATGAAACTGACAGCGCGAGCGATTATTGAAGTGTGGCGGCGTGGCTTTTACGATATAAATATAGAAATTCATTCTTTAAGCCTATTGATACAGAGTACGTTTTCTTATTGACAAACATTTTAGTGATGGGTGAATCGTCTATTTTATTTAAGGATGAGGGATTCTCATTTTACCGTGCGGGGATTTCTATCATTTTTAGTTTTTAGGGTGCCGTACCCAAAGGGTAGAACGAGAACCCTATTACTGAGACTTCTCTGTCCGTCCGTCCGTCCGTCCGTCTGTCATCAGGCAGTATCTCATGAACCGTGATAGTAAGAGAGTTGAAATTTTCACAGATGATGTATTTCTGTTGCCGCTATAACAACAAATACTAAAAAACAGAATAAAATAAATATTTAAGGGGGCTCCCATACAAAAAACGTGACCTTTTTGCCGTTTTTATAGATAATGGTACGGAACCCTTCGTGCGCGAGTCCGACTCGCACTTGGCCGGTTTTTTGTTACAGTGTTCTCAGATACAAAATAAGAGAGCACTGCGAATCTTCGTCATCAGTCTATAAAATCCCATTTTATGTAGACATGAGGCTTTAACAATTTTTTTTTGTGACACAATCCCACCACTGTTACTCCTGTAAGCCAGTATCGACAGCGGGGTGTCCATTGAAGACACCGAGGTTTGACCCTCGGCGAGTCCCGGGGAAAAGCTAAATTGTCTTGGAACCCGCACGAATTTAATCGAAAAAGGTGTAGAATAAGTTGTAAGAAAAATGTATCCGTTATATATTAATTAATTATAACTAAATTATATTGGTGTCTGGAATCTGTAAATATCTTAGTTTTTTTTTATCGTCAGACAACACTAAGTTGCCCCCAGTCCATACAACGAAGTTACGATCCCAGTTACACGCAGACCAGGGCAAGTACCGTAAAGGCCATTTCTGTCTGGATTCAAACTCGTAACCACTCAATGCAGGGAGCAGAGCGGCCACTCGAACCTAATACTTATAATTTTATAAATGTGAAATTTTGTGTGGATGGATGGATGTTTGTTACTCTTTTACGCCAAAACTCATCATCATTATTTGCCTTACCTTGTCCCATTATTTGGGGTCGGCGCAGTATGTCTTTTTCTTCCATTCATCTCGCTTTTCCGTCATACTGACATCCACTCCGATCTCATTCATATCACCCTTTATACAGTCCATCCATCTTTTCTTGGGTCTTCCTCTCGCTCCATATCCGTCCACATTTATACTCTTTTAGGCACATGATTCTCATCTCTTCTCATCACATGTCCAAACCATTCTAATCTCCTACTTCTTACTTTTTCTGTTATGGACGCCACTTTTATATATTATTTATTTTTATTTTATTTATTTATCTTTTACGCCAAAACTACTGGACGGATATTGATGAAACTTTACAGTAGGTACTATTGTTTATAAATTAGGCTATAATTTATAATGATGTTGAATAATCGAAGTATGTGCGGACGAAGGCGCGGGCAGAAGCTAAAGATAAAGATAAAGATAAAGATAAAGATAAAGATAAAGATAAAGATAAAGATAAAGATAAAGATAAAGATAAAGATAAAGATAAAGATAAAGATAAAGATAAAGATAAAGATAAAGATAAAGATAAATTTATTTGTAAAATATGTGTGTGCACGTATGCAAGATGGAAATATTTATATGGAAGCTAGTTTATCAGGTATGTAATTTAATTTTGTTTTCTAAAAAAAATAATCTGAACCCATACAATTACTGTTGTCCGTTATGAACCAACTCGTATTTCAAAGTGGCAACTAATGAGTCGGAACAAGGCAGTCTAATAATAGTCACATCTTTCAAACTATTATTAGTTGGGTTAACTGACCCCAGTTATCGGCGTCGTACGGCAAAACGGAATTAGTATGGCGAGAGTTTATAGCTTTCAACATTGACGTAATAACATTAAGTGTAGCCCTGGACATACTGAGGCGACAGAATTTACTTAGCTTTTCCTCTGCGTATAACTAGCGCAGCGGCCCGTCCCGGCTTCGCACGGGTTTATAATATAGTCAGTACTAATGTAGCTTTCTAACAGCAAAATATTTTTTGAAATTGGTCCAGTAGTTAAAAACTAGTTTATTAGTCACATACAAAAAAACAAATCTTTCCTCTTTTTAATATTAGTATAGAAGTATAGATTGAAATATGAGCGGAAATATTGTTAAATAAAATCATTGCTTCAGTAACAATTATGCAGATTTGGGTCACAGTCCATCACGCTGACCCAGTTGGTGAACTTCACACGCCTATTTATAGACGTGCAGGTTTCCTCACGACGTTTGCCTTCGCCTTTTAGCAAGTGGTTATCATGATTGAAAATGACATTCGTATATGACATCCGAAAATCCCAGAGGTGCGAGCGCGGGACTTGAAACTGCCCACCTTGCGTTCAAGAATGGCATTCTATCAACTAGATTACCACTGCTGAATGGAAACAGTTATGTTTTGATGTCAGCCATATTTACTGGACTGATATACTAACTGATTGACTGGAGTTGCGCCGGATGCGGAACGGTATGCTTTTCAAAAGCTTTTATTATCTTATTGTTTGACCACTCCCAGCGGTGGGCAAATGGGATCGTTCCCACGCGTGGGCGGTTGCTTTCTAAATCATTAGCATTGTTTTATTCGTATATTTTCATTAACTATAAGGTAATATGAAAAGTTATCATTGAACTACTTACCTAGAGTAAGCATATCAATCCAAAGACAATTTTTTTTTTATATTCAAACAAAAGCAGTCAAATTAAACATTTTGTTAAAACCAAAACGAACTTTGTGTCAATATACATAAAGATCGAATTTCTGTAGTACAAGCCACGCCGCGCTCGCGCTGACAATGTAATTTCGTTGAAGAATTAACTTTTTCCATGAGTCAATTGGCTACAGTTCATTAGTCTCCAATTGCTCAAGTCCAAAAAAAAAAAAAATTAAAAGTAAACAATAACTTGTATTGATTTCCTTATTCAAAGCCCGGACACCATATGGCGGCAATATGGTGGGAACTAACTCAAAGGGCTGTATCGCCTCATCACGGGAAAGAGACGACTCTCGAAGCGTTAACTCGACGAAAGATTAATGTTCTACGGAACACAGATTGACGTTTCCTTAAATCCCTGCGCCCACAGGCGCGTCTAAACACACGCGGGTCTTTGTCAATTTCAAAGCAAACTGTAATAACAGAACTTTTTTTATTTTTTCTGACGAACTGTTTCATACATTGACATCAGGTTTAATTTTGACATGCGTACCAGCCCTGTAGGTTGGTGAACTTCACACGACATGATTTCCGTCACCGTTCAGCAAGCGATAATCATGATTGAATAATAAATTGAAACTGCTTGTTACCAATACGGGCGTTCTAACTTAGTTAACTCGCTTTACTTATTTTTTACGAAATGACTGAAATGATGAAATTTAATGGAATAAGTTGAGGAATATTTCCACCTGCGGTTAGCGGGTATGTCAGCCAGTGTCAAGTAATTAATAGTAAGAGCCAATTCAATAAACACACATCTATCATAAATAAAATGGGAAATGAACGTGGTAAAGATGGCGGATGTTTCAACGAAAAATCATCGATAACGCAATATGTACACATTTCATTAACAATAATGTAAGCTCATAACATAACACAGATCGACACCAATACAATTTATATGTCATAATATCCTGCCTATTTATCCTACTGTATACAATTGTATTGTCCGTCTTAATTAATCCCTTTTAATACTTTATTTAAGTAACGCTATACACAAACCAACCGAGTAATATCATCAAAATTACGCAACAAACTAAACAAGAAATTTATATAAACGTTGATTAATGAAGTGATCATCAGTCAAATGTATTATAATCATCACTTTCACTATATATTCTACGCTGTTATGCAATATACCTACTATTTAGTTTTTGCACTATGAAGCTTGTTAGGGTTCCGTACCCAAAGGGTAAAACGGGAACCCTATTACTGAGACTTCGCTGTCCGTCCGTCCGTCTGTCACCAGGCTGTATCTCATGAACCGTGATAGTTAGAGAGTTGAAATTTTCACAGATGATGTATTTATGTTGCCGCTATAACAACAAATACTGAAAAACAGAATAAAATAATTGTTTAAGGGGGCTCCCATACAACAAACGTGATTTTTTTGCCATTTTTATAGATAATGTACGGAACCCTTCGTGCGCGAGTCCGGCTCGCACTTGGCCGGTTTTTTTAATACCGCTATAATGACTGGCAAAATATACCGACAGTTGACAACACTAACTTCATACACCCACGGGGGGAAAGTAATTTTTTTATGTACGCATATTCCGCGAAGGTGTAGACAGAGTTGCACTGCAGTGAAGTTAATAGTCCGGTCAAAATAGACATTCACCCTTGCATAAATTTCCAAGAAGCTGAAAATTTACATTAGGGATACCATTATAATAGGGGGCGAGCCTATTGCCATTATACCGGGATCATTCCCCCTCAATACGAAGAAGATTTTAGTCATAGACACTGGCCCAGTGCGGGTTTTTGAACATAACACGCCTTTCTATAGACGTGCAGGTTTCCCCACAATAATTGCCTTCACTGGTCAGTAAGTAGTAAACATTATTAAAAAAGAAATGACATTCGCTCTTGGAATCCTGAAATACTTCCGTTCTACCGATTAGGCTACTGCATCTAGACATAGCAGTGGTAGCCGAGTGGTCGAACGCACGCCTTGCAATCATATATGTGCGAATCTCATTTTCATCCGAGATTATCACTTGCTATGAAACGGTGACGGAAATCGTGAGGAAACCTGCACGTCTGAGGGAACTTGACTAGTTCTCGATAGATGTGAAGTCTGCCAACCCGCACTGCGCCAGCGTGGTGGACTATGGCCCGAATCCCCCTCGCATTGAGGGAAGGCCCAGCAGTGGGACGTCAAAAGGGATGTAGTAGGTACTTCGTCGTCCGTGTCGACAGACTACTATATTTCTTGCGCTGTATTTTTATTTTTCGAAGGAACTTAACATACTGAGTCAAGTGCACTTAATTCATTACCACAGTGCATAAGATTGCCTCCATGACGTCACAATACATAAGCTATGATTATATAATATCATTAAAATGTACAATCGTTTACCAATAAATAGATATCAATGCAGGAAGTAAGAAAGTCACGAAATGTTTACACGCAAGAATGTTAGCGCAATTTTTTTTCTACGACGACAGACTATAAATCAACAGGTTTTGTTTAAAAATTAGCCTATGCTGCGCACGAAACCACAGACTATATTTTCACTTAGTACTGTAGTGTTGACATATGGAACTTTAATAACTACATCTACTTATGTTTGCTCAACCGTAAATTGTCTCTTCAAAATGTAATTACCTTAATTTGGTTTGTAAAGTCTCACCGAACCGACCAAGTGTTTCCAAACTCCGTTGTTGGCAAAATCATCGGCTATACGCGATGGAAACCATAGACTTTTAAAAATTGAAGTGAAGAGTACATCTACTTAAAGCGAGTCATCATCCATGTGTATTTATTTAATTTGCCCTTGCTATTAATTACTTGACACTGGCTGAAATACCCGCTAAACGCAGGTGGAGCCATTCCTCATCTTATATCATTAAATATCATCATTTCATTCATTTTGTAAAAAAATAAGTAAAGCGAGGTAGCTAAGTTAGAACGCCCGTATTGGTAACAAGCAGTTTACATTTATTATTCAATCATGATTATCGCTTGCTAAACGGTGACGGAAATCATCTGTCGAAAGACGTGTGAAGTTCACCAACCTACAGCCTACAGGGCTGATACGCATGTCAAAATTAAACCTATGCCACAGATTATGTCGCACTGAGTCACCCACTTATTTTATAGGAGAGAATAACGAGACAAAATTGGAATCTTTCGTGTCATAATGTCTAGTCTTGGCGCTTAAGCCAAGGCTAGCCTGGTGTACTGAGACAGCGTGAATCGACCTCGCATTGAGGGGAGGCCCGAGCCCAGCAGTAGACGTTAAAAGGGCTGTAGTAGTAGTAATAGGCTTGCTCTTTGTTAAATTAAGACCTAAAAAAACCAGCGTGTGTATGTACCAAGCCTACCAATACGGGGAATACAATTATGAATTGTTTTCAATGTATACAATGTTAACTCTGCCTTGGACTGTCTATTTTGTTTATACAAATTATAACAATGTAGTTATTGCAAGAAAAATAAAACAATGAGAAATATGATATATAGTAAGCGCTGAATGTTTGTGCCTATTGTAGGTAATTGTGTTAAATTGTTGACTTTGATTTACTTACAATTTCCAACTGACACATTCAGTAAGGAAGGGCTCTCCCTGAGGCGAGTCAATACGAATGCGATTTTTTTTTGCCAATATCAAACGAACTGTATTGACTAAGACAAGAAGAACATTTTTGAACTTACTACTGTCCTCGAGAACGCCAGTAAATTTTGACGAGCGATCGCGTGGCTTTAACCACAGAAATTTAATCTTTATGTAAATTATGTTCCACATAAAAAAAACCGGCCAAGTGCAAGTCGGACTCGCGCACGAAGGGTTCCATACCATTATCTATAAAAACAGCAATAATATCACGTTTGTTGTATAGGAGCCTCCTTAAAGAATTATTTAATTCTGTTTTTTAGTATTTGTAGTTATAGCGGCAACAGAAATACATCATCTGTGAAAATTTCAACTCTCTAACTATCACGGTTCATGAGATACAGCCTGGTGACAGACGGACGGACGGACGGACGTACGGACGGCCAGCGAAGTCTCAGTAATAGGTTTCCCGTTTTACCCTTTGGGTACGGAACCCTAAAAACAGTTCATAACATAAGCATTAGGTAAGTCGAATCGAATAGGAGAATACTGTACAATAAACAATCATGCTTTTCAAGATTTAATCTAGCGAGTCTGGATGTGGATATATATGGATATGGATATAAATTAGTATTATTTATCCTTTATTTCTTATCTTTCTTATAAATTACATTTTTAAATATATATATATAAAAATACATTTAAAAATATAAAAAAACAGTTCCCCACCGGCATCTGGAACAGGGTCCTAGTTACCAGTGGTTAGGGCTCTAGAGAAAGGAACTTCCTCACAATACGCGCCGTCTCCAGAAGTACTGCCTTCTGAATCTGTCCCTTGATCCAGCCGTCTAACGCGAGCCTCTTCAGATGTATTATTTATTATTATTATTATTCCCGGGAAGGGTTGACGACTGGTTGGCGGCCGGTTATAAAAACAATGCCAAATCCTTAGTATGTCGTAGTATGAATTGGAATCTGAAGACATACTGCGCCGACCCCAAATAATGGGATAAGGTAAGGCAAATGATGATGATAAATTAGTATTATGTAACTCGTTTTATGTTAATTAAAGTAGGTTAAAAATATATTAACCTATATGTTGACTAACTGCCTACTTGATACAAGGAAGGCGACGATTAGTAGTACACTTGAGGTACTTCTACTAACTATGAGAACATAAATTTAAATATAAATTGTTTTCAACTATTAAGGACGGCAATTTAAACTAATCACATTCTGTTTGTTTGACCAAGGAGGAAAAAGGAAGGCTTAATAGTTACATTATTAATAACTAACTGTGTCCGCGACTTCGCCCGCGTGGAATTTATTGAGATTCCCCGAAAAAAGAGGGTTTTAAGTTCTTCCCGCGGAACCAGACATTTGGTAAATAGGTGTTATTTTGATAGTTCAAGCAGACGCTCAATGGTATCTATTTGAATAGATAGATATCTATACAAATAAATACAATTGGAGTGTCTGTTTGTAATGTCAAAATAACACTTTTTTACCAAATGCGTACGAAAGTATATACGATACCTACAACGAAAACGCAATTTTAAATTTTTTTGTCTGTCTGTCAAATAAACAGCAAACAGACATGTTTGTTTGGGGTAAACTTCTAAACGGCTGAACCGATTTCAATGGGACTTTCACTGACAGATAGCTGACGTTCCAAGGCGTAACTTAGGCTACTTTAATTTTAGAAAAAGCATTAGGGTTCCGCGGGAAAAACATAATACCCATATTTCCGGGTAATCTCCCTAAAGTCCACGCGGGCGAAGTCGCGGGCACAGCTAGTAGATAATATAGTGACACATGTTAATACAGATATAAGAGTCAAAAACTATTTAAGAGCTCAATCAATCATGTAAAATCAATATTAGAAAGATGCGTCAAAATGCGTGCGACCAATATTATTCACAATAATCACAATACACTGTATTAATAACTAAACTAAACTAAACTGTATAATTCGCAATATTCACAACGCACTGTATTAACTGAACGAAGAAGTACATTTTTCAAAGAAATTTTAAACTGAGCTAATTAAGTCGCGTGGTAGCGATATTTAATCTTTATGTACCTATATTGACACAGAGTATGTTTTAAAAAACCGGCCAAGTGCGAGTCGGACTCGCGCACGAAGGGTTCCGTTCCATCTATAAAAACGGCAAAAAAATCACGTTTGTTGTATGGAAGCCCCCTTAAATAATTATTTTATTCTATTATTTAGTATTTGTTATTATAGCGGCAACAGAAATACATCATCTGTGAAAATTTCAACTCTCTAACTATCACGGTTCATGAGATACAGCCTGGTGACGGACGGACGGACGGACGGACGGACAGCGAAGTCTCAGTAATAGGGTTCCCGTTTTACCCTTTGGGTACGGAACCCTAAAAAAGTCAATCCATTCCCTCGCTCTTGTGTACCAAAGCAAGCAACTAAAGCAACCTCTAAGATATGATTCTGCTTTTTGGTTACCTAAAAGATTCAGTATCCAATCCAACAATACAGTAGGCTCTAATATTAATATTATGCAAATCTTTCGCATATTGATCGTACCTACTAAAATTATTACTAATACAAACGCAGTTAAGGTTGATGAACTTACAACTGTGAGAATATAATCAACCTATCTTAATTCAAATCTACCTACTACTTTTTTGAATGCTTACTTAGTTATTATAAGTTGTGTGCATGCGGAAGATAATGCTGACAGTAACAATATTACTACCAATGTCATCATTTAATAGATAACTCATTATTGTTCCACCTTTTAAAGTAATTCAAACAACGTATACGATAGAAATTTAAAGAGTATAATAGGCGGCCTTATCACTAAAAGTGATCTCTACTAGGCAAGCTTTGGATGGAGAAAATATAGTACTGGTATAGGACGGGGTGTACTAAACAAATAGGTGTTATAACATAGACAATACTTACTAGCTTAGCTATGAACAATTGTAGAAGAAGTTAGTAGAAGAAATAAATAGGTAACTACTTAAACTATTTAGTTTACTTTAGCTTAAAGACACTAACGATCGTCAAAATTCCATGAACAAGATGATATGACAGTAAAAGATGATATTGTTAATATATTAACTTTAGCAGTTATAAACGGCAGAAGAAGTAGTTAAAAGGCAGATTTATAAATGAATAGTGTCCAGGGGAAGTAGTGGACTTAATCACATTATTATACATTACAAGAGCAAAAGAAATAAGAGAACACAAGAGGATTATACGATTGTACTGAACAAGTTTAGGTATTCCCAGTATTCTGCGCTATGAAATTCCATGACGTTACATGAAAAATATCTCAGTGAGTTATCTGTTGTCAGAAAGCTAATAAATTGTAAGATCTATTCGCGAGATTGCTGAGATAGTTTATCAGTACGCAGAAAGTTATATGTATGGACAAAGAAAATATTTCTGAGTCTGCTGATCCATGCCTATCATCGTTGTCCTCTACCCATTTAACAAAATGCCATATTTAATATCTCTTTATTTTTTATTTAAATAACCTTCAAAACATCTCATGATTAACATGTTTTATTATTCTTTATTATTTCATGCGCATTTAAGAACAAAGGAAACAAGTTTATATACATTTTTTTTCTACATTTGCATCCATAGTTACCGCACCGGCTTGTGTAATCAATTTCAATTCACCGTTATGTTTATCTCAAAGCAAACATCACCAATGGACCCCGCATCCGTTCAATTAAGTTCACCACTATTTACCTTTTCGTCTCTGCAGGTCAGCTCCGGTCCCTTATTAAGAAGTTCTCCGTAAGAATGTTTTAAAACTTTCAGTCCAGTGAAAGTATCCTCGGCGTCTTCTCCTTTACAGTCTGGTGCACTTAATACACTTAATCGAACCACTTCACCATGCGTTACACCATTGCATTTTACTATAACACCATATCGACCGCATCACCGGAACTGATCATCGTTTCGATTACGAAATTGTCGAAAATGTCACGAGTCACGAGAGCGGGTGATGGTTCGCGCGGTGGAGTTGGGCGTGCACGTCCGCGGCCCTGCGATGCGCAGGAGTTAGTGAGCGGCGCGCGGCGCGGGCGCGGACTTTGCGCTTATACTAGGAATGCAATCTCCCTCGCTCTCTCAAACATACGCACGTTTTCTCCTATACACCACTTCGTCTCGTTTCCTCGCCGTTATGAATGGTTGTTATGCTATGCAGTTGTGCTCAATAGCTTCGGTGCAGCTTTTTGCCCTTTTTGCTGTTTCCAGACCCTCTATTCATTGTTTACTGTTTTGATTTTTTCCAATTCATCAGTGCACGTTCCACTGAATTTGGTGGCTTGAATTGAACGAGACTTTTTTGAATGTTTTTGTGTTACATCAGTTACAAACGTTACAATGACTCTTGTTAAAGTTGAATTCCTCGCTAAACAAGATGTTAGTGCCAGTTTAACGGCGAGTCACGACTCTGATACCGTTACGATGGCTACAGATGAAAAGCATTCCGATTCAAAGGAGCGGACATTAAGATATTGGCTCAGTGTGGAGTATTTTACGTATCAAACGGCCTATTTCTGGGTATACGTTTTGAATATCATATAACTTACAAGACGATGATAAAAAAAATGACCACGTGACATGAACATTATTGAGAATTGGAAATTACAGCTGTTTATGAAACTAATGTCAAAGAATAACAGAAATCTGAAAATTCTACAAAGGCAAACCATAAAATCCTTGGAGATGCACATAAAAGCGTTGTACTTAGAAATAGCGCTAACGAGCGATCCTAATCTGCAGTTCTGCATGTGTGCAAACAAAATAAGAGCAAGAGGAAGTTGCACATGTTGCCGAATGGAACGAATCAACTTTGTATTGTAGGTACATATTTACAACCTTTTGTTGGGCAAGATGTTCTATTTGCTTTACGATTTGTTACAATTATGGGTTTACTGAGTTTTAATTTACATTCAACGCCTTTGAACAAAAGACTTGCTTTTTTTTCTTTACATTTTGAAGATTATCTTCTACAATTAATTGATTATTAATACGATCGATACCTAGAATAGTCCATTTATTGCGTCATTAACACGTTTAGAAATCTTAGGATTTCGTAACAGTAATCTAATGTCACCAATATTATAAGATTTGCATCTATAAACACCATGTTGTTAGTTGCATGTTTTATGTTTATTTGCATTATAAATCCGTGCACTCACATGCACGTCAAAAGCGCGCGACTACTTCTGCTCATATCAAAACGAACTGTAACGACTCAGAGAAGAAGCACTTTTTTCAATAAAATGAAAACGATGACGCGAGCGTTGCGTTAGTGGCTTGTCTTTTACCATAGCAATGCAATCTTTATTTAAGTTAACACAGAATACACTTTCAAAAAAAAGTCAACTTAATTCGCTCGACCTAGTATGTGCAGGATGTAACGTTATCTAATACTGAATATGAGAGTAGATCGTATCTCTATCTTCCTTCAGACGTCATGTGAGTTTTTAATTGCAACGTCTTGCCTACTTACCCGAATAACTTGTAGCGGCATTGATAAAAAAAAGCTTTTATAGTATGCTGAGCGAGGTTGCTTGGTCTTTGATTGACGAGGTTAACAACCACCTGTATCAAACTAAATTTCTAAATGTTGTAAGACGTATTTCAAGGAGGACTATTCATCAACATGCCTGTATTCCCCGAAGGAATGGGCAGAAGTGCACTGGTCACTTCACCGATGTATTTTGGTCCCAATGTAATAAAGGGTGAGCTATTGCTATTGTATAGGGCACATTCCTCCTCGATACAAAGGAAATTTGGGCCATAGTCCACCATAATATATGGTCCAGTGCGAGTTTGTAAACTACACGCCTTTCTATAGACGTGTAGGTTTCCTCACGATGTTTTCCTTCGCCGTTCAGTAAGTCGTAATCATTATCGAAAATTACATTTGCATATAAAAATCTTAGAGATGCGGGCCCGAGATTTGAACATGCACCCCTTGCGTTGAAGGCGGCCGTTCTATTAACTAGTCTACTATGCTTAAGGAGGAATCGTTTTGGTCCGAAAATTGGCCCCTGCGGGAAGCCAATAGAAAGTCGGATAGTTAATTGCGGTGTTGGATAATGATTTAGTTTTATCGTTTTTTTTATGTTTTAGTATCTTGTAATTACGGTCGAATTTAGTGCCAGCATGGCAGTTAGACAATATTTAGTAGATCAATGTTTCAAGTTTGAATGTGCTAGATTCAACTCTTCATCTGTTCAATGAAATGGATGTTGCCGAGAACTTGTCAAGCTTAGAAGTATTAATGTCTACGGGGACTTCACATTGCAATATGACTTGAAAAAATAAAGCATTGTTAGACCACATACAGTAATTATTATAAGGAGAACTTAAATGAGGCAAGCGGGAGGCTTGTCATCTTTAGCAATTTGAGATATCTCGAAACAAAACGTCAAATTAGTCGTAATAATTTTTTTTCTACATATCTCGAGATGATGTCGATCAAGCGAAAATTGGGGTCCAGTCCATTAAATGCAAAATAACGTATCATATTATTGAAAAAAAATTAAAACTCAATAAATACTCATGCATAATAGCAGTGCAGTGGTAGCCGAGTGGTCGAACGCACGCCTTGCAATCAAAGTGTGCAAGTTCAAACCCCGGCTCCGCACCTCTGGGTTTATGTGCGAATCTCATTTTCATCCGAGATTATCACTTGCTATGAAACGACTTAGGGAACTTGACTAGTTCTCGATAGATGCATGAAGTCTGCCAACCCGCACTGGGCCAGCGTGGTGGACTATGGCCTAAATTCGCCTCGCATTGAGCGGAGGCCCGTGCCCAGCAGTGGGACGTTAAAAGGGTTGTAGTTAAATACTCATGATTTTATCGACAGAGAGCGACCAAAACAGAAACATTGCTTGCTTAGTCATGCGATATTGTAAAGTGTTATATTACATCCGATATTTGTCCATACGTTAACGTACGAAATTCAACACTACTGGTGAAGGAATGACATTGAAATAATGAAATATCGGAGAAAAAATACGACTAAGACATTTCCGGCGATAAAAAACGTTTGGGGTTTTAAAGAGGGTCGAAATTTCACAGCTGCTTATTTTTAAGAGTGATGGATTGGTTGAGTTTAGAAATTTATTTTAAAACTAATCATAGACAATATGTTTGAACTACGAAGGCAAAAGTAGTTAAGTTTACAAACTTTGCTTAAAACAAAAAAGATTTTATAGTCGGAAATTTATTAATATTTGCAGTAACTCATTGCCAGTATAACATTGTATTATACTTTCCATAATAGCTTCATAGAATACCCTAACTCTATACTTTTACCTTGGAAACCATTGAAGACTTGACCTCCGCCATAAGACAATATCTATACAAATAATTAAAATTGGAGCGCTTATTTGTAATGTCAAAATAGCAGCTTTTTACTAAATGCATATGGAAGCACAGACACCATTCATAACGAAAACGTTGGCTGTGTGTCTGTTTATTTCAGGTAAATCACGGCTCGCCACAGACTGCATTACCTTCCTCACCATTTGGATGAATGGCGTTCCAGTACAGTGCGATTTACCAGGAATTTTCTCCCTCGCACCACCAAACTGTGGAATGAACTTCCTGCAGCGGTGTTCCCGGACCGATGCGACAAAGGTATCTTCAAGAAACGAGCCTACTCATTCCTTAAAGGCCGGCAACGCACTTGCGATGCCCCTGGTGTTGCAGGTGTCTATGGGCGGCGTTGATCACTTACCATCAGGTGAAACGTCTGCTCGTTTGCCTCCCTATCTCATAAAAAATAAAAAAAAAATCCCAAACGGCTAGACCAAGTTTGAAAAGATACGAGTAGTTAAGTTACAAGGAGTAACTTAAGCTACTTTTTTTTAGAAAAATAATTAGAGTTTCGTGGTAAAAAATAAAACTCATTAGTTCCTGGTAATTAGGGTTTCTAAATT
Organism: Ptilodon capucinus; assembly: GCA_914767695.1. Lineage (NCBI taxonomy): Eukaryota > Metazoa > Arthropoda > Insecta > Lepidoptera > Notodontidae > Ptilodon > Ptilodon capucinus. Next base: position 11,089,868 of record OU611816.1, on the reverse strand, counting down.
CAACGGGTACAAAGTCTATAGCTCAGATAGTCCTATTATATCTAATATCTTCAAAGGTTAAAACACAGTACACCCTTGTTATACGATTATTGTAACTTTCCTAACGGATTCTTAAACTACGAAACAGCCGTTTGTACAGTTACCAGTTAATTATCTTTTAACTGGGGAGTTAAGGGTCAAGCGGCAATTTGTCACGCTGTGAGCCCTACGCCATGCCAACATGCTGTTAGATTCAATTGCCGCAAGTGAATGCCCTTTTCTGTGCCCACTCTTAAGTTTTTAAAGCGGAGCGTATTATATTCGGTGTCAAGCGTATAGATCGCGTCAAAACACCACCCTGCGATCTTTTACTGGCATCGCTGACGTGGGGGCACAAACTGCAAAGTTAAAGTGAGAGTGGGCTGGTCCCGTGGCATGTATGGACCCGCAAAGGTGGGCAAACATAATTACTGATGACAGAGGCAGGACCGACCAAAAGCATTGGCTTTTGGTCGGTCCTTTTGCCATCGTCTTTCCATTGGGAAAGACGATGGCAAGATGAACTAGCCACCTTTACGGGCAATACTTGGTCACAAACAGCACAAGATCGCAGTTTGTGAAGGATTAAAGGAGCGGCCTTTGCTCAGGAGTGGGACAAGAAAATAGGCTAAAAATTTAAGTACAATGACCACGGTTACGTTAAAAAATCTATACCGGAAGCAAATAAAGTTGTAACTTATGTGCCTAAAGTTAACAGCAGCTCTCTGTCACGCACGATTAGGGTCTGCGCAGATGGGTCTGCTTCAAGGCACGCGCGATTTATGTTTTGCCAATAGCTAAACAAACTGTATTAACATATACAAGTAGCACATTTTTGAATGTCACCCATGATCCCAGAAAATTCGCGTGGCTTTTGCAATAGATATTCGGACTTTATGCATATTAGGCACAGAGTGCATTTTCAGAAAAAGACTGAATCCGAATTCATAGTCGCCCCAGTATGTTCAGGTCGTTAAGCAAATGTTTTGGGCAAACCTCACGCTTCGGAATCCGAAGTAGGTCGACCCCAGCTTAACCGTTAAGACACGGTTGCATCCTTCACTAATGTGTTTTCACTTTCGTAATTAGTTTTGGGTGTATTGAAGACTTTAGCGAAATCTTTGTGCCATAATCATTTTGTACTTGATCCCCGGGGTTTTAAGATAGAACTTTAAACTTCAGGGTAACAACAATATAGTTGTGATGTTGCCATGGCTTAATTTTTAAAGGTATGAAAACAACACCATTGTTCACGCAGATGTCGATTACACCTACGTTATTTATGTTATTTTATGCTTACGGTCTTTTAATGTAGTATTTCTTCTTATTCTTGTATTTTAATATATTTTTTATGCGCTTACGTCTTCATGTCTTATGTCGTATTTATGTAATGGCGGCCGGAACTTTCTAGTGTTGTCACACGGTCCGGACTAGTGATGTTCTTAGTTAGACGGCGTTAACAACCTTTTATCAATTGCAGCTAGAATATGACTAGTTTAATGGCTTTTTGCAGACGATGTCTCATTAGACATGAAGTGTAGACATTTCTACACTAGTCATATTTTAGCTACCATTGATATATTATGTTGTTTTCATGCCTTAAAGTTAAGTGAGTTGACTCCAACAATAGTTTTAAGGGACTTGAGACCCTTGTGTCATTAAACGCGCTCAAAGCCTTGATTCACTTCTTCACTCCCATAAAGCGTATAATCGTTACATCTAAGAAATTCCTCAGTAAAAAATGACATTAATGCATTAATATAAATAGCTTCACATGACCAATAAAGTAAATCATAACGTGACCGCCAACGCAAGGTTGACAAATAATAGTGCTACTAAGGAAATAAATGCAAGACCGTAACCAATTTGTGCACACGTAGTAACCATTTTTGCTATCTTGTTGTATGTATTTTGTTTATTAGAACGTTCCTGTTAATGGACGACCGAAATATAAGATGTTATTGAACCATATATTTAAGAAAAGACGTGAGATCTATCGCAGGTGTATCGACATACATCTTGTCTGAAAAACTTCATAAATGATTCAAAAAGTTGGTTTCGGCAAATTAGCAGCAAATTTGTCAGCAGAAAGAACCACAAAACAGGCATCTTGAGCACACCATTTCTAGAATTGTATTATTAGTCTACCTAACAGTAATACCTAACTGTTGGAGAGCAAGTAAGCTTTATTTTAAATAGTTTAATAGCGAGTAAAGCTGTGATGTGGTCAGCACCGTTAGAGCTGTGATGTGGAATTCGTAGCCTTGTTAATGGCATCGGTTCTGATAAATTCAGAGCTTCAATGGAGCAGAAATATCTTTGATGGTCTTGCGGTTTTTGCTGCTTTGGATCATGTGGGATTATTGGGCTAATATAGTAGGCTTATTGCTGATTCACTTGGAACTTTAACACTGATATAATTCCTTTAGGAGTACTGTTCATAATATATGTTTTCGATCGATGATGACAATTGATAGATAAAAAGTTTTGGCAGTTACACTTTGCGAAACAGAAGAAGACTTCCTCACAAAGAACTGGCTTATTATTGGATTGGTTCGGGAGAGTAAATCTAGCAAGTGATGAGACGATATGCGATTTTACGAATGAGAAGTGTAGCCCCAGAAATTTCAGTCCATCTGCAAACCACTTATAAAGGCATTTTTCAGTGGAAAAGTATTCTGCAAATTAATTACTATAAATTTGGGGGTTATTTTTATCTGTAAGCTTATTTTTTATTTCAGCTTGGAAACTTATTTTCAAGATATTACAAATGAGAAAGATTACTAGTTCATTGTGATTAGCCCACAAAAAGAAACATTGGAATCAGAGCTCCAAATATCACTCTGAAATTGTCGTAGAAAGTATTTACAGACTGAAGTTTATCGGTCGTAGGTTCAAGCGGCGGTCGAGCCGATATATTTATATTTAGTGCGGACTGCGCCGGCGCACGAGACGAGTAACGGGAAAGCCGGATACGGCCGATGGATTGAAAGCCGGATATTTTGAGAACGAATTTGTTAAACATATTTTTTTTCGAAATACTTGTATGGATTGCAGTCTTATTGCTGAGTCAAGCAAGGGTGATTTATGTTCGATAATATTGAAATTTTAAGTTGAGCTGTCGATATTGTTATGCTTACTAGGTACACCGCTACATTCCATACTCATTTAGCTAAATATTGTACCATAAAGATTTATCTATGGTCATTTTGGTTAGAATGTTCTAGTTTGTCTCACAGTAAGCACCTACAACCTACATCAACAACAACCTACAACCTACATCAACCTACAACATCGGCGAAGTGTTGGCGCACTACAGTGCACCTCTGCCACCCCTTCGGGGAATACAGGCGTGATGATGTATGTATCAATCATAGTGCAACCATATAATCCTAGATTTTATGTAAGTTTTGACCGGAGTCATAATGAGGAGGAATGCGTGGCATCCTATAGAGCCCCAGCACACAGGAGCGTCAAGACGCGGGCGTCAAAATGTTTGACAATACCAAAACGAACTGTATTGACTCACAGAAAGAGATCATTCTTCAACAAAGTATCATTGACGGCGCGAGCGAATTGTGCAGCGTGATCGCGTGGCTTTTATCATAGATATTCAATCTTTATGTTTATAGAAACAGAGTTCGTTTTAGTATTGGCAAACAATTTGCAGCTCGCTTCTTGACGCCTCAGTATGTTGGACTTTACGGACGAAGTATACGATGCTCTTGTTAACAGTATACAACACGGTGGGTAAGAAATAAAATAATTAATTTAATTTAACATATTTCAACCACTGTGCGATGGAGTATAAATGAGTAAGATACTCAAGCAATTGGCACGATTTCAAAACGTTACTCAAAATATTATGAGTCAACAAATGACGCGTGGTATGGGTATAATCTTCATTCAGGAAAAGTATCACAGTCGGTTGCGAGAAGACATAAAATGTCAGTTTTGTCTCGATGCGAAAGAACATGTGGTATAAGTCTAGACTAGGTGCTACTTGCGAGGACTGGTCCAACCAATATCCATTTTCCTCTTAATAACTTATCATCTACGCTCCCATCTTGCGTTGAAGGCATCATACCAAAGCAATTATTTCTATAGCCATCTGTGGTTTAGAATAATCCCTTCATTGTAAATGGGAGTAGACGCACTTTACTGTAGCTTACTAAGCGTAATGACAATATTTGTATTTAATATTAGACTGCCGTGAGTATAATTCTTCTCTAGTATGGTGTCAAAGGTGCTGTCTGCTCCTGAGAATGTATTACTCGTTACTATGTTGTTTACTTATTACTCGCAATCCTTACTATTTATCATTTTGAAAAGAGTAACCATTGAGTTTCTTACCGGCTCTTCTGAGTTGAAGCAGCATTCCGAACCGGTGGTAGAATCTGACTATTTGTAAGTGTTTTTTTGGCCTACACGAATAAAAAAAAAATTGACTTAGTTTTTTTTTATTTTGACTTGTCGTTCGTGCTCTTCGTTGAAAATTATATTCGCTAGTGAAACCTGAAGAGGCCCGGGATTTGAACCTCCACCCGTCGCTTTTGAGGCCAGTGTTCTACTAACTAGACTATCATTGCTTTCTTGCGTAATTTTAAACGATTACATCAGGCGTCTCTATTATATTAATTAGATAACACAAAATTAAATAAATGACATTGATCGGCAACTTTCTCTAGAGTGGAACTAATTACGTCAATCTAATATGACAATGTGTTGAATAGATTGAATATTAATTATATTTTGACTCATCCGTCATCTTCGTCTTTAGATATGCGTATTTATTGAATTTGTAATGCTATTAATTACTGGTGGCAGGTATAAATCTAATGAAACTATGGGTAATTGAATCTTACCACATAAACTACTTGTTCTATTTGTGCGATCGTGAATACCTCCCCTATCATTTCATCTTTTATACTATTTAATTACATAAAAACAAGAAATAAAATACATCTTTTTATCGGCGGTCGGAAACGTAACTTTTTAATTAATAGATTAACAAAAAAAGAGTCCATTTGACTATTTCCGGTCAATATAAACGACTGGTTTGTGAATGTTGTGACGTAATACCACCACCGGTTCCGGTCAAACGAGGTTATGATGTTTTATTATAATAATGTGATATCTTGATAACCTTTTTCCTTATTTTTTACTTTTAAATACTGGAAGTCATAATGCTTCACGTGAAAAAATATTTTACTTACCAATATATTGTTGAAAATGTTACCATAAAAAGCACCTTAGTGTTTAAGTGGGTACTTATATAACTAGCTCGTAGCCATAGAATAAAAATCTCATTGTCTATGCTCGTAACTTACCTGAAACAAAAAAGCATCAAGTTAAACAGACCCAGAAAAAATATTGGCAATTAGCACCACAAGCACAATTATAGCGTTTATTAACAAGGCGATACGAACGATATCGGTCTGATTTTGTTTTGAAATAGGATAATCGTGACTGAATGATATACATCACAACGGTAACACACTTAGCTAACAGCGGGCTAACTACTAGCGAATTTGCTTCACTTTTGTATTAGAAAATGTACTCTATATCAATATAGATAAAGATTGAATGCCAATGACAAAAGCCACGAGCGTCACTGATGAAATTTCGTTGAAAAATGTGCTCTTTCTTCGACTCCGTACGGATCGTTTTGATATTGGCAAACTGTGACAATAGATTATAATTAACTGAGATCTTAATAAAACGCTCAATAATCTAGTAATTATTTGTTATATTGCCTTTTTATGTCTATGAAGTGAAGTTCGAATCTTGGGCCCGCAATCATGATTACAACTTGCTGAACGGTGAAGGAAAACATCGTGAGGAAACCTTTACGTCTTTAGCAAGGCGTGTGAAGTTTACCAACCCGATTTGAGTCAGCGTGGTGGACTGTAGCCAAAATCTCCATCGCAATACCCCCCTATTACATTGGGACCAGAATACTTCGGCGAAGTACCGCCGCTGTACACATCTTCCTACCTCTGCAGGCCCTGTAGCATGACCGCCTAGACTTAAGTTTTATCTCTTTCAACTGTCAGATTTGTCGAGAAAATGACGTCACACCAGCCATGTCCAGTACAAAAAGATCAATGTGACGTCATTTTCTCGACACATCTGACAGTTGAAAGGGATAAAACTTATGTCTAAACGGTCATGCTAAGGGGGCAGGAAATACAGGGTAGATGATGTATCTATTTTAGTTGTCAAAGATAAAATATGATTGTGACTGGCTTATTAAATAATTTTTAATACCTACAAAATTTAGGATTTTTTTGTATGTGAAAAAGTAATGAATAATTACAACTTTACAACAATACACTTTCTTCGTATCTTTCTGTAAGCATTACTTTAAATCTCATCGTGCTTTTCTCACGCTAACATTATTATTATAACATTCTTATTGCGACGCAATAAAGTTTACAATCATGTTTTGATACAATTCTCATGGATGGTTTGATACCGGCGTTGTGTTATTGTTTTTATTAATTAAACCTTTTTTCTGTTCTCATAACATAACAGAACGCGTACCTACCTAATAATTTTAACGGGACTACACATATTATGCGCAAGAGTTAGTAGTTATCAACTGACATACGTTTTTCAGTTCTAATACCAATTAGATAAACCTTACCTACTCAATTTAGAATAACGTATTCTATTTGATTTTCAAAACTATTTATAAGTATTTAAGGCTGAGTTTAAATTGAAAGTAAATATATGAAATTATTTTAACGCCATCCAGTGGTGTTAGCACGCATTACAAGACTAGACCTCTGTCACGGATTCGCTCGCTAGCTCCCTGTCTTATTTCATGCGAGAGAAAGAGACAAAATCAACTTATTCCGTGACATAAGTCTAGTCTTGTAGCACATGCTACAAACCTACGCAATAAGGTGATAGTCACTTACATCTCAGTAAAAAAAAATCGGACATATACAGGATGTTTCAGAGGTCCGAAATAATACTTTACGGTTTGCATCAGTATCGGGTATACAATTGAATAGTATAAAAATTTGATTGAAATTCGAACATGTTTTTTCAACTTTTTCTTTGTAGTCGATTTCTATCATTTGAGTTCTGCGTTAAATTTTCATGTTCTGTTTTGTGGATAAATATCGCCGCCCCTCTTAAATGTAGTTTACACTTCTTAATAGGATCATGGATGTACCCAAAGGCCAGAACATGATACTTGTGACAAATATTCAAAGATCTACAACTTGAAAACCATGATAGTCAGATAAAATCTGTCTTCACTGAGCATTCACATATGACCTACCGTATATGTACCCAAAGTATTATTTCGGACTTCTGATACACCCTGTATACGATCTTCCGATAGCCTATAGAATGCTGTACCCTTTGCTATACTTACTCTCCGTAGGGCCGTAGGTGCCCCGTGGTACATACGGAACGTAGATCTTCATTCCGACCTTGGCCTCTTCTCAATTCGTAAACACTTAAAAATAGCGTCCGAACGCTATTTTAAAAAAGCCGCGTCGCATTTAAATCCTCTAATTGTCGCCGCCGGCAATTACGAGCCAGACCCCGCGCACACGTCATCAACCCGTCGCCGCCGTCCGCGGCACGTATTGATTGATCCTCCCGACACGATCACCGCCCTCCTCAACCCGGGCGTTGACAGGGCCACCAACACACCTACACCAGCCTCAAACAGACACCGATCTCGCCGGCGAGGTCGAGGAACCCCCTCTTCCGCTCGTAGGTGCATCTTTGCACCTAGGAGCGCAGTCACTACCTCACCCCTCACGGTAACTGCCCAAGCCGAGGTCGTGCCCCCTGTGGCGCCCTTGAGCTAGTTGCCACCCCTTTCCGCCCTTAAGGCCTTGGTTGGAGTGCACTCTGCGCTCGCCACTCCTCCGGTAAAGCTGTAAAGGCCACCTCACGGCCAACAGTGTAAGTCCTTCAAAAAAAAAAAAAGCTATACTTACTAAATAGTTTACCAAGCTGTTGTAATGAAACAGCTAGTTTTAAACACAGGTAATGATCTTTGAGTATACATAGAGGTTATTTGTGAGGGCTGTAGCAATACGTATTGTTAAAATATTCTTTAACTCAATATCAAGGTTTCAACATACAATAATTTATCATGCGCGGGACCCGGATCTCGCCATGAATGCGCATACTTTTCGACTTTGAGAACTTATTGTGTACGGTCTTAGCATAAGCGATGAGCGATGAAACCACTATCGTCTTTTGTTCTACTAAAGTAGGGCTAGCATGCATGACATGACATTCATGTAACTTTATTAAATTTTAGAAGAGTTTTAGGCCTTTATTGTATTTTAGTTTTAGTTTTTTTAGGCCATCTCTAAATACTTTGAAAAATAGGATGACATTTTACACAAATTAAAATTTATTTATAAAATATACGACGGTATTATTTTGTTTATTGATTGGCGTCTGATGTCTGGTTTCTAAATTAAAAATTAGCAAAATTAATATTTAGCTTCATTTTACAGTAGATAAAAATACATTTGAATATATGAACTTTCTAATTCTCATGAATCCATAATCGCTAAAGCTTGTAATCTGTCCAGCACAGATTTTGTTCAACTTACGAAACACATTGGCTTCTTATAATTTTATAGCCTATTGAGTCGACTGCATCGCCGGTGAAACAGGTCCCCTAGTACGTCGAACCCGTCGCTCTATCTCGCTCTAACACTATTATTAGCTCCCTCTAACAGTTGATATTTACGTGCACAGCCGGACATACGGATAATAGTAGCCTATGTAAACCGTAAATAAGTACAAAACGTCCGTTTTTGACCTTTAATTGGACCACACCTTTTGCAGTTGATTGAAAACGTTCTGACTATCCACTTACGTTAGTTCCTGCTGCACGGCTAGCATGTGCGCCAAGACTTGACTTATGTCATTGAACATGTCGATCTTCTATAATATAAGCCAGTGAGAGACACTCGATATTTGTACAAAAAATCGCTTTTAATTCGGCACGGCGGATTAATGGGTGATAAACGTGATGAATATGGCGGACGAATCGGTATATTATCTTTTTGTCATTTTTGTCATCGGTGTATCTTTCACTCCTATGAAGGAAGGAAGTCATCTGGCGCGAAGTAATCAGAAATATATGTTTTGTCTTGGCACCCATGATAACCTTGCAGATTGGTAATTAGAATTTCCTCTTTCTTCAACCAACTGTTTTAACTAATAGAAAAAGCCACAAAAAATCGATCTTTATGTGTCATGTATAGACATAGAAAAGATTTTCAAAAATGTCAATGGCGAGCGCCATGGCATAATGCTGCGTGTCTGTCATTGTTCCCCATTTACCCACAAGACTTTATAGTCTGCTAAATTTTATATCAAAAATCATGCTCAGAAATTATCTAAAAAAATCCCGTAAATAATTATGTTTCCGATCAGCGCTCATTCAGCATGAAGTCTAACAAAATACGTGAGAGGAAGTGATATAAAAACAAAAAATCATTCTCTCGACGTGATCGAAAATAAAAGTGCTCAAAAACCCTTCGTGACCGTGAAAAAGTTACCAAGAAATCGTCACACCCTCCAAAATCGGTTTCATGATGCGTGACTTAGGTGCGGCTTCTTATGGTAATTCCTGGTAGAAAAACATGACGGTCAGCAAGCGATGCGTGAAGGCTTCCAGACGAATGGGTCTCCCACGGGGTGCGCCCGCGCGTCCGAGAGCATTCGTTATTAATGCATAAATAAATTCCTCTTAAACTTCCAAAATTTTGATTTAAAAACATACTTAATTTATTGAATTTTCTCTTGCTTTATAGCAATTTATATTACTTATACCCGCTTATCGCAGATGGAGTCATTTCTCATCTGATTCCATAAAATTTCCTTATTTCATTAATTTGTAAAAAAACAAGACAACATATGACTTATGTCATAGGAATAGGACTTATGTCAAAGGAAGACAACCTATGACTTAAAGCTGCCAGCGTTCTGGGCACCCTACCGCCCGACAATGATGGGGGACTGTGGGGTATAATATTTTTTTACTTTTATTTTTTATTATTATTTCTTTTTTTTTTCTCTCGTAGGCACTCTTTGCAAATTGTTGACTATGTAAATATTTTGTTTATAATGTAAATTATGTCATAGGGTGTCTTCCTCGTTTTTTGTCTTCGTCTTATCTTGGTCGATCAACCGTTGAGTCATTACACACATAACAAGATCACTTCCACGCTATATACCACGCACTTTACACGTCCCTCCACGCTCTCTAGACAGCTTTTATTTACATTACGGTAAGAATTTCTTTATTTCTCTAAGATTACAAACAATCACTTACGAGAAATAGTACATAAATGGCTAAGTGGTTACACATAACAACACACTTGCCTAGTAAATCTTTGTCCAGTAGGCCGGTACAATATAAAACGAAATTATCAAAAAGTAACAAAACATGTGGGTAGTTTCAATAGTAAATATCGTATTTGCTTGCTATTGTGATGCTATGCACGAATTCTTAAGCGGAGTTTACATGCGGTCCAAATATATTTTGTAAAGATTTAGACACATAATAAAATATTTGTCCAAGCCGTAATATTACTCTGCGAAGCCCTTTAAAATATGTGTTTTTAGTTGTTTTTTGAATATAGTGAATGATTTGCTTTCTTTTATGTAGTGTCGTAATTTATTGTAGATCGGTGCTCCCTCATACATGATGTCTTTTTTTCCATAGTTAGTTCTGTGTTTTTTTAATAATAAGTCGTGCTTGTATGCTTGTCTCAGTGAGCGTTTCTGAACCTGACTTTTTTTTGTAAATGTTAATTGTGTGTGGATATTCTTGTTTAAACGTTCATTACGGTCCAACTACCACGTAAGTGCATTAAAGGAGTGCGTACTACTAACAAACGTTAATTTTATAGCGGCCCGCTCCCTTCGTTGTGTCTACAATTTATTTTTACTGGAATTGAACGGCCAAAGGAAATAACACGCACCCGTGAAATATACGGGGTCTAAATACGCGCGTGAGCGAGGAGGGCTACCTACCTTACACCGATTTCGCAGTGGCCGCATATAAGGCCGTTTGGTCCCACGTAATATCACCAATATTATGTGGGACCAAACGATTTGCGCCACCAGCCAAACGCATATGATAACGATCGTTTTGATGATTTTAATGTGTTTTGATTGATGTCTGTTTTGATATTCGGCCATTACATAATGGATTTAAAATTATGCAAAAAGTACTATCGCCAAATAACGTTTTCATTAAATACTGACTAAATATAAATTGGGTTATTTATAAAGCAATGTTTTGTAATAAATGTTTTTATAATATACAGATCGGTGTAATCGTGTTTTTATCCCTATTACATCATAAACATATTTGTGTACTTTTTAAATCAAATTATCTGATATATTATACACTAGCTGTGGCCGCGACTTCGACCGCGTGGACTTTAGGGAGATTACCCGGAAATATGGGTAATATGTTTTTCCCGCGGAACCCTAATGCTTTTTCTAAAATTAAAGTAGCCTAAGTTACGCATTGGAACGTCAGCTATCTGTCAGTGAAAGTCCCATTGAAATCGGTTCAGCCGTTTAGAAGTTTACCTCAAACAAACAGACAGACAGACAGACAGACAAAAATTTTTAAAATTGCGTTTTCGTTATAGGTATCGTATATACTTTCATACGCATTTGGTAAAAAAGTGTTATTTTGATATTACAAACAGACACTCCAATTTTATTTATTTGTATAGATATAGATGTATACATTTCAAGCAACCCCCGTTTACGTATCAGATTCATCATACACCAAGTCAGTTTCGTTAGGCCTCAATTACCGCGACCGCCCCAATCGCCCTCCATTATGTTTCCATAGTAGCATGCGCGCGGCACCATTGATCCAACACTATAAAGAGTGCTCTTAATTAGTACTCTGCCCTTTGTTTACGCAGCATCTGTTTTTTTTCACACTGCACTCCGTAGGGGAACTAGTTCGATAGCATATTCGAAGCCTATTCAATAAGAGATATAATAAATTAAGTAATGCACTAGTAATGAATTAAAATTTGCCATTTCTTTTGGGGAAAAAAACATATGGGTCGAATTGTGAACCTCCTTTTTTGAAGTCGGTCATAAATATGTTTATTTGTTTGAAATAATTGCACCATTTTGAAAAGTACCGGGATTTGAATTCCCTTTCTATAATAATACATATAAAACAGGTACTTAAATAGGTAAAAAATATAACAAATAATACATATATAGGTAAAACAGAACATCATAGGACCAGAGAGAAAAATAAATTGAATCTAAAAATATCAACTCTTCAAAGATAAACTTTAAGAAAACAGAAACTTAATGTACAAATTACTTAAAAGATAAATGAAGTACTCCGTAGAAACTAAATATAATTGAACTAAACTAAACTGTCAATAGATTAAACACAAATGTTGGTTTAAACTATCCGGTTTATCTAAATCACCCCGCCATAGAGATTAGGGTGAACGTTAAGTTCTAATTTTGGACGTATGGACGCCATATTTAAAATAGGGCTATAAATTACATCGGATATAGTTCGGGCAGTTTAAAAACGAACCTATTTTCGGTAAGTTATGGCTGTTTTATAGTTGTACATTAAATAAAATAATGTTCATAGATTTGTTGCAAGTTGAAATATTAATAGATTCAACTAAGTAAATGTTTTGTTATTAATTTATTCTTGTCGTGTACTATTTCTACTAGTACTGTGAGGTTATCACATTATAAGCATCTTTATCGGCCTCTCCAGCTAAACTAGGAGTGAGCTCACTTTAAAAGTTTAATGGTCGAACCTAGACCCTATCGGTGAAGAATGCGGCCAGTCTAACCAGCAGACTATTGACGCTTAATCAAGGAGTAGACTACATCACCACGACAGTAGTTGTGGCATGAAATTATATAAATACATCGTCACGCCTGTATTCCCCGAATGGGTCAGCAGAGATGCACTGCAGTGCACACAACTTCGCCGATGTATTTGATTCCAATGTAATTGAGGGCGAGCGTTAGTGAACTTCACATGCCTTTCCATAGATGTGCAGGTGCATTTCCTTCACCGTTCAGGCATGAAATTAAACCTTATTAATAACCCGAAAAGGAACATATTTAAACAAAAAAAACATAAGCAGTGGTAGCCGAGTGGTCGAACGCACGCTTTGCAATCAAAGTGCGCAGGTTCTATCCCCGGCTCGCACCTCTGGGTTCCATGTGCGAATCTCATTTTCATCTGAGATTATCACTTGCTAAGAAACGGTGACGGAAAACATCGTGAGGAAACCTGTGTGCCCGGTATAATGGCAATAGGCTCGCCCCCTATTACATTGGGACCAAAATACATCGGCGAAGTGTGGGCGCACTGCAGTGCACCTCTGCCTACCCCTTCGGGGAATACAGGCGTGATGATGTATTGTATTATAAAAAAAAACACTGATTCATATTCCAACAGATCACCGCATATGCACTGCATACACACGTGGGCGTCGATTCATCAATTTTTATCTATTTTTTCCGCTAATTAGCACTATTGTGTACATCGCAATAATGGATATATACAAGAATGAATGAAGGTTACTTCGTTACACAATTGTGAATCATATTCGCAGATAATTTAATACTAGTTAAGTCCGCACTTCGTACGCGCGGTCGCACATATTGGTATTGATAAATAACTTATTGCGGTTTCAGTTACTAACAAATATTTTTAAATGATTGTTCATTCAATATCGACAGCAGAAATGAAATCGTATTTCAAAAATTGGCCTAGGTAAATGACTTATTGAAAGGTATAGAATTGATCAGAAAAAAGCCGCGTCGAATGGTCCATGTCTCGTCTGCCTACGACGAAAATGAATTTATTTTTTCTAGTTTTATTAAGGAATATGAGATACTGCCTGGTGACAGACGGACGGACGGACAGCGAAGTCTTAGTAATAGGGATCCCGTTTTACCCTTTGGGTACGGAACCCTAATGTTTGACACTTCCTAGAATGCATTTTCCTCCCAATCTAAAAACGCGACATCTAATTCGGTGCAGAGGATATGCGCCGTGACAAGCTGTCTCGTTGACGAGTCACATCTCACACTACACAGATAAGATTAGAAGCGAACTCAATATTAGTTCTGGGTACTTACTTTGAAAAATTATTCAGCTCCGTCTATCTAACAAAGCTTAATATTCGAGATTTGACTATTCTATACTTCCAAATGGTCTCTTTTAATTGAGAATCGCATATAATAAAACCCACGTCGCGTGCGCATTGGAAAGATGTTATTCTAGTTTAGTCTCTAGTCTAGTCTAGTTTCTAGTCTAGTCTAGTCTCTAGTCTAGTCTAGTCTAGTCTCTAGTCTAGTCTAGTCTCTGGTCTAGTCTAGTCTCTAGTCTACTGTGATCCTGAAATCAGTAGTCTAGTGCCTATACATTCCTTAGTTCTTTATAGTTTAATTGATAATGGAGATAAATGCATTAAGTAAATTTTAAGAACCATTTGGTGTATTTGTTTGGGGAGAGATCGCTTGGCTCATTACACTAAGTGGTAGCAGATTCGATTCCCGCCAGGAGCAATATTAGGAGATTAATTTATCAAAATTTGCCCGGGGTATAGTACCCATAGTACAAGCTTTGCTTAGTTTGGGATCATACGAAGATTATGTCTTGTTTGACGATACGTATATTAATTTGCAAGTAATTGACATTCCAAAAACATGATATTTTAATAAATGTTATCAACTTTGTTAACTTCATTATGCAATCATCAGCCGATGCCATCTACATCAAACCATCGTTTAGCAGTTAAACCACTCACAAACATTCCCACGAAGTGACTTTATACGGTGTTCAATGGACCTGTGACATCTGCAAGGTTGCGAGTTGGGGCTATTGTGTATGATGAACAAGTAAACAATGGAATGACGGTTCTGAAAAGTGGCTATGACGTAGCTACAGTCGACAAAGGAATGTAGTCACAATTGCTAATTAATTACTGTCTTTTCTTACCACACAGAAGAATTTTAATTAATAATTACACGTCTAATAATCTGCAGGTTATTAGTAAACACAGTAAACATATTGCCGTTCCTTATATGGCCGTAATTTCGGAAATATTTTTAGTGCTATAGTAACAGAATCGAGATTAATGCATCTAAAATACATCACATCATCACGCCTGTATTCCCCGAAAGGGTAGGCAGAGGTGCACTGTAGTGCGCCCACACTTCGCCGATGTATTTTGGTCCCAATGTAATAGGGGGCGAGCCTATTGCCATTATACCGGGCACATTCTCCCTCAATACGAGGGAGATTTAGTCCACCACGCTGGCCCAGTGTGGGTTGGTGAACTTCACACGCCTTTCTATAGACGTGCAGGTTTCCTCACGATGTTTTCCTTCACCGTTCAGCAAGTGGTAATCATTGTTGAAAATAACATTCGCACATGACAATTATCTCAGAGGTGCGGGCCTGGGATTTGAACTTGCACCCCTTACGTTCAAGGCGGGCGTTCTTGCCCGCGAGGCTACCACTGCATCTAAATAAAACGGAAATAATTCAATTTCAAACTACATAATCGTTTGTCAAGGAAACGTGTGAAAGTTAAACATATTCTTATATTATGTAACATTATCTAGACATGTCCGTTTTGATTACGTTCATGTTATCTAACAGTTGTTGTGTTAATATTGATGAAGTAAGGACATTGATTTCCTTTCTAATGTCACATCATTGGAAATGTAGATTTATACAGCGTTTGAATCCAGGACATCATTATTATTAAAAGCAGCTCTAAAGGCAACACACTGGAGCTATATGTACCCCCAGTGTGTTGCATTTGAAATAAGTTTTGGCGATTTAAAAAAATGACCAGCCCACAAAGTTTCTTGCCGGATCTTCTCAGTTGAGGTCGCGTTTTGATCCGGTAGTAGTATATAAGAAAAAAATGTAAACCTGACAATTTGTAAGTGCCCCCATGGAACTATACAGAATAAATTATTTGACTTTGACTTTATAAATAAAAATCTCGGAATTTAAACCGTTCTGGGTGTAACTGGGATCGCCCCCAGTCCAATGTAAACCTATGTAGTCTACCCCTAGTAGATTATTATAAGTAGACTATTAAAATCTTTGTTTAGTTAGTGATGATACGACGCGTATGTGTTGTCTGGCGATATATATGTATATGTTAGGAAAAGTTCAGCACAGACGTGTGCAGAAGAGGCATTTATACGAAGGTCTAAAAAGCAGCAAGAATGTCGCTACCAGCTCGCAGTAAACGTTGACCTACCATTTTATCTCGATTGCATGTTTATAATTGCCGGGAGCTAGAAAGCTAGGCATGCTGGCACGCTTGCCTTCTTCCGAGTGACTCACGTGACCTGCTTAAATTCATCTTTTAGGGTATGTTAGTATGATTTCTACATATCTAGTCTACATTTCTACATGTATTGTGTAGCCTTTGAGATCTGTGAGGCCTATTTTGACACCTGTCGTTTATAACATTTCTTCTAATTTTACGAAATGAATGATATCGAGTCGAGGGATGCTTCGACTTATTATTAATTGTTGACACCAATGTAAGTCTAAATTAAATTTTATAACGTAAATAAATATGCTGTCTTGTTCAAACATTACGTTCAAAGGATGGCAATACACTTACCTAATAGCTATTAGGTTCTTAGGTAAGAAATGTTTTAAAATCAATAAATTTTAATGGTCGATGCATGGACACAGTACCCTACATTTACCATCGCCCCATAAAATTATTTCTAACACAATAATTGCTTTAATTACTTTCTGCCTCAATTATCGGGCTGTGGGAATGCTTCCGAGAGGTCACAGGTTCGATATGTGTGCATCGTGTCGATTGAGCAACTGAATGGTTATTGGATGGGAAAATTGGAGGTCTGCTATGCTGTGGCGGTGTTAGCTGTGAGAACTTGTTGGGCAAGTATTTACGTTTGCTTTCGATATGGTGTTATTGTTAATATATTAGTTTTCGTTTTGAAAGGTTCAATAGCACCTTTAATTTAGCACTACTAACGGTGAAGGAAATCATCGTGAGGAAACCTGCACGTCTATAGAAAGATGTGTGAAGATTACCAACTCGCACTGGGCCAGCGTGGTGGATAAAATCTAAAATCTCCCACGTATTGAGGTGGAACGTGTTAGGTATAATGACAATAGGCTCACCTCCTATTACATTGGAACCAAAATACATCGGCGAAGTGTGGGTGCACTTCTGCAAACCCTTTGGGGAATACAGGCGTGATGATGATGATGCATAAAAGTTGTTTTTCAGTTTTGTTTGTTTTCTATTATGGTGCCTTAAACCTAAAATAGGTCTGGATTAATCTCAAAATCATCCGTAATCCCTGCAAATATATATATTTTAGACGATGGTTTGGTAACGTGGTTTGATCTTAGGCCGTTCGGCTCACGCACCAGATGGTTACGGCAAAAGCAAATTTCGAGAATCGCCTTTTCGGAATTTGCCCTGGTCTTGAATGGATTGGAGGCTCCCATTTACACCCCGTAAATGGGATCGCCCCCAATCCATTGTATAGTGCCCATAGTACAGGCTTTGCTTATTTTAAAGAGCCACGCGACCACGCGTCGAAATGATACTCTATGGTCGAAATTCACTCGCGCTGTCAATGTAATTTCGTTAAAGGATGAACTTTTTCAATGAGTCACTACAGTTCGTTTTAGTTTTGGCAAACATTTTAGCGTCTTTGCGCCCCAGAGTGCCCGTGCCTTCATTGTTAACCTTTCTATTGTCACCTTTGACCCTACACTGTGTAAGTAATTGCGTTGACAATTGCTTTGTCACAGGTCATAATGAAATAACACCTACGTATTAATCCATTCAACGCCGCCCACCGTCCAACAATGCTGTGAACAATACGCCGTATTTAACACTAAACTAGAGCAAGTGTAAGGTTACTATGAGGATATTATGTACACGCATCCGACAACCTTACGACACGCTACAGGTATAAGGGTTAGATTACATATCCACGCTTTAAAGGCAATCCTTACTTAGCGTCACAAAATGGTAGAATGTCAGCATCTCTTAGCAGTATTAATTGAATATTACTTATTACGCGAATAGTACACATTGAAATAAAACTATTTAGCAAAAACATAAAACATCCTAATTTCAATAGGGAAGATGGCTGGGTGCTACCACCAACTTGGGATCCAGTAATTAATATGATTAAATCCAAAACCAAGAGTATCATTGCATGACCTCAAGATACTGTGGGCACTTTCTGCGTGGATAGAATTGCAAACAACAACTAAATATGAGGGTACCCAGTTATTAACTATGCCATCGGGACGTCTAACACCTCAGTCCCCCCGTGACCATGGTTGCTGTAAAGCAGCCGAAACGTCGGGAACAGTAAAAAAGTAAATAAACGCGATAGAATCCGCAAAATAGTTTTATTTCAATGAATGTTACTTTTTAAAGTACCTGTAGGTGCAAGGCATTAGTTTCATGACAGGTCCGTATATTACTAGACGTTTTATCTACCGAAGATAGAGCAGACACTTCGCACATTCACCGTATTTATCACTGCACCTTATCAGTGATGTTACAACTTACTGATAACAGAATTTCTTCGCACGTATTCAGTGATAGCGATGTCGTAATGACGGGAAAAGGGGAGAGTCTGATGGCACACTTTTAAAAGGAATGCAATCTAATCGTGTTTTGGACACATCTGTTGTGTAAC
Organism: Ptilodon capucinus; assembly: GCA_914767695.1. NCBI lineage: Eukaryota > Metazoa > Arthropoda > Insecta > Lepidoptera > Notodontidae > Ptilodon > Ptilodon capucinus. The sequence goes on along the minus strand of OU611816.1, from coordinate 11,071,088 downwards.
GCATAGAAACTTTTTATGATGAGCAATGCCGTTGACCACAAATGGCTTGTTGAGCCCTTTACCATCCACTAGATCCCCTGGAGAGAACGAATTAAGTGGACTTATTAAGAATAAGTAATCTGTAATAAATTCCAATGTATAAAATTCGCTGGTTAAAGCTGTACGCGTTTATTACCGATCCTACTGTCACCACCCCGTTTCTACTGTATTAGACCCTGCATTACAACGAACAAAACAAAAAATATGCAAATCGGTCTAGCCGTTTTTGAGTTTTTGCGAGACTCACCAACAGCACTCGATTTTTATATACACAGATTATAATACTAATACTATAGTCCTTTTAACGTCCCACTGGGCGAGGGGCCTCCCTTCAACACGAGGGGGATTTAGGCTATAGTCCACCACGCTGGCCCAGTGCGTCTTGGCAGACTTCACACATCTATCGAGAACTAGTCAAGTTCCCACAGACACGTGCAGGTTTCTTAGCAAGTGATAATCTTGGATGAAAATAAGATTCGCACATAGAACCCAGAGGTGCGAGCCGTGGTTTGAACGTGTGCACTTTGATTGCAAAGCGTGCGTTTGACCACTCGGCTACCACTGATGTCTGCTTCTGTGATATATAGATTACCTTTGAAAAAATAATGATCATATAAACAAGTAAGTAATGATCAAGATAATGAGGTAGATAAGTCTGCTCACCCACTTACCCATTGGTTTGAGAAATAATTAGGTACGTGTGTTGTACATTGATGAGCCGATGCAATCTGTGCCATTGCTGGCCAGTCGCTCTAGCGTAACTGTGTAGCTAGGTATTTACAACAAATTCTACATTTAGTTGAGCAATTGGTTAATTGGTGTCGATAGATTGTGCAAAGTCTTGTGTATTTGTTTTAAAAAATACGCTCAAATTATTCCGAGACATGAAGTCTTTACAAACTAGCGGCGGGCCTTTTGCCATACGCGCAACTCATGCATTGACGCGCTTATTTCAGACTTTTCAATCTAGCCATCGAGACAATTGTGTCAGTAAGAACAACTTCCGATTCCTATATTCAAGAAACGCCCTATTTCGCTAACGGACCGTTAAAAATCCCAACGATACGTTTGTCAAATCTGCTCCTATAGAAATAGTTTCGTAAGTAACTTCCCAATGCCTGTAACGGATCCTTACTCGGTCCTCTTACCGAAAGCGGTTCGTGCTGCATTCATATGCAGCACAAACCGCTACTGATGCTGGGTTCATACCCAGCATCAGTAACGAAACAAAGTTATATTCCTGCACATTCATCTAGTGAGTACAGTATCTAACGGTATTAGTAACCAGTTTAAAGATTATCCGAATCTACGATTGATTCGTACGGTACACTCAACGTAAAGTTCGTTCATCATATTTCATTTTATTGTTCATAACAAATACCAAAAAATAAAACATACGCGTCGATTTGAGAACAATCTCCTCTTTTGGAATATGTTAAAAATCTATGTGAACTGTGATAAATTATCGACTAGACGGTTATCATCACATTTTGATATCATAAATTCATTATGTAACTCGCTGTATATTCAAAAAATATAATATTAGCTAACAAAGCAGTAGGTAATGTTGCTTCTATTGAGCAGAGCGCGAAGAAACTCAATGGAATTGGTCAATATTGTTCTTGGTTAAAAATAATGTATTAATTGTCTATGGGTAAAACTATGTCCTTCCATTTTTGCTGTCTATGTTTAATGTTTTCTCTCTTCTTCTTCGTGCGCTTCGGTGAATACACGGTATAAAACTTTAAAGCTGCGTTTAATTTCCCAGGGCCCAAATATCAATCACCATTAATACCTTTCAGGGATAACAGTTTTCAAAACTAAATAAGAGTAGCTCTCTAATGTTATGAGAAAAAAAATGGTATGCCCCATTCGTACCTCAAAAGGCATGAACCTCTATGGTATGCCCGTAAATTTTTCTGTACATTAGTCAGTATATATCTGACAAAAACCCTTTTTTGCATGAACTAAGTTTAAAAACAGTTGTGTCAGTCCAAGAATATTGCTACATACAACTTAACTATTAATAATTAGCCTGTCAACGTGAATTACAAAGGTCTAATGCCAATTTAGCATGTCTACATAAGCAGTGCAAGCCATGTGTGTCGCAACTTGTACATTGCAAATGGTGCAGTGATGAAAACATACCGATTATCATGTGTGGTGATGTCGAAACCCCTTTATAAACCAATTGTATTCTGCTACCGAATCTACAATCTATAAATAAAACTAACTAACTACAGACCGTTTAACGTCCCGCTGCTGGGCACGGACCTCCCCTCAATGCGAGAGGATTCAGGCCATAGTCCACCCCGCTGGCCCAGTGCGGGTTGGCAGACTTCACACATCTATCGAGAACTAGTCAAGTTCCCGCAAACGTGCAGGTTTCCTCATGATGTTTTCCTTCACCGTTTTATAGCAAGTGATAATCTCTCATGAAAATGAGATTCGCACATAAACCCAGAGGTGCGAGCCGGGGTTTGAACTTGCACACTTTGATTGCAATGCATGCGTTCGACCACTCGGCTACCACTGCCATATTTTTACCCTTCAATTCCGCGCGTACCAATTTGTGGGTTCAACTAATTGGCAAATAAAAGTGATTGCGCGAGGCTTGACGCCAGGGAAGGGTAAGAAAGATGCAGACATTATTTTTGGTTATTGGACGGATTGGGCCCACGTCGAATCGCATTCCCATGCATTATGCATCAAGCTTACTGGAATCGTGTTTACCGGGCATGGTTCCAAATCCCAAGACCCTACTTAGAATTGGTAAAGAATACCTTCAATTTGGCACGATTATCTACCAGGATCTGATAAAAGCTATGAGGAACTATCCACTACCTATAAACTCAAAGGTACTTATCAAAAAGAGGCAGTCAGGCTTAAAGTAGTGGTAGCCTAGTTGGTACAACACCCGCCTTGAACGTAAGGGGTGCAAGTTTTATCCCGGGTTCGCACATCTGGACTTTTCCTGCGCGAATGTCATTTTCAATAGAGATTACCAAAACATCGTGATAAAACCTGCACGTCTATAGAAAGACGTGTAAAGTTTACCAACGGCACTGGGACAGCGTGGTGGTGTAATATGACCCAAATCTCCGTCGTATTAAGGCGGAAAGTGCCCTGTATAATGGCAATAGGCTCGCCCTCTAGTACAATGGGACCACAATATATGTATTGACGACGATTGGGTGCTCTGCCATCCCATTCGGGGAATATAAGCGTAATGATGTACTGCTACTACAGCCCTTTTTAACGTCCCACTGCTGGGCACGGGCCTGCCCTCAATGCGAGGGGGATTCAGGATTACCTACGTTACTTAATACTTGCTAAGAAACGGTGAAGGAAAACATCGTGAGGAAACCTGCAAGTCTATAGAAAGTCGTGTGAAGTTCACCAACCCGCACTGGGCCAGCGTGGTGGACTTAATAGTCCACCACGCTGGCCCTTAGCAAGTATTAAGTAACGTTTCTTAGTAATGATGTATATTTATTTCATTATTATAAAAACATAGGTGCTCTAACCAAGCCTAAAATGGTTATACATAGTAGGGTCGCTACGGTCGAGAGCAATGGCCTTACCTTTCCTTTACCTTGGCCTTACGTTTTTTGTCTCTTTTTTACGAAAAGAAAAAAAAAACAAATTGTAACTAATACAAGGTTTCTTGCGTGTTCAAGGTTTAAGAGTGTATTTTAATGTATAATAAACCTATATTTTAAATGTTTGAACATGTATTAAATTAATATTTAAGTTCGTTTTAACAATAGCCGTTCCTATAGTGTCAAAATTCAAAATATAATCCTACCGATACTGGGGATATCCGACATATGTCCGTAATTCTATTATCTTAAGTGAAATGATAAAAATGCAGATAATAATGAAGATTCAGTTAAACCAAATTAAGCATATTACCGTCCTTCCTACGGGAATGTATAAATATGAGAATAAATATTTTAGTGCTTTCAAATGTAGTTTATTTGTAATTTGTGTCCAACTGAATCGAGATTAATGTTCATTTAGAACAAAAGTCATCCACCTACCTACTTACCTACTGATAAGTCTCAGTGGTAACTGCTCCTACACTATGGTCATTGATTGATCTTGATTGAAGCTGGTTCATCAATTCACGGTCATAAAAAAATCTAGGTTGTAGACATATAACAAAAAAAGTTTCGATATTATTCTATGTACCGTTATCTATGGAATTACGTACTATTCGTGTCCAATATCAAACGCGATGGATACTTTCTAAACTACAATAATTGCTGGGGTACTGGTAGGTCTCTACGTACGTTTTAGGAATTTTATATAGGTACTCATATGGTCAACTACACACAACAAGATGTCATTGTGCTCGCATGCAATTAACGCGACTCACCTGCAGATTATCAGCAATAAAAATCCTTCAACGGCACAATCTAAACTTTTTGCACACACAAACACCATAAACAAAACTGGCAATTAAAAACTTCTTTTTGAATTAAGAACAGTTTGCGAACGGGATTGATTTATGGCGCGAGTTTTTTAAAGATGGCAGTCGTATTCGTTACGTCTCGCGCCAACAGAGCGCGGAGGAGCACTGAGGAGAGGACCGCGGGGCGGTCACTCCAGCTGCATCAAACATAGGAAGGAAATGCATATTAGTTACTTTAGTTAGTGTAGTGCATTATCACGAAAAGGTTTATGTGACAACTGATCATCTATTTATTTATCTCTATAGGAAGATTTATGCTGCATAAATTACGAGTTATGGCAGGTTTCATTTCATATTGCTATTAGTTATATTTTATTTGGTGCTCTTATTAGAGTGCCATCCACTGTTGTTCCTGACTGCTGGAAAAATTTAATACCAGTTGATTAGCAGTGTTCTGAAACAAATACGTTATTAAAATCCCCCGTAAGTGTATTTTTAAGTGGTTATATTAGAGGCAATAACAGTTTATTTACTTTCCTGTCGCGTTTCTTTGAAACATGGTTTATTCGAAAATAAAGAATGTTGTTGTATGACCTCCTATTACTGTCTAGATAATCTAGACAGGACTTAAAATTCTGTCAGTCAGAATTTTAAATCTGCAATTCACCATAACGTAGTAGAGTCCAAAGTCTTTGTCAATTGGCATAATCTAAACTTTGTTGGATGGGATGGGATTGGACTCATAGAGCTTTAAAAAATCTCTATCGACTGCCCTAAATATTTTATATTTTGTAGCTGGCCAGTTATCTACAAAGAGATTCGGTTGTGATGCTATGAGAAACCGGTTCCTAAAATCTAGACAATGATAGTCCAAAACTCAGGTAGGTTTTTGTTCTTGGCCCTGGGCCCTGGCTGTTATATCCTTATTATCTATCTGTTGGTTTGTTAAGTAAGTTCCTACCTAGTTGCTTGCTAGTCATTTGTTTCGGGGAACTTATAATTAAATGTATGTAGGCATCGATCGTTCTTGACATATCGCATGTATGTATTGTTTTAAGTTATTGTGTGGTAAATGAGAATTCAATTAGATCATGGGCACTTATCTTCTGTATAAACTGTCTTTATTTTGCCGCTGCGATTCCATTGTAACTCTAGGACATGGATTGGTGTTTTACAAATTCTAAGATGAAATTAAGAACTAACTCTCATGAAAATATTCTCAAAAAATAATATGTAGAGAAATACAATTTGTATTGATATCGAACTCAATAGTGTTCTCAACAAAGAGGTTGTATACATAGGAAACATACACCAAGGTCTAACGTCGACCGGCGCGGGCGCAGTGAGCGGCACTTTGACTGCATTATGGAGCATAAAATATAAACCGTAATAAAACCGTCTGTTATCATACGAATAACAGACGGTTACGGTAATGTATACTGAGTTTTAAAACATTCAGTATTTTTATACAAATAGTGTAGATGTGGTTTCAATACTTGTCGGGATTTCGCAATCGAGATTTGAGATCCCGAATTATTTTAAAAGATCCAGTATTGGTAACGACACATTAATCCTTTTAACACTTCCCGAAACATGCAAAACAATAATCTTGATTTTTTACAATTATTCGAAGGTAAGTTTTGAATGGCTACTAAAGCAATAAAAACATTTTTCGAATCGCACACACATTCCATATTCACTGTAAATAATATATAATAGAGTTGCAAATCATTGCAGAATCAAATTACTAGTATTTTTTGTAAGTCAATAGCGAGCCTTGCAAGTTGTGCTATCAAATTATCGAAGTGCAAATAGTTCTATAGTGAATTAACAAGGCCGCCGTGTATTTCTAATTAAATTGACCATTCACTCTCATTCTTGCATAATGACATCCTTGTTGATTGTGTGAAATTAATGAAGGTCGATTGTGGGTACTGATAAGTCCTCTCTAAGAACCGGGATTTTTATTAACCTTGCAACTATCCATTACTGGTTCCATACTAGATAAACTGTTACAGTAGTTAGCAATGTAGGTACTTATGCCGTAACCTATTTACGAGTAAAAATCCCTTTTACAAAATTGTTACAGTCAATAAAAACATACGGTCCCATTATCATGAAAATTTTAAATATAGATTTGGGGCCATTTTGTTTGATAAAGAGGAAACCTGTCTACTGGTAACCGTGGAAACCTAATTGGCTTTTAGAATAAGTAATTCATTTTCTTTGATTATATACTTTATATTGGGTGTTGGTTTTCCAATCATTAAATAAATAAATAGCTAATATCGAGATAGAAAATGAAAAAAAAAATGCAGTAATTATTCGATTTATAATTACATAGAACCTACCTACTGCGTGTCATGTAATAAAATCAAGCTGTTTAAATATCTCGACAGCCTCAACATACTGCAAACACACGATTTCATAACAGTTGTCCGCTTTGACCTAAAAAAAATGCAACTAGTTTATTAGAAATATGCTAAGTTACCGCTTAGCCAGCTATACATACTGTCTTCGACATGTTACAGTAATCACGATAATACCACAAAAACGTCCAACTATAGACAAATAGTGATGCGATCCGACATATTTATCGATTTGTAAATCGAGTGGAAATCTATACGATTACTCAAACTGAAACGTACGTTGCATTATACCGTCAAAAGTTTTGAAAACGTCTTTCATTAAATCTAATAATATGTTGTGGATAATCATCATAATATTAGTGTTTTTAATCACTAAACAACGCTATTATCATTGTGTTTTATGAACGCATACGACATAAAACAATACGGTGGGTATGCATAACTTGCCTTAAGAATAGTGATAATTACGGCTTATCTTAATATATATTTTGTGTTCCTTGTACTAGATGCTAATGGAGGGATTAACTAGATAGAATGAAGGATTAATTCTCTACATAACTTAAAGATCTAGCTTAGAAAGTATGGAAGCGACGGGCACTATGTAGAAGCAGTGAGACGACAGGCTGTATAGAAGTAACTAAAAAAAATATCTCTAAAAATTTCAAAACTTAAGTTCGCACTAATCGATCAAAGAAATCGATTAATTTACTTAACTAATGCGCAACACTATTAAATCTGCAACGGTATCCGTGACACTGTTGCTTCGAGCGAGCGAGACGCAACATTCACTTTACTCGAGTGTAAACGAGATAGGGAACCGGTTTAGGAAGCACATAAAACAACTTTTACACATACTTTCTCGAGATGAACAAGACCTCAAGCCGACGCGACGACGCAATTAGGAGTTACGCCTTGTACATACAGCGACGATTGGATTGCGTAGAGTTTTCTTCTCAATAGAGTATGTTTTAATATTGACACAAAATTGGACGCGCGTATTTAGACGCGCCTGTAAGAGCAGGGCTATAAGAGTCTGCTATACTCAGGGTTAATTGCACGTGAAATTGCCGCGAGATATGTTATCTTATGCGGCGTTAGATGTCTAATTATTTTAGTAGAGTTATTATGAAGTAAGTAATGGTACCTAGCTTGTATTTTACTTTTGGTTTGATTATTTTTAAGTACTGTCATGTCTGTTTTATTACAGATCAATAAACTCGCTCTCTGGTCTCTGGTCAAAGCTTTATATCGAGGGGTGAAAGGCTGATTGACTTAAGCGACACTTGGGGCGATATTTATCTACTATACAGGGTGTTTCAGAAGTCTGAAAAAATACTTTGACGTTTGCATCAGTATCGGGTATACAACTGAATGGTATAAAACTGTGTTCGAAATTCGACCATGATTTTCCAACTTGTTTTTCTTCGCCGGTTTCTATAGCTCGTAATATCTCGAGACCTATTTAAAAAAATCATGATTTGTTTTGTGAATATTGGTAGTCGCCCCTCATATGTGTAGTTTACACTGCTGAATAGGGTTATGGATGTACCCAAAGGCCAGAACACGACACCTGTGCCAAATATTCAAAGTTCTATAACTCAGAAACTATGATAATAGGTATAAACTGTCTTCACTAAGCATCCACATCTGAGCTACCGTATATGTACCCAAAGTATTATTTCGGACTTTGATACACCCTGTATACATATTTAGGAACAGCGATTTTTTCTGCGTCGTATGCTCTCCTGTAAAATTAACAAAATGTCGCTTAATTCTAATAGCCTTTCACCACCTCCACATAATATCAATCACGAGGGGGAATGTGCGCGATGTGTGCCTCCCTCAATATGAGGGAGATTTCGGCCATAGTCCACCACGCTATTATTTTTATGGACCAAGCTGTTGGCCGTGAAGTGGCCTTTACAGCTTTACCGGAGGAGTGGCGAGCTCCAACCAATGCCTTAAGGGCGAAAAAGGGTGGCAACTAGCTCAAGGGCGCCGCAGAGGGCACGACCTCGACTTGGGCAGTTACCGTGAGGGGAGCGGTAGTGATTGTGCTCCTAGGTGCACAGGGGTTCCTCGACCTTGCAGGTGAGATCGGTGTCTGTTTGAGGCTGGTGTAGGTGTGTTGATGAGTCTCGACGCCCGGGTTGAGGAGAGCGGTGATCGTGTCGGGAAGATCAATCAACACGTGACGCGGACGGCAGGGTCCACCACGCTAATCCAGGGAGGGTTGATGAACTTCAGACGCCTTTCCCGCCTTAAGATATCGGTACCCATATAATGTGTATTATTATATAATATGTGGCGCCATGTATCTCGCCACATACGAACTAAATCCTGCATCGCGATATAAACTTGATCCGAGCGATTGCACATATATACAAGAACCCGACAACAACCGTTGGGCAGTAGCTCACCAGACACAACATCCGTCTGGTCGGAGGATCCTCCCTTTTCAATGGAGGATAAGGAACTTTATACCCTGTTTCTCACACTCCCCAAAAATGCATCTTACTTAGATAGCTTACTACTCTCTCTAACTTTATTACCCATGTCAAATGAATAACAATTGGAATTCAAATAACAATTCAATTCAATATGCATCTCCATTCATACAACGAAGTGTAGATACGATTCTTTACGACAATTTAACGATTAAGCTGGGTGATTACGTAATTATATTGCAAACGAATTTTAATCAACTCCTGTCAAAACAGCAGGGGCTTTAACACCACTGAAAGTATTGTTGTTTCATTAATAACAAGATTTATTACGGATTTTGTATTAGTTAACTGTCAATAACAGTTGTTAACAAACATATTTGAACATCCGCCATATTGTTTGAATTCTAACAAAATTGATAGCAGTAAGTTACATAATCGCCTCGCTGAAAGAAAGTTTTATTTTATTCAATAATTGAAATGCGGTGAAATATGCAATTTGTTACATCATCGACCGTTTTAAAGTAATGCCAAACATCGTTGTCGCTTAGAATAATTAATTTATTCGTCATAATTGGTGCAAATAAGTTGTCATATGTTTTAAAGACCAGAGTGCACAGGGTCGTCAAGATACGTGCTGCATTTGCCAATACCAAAACGGACTCTAAGGTTATAAACATAAAGATCTAATTTCGGTGGAATAAGTCACCCACTCTACAAGATTCGATCGCGTTATCATTACATTGCGAAAAAAACCGAGCCGTCGCGGGACGCCTGGCAGATGTGAAACATAAAACATAAACGTCGTAGCGGCGAGTGAGCGGAGTCAGCCGGTGGCCGGAGTCTAAGCGGCGGAAAGAACCGAAGCGTAGCCAAAGCGTAGCCGCATTTAAAACTATACTTTATGAATTAAGTAATAAAGTTGATTTCATTTACCAGGTTTACCCCTATAGATGTTTCACATCAAACAATGAGCTTTCAGTTGAGTTTAATACAATTCGTTTGGCAAACATTTTGCAGCGCACGTACTAACGTCCTTGTGGGTGCGAAGCTTAATGCTATCACAATAAAGTCCAAAATACAACTTATTTGAATTTTCTATAAGCATAAATATGTCGGTTACGACATTCGTATTTTCTTCAATTTTGTTGTAAGTGCTCTCACCGATTACGAAAGGATTATTGACTTTTGATGATGCGGGTCCGTGTTGATTACATTACCGGAGTTGTTAGCGTCCCGTCCCGTCGCCGCTCTCACTTTGTCGTTTAAATTAACAATGATTTGAATGATTAACTTTCCGATGAATCAGCAATGAGAATCTATATAAATAAATAAAATCGAAGTATTTGTTTGTAATGTCGAAATAACATCTTTTTACTAAATATAGTTACATTACACAGTCATTTGACAGTTCGCACCAATGTTTTATTTTATTTTATTTGTTTTAAAATTGGTTACCTGCGAAACAAGCTTGCTTAGTGTAGGAACCAAGTTTAAGAAATTGTTTAAAACTAAGCTCTTCAATTGTTAACTAGTTATACACCCATGTTTAATTTTTAATTACAGTAACACATGTACTAGTGTGCTAGATTACAATTTAAGATGAATAAATATATTTGAATTTGAATTTGAATAGAGGCAGTGCAGTGGTAGCCGAGTGGTCGAATGCACGCTTTGCAATTAAAGTAAGCAGGTTCAAACCCCGGCTCGCACCTCTGGGTTATATGTGCGAATCCCATTTTCATCTGAGATTATTACTTGCTAAGAAACGAAGGAAAACATTGTGAGGTAACCTGCACGTCTATAGAAAGGCGTGTGAAGTTCACCACTGGGACGGACAGCGAAGTCTTAGTATTAGGGTTCCCGTTTTACCTTTGGGTACGGAACCCTAAAAAATATTCAATAATACAAATGTCGGATTACAGGGGGTCCCGGATTAGCCAAGGGCCGGATTACCGGGAGTCCACTGTATTGGCATAGATTTAGACGCGCACATCTTGACCCCCCCGTGTGCGAGGGGCTTAACGGTATCCAATGAAATGTGTCGGCTCTCACCGCCATTGTTTTCGGTTGCAGATCCGTTCTGATTGGCACAGTTTAACACGGAAAAGTGGAAAAACGGAGATGAGCTTATTACAATTTCAATTAATAGTACCTAACCTATGTACCTAAGTAGACAGGTACTTGCATAAGTACAGATAGATAGATAACTCTTTATTGTTCCACCACAAAATCAGTCACCAAAACGCTCTATGACCCGTTATTTCGCTAAAAAGAACTTGCAAAGAAGCGCTGAACCAAAACATCGTGAAGAAACCTGCACGTCTAAGAGAACTTGACTAGTTCTCGTAGAATTGTGAAGTCTGTTAACCCGCACGGGGCGAGCATGGTGGGCGGCCCGAATCCCCCTTGCATTGAAGGGAGGCCCGTGCCCAGCAGTGGGACGTTAATAGGGCTATAGTAGTAGTAGTAGTAGTGTGTTCAGAACTTTACGATAACGCAATAACGTAAAGCTAATACACAAAATATTATGGTAGTCTCTGGTCAGTCCGTGGGTATAAAAACCGCATTACCACGATGACGATTCAGTGAAACCGGCAAACTCTCACCTTCCTTGTTTGTTTTCCATCTGTCAGTGTTCCGATCCGTTCTGTTTACTACGTTTTATTAGCCGTGAAGGCGGCGACAAGGCGGTGATAAAATGCAGAGTTAATTTTGAAAGTTTTTACGAGCAGATAATTAAGTATCTGTTAATTCTAGACTGTTACTCTGATTAGGGATCAATGCAAGCATGCACAGCTGTTACAGATAGGAATATGATTGCAAAAGACTCGAGTCTTTTAACTCTGGAGTTAATTTTCGGGGCTCTGTTCCGCGTGAACGACTTGAGTTCTTTTGAACTGGAGGCTTAAATATAAGGGCTCCCGAGCCGTTGCCAAAAGGATTTAAAAAGAAAGGTTATTGGTAGTTTGGCTGGTCTCGACTTTTAAAAAAGCCTAGCCTCAAGGTGTCAGGGCTCGATTAGCCTTTGAACCTTCGAGGCTTTTCGAAAAGACTCATACTCTAATACCCGGATCTGAAAATTGAGTAAAATGTTTGAAAATTGCTTGAACTACTCGTTTTAATGAAGAATGATTCTTAAATATATACCATGCCATAAACATGAGCACAAAAGCCAAAGTATTAGGCCATAACCTAGGTAGGTTTGTTTTATTATTTAAATCCACCTGCCATTAAGCAATATGTTCGTAAGGATAGCTGCTATATAAGGGGCTTATATTTCGTTGTTCAAGTGGTTGTTAAAAGGTCGTTGACTATACCGATTTGCATAGATTGCCATCAGCGATTAGGCAACCGTCTAGGCAGGTTGATCTGACCTCATACCGTTCGCCTTTGGTAGATATAATAATATATATTTTATTATGAACGTATCTTAACCAACCACCATAAAGTGTCTTAATTTTTGCCCATCCTAAAACGAACTCTGTGTATACATCTATAAAGATTGAATTCCTGTGGTAAAACGCCCCTACGCGTCAAAATTCACTCGCGCTGACAGTGTCATTTAGTTCAAGAATGAACTTTTCCTATGAGTCAATATAGATTGAGCATTATTCTATCTATAAACTTGTCTTTGGCAAAATCATCGGTAAATGATGGAGCCATAAACATAATTAGAATTGGAGGTTGTTTTGGTATGGCAAAACAATCGATGCGCAAGGATCGACGCCCCAGTGTACTTGTCTTGAGTTGACTCATCTGAAGTCCATGGCGTAAATTGAACGAGTTACGCAAATGTCATCATTGAACCGCCTCACACGTTCACTACCTCCTCGTGTCATAGGCATAAGTTACTGAGAAAAGTTTTAATCTTGTCGCGAGTGAGTGAGTGAGCTAAGTAAGCGAACGAAGTGAATACGCGTTCGAGCGATGCCTCAACTCAAATGAGGTGTACCTCGTGAATTAATTCTAGTCCAATTAACTTATTAACCGCATAATATTAGATACTTTGGCCACGCATAAAAGGATTTAACAATAAAACAGTATCTTGTTTGGCATATTCTGCATACCTAATTTTACTTTGAAATATTGAAATACTTGCAAGTACGCATTGAATAGCAATTCTGATACATTATAGGGATGGTTTCTTTCGGTTGGGTATGTAGAAATAAAAGGTCGATTTTAATGGTCTAAATAGTTGATAATTTGCATTCAAATAAAAAAACCGTGTATCATTTCCAACAAATATCATTACATAAACTGAAATGACGGTATAAATATCATAACAATTGAGACGTGTTAAATACAATTAGATATTAAATAACAATGTTAGTCACATGTTAAAAAGAGAAAACTAATATTTTACAAGCTGTCATAAGTTGAGACGTGATAGCATTCGACCCTGTGTATTGGCTTAAGCTGTAAGTGAAATAAGAATAAGAATATTTTGTTTAATATTTTTATAAATAAATATATTTAAAAATGTAATTTTTCAAGATAGTTTGAAAATAAATGAGATTTTTTTTTTCAGAAAACCAACTATATAACATTGTTCGTGAGCGAACCCAACTAGTCTCGGGGTATGTATCTTGATGCTCTTAAATATCTATACAAATCGGTTCATTAACACCAGAGGTAGGATGATAATAAAAAAACCGTTTGAATCAAGAACTTACATAATCTGTTTTCTTTTGACGTCTGTTAAAATGGAAGGCCCCAGACAGAGGTAGTATATAACACAAATTTTAATTTATCACAACCATTATATTTTTGTAAATCATTATATTTTTGTGACGTGGATGCTACATCTAAAATCTATTATTGATCCTGCCAAATATAAAGATGCACGTGATAAAGATGGGGGCTGAATCAATAATCAAGATTCAAGACCTTCAGCACTTGTAGCATGAGCGCCAAGATTAGACGTATGTCAAGAAATATCTTGATGTTGTCTCTTTCACTCGTATGAAATTGGACAGAGAGTGACCGAGCCAATCTGTGACAGTGGTCTTGTCTTGAAATGCGTGCTGACACCACTGATACACGCGTTATCTCGTGTCTTGGACCACCTGTCATTGCGTAATGGCGCCTTTCCCACAACCTCGCGTTACCTGTGCCAGCGCACTGCCAACATGTAATAGCACTTCGATAAATGATTGATAGATGTTTGATTTTCTGAATTCTATAGTACTTATGTACTTAAGTGGATGTATTTTTAAAACATATCCTGTATTAGAGTGAACAAAACAAAAAAAAAATCGGTCATAAAGTATACATGTAATGTAAAAAATTCAGAGGTGCGGGCCCAGGATTTGAACTTGCACCCCTTGCGTAAGCAGACGTTCTACCAATTAGGCCACCAAGTGAATTAATTACGATTTGCGAATGAAGCAGCATGCTTTATAAACAGTGTCAAAGATGAGTGTGATGTGAATCTTTGAATAACGAGGAGTACCTTAAAAAAATACAAAATACTTTTCTTGAATTGCAACTACCCATACACCCTAACCTTATAATACTAACTCGCTCCATTTATTTTAGCAGCCACATACATCTTGTTCTTCCCTACTTAAATACTAAATATAGATCATTTAAATTAATTACTAAAAGACGACCAGTATCTAAAAAGGTCAATAAAACTCTGAGCTATCGATCAGCGGTTGACGCAGACTGACGCACGCGCATGCACCCACCAGCGCCATCTGTTGGCGCCGCCTGACGTCAATGCGCCGACGCATACAACCCAACAAAGATAATACAGAAAACCAACAGTCACTGCATACATATTTCATATTAATTTGTTTTGGTGTTTAATGAATAGTAATGAGGCTTTTGTCGAAGTTTGCGGTATCCTCAGCTCTGGTACCTAACTACAAATGGTCTTAGCTCGCACTTCCACTACTGGCCACAACATAATGTAGTTATCAATTATATTAGAAAGTATAGATACAAAAATTGTGTCAAAACGACGTCCAAAAAAATTATACCAAAATTGGTCTCATTGATACCACGGCCGTCTTGACATAAACAATCTCGAGACGTTAAAGTCACACTGTCAAATATAAGGAAAAGCTCCCTCTTTGATATATTATCTTGTTGGTAGTTTCGTTGTGCAGTTAGGAATTTATACCCCGGATATACATAACTGAGTTGACTTCCGTTTTGTTTTGTTTTTTTTTAATGGACTACGCTGTTGGCCGTGAGGTGGCCTTTACAGCTTTACCGGAGGAGTGGCGAGCGCAGAGTGCACTCCAAACAAGGCCTTAAGGGCGGAAAAGGGTGGCAACTAGCTCAAGGGCGCCGAAGAGGGCACGACCTCGGCTTGGGCAGTTACCGTGATGGGAGAGGTAGTGGCTGTGCTCCTAGGTGCAAAGAAGTACCTACGAGCGGAAGAGGGGGTTCCTCGACCTCGCCGGCGAGATCGGTATCTGTTTTTTGCTGTGTTGACTTCCGCTTTATAATAGAGAAAACTACATACCATAATTCTTACCCTTACATTATTCAGATTCCAAATTTATTTTACGTTTACCCAGGATTGGCCCAAGGTTCGTCAAAGATCAGACCTTATGGCTGAGGAGGAAAATAAAGTGGACTAAGTCCCTGTCAAAATAAGTTTTTAACTGTATCAGTGTTAATCTTCTGTAATTACCCTGTATAGTGTCTCTGTCTGGACAACACATAAATCACACTTATTTTACTTGCGACGCTTAAAGCTTACTTGGCGACGAGAATATCAGCATTCGCAAGCTATACGTGGTCGTTAGAATAAGCTAATTATAACAATAGTTAATTTTGCGCTTGATACAAAGAGCTGAACTAAAAATAAGCTTGAAAAAAAAGCAGTGGTAGCCTCCCACCACTTACCACTTGCTGAACGGTGAAGGAAAACTTCTTGAGGAAATCTGCACCATTGTAGAAAGGACTGTGAGGTTCACCAACCCGCGCTGGGCCAGCGTGGTGCATTATGGCCCAAAATTTCTCTCGTATTGTTGGAGAATGTACCCGGTATAATGGCAATAGGCTCGCCCCCTATTACATTGGGACCAAAATACATCAGCGAAGAGTGGGCGCACTGCAGTGCACCTACCCTTGCGGGGAATACAGGCGTGATGATGTATTATTATTACTAAGAGCTCATTACAGACTGTTAGAAGATACCAAAACAAAATCTACCAAAAGGCTTTAGGGGAACGGGCAGTCCTTAATCAATTCTATCTACAGGTTATTTCAGAAACCCGAATGTAATATTTTAACCATGAGTATTAGGTATACAAATTAAAAACTTGATTTTTCAATATTTTTTCGTCGTAAATTTCAAAAACGTGTTATATCTCGAGTTCTTTGTGAAATTTTCAATTAATGTTCATGAATATTAGTAGTCACTCTACGTAGAAGTTGTTTGTGCTATAAAGTCACAAAACTCAGAATCTTTGCTAGATATGCGAGTACTTTGCCTTTACTAAACATCTACATTACTACCTACCGTATATGTAGGTACCCAAACATATAATTAAATAAAAAATCAAAATCATTTTTTTTTTATTCGTGTAAGCCAAAAAGCACTTACAAATAGTCAGATTCTACCACTATTTCAGACTCTCTTGCTTCAATTCAATTCAATAAATTTATTTAAGATAATTACATCCATACATGTGACTTTTATAGACCTGTACGTCAATTGTAGGTAAACATCGGTTTTTAATTTGGAAGGTGCTAAGATTTAATTTACCCAATATCGTGAGCGGAAAAGCGTGGGCATTTGATGTTTTAGACGTCTGAAAGGTGTATTCGGGGTATGATTAACGACGTGTGGGTGTGTAAATTATTGTGCAGCTTGATTTGCAAGATAGATGAGCAACAAAAGTAGGTGGGTGTAATATTAACAGTCAATTGAATCGAAACGTGAATTCACTTTTTTACCTAATATGTAGAGAAATTCCTATCGCTCTACAACCCTTGTACAACAGTATTTAAAAGTACAAAAGTGTTTAGTAATAAGTAGTAATATAAGGATAATCAAAATAATAAATGCCAAATTAAGGGATTTGTAAAGAACAACAAAATGAAAGAGTTTTTTAATGTTGGCTAGGTAAAGGCAACAATTTTTATAGGAACACAGGACTAACGTTTCGTTAAACAAAATAACGATCCGTTAGCGGTACGGGGAGTTGGTTGATTGTGGAAACCAGAAGCTAACCAATAGTGCCAACAGCCTTTTAAGCAAGACACTAGCGGCACAAGGCACAAGTAACAACAGCCCTCACCACTACCTGTCTTGCACCAATGTTATTGATATTAGTTTCAGTTTTTGACAGTTAAGTCAATATAAAATCTGACAATTACAGTTAAAATAACATAACATAGCAGTGGTAGCCGAGTGGTCGAACGCACGCCTTGCAATCAAAGTGTGCAGGTTCAAACCCCGGCTCGCACCTCTAGGATTTATGTGCGAATCTCATTTTCATCCGTGATTATCACTTGCTATGAAACGGTGAAGGAAAACATCGTGAGGAAAACTGCACGTCTGAGGGAACTTGACTAGTTCTCGATAGATGTGTGAAGTCTGCCAACCCGCACCGGGCCAGCGTGGTGGACTATGGCCCGAATCCCCCTCGCATTGATGGGAGGCCAGTGCCCAGCAGTGGGCCGTCAAAAGGGCTGTAGTAGCAGTTAAAATTGATACAACAATACATAAAGATGTGGTTGTAACAACAACAGCTCGATCCGTTTACTACTCGACAACTCAAGGCGAGTTACGCAACGGGGCTGATGCGCTCTGATTCACGCTCTACTGTCATGTGACCGTGATTAAATATCTATCAACAACAAGCAACAACTATTAACTACTATTGATTGAAAAGTCATTCATTAGGCATCCCGCACACTGAGACGTCAACGCTGACAGCGCGAGCGAAATTTGACGCATGGGGGCGTAGATTCTACCACAGAAATTCAACCTTTATGCATATTTATACAGAGTTCCTTTGGTATTGGCAAATATTTTGACGCACGAGCGTTGACGCCCCAGTGTGCCACGACTGAGCAACCAGCTGCAAAAGCTCAGTCGCAGCCCAACCGTCCTAAGGATGCCTCGTTGAGAGGCGAAACACGTGTTGAATTTATGTACCGAAAATGCGATTATAAACTTATAAATTAAGTTTACACTTGGCGCGAGGGTCCGATTCGCACTTTGCCTGCTTTTTTAAAATCGTTTACCTATATAATATATACCTATATAACGTAGGTAGGTACGAGCGACTTGCTAAGTTAACGAAGACTTATAAAGACAAGCAGGAAAGGTTTGTTACATCGAGAAAGACGGAAAACACTTGTAGCTGTTTGTGGAAGATATCCGGAATTCCGGATATTGATGGAATGTGGATGCATCATGAAATATAGAGTTCAACCGTTGGATGATAACGCCCCAGCGAATTAACTTCACTTGCTTTGAAAATGTAACTCTGCGTTAACATACATAAAGATTGAAATTCTTTGCTAAAACCTGAAATTTTTCTCCCGTCATCGATGGCATTACGTTGAAATATGAGCCTTTTCAACGAGTAAAAACAGTTCGTTTAGGTATTGTATAGTCAAAACGGGCTTATTAGGTCTCTACCACGTTAGTAGGTACTTAGGTAGGCGTACAGTTGTATCATCATATTTTCCACTTTATAGACGGGACGTTCTACCGTTCGACTAGGATCTAAGTTGGCACTGATTGTGACATGCGATGTGGGCCAAACCGCAACTTGGCATGCTCCGAGGCATAATGTAACTTAAGTAGGTAGGTATCTACTCGACGGGGTACGTGAACTGTTGCATTTCAGTCGCTTGTATTAGGATTCCGGTAAATAGCTTGGTACCTACCCAGTTAGTTGATATTAGTTCATAAGGTATTCGTATCTAGGTGCTTGTATGTAAGTTTTGTTATTATTTACAGCACAACATTTATTTACGTATGTGAAGATGCCATGGAGATATTATAACGGAGATGGCATATCGAGCAGGCGCGGTATATTTTTCAGGTGTATCTGACACCGCCATTGTTGTTTTCCCACATAGTTGCCGTATTCCACGGGTAAATGTTGATAAGGGTACTCTAGTTACTCTATGGAAGATGCATAAGACTAGATGTATTGGTATGCGTCTTCCCGTCATCGTCAATTGATGAATTCACTCATTTAGGTCTGTTTTTTTTAAACCTCTTTTTGGTAGGTACATTTAGGTATCTGTACTTTTAATATCATTATGTGATCTTTATGTCAATTTATTACTTGGTTTCACTCATTGTAAAGATTCTAATTGCCGTTGTGCTGTATGATTCGCATTTTATTAGATCGTATTGTTTTTAGATCAAAAAACCATTGCTACAAGAGCTACACTTTTGACAGATGGCCGTGTACGTTTTGATCTATTTAAAGGCTTCGTTCATCTGAGGTGATATACATGGGCTTGACTTATCCGGGGTCGCCCAGTTACACCATAGAGGGAATATGCTAATGTTACAATGCGATCTAAACACAGATAAAACAACAATATTAAAGGCAGAATAAATACTGCTTATTGAATGATGCAACGAGGTCGACAACTTTTTGCTATATAAAGTTCTCACAGTGATACTTACTTTAATCTTTGTTTTCGCAATAGATAGATAGTACCTAATGAAGTATCTATACTTAAGAAAGTACTTTAGAAAGCATCCTCAGATACATTTCTTCTATAGCTACTTACGCACTTTTTATAGGAGCTATTTTGACATACGAGTCGTTACAAATTTGACGTACCGTTACCACAGACAACACATGTGGTTTGTGAGCGTTACCAACACGGACCGTTCCATAATTACAGGCACCCACGGGTCTTAAATAAATAGGTATCTACCAAGTATGTAAAGAGAATCGTTATTTGAAATTGACTAAATAGCGTTTATTGATAAACACGCGAATATTATAATATAACATATAGTAGGTACCTACTTATTAGGTAGATAGAAATAGTACTCTTTATTGTACACCAGACAGAGAGAGAGAGCAAACAAAAATATAAAATTCTTAGGTAGGTAGGCTCTTGCAAAACGACTATAGTTCGTTTAATTTGGCAAGCTTACGAGGATCGCAAAACCGAACTATTGCGCACATAACAATTGTCAAAAAAATGTTAAAAATTACTAATAATATTTTTTTCTATAGCCCCAGAAGCCAATAATCGCACGACACGGGCCGCCGCGGAAAGTGAAAGTGGCTTACCTCGAAGTCAGCTCGCTCCCTCACTACCATAACCTTTTTGAAGAAAATCTGGGGCATTATTGTCACCTTCGACCCAACCAAGTCACCAGCCAACACTAAAACGTCACCACCACAAACACCGATTCGAATTTTAAACTTACTTTTTTTGGTCTTGTCAGATTCGAATTCAGAACTGTTTTTGTTTTGTTTACCAAGAAGGTCACGATCACTTTTTTGTTCACGAAATTCGAGGCGACGGCATTCTTTTTTATTATTCCAACTACGTTATATAACTTCGTTTTGTAATCAATGTTTATGATGTATTTAATGGTTTTCAGCGATATTTATATAAGATACACTTTATTTATACGCGAACCTTTCCCTTCTAACACTTTGTAAGCAACTAAACCACGCAACAAGTATAAAGTTTATAAGTAAGAAACGTTGACTTGTCTAGGACTGTCGTAATACTAGTTTGATCGGCTATTTCTGCAATCCGTAGGCTCTATTTCAGTGGCAATAAAGTTTAATATTGATAGGAAAATTGTCATTATGGGTACAGAGTTAGTCTAGGTGCAATACACCTTCAGTTCTCAGATTGGATCTAAGAGGGAAGGAAGCATTAATCACGACGACTTCGTTATTATGCGCCGAAGTAAAATCAGAAAAGCGTAAAAAAATAAAAGTAGAATGTCTATGGTACTAATCTTATTAAAAAGTTATATTATTATTATACAGTGAAATGGAGAGTCGCGTAACTTTGTATGCCCTCCGTCTTAAACAACTGTATATATTGAGCGTTGAATTGTCGCGAGGAAATCATTTGAATTAAAAAAAGATTTTTTAAATTCATATACACGGCTGCATAATAATATGAATCGACAAAGAATAAAAAATGTACTCTACCACCTTTTTTTTTAATGAGATAGGGAGACAAACGAGCAGACGTTCCTATTCGGAATACATTTCCTATGGAGAAGAATGGGCAAGAAACTTATTTCTAAGACGATTTTATATTTTCACATGCTTGAAAAAGTTACTAAACGGTATATACAATTATATTATCAGTGACGGATTTAACAACAGGCTGAGTAGGTTGGAGCTTAGGGCGACAAATTTGCTTAAATGGTGTACTTAATTAGAACTATAGTACACAAAATATTGAGTCACAATTTCATTGACAGAAAATGGTTATTAATTACGATTGTGGACTAAACTACTGTACAGGTATATAGGTACGTGATATCTTATAGAACACGTGTGAATATGTGTAATGCAACAGTCTGGTTTTATGTTTTTGTCGCCCATATATATCGTCACCAATTGTTTCTTTTACAAGTAGGTACCTGCATTATATACTGACTACATAGATAGGTACATAACGAATACAATCAGCATTGTCCTCCTATATTTGGTGACTATTATGGGTCGCAGTTTCTACTGAATTCTTTACACATTACTCATCATTGTAATTTTAAATTCGGCGTGTAGTTCAAGTTCTATAAACATAGTTCTTATAAAACTATGTAGGTACGTATCTTTTACATAATAGATATAACACTTAAAGTCCTTACTTACTTACCTAATATAAAAAAGACTCGGTAGGTATTAAATTATATGTATTAAACTCAAAATCAAATAAAGTTACAGTACAGGGCCCCAAATCTCCAAAATCGTTTTGGAGTTGCTATGATCTTTGTAAGGCATGAAAACAACATCTTCCAAGAATGTTAGACCGAATATAACTAGTCTTATGGCTCCAAGGTAACCATATCATATGTATAGTCATATCTTAGGTATCATATATAAAATATTACGTTGTTTACAACTCCGAAACAGTGGTGTTTGCGGATTCAGTTGCACTGCAGGAAACTATTGTAAAAAGATACAATTTTAAGTCATAAGACTATTTGAAATTTGATTGAGAATTTTGAAAATTTGAATGAGATTATATTACTATATTCCTACTGTCTATCTAAGTACCGGACTTTAAAAATATGACCTAAGCGTCTGTAAAAGTTAACTGCGCAATATTTTGTGCATCAGATACAAATCAATGTACGGACACTGGGACAGCAGAACTGACGTCTGATGGCTAAAAGGCCGTTTAGTGAGAAAATCTTGTCTCCGACACATAGATTTGTTTCCATTCAAATCAATCAAATCAAATCAATTTTTTTTATTCGTGTAAGCACTTACAAATAGTCAGATTCTACCACCGGTTCGGAATGCTGCTTCCACTGAGAAGAGCCGGTAAGAAACTCAATGGTTACTCTTTTCAAAATGATAATTGCGAGTAAAACATTCTCAGGAGCAGCAATGCCTTGAGAGCAGACAGCACCTTTGCCACAATAGGTACTAGAGAAGAATTATACTCACGGCAGACTAATATTAAATACATTATCTCACTAACTATAAATGTTAGAACAATGAGACCAAGACTGGCTTATACATATATAAAACGTTTAGTTTTTAGACTAATATGAAGCTATTTATGTGAGTATACCCAATTTTGAGATACAAGCAAATATGCAGAAAGTGATGTCTTTAGAAGTTGTGAAGGTGTTTAGAGATTTGTCTCCACTTATCTTGAACTCTCCACTTCTCTCTCTCCACATCTCCACTTATCTACTCTACTATAAATATTATTAGAAAAATAAAACCAAGACTGGCCGATGGAGAAAATGTTTGACTTTCATGTTATTTATTTTTTACGAAATGAGCGAAATGATGATATTTAACGGAATAAGATGAGGAATGGCTTCACCTGCGACTAGCGCGGGTATTTCGCCAATGTCAAGTAATTAATAGCAAGGACAAATTCAATAAATACACGTAATAAATAAAAATGAATGATGACAGTGATAAAGATGGCGGATGGTAAGCGTGTCGACTTTCATGTTACTACATAACTCAAATTAGCCAAGATGTCACTTAACGTACTTTTAGAAATCTGTCTAGTAGACAACTGGTCACAAAAATTATAACGTGCCTCCCTTACGTAACATATTAGTTTATAAGTAAAAATACATCATCACGCCTGTATTCCCCGAAGGGGTAGGCAGAGGTGCACTGTAGTGCGCCCACACTTCGCCGATGTATTTTGGTCCCAATGTAATAGGGTGCGAGCCTGATTTGGGCCATAGTACACCATGCTGGCCCAGTGCGGGTTGGTGAACTCCACACGCCTTTCTATAGACGTTCAGGTTTCTTCACGATGTTTTCCTTCACCGTTCAGCAAGTGGTAATCATTGTTGAAAATGACATTCGTACATGAAAATTATCTCAGACGTGCGGGCCTGGGATTTGAACTTGCACCCCTTACGTTCAAGCCGGGCATTCTTGTTTTGTAAGTTCATCAAATTAACTTACTAAATTAGGTTTAATGAACCAACTACCCTAAAGTCTCTAATAAGAGCTTACTCACTTGACTATTTTAAGAGAATACCTGACCGCATTCGCATCTATTTCAGTCACTTCCTTTCTTAGTCCTGTGAACTGAAAACAGTACTTAACCCTTACGAAACAAGTTCAAATTTCATTAACTGATTACTTTCATTCCCACTATGCATAACGTTTCCTTGTGCAGATTAACATCGCACACGCACGCATAGTTGGTAGGAAAGAATTTGAATATGTTCACACTTCGTAAGTTAGCTCATTAATAAATAATAGTTACTCCGGTGTCGTTTGGTCATAATTTAATTTCCTTACGCATTAATAATTTTCCGATTATGTAAATAGGAACTTACATTGTATCTTTTTTAACGTCGTAAAATCTTCTATGGATACCCTGTCTTGTCACTTAGGGGAAGTAGCAGGGATATGTAGGAGTCTCGGCAGAAGGCCGTATACCCACTTAAAACCGACGGGGTACCATCTTCCGCTTGTATCATGACACCACGATTAACATACATCAATACAGACCCATATTATGTACCTGTTATGTAGCTCAGTAACCTGTCTAACAAAGGCATTTGCCTTAATAGGATACGAATATTTGTTCGTAATGAAAAACTCATGACAGTCAGACGGACGGACAATGAAGAGATCCTATTAAGGTTCCTTTTCCCTTTGAAGTGTAGAACCCTAAAAAAATTAAAAATAGACTAGGAATCCAGTCTGCTGACCTGGTTCCACATAAAACACGGTTTATTTCATGGAAATTATCTCTAGGCCCGGTCCGCATAACTAATGCCCAGCCCATTTGCCATAGCTATGACTGGACACAATAATATTGGTGAAAGTGGACGCGTGTTTTGAATATAAATGTTTACCGAATTTACGTGTTAGGTGCGCCTACGGACGCTTGTGTAAACAGCTGTTATTGGTGGCTTTATTTGTTAATGGGTGATTAGTCTTGTCGTGTTTCTATATATGGTTGTTCAATTAGGTGTTTCTTTAGGGTAAGACCTTGTAGCGTCGTAGATTAGTTAAGTAGGTAGGTAGAATGACCTAACATAAGGCTTAGATACAATTGATTACAGTCCTACTCATGTAGACTTTCAAATATACCTACCTTGCCGCTATGTTTTTTATATTACCTACTTTCAGTTTTTGACAGTGAACTCAATATAAAATCTGTCAAAAAGTTACAGTTGCTATTGAAACGATAATACTTCAAGAGGTGGTGGCTTACAAAAACAAATCTTAGTAGTCACCTATTTATGTAATTTTGGATCATAAAAGTGCGAACTAGGAATAAAACCTGCACCCCATTCGTCAAGGCGAGCGTTATACTTTGATGAATGCACGTTTTTACTGACACTATAGAAACCACAAATGAATACGTAAATATTAAAATATTGCAACTAGTCTATTTAATATTTAGGCATTTCGTTAGGCGCCTTCTAGTGGTAGTGAAAACGGTCATTTGTCTTCCTAAATCTCTTCTTAACTTACTTGGTAATTACTTAACTATCTGCCTATAATTCTGCTACTTAATTCTAAGTCAATTTCTATCTAGGATAAGAAAATAAATCGTCGATTTAAAACCTTCGTGGATGACATCATGAATCATCATACATGTTGACAAAGTCAATACAACAACAGTGTTCTGTTTGCGTAGATGTTTGCAGGCTACGTATTAAAATATGAGTATAAAAATTATTCACGTCCCATAATAACGATACTTCGATAATTCATTGATATTTTTACTCACGTTCAAATCATAACCGCTTGTGATCCATGAGCGCTTGCGCAGGTTGCTGCATTTCCTCCTCCATCTCGCCAATAGTCCGTCATTCTTACGTTTCGATCGACGGCTCACAACATACCGGTCCATGTCGAAACCACACTCAACAAGCAATGTATTACATCCATACAACACTATTTCGACACGTGAGCCGCAGTCCGTGATCGCGTGCAAACTAAATTATAGAAAAACAAATTCTACCTGCTAAAACACATTAATAAAGTTATATAAAAGTAACGAAGCGAAAAGAATTTAATTAAAACCTCTTTTGAGTAGACTACCAAGGAGGCCGTTACGGCCGATTCATGTAAACTTTAGAAAGTTATTATTGCAAGACCTAATTTTATTAAAATTGGAACGCGAGAAATTAAAAATAAATCTTTCGCGGGTTTCTTGGTGGAGTTCGCCGCGGGCGGGAAACGTCGTCCTTTGGCTAAACTTGCGCGGGTAATAATAACGATTGGTACACCATTGTCGCCTTATTCGTAATACGGTATGTCGGAACGAATACGGGTGCGTGCTTTGAATGCTCCGATCATAGATTTTGATTGTCCCTCCCATACAAAATGGACAATAGGCCTCGATATGCGACGCGACCGAGACCGTCCACCGTGTTATTTTGTCAGTGGGTAATTTTTCTAACCCAAATACCTGATCAAGGACGATGTGTCGTGTTTTTTGTGAGAATGAGTGTAGAGGTAAATAAGTGATTGGAATCAGAGCGCGCTCTCATTTTTGCTCCATTACGATTCTAGTCTGATAGTTTCGTGTCTGGACGATGTGTGCTAGTTTAGGAAATAAAACGGATGCCTGGATAACCGCGCTATTTATTTACGTAGATATGAATAAACTGTATGTCTTCATAAATTAGTCTAAGTAGTTTTGTTCGAGAAAAATTGTAGGTACGTACTACGTAGGTACCTACAGTATTTTGTGACGTAGTAGGTAGGTTTATTTAGCACCCAAGTAGGTGGTTAAGTAGGCATGGATAGATATAATTGCGTCATCGACTTATTAAAAATAATAATGCCAGAAACAGAATAGATAAGTAAGCACCTACTTGCTAATAGTCCCATAGTCATAGTCCTTCTCTCTACCCACCACACTCTTGGAAGGTCAAAATCTACCCGCACAAAAAATAAATTACTTTTGTTTTCGATGACATGATATTATTAGATGTCGCCGCCGCAGCTGAGAGCTGGTAAAAATTAAGATACTTCAAAATTTCGCGGTTTTTGTATGCATATGCTTAATATATTATAAGCATTATTATATTTAACATTTTATTATAACTAATACAGTGTAAAATATAGAAATCTTTCTTCTTAAACTAAGTACCAATAGTGGCAACACAAAACAAAATGTCAAAATCAGAAGTCGATCGTGATGGTTTTCAAATTGTAAAAACAAAGCGATTTTCCAAGAATAAACCGCTTATACTACCATCTCAAAACGAAGAATTTCAAAGACAAGACGTATCAATCGATATCGATAAAGTTTTACGGTGAGCCAACAAGCATACAAGAAGCTATTATCGGTTATGTTATTTAGTTGTTTGAGGTTATATATATGCCATTTCTATTCTATTTCAGTCGAATTCAGGACGCTGTAGAGGATTTACGACTTTCAACCTACTTAGAGGACGTTATTAAATCTGTGAGTAGCATTTTACGGGCCGGAATCAACGTTGAAATCATTTCCCTCGGACTTGGTCATATTTCAGAATGTAACATTTCGAAATACCAATTAGCCCTTCTGTTGTGCCTAAAAGACTATTATAATGCTCATAAAGTTTTGGTACACGATCCTATTTTCTATAAAAGTGAGTGTGAGGTTCTAAAAAAGTTAGGTCTTGACGTTATAGTAGAAAACAATGAAGGTAATTATGTAATATCAAAGGAAGGTGTGACCATAGTCTACTTGCCTCATTGCCCGAAGCAGCTAACAAATAATTTCCTATGGGCCAATTGGGGAGTCACTTTAGAGAACTGTGTGCTTATTTGCAATAGTTTTACTTCTCTTATTGATAATCAACCAAATAGATTACTAACAGAGACAGTACCATACATATTCAAAATATTCCCACACACATCTGAATGTGTTTTGAAGAACAGCTTCAAATTCACTGATATTTTTAATGATACCTCAATTCACACATTCCCTATAGAGAATCTAGGTAAAGTTGATGCAGATTTTTGGACCAAAGATGACAAACCAACCTATGATAATGCAGAAGAGTTTATAACATCCCTCATGGTCAAGAAGTTGAACATTTGATTTGTTTGAAGGTATCATGGCGTCGATTACCTCTAAGCCTCCATTAATGACATTAAGAAAGCTGCTGTCGGAGATACGAAAGCAGAACTCTTCAAAAAAGCTTGCCGATAATCAAATGGCGCAGTATGT
This sequence comes from Ptilodon capucinus, assembly GCA_914767695.1. Lineage (NCBI taxonomy): Eukaryota > Metazoa > Arthropoda > Insecta > Lepidoptera > Notodontidae > Ptilodon > Ptilodon capucinus. The sequence goes on along the minus strand of OU611816.1, from coordinate 11,042,994 downwards.
CATCAACCAGTACAGAAAGTATCAGACCACCGATCAACACCTTTGTAAAGCTATTGATGAGATGCACTTTAAGGCTAAAACATATGCTGATTACTTGCAACACACAAGGCTGTACGTGAAAATTAATACAGAATTCAAAGGAAAAGGGGAGAGGACTGTTGATGAAACTGCCCGAATGGTTGGTTTTAAAATGCCTCATGATCCAAAACCATAACTTACCATATAGCCTCCCCCAAATTTATAAAAAATTCAATAAGTACAAACCAACTACAATGACATTTGCAATACAAAACCTTGGGGGTTAATGTTTTATGTAAATTAACAAAATGTTGAATCAAATATTAGGTGTCTGTAAATAAACATGTTAATTGTAGTATTCAAGTCTTTTATTTGGAATAGGAAATATATAAAATACATTGGATCTATACATTAAAAAAAATACAGTTAATATTGAAATTATTTTCTCAAATAATTTTACCCTGTATTTCTATTACCTTTCTGGTAGGTAATAAATGTTACAATAGACTCTTCTACAACAATAATCTCTGATAATACCCTATTTACTTACCATAGTTTCTTGATCTAATCATAATCAAGAAGGCAACAATAATATTCTGTTGTACAATACATTTAACAACACTAAAGATACTGCCATCTTGCTTACATTACAGTTGTAAAAAGGACGGCCATAGGCTTAGTTTAATTTAGTGCCAGCAGAATTTCTCGATTTGTTTCTTTGTCACAAAATATTGATTTATTTAAAATTGACACCTAAGAACCCTCTAGTCTAAAATACTCTGAGCATTAGCAATCTTACTGGACAAAATAATTATTTACCTTCAAATTTGCGCACTGAACATACTAAGGCGAGCGAGTACGGGTGAACTTGACTTTTATTGAAAATGTACTCTGTATCAATAAACATAAAGTTGAAATTTCGGTGGCAAAAGCCGCGTGACTAAATTCGCGTTCATCTAATAACTCGTGCTTCATATTTAGACTTAAAGAAAACGGGTATTTATATATCAGGTATTTAAGTGTTATTATTGCTTGTACTGCCTCTCGAGGAGCTTGGCGATGGTCTGCAGCTGCATGTTGCTGGTGCCTTCATAGATGGTGCCGATCTTCGCGTCGCGGAAGAACTTCTCCTGGGGGAAGTCGCGGGTGAAGCCCACGCCGCCCATGAAGTCTATACACTTGGATGTGAGGGTCTGGGCGATTTCTGAAATAAATAAATGAATAAATATCTCCAGACAACACATACTCACCGTATGAGTCCCAACCAAGCAAATCTATGGGTACCGTAAAATGGAATGCGAGCGATACCAGTTACACACCCAGATAAAGGCAATTTTAGAAATTTACCGCAGGCGGGCATCGAACCCGCTACAATTTTACGTACATAAGTAGTAAGTAACTATGTAAGTATATATATTTTTTTAATAGTTTTGTAGGCACTCGTATAGGTAGGTTACGCGGACAAATCAGTTAGCACGCATTTCAAGACAATATCTCTGTCACTTATTGGCTCAGTCGCTCTCTGTCTTATTTAAAGAGATATAATCAACATATTCTGTGACATAAGCCTCTAGTCTTGGCGCTCATGCTACAACTACTGCGGGCTTAACATGACCCCGTAGACAAAAGTTTTATCCCTTCCAACTGTCAGATTGATCGAGCTAATGACTTCACATCGAGCGTTATCTACGGGCGCATCTATGAGCACATTAGTCATCTTAAGGTATCGATAAAACTGGTAGACACGACAGGGTTTAAGTTATCGATAGACATATTGTCGGTAGTGTCACGCTAAGCGTGCTGCATCAATGTCCTTCTATTTGCTCTATAGGGGTGATCCATTTGCGAGCCAACGGTGGCTCGTAGATTCACGTTGGTGATCCATTTGCGTACCAAACAGTCTACTCTCATCGTTGGCGAAGTAATGTCGTGCTCCCAGACGGAGTTTTAGAATTTCGAACGAATTTCAAGCATGCACAAAGAGCAAGCGAGCAAGTCCGCCGGTTTTTAAGTCCGCAGACTTTTATGTGCTCCATTGGCAGATTAGACCTTTGGCTCGCGAGTGCGTTGGTGAGCCGACGGTTTTACTCGCAAAGGGATCAACCCCTTTAGGATGACGGTTTAAGATTCTCACCTGACGCAAAGTATTTAGCCATGGCGGCTTCTTTGACGAAATCTTGACCGTGCTCCTTCAGTCTAGCCGCGTTGTATGTCAACAGACGAGCCGCCTCCAGCTCGGTTTGAAGGTGAGCGATTTGGTAGCTTATACCCTGGAAATAACATATGTATTTAAGTGCCTGAAAGAATCATGTAGACTACAGAGATTTGTTTATACAAGGAGGGTTCCATGTTTACGTTTGTATCTATTTTTTTATCGTTTAAATGTATAGTTGGTATTTCTCTAAGTGGTGGAACAATAAAGTATATAACTATCTATCTATCATGTATCTATCTATCTGTATACCTTATTTTTCGTTAATTATAGGTAAGTACTTTTAACCGATATTTTGTGTTACCGTTACTAAACTGTCTGCCACAATAATCGCTACATAGTATTGCCGTAACTTTGCGGTGATACAATTATTTTTCCTTTTGTAGTAATTTGTGGCTCGAAGACGGAATATTCCACTTTGTGCACCTAGGTGATATGTGGGGTAAACAAGGATTTTTCCTGTTACAACCTCCAAATAAGCCTGCTTGTGCTAGGAATGTTTTTCACGGCAACAGTTAATTGTCAGTATGAGAATCTAAGCTGGAATGTCGGTTATCAGAGCAGCCCGTCGCGTATGTTGACAGTCTATTATCTGGGTGATGTGTTTACCTGGAAGGAGTAGATGCTCTTGCCGAACTGCTTCCTCTCGAGGGTGTAGGGGATGGTGGCGTCCATACAGCCCTGGCACAAACCGATCATCTGCGACGCGATACCGATGCGACCCTCGTTCAGGAAACCAGCCGCGTACTTGTAACTAGAGAATAGCGAGCCTTATCATCATCATCATCATCATCATCAGTCATCGACTAAATGCTAACAGGAAATAGCTATATTACAGTTTCAGCTTTGTTAATGGAGTTTAGCATCAATTAAACTGTCGACTGGACTATAGATTCCTGCTTTGGATATAAAGTGATAGGGACGAGCGTGATCTCATTATTCGATTCTCCCATAAGGATTGTTATATTTTCCACGTTAAAGCTAGGTAATTCCGTCCTGCTTTTATTAATAAGTATGAAAGTGATAGCTTCCTCAAAGTCGATGCGAATTCCAACACAACGATTGAAGGTCTACAGTGTACTCACCCGTGGCCATACTGGCCGAGGATATTGCCTTCGGGCACTCTCACGTTGTCGAAGTGCACCATGCACGTGCCCGAGGCTCGGATGCCGAGCTTGTTCTCCGGCTTGGCGACACTAAGGCCAGGAGTCTCCCGTTCCACTATAAAGCACGTGATGCCTTTGTAGCCCTGCAAGAAAGACATCATAAAATGAGATCCCTCGCCACCATTTCTTTAGCAGTATTCTTGTAATATGACTCAGATTTTGTGACAGGTAATACAATTTTTTTTAATATTATAGTTACTATGAAAACAATAGTACTATCTAAGATGATGGTAAGACTGGTACTTAAGCCTTAAGATATTTACAATGATAACGAAAGTACATAGACACTTCATTATTATATCGGACTGCATAATTACACCATAAGTAGGTCGTGTAGGTATCAAATAGTTAACATGGACTTTACCTTAGAAGGGTCAGCATTAGCCATAACAAGGAAGACTCCGGCGACATCAGAGTTGGAGATCCACATCTTGTTCCCGTTAATCACGAAGTGGTCGCCATCCTTCTTCGCGACAGTCTTCAACGCGAAGGCATCAGATCCTGACGACGGTTCGGTGAGACAGAAGCTGCCAGCCTGGAGATATTACAAATGATTGTTAGAAAATGAAGATTGGAAGAAAGGTGAAAATTTTAATATCAATGTAAGTTTTGTCTCTTTTAATTGTCAGATTTGTCGAGAAAATGACGTCATTTCGAGCTTTTTGTACTGAACATGGCTCGGTGCGACGTTATTTTCTCGACGAATCTGACAGCTGAAAGAGATAAAACTGTCTACACGGTCATGCTACAGAGCCTGGCCTAGAACGCCTTGGTCTACATTTTAACCGACTTCCAAAAGGAGGAGGTTCTCAATTCGATCGGTATGTTTGTTTTTAAGCATAGATTTCTCCTCTCTTTTGCCTATCTACTTTGTTCACCCAGGTGCACTAAGTGGAATCATTCCACTCAGAGGAATATACGAGGTAAATTATTTAATTTTGACTTACATATTCAGTGCACAGCTTAGTAAGATACTTCTGCTTCTGTTCTTCGGTCCCCAGTTTCATGAAGAGTGAGTTGACAAGGGTGTTGTGGATGTCCACGTAGGCCGCTACTGCAGGGTCAACCCGAGAAAGCTCTTCAACCACGAGCATCATCGTGAGGAAACCACAACCAGAGCCACTGTACTCAGTTGGAGTTTCAATACCCATCAGCTATAGAAAAATAAATCATTTGGTGATATTTTTAGGATTAAAAATACGGTGTTAAAGTTATAGCTTAGTGTTTAGAGGTCTCGCCATCGTTATCCAGACCACGACCCATGATACTGTGGGATGTGGATGTGAGCCCACATTTATGTTATCCTTTAGAACACACTAGGAGTTAGGAGTTGGAGGAGCTAACTGGACTAACTAGAAATGTCATAATTTTTTACTTGGACTTTTACTAAGTATTCACATATTTTAAAGTAGATATTTTATTTAGTCGAAGCGTAGGTACTTAAAAATGAACTGCATGCCCGCTAATCTGCAATCGATTGTATGTAAAGGGAACCTATCATTGACCTAGATGTCTTGGACATAAATAATAAATAATTCACAACACAATTTGTGTTTTGGTAGGAAAACATACTTAATGCACTGCGATTACTAAGTGCCTATTACGTAAGTTAAGCTTACTTACTACACAGGGACAGTTTGTTTATCTAGAGGGTAGGTACCTACTAATTTCAGTTATGCTCCGCTGTTATTGTCGGGGAATTTGTATTATATAGTTCAGGTCGTCGACAACTCTTCATTCGCGATTCAGGTTTTTCGAACAACTTTGTATTGTGACTTAGATTTTTGTATGCGCGGAATTACGATGTGTTGTTGGTTGCGCCATCTGTTAGCGTATAGTAGAAGTTTTATTTTGTGGCGAGATACAGTTGCCACAATACTTACACCGTTGTCGAAGAGAAGCTGTCTGACGCCGTCGTCAATTTTGTGTTCATCTTCCATCTTCTTAACGAGAGGTGCGATCTGTTCCGTCGCCAGTTTTCTGACTAGAATAGGCATATAAAAGCATTGGTAAGTGCATAGACATTTAAAAATATATATAATTATTACCTACCTGACAAAGGCCTGACAATTTTGCGCTTCAACCACCGAAATCTATCTTACACACTGACTGCCTTGTGAACTAACAACTCATCAGCGGGTCTACAATGGCCAATTAAATTCTTCTTAAATTAATTCAGTGTCTTAATTTTTCCGCAAACTTTCCCACGTTTTTACAATTCACGAGCAGTAGGCTTAGCATGACCACGTAGACATAAGTTTTATCTCTTTCAACTGTCAGATTTGTGGAGAAAATGACCTAACACCGAGCCATGTCCAGCACCTTTAGCATGACCGTGTAGACATGAGTTTTATCTCTTTCAACTGTCCGATTTGTCGAGAAAATGGCGTCTCATCGATCTTTTTGTACTGGACATGGCTCGCTGTGACGTCATTTTCTCGACTAATCCGACATTTGGAAGAAGTTAAAACTTATGTCTACGCAGTCATGCTTCAGGGCCTGGTTTCATTACTAATAAGGTATGTACCTAATGTGATAACCACACATTACTAGTAGAGATCGTAATAATAAAATAACATATAGTTTTACTATCCTAGAAGTAAATAATTTCAATGAAATCAAACTCTTTTTGGAACTTTTTAGTCACATAAATTTATTTTCATAGAGCTATAGGGTAAAGTAAAGAAATATCGCTGGACAACACAAAGGTATAGTTGATATGATCCGGCGATCTCAAACTGAGCAATTTCTATTTTGGTGTTTTTTTATCTAAAAACTTTGTTTCTGCAAGTACCTACTATAATTGTTGTGGCTTTTTAAAAACTTTTAAATTTTCTAAATTGTAATTTTTGGCTCTTCCGACTCAAAAGGTTGCCGAACCCTGCACTAGACCAAGGCGTCGTCAACTGTATTGTAATTATAATCTTTATAATAATTAGTTAGGTAGTACATAAGTATTTCTTAGAGCCGGAATGCTAGCGGGGATGTTACGTAAATAGGGTCAAAGATAGGTCCTATAGTACAGTTCTTCCATAATATTGCGTGTGAATAAATACGTAGGTACTTAAATAGTCGTATGTTATTACCCGATAACAACCAGCGAGACACGAGATACGCCCTGCACACACTGAGGCGAGTTAATTAACAAGACTTTTTTAATATATGGGTAGGTAGTCTTCTCTGTAATAATATACATGTCATGTCATGTCATACAGGCCTTCCTTTAGCAGAAAAACTATACTTAGATAATATAAATAGCATGATATTACTATTTTAGAGAAATAAAATTAATTGTAAAAAAACTTTTTAAAAACAAGCTTTTATGTAATTGCCCTTAGTTTTCGTGTTCTCCACAGCAAGCCCTTGCATTTGATACCCATACAGCGGTAGTGCAGAAAAAAATACTATTCCGCCATCTTGAAATTAGAATGACGTCACATAGCTAAGAATGCATTGTCATCCAAAGTAAGCGTGTATACCAAATTTCAGCTCAATCGGTTAAAGATAACTGATTTAAAATTCAGTTGCATGATTCCACCCGGACATACATTGCAAGTTAATATAAAGCTTGTAATGTAATAATAATTAAACCTTTATTATTGACAGTTACGAAATAATATCTACCTACTTCTGTTTTATCTGACGATTATTATCGTTATTATGATAGCATGTTATCATTAGATATAACTAAAGCGATGTTTTACCTCACTCGTGATTCGACTCATTTGAGTTCCTCGTGTTTGGGATTGAACGAGCCACTCGAATTTCAACTCAGTTAAAAGTGGGGTTACGGCCTCCCGCCGGGACACTCTCATAACCCTCATAATGGGTACTACCCTTAGGGTTGCCAACTATTTTTTTCGAAAATATAGTATTTTCCAGCCTGAGTCGTAAAATATATAGTACATAGCTCAAAAATATAGTACATTCACAAAAAACGGGTCAGTGTGTACCCTTGGGGGCGCTAACCTAACCTAACCTAACCTTTTGTTTTTTTGTTTGTGCTGGGAAATGCATCCCAGCGCAAACAAAAAAAAAAATAACCCTAACCTAACCTAACCTAACCTAACTCCATAGAGCCCCCAAGGATACACCCCAACCAAAAAACGCGTCAGTGCGTAAAAAAAAAGACCAGTACTTTTGTTTGTATGAACACGCCTTTCACTTGACAGTAGCTGACAGTGACAGTTACGTTTATTTGTCGTTCCGTTCCGAAACACGCTATACTACTATAGTATACGCGCAAATCTCCATGCAAGCCAAAAATAAATATATGGATGCGTATTTTTATCGAGATATGTTGCATTCCGACGTTATAAATAAAAAAAGTTACTGTAGGTACATCTTCTTCTGTTTTTACGAAATGAATGAAATGATGATATTTAATGGAATAAGATGAGGAATGGCTCCAACTGCGTTTAGCGGGTATTTCAGCCAGTGTCAAGTATTAATAGCAAGGGCAAATTCAATAAATACAGATGGCGGATGAAGTAGGTACTCATTGAAGAAAGTCGAAGAATGTTTTCAACGAAATGTCAGCGATAAAGTGAGCGAATTTATTCGCTTGATCATGGCTTGTTCGCTTAACTTTTGTCACAGACATTCATAATGGCACAGAGTATATAAGTATGTAGGTACTTTAAAAAAATCAAGTGCATTTCATTGTGTAACATATAAGGTTGCCCGTAAGTAGGTAACGATTAAATGATCAACTTTCAATTGTTTCAAATTTTAATTCGTACATGCTGAATTGAATGTACCAAACAAATAAATTCAATGTCGCTTTCGTTTATCGTGTTATTCCTACGTTAATGTTATCCAATGTACCTACACTCACACATTAATATACTAGGTACCTTTGTTTATCTAAGTATTGCTTGTTGCCAAGTTATTTCGACAATTCACTGACATTGATACATCTTATCGGGCGATTATTTGTGACATTGGGTGTGTTACGTCAACTTTATTCGATTGGGGGGAGTGGTAAGTAGTTATTTACTGCTATTTAAGTATCTACCTCTCGCCTCGTAGTGTTAGGTACTTATTCTATGATGGACATAAATCGCTTTGAAAATGATACAATTACTACTAAGTCCCCTGCTCCTAATAAGCTATGATCTACAAAAGGAAAGCTCTAAATGTCCTAATAAAAACTCTTATAGTTACCAAAGATATATCTAAATATAGTAGACGATATCTAAACAGATTTAGATAGGTTGATGTTTTACAATCGACTTGTGGCGTTTAACACATACTAATGAGAGGTGTTTTACAGAAAATACATCGAACAACTAAATAGGTATCTAACGAATAAAGTTGTTTGCCGACTTTTTAAATTTAAAAAGTACCTTATAGGTTGAAAATAAGGAAGTTCTCAATTGGAATTGAGAACTTCCTAATTTTTAAATGCGGTTAAAATGGCAGAAATCGGCAAACATACATTTGGATCGAGTTATTCGAAAGTTGAAAAAACATTGTTTTTTTTTATTTATTTCTGGAATAAAAACTGTTAGTTTAATTAACCGATAATTAATAAATGGACCACAAGAGTCATACCTAATTAATTCTCGGGATAGATAGATAGTACATACCTACTTTACTTATAGAAAAACAATAACTATTAAATGATGATTGAAGACCATTCCTGAAGACCTATCTATGTAGGTCAAAATTACGTCTGGATAGATGTAACACACGTCAGCCGATGTTTAAAATCAACAAAAATAGAACATAGCACAAGATTCCGCCACAATCTTTAGCTAGTGCTACGCCGATTATTTTCATAACAACAATTTAATTGGGTCTTAAAACAGAACTAATAATTATCATGGGTGATGAAATATTTATTACCCATCATATATTGTTGATGCTGACTGTACCTACAATAATATTTTTCGGTAGTGTGTAGGTACAAAAAAAAAATGGCAGGCACCTAGTTACAACTGTGTTGTATCTTGGTTGTATCATTAGTTACATCTAAGATAAACACATTATTAACGTTTAAACGCAAATATCGCAATTGAACGTATTTATCATTTATCAGATAAGACATAATGTAGTTTTTATATAAGTACAGTCAACATCAAAAGTTCATGGTTCATCATGGTTCTGTCTGATCAAATACCTAAGTTAAATAATTATCTCCCCTATTCTGCTTCATAGGAAATGCATTCCGAATGGGTGGCAGAGACACTATTATTATTATTTATTGACGATTCATCGATTCATAAGTGCAAGTATTGGTTAACATGAATAAAAAAAAAAATCTGAATTAAAAATACACAGGGCCTCAAGTTTACTAACACAATAGTTGTGAAATTGCTATACTTCATTTTTAGGGTTCCGTACCCAAAGGGTAAAACGGGAACCCTATTACTAAGACTTCGCTGTTCTTCCGTCCGTCCGTCTGTCACCAGTCTGTATCTCATGAACCGTGATAGTTAGAGAGTTGAAATTTTCACAGATGATGTATTTCTGTTGCCGTTATAACAACAAATACTAATAAAAACAAAACAAAATCAAATATTTAAGGGGGCTCCCATACAACAAACGTGATTTTTGGCCGTTTTTATAGATAACGGTACGGAACCCTTAATATGCGAGCCTGGTTAGCACTTGGCCGGTTTTTTAAGGCATTAAAACAACATATTTTATTTGGTAGCTAGAATATGACCAGTGTAGACATTAGACACTGTTAGCTTAAAGTAATACAATTTGTACATTAAAGTAAGCCATTAGACTAGTCATATTCTAGCTACCATAAACAAAAGATGTTGTTTACATCCCTTAAAAAATGTAGTTATAGCAACTCCACAACGAAGTTTTAGTGGGCCCAGTGGGAATGCAGACATAACTGACTGAAGTTGACCATTGTTCAAATATAGGCTTTCTTTAATACCCACGGCGAAGCCGAGTGCCCGAAAATTAGGTGTTTATTGAGTACTAAAGTTGATAGTCTTTAGAATATCCATAAATAGGCTATTGTTAAAAGTACCTAGATAATTACAGACATTTTGAAGCCATGATAAAAAAAAACCGGCCAAGTGCGAGTCGGACTCGCGCAAGAAGGGTTATACCATTATTTATGAAAACGGCAAAAAAAAACACGTTTGCTGTATGGGAGCCCCCTTAAATATTTATTTTATTCTGTTTTTTAGTATTTTTTGTTATAGCGGCAATAGAAATACATCATCTGTAAAAATTTCAACTCTCTAACTATCACGGTTCATGAGATACAGCCTGGTGACGGACGGACGGACGGACGGACAGCGAGGTCTTAGTAATAGGGTTCCCGTTTTACCCTTTGGGTACGGAACCCTAAAAACAGACACTTTCGTTCGACGTTGACTGTACCAATTAATTTGTATACCTTAATTACCATATCGATACCACCTATTGTATGTATGCATTATTTTGTTTGTATAAATAAGTAAGCAGATAAGAAAAAGGTACATAAGAGTATTAAACTCGAAAATAGGTCCACTTACTGGTTTCTTTCATGGCCAATTCATCTTCTGTCAGCATGGTCAAAGGTCGCGGAGTGGTCACCTCGGAGCTGTAACTCCTCTGCACTTTGGCAGCAGCGATTGGAGCCCGCCATTGCTCCAAAATCTGCAAAACCGATTTTTAATAACTTTACAAACTTCTCGAATTTAAGTACCTATATTGGTTACGGTCAGAGTCACAATTTGGTCATAAAAGGCATTATTTTAATTTATAAAGTTGGTACACCGCAATATTGAATTTGAAAATAGATTATTTGATTTAAATTTAACTTTTTTATTAAACACTGAAACACACACCTTGTTGCCAACGCGGCGTAATGGGAACATTGTTTTTTTTTATTTATTTGCGATCGCGAGTGTTGCGCTCGGCGGACTCCAAGCCAGACTGGGTTCATTCCTCGGCCCGGTCTGTTATCTCACTCGCTCACATTGAGATAACGAGTTTCGTCCATATGGTGTAGAATGGAGTACGTACGTTTTTAATCACTAACATCTTCAGTCGGCCTTCATGCATGCTTAATACAAAATCTGTTATTAATTTCTGTCACGTAATAAGCGTATGTAGATACTTACCTAGTACCTACTTGCTTATTTAACGACAATAACAGGTATGTAGTATACATACATATAGAATTTTGTCTTTGACTAGCAGTTCCTTCGATTATTCGTGTTAGGTACCTACGGCGAAGAAAGAGTACCTACAAATAAAAACTGGCCAAGTGCGAGTCGGACTCGCGCACGAAGAGTTCTGTATGTTGTTTTATGGGAGCCCCCTTGAATATTAATTTTATTCTGTTTTTTATTATTTTTTGTTATAGCAGCAACAGAAATACATCATCTGTGAAAATTTCAACTCTATAACTATCACGGTTCATGAGATACAGCCTGGTGACAGACGGACGGACGGACAGCGAAGTCTTAGTAATAGGGTTCCCGTTTTACCCTTTTGGTACGGAACCCTAAAAATCAAACTTAGATACATTAGAATCCACCTAACCAGTTCGTGTGTCTTTTGCTTCCTAGGTATATACCTACTTTATAGCTATTGTGTTTATACATCAACGAATGAATAGTGAGTGCAAATATAATGCTTACATGAATTAATATAGCTACACAACAGTACGATGAGGTGCGCATTATTGCAATTTATATAAAATAGGCGCTGTATTAACTAGTACTTTTAGTAATTATATTTTTAATAATTTTTATATTGGCACTTTATTGTAATTTGATTTAATAATGAGATTTCAGTTTTTGGAATGAGTTTGTATGAGCTTATGAATAAGAACACTTATCTAGCGGAAGTACAACCAAAAACAATTACGTATAAAGAAACGGTTTAAGTTTGACATCCGGATGTCTTTTGATTGACACTTCAGTTTTCTAGAAACATGCAGAAATTTCAATGTTACCATCATTAATGTTATTGGATAAACAACGGTAAACTTAAATAATTTGGGTTTGTAACATAAACCGCATACGCAGAGAAAAGTAAACATGCATACTGTAAATAGGCGTATAAATTAATGAAGGGCTTATCTTTAAATTATCAGTTAAATTGATAGACCGTATTGGTACCTCAAAAGCAGACAAAACATTTTTTAAATTTAAATTATAAGCTAGGGCTTATTTGACTCGGTTGTAATGACGGATAACTAAACAGCAAAATACCATATAATTCGTATTGTTTAATTATATCATTTAAAGCTATCATGCGAGGAGAAATATTTTGTTAGGATTAACAATACTGTCTATTCAACTTTTGAAATACATTGAGCTTGAACAATATACAATAATATAGCGTGAATATTATTTTACTGGAATTGTATTTATTTTATTTTTATTAAGTTGTATAGTTACGTAATGAGGAAATTAAAATTAAAACATGGCAGCACAGGTTCTTAACGTCATTGAGTAATAGCATGGTTCGTTCGTTTTTCGTGCGACGTTTCTCGAAAATAGCTAATATTCTTTGTTGGTCGATTATAACACGCGGCTTATTTGCAAGCGAACTGATTGTTATTACAATACGCGTCGATTGAATACCCTTAACTAAATACGCCGTGTCAATAATCTTGCATGTCACGAGTCTAAGGTTGACGAGTTGATTTTACGTGTGTAGTGAATAAAGATTTTGAGACCTTGTGCCTAGTTACGGAATCTTAAGATGGCCAAATGGGGTGAGGGTGACCCTAGATGGATCGTGGAGGAGCGGCCGGACGCCACAAACGTGAATAACTGGCACTGGACCGAGAAAAACGCCGGGCCATGGTCGAAAGAGCGGCTCAAGGAACTGTTGATTAACTATAAGATTGCCCAAAACGGAGTCGTCTGTAAGATAACTGAGTTAGAGAAGATAGATGGTGAAGCGTCTGCGAACAATAGGAAAGGAAAACTAATATTTTTCTATGAGTGGGACATCAAATTGAAATGGGAAGGGACCTTGGCTGGTGCCGAAGACGTTGTGAAGGGAGAAATGAATATCCCCAATCTGTCTGAGGAGAATGACGTCAGCGAAGTTGATGTGAGTATAATCCCATTGCAATACTGAATTATTCATTCGGATATTTTAAATTTGTATGAGTTGAGCAAGATGTCGGCAACTAACTGACCTGTGTATTACAGAAATATAATATTACCATGTGTTTTGATGAATACATCTGTGCGTGTGTTGAATAGTAGTGTATGTATGGTCATTTATTGGTAATATTTATGTTATTTATTGTTGGTATCACTGGAACTATGTACCTACTTTTCTGTACCTGCTTAAATCCTTTTTTTATTATAAGCAAATCATCATAAATACACTTTACATTCTTGCTTCTACTGTGTGTATCACTAGGTTATTTTCGCTTTAAAAAAATTCTGAGTTATAAATTTAAAAAATCAGCACCACAGATAATTATGTCATGTTGTGGTTGCACATACTTCCTATGATAAGTTTGATGATTAATGTATGGGAATATTTTCTAATCAAACAATACAATAACATTTAAGACACTAATTACTTAGGACAGTTTTTTTGTCACATTTAGGTATCTATACTTTCTAACATCATTGAAATAAACATTATTAATACCCAGGTCATGAATTTGATAAAGATGGCTGATGAATACCCTCCATAAATATATGAATAGTTAAGGTGAATTGACTTAAGTGCTAAGCACAAAACCCAGCTCAAAAGGGGCCGTTCAAATATTACGTAAGTAGATTTATTACAATCATTAACCCCCCCCCCCCCATCCCCCTGGCCAGCAAAAGTAAGCAAAGCTCTTACCCCCTCCGCCCATGCTTACGTAAACATTTTTCAATTTAAAATAAATCTTTTTTTATTATAATTATAATGTTATAATTATAATTTTATCCCCGAAAATGGGTTTCGTTTTCAAGCATAGACAATGTGAGGGTTACCATTCATGTAAAAAAGTAAATTACTACCGATGACTTAATCATCATCTAGACTCCCCTACCCCCCATGTCATCCAAAATAAGCAACTATAGACCCCCCATAATGCTTACGTAATACTTGAACGGCCCCAAAGGTAGGGAAAACATCGCTGATTCCAGCAATATAATTAATAGAAAAATCAGAAACAGAATATTTTTTATTCATATAAACCAATACAGGCACTTATGAGTCGTCAATAAATAATAAAAATAGTAGCTCTATCACCCATTCCAATGCATTTCCTATGAAGAAGAATGGGCAAGAAACACCATGGTTGCTTTTTTAACCGACTTCAAAAAGGAGGAGGTTCTCAATTCGACCCGTATGTTTTTTTTTTTTTTATGTATGTTACCGCATATCTCCGGCGTCGGTCGACCGATTTCGAAATTTTTTTTTAGGTTTGCTAGGGAATTCTTCAAGGTTGGTCCCATTTCCAAAATATTATCAGAAATCTAACCCCTTGGGGGTGAAATTGGGTGATTTTTTTTTTGGCTGTAAATTATTACTTTTTTAGGGCTGTTATAAGGTGATAATATTTGCAAATTTTCAACGATTATTGACACTAAAAATCGTGAAAAAAAATTATTTTTAACAAAAAACAAAAACCAACTTCAAAATCCTAGGTGCACTAAAAAGCTACAAATAACCTTACAATTCATTACATTTGGAGTCGGTGCCAATTCATGTGTGTATTTGCCTTGTCCGACGTTGATTGGCACCTACTCCAAATGTAATGAATTGTAAGGTTATTTGTAGCTTTTTATTCCAATAAGAATATCAATATAAATAAGTCAATATCAACATAAATAGCTTAATATCACCCAACATGGAGCTTACTTAGTTACTTCGCCTTTTACCTATTAGTGTCATTCCATTCCAGATGACAGTGACAATAAAAAGTAGTGGTGAGCATGCCCAGCGTGTGAAAGCATTCATGCACAACATTGGCCGAGATCAGATCCGAAAGCAGCTTAAAGAATACATCCGGAGCCTTAAAGAGGAGTTCTCCAAAGGTCTGATTCTGCCCAAAAAGGGGGACTCCTCGAAACCTGACAATGTATCGATGATCACCAGTGGGTTTAATAAGAAGATCAACATGGAGCCTATTGTTGCCTCATCCAATCAACAGGTTGGAGTTAAACTAGATACAAAGTGCATCGAGCTGACAGAGAAGTTCCAGTGTCGTGCCCAAGAGTTCTACGATGCTATGACGCGAATAGAGATGGTCACTGCCTTTACACAGGTATATAATAATAATAGCCTTTTATATTCCTAAACATAGGTTTACAATAGGTCCCTAAGTTCGGTGTGCCTTTTGGCATAGGCCTCCTCCAATTCCTTCCAATAGATCCTGTCTCATGCTACTCTCCACCAGAATGGTCCTGCTGTCGGTTTCAAGTCATCTTCCCATCTCCTGACTTGATGACCCCTACCTCTTTTGCCGTCTCTTGGTTGCCAGAGGGTGACTTGCTTGCTCCAATGGGGTGGCATAGCAAATGTCCAGCCCATCTCCATTTTAGGATGTCTATCCGGTTAAGAATGTCTGTGAGTTTTGTTCTTGTTCTTATGTCTACGTTCCTGACTCTGTCTTTGATTTTTAACCCTTGCATGCTTCTTTCCATGGCACATTGACATTTTATTAGCCTTTCCCTGTGGTAGAGTGTTGGTGACCAAGTTTCACAGCCATAAGTAAGAACTGGTAGAATACAGGTCTTGAATGTTTTCTTTTTTATGTGAATTTACACAGGTAAATTAACTTCTGAAAATATCACAACACTAAGCAAAGCCTGTATTATGGGTGCCATACAATGGACTGGGGGCGATCCCAGTTACAGCCAGACCAGGGGAAGTTATACAAAATACCATCTGCAAAACTTGCTACTGGCGGCATTCAAACCTGCAACCACCCAGTATAGTGAGCCACTGCTGATACCACTGCACCTAGCTGTCATAAATAAAATCGAAGTTTCTGTTTGTTACGACAAAATAATTACTAAATGTTCATATGCATTAAGTAACCGTGTACTTATATCAGAAACACATTTTTTTTTATTCCGCAAAATCTATAGAATGGCTGAGTCGATTATGACGTATCTTTCACTAGCTAATTGCTGGTGTTATAAAGAATAAAATAGGCTTCTACAGCCCTTTTAACGTCCCACTGCTGGGCACGGGCCTCCCCTCAATGCAAGGGGGATTCAGGCCATAGTCCACCACACTGGCCCAGTGCAGGTTGGCAGACTTCACACATCTATTGAGAACTAGCCAAGTTCCCTCAGACGTGCAGGTTTCCTCACGATGTTTTCCTTCAACGTTTTATAGCAAGTGATAATCTCGGATGAATAAGGCACTAGGCTACCAAAATCCGCTCGCGCTGTCAGTGTTGTTTAGTTGAAGAATAAACTGTTTCTGTGAGTCAATACAGTTTGTTTTCGTATGGCAAAAAAATACGCGTGAGAGCCCCGGTGTGCCAGTACATATGTAGTTATGTTCTTTTTATATATGTATCTAGAAAACTAGATCTTTTCAGTACTACAAACTTAAAGGAAGCTCAGTAATGACTATTTTGATGCACTACCAATTTGTTCTTCATTACTAGTTAATATTTAAATTTTTCATTCTTCCTCTTGGTTTTTTGTATGATTCTCAACTTCATAATCAGAATAAGTAACTATACTGTACCCACAATTGTCAACATAATCTGTAAATTACTTTTTTTTTTTCGTATTTTGTATCTGTGAAAGCTCATAATTGGCCTTCTTTTAAGTATACTTTCATACCTATTACAATTGTACTAGCTATAAGCTTTACTAAAACAATAAAAAGAAAATGTGTTTAAATATGCCAGGGTCATGTGAAAATGGATGCTGAGAAGGGCGGTAAATTCGCCCTGTTTGGTGGTAATGTCAGCGGCGAGTTCAAGGAGCTTGTGCCAGGGAAGAAGATAGTCCAGTACTGGCGGTACAAGCAGTGGCCGGACCAACACTTCTCCGAGGTCACACTCAACATTGAAGAGAAGGTAGGAATTACCAGAGAATAATATCCTATAATTATTCTACAAAATCCCGGGCCCGAACCTGTGAGATGTTCATGTGTCCCAACGCTCAGTATAAGGCGTCGCAACGCTTATTATACGGGGTCGCGACGCCTTATGATGATTGTCGCGACGCCTTATAGTGAGCGTCGCGACGCCTTATAGTGAGCGTCGCGACGCCTTATAGTGGGCGTCGCGACGCCGTATAATGATGTCGCGACGCCTTATAGTGAGCGTCCCGATGCCGTGTAGTAAGCGTTGCGACGCGGTATAGTTGAGCGTCGCGACGCGTTATCGTGGGCGCCGCGATGCCGTGTAGCGATTGTCGCGACGTCTTATGATGATCGTCGCGACGCTTTATATTAAGCGTCGCAACGACATATAGTGAGAGTCGCGACGACATATAGTGAGAGTTTCGCGACGACATATAGTGAGAGTTTCGCGACGCTGTATACTGAGCATCGCGACGCTTTATATTAAGCGTCGCAACGACATATAGTGAGAGTCGCGACGACATATAGTGAGAGTTTCGCGACGCTGTATACTGAGCATCGCGACGCTTTATATTAAGCGTCGCAACGACATATAGTGAGAGTCGCGACGACATATAGTGAGAGTTTCGCGACGCTGTATACTGAGCATCGCGACGCTTTATATTAAGCGTCGCAACGACATATAGTGAGAGTCGCGACGACATATAGTGAGAGTCGCGACGACATATAGTGAGAGTCGCAACGACATATAGTGAGAGTCGCGACGACATATAGTGAGAGTTTCGCGACGACATATAGTGAGAGTTTCGCGACGCTGTATACTGAGCATCGCGACGCTTTATATTAAGCGTCGCAACGACATATAGTGAGAGTCGCGACGACATATAGTGAGAGTTTCGCGACGCTGTATACTGAGCATCGCGACGCTTTATATTAAGCGTCGCAACGACATATAGTGAGAGTCGCGACGACATATAGTGAGAGTTTCGCGACGCTGTATACTGAGCATCGCGACGCTTTATATTAGGCGTCGCAACGACATATAGTGAGAGTCGCGACGACATATAGTGAGAGTCGCGACGACATATAGTGAGAGTTTCGCGACGCTGTATACTGAGCATCGCGACGCCTTATGGTGAGCGTCGCAACGCCTCATGGTGAGCGCCGCAACGCCTCATGGTGAGCGCCGCGACGCCTCATGGTGAGCGTCGCGACGCTTTATAGTGTGCTTCGCGACGCCTTATAGTGAGCGTCGAGACGCCGTATAGTGAGCATCGCGAATGGAATCTGACTATGCAAATAAAAATATTACGCTTCCATACCTAAAAAGGAACCCTTATAGGATCACTTCCTATTCTATCTGTCTGTCTGTCAAGACCCTTTTGCTCAGGAACGCGTGGAGGTGTACAAGTTGAAATTAATAACATACACTCAAATCCGCAATCCCTAGGAGCGAGCTGTAAGCGAAAATAAGTTAAGTTCTAACACAATCAAAAGATATGGCGGTTTTAGCGGTTATATTTAGTACATTCGCTAAGAAATCAAAAACCTAAAGTCCCTATAGGGTACTTCCCGTTGACCTAGAATCATTAAATTTGGCAAAAAGCAATGTCTTATAGAACAAGTAAGGGGCAAAATCTGAAAACGGTAAATGTTTTTCTCTATAGTCCGCTAATGTGATGTTTGTGGCGTGTGAAGTTCACCAAACTGCACTGGGCCAGCGTGGTGGACTATAGCCCAAAAATCTCCCGCGTATTGAGGGAGAACGGGCCCGGTATAATGGCAATAGGCTCGGCCCCTATTACATTGGGACCAAAAATACATCGGAGAAGTGTTGGCGAACTGCAGTGCACCTCTGCCTACCCCTTCGGGGAATATAGGCGTGATGATGATGTGATGTTTGTGTATGTAACCCAGGACGACCACACCCTCGTGTCGCTGAGGCAGGAGCTGGTCCCGACGGCGGAGGTGGAACAGACGCGCGAGAACTGGCGGCGGTACTACTTTGAGAGCATCAAACGCGCGTTCGGCTTCGGCGCTTTCCTGTGATCACCACAACACAAACGATAGGCTAATTAGGTGAGATACTAGCACCAAATGATTCATCATCACTACACCAATGCACGAGGAAGGCGGCCATCAGAGAGGAGTGGCGGCGCATTGTGAAGCTTGCCACCAACACCTGAAGTGATGACCACGACCACTCTGACAAGAGTGATACCGATAAAGAAGACTAGCACCAAACTAAGGGGCCGTCCATTAATCACGTGAGGCTCGAAAGGGGTCATCATCATTTGCCTTACCTTATCCCATTATTTGGGGTTGGCGCAGTATGTCCTTATCTTCCATTCGTCTCGCTTTTCCGTCATACCAACATCGACTCCGATCTCAATCATATCACTTTTTACACACTCCATCCATCTTTTCTTTGGTCTTCCTCTCGCTCTGTATCCATCCACATTTATACTCATCACTCTTTTAGTCACATGCTTCTCATCTATTCTCATCACATGCTCAAACCATTTTAGTCCCTTACTTCTCACTTTTTCTGTTATGGGCGCTACTTTTATACTACCTCTAATATATACATTTCTCACCTTATCCATTCGCGTCACTCCGCACATCCATCGAGGCTCGAAAGGGGTCTCCACCAAAAACGGCACAAAAATCATGTTTGTTGTCCATACAACACACATGTTTTTTTTTGCAAATAAATATTTAAGGGGGCTCCCATGTGTCCCCTTGAATATTTATTTTATTCATTTGTTTAGTATTTGTTGTTATAGCGGCAACAGGAATACATCATCTGTGAAAATTTTAACTGTTAACTATCACGGTTGATAAGATACAGCCTGGTGACAGACGGAAAGACAGACAGACAGACGGACGGACAGCGTAGTCTTAGTAGTAGGGTCCCGTTTTACCCTTTGGGTACGGAATCCTAAAAAACGGCCCTTAAAGTAAAGCATTTAGTAAACTTAATCATGATTTGGAGACTGTGCGGAACAAGGTGTAAAGTTCCTCATCCCCCATTGAGTCGGGAGGATCCTCCGACCAGACGGGTGTTGTGTCTGGTGGGCTTCTGCCCATAGGTTGTTGTCGGGTTCTTGTATATATGTGCAATCGCTCTGATCACTTTAATATCGCGATGCAGGATTTAGGTCGTATGTGGCGAGATAGATGTCGCTACAATGACTTATTTAACTTTAACTAACTGAATTAAAATTTGTATCCATTTCAGGTCCAATTATCCCCAGTATACAAGTCAAGTGATCCCGTTGAAGTCACCACTTCGAGCGGCCATTCTACTCGTCACGCAGAATATTTCGCTTTAAGCCCTGGACACACTGGAGCGTTAAGACGCGCGCTATACATTTTTTTGGCAATACGAAAACGAACTCTGTATCGATATACGGGGAGTGTCTTTTCAAAGGGTGATATTATTATATCCGCCATAACAAACATTTTGATAAATGAAAATAGCGTCTTAACAGTACATTTTTTTTAAATGTGTAATTTTTTTCAGTAAAATATTGATAAAAAGTTATCCAGTCGAATCGCTTTATGATTGATATATTTTGTATTTATTGAAAATACCTCTCTTTGAACAAAAAAATCACGTTTGTTGTATTGGAGCACCCTTAAATATTTATTTTATTCTGTTTTTAGCACTTGTTGTTATAGCGGCAACAGAAAATACACCATCTGTAAAAATTTCAAGTGTCCAACTGTCACGGTTCATGAGATACAGCCTGTTGACAGGCGGACGGACGGACGGACAGCGAAGTCTTAGTAATAGGGTTCCCGTTTTACCCTTTGGGTACGGAAAAAACTATGGAATGTGGCAATAACTCTCTTTGAACAGATGCTTCTCATACGTAAAGATTGAATATCCGTGGTGTAACTATCGCGACAACGCGACAAAATTCGTTCACGCTGTCAATGACGATACATTGCAAAATAAACTTTCTCTACGAGCCAATAGAGTTCCTTATGGTTTTGACAAAAAATTCTGCCGCAAGCGCCTTGACGCCCCAGACTGCCGTTGTCTTTTATAATTATTACAACGCATCTGTGATTTATCTAAACGCCCGTCATAATTAATTCGCTACACCACAGATCCGCATTCAGTTTGAAATATATAAATTTAAATAGATTTTTTTTACTCGTGCGTATTGCGTAAGTATTAATAACGGCCTTCTGATTCACGTATTTTGAGTCATTTTCAAAATGTACGTGTCTTTGAGTTCGGATCTGTGTTCGGCTTAAATCTAAGAATCTTTTAACTGGCCACAAAACTGTGTTAGTTTGCATAGAATAATAAAATGCTTTCGACAACACAGATAATAACACTTAAGTACCTAACATCCACTCATTTCAAACGTCAGTAAATACATCATCACGCCTGCTTTTCCCGAAGGAGTAGGCAGATGTGCACTGCACTGCACACTCACTTCGCAAAGGTATTTTAGTCCCAATGTAATATTGCCATTATACCGGGCAAATTAACCCTCAATACGAAGGAGATTTGGGCTGTACTGCACTACGCTGGCCCAGTGCGAGTTGGTGAACTTCACACGCCTTTCTAAAGACGTGCAGATTTCTTTAAGACGTTTTCCTTCACCGTATTTGTGCATTTTTCTATGAATTATGTAGTAGCTTAAAGCAATCTATATATTACGCTTGTACTGAAACATGGAGATTGTAGATGAATTTTAAATTTGTATAAATTTAGTGGCGGTAATTTAAGAATAGATTTTTACATAAAAGGGCAGTATATAGGATATAACTGGTTTGGTATGTACTAGCGATAGTGGCGCCCTCTATTCGAAATTGATCTCGAAGTCTAATACACGCCATCTAGTGACGAAATCGTATAAATAGATCTATCTGTGTTGTCGTTTCATGTTTCTCTTCGCTTATTTCTGTAAGTAGCTGACGTTTGTAACGATTTTTTTTAATTTATGGTATTCTCCAATAAATTATGTTGAATATAATAGTTTTTTTTTTATTTACCTGACAAGTCATGGATTTGTGTTTGGGCATAAGGTCGTGTATCCAACACCAGCAGGCACCAATATTTTGTCAATACGAAAACGGACTGTTTTAACTCAGGCATGAAGCACATTTTCCAGCGACTTGTGTCGATGACGGCAGGAATTAAATCCTTATGTTTATTGATACAGAGTAACTTTTGGAAAAAAGGCAAGTCAATTCCCTTGCCCCAGATGGTACAGAGTGGAAGACGGAATATTAATAAACTTACTCTAAGTAGGTACATACTTCGGTTTAGTTTCAAGATTTGGGAATATCGTTCTTATTGCACATGAGTATTAAAATCAATATTAAATGAGCGCCTCATAAAATGAATGCTATATTGACCTACATTTTCCGTAACCAATAACACGTATGTATGATGACAATCAAATTGTTAAAACTGATAAAAAATATAATAACCTACTTTTAATTAATTTATTGTAGTATCGAGTGTTTGTTTGTTCAGTTATTTATATGTAGTCAACTTGAGCCCGTGCATCAATCATAACTTTCCGAAATTGATCACACTTTGAGTATTAAAACCATAGATTAAGAATTTAATCTATGGTAATAAATTAAATTATTGAGAGATAAATCTATGGTAATAGATAAATTATTAAGAATTAAATCTATGGTGTTATGTTCTACTAGCGAATTAACTACTGAGTACAACTACTAATATAACCCCTTTAACGTTCCTGCTGGGCACGGTCTTCCCCTCAATGCGAGGGGGATTCAGGCCATAGTCCACCACGCTGGCTCGGTGCGGGTTGGCAGAATTCACACATCTATTGAGAACTAGGCTTTTTTCAAATGTATCGACCTATGTACTCTGTGCGAATATAAATAAAGATTGAATTCCTTAAGTAAAAGTTACGCCACCAGTATACTACTCCTTTAATTCTTAATATTACTTTTATTCCTCTCCATCCAAAGGTTGCTTGGTAGATATCACTTTTGGTACTTAGATGACTGCATATTACTTGTTTTTTTTAACAAAACACTTTTTAAAATAGTTACAACAGATAAAGATAAACAGAGTAATGGCGCTTCATCACTTAAGTCGACAATCGCATGCACCAAATAAACAAAATCTATCACACAATTCGAACTCTACAATTTCTTGCAAGGAATATTGAACTTAATCGACAGTTGGACCTTGTGTCGTATCCCAGAAACCGCGAAATATATCGTTGAAGTCATGACCCCAAGATATTGGATGTAAAACATCGTTATCAATGAATAGGCAGTCATTCTCGTAAGTTCGTGTCTGAATGTCGTAATTATGAAGTGTTTGTGGCTTATTTTAATACTGCCTACGGTACATTGTTAAGATGTTTCATTATTCAATATAGGATTATGATCTTTGTTGTATATAACAATAGTGACTGTTTTAGGTACTCGCACAAGTCGGTTTTGGGAGATCTTATTTGAGGAATTCGAGATTGGTGAGTTGTTTGTGTTTTTTAAGGTAGATAGGTATTTGTGGCGAACCCTATTCTCGCAACAAAAGCAGAACTTCCGCCAATCGCCACTAGATGGCGCGACTACCAACAAATCGCAATTGTACGCGCACAAGAGATCGAAACGCCTGTAGTATTATGAAAATCCTGACTCGCGGTAGAAGAGTTCGATGCTGAACTATAAATACAAATTCCCTAACAGTGCGGCGTAGCGGACCCCACCAGTCATTCATACTACCCGCCTGGAAGGAACTAGGAAGATCTTCCCTTTACCGCCAAATAATTAAGAAATTATGACTCAAGAACTTTATTATTTACGTTCATTATGATTATATTAGCCCGCTGTGACATAAATGTCTATCTTCGAATATGTGAACCATGCAATAAATTTACACTCCAAAAAGAAACAGGTTGAATTGAGAACGTCCTCCTTTTTGAAATCTACTACTCATTGGTCAGTGATTTGAGCGTAGGCCGCTCAGCCCACTGTACAGGGTGGTCGGTAGTTCGATATCCGTCGGTGGTAAATTTTTAAAGACCTTTTTGGAATTTGTGCCGACTTGGATATAATTGGGATCGCTCCCAGTCTATTGTACGGTACCCGTAGTACAAGCTTTGCTTAGTTTGGCTTCATACGATGAGTATGTGTTGTCTGGCGATAATATTGATGTTTCTTAAATACATTAAATGAACTATGACATTTTTTTTAAAAATTTTCAGTGTCGCCAATGGAATTGCCTCAACAAAAAGCTGGGTCTACCAGACGAGCTCCCGCCCAGGGATCAGTATGCTCCCGTATTAAAACGCCTGTTACCGCTAGGCGCCTGGCAGGAGGCTGCGGATAAAGTGCTAGATGTGTGTTACGGGAACAGACCTCGAGTATACACAAATACTTGCCCGGGACAGGCGCTACTGCACTGTGTTGTTGATCAGATGGTCGAGGTGAGTGCACCTTATTGGGTAACAATAAGAGCCAAATTATTAATAAATTCATCAACAAATCCTACTAATATTATAAATGTTTGTGAGGATGGATGGATGTTTGTTACTCTTTCACGCAAAAACTGCTGAATGGATTTTGATGATACCTACCCTAAAGTATTATTGTTTACTTCGCCCGCGTGGACTTTAGGCAGATTACCCGGCAATATGGGTATTATGTTTTTCCCGCGGAACCCTCATGCTTTTTCTAAAATTAAAGTAGCGTAAGTTACGCCTTGGAACGTCAGCTATCTGTCAGTGAAAGTCCCATTGAAATCGGTTCAGCCGTTTAGAAGTTTACCTCAAACAAACAGACAGACAGACAGACAAAAAAAATTAAAATTGCGTTTTCGTTATAGGTATCGTATATACTTTCATACGCATTTGGTAAAAAAGTGTTATTTTGATATTACAAACAGACACTCCAATTTTATTTATTTGTATGTATGTATGTATAGATGTATAGAATACATCAGAAAATTCTGTATATATTTCGTTTGGTGAAGTATATACCTTTTCCAGATATGTTTTTGTTTTTAACAAGTATCTTCCTTAGTAAAGCAACTACCTACTAATTCAGTAAGTAGGTACATACTTAGTTTCTTTTTTGATAATTATATTAATTAAAGTATTTTGACTTATAGAATTGTGTGGAGGAGAGCTGGAGGAAGGAAGATGCATGCTCAGAAGTGAACTCGATAGCTGGATTGAAATACCTATTTTCCCAGAGGTAGGTATTTCTCGCACATTCAGTTTATCCAGTTACGAATTGCATACTTTTGAAATTCGTATTATTATTTCGGTTTCAGCCCCTAACCATCCCTTTCGCAGGATTCTTTTAAAAATACCTACCTAATCAGATATTTGGACAGGTTTTTTATTTTTCAGACGTGTAAAGATCTGGAAAGTATATAAATAATATTGTTTGCACTGAATTCAGAGAGACAATCCCGTAGATTATATAAATATCTTATGCAATATATCCGATCGTCTAGGTACTAGGGTTTTAAATCGCGCACGGTTCATCTTTTACGAAATGATATATTAGGTGTATGTCATATAATAAAATAAGATGAGGAGGCTGCGCCTGCGATTAGAGTATTTTACCAGCGTCAAGTAATTAATAGCAACAACAAATTCAATAAATAACAATTAAGTATAAATAATAATGTGTGATGTATATAACAAAGATGGCAGATGATTTATTGGACAGTGTTAATTAATACCAATTTATTTTTCCAGCGTATATGAAGACATGCAGAAGAATCTACCGAAAGAACGTCGCCCAGCTTGGTTTATGCAAAATGTAAGTTACTCTACATTTTTGGTACAAGCGCGGCTATGGCCTCGTAGGTAGAACGCACGACTTGAAAGCAAGTTCAGGTTCAAAGCATTTGCTCGCACCTCTAGGTTTATCGGCTTTGATGAATAAAATTTAAATAAATATCGCCACACAACACATACCTATCCTATGATCCCAAACTAAAGCTTGTACTATGGGTACCGTACAATAGACTGGGGACGATCCCGGTTACACCCAGACTAGGGCAAATTCCGAAAAGGTAATTTTCTAAATTTGCTACTACTACTACAGCCCTTTTAACGTCCCACTGCTGGGCACGGGCCTCCCCTCATGCGAGGGGGATTCAGGCCGTAGTCCACCACGCAGGCCCAGTGCGGGTTGGTAGACTGCACACATCTATGGAAAACTAGTCAAGTTCCCTCAGACGTGCAGGTTTCCTCACGATGTCTTCCTTCACCGTTTCATAGCAAGTGATAATCTCGGATGAAAATGAGATTCGCAAATTAATCCCAGAGGTGCGCGCCGAGGTTTGAACCTGCACACTTCGATTGCAAGGCGTGCGTTTGACCACTCGGCTATTTGCTAGGAATCGAACCCGCAAATCGCAATCATCTGGTTCAGTGAGCCAAGCGGTTTACGCTCGAACCCAATTCTCGCATGATCGACATCATCTCTATTCGACGTGTCGGAAAAAACCTAAAATTACGACCAATTTGACGTTTCGTTTCGACCTGTGTCAAATTAGAGATGTTGTCGATGTTGCGAGAATTGCCCCGCAGGCTGTCATCAAGTCTTAGTGATATATTGCTATTGAACAGTACTTCAACACCAAATGCTGCAACCTTCCTGAGATGATCAACGCGTCAGTGCTCGTGGAATGTGGGTTCACAGGCTTCGTGGACTACTACACGCACGCCCCGAAATACAACACCCCATTAATCGCTGATAAGTTTAAGGTAAAGCAAGGTAGTCTGTATTCATAAATTAACTGTTTTAGAAGTTTTTTTAACAATAATCAAAACACACTGAAATTAATCTAAAACAAAATATATTTTAAAAAATCCTGTTTTAAATCCTTGGTGCTCGAGCACTAAAGACATCATAAACATCATAATCATTTTGAAGTATTTTTGATCAAAATCGCGCGCGAAAAATTTAAAACCAATAGGTAAAAGAACTATATTAACCAGCGAGATATATACAGGAGATGCCCTAACGACTCCGCCCTGCGGCAATTTTTTCTGCCGTTTAACTGACATCCGCCATTGCAGTTGTCCTATGTAGATGCCATATACTACAGGTAACTACAATGTCAAATGTCACATAAACGTCAAATTGCCGCAGAGCCATACGCAGGGGGTAGTCGTTATGGGTTCTCTAGTTACTCTATGATATTAACATAACAAAGAAGCAAATGTCATCCATGGAATTATAACGCGAGGTCACATGGATTATATCACTGAAATTCAATCTTTATGTATTGACACAGAGTTTGTTTTGGTATTAGTAAAATAAATAATTAATTAGTATAAAAAAAACTTTTTTAAAACAAACTTTTATTTAATTGCCCTTAGTTTTCGTGTTCTCCTCAGCAAGGCCTTTCATTTGATACCCATACTGTGGTATTGCAGAAAAAATAACTATTCCGCCATCTTGGATGATCCGCCATATTGGAATTAGAATGAAGTCAAATAGCTAAGCATGCATTGTCATCCAAAATAAGCGTGTATTCCAAATTTCAGCTCAATCGGTTAAAGATAAGTATACATATTTGGGCCAGATAGTTTCATTTAGCAGCCGGCAAGAGAAAGAAGTCGAAAGACGGACTGAAAGATAACTAATTTAAAATTCAGTTGCAAGATTCCACCCGGACATACATTGCAAGTTAATATAAAGCTTGTAATGTAAAAAGCTTGTAAAAACATTGCTGCAAGATAGGTGATAAGGAGGCAAGTCCTTAACCTAATGCCTGTATTTTATTTCAGAATCACTTAATACAACCCTTACAGAGCATCAGTCCGCCGCAGAAAGAAAACAAGGACATGGTTGATAAACTGCATGTTGTTGAATTGGCGCAACTTGCAAAACCTTCTGTAAGTTTCTATACGCAGTAGAGATCTATCCTTCCCTCCTACTACTACTACTATTACAGCCCTTTTTAACGTCCCACTGCTGGGCACGGGCCTCCCCTCCATGCGAGGGGGATTCAGGCCATAGTCCACCACGCTGGCCCGGTGCGGGTTGGCAGACTTCACACATCTATCGAGAACTAGTCAAGTTCCCTCAGACGTGCAGGTTTCCTTACGATGTTTTCCTTCACCTATTCATAGCAAGTGATAATCTCGGATGAAAAATGAGATTCGCACATAAATCCCATAGGTGCGAGCCGGGGTTTGAACCTGCACACTTTGAATGCAAGGCGTGCGTTCGACCACTCGGCTACCACTGCTTTACTCCTTACGTACCATGGAAAAGTTACTGAGAAGAGATTTGGTCGTAACCCCAACACGTAAAAGAATTGGACCAAAAATGCCGAGGCCGTTTGATAGCAATGAGGGTTACTTAAAAGAGGTTTTTTTCACAGGACAACATAGACCCACTGGACTGTTGTGAAATGTCAGAGTTCATTGAACCAGCATGGCGCTCGGAGTGTGACTTCCAACTGAGCTGGGAGGATCAGAATAGGCTGGTCATCAAGAACAACACCGGTACATTTACTACGGAACGGACCACCACCACCAGCACTCAGAGAACTGTGATCACAGATCTAGTGTTGGTACCGGATTCTGTGAGTATCTTTTTGATATCGATGGTTAAAAGGCGAATTGCCTCAAGCGCCACTTTGGACGAAACCCATCTCAAAAGACGGAGAAAAAATCGTAAATTCCAACGATATAATATGTTTTATACAGGGTGTTTGGATCGAAATTCGATCATGATTTTTCAAATTTTTTTTCGTCGACCATTTTAAAAATATTAAGTATCTCGAGTCCTATGCAAAATTTTCAAATTCTGTTTTGTGAATAATAATAGTCGCCTCTGATTGATGAATTTTTCACTTTCTAATGGGCTACTGGATGTGCCCTAAGGCCAGAACACAATACCTGTAACACATATTCAAAGGTCTGTAACTCAAAAAGTATGAAAGTCAGATCGTCGAGATCACTTCTTGCGCGATTCAGGATTTTCATCGACCGATACATGGCGGCTTGGTTTTTAGTACGCGGGGAATAGCGATGTGTCGGCAGTGCCGCCATCTATTTGCGAGTGCTGGAAGTTCTGCTTTGTATCGCCACATATTAACATGTGTGTGTTTATGTAATTTTTCAGTGTGAAAAGGAGACATGCGTATTTAGAAGGCTGAATATAGTGTCAGAGGCTGGCGTGGTGGACAGAGATGCGTATCTCAAGATGCTGGATAACTTCACGGACGCACACCCATCCTGGACCAATGCCAAAGCGAGGGTTGTCACCAAATGCTTAAGCAAGCCGAAATTGTCTGACTACGAGGCCGATTGCGAGATCAACAAGATCTTGGCTTGTACTTTCGACGTTTTGAGTGAGGTAAATAAATACTTAATTTACTTAATTTATACATAAAAACATGTATTAATGTCATTTTTAATAATGAAGAACGGTGGAGGCAAATAACGCGATGAAACCTTCTGGCTTAGCATGACCGCATAGACATAAGTTATATCTTTTACAACTGTAAGATATGTCAAGAACATGACGTGACAGCTTTTTTGTACTTGACAGGGCTCGGTGTGACAGTTGAAAGAGATAAAACGTACGTCTACGCGGTCATGCTAAGGGATGTCAAGGCGTGTGAAGTTCATCAACCCGCACTGGGCTAGCGTGGTGGACTATGGCCCAAATCTCCCTCGTATTGAGGGGGAATGTGCCCGGTATAATGGCAATAGACTCGCCACCTATTACAATAGGACCAAAATATCTGCCTAAAAGTATTTAGGTATTATTATTAAATTGTTTTTAGAAGAGGAACTTTGAAAATTCAAATTTCTATTTCATACGCATCTTATACACTATTTGCTTACAGAACTGTCCGTTTGGAAAGAAGTCCGATGCTTGCAGGTGCGTATAAAGACTCCAACACACAGACGCGTCAAGACGCGACTAACTAAATAAGCCAATACCAAAACTACGTAGATAAAGCACATAATTGAACGTGGTCGCGTGGCTTATGCTAGACACTACTGTGTCACTAATCTTTAATATTGGCACAGGCTAAGAATAATAAAAAAGAAAATCGAATTGAGAACCTCCTCCTTTTTGAAGTCGGTTATAAAGTCAAGTACACTCGTGTTGAAGACACGATGATGGTTAAGCTTAATTGTAGCCATAATATTATTTTTCAGGCATCGTAAAGATACGACTGGCTGCCAAATAAGTTCATCAAAATTTAGAGCTGTAAGTTATTCCTTTTTTTTACGAACTGATAAAATATATTGGAATAAGATGAGAACGGCTGCACCTGCTGTTAGCGGGTATTGCAGCCAGTGTCAAATAATTAATAACATGAACAAATTCAATATAAACGCATTATAAATAAAAGAACCAGTCAAATGCAAGTTCCGTAAAAACTTGGTATGTAAATAGTTCGTCCATCACCTGACCTCAAGGTCTCAAGGTGACCTCAAGGTCGTGTGACCTTGATTTGACAATTTAAGGTTGGTTTTCAGAAAAATCGTCGTACAATATGTCTGGTACCTGAACTACTGAATAGGGAACATCTTTCTGGCTGTGGGCTGGACTCCATCCGCCGCGCGGAGCACGTGACAGTTGAAATGCCACTACCTCGGAAACACGGCTGGATGACATCCAAGTACTCGGTGAGTCCATAGAGTAACTAGAGTACCCATAACCGTACTCTTCGTATGGTCGGTAATTATTCTGCCGGGTACTAAATGGGAAAACAACAACGGCGGAGTCAGATACACCAGAAAAACTTAACGCAACGCGGGCTTGATA
Organism: Ptilodon capucinus; assembly: GCA_914767695.1. NCBI lineage: Eukaryota > Metazoa > Arthropoda > Insecta > Lepidoptera > Notodontidae > Ptilodon > Ptilodon capucinus. The sequence goes on along the minus strand of OU611816.1, from coordinate 11,011,842 downwards.
TGCCATTTCCGTTATAATATCTCCATGAATTTAATCTTTACGATCTCTGTACTTACCACAGACCTAAAATTGTCTCGCTAAGTAAATCTGTGGTACATTCCGATGAGTTATGGTATCAAAGAGGGATATTTTTCTTTCACAGTTAACTCTTCATAATGACGAAATGAATGAAATTATGAAATTGAATGGAATAAGATGAGGGACAGCTCCATCTGCGGTTATTTATGCCAATTACCAAGTAATGGTCAGTGTGTACCCTTGGGGGCGCTAACCTAACCTAACCTAACCTAACCTTTTTTTTTATTGTTTGCGCTGGGAAATGCATTCTCAGCGCAAACAAAAAAAAAAAAAAAACCCTAACCTAACCTAACCTAACCTAACTCCATAGAGCCCCCAAGGATACACCCCAACCGAATAATTTTATTTGTTATGTGGGTAGTTTGGCTTCGGCAAGTTCGGGTATATTCGATATACATGATCCATAGCTACAGAAAGTCAATTGTCAAAGAATTCGGATATTACTGGAGAAGTAGCGCTACTTAGTTAAAACAATAGTGTATGTCATACACTTTTCAAGACGAAATTGTTGTTTAAAAGGCGATTACCACAGAGTACTTAATGAGGCGGGCTGTTTAATTTAGTACCATCAAAAGGCTACAAAAGCTACACTTTTGACAGGATCGTGTACTCTATGCGAGTACTTATATAAAATATTAAAATGCTTTGTTTATCTATGGTTCAATTATACGACAATAATCGGTAGCAACAAGTAATCGCGTAGAATTTAATTGCTTCAAATTTGGAAGTTAGATTTTTTTTTTTTTCCAGTGCAAAGATCTTACGCCATCAACAAAATGTGTACTAAGCAAGATGGGCGTCCTAAACAAGTACAACTTCATGGATTACTTCCAAATGAAGGACCGCATCCGTCGGTTCGGATCGCGCGGTGAATGGGCCACCTTAACCGAGGTTTATCTGAGCGCATTCACTAACATACCGATGTATAGAGAACATTGCAGTTCGTCGAAGAAGTTTTTGAATGTTGTCGATTCTATGTTAATGGTGAGTTTCTTTTTTGATATTAGAACGTTCTTATTTTGAATTATATTTTTTTATCATCTCAATCTATTACTCATTGCTTTTTGATTTAAAATCAATACAGTTACATAAATATTAGTAAAGTATATTTAGTTTATTTATCTTACGTTCCATTTACCGTTTATCTGATGTTAAATATTGTTTATTTTTTAATTTAGTCACTTGCAAGTCATTTAATCTTGTCATTGGCAAAATCATCGCTGGCCGATGGAGCCATAATAAAAAAAAACTTAAGTATTACACGCTTGATTTCAGATGTATCTATTAATCTTTAATAAATAATTATTGTTTACAGACATGTCCAGTTTCCAAAAGAAAAAATACGACACAATGCGCAAACATCTTTGATCAAATCACCAACACATCACCTATCAACCACAACATCACAAAAGCGAAACACGACGAAATACTGAAGCATTTCACACACTTATTCGTTGCTGATCCCAAGGCGACTCCTAAATTTAGTTGGGTAATGAGGCATAGACAACCGGAAATACTAAAGAAACCTCTTTATAACTACGGGGTGTTTAACAATGGTAATGTGCCTGCAGTCGATCTTATAACTCTGAAACCGAATAATACTAAGTTGTCTAATCAAAATAAGCCTATAATAGTACTGCCAGTGTACTTGAGGCGGTCTAAGAATGCACAAAAACCGTACAACGATGGGGTTTTTAGAGGTAATCCGTTTTGGTTGCATGCCCAAATTGGTTTAGCGCATAATTCTACCAATACTCTAGTTTCTACCATTTCTACTGTTAAACCTGTTCTTGCTACAGTTACTCCTGTTAATCAGAGAAGTGATGTTGAAATGATGAAGCCTTAAATGGACGGTGTCATGCGCTATGTATACATTTTTTTTCATTATATTTTTTATCAAAACTAATTTAACATAAATAACTTAATTAGACGTTATTAAAACGTAATTTAAACTGTTTGTTTGTTTATTATTTTAAATGAGTCATCTTACTCTTTATGGATAATGAAATAAAAGGTTTTGGGAGATAAAAAACTAAATAAAAACGCACAGAAATGAAGCAATATGAAAAAATGTAATTAATACAATTCATTATAATGTACTGCCTGAATAACTATTGTACTTAAACATACATCTTACAACACTATTATAGCTATGATTATTTCATGTGTAATTTCCGCCAATTATCTCAGTCTTAATAAAAAATAATAATTTGGCCTGGTTTTTTTATGTTTATATATTTTTTTCTCCAAAAACATTGTTTAGGTTACAATAAATAACTTTATTGCATAAAATATCATTTCACAATTTAAAAACAGTTTTTGCTGTAATATAAAGTGTGTGAATTTTCAAACAAGTTTTACAATTCTAAATAAATAAATTTATGTTTTATATACTAGCCTTTATAACGTACATCACTCAATTTATATAGATACATCTCAACACAACAAACAAACCATTGCAAAATTTCATCGTAGGTAAATGTGCTAAATTATTTTGAACTCTTTCTAACCGCTATGTATATTGTTTAAATAAATTATAATAAAGCAAGAAAATGGGCACGCGAGTTTTACTCAAAAATATTTGTTATTAACGAAAAAAATAGCAATAAAATTATTTTATCAAAAAATCAAGGCACCGATGCATGAATAACAAGGAAAAAAAAAATTAAAGCACTTTTATGAAATGGCAAGCGACTAAGTAAAGATTATATTCGAGGCTATGCTAAAAATATACCTGAAGACTGTACATTGTCAATACCAATAATAATAGTAGGATTACATATTTACACAAAAATATGACATTCAATTCACATACCATACTCAAGAATTGAAGTTTACAATTGACAATTTACTTGAAAACTTATAAATACTATTTAAAAAGTGAATTAAGGGCCCATATATAATTATCTGTGATATAAACCAGGTTTAATGTGTTAAATATTATATGCTTTCAGCAAAGATACAGAATATAATAATACAAAATACTTAATATAATTAATATTTGATCCATTCATGCATAATATCGTTCAATATCATAAAAATCTAGGTAGAAAATGGTGCCGATTTTGTTGGCATTTAACTAGGTATCTTGTCGTCCTTGTCCAGTGTAAGAGTGAGACAGCAATATTTATATAATGCTGTCAGAGAATAAGTCGACAGGTTAAGTAATTATTATAAAAAGTATATGATAAGGTTCTTTTTTACATATTGTAAGCTGTTTTTAAGTTCGTTCGTTCGTCTTACGTAATTATTTACAAGCACGATAACTCTAAATAAGAATTACGGTTGAATATAATGAAAAAAAAATCAACATTAAAAATAATAAAATACATAGTAAAGGTTTTACAGTAAAACTATTTACGTTTCGGGTTCAACAAATCCAACCGGACGTACCAGATTTTTCGTATGTGATAATATTGTTTTAATGTTAGTACTTCGAAAAGTGTACAAAATATTCAAAGTTACTATAAAACATTTATGCTGAAGATTTGCAACAAATTCGTTTACAAACAGTTTTTTTTTATTCCGATTCAGAATAAGCATGTTTAAACAAAAGCTTTGTACCATTATTCTTAGCTGAAATCGATGGGTTGTTAAATCAGACTGAAAAATCAAATTTCAGTTTCGTAAATCGTTTGAATTTGATGTCTTATTCTTTTATGATACGACCAAAACATTTGGCAGATTAAAAATAACCCTTATTTCTATCATGTTAAGGCATATTCAAACTGATTGTATCAAAATTTCTCATGGATCGCGTATCACCGTTCAAACTATGGGTCCCAGTATTGATCCGTGTGAGAATTTCCTGTTGTAACGATTTTAGAGTTCTAACTGCGGATAGATCTGTGGTGGGGGCTAGAAGTAAAGCCCTTCTGGCATGTGGGAGGGCTTCCGAAGGCTTATTGAGGGCTAATATGGCTCGAGCCATTGCGTATGCGCATTCGAAAGCGTTCGGTCGTAGCCCTGAAGCGCGCGCTGCCAAGTCTAAGGCTTCTGATGGTTCCTGAAAAGAAAAAGACGTTAGTGATATTGGTTTTATTGGTCTAAAAACTTGGTTTAATTTGTGTGAAAGCATGAAAACTGAAATATTTATTTCATAAATTGTCTTAAGAAAATGTGTTTTTCTATTTAATTACAATACTTAGGGTTCCTGTATTCACTAGAAACCTGAAGGAAACTGCACGCCTTTCATAATATTACGAAGTCCACCAATAGGTATCCAGCATGGTATCCTGAAAACTCCTAATGTGGGGTGTGTGCCTTGTATAATAAGTTTTGTATAATAGCAGAGCTATTAAAAATACCAGCAGCTTTCAAACTTTCAAATTTTATTACGAAGTCCACCAATTTGCAACCAGGGTGGCGGAATTATGACTTGAATACGTGGGGTGTGTGCCTTGTATAATATATTAAAAGCAGAGGTTCATCTCTGTTCAAAATATCACCCGCGAAATGATTCATGTACTTACGTTCAATTTCCTTTTACACCTTGAAAGATTCAACAGCAGATTTGTCTTGAGTTGCACAAATGCAGAGACGTGTTCCTGTGGAACCGGCTGAGTGGTCAACGTGGTTAGACCCTCGTCGCTGATCAGCGGATTGATCTTCTTCAACGCGTACTGGTATCTGTGAGCGGCTTCTGATGGCCTGTTCTTACGGTATAACATGTTCCCGTCTTCCAGCAACTTGTTCAGTAGTATAAGCCTGTAAATGAATTGTATTTCGGATTGATAGACATCCTTCCGGTCCGTTATATTCAAATTCTCTGAAGTTAAATAATTTTGTTTTAAATTATTTATCATCAACATCAGCCCAAACTAAAATTTCAGTAAGTTAAAACAAACATCTGACTCTCAGGATAACCTTTACATGTTCAGAAGTTACAAGAGAGTTGCGTTGTAAAATTCTAACGCCCAATTCTGTGTTCCACAAAAGTGTCTTACAATCCTGCTGTAAATCGTAATAACTTCCCATATTATTATATCTAGAGGTAAGTTGCAACTGCTATAGGGAATATTTCATGCTGTTCTACCACAGTTTTTGGAGGTTTTATTCGCACTAACAAATTCTTTGATCTTCAATTAATTCGACGAAAGTTAAATATGTATGATAACTTACATGAATTCTGGTTTGCCTGAAGCCATAACCCACGTGGTCGGACCGAGCTTAGCTCCTTTCCTCAGGAAACAATTTACGACCTGAAACATTGCACAAGTTTTTTTCAGAAGATTTTCCTACGAATTATGTGCTCACATTAGTTTAGGCTATTTGTTGAGCAACGGATTTTCATATCTATCTCTTAAGTTGGGGTTACTCACGGGAACATTACGCTGTCCGATGGCCCTGTCTAAAGGCCTCAACCCACTGTGGTCCACTCGCTCCAAAGACGCTCCTCTCTCCAGCAGGATATCCACCAGCTCTGCCGGTCCACCGCACGCCAGCCCCAGTGGAGTCCGGCCGCTACCGTCAGTTTGATCTGAACAATGGAAAAATATATCATAATTCGTCCAAGCAGATCGAACATATTCTAAGAATAACGAAGATATTATAAAGGCATCCAGAACACAATTTTCTTTTTTTCTAGTAAAGTCAAATAGTCTGCAAACTCTAACAGTGTTTCTTATATACATTAATCTTCAACCTCTTACAAACCTTTTTTGTAGGGATTGATATTTCTATGAATTTCAGGAGACATTAAAAGGCATTACATATCAAAAACCTTGTAGCACTATGCTGAGAATTTGCTGACGACAGCAGTATTTAACAAAGAAAGCTACTTACCAATAGTGGCACCTTTGTCAAGAAGCACTACCATAGTAGGTATTCTGGAGCGTAGACACGCCCAGCCTAGTGGGGATATTCCATCAGCGTCTACTGCATCTGGATCAGCTCCTGGTGATAAAAAAGGTAGTATCAGCAAAACAAACTGGATTTAGTATTTCCCTCAGAGTAGATAGAGAAAACCTAAGGACTCCACTCTTCGTAATGCTCTGCGGCGATTTTTTAAGGTTGGCAATAATGGTTTTATGAGATCCGCCATCACATAAGTGTCAAACAATATAAACAATCAAAACTACTATGGTGGATAATTTACCGCAGCGCGGGCTCCCTATGCCAGCTCCTTATTACTATACTACCTCCATGGTATTTCCATTGCCAAAGTGTCAAAATTCAGCAAAAAGTTTAAACTCACCATGATCAAGAAGTATGTCAACAACATCAGCATGACCCTCGGCCGCCGCGAGAACTAGAGGTATCTTCCCGCCGGAGCCCATGACATCGGCCCCCGAGTCCAGCAGCCGCAGCAGCAGCGCGGGCCGCCCGGTCTTGGCGGCGAGCGCGGCCGGGGACAGCTGGCGCGCGTTGAGCGAGTAGGGCGCGGCGCCGCGGACGAGGAGCGCGTCGGCGATGGCCGCGTTACCGGCCGAACACGCCGCCGTCAGGGCTGTCTCGCCTGTCACTGGGCAGATGCCGTCGGGCTGAAAGATAATTTGTGGTTAGTGAAGAGCTGGTAAAGGACATATTGTAGATGAGTCTCGCGACGCCTTATATTATTGTTACAACGTCTTATAATGACCGTTGCATTGAATTAACCCAGGGGTCACGACCACTTATACTGAGAGCCGTGTCCAAATGAGCGCCACTCCGGCGTATGATATAATGAGCATCGCGACACCATGTAATAAAGCGGCGGTACACTAGTGTACCGCCGCGTGTACGTTACGTTACGTTGTTTTACTTACCATCAGTTCAGCTGTATCCAAAAGATACTCAACGATATCTAGATGTCCATTCTGTGCGGCAGCTATAAGCGCGTGTCTTGACCCCGGCACCAGCTGTTCTATACTGCCATCGTCAATATCCAAGGAGTTCCTGTCATCTCTGCCAGTTTGACAACCCAGTAAGTAAATCACTGTGTCTCTGTGACCATTTTTAGCTGCATGCACTAGTGGTGTTTGTTCTGCTGTATCTGTGTGACTTAACGATGAACCTAAAATGAGAAGTAATAATTTATTTTGGCACTTATAGGTTATAGATTAACCCTAACACTAGATGTTCACTAGATGCTTACCGGCAGCTATAAGTCTCCTCGCAACATCTGTGTGTCCTCTCTGGCAAGCCAAAGATAACGCCGTACATCCTTGAGAGTTCGTCATTTCCATATCTGCTCCAAACTCAATCAGCAGTCCAACCATTGCCAAGATTCCTTGATAGGCGTACATACACAGTAGCGGGGCGTTACCAAGACATTCCGTGATCTGATTAGGAGACCCTCCGGCCAACAGCATCAATCGGGACACCTTCACGTTTGGAGTATAGATGTTCCTAAGATTGGCGATCGCTTCACCAACATTTGTGGAACTTGTCGCCACCATCATAGCCTGCAAATCTCTCGGACATAGTCCAAGCTGAGCTGGTCCCATATTCCTGTACATGTGAGCTTTTAATATATGATGACCTAACTCCATTGACTTCTCCGAGTCTAATGGCGCCTGTACTCTTGATAGCCTGAAGGCTATACCACAATGGCCCGCCCTTAAATCGCAGAGAAACTTAGGGCTTTCGTTATCATCCCTTCTGATCAACCATTCCCTGAATGACGGATGGAAGAACATGTAGGTGTTGTCGATTCTCTTCACGAGAAAGTCTGATAATGTGTCGAACCTGTGGCAGAACTCGTCCCATGGCAAAAACGTGTTGACCAGCAAAGAATTCACTGAGTAGTATATTTCTACCAGTGTCAAAGGGTATAGCGCTGCTAGGCAAACACTCAGGATGTGGGTGACTTTCTCAAACGACTGCACTGTAGGGAATCGAAGATTGAATTGCAGCAGGAATATTTGTGCCAAAGATATCGGCACCACTTTGTAGTTGGTCGATTTGACGACAATGTGACTCCTCTCAAGTAGATCTAGAATTAATTTTAGGAACAAAAACGAGCCTTGGCTCAAATGGAGGACGTATTGCGCGAACTTCATAACAGAATTATGGACACCTTCAGATTTCCCCGTCGAACATTTGATGTTCGTCTCAATGATTGGGGCAGTTTGTACTCTAGCGTTGAAGTACTCTAAGAGATCTTTATGGACGTTGTCAGAATCGTCTAGACTTAGTCTGGAGTAAGGTAGTTGTTTCGTCAGTTCTATAAATTGAGTTCTGACAGTAGCCACCACTTTGAGCCAGGTTGGCATTTCCGGGACATGTCTTGCTAGGAACGAAGCGATAGTGTATCCATGATCAGGTCTATGATATTCAGCCTCACATAACCCATCAACTAAAATGATGCTATTCTTGGAGTCAATGCTTCCATTTCTGCGCAGCACTACCAATGGTTCTATAATGCCCCTCATGAAGGCTAGCTCAGGGTCTGCGATACATTCCTTGAGTGATAGACAGCCGAGGAGATGTGGTTCGCTGAGTAGATACTCTCTGTATGCTTGTAGTCTTGGAGCTTGGCAGAGTTGGGCTGCTAAAGAATGGACGAATTCACCCACAAGGCAGGTGCTGTTGTTATCGGCCTGAAAACAACATTTAAGTTAAGAAATTGATGATGAGCGTTTCCAAGGATGTTTAAGGTCTTTAATGACACCTTATTCTCTGCGAAATTCTGTAAGCAAGATCTATGGGGTATCTAATTACTTAGAAATAAAAGCTTACTTGACAAAAATGATAAGCGACAACGTGGGAAGCCAGGTGTGTGAACATGTCCATCGTCATCTCCTCTGGCAGCATCTCTCTGATGTCGGACTGCTCTCGCAACTCCTCGTACTCGCAGTTCCTCTTCCTGCCGAAGCAGGAGTACTCCACCAACTGCAGAATGAGAGCTGTCTTGCCGGTCCCCGGACACCCAGATATTAGTACACCTAGAAAGAAGTTAAACAAAATTAACACTATCCTGTGTCTCTAATGTTAATACACTAGGAAGGCGGCATCAAACGAAGATTGGCAAGGTTGACAAAAATGTATTTGACGGTACTAAAAATTAACCCATTTTGCTTATTCATTACATGACAGCAATACGCTCTAGTCTAATTTAGTTTAGTACTAACAACATTGTCTTGAGTACGACTACCTTAACCTGTCAGAGAATCAAATAGAAGAAATTAAAGACACTAATTGACACTAATGAGGAGTTACCTCATAACTTGCTCTGCTACTAGATAGACTGATTGATCGGCGTCAAAAGAAGCCCTAATAATTAGCATAAGGCAGGTTTTTGATTTAGAAATACTGGATATGACGCAAAGAAGAGGCAAATATACAAACCAGCTGATGTCGACTCTAGTGACTTTTCCATCTCCCTCATCAGCCAATACCGTCCCGAGAAATAAGTCTGGTTGTCATTGGATGGAACTTCAAAGAAGAGCGGCCGCAATGTCAGCTGAGGTGATGGGTGGTGCACTGTGAAAAGGAGACGTATTTAGTTTTTCGCATAACATATGACAGAGATAGAGAGAACCCATAGATATATGTTTATAAAGTACCTTTTTTAAGTTCAGACGATGTTGACGATTGCTTGCTGTTGACTCTTGCTGATCTCCGCGCTGCAGTTTTCCGGGTCTTGAAGAAACCGCTGGACATACGAGTCAGCTCATCTGATCTCCCGCTTTGCAGTGCTGAAATGAAAGGGAAAGATAGAGTAGAGTAGAGTAGTTTATTAGATAAGTAGATTGATGACACAAGAGTGCAAATAACTACATTTTTGTTATGATAAAAATAAAAATAACACGACGTCTGTATTTCACGAAGATAAGGGTAGTGCAGTATTATGCAGTCACATTTCATCAATAGTTTTAACTGTTTACATTATGACAAAATTGGCTCAATATAAGGCGTCCCCTTGAATGGGATGTGGATCCAGGCCATAGTCTACCAACCTGGTTACGAACTGTCAAATCTCATAGGTAGATACCAGGGTCACATAGCTATCAAGAGATACGTACTGTTGACAGAGTGTCGTCTACTGCCCGGGCTGGAAGATGAGCAGTTGCTGGCAGCTGACAGCGACATGGAAGCCAGGGATCCGAGCGAGTCCCGGCCCAGGGGTGTCGCCACCTCCACCTCCGAGGACCCAGTGAGGGTTGATACCTGGAATAAAGATAGTGTTGCTTATTCAGCTGTCTCTCTTAGGATTATTGGGCTTCATTCAAAAAGAAGAACGTCACACTAGTCATATGATAGTAACTCCAACTTTCGTAAATAGAAAGCGGATAGATGTGCTGCTAATTTAGGGATAGTGCTGTTATGGAAGCTTATCTTATTCAAGGTAGTAACTCACCGGGCTAGTGTTGTGTGAGGCAAGAGTGTGCGCGTCCAGTGAGGCGAGTGAGGTGCAACTATCGCGCGATTTATTCCTCGCCCCGCGTCGCTCGCCGAGCAGGAGGCCAAGCCGCATGTACAAGTCATTCTGCCGACGCGACTCGTAGCCTTGCTTGATGTGACCGCCTTCGTCGTCTGTGGAAAACAGTTCGAAATTTAAAAATGCTCTATCTTGTGATTGGTTGATAAAACAAAATGGCGTTGTCTAATTTCGAAAAAATATCGTATAAAATGGATTTTTTATAAGAGTTGAATTTAAAGTAAGTACAACATTGGCTGTGCTATTACAAAAAATATTAAAAGAGTACAAAAACCACAATTGATAAAGACTATTGATAACAACTGATTTTAATTTATGTGCAAGTGACATAAAATATATAAAAAAATAAGATTCAAAATTGGAATGATCGTTCCAGTTTTAAAATTAAATCCATGTACGGAAAAAATTGAATAAACATTGAATCGAAAGCAAAATAACTTAACATTAACTTTTTTAAAACGAATAAAAAAGTACGTTCCGTTTTTATTCTCATTAATTGGTGTAGAGCATAAAAGTGGTTTTAAATAAAGTTTTTTTAAATACATGCCTGTTAATCACAAGCTTATAACAACCATTGAGCAATGTCACAATCAACTTCAAATAAACTTGTGTCAACGTGAAACTCCATGCATACATTCGTGCATATAATTTAAACACAAAAAAATACAACAATATAAAATAAATAAAGTTATATAGTGCAATCACTATATAAATAAAGTACACAATGGTGCCGATTTCCTTGGGATCTCGACGATTGTAATTGTAACTTTAGTTCGGTGCCCACCATGGAGATATTATAACGGAGATGGCATTTCGAGCCCGCGCTGCAGTAAATTCCTCTGGTTTATCTGACTCCGCCATTGTTGTTTTCCCATATCGTTGCCGTATACTACAGTTACATGAGACAACAGCAATGACGGGATAATCGCCACAGAGCTACAGGAAGAGTGGAGTCATTATGGGTAGTCTAGATACTCTATGGTGCCCACAGAATCTGCACTTTAATGAGAATCTCATAAAGAACAAAAAAAATATTCGTAGATACAGTGTTGCCAATGTAATAATTACAAACAGATCACAATTAAAAAGAAAAAAAAAACCATAACTCTCATATTTTTACGATAGCATTTCATTAGCCCCTACCTGTTCCCATGACACTTATCATACAAAGCGGATAAGTATTAAATTCATACAACGCAGCTTTTACCGTGAGATCGGTAAATGTATTAACAACTTTATTTTTAATTCACAGGAAGTGAAATTAGATTGCATAACGCCCTGAACACACTGGGGCGGGCGAATTAACTTAACGTTTTTTAAATGTACTTACTTACTTTTCTATTTCTTCTTATACAAAAAAATCAATTGTAGTTCGTTAGTAGCTCTTTTTGAATTTTACCGATTTTATTATTTTTTGTTTTGTTCGCTCTTATAGATACAGGGGTGTATGAAAAAATTACTTGGTAACATGGAGATATTATAACGGAGATGGCATTTCGAGCCCGCGCTGCGGTAATTTTTTCTGGTTTATCTGACCCCGCCATTGTTGTTTTCCCATTAGTTGCCGTATACTACAGGTGCATGAGATAACAAAAATGGCAGTAAAATCGTTGCAATACGAAAAGTGGAGTCGTTATGGGTACTCTATGGTTAATACGCTTTGGTATTCGCAAAAACAGACGCGCCTATTTGATCAGGGCTTTACGTGTTGCGAATTAGTTCTCATACCTTTTTTGTTAACTCAAGGAATTAATGGTTCGTGTGTAATGCTTAAATTATGATATGGAATTTTGTAATGAAGTCTGGCAGAATGTGTTTTATTAAAAAAAACAATCTGCACCCTTACTACAACTTCTTAAGCTGTATTGTTTCAATATTACTTACATTGTGTATCTATGCCATCATCTATGGTAGAGTCCTATTTTATTGTTTGTTGGTCGATTCATAACTACTGTAATCGTTAATAAAAAAAAATCCGATTCCAAATGTTCCAAAATTCTACATAGAACTAATTAGAGCTTGAATTTATAGCATTTAATTCACATTGAAAAGGTATATAAAATAATTAATTTGACGGGATAAATTAATTGAAATATAATTTTAAAAAGTTATTTTAATGTTAAATCATAATTGATAAATATGTTAAACAACATATGATAACATAAATAATGATTAAAAAAGACTTGATCCGCGCGGGATGGTGGCAAGAACGCTGGCTGCATTTCCTCGTTGAATAGCAAGTCCTATTCGTTGAGCGAGGAAAGAGCCAGAAATAAGGTTAAATTATTATAACAAAAGAAATAATTTTGAATTATTAATTATAACAAAAGATGTATAATTTTATACGCATTTTTCTAGGTGTCTAATACCATGTAAATATGTATTAGTAAACAAAACTCATAGGCGAAAAGATTAGATGAAAAGAGCACTTAAAAAAACTTTTCCCTCCCTTAAATTTTACCCTCCAATTATTTGCCTTAAATTTATTATGAGGCTAAAATATAACAAACCGAAGGCACATTAGTAAGAAGGTGCTATTAACTATATTTATGTAAAATAGGAAATACAGACACGAAATACTAGAAGGTAAGATATAAATCGTTAGGGTATCGTGTTAACATGAAGGAACTGAGTCCCACGGGCGGTTTCCGCAGGTGAGCCGGCTCGTATTGCCGCGGTGTGAAGGTAGGTACCCCACCACAAGCTACCTTGAACATCTAACGCTATGTACATACATACATATACTCACGCCTGTATCCCATGGGGGTAGACAGAGACTACCGTTTGCCACACGCTACGATCCCGACATACCTATTTCGCTTCATCCACAGTCATACATCTTTTCATGCAGTTCCGTCGGTTTAGGGTGCTACGGACTTGACCTTTCTGGAAGAGACCGTTAATCTGGTCGTGAAAGGTCCTCCTCGGGCGCCCTTTTCTGACATTTCCACTCACGTTTGCCTGGTATATTTCTTTCGTCAGTCTCCTTCATTCATCCACTCTACATGGCCAAACCACCTCAACATACTTTTTACTAGCTTTACACTTTGTACCTAGCAAAACAATAGGTACAACAATTCATGTAAAACTACGTCGTTTAAGGGTCTGTACACACTGGTGCGAGCGAATTCAATTGCTCTTTTTATATGTACTTTATGATACTATACATATAGGCCTGGGCACACAGAGGCGTTGAAACACGCGTGTGGCTATTATTGCCATACAGATATATGAAAATCTATGATTTTTGGTTGGTTGGAGTTGGTGGAGTTCTTTGGTCTTGATAATTAAAACTCAAAAACGTATTGTTTTATTTTAGGAACATATATATATATATATATATATATACATCATCACGCCTGTATTCCCCGAAGGGGTAGGCAGAGGTGCACTGTAGTGCGCCCACACTTCGCCGATGTATTTTTGGTCCCAATGTAATAGGGGGCGAGCCTATTGCCATTATACCGGGCACATTCTCCCTCAATATGAGGGAGATTTTTGGGCTATAGTTCACCACGCTGGCCCAGTGCGGGTTGGTGAACTTCACACGCCTTTCTATAGACGTGCAGGTTTCCTCACGATGTTTTCCTTCACCGTTTCATAGCTAGTGGTAATCTCGGATGAAAATGAGATTCGCACATAAACCCAGAGGTGCGAGTCGGGGTTTGAACCTGCACACCTTGATTTGCAAGGCGTGCGTTCGACCACTCGGCTACCACTGCTTTTTTTAGGAACATATGTTTTATTTTTCCTAAAATTAAAGTAGTAGCCTTTGTTAGTCCTTGTATTAGTTATCTACTAGTGGAAAGTCCCGTCAAAATCAGTCCAGCCGATTGGAAGATTTCCTCTAACAAATAAACACACAAAGAAATTATAGTAAAATTGCGATTTCGTAAAAATCATTCAGTAGCTTATACGCATTTACTAACAAGGAATTATTTTGTCTTTAGAAACAGACACTTCAACTTTATTTATTTGTATAGATAAACAATTCATCTTCCCAGTTTATTTACTCTGCGGTTCTCAATAAAAAGCCTTACTAGTTTGTTGGCTGGAGCGGGATGTGCTCTGCGGTGCAAAAACCGCACTCTCCCACGCTACGGTAGAGTCGAGCGGTATCGTCGAGGTTCTTAGACGGTGTAGAGTTAAAAAATCCGCTCTATCGATGCTAACGCTTTCATAAGCTTTGAAGACCGCATTTAAAAAATCAATATATCAAACTAATCTTCATAATTGAATGGAGTAAAGTCAACGGAGATTATTAAATATATGTTTTATAAAATAATTAGGATTGGATAAATTGGGCTAAAAATTAACCCAAGATTTATAATCTGTGTTATCATCTACATCATTTAGCAGTATTTTTGTAATCTTACTTTTTCTTATAAGTATTAAAAACTTGGCATAAGTGGTATCGTTAAGCGGGCAAGATATCTAATAATATTTTTTTGCAAAAATACTCAGACTCGTAAAATATCGAGTAATTGTGTAAATTCTACGGTAGTTTAAATGAAACGCAATTTATTCAATTAAACTGCAAATTTCCGGTTTACGATGTAGGAATAATGGTGCGAAAATTGGTCTCAAAACTACCGGATATAGAAAATTAGTCGACTGAGCATGTCTAGACTGAACAAATGACCGGTCCATCTTTTTCTCTAAGCTCTGGGCACACTGTTGCGTCAAAACATGCTCGTCATAAGTTTTTTCAAAACTAAAACGAACTGTATTGACACTTAAACAAAGCTCATTTTTACAAGATTTATATTAGCTTGCAACGTATGTATGTCCGGGTGGAATCATGCAACTGAATTTTAAATCAGTTATCTTTAACCGATTGAGCTGAAAGTGAAATGACAATGCATGCCTAACTATGTGACGTCATTCTAATTCCAATATGGCGGATCATCCAAGATGGCGGAATAGTTATTTTTTCGGCACTACCACAGTATGGGTATCAAATGAAAGGGTTTGCTGAGGAGAACACGAAAACTAACGGCAATTAAATAAAAGCTTGTTTTTAAAAAGTTTTTTTTACTATAAAATTTTCAAAGAAATGTCATTGATAGGGCGACCGAATTTTGACGCGTAGTCACGTGGATTTTAACATAGAAATTCAATCTTTATGTTCTTCTTGACTCAGTTCGTTTTGTTATTAGCAAATATTTAGACACGCGCGTCTCACAGTACGCCCAGAGCTTTACGGTACGAAAATTAGTCGCAAAAACGCTGAGAAGAAATCTTCAAACGCCGAAAGTAAAAAAAAATGCGGTCTAGCTTGACCAAGTGACCTATTCATATTTTTCTCTTAATACCCAAATTTTGTAACCGACTTAAAACAAATATGGATATAGCGTTACAAAAAACATACAAGAATAATATCTATACTTTCGAACATGCCAATTTAATCCTGAATAATATATTACATGACATACGTACACGGAGAAGCATGGAAAGTGGACTAGTAAGTAAGGTCTACTACAAGTTTTACGCTTGTTTTAACGCTCGCGTCTGCGTAAAACATTTGTATAGGTAACTGCATGGCGGCTTCATTATTTAACGCAGACGCATGCGACCAGCGAACTTAAAAAGTAAGGTCTACTACAAGTTTTACGCTTGTTTTAACGCTCGCGTCTGCGTAAAACATTTGTATAGGTAACTGCATGGCGGCTTCATTATTTTACGCAGACGCATGCGACCAGCGAACTTAAAAACATATCACCTGGCAACATTTACTCATCGTATCCCAAACTCAGTAACGCTTGCACTATTTGTAGGTACCATACCGTAGACAGGGAGCGATCCTATTTACACTTTGACCTAGGCAAATTCCGAAAAGGTAATTTGCCGTAGACGGGAAGCGAACTCGCAACCACCCGTCGAATGGTAGTGCAACTGGTATTTTGTAAATTTCATCTTATTTAAGAACTGCGTGGGAAGATACTCAGAGATGAAATACACATTGGTAAATTCATAATGAGTCCCAATAAAAACGTATCTTTATCGGTAGAATAAACTATTAATATTTGAGTAACGAGTAACATGCCTACTTACGAAATTTTTCTATTTAAATAGTTTTGATAAACGTCTTGTAAACTTGACAGTGCGTTACCAATTCTCGTTTCACAAATCGCTGTAATAGCTTGAGATGGCTTCGACGATCCTTAGTCATCCACTAACGATCAGTCAAAGGATTGTTTGCGCTAGGCAGACGCTTAAATATTAAGGCATTTCCTAATTACAATGAGAACAATAACTCTCAATTTGGATCTCGACAATTGATTCAAAGTTAATAGGCCAGTTAAAATGGGCATTACACCATACCATGGATCCAGACAAACTGCCACACTTGGTACATAAACACTTGATCTACATAAAAAGTCCGACCATGACACCGTAGTATACATCATTGTATTCAGTGATTTAATCGCAACTAGACTGTCTAACTGGCAGCCATGCCACACGATTGTTGTAACCTGTTGATGCGGGCATTGCCAAGGTGATCTGTAAGATACTTCCCACACGAAATTCCAGAGTAAATGATCTGCTGCGTTTTAGTACTTGCAAGTAAAAATGTTTTAATCATATAAAGACAGTTCTGCGACGGTTAATAGTGAATCATCTAATAACTTAATCTTATCTGTACGAAAATATAATATGGATTATAGGATTCTGTACAGTCAGCATGTGCCCCAAGTCTGGACTTATATCTCTTAATTTCCTATGAAATAAGACAGTAAGAGTTATAGATACTCGGTGCGGCACACTTTGTGACAGAAATCTGATCTTGGCATGCGTGCTAACCCTGCTGAAGCGATATACGTTGGACACTAGTGAGTAAGCACTGGGAGAAAGGATAACAATAACAAAGTCTCACAATAACCGTATTAAAAAAAAAACAGGTAGGTACTAATTGGCTATGAACGATCTTGATGTACAGAAAACATTGCTGGGGTATTTTCAGTAAGAATAGGTACACATTAATTACTTGTGCAATGTTTTAACATCCTCTAATTAATACATTTTACAGTAAATCCCCAAGAACACAAAAACAAAACAAATTCAAATTCGAAACTCAATTGATGAAACGCGCGTCTCATCTAATGTGAAGCAGCTTTACATGACTCGAAACTACCGAACAAGAAACATGATCGCGCATATTACACACGGAACGACACACGGTAGCCATCGTTGTTGTATTTATAGCCTTATAAGAGTCGTGTGACGGGGATGTGTGATAACGCTGTCGTGTAATGCTGACCGTGAAATACGACCTTAAGGTCAAAGGGATATGGTTTTTATTCACAACTTTATAATGTTGTAAAGTCTTGTACCTACTATTTTAAATGCAACCTTATTGTGATCAAGCTAATGAGTAGATTACCATGACTATCGCCCGACGGCTAAAAGGCAGTTAAGTCAGTACGTAAACCCAATTCTAAGCTGCAAGCAAAAATGCAGAAATTGAGCTCCCCAGACACATTTGTTTCTATGTATCTTAATAACTATAAATGTTAGAAAAATAAGACTAATACTGGCCTATGCAGGATGTTTCAGAAGTCCGAAATAGTACTTTGGCGTTTGCATCAGTATCGGGTATACAACCGAATGGTATAAAAATTTGATCGAAATTCGATCACGTTTTTTCAACTTTTTTTCGTCGTCATTTTTTTTAAACTCGTAATATCTCGATTCCTCTATATAATTTGCATGTTCTATTTTGTTAATATTGGTAGTTGACCTACCTACTATATGAGGGTTCATAAGTTTAGTTTATACTGCTGGATAAGGATATGGATGTACCCAAAGATCAGAACACAATACCTGTGACAAATATTCAAAGTTTTTTTTATCTCAGAAACTATGAAACTGTCTTCACTAAGCATCCACATATGAGTTACTGTAGATGTACCCAAAGTATTATTTCGGACTTTTGATACACCCTGTAGATGAAACGTTTAATTTTCCGACTTCTAAAAAGCTATTTATGTGAGTAAACAAAATTTTAAGAAACAAGCAAAATTGCACATATCGCCCTGGCCGCCAGATCTTCCTTTGCCACTAAAGGACTTAAAAAACTTTGTCTATGCTACTAGCTACGACTATGGTACTATCGGTACTATGGGCATCGTATGACTCCAGAAATAAGCAAAGCTTGTATTATGGGTGTCATACGAAGGACTGAGAGCAATCCCAGTTACACTTAGACGAGGACAAGTTCCGAAATTTGCCTCAGGCGGGAATCAAACTCGCAACCGCCAGGTTTAGTGAGTCGAGCGGCCTACGGTCATACTACTAGACTAAGTCGTAACTCGTTAAGTAGATCAGACGCTACCTACACTACAGTACTCATTAAAGGTGTACTCACCTTGGTTCTTTCACTATTCCGACACCTACAAGTAGGGTTGCCAACTTTTTTTGCCAAAATAAACGTATAAAATGGTTTGGATAGGATAAAAATTAAGTAAGTACCTATTTGGGAGAATAAAAAAGTATTTTTCAAATTGAATGTTTGTTTTGCTTTAAAAACGTATTATTGTGTGCTTTTAGCACATGCAAACAATTTTTTGCTAATGTACCAAAGATTGTTTGACAATCAAAATCACCACGACGCACCACACCTGACATCTAATATTTTGTTTAGTAATTATAAATCGTTTCCATCATCCGTTTTCACTAGTGTGTACCGTTAAATAGTTAAGTACCCATAATGAGTGTTTTGTTTTACGCATCACAGTAAAGGGTGGAAATAAAGTATCTTCACAAGCTTGATTGGTATGCAAAAGTATAATTACCAAAAATAAAGTAGGATACTTTATCAGAATCAGATTTTTTTTATTCACGTAAACCAATACAGGCACTAATGAATCGTCAGTAAGAATAAATAAAATTAATAGTATCTCTACCACCCATTCGGAATGCATTTCAGGAGAAGAATGGGCAAGAAACTCCATGGTTGCTTTTTTCCAATAAGTATTATAAAGTATGGTTGGCAACCCTACCAACAAGTGAACAATGTAGTTCAGTTAAACCCGTAGGTCGATCTGCGCAGGAGTGTCACCTTGTCAATCGAGAGAAACAGCGTGGAGGTTGGACTGCTCTGTCAATGTAGGCCTCCGCTGATGGGCTCGTCAAAACACGAGCGACATTTTTTTTGCCAAAACGAACTGTATTAACTCATAGAAGAAGTCCATTTTTAGGGTTCCATACCCAAAGGGTAAAACGGGAACCCTATTACTAAGACTTCGCTGTCCGTCCGTCCGTCTGTCACCGGGCTTCGCAGATGATGTATTTATGTTGCCGCTATAACAACAAATACTGAAAAAACAGAAAAAAAAATATTTAAGGGGCATACAACAAACGTTTTTTTGCTCGTTTTTATAGATAATGGTACGGAACCCTTCGTGCGCGAGTCCGACTCGCACTTGGCCGGTTTTTCAACGAAACATCTATGATGACGTTTGAGTTATGACTCGTCGTTCTCACCAGAGAAATCTAATCTAAATTTATTGATATAGAGTACATTTTAAATAAAAGTTAAGCTAATACCCTCGCTCCAGTGGTTGCAGGGCGTATATCTATTGTGATGGAGACCTTGAGGTGGCTTTGTGATAGGACTTTGGAACTTTTCTAGGTGTGCAGACTTTAGTAGGTAGGTATTTATCTACTAGATCACCAAACTATATAATAACTAAGCCAGCGTGGTGGACTATGGCCCAAAAATCTTTCCCGTATTGAGGCAGACTGTGCCCGTTATAATGGCAATAGGCTCGCCCTCTATTACATTGGGACTATAATACATCGGCGAAGTGTGGGCGCACTGCCCACCTCTGCCTACCCCTCCGGGGAGCACAGGCGTGATGATGATGTATTAAAAAAATGTATTGTTTTTTTTGTTATTGACTCATTGAAGAAGTTCATTCTAAGTTTCTAAATATTAGTATTACGAAATTAAAATTCATAGAATTCATAATAGTTATAGATAATCGCGGTCGCCCACAAATCGGTAAACTTCCCTTTGTCACCGATTCCTTAACTCGAATATCGATTAAAGAAATCGATTCTTCATGTCCTCACCGTGATTTCAATACATAATCATGAGTCATGCGTAGGTTACGTGTTTATTTAAATGATTAATGCAGTTACGAAAATCGTTATTATGAATTGATTCTGTAATCGATCATTGTTAATACTTCGTTTGTGGCTCGTTAAGAATTAGTTTTTTTTCGTGTCGGTACATACAATAGCGTAGTGCAAAAAATTGTGTTAAAGGCTTGTTTCACCTTCTACGTTTAAGTGTCAATTAGCAATCTGACAGATGATGAAATACATTCAAATTTATTTCATGTCAGAAAAGGTAAGTCAAGTAAGAAAGTCGTCCGCCATCTTTTTCACCTCCATGAATTGCGAAAGTAACGACCAATTTGGCATTTTATTTCGACATAATGTTGAATTAGAGATTATGTCAATATTGAGAGAATTGGGCCCCTGTATTTTATCATTTCGTAAAAGAAGGTGAAAAATTAATTGATAAACGGTGAAACAAGCCTTTCTTTATCGTATTACAATAAATCACAAATGTAATAGGTATTTAAGTAGAAAATCGTCAAGCATTTCAAAATAAAAACACACTCAAACTTAAAAACGAACACACACAAAACAATGTAAACGAAATAGGGAACATTGAGCTATGTGTCAAACATTCCGAGCAATGCGACAGGCAACAAGTTGAGTAAAAATCGAGCGCCGATCGCGCTCGATCGAGTTGAGAATGCGGACCGAGTACCGACGTGTTCATTTACCACAACAATCGATTCTAAAATCGATTCGACAGTCGATCGCAATTAGCGAGAATGTAATAAAATTAGCATCGATTTAAATTTATTTGTGTTGGTATTTATTGATTGAAAGAGGTCTACCTAGAAGCACTTACGATACGTCATAAATAAGACTCAGAACACAAGTATAAATACATATGGAGGTTTATTTAATTCACTCATTAGCTTTATAATAATATAACAATGCTGTCAATTCCGTTATCACCAAATTACACGACTACAACTTCACACGGTCGTTTTATATGAGCGAGACAGCAATATAATTGAGTGTTGTCAAACATAGTATCGACATCATTGACTAAGAAAATTACGTAAAACGGAGAATCATGGTAGACCCCAGACTAAAATAAACAAATGAGCATCGGTCCGCATTCCGTTTTTAAATTGGAACTTCGTGCCTGTCAACTGATGGAGTCCTTGCGGCACCGAGGAGTGCGTGGACCAGAGTGACCTGATCTTGTTGAAGACCAGGCTGTGCCACGCAGCAGTCCTTGGTCCTTCTTCTGGCAATCCTGTTGGGTCGGCATATTCGTACATACTCTTACAAAGTACAGTTTCATTCAACGTGATGAAGAAATACCTTATTTAATCTCGCGAAGTGTTTACGAGGTACACCTCATTTGAGGTTCGCTTACTTAGTTTACTCATTCCAAAGACTCACTCGCTTGCGACACGATTAAAACTTCTCTTTGCAACTTTTACATGAGACGTGAGGAGAAAGTGAGTGAGGCGGGTCAATGTTGTAATTCGAGTGACTCGTTCAATTTGCCAACATGAAGGCCTCAAATGAGTCGACTCATTAGTGAGTCACACATTTATTATTCAATGCACCATCCTATTTACACACAGTGGTGTTAGCACGCATGTCAAGAAAAGACCTCTGTCACGGATTTGGTCGGTCGCTCTCTGTCTTATTTCAGACGAGAGAAAGAGATATAATCAACATATTCTGTGACATAAGTCTAGTCTTGGCGCACATGCTGCAGCTACTGAAGATTAAATAAGAATAGCTAGGGCCTTACCTTTATCTTCTTAGTAATATTTTTTTTGTATGACAGGTTCGTGATACAAAATCAAAATAATTAGCTTTCGGATGTGATGTTACTGTCTGAAGACATTTCTCTTTCACATATTTTTAACGCTTTGAGCTAAATTGAACATTAGTTTAATTTTGTCAGACGTAGAGCAACGGAAGTGCGTCCACCAAGTCGAATTAAAATGCCAATGTTTATATTTACAGAAATCATTAATCGTAATGTTAACATCAATAATAACGATATTTCACAGTTGTCAACCGAGACGGTATTGATAGAAATGTTTCGTAGTGACAGATTAGGTACGAGCATGGAGGCTCAAAATGGCCACAATGAAACGCGTATTGCGTTTCAATTACTCAAGAAATCCAGTGGGCCAGTGTGATATAATTAATGGAAATGGAAAATGTAATAGATACAGTTGGGCCGGTCTGTCTGCGCGTGCGCCGGTCGGTTGCAAAAGGATTAAGGCCGAATACCCAACAACAGTAATGCCATTTGATAGCTTAGTAACTTCATGATTAATGTTATACTCCTTAAACTGGCTTTCCGAAGTATCCAGATTAGCTGATTAGATTTATATGTAGTCTAAATTGGGTTCATGATTGTTCTATATGACAGATACAATAACTTTGGAACAAGAAAACAATGGTCATTAGGTACTTAATTACAAAAAAAAACTCCTAATGGAAAATCGGCATATACATTTAATATAAGAAGTGTCTGCGATTGCCAGGTTCCAGCCAGCCTTTAGAGGTTCAAAGATTTACAGCTACTCTTTCTATTTAAGCCTTACTACAATGTGTCCCTAACCTAATCAATAAACTACAACCCAAGAACCGGTCCTCTAAGGACCCCTACGTACATCCGGCGGAGCTGCGTGGGCGCAAGTCGCAACTGTCACTCAGCTGTTATTTACTGCGACCCGCATCCTCGCAATTTTCGTAAACCATTGAGAAAGCGAGAGGTGCTTTATGAATGAGAGGACTATACCCAAGAAGGTATCAATGGAGTGCGTGCAATGCGCTTGCGCAGTATGAGGGCTCAAATATGCTAATACCGTAACACGGTTTGATATTTATCCGAAACCATTAAATGGTAGGAATAAGAAAACTTGTTTATGTCTAAATGCGTTTCTCTTTCCATATTGGGTCTAAGTTGGCTTCGTCTGTGTATGCCCCGCGTAAAGGTCAGCATGGGTATACCTTATTTTTGTTCCTTGCTTATTAGAAAGCTTTATACAAAGCTTGATATCAACTGGCCCTAATCGTGGATCATTGCTATATTTATTTTCAGTCTCTAACAAATGTTAAACCGTACGTTAATGGAAGGAATCCATCACCCTGAATGCAGCTGAAATAAAAACAAAGCATGCAAATACCAACTCACCAGACAACGGCACATGATTATCATGCGAATGACGTCCTCTCTGTCCGAATGGACTCCTCAAGGACTTTGGGCTAAGGAAGAATCTTCTTCTCGTGTGTGGTGGGGTGGGACAGCTCTGCGCTAAGTTGCTTGGCTGCTTCGGAGGTTTCGGAAGTCGCAGCGGTGACTGCCAATCGGCATCCTGCCGCTGCGGCGAGGGTGTGTACCTCTCCATCACTGGCCTCCTCCCCTGACCTTGACTCCTGGCGCAGGTAGGACACGCTTCGTTCCTGAACATGCAGGAGTAGCAGCGCTCGTGTCCGCAAGTGTCGATTAGTTTTCGCTTTTTGCCTTTATCAAATGGCATGTTACAGCTTGGACATGTAGTTCCACCAGTTTCGCTCTCCAACAGTTGCCTTATTGCCGCCAAGTCTGCAATAAAATAAAGGAGTTTAGTATCTTATTACGCTTACTTTTGAAGGAGCACAGCTTTAGAACCAAATACCGTCAACTATAAAAATGTAAGTTCACTTAGCACTTTCAAATCAAAACTGGCACAACATATCGTTGATAAATACTCTTGAATCTGCACTGAAAATACTGAAAGTGTTAAGGGGGCAAAGCGAAAATCGAACGACAGCTGTAATTACTACAAAGTAAAATCTGTTCTCATGTAAGTGGCAATTTATCTTTTATGAGAAAAAAATATTTTTAAACATTTAAATACATTTTACAAATATCCCTAGACAACACATACTTGTACGATATCAAGCTACGTTTGTGAAATGGGTACCAGATGGACTGGGACTGGGTACCAGTCACACCCAGAGCGGGGCAAATTCCAAAAGGGTAATTTCCAAGGTTTGCGACTGGCTGGAATAGAACCCGCAATCAACCCGCAATTAACCAAGGCGGGTTGATTGCGGCTGAGTGGCATACGCTAAAACCTAGCCGTCGTCATAACTAAGCCAATCAAGTCAATTTATCATAATTATTATATTTTAGAATTAGACTCTTAATAATACATCATGTCATAAATATTAAATTTGGGATAGATTTTTTGAATTTATGGAAATACCATTCATTATATTAAATAACTGTGTTTATCTAACAGCAATATTTACATGGAATTTTAATTCTGTTTTGATTACAACACTTTATCCATTTAGTATGCGTCGTGGACGCGGTCCGCCGTGTTTACTAATCGATTTAAACATTAACGAGGCTTGAAGTGTTCCTGTGAAGGATAGTAATACAATTTGAGGACAGTTATAATCAATAATAGTGAATGTTGGATGTTTGAAGTTTAGAATTTAAATTAGTGCTTAGAACGTCTAATGGATACTTGGAACCAAATGTCCACATTTCATTGAAAAATGAGCTTTTTCGATTAATCAATAAAGATCGTTTTGGTTTAAGCAAAAAAAAAATACGCTCGCGTTTTGACGCCGTAGCGTGCCCGGGGCTTAGTCTTATTTAAAATCCATTTTATAAATAAACAAACTGATTTATCATATGGATGGTGTTGTAACTTCTGAAAAAGTCGAACGAAATTTAAATCAACACTTTCAAATAAAATATTTGTAAATATGTCTGACGCAGTAATTAAACACCAATGTCACTTCACGGGTCGAGGTGAGAGGGTATTTTCATCTCACTCTATCGTGCATAAGCCTGAGCATACGGGCGCCAGCGAATTCACTTGACTATTTACGGAATTGTTCCCTGTGTTAGTATACATAAAGATTAAATATCTGTGACAAAAACATGGAGACCATACGAATGAATTTGCTCAGTTCATATCGAGGCGTGAAATGAAAGGCTATTTGACTCAAACGACACTTTGGGTGATATTGACTTTTATACATATTTGGAATAAGCGATTTTTTCTGCGTCGAATGAGTATGCTCTCCTGTAAAGTTAAATAGCCCATCACCTTCGACATATTACCTTCCATTGAAAAATGTGCCTCTTCTAACAGTTAATACGGTACGTTTTGGTGTTGTCATAAAATTTGGTGGCACCGATTATTGACAATGACAGTTGCATTTCTATCTTGTTTCTATAAAACTGATCACATTCATCATCTCATCTTGATGCGCCATGATTAAAGGTATGTGTAATTGCCACTCATAATAAAATACGTCTTTTCTTCTTTATTTCTATCATATAAGTATTACTATTTAGCATCGAGATATTCTTAAGTTATTTACAACTAGCGGCCCGTCCCGGCTTTGCACGCTTTTATAATATGGCCTATGTTACTCAGTGATAATGTACCTTTCTAACGGCGAAATATTTTTTGAAATCAGTCCAGAAGTTTTTAAGTTTATTATTTTCATACAAAAATACAAATCTTTCCTCTTTATAATATTAGTATAGATATATTATAATCCCTCTAATGTAGACATGGGTTTACGTGGGCGCATTCATTGCCTCGACGAATGACATTACGAGAAGATAGACCGCCGCATGCGCATACCACGAGATGTTTTACAATCTTTTATTTTTTCCTCTTGCAATACCTTCGAGTTTATTGGCATACAATTTGCTTTTCAGTGTTCCGCACTTTAAAAGGCACGCAATCTACTTCGTTGAGATAGAATTTAAAAGAATAAGATGAGGAGTGACTGCTTCTGCTATTAGTATTCTGAAAGAGTCAAGTAATTAATAGCAATGACAAATTCAATAAATACTACTACCACTACAGCCCTTATAACGTCCCACTGCTGGGTGCGGGCCTCCCCTCAATGCGAGGGGGATTCGGGTCATAGTCCACCACGCTGGCCCAGTGCGGTTGGCAGACTTCACACATCTATCGAAAACTAGTCAAGTTCTCTCAGACGTGCAGGTTTCCTCACGATGTTTTCCTTCACCGTTACATAGCAAGTGATAATCTGGGATGAAAATGAGATTCGCACATAAATCCCAGAGTTGCGAGCCGGGGTTTGAACCTGCACACTTCGATTGCAAGGCGTGCGTTCGACCACTCGGCTACCACTGCTTCTGACTGCCCCTTCGGGAAATCCAATGGTGTATTTGATGTATAATTAAAATTCGATGCTAATAACGATGGCAAATGAGTCCACGCATTTATGAGATATACACGCAATTGTTCTATGTAAAGATAAATAAATATTGCCAGACCTCACATTCTCATCGTATGATCCCAAACTAAGCAAAGCTTGTACTATGGGTACCGTACAATGGACTGGGGGCGATCCCAGTTATACCCAGACCAGGGTAACTGCCGAAAAGGCCATTCCGAAATTTGCTATTGGCGGAATCGACCCTGCAACTACCCGGTTCAGTGAGCCTATCCTCAGATAACTAGAAGAACCCGTCGTCAAAGAAGAAGTCCCATATTTAAACGACAACACAGACAGTTGACAACGTGTCATACCTTTTTAGTGGTTATGCCTACCCGAAGGCGCCATAACCGCTTTCCATTCGTGACCTTTCCGAAAAATACTTCCTGCGTGTTGAAACAGGGTTGAAACTTGTTTATGATGTGACGGTGGTTAATGAAGCCTGTTAAAAGTAATGTATGAGGTTTGGGAGCGAGGGCATGATATAATGACTATATTTTTCCTAGTATAAATGGAAGTAATAATTATATCAACGAAAGTTGTGAATGTATCGTATTAATAACAGCAAATTCATGGCCAAAGTACGAACCTGTATTTTTCGATGGATTAGGCACAGGTGCACTGCAGTACACCCACACTTTACTAGTGTTTTTATTGAACAAAACAATACCATCTGATTTTTTATATGTTTGCTAATCTGCTGTTTTATTTCAAGTAAAAACGAACTCAGATTAAATAAGCCCACGGTGACTTGATACGTTAATTTTTTATCAACAAAAAATCAATTAATGTAAAAAAAAAAAAACTTTTATTTAATTGCCCTTAGTTTTCGTGTTCTCCTCAGCAAGCCCTTTCATTTGCTACCCATACTGCGGTAGTGCAGAAAAAGTAACTATAACGCCTTCTTGGATTATCCGCCATATTGGAATTAGAATGACGTCACTTAGCGAAGCATGCATTGTCATCCAAATTAAGCGTGTATACCAAATTTCAGCTCAATCGGTTAAAGATAATTGATTTAAAATTCAGTTGCAAGATTCCACCCGGACATACATACATTGCAAGTTAATATAAAGCTTGTAAAAGTCGGTTAAAAATGGTAATGCATGGTCTTTCGAGTTTTACATTTCTCCAATGTAAAAAATCCGGATATATCGCATCAATCACCGTTCCAAATAAATCGCTAACTAATTTAACATAATTTTTAATGTCGCGCAATTAAGGTCGCCCATTTATTTTATTCTTAGCATCATCAGTTTAAAAGCAATGACCGATAAACATACTGATGATATTTACACAGAACACTGTAAAATATATATTTGCATATTTACAATGTCGATCTTTACAACTATGCTTAGGGACATAACTAACCCTAACAGTATCTGTGGTTATAGTTATTTAAAATTTTAATAAGCAATCAACATTCAGGATGATCTACACCATAATCTTCACAATCTACAGATTAGGATGATCACAAAACTAATTAAAACTACTCCGATTAAAATCTACTCTAATCGAAACCAATTTTATTTTAAAACTGGGCGCCATCCGACGCCATAAATCTTCAGACCTAGACTTATTAATGGCTCTGATAACAGTAATTATTGTCATGCATTATCAGTTTATTTAAAAGCCGACGTGTTAACATTAACATATCGGATTACTTAGTTTTTCTAAGTTGTTTCAGTAGGCTATGGAGCGAGTAGAATATTGAGAAGACTAAAATACTCTACAGCGGGGTTAATGTGCATGTCAAGAGTAGACCTTTGTCATAGATTTGCTCGCTCGCTCTCTGTCTTATTTCATACGAGGGAAAGAGACAAGATCAACCTATTCCGTGATATAAGTCTAGTCTTCTACTGCGACAGGCTTATCTCTTAAATTGAGAAGGGAACAAGAGAAGATTCTATCTGCAAATTAAGTTCAATAGCCATACTTTTCAATGACGTTTGGAAGTGGTTTGAGCATAGCCCGCTCGACTCACTAAACCCAGTCGTTGCGTGTTCGATTCTCGTCAGTGGAAAATTTCGGAAATGGCATTTCAGGAATCGGCCTGGTTTGGGTGTAACCGCGATCACTTGGAGTCTATTTTATAGTATCCATAGTACAAGCTTTGGGATCATATATGAGTACCTGTTGTCTGGCGAAGTTTTGTATTCTCTGTGTTCTTTGTATCTTTGTTGAATAAATGTTTTTCTTTATTTCTTTTCTATGTAATCCACATTGCTCTACCATGCTTTACACTTTTCATACTTAAGTTCTGACTGAGAATACTTAAGCGCTATCTCTCTGGTTTATTTAACTCTTATAGATTACTCTCAGTCTCTAAATCTTTCCCTATTATGAAATTCTCTTTGGGCACATCGTAATACATGGTTACACATATAATACGATTAGTATAGTAGCTCGCACGTATCTATATACTATGCTATTCAAATGAGAATAGGATCGACTTTGCGCCATATTGCGACGTAAAAAAACTAATTATGACTTTAAATAATTACATATTATATTAAGACAATTTACTATTAATTCAATCTTTTTATTTAATTTTGATGTAAGACTATTATTATTGATATGCAAATATTTTTTTTGCAAACCATACTTAATACTTTTCAAGTGACAAATAGAGGTTATTGACATTCCTATTCTTATTTGGATCGCATTGTACATACATACACTCACGACTGTAGTCCGTGGGGTAGGCAGAGGCTACTGATTTCAACATGGTACAACCCTGACATACCTCTTTCGTTTCGTATCGTTGTAGTTTCGTATTTGAAATATTGTTCAAAGGCATCATATAGTACAGGGTCTCATGTCTAGCAAACTCTGACTGGTAAAAAATCATTTGCAGCCATCGTCACCACTTTATATTTACCGTCGCCGCTACTGACCTTGCAAGGGAATTCATACCTTATTTCTCGCGCTGTAAGACTGTATGGAACTATTAAGGTCGTTCTAGCGATGGTGAACTTAACTTTGTTTTTTGCGTCCGAACGGGTTTTGGGTCACGCGTCAGTGGGAATATTAAAGGGCCCCGCCACACTAGGGCGTCAAAATGGGCGCGTCTATATTTCTTAAAATAAGCTGACCCATGCGAAAAGTTCATTCTTCAATGAAATGAGATTCACAGCGCGAGCGAAAGCAGAAATCCAATTTTTAGGGTTCCGTACCCAAAGGGTAAAACGGGAACCCTATTATTAAGTTACTTCGCTGTCCGTCCGTCGGTCCGTCCGTCCGTCCGTCTGTCCGTCTGTCACCAGGCTGTATCTCATGGACCGTGATAGTTAGACAGTTTAAATTTTCACAGATGATTTATTTCTGTTGCCGCTATAACAACAAATACTAAAAAACAGAATAAAATAAATATTTAAAGGGGGCTCTCATACAACAAATATGATTTTTTTGCCGTTTTTATAGATAGTGATACCTTCGTGCGCGAGTTCGACTCGCACTTGGCCGGTTTTTTTTTATGTATATTGACATAGACCTCGCTTTGTTGTTGGCAGAAAATTTGACGCCCGGCTTTGACGCCCCAGTGTGCAAGAGGGATTTAAAGTAATTTTCGTTAAGAGAACTCATCAATTTCCAGTCGTTAACAATTTTTTTGTTGCGGAGCGTCTATTACAGGCAGACGGCGTCATTATATTCGTGTTTTGTTGTCTGATGGCTCTTCAGTCTCGTGACTACAAATTCTTCGGTTTTGAGGTTATTCACATGACCGGTTACCTTTGCTATTGGCTGTTTCATTACTATTCTCGATACAATTTAAAAAAATGCAAAATAACTGGTGGGGTGAAAGGCAAATTGATTTAAGCGACATTTTTACTTAACAGAAGAGCATGCTCATTCGACGCAGAAACATTAGCTGATTCCAAATATGTATATAAGTCAATATCGCCCAAAAGTGTCGGTTAAGTCAAATTGCATTACACCCCTCGATAATATGAATGAACCGCCAAAGAAAACTAAATAAAAAAATAACCGCTAATGAAAACGAAATAAAAAAAAAAAACCATCTGTCCGTCTAACAGGTGAACTCCCAAACGGCTACGTCCCATGTCTTAATATTTTTTCTTTTAGGTATACATAATAAAATGAAATAAGATAAGGAATGGCTGCACCCGCAATCAATAATATCATTAATAGTTTTAATAAATACGCATGAACGATGAAGGAAAACATTGTGAGGAAACCTGCACGTCTATAGAAGGGCGTGTGAAGTCCACCAACCCGCACTGGGCCAGCGTGGTGGAATATGGCCCAAATTTAGGGCATCTACGCTCCCTCGAATTTAGGTTCGCCCCCTATTACATTTGGACCAAAATACATCGGCGAAGTGTGGGCACACTGCAGTGCACCTCTGCCTACCCCTTCAGGGAATACAGGCGTGATGATGATGTAGGTATGATGTATACATTTATGCGCATTATAATTAAAATGTGTGATCAATGTGGGCAAAATGGCGGAAGATTTTTTACATAAAAATAAACAAGCAACATGTTTCAAAATGGCTAACATTCATTTGTTTAGTAGAAAAACATCTCTGAACATATCTAACAAAAGCAACGCGATTTCACAAATCCAAAATGTAAATAAAACAAAACCTTATCCCAAACGTAAAGAGAACTATAATTGTTTGTGCAACCAATTTGCAGCTAAAATATTTACATATCCCGCACAGGAAACGAAAGATATAATAGTTACCGCCAATGGATGTTTGTGCCGTTAGAGTTTTCGCTTTTTAACCGACTTCCAAAAAGGAGGAGGTTCTCAATTCGGCCGGTACTTTTTTTTTAATGTATGTACACCGATTACGCTGCGAGTTATGATCCGATTTACGTGATTCTTTTTTTGTTTGATGCGAAATAGATGCCATTTGGTCCCATAAAAATTTAAAATTGTACGGCCAAGCAGTTTTCATTTTACGATCATTTTTATATAACTCTCAAATGGAAAAGTTCAAGACATAGTTCGACAAGTTGGAGACGATAGACAAAGTTGGAGTAAATAAGAAATAACAGAGAGTTTTAAATAAGAAAAGCAGTGGTAGCCCAGTTGGTAGAACGCACGCTTAGGCCCGCACCACAAGGATTTTATGATCACATTTCATGTGCGAATGTCATTTTCAATAATGATTACTACTTGCTGAACCTGCATGTCTATAGAAAGGCGTGTGAAGTACACCAACCCGCACTGGGCCAGTGTGGTGGACTATAGCCCAAGAATCTCCCTCGTATTGAGGGAGAATGTGCTCGGTATAATGGCAATAGGCTCGCCCCCTATTACATTGGGACCAAAATACATCGGCGAAGTGTGGGCGCACTGCATTGCACCTCTGCCTATACCTTCGGGGAATACAGGCGTGATGATGTATTATATTTATTTACTAAAAAGCTGTTATTTTGACATATATTTGTTTGCATAGATTCGTTTCTAGTTCAAATGTAATTTAGTTAATATCAATATTTTAATACTAGCATGCCATGTAGAGAGGATGAATGAAAGTAGACTGACGAAAGAAATATACCAGGCAAACGTGAGTGGAAATGTCGGAAAAAGGCGCCTGAGGAGGACCTTTCACGACCAGATTAACGGTCTCTTCCAGAAAGGTCAAGTCCGTAGCACCCTCAACCGACGGAAGTGCATGAAAAGATGTATGGCTGTTGATGAAGCGAAAGAGGTATGTCAGGATCGCAGCATATGGCAAACGGTAGTCTCTGCCTACCCCCATGGGATACAGGCGTGAGTATATGTATGTATGTATGTAATACTAGCATTTACAATGAGCTCACAACTATTTGTATAATTACGTTAATTACATCCTTTACCGCAAGTCTCAATCCGCTGTCCGGTTAATTAATGTTCACGTTGAATTAATTGCATCTAATTAGCGTGTGGATGTCATAACGATGGTTAGTCATCACACTGATGATGATGATGTGGAGTATGGCTCAATTTAAACCCGTAATCATCGCGCGGCCGGTATTGCCGTGTCAATAGAGCCTAATTACAATTGTACAAACTTCAATATATCGAATCTTTGGAATTGTGGGGACCCTTTTTGAAATTTTTGGATTTTGACTTTGAATCATAACTGGCCCGGTGCGGGTTGGTGAACTTCACACGCCTTTCTATAGACGTGCAGGTTTCCTCACGATGTTTTCCTTCACCATTTTTTAGCAAGTGATAATCTCGGATGAAAATGAGATTCGCACATAAAGCCAGAGGTGCGGGCCGGGGTTTGAACCTGCGCACTTTGATTGCAAAGCGTGCGTTCGACCACTCGGCTACCACTGGTTTTGGATTTTTAACACTTCTGTAAATGTGAAAATTCTCTTTTTATTAGAGGGTAAGCCAATGGTAATTACAAGAATGATTAACTTAAGGGTTTCATTAAATATAGTTTAGCCCATTGGAAAGGGTAAGTTAAGCTATGACAGTAAGACCATTATACCAAGTATTATTGTGAGTTGATTAAACAATATATTCTATAACTCACGAACGTGGTCGACTGTCTCCTGACTCACTGGTACCTAAACAAGAAATGTCATTGTCAATACCGTTTAAGAAATAATGTTAGTATAAGTAGCTTCTTTAACTCAGTACATATAAGGTTGAAATTGGTTATAAATGTTATACATAATGATTAACTAATTCATTGTTTAATTTGAAATGGGAATAGTGTATATTCTCTTGTCACAATTCAAATAAGATTTAAAATTGTTAGTCAAATCCAATTTAAAAAAAATAGAACATCCAAGAAAATCTTGGTACTTGATATTAATGGTATTGTTATGTTCATTCATTACTGCAGTTTGAGTAAATATAAAAGGCTCCATGTAACATGATCCTTGTTGGCGTATTAACTTGAAGTTAGGGTCCAGTTGACCACTGTTTATTATCTTGTTTTATTAACATTTTCACACAAAACATATTTGCCGTAATCCAAAAAAACGATATTTCGTTTTTTGTATCATTTTCATCAATCAAAAACATCCTGCGTCAATTGGTCTAGATCTCCTACTTTTAGGACAAAAAAAAAGACTAACGACGTCAGTATATTGAACAAAACTTGTTTTAACTTTGCTGTAAGCCTCCAACAACCGGTGGTATTTATGATTTCCCGGCTTACAGCAAAAGTAAGTCACAGTAAATATTTTCTTACGTCGTTATGTTCAAAGCCATTATGTTTCTAATGAACTTAGACTAGTTAGCAATATAAATTGTGCCTACATTGGCACTATAAAACAAGTCCTTATAACAATAAAACATAATGAAAGACAAAGTTCAGTCATAACTCCTATATGTAGGACAAGTACGCAATGACAACAAGTGACTATACGAACCAGTGAACGCGAGTCAACCATGAACAACTGCACTTATATTAAATTTCATGTTTTCCATGTTCATGTTTCAACTGTTTAGATGTAACGATAACGTGTGTCGGGTGGTAAGTTATATTAAAACAAGATTTCTTATATCGCTATCATCGGTCATTAAGTTTGAGTTGCCCTACTGATATTTATGTACCATGTCACAGACTAGGCAAATAGATGAAGAATCTCAACACAAGTTACCTTATACGGAATATGCAAATAGGTAAAATCTTGATGACATCAAAAATATTGCCGTTATGCTCATACATAAGTGCCATGAGAAGGACAACAATACGTCTAATTTATTGCCAACAAACTTTGAACTTTAAACTAGAGATATGTCCCTCAATCATGAGTCGACTCATTTGAGGTCTTCATATTAGCAAATCGAATGAGTTACCCGAAGCGCCTCACTCGTTCACTTCCTCCTGACATCCCATGCTAAAGGCGCAGATAAAATTTTTAATCGTGTCGACAGTGACTCGAAAGTAAATACGCGCTCGAGTACGCCTCACATCAAATGAGGTGAACCTTGTGAGTGATGCAAAATGAGGTACTCCCTCATCCTCAAACAAAATACACACATAGAGCCATGAATACATATAATACTATATTATATTATAGTGCTACTTGCGAGGACTGGTCCAACCATTTTCCATTTTCCTCTTAATGACTTATCATCTACTCTCCCATACTGCGTTAAAGGCATCATACCAAAGCAATTATTTCTATAACCATCTGTGGTTTAGAATAATCCCTTCATTGTAAATGGGAGTAGACGCACCTTACTGTACTAGCTTCCTAAGCGTAAAGACTATATTTGTATTTAATATTAGACTGCCTTGAGTATAATTATTCTATAGTATTGTGGCAAAGGTGCTGTCTGCTCTCATGGCATTGCTGCTCCTGAGAATGTATTACTCGCAATTATCATTTTGAAAAGAGTAACCATTGAGTTTCTTACCGGCTCTTCTCAGTGGAAGCAGCATTCCGAACAGGTGGTAGAGTCTGACTATTTGTATGTGATTTTTGGCCTACACGAATAAAAAAAAAAAGATTTTGATTTTATAACAAAAACCTAGTCCCGAATATTCCCAGATTTAATTTATGGTTATTCACATTGTAAGGTCCAAATATTATTTCTCAAGCTACTGAACTATACATGTATATTCAATAGCATACTTTATAACAACCTGAGCGTATATTGTCAATACTTAAGTGAGGTTTTATAAGAAGTTGACACCGCGTGGGTTGGACAGTGTCGCTCAATGAAGTGCATTTTGGAATGCATCGGTTTTTGAAGCCTCGTTTCAATGCGTTAAGTTGTTTAAGAGATAATAGAAGAGAAGTCACCGTCTAGTAATATTTATTTTATAACCTTCCTTCTGTATATAAAACATAGCATAGTGTAGTAAGTATAATACAATCAAGCCATTGCTACACGTATGCAATTTACTAAGATTGTATCATGTTATTTGATATCCAATGTTATTTTATGTGACCATAAATTCATACGGTTGATTTCAATGTTTATAGGTGTACTGTAAGGTGGTAATGTAAAATTATTAACGATGCTAATCCGTTTGGCAATAACTAATGCAGGATGTGAAAAATGAATCGTTGTAGTAAGAGGATTGATTAGTTTTGTTATTACGGAGCCGTAGCAGTCGTTGGGAGCGTCACTTACAAATATTTTTATGTGTACGAACAGTTTTGTCTGTCTCGTTAAAAAAATTATGGTCCATCCACCTAGTATTAAGCAGCGTAACTAGTTTTTTTGGAAATACCTTAACTAACTGATAGGCGAGCATTAACTCATAGACAAAGCACATTTTTCAACGAAATGTCATCGATGACGCGGGTGACTTTATTTACGTGGTCGGTTCACAAAGATTACTTGCGTCACAAATATTTAATCTTTATGTATATGGAAACAGAGTACATTTTCAAAAAAAAGTTAATTGAATTCACTCTTCTCTGAATGTTTCAAGCGACAAGTCTAAGTTGTTCCATTACTGGCATCGTTCAAACACAGCATCAAAGCTTTGAAACGTGGGAATGCACACGTTAATTGACAAAATTTGGTTTTGTACAAATTAGTTGCGTTAAAAAAAATGTTGACCATTTGTGGTATAGCTTAATTTGTGATGGTATAGGTTATCCGTGTTCCAGTGGTCCAATTAGGGAGATTTTTTAAGAGAAAGGCAATGTTTGGACGCTCTGTAAGGCAGTTCAATATTTTGTTTCCGATAATAGTATGTACCATTCCTTTAAAAGAAGTAAAGTGATTTTAAATCAAGATAAATATCGTAGGCTATTTAATTCATGGGCTACCATTACTTAACCCAAATTCTCTCATGGATTGGAAAGGCACAAGACCTAGAAATTATTTGGAATACTTAAAATTCATGGTCTCCCTTTTATTTCTGACACTATGTTATGTAGCAAAAAATAATCCTTGTGATGAAGCCTTTCGATCGGTATGATAAAACTACAGGGTGATTATTTTTCAAGTGTAACGGGTTCGATTCCCGGTTCAACCATGTAATTATTTAAATATCTATGAATGCGGTTTAAATTGTTTTTTAAATTCAAATAATGTATTCTTTCAGTAAAATGTTCCATTTACAATATTCAAGGTACTTTCCCTCCATGTGGCATATGAGACGCCCTGTATTATGTATTATAAAGTATGTAACTAAAATATTTTTTTTACAAATTAATTTATGGCAAGAGTATGACAGCAAATTTTTTAGTGCTGCCAAATTTTATTTGATTCGTAGTTAGTGCACTTACAATAAAATTTGGATCATTAGCCATTCACTCACGTCCTCACCTGTAGGTAAAATCATTAATGAATGGTCATTGTATTCCTAAGAAAGAATAATTAGTGTCTATAACACTTGCGTGTCGTTACAGATTGACAAAGTATAAATTAACTCGATGGCCTAACCTACTTATCTCAAACTTTGTGTGCTGTGTCCTACTCTACCTCGGCCAGTACAAATACAGTATTATTATGACACTACATTTTAATAACTCAAAGTTACTACCAGTAGTAAACCGGTGAAAGTGGTGCGGAACCTGTCCGCTTAATAGCGCATAGGTATAACTCTATACCTGAATCGGCGCCCGTAACTCCTTGTCTCTATGCCTTACGTCGTGACTGTCTCACGAATGCAATCGATTAAGAATCGATTGTACTATGTTAACTCGATACAGACATATTTAAAAAGCGATTATAACTCTTGATGTAGCCATTCGAATTTCAAACTGTGTGTTCTTATTTTGAACACCGATTCTCACTTGGTGGAGTTTTTGTGAGTAAAGTCCTGCACCGTCGAAACTCAAGTGAAACTCTAGTAGCCGATAGAAAAAGCATATTTTTAGACAAAATGACATCGATGATGTGAAAGAATTATGATATTTAACCGACGAAAAAAATGGAGGAGGTTCTCAATTCGACGCGTATATTTTTTGTTTTTACCACATAAATTCAAACTTTACGTATATTAACATAAGAGTTTATTTCCAAGAAAGCTTAAGTTATTCAACCTGCTTTGTGTTAGATTAACGGCCTACGTACTAAATATCACAGGCATTGACAGTGAATACGTTTCCATAAGTTGAATATTTAGATTTAATAAAAAAAACTCATTATTTCGAGTAGATGTGGTAATTATTTTAAACCAGCTCTATTCCCAGAAGATTTCAATCTAACGGCAGATCGTGACGACAAATTCGTACTGTCTGCACGAAACGTTGCATCATTGGGACATCTCTACGGGTTTCAGTGCGAAATAAAACTAAATAGTAAAAGGTTATAAGGTATATTATTGTGTACAAGAAAAACCATGCATAGTCAAATTGATGAACTTACCGTGTATTACGGATATGGGGTATTTATTTTAATGAAAAGTCTTTGAAAGACTTACCCCATTAGAATATTATTATTGAGTCACAGTCAATCCCAAAGTGTTTGTGTGTAAAAA
This sequence comes from Ptilodon capucinus, assembly GCA_914767695.1. Classification (NCBI taxonomy): domain Eukaryota; kingdom Metazoa; phylum Arthropoda; class Insecta; order Lepidoptera; family Notodontidae; genus Ptilodon; species Ptilodon capucinus. The sequence goes on along the minus strand of OU611816.1, from coordinate 10,973,698 downwards.
TATGACTTGTAAAAGTATTTAATGACTATTTAATTTGAAAATTCTATACATTCGAGGGTACAAGGATGTATAGATGTTTTAAATGTTTTAAGTATTTTATATACTTACCATAAATATGTGGAGGTTTAAATTGTTGTTTTAATTTACTAATAGATAATACTTTCTTTTTGTCACATCAAATATAAATTAGTAAATTTTACTCAATTATAAAAATACTATAATCTTTAAATCCCATCTATTCTTTTCTAGTATTGTGACAAAGGTGCTGTCTGCTCTCATGACATTGTTGCTCCTGAGAATGTATTACTCGCAATAATTATCATTTTAAAAAGAGTAACCATTGAGTTTCTTACCGGCTCTTCTCAGTGGAAGCAGCATTCCGAACCGGTGGTAGAATCTGACTATTTGTAAGTGCTTTTTGGTCTACACGAATAAAAAATAATGATTTTGATTTTTTGATAATGTAGTACCCAAGATTCGATTTATTTGTGTAGTTCATATAAATGTCGAAAGATTACTTGCACTTTGATATATTTACATCATCACGCCTGTATTCCCCGAAGGGGTAGGCAGAGGTGCACTGTAGTGCGCCCACACTTCGCCGATGTATTTTGGTCCCAATGTAATAGGGGGCGAGCCTATTGCCATTATACCGGGCATATTCCCCTCAATACGAGGGAGATTTGGGCCATAGTCCACCACGCTGGCCCAGTGAGGGTTGGTGAACTTCATACGCCTTTCTATAGACGTGCAGGTTTCCTCACGATGTTTTCCTGGTGGTAATTCCTTCAGCAGGTGGTAGGAGAATTATCTCAGAGGTGCGGGCCTGGGGTTTGAACTTGCACCCCTTACGTTCAAGGCGGTCGTTCTTGGCCACGAGGATAACACTGCTTATATTACTGCTTATATATATTTGCACTTATAACATTTAAACGACTTCAGTTAAAAAGTAAACAAAAAAATATCAGCTTACATATACTACCCAATTAGGTACCTACCAACGGATAGTAATCAATTATTTTATTACCATTAAGTAGGTAATGCATTTGACTATGCGGAAGTCTGACGTCATAAAGCCCTGCTCCCACAGGCGCGTCCAAACACGCGCGTCCAAACACGTGCGTCCGATTTTTGCCAATAACAAAATGAACTGTATTAACTCATTTAAGAAGCGCATTTTGCAACAAAATGTACAGATGCCGCCAGATATGTTTTACACTTAGTCGCGTTTCTTGTATTACAGAAATGTAAACTTTATGTATGAGACATAGAGTATATTTTCTTAATTATGGGAAGTGTTATAATATGAGTCAAATCAAACCCAATTCTTATAAATACATTAATTGTAGATCATTAATAGTTCATCGGGTCAACTAATAAAAAAATACTAAATAAAAAAAACTAAATAAAAAAATATCGCCAGACAACAAATACTCATCGTATGACCCCAAACTAAGCCTAAGGGTATCATACAATGGTACAAGCTTTGCTTAGTTTGGGTTATATTTCAAAAAACGTCAATCGAATTCGTTCGCCCTTGTGGATGCAGGACGTAATGTTTAATTACTTAACGGCGACGCAGTGATTGGTGGTCGATTGCAGCCATGGTTTGATACAATGATTGACATAATCGATCAATCAATCGATTGGACTCGATACTCGAAAGCTCTGTGCATTGCTGTTAATTGCAATTGTGAGCAATTACATTTAAATTATATTGTAAACATGTTTACAAATAAAAAAAAATAATGTTAAAAAACTTTTTAAGAACATGCGTTTATTAAATTACCCTTAGTTTTCGTGTTCTCCTCGGCCAGCCTTTTCATTTGATACCCATACTGTGGTAGCGCAGATAAAATAACTATTCCGCCATCTTGGATGATCCGCCATATTGGAATTACAAAGACGTTACATAGCTAAGCATGCATTGTCATCCAAAATAAGCGTGTATACCAAATTTCATCTCAATCGGTTAAAGATAACTGATTTAAAATTGAGTTGCAAGATTCCACCCGGACAAACATTGCAAGTTAATATAAAGCTTGTAATAATAAAAATACATGTCAATTTTATAGCACATAATTATAATACATCATCACGCCTGTCTTCCCCGAAGTTGTAGGCAGAGGTGCAGTGCTGTGCACCCATACTTGGCGTATATATTTTTGTGCCAACGTTATAGACGGCAAGCCTACTGCCATTATACCAGGCACATTCCCCCTCAATATATGGGAGAATATAGCCATAGTCCACCACGCTGGCCCAGTGTGGGTTGATGATACATTGAGACCAAAACTGATAGGCGAAGAGTTGATGCACTACACCAATGGCTAATATGATTACCTACCAATTTTATTTTAGTAAGGGGAAGGTTGTGAGGATAATGTAGGTTTATTCGTGTTCTGGGTCCAATTAGACATAGAGCCGAGTCTTCAAGTGAGTTAGATAGAGCATCATTAGGTAACCACGATCGGCTCATGGGCTCTACTATAAGTCTAAAAAACGTTAGATGAAATATGAACACACTTCCATGATATAGGCTCGTCATAGTTAGCCAAATGTTACTACAGCGCTTTTAACGTCCCACTGCTGGGCACGGGCCTCCCCAATGTGAGGAGGATTTCAGGCCATAGTCCACCACGATGGCCTAGTGCGGGTTGGCAGACTTCACACATCTATCGAGAACTAGACAAGTTCCCTCAGACGTGCAGGTTTCCTCACGATGTTTTCCTTCACCGTTTCATAGCAAGCGATAATCTCGGATGGAAATGAGATTCGCACATAAATCCCAGAGGTGCGAGCCGGGGTTTGAACCTGCACACTTTGATTTGCAAAGCGTGCGTTCGACCACTAGGCTACCATGGCTAGTCAAATGTAACTTTAAATACATAATAATCATACTGAATCATAAGAATTTAAACTTTATGCCTGTCACATACTTACGCGAGTGAATTTACGACCTATTTGGATAATTTACTCAACGAGTTTATTAGACGCGTCAAGGTCGACGCCACAGTATGCGTTATGCTTTTAGAATGATATTTACAGCTATCCAGGTAAAATACAGGTACTTCGACAGGCTAACCAGCAACGGAAACTTTTGTCCATCATAAAAAAACGGAAAATTTCATATCTCGGTCATGTGCTCAGGCACGAAAGATATCAACCCCTGCAACTTATTATGATGGGCAAGGTCATCGGCAAGAGGCGAGCTGGTCGCAGGAAGAAATCGTGGCTCCGTAACATACGGGAGTGGACTGGAATCTCCAACGCAGCTCAATTATTTCGCCTTGCACAGGACATGACCGAACTTCAAAAGTTGATAGCCAACCTTCACTAGTTGGAGAGGTACTCGAAGAAGAAGGTAAAATACATTCACTGTTAATGTATAATGAGTCAAATCAAAGTGACTTAGCTATTGTCGTGGACTTTTGGTACCTCGTTAGATGGTTCACACGCTGAACGGCTATGAAAACAGAGCGCCGCTATACCAAATGCCACATTCCCACTAAAACTACAGACTTAGCTATATAGATTGCAAAATAAGTCTGACTGTTAAAATTATCAGATCACTTTAAAGTTTGTTAGAATTTCGATCAGGATCTTGCGGAAAACTATACTCGTTAAGAACTTGTCTTACGCAGTTTGGGTCACTAGAAATAACTGAGTTTAAGGGTACATGAAAAATCGACAGACAGCAAAGTGATGTTATAAGGGTTCCTTTTTTCCTTTTTAGGTGCGGAACCCTAAAATTTGTTATTCAGGCAATTTAGCCTATACAGTTATTTTTGTCTCCCGCTTTGCAATGGCGGAAAGTGGATAAGTTTTACTACCTAACTCATCCCAAACCTTTTTTCGATTAAATTCGTGCGGTTTTCAAGACAATTTAGCTTTACCCCGGGACTCGCTGAGGTTCAAATCTCAGTGTCTTCAATGGACACCGCTGTAGATCCTGGCTTACAGGAGTAACAGTGGTAGGAAAGTGTGGCGGACTTAGTCCCAAAAAAAATCGGGGTCAGGAAAGCAAAAACTAAACGCTTCGAAATCTAACCTACTTCAGTGCACAATGTAGGTTTTACGCACTTGAGTAAATTTTATAATGGAGATCATATCTATCTACCCAGCTATGTCAACAAGGTTTGACGTAATACTAAACCTAGGGGCGGTAGGTCTTAGACTAGTGATATAACATCTAGATAGACGTTTCGTACAGAAATCCTTAAATGTAGAGTAGGTATTAGGTTTTACTTGAGTTATTTGAGTTGAAGGACTGCGATGTTTACCTGTAAACAAACAAGAGAGCTGGTTAGTTTCATAAATTATAACAAAGAAATTTGTCTTCGCCAAGTTCATTGTAGAAAAATAAATAATAAGAAAAATTTTCATTAAGTTTGAGCGGGATATAATTTCAACATTTATTGGCATTATATGATGAAAACATCGTGAGGAGACCTGCAACTTGTCTCGTTCTCGATAGATGTGTGAAGTCTGCCAACCCGCACTGGGCCAGCGTGGTGGACTATGGCCTGATCCCCCTCGCATTGAGGGGAAGCCCATGCCCTGCAGTGGGACGTTAAAAGGGCTGTAGTAGTAGTAGTATATGAGGATAAGTTACGTACAAGTAAGCTTAAGAACAAGCTTTAAGATACAGCAGCTGGGCAAAGAACTCACTTCCTTCTCTGTCAGTCCATTTCTGTTCTAGGTCAATCTTCCTCCAGTGAGTCCGATTCCCCCTGCCATCTCTCTCTAGGACAATTTTGGTAGTGTTGGGCTGCATGTTTTTTAACATAGCCGTATTTTAATATAAATAATATATTAGGTATTGAGAATGTTAAGATTACATCATATTTGCATTCAGTACAGTCCATTAGTTTCTAAAGCAAATCATATGAACATACCTATTTTAAACACCACTAACAAACAATAAATCATTCGCTTTCTACTGAATGAACAGCGTCTAATGATGTATGTGGTTCTCTGAGTACAATTGCGCATAATCAAGGTACCGAATAGCGGAGCACATTAGCTTCTGTTATTAGAAGTCATGTAGAAATCAAGTGGGAACAACGTAGGTGATATTGAGTGATCGAATTTTGGTATTTTGTGATGGCGATGGTAGCCGAGTGGTCGAACGCACGCCTTGCAATCAAAGTGTGCAGTTTCAAACCTCGACTCGCATCTGTGGGTTACATGTGCGAATCCCATTGTCATCCAAGATTATCACTTTGTTTACGGCAGTTATCGCAAATAAAATAAACTTGCTTTTCGTAAATTGTACTGCAATATAGTAAAATAATAAAATGGGTACAAGTTAGGTTATAGTCGTCGTTCGTGTATAAAGGTTTCGTTAGTAATGGCAGCGGTGCGGACGTTTGTGGTGTCACCTGGCGGCGCAAGCGCCCGTTGTTGCCTGAACACACTTGCAATGAAACGGTGAGGAACAATATTGTGAGGAAACCTGCACTTCTGTCGGAACTTAAATAGTAAAGTTCTCGATAGATGTGTTCAGACCAATAAAATCTGTAGAAGCAGTTTGTTTAGGGTTCCGTACCCATAGGGTAAAACGGGAACCTTATTACTAAGACTTCGCTGTCCGCCCGTCCGTCCGTCCGTCTGTCACCAGGCTATATCTCATGAACCGTGATAGTTAGAGAGCTGAAATTTTCACAGATGATGTATTTCTATTGCCGCTATAACAACAAATACTAAAAATCTGAATAAAATAAATATTTAAGGGGCTCCCATACAACAAACGTGATTTTTTTGCCGCTTTTATAGATAATGGTACGGAACCCTTCGTGCGCGAGTCCGACGCGCACTTGGCCGGTTTTTAAAGTTAATGCACATCCCCAGAAACACGGTGTATAGCATATACATATAAAACATGCCTCCCGAACTTTGTGAGTCGTGTTCCAAATCCTTTTCACCCAATTATTCGGACGGGTCTTGCATCGCGCGCGCATTTATTTCCGTCTACATTTGTTCGTTTTACTCCTTTTAAGTTTATCTCCCAATCCGGCCGATTAACAACCAGTCCAACGTCCGCCATTTTTATTTTCGATTATCGAACAACGTGGGATTGGTCCGGGATCGAGAGATTTACAGTTCCAAAGCGAACTGTAAGACTTATTTACGTACAAATAAGGGTTACAAAGTGATTTATTATGGAGTTAAATTGATTGTGTGTAAGCTAATTGATGATCGGATTGTAGTTTTAATTTAATTCCGAGATCGATCGTACAAGTTTATCGAAAACCAAATTCGATTTCAAGTTTGGAATAAACATACAGATAGACAAAAGAAAGTGCGCTTTCTTTCTTTATACTTGTACCATCTTCTTTTTTTACGAAATTAATGAAATGATGAAAATTTGGAATAAGGTGAGGAATGGCTCCACCTCGATTAGCGGTATTTATGCCAATAACAAGTAATTAAAAACAAATAATAGTGTAGCCTATAATAGTTTCCCACTCCTGGGCAAAGACCTCCCCTTTCCTCTTCCACACTTCTCTGTCCTTGGCAACCTCCGGCCACGTTTTTCTCACAAAGGTGTCAAGGTCGTCTCGCCACCGTCTTCTCGGTCGACCCCGACGGCGGCGGCCAGTACTGGGAATCCAGCTGGTGGTGATATAAGCCCACCTCTGCGGGTCCATGCGCGAGAATGCACATTATTAATTAAAATGGATGATGACAGTGATAAAGATGGCGGATGAATCATGTACCTTCATGTGCATTTAGAAAAAACCGGCCAAGTGCGAGTCGGACTCACGCACGAAGGGTTCCGTACCATTATCTATAAAACCGGCCAAGTGCGAGTCGGACTCGCGCTCGAAGGGTTCCGTACCATTATCATAAAAATGTCGTTTGTCGTTTGTCCCATGAAATATTTATTTTATTCTATTCTTTAGTATTTGTTGTTATAGCGTCAACAGAAATACATCATCAGTGAAAATTTCAACTCTCTAACTATCACGGTTCATGAGATACAGCCTGGTGACAGACGGACGGACGGACGGACAGCGAAGTCTCAGTAATAGGGTTCCCGTTTTACCCTTTGGGTGGAAACGTGAGAATGGAAACGTGGAACCCTAAAAAGCTGTTATTTTAAGATTACATACAGACACTTCAATTTTAATTATGTGTATGGACGTTTGATAACTGGCACACTTCTGTTACATTTTTATGTGCCATAGTACCAAATAACGCAATATAAAACTCAAGAAAAAACGGCTAATATTTTTTTAAATTTACGATAAATCCCTGGACCAACATACGCGTCAAAACTTGCATGAACATGTTTTTGTCATACTAATACGAACTGTATTAACTTTAAGACGAAGCTCATTTTTCAATGAAATGTCACCTGTAACGCGAGCGAGTTTACCGCCTGTTCGCGTTGGTTTTGCCATGGAAATTTGATTATTAAGTATATTGGCGCAGAGCTTCTTTTGATAATGGCAAAGACGGGCGCGTTTTAACGCCCCAGCGTGGCCAGGGCTTAACGGCATGCAACCGATTGCACCGGAGTCGTAAAATTAATGCAAATCATTTGTTAATGCCCAAAGAGTAGCGACCAATCGCGTTGTTTCGCGTAAAGAATTGCGATTTTACGTAAAAGTGTCTGAAGTTTATAATGGTGGAGATATTTTTCCACGAATTCGGTAATGATTTAAGACCTGCGCACACATGTGCGTCAAAAAAACGCACGAAAAATTTGTTGCCAATACGAAATCGACCATGGACCCGCTTTTGATTTGATAGACATCAATCTTCAGATCCATTCGAGATATGTCGAAAAAAACGAAGTATACCAAATTACAGCTAAATCGGTTAAAGATAACTGATTTAAATTTCAGTTTCAGCCGGTGTCAGTCCACTGCTGGACGTAGGCCTCTCCCAAGATGCGCCACTGAGCCCGATATTCGGCTCTTCTTCTCCAACCACTGCCCACCGCTTTGCGTATGTCGTCGCTCCACCTGGTCACAGGACGTCCTACGCTACGTTTGCAGATTCGCAGTCTCCACTCTAAGACAAATTTCAGTTGCAAGATTCTAACGGACAATGACATATCGTTGAAAAATGAGCATTTTCTGCCAATTAAATATTTGCCAAAAAATCGACGTGCGCGTCTTAACGCCACAGTGTGCGCGGGGCTTAAAGTATATTGAGTATATTGACACATGGGTTTTAAATGAAATCGGTCGAATGACGCCGGAGATATGCGTGATCATACATAAAAAAACAAACAAAAAAAAAAAATATACGCGTCGAATTGAGAACCTCCTCCTTTTTTTTTCGTCAGTTAAAAAAAGTCAAGTAAAATGTAGAAATATTCGCGGACCATTCACGTTTATGTATTTATTTGAGACACATCAAAGATGTAAATGAGTGATGGAGCTATAAATTTAAAAGGGCCTTTGTACAGGTCCAAAATTACCTCTTAAATACAGCTCAAAGGCATTAAATTGATAACCATCGAATTCGACCAATATTTTCCCCGTATTTCATAAAGTCATACAAATTTTTGTTTTTTATTTTGCATCAGATCGTTTCACGCAGGTTATATTTGGGTCTTTAGAAGGCTTGCGTGGGAACGTGGGTGTTACACTTAAAAGCTCATGACATATTTAATGTTATGCATATTATGAGGCATGATATCTGTATATTATGTTTATGTACAGCGACCTAAACATAGCAGATAAACTTTAAACCGGTTCTGCACTGAAGTCTAAACATGTGCAAGTGGGGCTTCAAGGATCCCACCCTAACGCAGTGCGACTGCGGTGATGCAGATTACAGTTGGTGTCGTGTCCCTTGTGCCCAACCACCTGGGCTCCAAGTCTACTAACACTATCGCCATCGCTTGATGCCATTTGACTAGTCATATTCTAGTAACCAGTGATACAAGATGTAACTTATATGCCTTAAACAACGGAGTCATAGCAACTCCACGACGCGGCGACGATAGTGTTAGCAGACTTGGGGCCCTGCACGCGTGAGGATCTTTATGCGACCATTCCCAACGAGATTGATGAGGTCAAATTCTTTCCGAATAAGGTCTAGACTTAGAACTTTTGATACGAAACGAAGAACCCGGCAGGAAGTATTGCACAATGTGCAAATAAAATTAGGACTAGGGCCTAGAGTTGTAATTAAGTTTAGCTAGGTTTAATCTATGGTAAAAGGTATGGTCTCCTGTCCATAGCAAATCCTTATCAATCAACTATTTTGGCAGATTTTTTATTATAATATATTAAAGGATTGGCTAAGGTGAGACATTTATTTTTATTAAATAGCTTAAAGGTTATTTAAATTCACAATATTTTGTCAAAAAACAATTTGATTTCAATTAATTTCTTAAATTATAATTTTAAAAATATCTTCCGTATGCGAATTATTAAACAATCGCCGTGTTGTTAAATTAATTTGACAGTAAACGATACTAAATGACATTTAATTGGTATTGAGTATGAGAAGACGCGCTGTCTTGCTGTGCCGGAATTTATATGGGAAAATTGAAAGTTTAAGAAAGTTTTTTGTTTTTTATTTAAATATCTTTGATCCTGCCTGTCTCTACATTAATAAAAACAGCCAGACAATACCTGCCCATCATATGATCCATTAAATTTCTTATATTTCACGGAAATCAATGTGATACAATCAATCAAATTAATGGAATACGACATAAAATTTTCTGTTGGCCGTGAGGTAGCTATTACAGCTTTACCGGAGGAGAGCCACGCGTCAAAATTCGCTCGCACTGTCAATGTCATTTCATTGAAGAATGAACTTTTTCTCTGAGTTTATACCAAGAGTTATGCCAATACCAACGGTCAAACAAACTAAGAGCCGTTTAAGTTCTTTTAAAATTAAAGACCACGAACTAAGCACGCAGATAATTTGATAATGGCTTCAAAACAACATAGGTAAATCGCGTGAACGAAACCATAGTGCGATGTCAAACTACACATCGTGACATCTATCGAGTTCACACAGTTTATTTTGGTATCGGCAATCATGAGTTTTGATGCCACAATGTGCGCGGGACTTATGAAATTTTCACAATTATTTCAGTTATTTTTAATACAAGGTGCTACAGTTGCAAAATATATTTTTATTTCGACCAATAAACAAAAGTTTTACATTAATAATAATTTGTTATGTAGTTGTAAATGTAAAACGGGAGCCAGAGACGATAAGATATAAAAATTGAAATTGGCTGGTGAAATTTTATACTTCGGTATGGGGTAGGGTGCAAGTGAGAGCGATAACCTACAGGCTTGACTTATTCAAGCGGGTATACTTTTTTAAATGATATTTTCCAATAATACAAAATCCAAGGAATTATAGATCCGGCGACTGCTTGGCCTAGTGCAGGGGTCCGGCAACCTTTTGAGTCGGATGAGTCAAAAAATACAATTCACAAAATTTCAGTTTTTAAAGAGCCACAAATTTTATTCTTGCCAAAAATAAATACTTGCATATAATCCTCGTTAATCGATTCAGAACGATTTCTTAGTTTGGGATCATACGATGAGTATGTGTTTTTTTTTTTTAACGAAATGATGATATTTAATGGAATAAGATGAGGAATGGCATCACCTGCGACTAGCGCGAGTATTTCGCCAATGTCAAGTAATTAATAGCAAGGACAAATTCAATAAATACACATTATAAATAAAAATGGATAATGACAGTGATAAAGATGGCCTGAGTATGTGTTGTCTGGCGATCAGAATCAATTAAACTCTGACAATTAAACTCAGTACAAAAACTGTCAAAAATGTACAGTTACAAGAATACTTTATAAGATGGTGGGAGCCCCTTGTATCGTTCCAGTCATACGAAAACGCTAGTCGCTCTCAGTGCGACAGTATTACAAACACTTAAAGTGCTAAGGGGTCGCAACACTTAATGCACTCAGAATTGGCGTTGTTAATTTGAGAGCGGGTTGAAAGCTTTCGTGCTGATTTTAATTCCATATCGATTTCTTTCTTTTTAAAAGTTACAATAATTCTCGTAAGTGTAAATTGGTATGCGTCGAATAAAATTTATTTAATGTCTAAGGGAATTAATAAAAAAAAAAAACTACACAGAAGCCTAAATTTTAAATGAATGCAGAATTAGATATCTACTAAAATAAAAGTAAAAGACGCCTTCTGAAGATCCCATGGACGGCATTCCGTACCAATAACTCCATCTTAAAGGAATTAAAAATCAAAGATAGACTTTCGTCGATTGTGCAGCTGCGAATACTGAAGTTCTTTGGCCACATCTCCAGAAACGAAAACTCGATGGAGAGACTTGTAGTTCAAGGTCAGGTAGCGGGAAAGAGAGCACGCGGCCGATCTCGCACACGCTGGATAGATTCAATTAAGACGGCAACTCAATCTACCATAGCGCAGTGTTCTCGCAATGCTACCAACCGCCAGAAGTGGAGAAGCATTGCCAGAGCGGTAACCAAGGAGAACGACGACACGGAGGATCCACCATGGACAACATCTCAACAACCACGACCACTCTGACAAGAGTGCCCGACTGAGAAGAGAAGAAAATAAAAGTTAATACTAATTTCCACATGCATCACGTATAAATTCATCATCATCACGCCTGTATTCCCCGATGGGGTAGGCAGAGGTCCACTGCAGTGCGCCCACACTTCGCCGATGTATTTTGGTCCCAATGTAATAGGGGACGAGCCTATTGCCATTATACTGGGCACACAGGTTTCCTCACGATGTTTTCCGTCACCGTTTCTTAGCAAGTGATACTCTCAGATGAAAATGAGATTCGCACATGGAACCCAGAGGTGCGAGCCGGGGATAGAACCTGCGCACTTTGATTGCAAAGCGTGCGTTCGACCACTCGGCTACCACTGCTTAAAAAAAAAAAATCCTAATTGTTTTAAAGGTTTTTTATCTATTTAAAATGGCACTACAAGAGACTTTTGCTATAAAAGCGCTTTGTGATTTTGCATAGTTCCTTGAATTTCCATAAATTTGTTGTTAAAACTGAATAAGAAGATAGTTAAAAGTTGATCCGTACTGCAGCCAAACTCTTTTCTAAAATAGTCACTTATTATTAATATCGTACACAAGTAAGGATATAAATCTCGGTAGCTCCATCGGCTAACTTTAACATTATTGCTAAGTGTGTGTTCACGTCTATAGTATACTGAAGGAGGCATATTTGAGCAGTATAACGAGCTAAACAGTAAATTTGAAAAACATATGACACATTAAATATCCGACCTGTTTATATGGCTCGGGTGTGTCATCGCCATAATAATTGGTATTGTCAAAACTTTTTCATCGACTACGGAACCCCCTTGATATGTTTTTTTTTATTATTATCTGTTAATCTCGCGCCATAAATAAAATGTTTGATAGGTCCGTGGCGACCACTACGAATACGAGATCAACAGTTCAGCAGGCACACCGGGGCGTCTAAATCAGTGCGTCATATGTTTTATCAATACCAAAAGGAACTGACTAATAGAATTGACTGACTAATAGACTACTGACCAATGATATTCTAGTAAACAGATATGTTATACACGCACAAAACAACCGAAAAATGTGTTCCGTGTAACAGCGGCAGCACACACACACTTTTCATTAATTTTACGTTTCACAACACATAGAAATGTGCAAAAGAGATGGCTTGATAAAACCAACGAGAAAAAAATGATAGCTAGTGTTGTCATTTGCGCTTCTATGTGATCTAACATTCATCTGTCAACCAATCCGCATGTTGGTATCAAATATACGTCCTAATTAGGATGTATTCGAGCGCTCATAACATATCTGTACTAGAATATCATTCAAAAAAAAAAAATTCAAAATTCAAAATTGTTTATTATCAGAAGTTTCAATAACATACAGGTTTACAGCGGTCCCAAACTAGGCGTGAGCCTGTATCATGGGAACCAAAACACAGTTAAACATGACTTAGAAATCTTAGTAATTGTAAAATTAAAACTTAAATTTAGGCTATAATTAAGTACCTCTGCGTAGAGAGAGTACATACATGTGAGATACTGTGTGTGCTTAAGTAGGCACATAAAAGAGAAAATTAAAAATAAAGAGAATTAAAATGGTAGTTAAAAGAAAATAATTATAAAAATGTGTGTGTAGTGTGTGTGTGTGTGTGTGTGTGTGGATGAGTGTGTATGAGTGTGTGTGTGTGTGTGTGTGTGTGTGTGTGTTTGTTACTGATTAATAGAATTGACTCATAGACAAAAATGTAAGCCTCTCGCAAACTGGAGCATCGACATTCGTGCGGTAAATTATTTGCCAATACCAAATATGTACTCTGTGTCAATATACATAGAGATTTAATTTCGGTGGTAGAAGCCACGCACCCACGCGTTACAATTAGCTCGCGCTGTTAGTGTCATTTTATTGAATCAACTTTTTCTGTGAGTCAATACAGTCGGTTTTGGTATGGCAAAATATTTGACACGTGAGCATCGACACCCCAGTGTAATTGGCTTTATCCTCAACGAGAGCGATTTATGTCGCGTCGTCGGGTGTACTCTATAAATTTAGTATTTATAGTACAACGTACAAAGTACATTTTCGAAAGTGTACTTTGTATCAATATACATAAAGATTGAATTTCTGTGGTATACATCACACGGAAAAAATCGCTTGTATCATTGATGACATTTCCTTGAAAAATAAGTTTTCTTCCATAAGTTAATACAGTCCAATTTGGTATAATTATAGTAATAGTTTAATAATTTAATTTTATGTTTCCACATGTCTTGACGCGCGTATAGGCTCAGGGATTGAATTCCAAGCACGTGATGGGGTGGATAAAGGTCATAAAAGGGCAGTTTTAATTTGTATATTACCGTTATAAGTGTATTTGCCAAAGGGGTAGACAGAAGGTCTACTATTGATTTTAAGTTTATATTACTAGTAGCTTATATACGAGCAGCCCGGTGAACTAATCTACAAGTTGTTTCAGAAGCCCGAAATATTTTTTTTACGATTGCATCAGTATCGGGTATACAACTGAAATTTATAAAATTGTTATCGAAAATCGACCATGTTTCTTCAAATTTTTTTTCGCCGGCAATTTCTATTCCTATTTCCCGAGTCCTATGTAAAATTTACATGTTGTGTTATATGAATAGTGGTAGCCTCATAAGTGTAGTTTACACTGCTGGATAGGGTTATGGATGTACCCAAAGGCCAGAACACGATAGGTACTTGTGCCAAATATTCAAAGGTCTATCACTCAGAAACCATGATAGTTAGGTATAAACTGTCTTCACTCAGCATCCATTTATGAGATACCGTATAAGTATCCAAATATAAAAAAAATAGCTTGTGCTCGAAATATGCATAATGCTGACAGGGTGTGAATCAATTCTGGAACCCCTTGGTAAAAAATAACATGTGGCCCTTCCGACCATAACAACAAAACTTGCCTAGTCGTTTAACATATCATTAAAATATCGCCGACTTGTCAACGAAAGTGTTAAATAGAGTGGGGCTCATTACAAAGCGTTTTCAATTGTGTTTATGTCGTGTGTGACATAACACTTGACTTTACTTACGATTAAATGCGAGATACAATGGACCACACGGGCATACTAGAACGAGCGTCTTAACTTGCCTTTTAAAAATGTATTCTGTAATAATATACATAAAGATTGAATTTCTGTGACAAGAGCCACGCGCCTACAAAATTTGCTCGCCCCATCGATGGCATTTCATTGAAAAATGAGTTTGTTCTGTGAGTTAATACAGTTCATTTTAGCATGCCAGTTATGCCATTTAGCATAGCATAACTTGTTAGTGAAAATGGCTGTGACTGTATTTAAAAATACATACATCAACACGACTGTATTCTCCGAAGGGGTAGGTACACCACAGTGCAGCCACACTTCGCCGATGTATCTTGGTACCAATGTAATAGGAAACGAGCCTATTACTATTATACCGGGCACATTCCCCCTCAATACGAGAGAGATTTGGGCCATAGTCCACCACGCTAGCCCAGTGCGGGCTGGTGAACTTTACACGCCTTTCTATAGACGTGCCGGTTTCCTCATGATGTTTTCCTTCACCGTTCAACAAATGGTAATCATGTTGAAATAAAACTATTTTACGGATTCTATCGCGTTTATTTACTATTTTATTTTCCCGACGTTTCGGCTGCTTATATCCATATTATTAATATGATTAAATCCAAAACCAAGCGTACCATTGCAAGACCTCAAGACACTGTGAGCACTTTCTGCGTGGATCGAACCGCAAACAACAGCTATATATGAGGGTACCCAGTTATTAACTATGACATCAGGACGTCTAACACCTCAGTCCCCCCGTGAACATTGTTGCTGTAAAGCAGCCGTAACGTCGGGAAAATAAAATAGTTAATAAACGCGATAGAATCCGTAAAATAGTTTTATTTCAATGTATAGTATTCGTATATGTATGTATAGTATAATATAAGAAAACAAAATGGTAATCATGATTAAAAATTACAGTACGTTAAGTTATTTATGTATTGTAAATCAAAAACCAAAGTGGAGGGCGGGTTTATCAGACCACCCGTGTCGTAAACACAATATTGTATGAAGATTGCAAGTTTTATAATAAAAAACCCCTTAATATAGGTTGTAAACGTCGTTTAAGTGCTAAAGATCGGTTTTAGTGGCATTGTTTATTGGTTTTTTATATCTGGTATAGGTGTTTAAAAGAATAAAAAAAAGGAATCTGTAATTTAAATATTACCGTGCTGATTATGTTAGTACACAACCTTAACTAAACTTTATTTTCTATTTTATTTTAGTTATAGTATGTAAATTATGTGTTAATAGGGGCTGCGAAAATAAAATGTCTAAACATTGCTATTTTAAAGCAACTAAGTCCTGATAAGTGCTTTAGCAAAGGCACGGATCGACTTGTGCAAGGTAAAACAATGACTAATGTGGTTTATTTATTGTTTGCGCTGGCAACCCCAACGTATCTCTATGACGGCTGTCAACAGAGCCGCCATTACTTTACTTTTTTATCTTTACTTTTTTTTATAACCTTACTTTTGATCTATGTACGAACAGTGATCTGTGAAACGGACATTATATTATTTTGTACTGAACACCTTATTTTATTTGAACATTTGAACCAAGAACGCACCGTAACATTTATACTACATGGTCTTTTTCATTAACTCTTTTGCAGTTTACCAAGTTAACTGACAAAAATATAAAGTAATAATAAAATGATACTGATAACTAGGCTGTTTGTATCTGTGGTGGTTAAACTACTGACATCCTCTGCTCTGTGGTCCTTACCCATGGAGATATTATAATGGAGATGGCATTTCGAGCCCGCGCTGCGGTAAATTTTACTGGTTTATCTGACTCCGCTATTGTTGTTATCCCATATAGTTGCCGCACACTACAGGTACATGAGATAACAACAATGGCGGAATAATTACCGCAGAGCCATACGAAGAGTAGAGTCGTTATGGGTACTCCAGTTACTCTGTGTCCATACCGCGCCCACAATTTTAACACGGTCATAAATCAACCCGTCAAAGTATTCTGTGTCAATGCCGCTCTGAAATGTCATAAAACGATAATTTTGCATTCAAACACCGCACAGAGCAATAAAAATGTATGAGAATCAATATTGTATGAGGTAGCACTGTTTATTAACTGATATAACGAGTACATGTGATATGAACTATTAGAATTAATTGCTACGTAACTTGGCATCTATTAGTGACCAAGCTAAGGTGCTAATTCTGTTGTCACCGAACTATGATTAGCCTATATTTGACATTACTAAAAATATTGCAGCAATACACTTAGTTTAGTGGAGTTTAGTTGGGTTGGCGAACAGAATAAGATCTTACGCCAGTCTAATGTTTTATTATCTACTAGATATCACCTTATGTAGTTATTTAGATTGTATATTAAGGTGTTCATTTTGTTGGCACCGAACTAAACAACAATAAACTAAGCGCATTGTCGTACTTCTCAGGACAGTAATGTATGAGCAAGTAAGAAATATTTTAAGTATTTTTAAGTCCTGTCAAATTAAGTTTAATTGTAATTCGTGTACAACAGAAACGACGTCAGTGAGCATAATTGTGTATTTTATACAAAAAAATAACGGCTTATTAAAGTTAGACAAGACTAAATGTGAGATAGATGTGACAATTTTGTCTCCTTTGTATAAGACATAGCAAGAGCCTCTTGGTGCGATAAAAGTGTAGTCATACAGATACGCAAATGGTAATTTATTCGTAAGAGCTTTATCGTCTACAAATCATCAACGGGGCCCCATACATGGTTGATTAACGAGGTTATTGACCACCACAATGGACGCGGTCGAGAGCCAGATGCTCATAGTGCCACAAGTTTGATCATTGTCTATTTTTGTGACAGGCCAAAAAAAACGGTAGTTTTAGAAAAAAACCGGTCAAGTGCGAGCTGGACTCTCGCATCGAGGTTTCCGTACCTAAGCTATGAAAGCACCGTACACTGTTCTAACGAAAAGGTAAACTGGACAGAGAGACAAACTTAACTTTGCAGTTGTTATACTAGTGTCCCCATACAAACTAGCTACAAAATAAGTTTGTAATCGCAACAAAACATTTTGTTACAATAAATTGACAGTTTTCAGATTTATTCCTTTACTTGTGCTATAAGACCTTGCTTCTTGCCAAATTTCATGATTGTATTTCAACAGGAAGTACCCTATAGGTTTTTGATTCCCGTGCAAATGTACTTAAAATGCGTTAACCAAGAAGTTTGTTATTTTTTAGGGCACGAAGGGACCGCAGACTAGAGTCTCTGGTATAAATTTCAACTTTATATCCCCACGCGTTTCTGAGAAAAAGGGTCTTGACAGACAGACGTCTGTCTGTAAAGAGCGTGTCAGCGAGCAAGTCCGCCGGTTTTTAAGTCCGCAGACTTTTAAGTGCTCCATTGGCGGTTTAGACCTTTGGCTCGCGAGTTCGTTGGCGGACCGGCGGTCTTACTCGCAAATGGATCACCCCCTTAAGACATGCACTTTGAAATAGACAAACCAGAATTAACTAGATGTTAATTAATCAGCGATTAGTTTAACTAAGATTAACATAATTGTGTACTCGCCTTATGAGGTGTTACGTAAATGTGTTTAATGGTATCTCCTTAGAAGGTATAAAAATAATTTTGCAGGTAATAAATTAACTTTGTTTGTCTTTATTCTTGATTTTCATTATACTCTTTATTGTTTCCTTATTGTCCGCTTCGAGTGAGGTAATTATCCATCTCACGGGCTGAATTTACTTAATGGTAGAAACTGATAGAAAAGGGTAGAAAATGGAGAGGATGTGACAACATGAATTTTGACTCTTTCTTTCATATCTATTACGAAAGTGAGAGGGCGACTCGATCTAACATAATTGGTATCATTAGTCTTGTCTCGGTATGCGTGCTAACCGGGCATGGAAAACAAACTATTAAGAATTTAAGTCGTTCCTACGGCAAAATTCGAATAGACATTCTACATTTAAAAACTTTTTCGAAAATCAAAAATGCAACGAAACTTAAAAAATCCCAAATGCCAGCCTTTAGAAGTTGTTGCAACCTGTTTTGAAGTGACATTCCTTCAAAGATCTTAAAAACTCATTAGATCATTAACAATGCAAGCTGTGTTTTGTAGCTGACAACGCGCGTTCCCAGATTTCAATCCCAGGAATGTTCACCCCGGGATTGCGATCTCGGCAATCACGGCCTTCTTGGTGTCACATAGAACGAATAATCGGAATTTGTTAGAAAATCTACTTTTATAGGGTTACAATAGAGTTGAAATCACAAGAGAACGTCTAACAACTGTCTTTAATTGGCAATAGGTTCAATAGGCAATAGGTGACAATAGGCAATAGGTCCCAATATAATAGGGGTGCCTATTATATTGGGACCAAAATAAATCGGGGAAGTGTGCTCACCTCTTCGGGTAATATGGGTTTGTTGATGTATTTATGCATAATAAAATAATAACGCTTTGACGGGAACGGATATGCAGTGGCGGAACATTTACATAATCCCGTAGTTATCTAATAGCCTTCTTTATCGTGTGAATTGAATCTAAATCAAATCGATATGACTATAAATAGCTATACATAATGTATAATTATTCAAAACATCATCTACTATGACCAAACATGGCTGATTTACATAAAAACACTGCCCGGTAGCAAATCCAAACCGGTTGAGCGACTGATCCGGCCAACCGTTGACTTGTACATACTAAGGTAATAAAATAAATAAGTCAAGAAATTTTTTAGTTCAACAAATAACGTCAAATAATGTTCCATAGCATTATACCTAATTAATTAATAAATAAATGAACGTTACAATTGTCTCAACTAGTGAAGCTCAAAATAAAAAATATAAGTCTGTACCATGTCTCTAAGACCTTTCAAAAATGTAGAGTTGCATTATATTCAAGTTAGATTATGTCCAAGTTGAATTATGGCCAGGTTAAATGTCCAAGTTACATTAGGTCCAACTTGCATTATGTCCACGTTGCATGACGTCTAAGTTACATTATGTCTTGGTTAAAAAATGCCCAAGTTACATATATGGTAATAGTATATAGTTATTTTCAAGGTATATAGCTATTTTCAAGTTATATTATGTCCAGGTTACATAATGTCAAGGTTACAAAATGTCCAAGATACATTGTGTCCAAGTTGACTGTATGACTAGTCTAATGGTTTTAAGGCAACAATGTCTAATGTCTACCCTGGAGATATTCTTGCTACCATTGACAAAAATATGTTTTTATGCCTTAAAAAATTAAGTCATAGCAACGTCATAAGTAAGAGAGTCTCTCACGCAGGGTCAAAGTCAAAGTCAAATTATTTTTTATATGCCAACTTACAAATTGTCAAGATTTTCTTATATGATACTACCGGATATAAGCAGTGGTAGTCGAGTAGTCGAACGCACGCCTTGCAAATCAAAGTGTGCAGGTTCAAACCCCGGCTCGCACCTATGGGTTTATGTGCGAATCTCATTTTCTACCGAGATTACCACTTACTTTGAAACGGTGAAGGAAAACATCGTGAGTAACCTGCACGTCTATAGAAAGGCGTGTGAAGTTCACCAAGCCGCACTGGGCCAGCGTGGTGGACTATAGCCCAAAAATCTCCCTCGTATTGAGGGAGAATGTGCCCGGTATAATGGCAATAGGCTCGCCCCCTATTACATAGGGACCAAAATGCATCGGCGAAGTGTGGGCGCACTGCAGTGCACCTCTGCCTACCCCTTCGGGGAATACAGGCGTGATGATTATACTACCGGATCGAAGCGAGATCTTGTCTGAGAAGATCCGGAAACAAAGCCAGTGGGTATATCACTTTTTAAATTGTACAACGTACTATATATAAACATACTCTGTACATGCTATTGGTGATCATTCATCATCAAACATAATGCGTAGCACCAATGATCATTGGTGCGAATAATTTATCATATCTTCAATTAAAAGTCCTGCGCGAATAGGCGCGTCAATACACGGCGACCCGACAATACCAAAAGGAACTTTATTAAACGCATAGTTAAAGCCTATTTTTCAACGAAATGACATTGATGACGCAAGCGAGTTTAGTCGCTTGACTTTTACCACAGACATTCATTATTAATGTATATTGATGCAGAGTAAATTTTCAATAAAAGTAAAGAATTCGCACGTCCCAGTGTGTTCAGGGCATAATTCAGGAAATATTGGCAAAAAATGTACCTACCGTAGGTATTGGAGCAATAAACTCTGATGAAAATTGTACCTATTAGTTGTTATATTTTATTCTTATTTATCGTATAGAGTTCTAGACAACGTATCGATATAGAGTTTAAATCGAAAAAATAAAATCGCCAATTAAAAGAAATTGGTCTTTCTCGTAATAACTGCTTATTTCTGTATCTAAGTCTGCGAATTGAATAGTGGTTAAGAGAGATGCAAGAAAATATACATCTGAGGACACTAAAAACTAGAGCTTATGTGGGTACTAAGCCTGCCACACATTTCCACCGTTGTTACCCCTATAAGTAAAGATTGACAGCAGAATCCAATGAAGAGTTCCAGGTATGACCCTCGGCAAGCCCCGGGGTAAATTTAAATTGTCTTGGAACTCACACGAATTTCGAAGGAGTTGGATTGAAGATGATCCCCTCCATTACAAAGCAGGAGACATAAGGAACTAACTGTATAGGATTAATTGTCACAGAAATAAAGAAGGTACCATGGTCGTTTAAATGGGTAAACGAAATAGCTGGTAGCTGATTGGCAGTGCTAATAACTTATACGATCAAAGTATTCGTAAAATATTATGCACTACCACTGGAAAGCCAACTACAAAACCAAGCTTATGTAAGTATGCAAAGCGGTTTGATTGTCGATTGAATATACTCTCATGTCAGCACTTTCGAAGCCGCGGGCCCTCGATATGCTGTTACTGGGACAAAGGGCTGCCTTTCTACGAGATATATAAGATAGGAGAGGAGAGCGTTTCGCCATATTTCAATTAAACTTGTCTTGTTGATTAGGTGAGTACTGGCAAACCCAGCAGCCTTACAAGTCCATTGTATGCAACTAATAGTACAAGCTTTGCTTAGTTTGGGATCATACGATGAGTATGTGTTCATATCATATCAAGCCTTGACTGTCCCACTGCAGGGCAAAGGCCTCACCTCCCTTTTTCCACTTATTGCGGTCCATAGCCAACCGGGGCAACTCCGGTAAGTGAGAGTCTAGCTCATCCTGCTATCTCTTTTTGAGGCTGCCGCGTTGCCGTTTCCCGTAGTTGGGGAGACATTGCGTGGTTGATTTTGCCCATAGCGTATCCGGCATGCGGCAGATGTGACCTGCCCAGTTCCACTTAAGCTTAGCAGCTGAGTGGCCTACGTCAGCAATTCTTGTTTTGGAGCGCAGAATCGAATTTCTTACACGGTCTGTAAGCTTTACTCCAAGAATGCTGCGCTCCATTGCTCCCTGGCAGACCCCGAGTGCGAACTTTTGACGGCCAGTCAATGCCCATGTTTGTGTATTATGTGTTGCCTGGTTTTAATTTATTTAGTAATGTTGCTTGCACTATTGCTTCTGGCGAAGCATAGTGTTGCTTAGGGAAGTAGCCTTGTAAGTCGGTTTGTTAGTAGGTACACACCGTGAAGTTCACCAACCCGCACTGGACTTGGTGGACTATGCCCCAAATCTCCCTCGTATTGAGGGGAACGGGGCCGGTATAATGGCAATAGGCTCGCCCCCTATTACATTGGGGCCAAAAATACATCGGCGAAGTGTGGGTTGCCCTGTAGTGCGCCTCTGCCTACCCCTTCAGGGAATATAGGCGTAATGACTTATGGATCATTTCCCCGTGGATCGCCCGAGGCAAACCGCCATATTACGCGGTGGATCAGTACCTAAAGATCTCTTCTTACTTTCAACTTACACCACACGAAGCTGAAAAGCAATATCTATAGGTGATATAAACTTATCCGTCAAAGTTGATGTTCAATTGTTGGTTGAAGCGTAAGCAATAATGTTAGGAACTTATGCGCTGTCTGTCAAGCTGGAATCGACGTTATGCGTAGAAAGTTTGCACCATTATTTGTATTGTATTGAGGTAGAATTGGCTGTTTAGTCACCGGGTTCAGAGACTAGTAGCCTTTGAGATGTAATGTTAGACACGAAAAGAATAAATAAACTGAACGATTGACTTTTGCCAACAATTAACAATCCTGCTAGGCTACTATGGAACTTGCTATCAATTTTCGTTACAAACCAAACATCAAAACGTGATTGAAAATTGTTTGCAATTTAATTAGGTAATCACCCTGCTGATGTGTTTGCAAGAGTAAGGTTAATCCTTAGATGGCTTCCGTAGATATGTCTGATTATGTCAAGTTTAGTTGTACTGATGCCTTGAGTCAAAACTAAGACAGCCGCGCGGGGACGCGGGGTTAGAACAAACCTCTATTTATTTCAAATCCTTTGGGATTTCTAATAGAAGTTCTGTGATATCTTATTTAGACCATGACCCATCCTCAGAAAAACCGGCCAAGTGCGAGTCGGACTCGCGCACGGAGGGTTCCGTACATCTATAAAAACGGCAAAAAATCACGTTTGTTGTATAGGAGCCCCGTTAAATATTTATTTTATTCCGGTTTTTAGTATGTGCTGTTATAGCGGCAATAGAAATACATCATCTGTAAAAATTTCAACTCTCTAACTATCACGGTTCATGAGATAAAGCCTGGTGACAGAAGGACGGACGGACGAACGGACGGCAGCGGAGTCTTAGTGATAGGGTTTCCGTTTTACCCTTTGCGTACGGAACCCTAAAAAAGAGTAAATTGCTTTTACCATTTATTACTTTTGGTGTTTATGATCCGCAGAACTATTTTAAAATTAATCGAATTGGTTGATTCGTGAAAACCATCCAAGAGGAAAGTCATCTTGTACATATTTATGGCCATCATCACCTTCAATCAGCTAATTACATAGATTTATGACACCATAATATGGACAATAAAAAAAGAAACTCAAAACATGGGAGCACTTCAAATCCCATACGTCCACCAATTGATTTGACACACTTGGTATGTAGCTACCATGAGAACTTCGTTTGGACTCGATACTCGCAAACGTGTACGTAAAATATTTAATATTGTTTTAGGAGGCCAAGCTGAAACACAATTATATTTGACCCAGATAGCAACAACTAACGACAAACGGACCCTAAATGGAGTCTCTTTCCTTAGGATAACAGGCTGGTTCTTAAGATGTCAACTATTGCCACTTAAATTAATAAAGATGATACTATATTCTCTACAATATAGTTTACATTTAAACGCTTTATTTTCATAATCGTAACTTTTTAACGACAGTCGTAACTAAAGTCGTGTTGAAAATGCTATGATACGTTAGCGACACGGAGCGTTTCTCGATTATAGGAATCACGTCAGCTAAGAAAAGAAATCTTGCGTGATTAGCGAAGTAGAGCCGCACCTCGTACTGTATCGTACAAGTATTTTACGCAGCGAATAGTGTGCGTAAAACTCATAGTAGTGGACAAACAATGGAGTTTGTACCCAATATTGAAGTCATGCAATCAATTCAGTTTAATATGATTCGCGTTCTGATTGGTGTGTTGTCAATAGGAGAGAGATGCAATTTTTGTATGAGCAGAAATAATGGTGGTTAGATAGGCCGCTATGGCAACTGAGGGGTTTTCGGTTCCATACCCTTGTATAAATACCATTCGTAAATCCACTCTTAATTATTTTTTTCATTAATAAGGCCATAATGTGTGGACCCTACCCAATGGTAGATTATTCCAGTAAATTTTTCATTTTTTTGCCAGGATACATAATTTTATTGAACTATTTAAAGCTCACAAATTTCGGTTGTAACTTGGATTTGAAACTAAAACTAAAAGTAATTTTAGTGATGGGACATTACTTTTGCACATGAAAAAAAATATCGCTTCAATTTTTTTTTAAAATAAATATTGCCAGACAACAAACTAATCGTATGCTCCCAAACTAAGAAACACTTGTACTATGGGTACAATTGACTGGAAGCGCTCGGCATGCCTAACGAGAAACGCGTACATTTAAAACAGTACCCGTGAGTTGACGCCAGAGCCAGGAGAAGCCTTTACAAGCGCTGATTCTACACAACCGGTCGTAATTCCACACCTCAAGGGATGCGACTCACTTTTTATCGATGAGTTCAATCGATAAAAAAGTCCACTAAAGTTAACTGTCCAAACATGTAATTGTTTTTTCCTCTCACAGTCTTTGTAAATTGTTATCTATGTAATAAATAGTTTGTCTTGTAATGTTAATTAGTTAAAAATTGTTCCTGTAAGTTAGAATAATATGTAAAATAAATGTAACAGTACATTTGACATGAATACCTAAAAAAAACTGTCAAAATTGGTTCAACCACTTTGAATGACAAAAGTTACTAGAAAAATGTATTCATCCTGTATAGGTACTAGTAATCATTATCAAGATTTTATTTGGCTAAACATTTATATGGAAGAATCAATTTCGTGACATTAAGAGGTAAGCATTAGAAATATACGAGTATATCCTTAGTCAGCCTTAAATGTCATTTTGGCCTTCGCTATCTCACCGCTGAATTAATAATAATATTGGTCCAGCGTCACCGGCTTAGCAAAACAATAATGTTTTGAAAAGTGGTTTAAAAATTAATTGCTAAGGGAATTAAATATATAAATACTGATAGGTTGCACACGTAAAATTTAAGGTACTTGACTCCAGTTAAGCCTCAATGCTTCTATTATACATCGGAGTAAAATTGTTGGAAGTGAACGACGAGCCTATTTCCCATGCCTTTTTTTGATATCGATATAAAGTGCGGCACAACACTAGTCGCTAGACAGGTATTATTAGGTCTTCCTGCTCTCCATTCGCGAGCTAACACGACAATTGTGATCGCGGCACTCGTTTCAATGGACTACAGACAAAATGATTTACAACCTTTACGGTTAAGTCTCGTGAGACTTTAAAGTTCAGTCACGATGGCGTAATCTCGGCATCCAATAAAGCGAGTGAATTAACTTGACTTTTTTTAAAATGTACTCTGTGTTAATGTATATAAAGATTTAATTTCTGTGGTAAAAACCACGCAACTACATTTCATCGATGACATTTTGTCGAAAACGGTCCTAACTCATGTGGAAATAAAGTCGTTTTTGGTGTTGAAATAAAATTGGTCACGCAGTTTTTAATGCAAATTGAAACCTAAGTCCTAATATAGTGATGTCACGATGTAACTAGAAAATAAACTGTCTCCGATTATATGAGAATCTTTCACCAACTTAGCATAAAAAGCGTGACAATTAATAATATTTTTTGATGCATAATAGGCCTCCCAAAATGCAGACCATATCTATTTTGGGAGCCTATAAAAAATATACTATTTTCGAGATTAATAAAAATATGATTTTATTTTATCTAATTGAACACGTAAGACCTTCTTAAACTAATTTCTTCATAGAAATGCAGCATTATTAAACAGATCACGGACAGCCTGGAATCTAGAATTATCCTGAAGTCAATACACTCCCGCATTTGTGACTTTAAATACAATGCATTTTCAAGCCACAATGACAACCATTTGAGTAGACCTGTAATAACCATCAAAATCAACGTCGACAAGGTTCTTGCCTGTCCAAATCTCACTCTAATTATTCTACGCAGCAGCAGTAAACCTTACAAAACAAAAACAGATCGTTAAAGACGCATTCCTATCTCTATTTTACGTTCACCACACATCAATAAAGTACAACCAATAGTAGCTTTACCATGAATTTTTACGTTCCTCGGAAATTGCTATTCGATAGCGTCTACGTAAATCTTCGATAACTCAAATTATTTGTACTCGAGACCACTATTTAAACCAAACAAAAAAAAATGACAATGGCGTCTTGGGCTCGTCGTTAGGCCACTCGGCCAAATGCACCGGGTAGTTGCGGGTAAGTTTTTATTTATTTATTTATTTTTGCACAATTATACAGAAGTAAAAAATGTACAAGGTAAGCTTAATGCTTCAGGTATTTTCTACCAGCAAACCTTAGAGTGATGTAGAGAGAGAGAAAAAAAGGTCTGGTTGGTCTGAGCGTGCCTAGTTTCCTCCTCAGTCCATTATATGGTTGCAAGCGTTAGTTAGTTTGGGACCATACGTTAAATTTTCGTCTTCGATATTCCTCGTTAGTGGTGTGAATATCATAGTAGAACTACGACAGAGATTTTTTTAAACTTTTACTGTATAAGGAACGTAAAAAATGCGTTGGGAATTAACGACGTGTATGGTAAATGAAACAAAAAGCTTTCTAAATTAGAAAATGCTTTAGTGCCTTAAAAAATCTGTTACTTTGAGTTATGCCTCTTTTGAATTGATTTGTGACGCTAAATAAGAATTAATTACGTTAAGTTGTAGGAGCAATTTATTGTATACTTCATATTATCAAGATAAGAGAGTTTTAAATCTTTTGTAAAATAAAATTTAAATATAAAACATTGCGCAGATAAGTGTGCCAGATTTGTTTTATTTTTTAAAAACAAAATAAATGTTACTGTTTTTATAAATGTGAATTATTAGGAATGTAGAGTTGATTTTCATTAGAATCGGATTTGGCAATTAATTGAAGTTACACGAAAGTAATTTCAGACTTTTCATTTCCAATTATTTTCTCGAAAAAAAAAACCATAAAAAAGTATCTGACATCTCAACGAAGGTACCACACCTTTACAAACTCTCCTATAAGCATAGAGATACCCATGACATTATTTTTTATCAGCATCATATTAATCCACATAAGCATCCTACTCTTTCGCCGGAGGTTGGTTTTTCAATGCAAAAACTGAGTTTACCAGCCAGCGAGCACAACTTCTTAGAAGTTAGACGTTATGTTTATGGGTTCGGTACATTTATTTAAAAAAATTGTAACGTTCCACTTTGAGTTTATCGTTCGTTATATTGCCTTTTGCTGTCTACACTTCGCATTTAATGTGAAAAAGTTTTAAGATTTCTTTTGTTTTTGCCAACAAAAATAAGTGGGGAGACTGATAATGTACAGCATTTTATTCTATTCTGCCTTTGTTTGTAACAAAATTATACATACCTTGAAATTTATGTATGTTTTAAAAAACTCTTCTTTCTGACTCTTGTTTGAGTTGTATGAAACATTTGATTGTGGTTATGCGTAGTTATCATTTAATTAATAATTGTTACTTAACTGAAGCCTCTTACACAAAGCAACTGAATAAAGCATTAAGTCCTGTAAGCGTAGACATAAATTTATCTCTTACAAACTGTCAGGTTTGTGGAGAAAATGACGTCACTTCGGGCTGTTTGTACTGGAGGTGGCTCATTGTGACGTCATTTTCTCGACGAATCTGGCAGTTAAAAGAGATAAAACTTTCCTATACGCGATTATGCTAAGCCTACTGCATCCAAGTCATGATGGTCCTAACTAAACTTTAAGTTACTATGAAATCACTTTTAAGTTCTTAAGAAAACATACGTCACTGATTCCAACACTTGCAAATCATTTGAAAACGGATTCGATACGGAATCGACTCTCACACCTTATTAACTAGAGACTGGCGACCTACTTATCAGACTATAGATTACACCTATTAAATGAATCCGGCGCAGCTCTAGCACTAAAGGCGACATCTAGATGGTGGGTATTAACTGTTTGCTATCGACATTCCCAAGAAAATAATGATGTGGAAACTAGTATAATTGTTTGTTTTGTCTTTGAAATAAAATGAGTCAGAACTTCAGTAGAAGTATATAAAAATAAAAATACTAAAAAAATACATCATCACGCCTGTATTCTCCGAAGGGGTAGGCAGAGGTGCGATGTAGTGCACCCACACTTCGCCGATGTATTTTGGTCCCAATGTAATAGGGGGCGAGCCTATTGCCATTATACCGGGCACATTCCCCCTCAATACGAGGGAGATTTGGGCCTTAGTCTACCACGCTGGCCCAGTGCGGGTTGGTGAACTTCACACGCCTTTCTACAGACGTGCAGGTTTCCTCACGATGTTTTTCCTTCACCGTTCAGCAAGTGGTAATCATTGTTGAAAATTACATTCGCACATGAAAATTATGTCAGAGGTGCGGGCCTGGGATTTGAACTTGCACCCCTTAAGTTCAAGGCGAGCGTTCTTGCCCACGAGGCTACCACTGCTTTTTTAGAAGTATATCGATGGAATCTTTTTTTTGACAATTAATGGAGGTTAAAATCAGAAGGACCCAAAACTGGTCCTTGGAACACCCGCTGGCTAAAGAGTTTATGTTGTGTTGCTTCCTTTTCTTTTATTTTATCGCACGGCATGATTCAATGTTTATTTTTAAAATATCTGTTGCTTTAATCACGAAGTATAATAAGTAGAAGTATGAAGATTATTATCACCGTTATTGACTAGACCATAGAGCAGATTTAACTAGTTTTTTTATAAAGATGCTTCTGAGAATCATTTGTTTTATTGAACTAAATACAATTACGAGTAATATGCTCTGCATTATTATCACGATCTAGTAACAAAATATATGTATAGGAATAATGCAACAGACTTCCAACGCTGTCACTCCTACAAGACAAGTCTAGTCTTCAATAAACACTAAGAATTGATCGTTTTTAGGGTTCCGTACCCAAAGGGTAAAACGGGAACCCTATTACTGTGACTTCACTGTCCGTCCGTCCGTCTGTCACCAGGCTGTATTTCATGAATCGTGATAGCTAGAGAGTTGAAATTTTCACAGATGATGTATTGCTGTTGCCGCTATAACAACAAATACTAAAAAACAGAATAAAATAAATATTTAAGGGGGCTCCCATACAACAAACGTGTTTTTTTTGCCGTTTTTATAGATAATGGTACGGAACCCTTCGTGCGCGAGTCCGACTCGCACTTGGCCGGTTTTTTTTAGTACGGAGACGACAAAAGTTGTTGACTTTGGTATGCTAAGAACTAAACTTAAATGGAAATAGCTTTGGCCAGGCACGACAAGAACAGGTGGACCAGTAGTAAGTCTACTGGTCCATAACCGTGTAGACATAAGTTTTAACTCTTTCAACTGTCATATTTGTCAGGGAAATTACGTCACTTCGTGCATTTTGTATTGGGCATTATTGTCGTCATTTTCTTGACAATACTGACAGTTGAAAGAGATGACTTACAGGACTGCGACACGAGGATGGCCTAGAAAGAGACATAAAAAGAGAGGGACACTACAAGCAGATGGTCGAAAGAAAGTGGCAGGGTCATGCTAGATCAGACTAGCATATGAATTTATGGCTGGACACAGGAAAGGCCCCCAGTCAGCATCGGATCAGAACAGGCTGAACGAAGAAATCTTTCCACAATAGTTCACTGCACATTACTATTCTCAGGTCCACTCAGTTTGTCAATCTCAATGATCCTATTACGTATTCCAATGTAGTGTGTATTGCGTGGATCCAGATGTGGAGATAAGCTGGAAGCCTGACAGTGTAGTCCACTATATGCCTTGACCCGAATGCTCCGTCAATGAAGCCTGTTCAAGGCTGGCACGGCAATCACAAACAGTTCTAATTCAATCTTAATGATAAATTTTGTGTATTAAAATGCATGTTAATATATAAGATTAAGTATGGGTATACCAAGTCTGCAACTCTTCGACATGTTTAGTATGTGAAATTATTTTATATACTTAGACAGAATATAGATACTCTTATTTTTTTTTCTTTTACAGCAATGTGTCTCGACGTATTTTAACTTAGCACTCATCATCCATCAAATCTATGGTTTTTTTATGACTTGTATTTCTAAATTTTGCCTCAGGGCCTAAAATCTACTAACACCTTTATACGCAGATCTTATTTATAAAGTTGCTTATCTTCTGCTTATTATTCATTTGAGTTTATCTATTACGAAGGATAGGGTTGCGAAACATCGTTAGCCTCATCTCACACATTCCTGTTGTACTCAACACACTATAAACACACAATCACTCACTCACTAATTTACACAAACACACACAAATAAAAATTGATTTTTATTACTATCTTTGCGACACAGGCCTGCGAGTCTAGTGCAAAGATCAAAAATAACAAAAATGGTGTTTATTTTGCTAATAAATGTTTTTTTTCGCATTCACTATATGACATTCTATTAAGCTGAGTTTTAATGTCGTTGACCTTTGAAATAATACCTTTAAATATAAACCCACCAAGCTAATACTCTCCAGCGGTAAACCCTTTTATCAGTTACGTCCAATCACGCACTCACATAATGCTGTAATTACGCCTGCTCGAATGGGTGTTATACATAATATTGATGAATGTGTATCATTTGGGATATTAATGGCGGCTCTGATCTTCGGAGCGTATCGATCACGACCCGGCCCTATAGTGCGCGTTTCATTGGCTTGTGAAATTTTAACATACAAACCTCCTGTGTGGTATTTCTTTTGTTTGTTGTTAAAGGCATGTGCGGAATGAAGTTGAAGATTTTTATGACTTCTATACTGGTCAAATGTATTTCGAAATTCAAAAAATAATACCTACGTTGTTATGTTTTCTTTATCTTTGAGCCGATTCTTACAATTAGACAATAGTTTTACAGCAATCATATTAAAAGTATGTACCTAACGGTGTCAAAGAGTCGTCCAAAAGAATTTTGGACAAATTGACAGTTGACGTGTAAGACGCAAAAGACTAGATGGCTGTAGCATCAATGATATCATCATCATTTCATTCAGAATGGTTTTTTGACATCTCTTTGATACATTTAGGTATCTATACTTTCCAATATCATTGGACACTATAGTAAAATGTTAGTGTATTTTGTATTCAGAGGAAGACAGATTCAATTAAAACAACATCTGTAGTATGTAAAGCATAATAAATGGTGATTTGAATAGGATTTATTTTTGAAACGAGTTATTATATCTTGTATTGTAATTGGACCTGTTCTGTCGTGTCAATTATCATGATATACGGCTCAAAGTAAATTGGTTTGAATATATTGAATAATGACTTAGTTAGCTCTGAAATTTGTAAAACTTAAACTAAGTCATTACACGGTATTATTAAGGTACATTTTGATAAATCGCATATTGGTGTTAAGGCAACTCAACTCTTCAAAAATCAATATGTGAGGGGGTGAGTTTATAAGGGACGAGCAGGTCCAATACCATTGCTATATAAAGTTTATTCAACTCGAATTAAAGTTTCACACAGACAAAAACGCGAGTGAAATCTGAATCTGAAAATGAACTCTTAGAACTATTTCTAGATAAATTTACAGTAATAAGGTGGTTAAAGCATTTACATAAAGCAAATCTGCTACGGGGCCGGCAGTTATAGTGAGTTTCTATGAAAAATGGCACGGCTAAGAGATAAATCACACTGGCTTGAGCGAACTGTCACTCAAACTGTCATAGAGAGTACTAGAAAGTATTTGGTACCTTCTCATGGTATCGGATAAGTACAAAAATGTGGTTTTAGATACTCACTCTTAATATCCAAAGCAGAAATACTAATTACATAAAATGAATAAATATGATCTTAGAAGTTTGAAATTATAAAACGTTCGATATTCAAATATCAATACAACACCACACAACGTTCAAAATTAAAAAAAATAGCAAACCTATAAAAACCATAATAGTATTCCGATTCAATGTAACCTACATTCGATATTTAAATTTCAAAACGTTCGAAATTAAAACATCGATGGAACACTACGTTCAAAATTTGAAAATTTCAATCTCCAGGATCTTAAAATATAAGTTGTTCCAAATCAATGCAATCTACTTTCGATCAACTTTTTTTTTCAACAAAATCAGTTCAAATTCCCGCATAGATTTCGCATCTTATTCCATTAAGTTTAATAATTTCGTAATCATTGCTAATAATTGTTATCTAAGTATTTTGTCTTATATTATTTATGGTAGAAAGAAGAATCTTTGTTTGTTATTTTGTTTCATTTTTTCTCTCTCTCTCTCTCTCTCCCTCTGGTGTACAATATAAAATTCCGTTCGTAAATAAATATAATTCATTTCGTTTTGGCTTTACTGTACTTAAGGTGGGAGACAATATTTCAGATAATAATTGATGTTTATTTATGTCAAATTATGTACATACTTGGACCTTATTTTAAGTCTTTTCGACTTTACAACATCACTTTATACAACCGTAAAGGGAAAATATATTAACCTTATTTTTAAAGTATTCTTGCGCAACTTTGTAGTTCCTTTTAAACGTTCCCCGGTAGCGGTGTTCCAGATATACTCTGAATTATTCAATTATGGCAACACGAGAGTGTGTACTCCGGTTTAGACAATTGAAAATCTTGCCATGCAATTTTATAACTTATAGCTATGTAATAGAGTGGAAATTCGTACAAATAAAAAGTAAGTGATTGAAAGCATGAAATTGTATTTTGAGTGATTCTTGGATATTTGTTTTGGACAAATGTTTGGTGTACCTATAAAGAAGTTATAACTCATTTTGTAGATTATTATCCAGCACCTTTCACTTTGTTTAACATTAAATGTATTGTTGGATATGGACCCCTCCTCGGGTGAAGGCCTCCTCCAGTCCTTTCCACTCATCTCTGTCCTTGCCGATAGTTTGCCAGTCCTTTCCTATTAATTCGGTTATATCGTCAGCCCATCGTCTTTTCGGTCCATCAACTTACTAGCTATGTAATAGAGTTGAAATTAGTAAAAATAAAAAGTGAGTGATGGAAAGCATGAAATTGTATTTTGAGTGATTCATGTACATTTGTTTTTGTACAAATGTTTGGTGTTAGGTACAAGGAGTTATAACTCATTTTGGAGATTATTATCCAACACCTTTTACTTTGTTTAACATTAAATGTATACCTACCGATAAAGTTTGGATGGCTTTGTGTCAATATGCATAAACGGACTCTGTGTCAATATGCATAAAGATGGAATTACTGTGAATTGAATGATTGAATTGTAAAAGCCACGCCCTCACGCGTCAAAATTCGCTCGCTCCGGTTATTTCGTTGTAGAATAAACTTTTTCTGTGACAATATAGTTCGTATTGACTCATTGAAAAAGTTCAATATTCAACAATGCCATTGATAGCGCGCGCAAATTTTGATGTATGGAACTTTTACCACAGAAATATAAACTTTATACATATTAAAACAGAGTCGTATAGGTATTGGCAAAAATTAGATCCACGCGTCTTGACTCCTCAATGTGGTTTGACACGTTCGCTGCGTAAGGATTTTTAGTGTACTTTCAGCTGGTGCGCCATGAGGTTATATTGACTCATAGAGGTACTAACTTTGTGAGCGATGCCGCACTGGATGAAAGTTCGTCATGAGCCAATATGACCTCACAACGCATCGAACGTGTTAAACAGCTTTTCCGAGCTTGGCCGACGCACTGTCGGGTGTTTCGATTTCCGAAATTTTAAACCACCTTCGAAGAATCTATGTTCTAACCACAAGATTATGTGGTCGAAATATAATGAAGGCGGTATTCTATGTGAAGTTATAACAGACAGTTATGACAACACTGTTATATCGCTAGACAACACGTCATACTCATCGTATGAAGCCCACTGGTACAGTACTATGGGTACCATACAATGGACTGGGGTCGATCCCAGTTACACCCAGACCTGCGGGGCAATTCTCGAAGGATCGACGTCATCTCTCTCGACATCGACTCGAGATATACAAAGATTTTAAAATTGGCGGCGAAAAAAAAAATCGGTGTTATCTGGAATAGCCAAGTCGATTACAAGGTGTGAGTAATTAGAGGTACGGCAGTGCCTCCGCCAAGCCTTATAAAAAAATTAGCCTTTTAAAGAAGCATTTCCATGCATTAATATTCTTATACTTTGCTTTTGCTAATGGTATGCCAAATGGTGTGCCGAGTGGTCGAACGCACGCCTTGCAATCGAATTGTGCAGGTTCAAACCCCGACTCGCACCTCTGGGATTTATGTGCGAATCTCATTTTCATACGAGATTATCATTAAACGGTGAGGTAAAAAAATCGTGAGGAAACCTGCACATCTGAGAGAACTTGACTAGTTTTCGATAGATGTGTGAAGTCTGCCAAACCGCAATGGGCTAGCGTGGTGGATAGGCCCGAATCCCCCTCGCATTGAGAGGAGGCCCGTGCGCAGCAGTGGGACGTTAAAAGGGCTACATGTTCCAAATTTCAATGTAGTGTTTTGTAATTATAATTTTAGTGTACCGTCGGTATTATATGTATGTTTCAAATTAGTGTGTAAGAGGTTATTTATAAACGAGTGAAGTAGTAATTATGTGTGCACAAGATTTTATACGAGTTTTGATGTAAATGCCTGTGTGCTACTTTTAGCTAATTATTCAAATGTCTGCCCTACTCTAGTCCAGCGTAATTAAGCTCTTAAATGATTATAAGCTGTTTATTCACACCTCGTGCCATTAGGTTAGCTATTACCATAGTCATGCGCAGTAAACGCGTGTTAACCACTCCCGACTATACCATAAATACGACATTAGGTGTTAAATTTAGTAAACTATAATGTTTATTGCGCAATGCTGTAATTATTGCATGTTTCATTTAGCTGAAAACGACTTAGTTGGCAAAAAAATCTTGTTGATTTATTTGAAGAAATATTAAAGTATTGCTAAACTAAGGGCCAATTAAATGATATATTAGTGTTTATATTTCATAAATAGCAATAAATATTTTTTTTACTTTTCGCAAGCTTTATTCGATGCATAACTCGAATAAAATGAATTAAATTGATACATTTGAGAAACACTTCAATAACTTTATTCCTGAAGTATTATTCTATATATTATCCGGGAATTGAAAAATGAGCCCTTAATTTTTTTTAAATTAAAATAACTTCTCTGAAATAAAACTATTTTACGGATTTTATCGCGTTTATTTACTATTTTATTTTCCCGACGTTTCGGCTGCTTTACAGCAACCATGGTCACGGGGTGACTGAGGTGTTAGACCAACCATAATCCGTAAAATAGTTTTATTTCAATGTATAGTATTCACGTAAATATAAGAAAACAATATATTAAAATAACTTCTGTTAAGAAATTATTATATAAATTGGACCAAGTCTTGTGCTTGTGGCAGAAAAATAAAATAAAAACGAATCTATCCAAGTTAAATTTAAAACATACGTACCTGGTTAATATACAACCTCAAGTAAGTATCTTTGTGAAGGTGCCCGAGAAGAAACAATAACGATGAAACATACCTGCAAACAAGAAAATTATATTATTACTTTATGAATAATCCTATTTAATCGTATTGAGGGAGAATGGGTCCGGTATAATAGTAATAGGCTCGCTCCCTATTATATCGGTGAAGTTTGGGCGCACTGCAGTGCACCTCTGCCCAACCCTTCGGGGAATACAGGCGTGATGACGAATAATCACAATGGAAATTTAAGTACAATGAATCCAAGATCTTGAAGACATATAAACCAAAACCTCGCTATACGCGCAGGCGCAGTATAATTTTGATTTAAACCGACGGCGCCCAAACAAGCGATTCAAAGAAACATCATCAAAGCACCATATCTGGCAAATGTAGGGTAATTAATCATCTTTTTAATAATAAACAGATGTCATATTATATGGTATTTTGAATATGAAGAATTATGTACTGTTTATTTTGATGTTGGTATAATAATTCCGGCGGTTGGAGTTACTGAATTCGTAATAATTCTATACACTCTGTAAAACTGACACAGGCGTCGAGATTTGAGCGTAAATTGTATGCCAATAACAAAAAGAGCCCTGTGTCAATACACGTAAAGTTTAAACGTCTATTGTGAAAGCCACGCTATCACCCGTCATAATTCACTCGCATCATCGATGAAATTTCGTTGTATGAGTTAATAAAATTAGTTTTGGGTATGAGTAAGAAATTGGTCGTGTGAATTTTGACGCGCCTGTCTGTCCAGGGCGAGAGTGTGTTTTCAATAATTTTTTAATTAAAAAACTTTGACTTTAAAAAAAATCTTGGTGAGTCGCACAGTCGTGTGATTTCTTACAGAAAAAGCCTTCAATCTAAGCAACATTTTAAAAATATAACCTTGAACTCAAAGCTTTTTCGTGTCCCCTACCACTTAGCTGTATCCCGTCTATTTGTCCAGGTGAGCCGCCATTACCACGTTCCCAGTTCCACTGATCATATGTTTAGACAACCCGTTAGCAGCCCGAGACGTGATCTCTCATTCTACGCGTCTTTGTTTTCTGACTCATTGAATCGACCGTCTGTATTTGTTTGTCCGGGAGAAATGTTAGGGGATAATGGAATTCGAAATTTGAATTCCACCACAAACGAATTTATTTCATTCTTTTTTCAAATTTGAAATTGGAATACTATAATTTAACTTTTAGGGAAGAGCAGTTACGATTAAGTGAGTTGACTAAGATTGTACGTTATCAAAAGTCAGTCACCTGTCAAACGATTATTTGTTAGATGTAATTATGTCATCTCAAGAGTAGATAGATCAAATTATATGTGACTGACGTGTTGTCAGTGTTAAGTAGTTTATTCATTATGAAGTAAGTACCTGGGTAGAGTCAAATTATATTTCACATTAAAGTTAATCATACTTGATCTTACACAAGCTTCTTGCAATAAACCCCGCATATTAAGATCGAAACGATTTTCTTTTTATTAACAATTTATATATTTTTTATCATGTTCAATTAATTAATGTCAAGTGAATTCGTGTGGGTACTTACTTCACATTATTTAATTGACTATTTTTATGGCACACTCGATTTTACCAATAAAAAAACTTTCCCGTTAATCGATAACGCATAAAAATAGCGATATATTATCGATAAAATAGTCTGTGAATGTTGAAAAACATCATTATGTAATGTTAATAATTGTTAGTATTTTTAAGCCATAGTCACCTTATAAAATGGCGTTAACTTTTAATCGACTGTCAATATTTTTACTTTCGATTATTTTTTATTATTCTTACAGGCAACGTTTCAATATCGGCCTTTCACGTGATTTGGACGCGGGCTTTTAACATTGTAATTTTATTATATCGATATCATTACTGATAATTTCGCAGCACTGAATGTAGCGGAAAAAAAAACAAAAAGCGCAAGTTTGCGGTCTCGTTGAAAGTAAAAAGAGGTTAATGTCGATCGTGATAGTGTTAATTATATGCCTACAACATACAGAGTAATATTATGTGGACAAATAATTTAGTTTAGCCTACGGCTTGCTCTGTAATTTTTTTTACAATCCCATTCGATAAAAAAGTTGGATTTTATTAGCTACATCACTAGTTGACACTATGACAAGTGCATATTTTTTGAATTCCGAAAATGGGGAACCGTTCCTTAATAAAAAAAAAACTGAGTCGTCGCGAGACGCCTGGCAGATGTGAAACATAAAACATAAACATCGTAGCGGCGAGTGAGGGAGTGAGCGGAGTCAGCCGGTGGACGAAATCTAAGCGGTGGAAAGAACCGAGGAGCCGAGGAGTACGCTCCTCGGCTTAAAATGCTTTGCTAATGGCTTTAAATGCGGCCACGCATCGTAATGCGTGGCCGCATTTAAATCTATACTTTATGCATTAAGTAATAAGGTTGATTTCATTTTGTTGTGGCGAAGCGTCGGCAAATCTCGCCACGCCAAAAATCAGGTTAACTCCTCGCCTATAGATGTTTAACATTAAAAATTAAGGCTATAATAATCACACATGATAAAGACTTACAGATTTCCTCATAATTCAAAACATTCTCATTGATATGTGAACAATTCCTCACAAATTCCAAGCTCTCAAAAGAAATTAATATCACCAGACAACATAATAGTCATCGTATGATTCCAAACTAAGCAAAGCTTGTACTGTGGGCCTCTTAAAATCGTCTGGAAGCGATCCCAGACCAGGGTAAATTCCAAAAAGGCGATATCTGAAATCGAACCTGCACCACTCGAACAACTAGATCGTTGTCATACCAATGTAACCACAAAATCATCACGGGATACTATGTATTTACTTATTTGCATTCATCAGTAGCCCCCAACACTTAACATTTTTACGGCGTTGAACTTTTCACATGAATCATGTATAGCGCACTATGAGTCACGCAGAAATGCAGACCGACCGTCATTAAACTTAGGAAATGGCGTGCATTTTTACAGAATAAATTGTTATTAAGTGGTTTAGAACACTGTGCCTACTGTAGCGTCAAAAGAAGCACGTCAGAATATCCGCGAATACCAAAACGAACTTTGTGTTGATATGTATAAAGATTGAATTTCTGTGGTTTCCACGCACCCACGCGTTAAAATTCGCCAGGTCAGTGTCATTTAGTTCTTCTTCTTCTTTTATGATTACGAAATGAGTGAAATGATGATATTTTGAAGGAATAAGATGAGGAATGCCTGCACCAGCGATATGCGGTATTTATGGCAATGTCGAGTATCAATAGGGAAGATGGCTGGGTGCTACCACCAACTTGGGATCCAGTAATTAATATGATTAAATCCAAAACCAAGCGTACCATTGCAAGACCTCAAGACACTGTGAGCACTTTCTGCGTGGATCGGACCGCAAACAACAACTAAATATGAGGGTACCCAGTTATTAACTATGACATCAGGACATCTAACACCTCAGTCCCCCCTGTGGCCATGGTTGCTGTAAAGCAGCCGAAACGTCGGGAACATAAAAAACTAAATAATCGTGATTGAATCCGTCAAATAGTTTTATTTCAATGTCGAGTAATTATAGCAAGGACGAATTCAATAAATACACATTATAAATAAAAATGGATGATGGCAGTGATAAATATGGGAGTCAATACAGTTTGTTTTAGAATGGCAAACAATTTGACGCGGAAGTGTCGACACGTCAGTGAGGCTTTAGTTCTAAAAATAAAATGGCTGCGGTTTCACCTGAGTGTAGTATTGACTCATGCATTCTTCAGCTTACAAGTTCCAACCAGTTAAAATTAAAGAAAATCTTTGGGGGTTATTTTATATCATGTACTTAGCCAGCCCATAAAACCCGTATTTATTTTCCTTTTTATGTACGGAGCCCTAAAAAATTGTAAAGCATACTACTCTAAGTAAAGCGTAAGGCTTGTACTATGAGTACCTCATAAGGATCCTTTTATCGTTTTGCCCACAGATTTTTATAGTCGAGTGAAATGAGTTGTTTATTTTTGCATTCTTTCAATAAGTACTTAGATAAGGAATTTAAAAAAAAAAACGTACTTATTAAATGATGAGGTCATCTCTAGCTCTTTAGGTTTTTAAACTCGGTACTTTTTATGATCTATGCATTTTTGGAAATTATTTATTGCTACCTTCCATTCGTAACGCGTAAATAATTCAAATTTAGAATGCGTAATATCGCGGGCAAGTGACCCACGTGTTTCGACGCCGCCCACTGGTACTACTTATTCAATTGTACCATATTAAGCCCAGTTGACGTTCACACATAGTGAACGCGCTTATGGCGTAAGATGATTGAATGAGTTGATGTGTGGTCCCAGTTTTTTTTAACTATCAATGTAAGTTGATAACATTATTTAGAGTCCCCTTAGCCTGTCTCAATAAGCTGAATGTTTGTGTGAGGACTCGGTTTATATAAATAGTGTAATAGCTAGTGACGAATTAACTTGAGATTTTTCGATTATCGAACAGTTTCGAAGAATCAAACCGTGTGCCAACAGACGCGGCAAACACGAGCGTCCAATTTCTTGTCAATACCAAAACGAACCGTATCGACTAAAAGAGAAAGCATATTCTTCAACGCATGGTACGTTGAGAGAAATGTGATCTTTATGTATATTGACACAGAGTTCGTTTTGGTATCGGAAATAATTTTGACGCGCGCGTCTGGGGCTTTATGAGTTACATACATCAACACGCCTGTATTCCTCGAAGGAGTAGGCAGAGACGCATCACATTGCTCCCACACTTCGCCGATGTAATGGGGGGCCAGCTTATTGCACCCAGTATAATTATACTGGGCGCATACCACCTCAATAAGAGGGAGATTTTTGGGCCATAGTCCACCACCCTGGTATAGACGTGATGGTTTCCTCTGTTTTCCTTCACCGTTCAGCAAGTGTTAATCATTATTGAAAATGGCATATTACGAGTAACAATGCTACAGTATTATGTTTATTTAGGTGACAAATGACGTCATAATTTGGCGTCGTTTGAATCGCCATCAGTGCGCATACGCTCGTCCGTCCACGCACATAGAAAATTACCATTTCCGCGTGTGCGTTGTTCGTTCGAAATTTAAAGTACAGAGGGCAGCGTGGGCGCAAGGCTGCGCGCACGCCGGCAGACATTACCATAGGCTGCACTGTTGGCAGACGGTTTCTGAGATAACTGTATACATCATCACGCCTGTACTCCTCGAAAGGGTAGGCAGAGGTGGACTGCATTGCACTCACTTGTCGCTATACATTATAGACCTGTCTTGACTTGATTTTGGCGTGTTTTTAATAGACGAGAAGATAGCGATAGCTCGCGTGTAAAGACAAAACATTTATCGAGGATTATGTCGCGTCGGATCGCTCGATCACTTTCCTAATTCGTAGAAAAGAAAGGGACAATATCGCTATATCCCAAGATAATGTCTTGCACCTTGTTCTAATTTTTTGGAAAATGCACTCTCTTTAGATTAAATTTCAGTGGTCAATCCACGCGACCACACGCAAAAAATTACTCGACATCCATTGAAAAATGTGATTTTTCTTTGTGTTAATAGAGTTCTTTTTTGTATTAAAACTATTGGCCATCCACGTTGTCTCTCTTCCCCATTCAGCACACTGCAATAAACTGTTATCAGTCCCATACATGCGTAACTAACTGAGTAACAACCTCATCATAACGGTCCTCGTTTCTGGTTACAAAATGTATAACAGGACGTGACATTGATGTTTTTTATAGCAGCTTATAAAACGCAAAACGAACTGTATTAACATAGAGAAAAAGTTCATTCTTCAATGTAATGACATTAATCACTGCGAGAGAATTTTGACGCGTTGGGAGCGTGTCTTTTATGTATATTGACATACAGATAGTTTTCTACGACACTTCACGATGAAGGAAAACATCGTGAGGAAACCTGCGCGTCTATAGAAAGGTGTATGAAGTTCACCAACCCGCTCTAGGCCAGCGTGGTGGACTATGGTCCAAATCTCCCTCGTATTGAGAAGAATGTGCCCGGTTTAATGGCAATAGGCTCGCCAAAATGCCGCTGCTTACCGCTTCGGGGAACACAGGTGTGATGATGTATTTCGTTTTGTATTGGAAAAAATCTCTATGCGATTTTTGACGCACCAGTGTGCTCAGAGCTTTAAACGTACCAGCTGATTGAAAAAAATGAAGAATTAAAAAAATTAACCTGTTCTCATTTTAAATAATAGGTTTTTTTAAAAAGTTTGCGCTGTTTTTGTTTTAATAAAAATATTTTCCACTTTAAAACCTACCAGGTGATTGAAAAAAGATGAAGAATTTAAAAAATAGAATGTATGTTCCAATTTTAAATACATAATAGGTTTTTTTTTAAACGTTTGCTTTGTTTTTTTTCTTATAAAACATTTATCACTTCTTCATAAAAAAGTATTTAGCTACAGGCATCTTAACTAAATCCATTGTTGCCAAACCAATTCACGATTTAACCAGACGTTTAAAACTATTTTATTAAATGTTTAGGTACTATTACTTGTTTGAATTGAAATTTTGGTCATTGTTTTAATATTATATGATTATTCCAATTCGACAATTGAATTTAGACGTCGTCGTGTTGTACATTTAAAATTGATAGCTCACACTACTGTACGATACGACATTAAGGGTCAGAATCGTTTGAAAGCTTTATCATTAAACATTTAAAAATCGAACACGATGCAATCCGTGATGTCAGTTGTAATGACAGAGTAGGGTTGCCATTTGCCAAATACGAAGATAAAAACGGTTGCAAAAACTTAACCGTCTATAACAGCTTTAAAAACACTTTTACCCTAAGTTAACTGTAAATTGTTTGTTAATTAAGTAGAATTCCTTTAAATTTGAACGTTAAAGTGTTGAATGAATCTGGTAACTATGGTAAGTAACTATAGACAAAAAAACACAGCTGAATAGGTAGTGGTTTAAAGCAGAATAATATATATTTATAAATAGTTTATTGAAGTTTGCCCCCATCTTGTCGGGAGTAAGCCCACTTAACTGGTCGCTGACAATTATTTAATTTTCATCGATTTTATCAATAGTAGGTACAATCTGAGACCGGACCACCATTTTTGTTGCAGTACTTTTTTTTAAATTTCTTTAATTAAATGACATTGGCACTATTGGCAGGTGTCATCTCGGTGGGCAACCCTGTCGCCGTGAGTCAGCATCCGGCGCCATC
Organism: Ptilodon capucinus; assembly: GCA_914767695.1. Classification (NCBI taxonomy): domain Eukaryota; kingdom Metazoa; phylum Arthropoda; class Insecta; order Lepidoptera; family Notodontidae; genus Ptilodon; species Ptilodon capucinus. The sequence goes on along the minus strand of OU611816.1, from coordinate 10,930,724 downwards.
GTTGCGCCGGCGCCGCGACAAGTTTCACCGTTTAAGGTAGGTAGGCCGTCACTCTCATATAGATATTTAGTTCATTTGCTTACGACGTTGTGTATATGGGTTAAGATAAGCTAATCTCGTGTTTATGTAAGTTAAGCGATAACTTAGGCCAGCGATAAGTTAACACCTGTATATTGCAAGAACAAAAAATTGCGCACGAATAAGGATTTTTTGTTTTTTTACTATTTTTTTTTTGTTAATACCGTAAATAAGAACGCGGTATTTAAAAAAAATAAATACACAGTTAAAATAAATTAACAGTGACTTTTTAGAATAGATTGTGTACTTACTAAAAACTATATTGTAGGTGGTTTGTACATGGTTTATAGATGCATACTCTAAAAAGGAATAAAAATTAAATACATTCTCAAATATTGATTGCGTCCGTTAATGTTCGTAATAATTATAAATTCCAAAACAGCATCTCAACTCACTCGGTATCTCTACCAATTTGTTCAAACGAAACGCTACGGAGATTACATCTCGTAAATCAACAGTTTATTTTCTACGGACCACGTCCCAGCATCCAAATGAGAAGTTTTAAATGGTCTTGGAAATTGACTATTTGTATAGTAAGTAGTTATCTCTTTGGTAACCAAAAAGACTTAAAAAACTGGGGCGAGCGAATTCTTTTTTTTTAATTTACTCTGTGCTTAAATTTATCTATGGTGAGTTATCCGCCATATTTGTCACATTCATTACCCATTTTCATTTATGATGTGGTTTATAGATTTTTTGTGGCAGAATACCCGCTTATCCCAGGTGCAGCCATTCCTCATAAAGAAGAATAAATATTCGCGCGGATCAATTGCCAGTACCAAAACGAAATTTATTTACTCGGATAAAAGCACATTTTTCAACGAATATTCATCATTGACCCGAGTGAATTAAGCCAAGTGGTCGCACAACTCTGCATTCAATCCTTATATACGTTGGTACAGAGTCTATTTTCAAAAGACTAAATTAATTATTCCGCCCCATTCTTTTTCGCTAGTCATACCGTTGAGCCCTCAATCAAAAGGAAAGAATGTATGAGGAATAGCCCGCACATTGAAGTGAAAATAACTGTCTTTGAGTAACGAACATGTCTGCATACTTACCTACAACGTGGTAAGTGTGTAAAACAAACAAGTTGTTAACAGCAAGCGTATTGTTTGCAAAGTTCTCAGTAATACTCAACTGCAAACTGATCTCTTACGAAGCTAGCAGTAAACTCCTTCCAAGTACAGAGTATAAGTACTTTCGAGTACTATGATAATAATTATTTAATTATTATAAAAATGACAACATATACTCATCGTACGATCCTAAGCAAAGCTTGTACTATAGGTACCGTGCAATGGACTGGAGGCGATCCCAGTTAGGTACACCAAGGCCAGAGAAAATTCCGAAAAGCCAATTTCCCAAATTTCAGGACAGGAGTCGAATATGCAATCACACGGTGCAGTGGCCGAGCGACCTACCCTCATACCACTATGCACTAGACCAAGCCGTCGAATACATATTGGTAATCAACTATGTCAATATTGGCTCTTTTCCTTCTATGAAATAAGACGGTGAGAGAGTGATTCAGTTAGTCACAATCCGTGATAAAGGTTTAATCTTGACATGCGCGCTAGCCTGCCTTAAAGAAACCTTACGAGAGCAGTATACACTGATGACAGTAAATTTTAAATTTAGAACACAGCATAGACAATAGACGACTTTGAAAACCGTCTAGCCGTTATCAAACGGCTTTATACTCTGTAGACCTTTAAAAAACACCATTAACATTACATAAGCTCAAAGGGGCTTGTCTACATGGAGTTGACAAACAGACGACCTTTGCAGAGACAAATGACATGCGCAGTGAATAAGATGGGAGGAGTACTACCATGAGTTTATAATGGATCTGCACGGCTATCACGTGCGATAAGACAAGACTTATGTCGATTATGAGTAACTTTTGTCATTTTCACCTTTTGTCTTGTCACAGCTGTGTTACGCCTTTAACGTACTGGGGCGAGCAAATTCATTTGTCTTTTTTAAAAATGTACTCTGTATCAATATGTATAAGATTGAATGTGTGTTGGAAAAGCGACGTCACCTCGCCACTAAATTTAAACTCATTCTTGAACGGAACATAATAACGTGTGGGTAAGATGCTTTTATCACAGAAATTAAATCTTTATGTATACTAACGTAGAGTTTTTTTTGGTATTGGCAAATACTTAACCGCACGCGTCTTGACGCCCCAGAGCTTAATTGCAACTGTGGTCAAACCTAATTCGATAGTTAAACGTCGTAAAATAGTAGAAATGCCTAGAATGTTAAACACTAGTTGAATTGTCGTATAAATCTTGTTGAATTGTCACAACTCGCCAACAATACGCATCTATAAATCAAAGATTCCGTACCACGACGACGATACAATGGGGAATCATTGAACGGAATTGATCAGCATCTCAATAGGCTCAATTAGGTTGCTAGATGTACCAACTACTGCCCAGTGTCTATTACATTCTGGTATCAAAACAATCGATGCTTTTGGTTCGTAAACTGATCGTGGATTGTACTATGCAATTCAAATAAGAATAGGAATGTCAATAACCCCTCTCTGTCAAATGTCACTTGCAAGTATGGTTTGCAAAAAACTTATTTGCATATCAATAATAATAGTCTTACATCAAATATAAATAAAAAGGTTAAATTAGTAGTAAATTGTCTTAATATAATATTTAAGTCATAATTAGTTTTTTTTAAACCATACAATAACCTTTTATTTTATTTTCATTTTGGCGCAAAGACCCAAAAGCCATGTCAAAGTTAATCAAGAAAATACCAGTCGCCATTTTATCGTTGTTAGTGTGCATCATCGTGCGACTGAGTGCATTCTTCACCATACCTTTGCATATAAATTTTATTTATAAATATCTTCTTTTACCCACCCTACCTAACTGGTTAGAATTGACAGCTATTACGTCACAATATGGCGCAAAGATGATCCTATTCTCATTTGAATCGCATAGTATGATAAGCGTTTCACAGGTCAGTAATTTGTGTCACAGAATAGGTATGATGATAACTCTTTCTCTCGTATGAAATAAGACAGAGAGCGAGCGAACCAATCCGTGAGAAACGTCTTGTCTTGGAATGTGTGCTATCACCACAGGTCTAGCTTAGTGTGGACGGTATTTGGATATTTATATTTAGGGCCACTAATTAAAAAAAAAAACAAAAAAAAAATTGACAAAAAGACACTTAAAAAATATCCAAATGCATGAAATCAAGCTATGTCCATCTAGTCTTATACATCTTGACATAGATTTATTTGACGTACGTAGACGTCAAAGTCACGTACATAATTTGACGTATGGAACTGTCAAAGCTCCCTCTTTTATATAATAACTCGTTTAATATTCTATACCCATTCTATTGTTATAAGGATAATATACGTCCCGTAATAAAACATGATAAGACAAAGTTGTGGAATATTTCTTCCTGCATGGTTAGTACGTGCGCAATGACAATATAATTTTTTTCACACGATATGTCACAAAGTGACCCTTCCTCAATTCATACGAGAGGACAAGACAAAACTGACATGACCTACTGTTGTAGCATGTGTGCCAAGACTAATAATGTCACGGAATAAGTAGATTTTGTCTCGACCTCTCGTATGCAATAAGGCAGTGAGCGAGCCAATCCGTGACAGAGGTATAGTTTTGACACTGATGGACTGGATATTGATGTTTCAAATGGATTTTTTATGTGATTTCAATAGACAAATTCTTCTCATTTCGTCCATCCAGAGACAATATTTTACATTCTGTCATTAATTACACATAATGTACCCTTTACCGACCACACACTTGTATGATAAATTACAAATATCACTATAATTAACATCCATAAGCAGAGTATATTCATTCGTCATGTATCGAAATCTTATTAAATCGATATCAGGAATATCGATCGTTCATTCTGATTGATCGGGCTGCACATGGCTTGTTGGCTCGGCGCCAACCGATTGGGAAAACTTTCTTCATTTTATGATATCCTGGTATTTGAGGTTCAGAGGTTGTGCAAAAAATACTAATTATGACTTGTTTATAATGAGTTTTACGCGTATTTACGCTCGCTAGCGTCTGCAAAGTTTCTAAAGTACAGATAGTTTGACTATGTCTTACAATTACTATTTTTTAAGCGTCAATAAACAGTAATATAGTTACTTAAGAAAGTTATTATTGACTTTTTAAAAATAAAGTCTCTCCAATAAAATGAAATTAAGAATAATTAATTAGATTCGTCCTAACTTAGTGAGCAGTCCGACTTCTCAGCCTCGGTCACAAGCCGCGCATAGGCGGATTAACATCGTGGAATATGAAAATTTACAGCTCGAGGGAGGCAGCGGAAACGTTTAACTCGGACATGGCATGTTATTGTGACTTAAATAGAGTTGCTCCCAAATTAGGTAATTAAATGTATACAATACATCTCTACCTATATTATCTTTTTTTATAAAGGTTTGATTTTAAATTGACAGGCATAATGACAAATAACTTACAATTGACCTTTGAAACTTCAACGAAAAGCCCAAACAGCTTATTCAAATGTGTTTTTCAAATTAATTGCTTTATTAACGATGATAAATCTCCTCCCATTCAGTAGCTCTATGCTAGATCTATTAGAAACGAGTTATTTCTCACGTTTTGGTTTAATTTTTTCAGACACAAGCGGAAGTTATACCACCTTTTAAAGTAGTATTATTTTAACATTACTTGACAGTTTAAGTGTCGAAAAGTAAAATAATATTAAAATAACATTACAAGAGTAGTAGAGTAGTGATGGTAAGGCGCAATTAAAAAAAAACCTTTTACGATCGGAGGTGTTGGACAATTGAATATTCGAATTTATGGCGGTAATGCCTTTTTAACCGACTTCAAAAAAGAAGAGGTTCTCAATGCGACTCGTATGTTTTTTTATTATATTCACGAGCTATACAGTAGGTAGAAATTATTCCTCTGGCAAAAGAACGTAACAATATGTTAAACAGTTTGCATGTAACATCGGGAGTGGTGTATTACACAGACCTTTGTTGAGACCAGGGAAAATTTCCGTGCGTTCAAACGGTTCTGCCATACCTATTACTGGAATCAAGTTTAATGCAGCTCACATTGTTAGGTCCAACTAATGTCAAATAGCATCCGTGGTGCCTTCTTTATTTCTGTGGCAATTCAGCCAATACAGTTATTTTTGTCTCCCGCTTTGCAATGGAGGGAAGTGGATACATTTTTCATCCAACTCCTCCTACACCTTTTTCGATTAAATTTGTGCGGGTTCCAAGACAATTTAGCTTTTCCCCGGTACTCGCCGAGGGTCAAACCTCGGTGTTTTCAATGGACACCGCTATCGATCCTGGCTTACAGGAGTAACAGTGGTGGGAATGTGTGGCGGGCTTAGTTCCAAGAAAAAAAAAGTAGGTTGGAATACGTCAAAATAATTGGAATCAAATCTTTTTTCGAGTACCATTAGGGTATACTTCAGACAAATAGACTCCTGATTATAAAACATCACGTTATCCGTGAAAGTAAGTCTCGTATACTTAATTTCATTTCAAATGTAACAGGTATTGATTAGCTTCAGATTTGTGGGCGGAGAATAACATTTAAAATGTTGTTATACTTTAATTTCATGCTGCTGTATGTACCAGATGGCTTGGGAGTCAAATTGGAGCAGAACCATGAATTTAATAAGCAGTAGCTATGTGAGAATTCAGTAAATTAGACTATGAATATTGTTTCGCTACCATTGATAAAAGCTTTTTTGCCTTAATAAAATCATTTCTAGCAACTCCACCACAATAGTGTAAGGGGACTTAAGGCCCAGAACGCACTAATACATGCGTAACCGACCGATGTCAGCAACCTATCATACATATTTATTATCGGAAGCGCGTTATCTTAATACAATAAAAGTTGCTTTAAGTCGTTCCGACATTTCAAGCGCCGCTGGACCCAAACTGATAAACTAAACAAATATTAATAGTTAAATACGGTGACCGTGTTTGGGGCATTTACACATCGTATTTGAGTCGATTTTGGGTAGGTATAAAGATAATATTGAGCCCTTACTTAGATCATTACCATTTATATTATGTCTTAGGAGGTCAGTGAACCCTCTACATAATAATACATCATCACGACTGTATTCGCCGAAGGGTTATGCAGAGGTGCACTGTAGTGCGCCAACACTTTACCGATGTATTTTGGTTCCAATGTAACAGGGGGCGAGCCTATTGCCATTATACCGGGCATATTCTCTCAGTACATGGAAGATTTGGGCCAAAGTCCACCATGCTGACCCAGTGCGGGTTGGTTAACTTCACATGCCCCTTCTATAGACGTGAAGGTTTCCTCGCGATGTTTTCCTTCACCGTTTCATAGCAAGTAGTAATCTCGCATGAAAATGGGATTCGCACATAAACCCAGAGGTGTGAGCCGGTTTGAACATGCATACTTTGATTGCAAGGCGTCCGTTCGACCACTCGGTTACCACTGCTTTATTTTTTTTATTTATAAACTAGCTGTGCCCGCGACTTCGCCCGCGTGGACTTTAGGGAGATTACCCGGAAATATGGGTATTATGTTTTTCCCGCGGAACCCTAATGCTTTTTCTAAAATTAAAGTAGCCTAAGTTACGCCTTGGAACGTCAGCTATCTGTCAGTGAAAGTCCCATTGAAATCGCTTCAGCCGTTTAGAAGTTTACCTCAAACAAACAGACAGACAGACAGACAAAAAATTTTAAAATTGCGTTTTCGTTATAGGTATCGTATATACTTTCATACACATTTGGTAAAAAAGTGTTATTTTGATATTACAAACAGACACTCCAATTTTATTTATTTGTATATAGATTAACAAAAAAATCATAATCCGAGGTTAGTTATTTATTATTCCTGTACAAGATTGTCTATTCAACGGATGGAAAGTGAAAGCCTAAAAGGACCAAATTCCCATGACGATACTATCCGTGAATGATACAATTTATCTCCTCGAGATATTACAGCTGTTCGACAGATTGTATCTTAAAATCAGCATTAACACTGTGTCTGGGTGTTATAATGGATTGTCCTGTGGGCGGCCGTAGGTGTGGACGTTGTTGAATGGGCTACTCTACAATTCTATGCCTAATATAGGCGAATACTCGATTAGTTGATAGACTTGTTTGACGATATGTCGGTGGATACTGCTTACAGGTCTGCCACATTGGGGCGACAACAACGGCGACAAGTCCAGTAACAAGATGTTTACAGGAGATGCATTTAAGCCCTATTTACATTACGAAACTAGTGGCGTGAAAGTAGTTACGCGACGTTAGTTTCATCAATAGTTTCACAGTGTAAACGTCAAGTTTCATGCATTAATCGATGCATGCATTGTGAAACTTGGCGTGCCTTGTACCACAGAAATTCATTCTTTATTTATATTGTCACAGAGTTCGTATTGGAATTTGCAAAAAAATTACGTGCGAGCGTTGACGCCCCTTAAGCCCTATTTACATTGCGACACTAGTGGCGTGAAAGTAGTTTCGTGACATTAGTTCCACAGTGTAAACGTCAAGTTTTCGTTCGTACTTTCAATGTAATTTTGTTGAAGAATGAACTTTTTCTATCAGTCAATACAGTTCGTTTTGGAATTAACAAAACTACCTGAGGGTGCGGGGGGATTTAATCGGAGGCGAAGAGAGTTTTCATACATCGTACAATGTTGCATGTGACCTTTTTTGTGGTTTAACATTGTTATTATAATACTACTACTACTGCAGCCCTTTTAACGTCCCACTGCTGGGAACGGGCCTCCCCTCAAAGCGAGGGGGATTCCGGCCATAGTCCACCACGCTGGCCCAGTGCGGGTTGGCAGACTTCACACATCTATCGAAAACTAGCCAAGATTCCTCAGACGTGCAGGTTTCCTCACGAATTTTTTTCCTTCACCGTTTCATAGCAAGTGATAATCTCGGATGAAAATGAGATTCGCACATAAACCCAGAGGTGCGAGCCGGGATTTGAACTTGCACACTTAGATTGCAAGGCGTGCGTTCGACCACTCGGCTACCACTGCTTTTTTTATCATAGTATCTTGTTGAAGAGCCTGCCCTCTGAGACCCACTTATTAACGGCAGGGCGATCAAGTATATTTATTTCAAAACAATTTCAATCTACCTTCAAAAGAGCAAATTTCGGAAATGACCTTTTCGAAATTTTCCCCGGTCTGGGTGTCACTGGGATCGCCTCCAGTCCATTGTATGGTATAGTACAAGCTTTGCTTAGTTTGGGACCATGCGATGACTTTGTCTCGTTTTTTTTTAATGGTCAAGAGTGAGCCGAGCGGACTATGTTCAAACTACAAGTACACACCAAAATCAATATCGAGGGGTGACAGGCCATTTGACTCAAGCGACAGTTTTGGGTGATATTCACTTTTATACATATTTGGAATCAGTGAATTTTTTTGCGTCGAATGAGTATGCTCTCCTGTAAAAAAATGTCGCTTACGTCAAATTGCCTTTCAACCCTCGATATAGTCTAAAGATGTACTTGCTTTTTTAACCCTTGCTTTAGATATTTGCCGTTGGTAGGAGTCGAACCCGCAAACACCTAGTACAATGAGCCGAGCGTTCTACACTCAGACCACTAGATTGTGCCGTCCAAGTCCAGAACCAGCTTATATCTAAGACACTAGCTTAACCAAGCAGGTTTAATAACCACGTAATCACCGAGCTTGGTCAACAGGCAGTTCCATTTAGTAGTTCACAAGCTTTCACATGCGCCGTCCGATAAAACACGGTTCCCGAGATAAGTGCACACAGACGGACAGATTTACGGGTGGATTTATCAGTTTGTAATGTTTCCTTGGCATTAGATCCATTAGATGTATTGAGTAATTTGTTGTTGAATAAAAATGCTCGTTAAAGACCCTCGCACACTTGGGTGTCAGAAGTCGCGCGTCAGGCGTTTCTCCAATACCAAAATGAACTGTATTGACTCGAGAGAAAGTTCATTGTTCAAGGAAATAAAATTGACAGCGCGAGCGAATTTTGATGCGTATTTATCCACAATAGAGGGCGTAACAAAACAATTAACATTTTCAGGTAGATCTCAAGGCGCGGGCGCATCCAATGCAAATAGTCCCTTCACTGCAGCTATGTTTGTCAGGAACATCATGTTTTTGTTTTTTTGTCTGTCTGTCTGCCAGGCTATTTTTAGGATGGTAAAGCGAAAAAACATGTTTTAGACGTGTAGGTTTGTTTGTGTTTAGTTTGATTTGACTTTGGTTTTAATGTTTTGAACTTGTTTAAACTGGGACTGACTTTTAAATATATTAAAAAAATATTTATTATACGTATGATGGTCAAAGATCATTGTAGTTTATTAAACGTAAATAACAAAATTTTAGAAAAAAAAATGAAATTACAAACCCCCTACTAAGCCTTTATCAATTCAAAAGTGTTCTACAATGCTTTTGTAACTGGATCAGAACTTTAAATAGATTTGGAGCAGAGTAATGTTTTAAGTGCTATATGTCTAGTTGCCTAAGAATCAATTATTACTTTCAAAGTGTAATCAAATGGTTAATGATAGATTGAAGAAGCAAAAATAATCCTTGGTATCGATGCAGGAAATAAAAGAAAAGCGATACTAGATACTTCTAATTGCATCCAAGAAGAGACGGAAATGTTATGATAAAACATAACTTTCTTTAGCCGTACAAGAAATAAATCAATAAGAATCAACGTCGTCGATCGCAAGCCTATCAGATAACCACAGAGTAACGGTAGATAGAATTTAATTGAACCTCTAATTAACCATGACTTTGAACATGGGAAATTGCTATTAGCCGCATGCTAATTATGAGTCATATTTCGACCTCTTTGGCTTTCCAGTTTGTACGCAATAAAAACTATTTGCATGTTGTTAAAATTTTATAAACGGATCGTAAAGTTAGGGAAGTTGGTAATTTTGACGATGCTTATGATAGTCACTGTACAAGACGTATAGAGAACTAGACTTTCCATGTCATTGGTATTAATTCAGAGCTCATTTTTATTGCTAGGATTGAAGATTGGGACCAGACTGAAACAGTTGTTGGGCTTGTTTGGATAAAAAAAAATATAAAATGGAACAATATAATCTTTGTGGCATTCTGATAGGAGAAATGGTTTATGAAATAATACCAATCGTTTTTGTTCAAATTATTACAGATGATATTGTCTTTAAGATAAAGTCTTAAGACAAGATTAAGAGAGATACTATTAGGCAGAGAAAAATAAATACAAGTGCTATCAATACATAATGATGTAAACAAGAACACGTTAGTCCCAATGCAAATTCTAACAGTCTCTCATCACGGAATTATTAAAACCAAACGTAAAACATCATACACGCGTACTGGATAGCTTTTTAACTTGCTTAAACACTAATTAAGTAACGTTACTGTCCTAATACGTCTCACGCATGTAGTCCACACCATAATAGGTATACGAGAGCTCGAGGAAGTTGGCCGGTTAGAATTTACCGCGTATAAACATGATAAAAACTGGTTTGGTGCACTGTTGACTTTATTGTCAGTAGTTAAGACAGGTTTTAGGAGTTCTATTACACGTTTTTTTATCGTTACCATATAATCTTTTGCTATTGTATCAACTGGACAGTGTTTAAGCGCCGTATTTCATGCTTCTACGGAGGTTTACAGCTTATTTTTCTTAAGTTTCGTCATTATAATCGGTCTTTAGATCTCGTGGTATTGCTAGTAGTTCTCACTAAGTTTCTTTCTAAAATTAAATGTGGTCGATTTATTTGTTTGTGTGCAGTCAACAAGCTGGGTTGAAGGCAGGCAATCCATTTTAATTTTAACTTGCTGGAAGGTATCACCAGGACCCTAATAGGGACTTAGACGTCAGGTAAATTTCTATCATTGTTAAAAATCTTAAATATAAATATTGCCAGACAACACACTCATCGTATGATCCCAAACTAAGCAAATTACAACCAGACTAGGGCAGGGCGTTGATATGAATTAGGGTTTCCAGTGTCAAAATATAAATCGAAGCAGCTTGCGTTTAAAAGATATGTGTCCGAATTCTGTTTAAGCATCAACTGTCAGTCACAACACGACTGTAGGCCAGGTGATAAATCTTCAAGATCACGGCTCTTTCACTCGTGACTCCGCGGTGTTCGGGCGCAGTACATCATCTTAATATTCCAGTTATGTTTTATTGCGGCGGCTGCGCAGATGGACAGATAAGGTTTTCGTGAAAGCTCGCACTGGATTCGTCTAGTTTTGGATTTTGATGTGGATGTAATATGGTTATGGGAAAACTGGTTGTAGTTTTTGTTTCTCGTATAATTTTACCACAGAGTGTTTTGTTCTTTTGAATATTTTATTGTTTTAGTTTGAGAGTGTACGATAGAGGTAGTTTTTGTTGTTCATGTAATCAATAAATAAATTCATTCTGAACGCTTGGAATCTATACCCCCATATTAATGGAAACTGATGATTCATTGACAATCACATCGTAACACTTTTTAATTTAAAGATTTTTTTAAAATGAATTTGAGGGATAGTACTAAGCCCAATAACTTTGCAGACATCGAACATTCTGGATGTTTGTTTTAATGTGCCTATTATTGGTTCCAATTTCTAAACGCGTATTTTAATTTGTTTTTGTAATTTAATTGTACCTATTTGCTATTTATGTATCACAACAAAGTATTCGCTTTGATCTCGACATTACTTCCTTTAACCCTTTAGATTTATTGAATAGTAATCTGCGAATCCACGATTCACGAGCAAGATAGTGGAACGATATTCAATTTCACTTTCATCTGTACCTTATTTGTATTTCTATTGAACTTTTACAAAATCAAAGTAAAACACCGAAAACATGGTCTTTATTTCAAATCATGTTCTACTTTAAATTTTTTCAAATCCATTGAAATTAAAATATTTTACGGATTTTATCGCGTTTATTTACTATTTTATTTTACCGACGTTTCGGCTGCTTTACAGCAACCATGGTCACGGAGGGACTGAGGTGTTAGATAGTAAAATAGTTTAATTTCAATGTATAGTATTCGCGTAAATATAAGAAATCAAATATTTTTCAAATCCATTCGAAGATTCGGTACTAAAAATCCCAATTTTAATAACAAATAGTTAAAAGCACTTGCATCACGATTAAGAAGGTATTATTGAAAACATGGTATTTAGTTAACGAATTAATCTTATTTCTTGTATAGGTACATATTGGAATTATAAAGCTGGTTTCAGACTACGCTATAATATTATAGCATATCGTATATAGCTCCTTTTTTTTTTTTACATGTGGAAAATGCATTTACGCATCCCCACTCGCTAAGGGGAACGAACAGGATATGTCGGGCTCAGCAACAAGAGTTGCCACTACCGACTAAAAACCACATGATACTCCGCCTTCCTCGGCTAGTAATGGGGGGCGCGGGACCGCTCGCGCATTATCCGCAGCCCACACCGACGCCGGTGCCAGCCGTTGGCTGGCTCGCCTCACGGCCTTTGCCATCTTTGCGATGCCCCGGAGTATTTGGGGCATCGCGCACCACTACGTGAGGGCCTAACTCTGGTTTAGGGTGCCGATTGCCCCCGCAATCGACTCTCCAGGCCCTCTAAGCGGAGACGGAGTACGGGCTCGGTTAGCCCGTCTCCGTGTTCGCACTCTCCGGAGCGGGTCAGCGAGGGGAATCGTATATAGCTCCTAGCACAACAATATCGCGCACCATACATTGTTATGGCCACGTTCACACTGTACTGTACTATATATTATTGGCTTTGTATGGTACGCGATATTGTTGTGCTACATATTATAGCGTAGTCTAAAAGCCGCTTAACTCTCAAACGAGGCGTAACGATGGATTACTCCAGTCAAGGCGACACAACCTCCAGACTAGGCATGTCATTACAAATCGAGGCTGCTCATTGGATCAGTACGCGCCTATTTGATCGCACCTCAAAAGTACAGCGTACACTTAATCTAAATAGGTTATACCATTTGTCTACTTTCACGAACTCGATTCACTAAACGAAATCGTAAAACGCTGACATGAAACCGCATATAAATTCGAACGGATTCAATACGGAATGTACTTTGTAATCTGATTGGCGGGTTGTCAATTCCAAAATGGCGGGGCACAAACAATATCGAACTCGGTAAATGTCATCGGACGTACCGAAGGCGTGGTCGGCTCGAGTACGGACGGCCCCGGACGGCTCTGGACGGCCCCGGACGGAGAAATCGAAAACCACACTCATTCCGTACTACAATGTATAATTTAGATATCAATTTAACGGTCAATGTTGGATTAGTCACGTTTTGCTATCGAGACGCTTCCGTGACCCCTACCAATGTATGAAATGTGAATAAGTTTCGCAACCTTAAAGTTCTAAAGTACACAGGGATGTAAAAAAAAATTACCAATACCAAAACGTACTTTGTGTCAATTTACATAGAGATTGGATTTCTGTGGTAAAAACCATGCTTACATGCGTTAAAATTCGCACGCGCTGTCGATGACATTTCGTTTCAAATTGGACCTTTTTTAGGGTTCCGTACCCAAAGGGTAAAACGGGAACCCTATTACTGAGACTTCGCTGTCCGTCCGTCCGTCCGTCTGTCCGTCTGTCACCAGGCTGTATCCCATGAACCGTGATAGTTAGAGAGTTGAAATTTTCACAGATGATGTATTTCTGTTGCCGCTATAACAACAAATAGACAGCGAACAGAATAAAATAAAATATTTTAGGGGGCTCCCATACAACAAACGTGATTTTTTTGCCGTTTTCATAGATAATGGTACGGAACCCTTCATGCGCGAGTCCGACTCGCACTTAGCCGGTTTTTTATGATTCAATACAGTTCATTTTAGTATCGGCAAAAAATTCGACGCACTCGCCCTGACGCCTAGTGTGGCTTAATAGTGCGTATGTATTGTCAATGAAATTATTATACTATTCATGTATTAGGCAAAAAATTGGACGACACAACCGGCGACCCAAGAGCATTTTTTTTTAAGGACTTACGCTGTTGGCCGTGAGGTGGCCTTAACAGCTTTACCGGAGGAGTGGCGAGCGCAGAGTGCACTTCAACCAGGGCCTTTAGGGCGAAAAAAGGCGGGCAGTTACCGTGAGGGGAGAGGTAGTGACTGCGCTCCTAGGTGCAAAGATGCACCTACGAGCGGAAGAGGGGGTTCCTCGACCTTGCCGGCGAGATCGGTGTCTGTTTGAGGCTGGTGTAGGTGTGTTGGTAGCCCTCTCGACGCCCGGGTCGATGAGATCCAAGAGCAGGCCATTTCCTCGCTCAACGAGTGGCCTTAGCCATTCAGTGAGGGAATGCAGCCAGCGTCTTGGGTACACTTCCGCATGAGCCATTTTTTTACATATTTTATAAATATATTTTTTAAATAAAAATATACTGTAAATATTTTGTAAACTGTTGTTGTTAATAAATATTTTTTTATTAGTGTATTAACATTTATAGTGTAATAAAAAGAATCTTAATATAGAGATGTGAGCCTAAAATATGGACATTACAGTAGGTTTGAGATATTGTAATTTCCTAATAAATAATAACATTAAACCCACTGTTAGTGAATATGGCCCTCATCAAAATATGAGTAGGCCTTTCTCCCACGTGGACAACTAGTGATTTAACCTCTCCTTTTATCCACGCTAATAAATAAATTGTAGTGTTAAAATGGGGGCAAAACTATGCACCAACTAGGCAACTGGATCTCAGATGACGGACACCGCCGCCGTGGTCGGCCCAGGAAAAGGTGGTGCGATGACCTGGACCGTTATCTGGAGAGATGGAGTGATCTGGCAGGAGATAGAGATGCGTGGCGGAGAATGGGGGAGACCTTTGCCCAGCAGTGGGACAATGTAGGTTAATTAAAAAAAATATATAATATCAGCTTTTTACTGAATACAGAAATGAAAGTATTTACGCTACATATAACGAGAATGCAAAAAACAAACCGGCTGGATCGATTTACTTAAACCGAGTTATAAGGAAACTATTTATAGTGTTTAAAGTGTTTAAAGTGATACCTGTACTTGGAGAGGCATTTTGAATCATTAGAAATTGATATTAAAAAATATTTCGTAATTCAGGGGACCTATTTCTCAAATAGTAATAAATAAGGTTTTTGAGTAATATTTTTTTTCCAGAGAATTGGTATTAAAACTAGCGTTTTTTTTTTAATACCTAAAGACGTTTAATTAAAGTGTATAATTCGGAAACGCAAACCCTTTTCGATATGGATTCACCGAATTATCTATACAAATAAATAAAATTGGAGTGTCTGTTTGTAATATCAAAATAACACTTTTTTACCAAATGCGTATGAAAGTATATACGATACCTATAACGAAAACGCAATTTTAAATTTTTTTGTCTGTCTGTCTGTCTGTTTGTTTGAGGTAAACTTCTAAACGGCTGAACCTATTTCAATGGGACTTTCACTGACAGATAGCTGACGTTCCAAGGCGTAACTTAGGCTACTTTAATTTTAGAAAAAGCATTAGGGTTTCGCGGGAAAAACATAATACCCATATTTGCGGGTAATCTCCCTAAAGTACACGCGAGCGAAGTCGCGGGCACAGCTAGTTTAAAATAATATTCTCAAACGGTTCATTAAATTGGTTTCGGTGTTTATCGAGCGACTGCAAAGGCAAATTCTTAAGCAATTAAACAGTTCACCAGATAATGAGAATACAAAGATTCATAAAGTTTACAGATAAGCTAATGAAAGCAAGATCCGGGGAAAAAAAAGAAAAAAAAACTTGCTGCAAATGAGATCCGATAAAACCGACATTTAAGTTTTCGAAGTGTAGCAGTAGTCTTTGTTTTTTTTTATCATAAGTAAGGCTACGTCCAAAAGACCAGACACCAGACAGACGACCGGAATGTCATACTTATAATGCGTTTTCAATTTCAACAAAATAAGTATTTAGATTGATGATAGACGTCTATAAATGAGACTAATAAAACCTGTCCAACTAGGTATATGATATTAATAACTAAGGAAACACATTTCAGGCCAGACCTAAGCTATGATGAAATGTAAAAAAAATAGATCATTTTCCTTGCCACGTAATGTCACGTTAGCATATTAAGTAATTATCAAACTTCAGAAAAAGTTAAGGTTTTGAATTAGTATTCTATTAGAATTAGTACTCTTTTTAAACTTCGAATTCAGAATAAGATGGAATGGCGTTCCAGTACAGTGCGATTTACCAGGAATTTTCTCCCTCGCACCACCAAATTGTGGAATGAACTTCCTGCAGCGGTGTTCCCGGACCGATGCGACAAAGGTATCTTCAAGAAACGAGCATACTCATTCCTTAAAGGCCGGCAACGCACTTGCGATGCCCCTGGTGTTGCAGGTGTCCATGGGCGGCGTTGATCACTTACCATCAGGTGAAACGTCTGCTCGTTTGTCTCCCTATCTCTTACAAAAAAAAGATAAAGCAAGATCATTTAAAAAAAACATGACGTTTTTATTTTCGATAGTCGTGCCAATACCCGTTCAAATGGCCTATGTTAGCCACGCCTGTTTTAAATATACATTATCATAATAATAAGAACTTTTTGTATCGCCCGTGGGGCCTCACTTTCGATTTTAGCTAATTGATTAATGTCTAGATAAGAGGAGACGTGTCCGACATAAAGAAAGTGATCCGAAACCGCCGTACTTATAATGATAAAGCTTTTAGAGATAATCATTGATCGTTGTATTTCTAGCTATCATCGCTTTATGAAATTTGAATGAGGAACAATTTTTTTTTATTCATATATAATCTATAGCATGAATATAGTTTATGGTAATACTTTAGAGAATTATTTCTTTTTGTGTAAAGTGTGCAAAATATATTTTCGGCTCACATTGAAGAAAGAATACGGTCAACCTTAAGAAACCTAATTTGTGGTCTTTTTTAATTCTAAATGCTATATAATCTGTTTTTTTTCTGTATTTTTTTAATAATGTAAGTAAAACTGGCGCAAGAAACGGTGGCGCGATGACCTCGACGATGGTGTGAGAGAGCGAAAGACCGAAATAAATGGAAAGAGTTGAGAAAACCATTGCCCAGCAGTGGGATACAAATGGTTAGAAAAAAAAACCAAAATCTTGGCTAAGTTTTCTCACTGTGAACTACATTTTAATTTAATACATACATAAAGTAGACAAATTCCTCGGGCGACATTTTGAAACCTTTGTTTCGTGTGTGTTGCGCGAATACCTCAACTGATTCTCATCACGATAATGTCCTCGCGTTGTCTAATAGACAATTAACTTTCTAGATATGATACTTTATTGTGAGAATCGATGTAAAACGGAGATAAAATTGATATTGTAATTACGGACGTAATTTTGTAATGGAGAAAGTATTTTATAACCCAGCGAGGATTTGAATGGCTTGTGGAGCCGTTTAAAATGGAGCTAATGATTGTTTAAACATAATTTGGATTTTATATATTTTGGTAAAAAAACTCGTCAAAAGTATGTAGGTAAAAATATATAATATTGCTAGTAATAATAATACATCAGTAATACATCATCACGCCTGTATTCCCCGAAGGGGTAGGCAGAGGTGCACTGTAGTGCACCCACACTTCGCCGATGTATTTATGGTATTTTTGGGATGTTGTTTTGCGAATGTCATTTTCAACAATAATTACCACTTGCTGAACGGTGAAGGAAAACATCGTGAGGAAACCTGCACGTCTATAGAAAGGCGTGTGAAGTACACCAACCCGCACTGGGCCAGCGTGGTGGACTATGGCCCAAATCTCCCTCGTATTGAGGGGGAATGTGCCCGGTATAATGGCAATAGGCTCGCCCCCTATTACATTGGGACCAAAATACATCGGCGAAGTGTGGGCGCACTACAGTGCACCTCTGCTTACCGCTTCGGGGAATACAGGCGTGATGATGTATTTATTTACAACTTTCTACTCAAAAACTTTGTCTATATAAAACTTGAAACAACGGTATTCGGGCGCATGTTAGGCCCCCTACTATTTGTTCACGAATTAGACTCACTGTAATCTTGCATTTATCTTTCATTATCATTCACGTAACCAACTTCATTTTACGCGGCTTCATATATGTAACATCCTTAGTTTTATAGTAATAAGGGTAAAAGTCGTTTGGTTTCAATTTTACTGTGTGTAAAATGTAAGATGGTCAGTGAATTCGTGTTCGTGTTATTTGTTGTTGATAAGTTAATTCAAGTTTGGATCCACCCGACGGGGAGTTGAAGGCATACTTATGTTATGATGTGAATAGAATTAAGTCCTAGCCAGACTGGGGCGCAACGCTCGCCCATCACTATTTTTGCCAAAGTAAAACGAACTGTAGTGACACATAGAAAAAGTTTATTCTACATCGAAATGACACTGACAGCGAGAACGATTTTTACATGGATTTCACGATAGAAATTCAATCTTTATGTATATTGAAACCGAGTTCGTTTTGGTATTGACTTTAAGGTTGAATTTCTATGGGAAAAGCCACGTGACCTTACTTACATAAAATCCATGGAGATATTATAACGGAGATGGTATTTCAAGCCTAAAATGCAATATTTTTTTGATACAACCATAGCGCCATCTGAAACTACCGTAGCGACATCTATCGATGTGTAGGCTAAACTCACTACAACATTTAAAATTCCCAATATTATGTTTGTAAAAATAAAATACGAATACGTACTATAATAGAATCATTTTATTTACATACCTCGGTATTTGTTATAAAGGTTTTATTTACCAAAGAAATTATTAAATGAAGAATAGTGAATAGTCGTTTTTTTTTTGGCTTTAAATATTTTCATAAGGTGATAATAATTGCATATTTACAACGTTTATTGACACTAAAAAGCGTGAAAAAAAAATTTTTTTTAACAAAAAACAAAAACCGACTTCAAAAACCTAGCTACAAATAACCCATTTTATTTGGAGCCGGTGCCAATTCATGTGTGTATTTGCTTAGTCTGACGTAGATTGGCACCTACTCCAAACGTAATGAATTATAAGGTTGTTTCTAGCTTTTTAGTGCACCTAGGTTTTTGAAGTCGGTTTTTGTTGAAATTAAACTATTTTACGGATTTTATCGCGTTTATTTACTATTTTATTTTCCCGACGTTTCGGCTGCTTTACAGCAACCATGGTCACGGGGGGACTGAGGTGTTAGACGTCCTGATGTCATAGTTAATAACTGGGTACCCTCATATTTAGTTGTTGTTTGCGGTCCGATCCACGCAGAATAAATAAACGCGATAAAATCCGTAAAATAGTTTAATTTCAATGTATAGTATTCGGTTTTTGTTTTTTGTAAAAAAAATTTTTTGGTGAATACCTTTTTCGCTTGGTACATACTAATATTAGAAATGATGCAATTTCGCACGTTTAGTTAGTCTATAAGCGTAGCAAGTGAATTTTAGTTTCGTGAATCAACATATGTTATTGTTTTAGATGTAAAGCAACAAACACACAAGTGAACAAGACGAAGTTCAGCCACGATAAACTCGCGGTCTAAGGTCTTGTTATATCTTTAATAAGTATTCTAGACAACATTTTAATTGTTTGATTAGATTTGCGCGTCTTCTTCTTTTACGAGACGAAATCAAATGATGACATAAATTGAAGCATACTCCATCGGCATCACTCGCTATGTGTCAAGTAAAGATGAGTAAAAATTTATTAAAAAAAAACTTATTTGTTTAAGTAAAAAGCGAACTTAAGTTTATACTTATTAAGATGCAATTTTATACTGGAATCACATTATAATGATATAAAATTTATATCTAAACTCAATATGGTCTCATAGTCCATTAGTAAAATGACAGCTGACTGTACATATAATAAATAAATACACCATCACGCCTGTATTCCCCGACGGGGTAGACAGAAATGTACTGCAGTGCTCCTACTTTCGTTGATGTATTTTGGTCCCAATGTACCTAATAGAGGAGCCTATTGCCATTACACCGGGCACATTCCCTCTCAGTACGAGAGAGATTTGTGCCTTATATCACCACGCTGGCCCAGTCCGGGTTGACTGCACATCTATTCCCCATAAGCCCATAATTATTGAGCAGCCCGTTTTACAGTTTGTATGGAGCTTTAGACATGTAACAAACTTGTATAAAGGGACTTATAAACAACTGTATATTAGTACAGTTGTTTATAAGTTCTGTGTTTTATTTCGAAGAAATAATTCTATGAATGTTGTTTGCAAATCTTACTTCAAATTTACAGAGTACAGTATCTACATAGTTGTTTGACTGCGCAGCGTACTGCACATTCTAGCGCGGACGAATTCACTTGACTTTATTTGAAAATATAACGTGTGTTTTTATAAATAGAGATCAAATTTATGTGGTAAAGAAAACGCGACTAAATCAACTCGCCTCAACGATGAAAAATGTTCATCTTCTATGAATTAGAACTCAGCACTGAATGATGCGTCAATACACAATGCGAGTGTTTGTCCAATACCAAAATGAACTGTATTGACTCGTAGACAAAGCTTATTTTCCAACGAAATGTCATTGACAGCGCCAGCGAATCCTACAGAGTGGTCACGTGACTTTTACCACAGAAATTCAATCTTTATGTATATTTTAAATGTTTGCCAATACTTAAACGTACTCTGTGATACCATTCATAAGGTTTAAATTTGTGTGGTGACAGCCACGCCCCCATGCGTTAAAATTGGCTCGCGTTATCAATGTTATTTCGGTGAAGAATGAACCTTTTATGTGAGACAATAGAGTTCATTTTCGGTATTGGAAAAGTATTCGACGCGTGCGTCTTAACGCCCCAGTGTGCGGAGTGCTAAAGCGATTTGATTAAGTATTACAATCACGTTCGAACCGTAAAGTTAAGTATTGCACAAAGAACAAAGGAATCGCGTTTAGAAAACACAACATCATACGGTTTTTACGTGCCGTATGCATTCAATAAACCAGCTACTACCTACATTCTTAGTACTCACATTGTTTGACGTTTTTTGTGTGTAGTTTTATAAGAATCAACAATTTTGTCTAGAGTCAAAAATAAAAAACGGGGCAGCACCAAAAAAAAAACTCTATTAGACACTTTTAAAGTTCTGTTGGATATAATCGAAAAAAAACTTTACATATGTTTTGAAATAAAATAAGTCTTTTATAAGGACTCTACTACTACTACAGCCCTTTTAACGTCCCACTGCTGGGCACGGGCCTCCCCTCAATGCGAGGGGGATTTCAGGCCATAGTCCACCACGCTGGCCTAGTGCGGGTTGGCAGACTTCACACATCTATCGAGAACTAGACAAGTTCCCTCAGACGTGCAGGTTTCCTCACGATGTTATCCTTCACCGTTTCATAGCGAGTGATAATCGCGGATGATATAAGGACTCAATTATACTTAATTATTTGTTTAGATAACTGTCTCGTAATTCTCATTATAATGTTCTTTATAGTATTTTTAGCTGTAAAAACGGATTTAAATATTTGATATGGATACATATCCTACCTTCATAACCGTACCTACTTAGGTACGGTTGGTAGGATTAGGATAAGTACCTACTTATATTATCACGATTTATAGAAATTTTAAACCATGTACAAACTATTTAAAATGGCACTTGCGGTACAAAAGTTAACACACAGCAAGATTAACATGTGAACTAAATAACTT
The DNA here is from genome assembly GCA_914767695.1 of Ptilodon capucinus. Lineage (NCBI taxonomy): Eukaryota > Metazoa > Arthropoda > Insecta > Lepidoptera > Notodontidae > Ptilodon > Ptilodon capucinus. The sequence continues at coordinate 10,908,925 of OU611816.1, read as the reverse complement.
TTGACAAAAAAAGTTTTCTCAATTTTTGCGTCGCGTGTAAATCAGAATCAGATATTTTTATTCATGTTAACCAATACAGGCACTTATGAATCGTCAGTAAAAAATAAATAATATTATTATTTTTAACCGACTTCAAAAAGGAGGAGGTTCTCAATTCGACCCGTATGTTTTTACTAAGACTTCGCTATCCGTCCGTCCGTCTGTCACCAGGCTATATCTCATAAACCGTAATAGTTAGAGAGTTGAAATTTTCACAGATGATGTATTTCTATTGCCGCTATAACAACAAATACTAAAAATCTGAATAAAATAAATATTTAAGGGGGCTCCCATACAACAAACGTGTTTTTTTTTATTATTATTAAGTGTCGGGTTACAGGGATTCGGACTACGCTTTCTCTACGATGACAAACGGGCTTGAAGTTGGGACGGCAATAGATCACAACTGTCGAACTAGTATCTCTACCACCAATTCTATGTAAACGACATCATACTATACACCAATTAGATAATACTCAGTATGAGTAGCATGTAGTAGTATGAGTAGCATTGGTAGCCGAGTGATAGAACGCACGCCTTGCAAATCAAAGTGTGCAGGTTCAAACCCCGGCTCGCACCTCTGGAATTTATGTGCGAATCTCATTTTCATCCGAGATTATCACTTGCTATGAAATGGTGGAGGAAAACATCGTGAGGAAACCTGCACGTCTGAGAGAACTTGACTAGTTTTCGATAGATGTGTGAAGTTTGCCAATCCGCACTGGGCCAGCGTGGTAGACTATGGTCCAAATCCCCCTCGCATTGAGGCCTGTGCCCAGCAGTGGGACTTTATAAGGGCTGTAGTAGTAGTAGTAGTATGACTTAGGAAAATAGTTCATTTTTCAAATACATTAACATCAGCAGCGCGAGTGAATTTTGACATTTACCATCGAAATTCGATCTTTATGTGTATTGACAAAGAGTTTGTTTTGATGTTGGTAAACATCAAATCAAATCAAATAAAAAAAAAATCGTGTAGGACAAAAGCCCTTACAAATAGTCAGATTCTACCACGGGAGCCGGTAAGAAACTGAATGGTGACTCTTTTCAAAATGATAATTGCGAGTAATACATTCTCAGGAGCAGCAATGCCATCAGAGCAGACCGCACCTTTGCCACAATACTAGAGAAGAATTATACTTACGGCAGTCTAATATTAAATACAAATATAATCTTTACGCTTAGGAAGCTAGTACAGTAAGGTGCGTCTACTCCCATTTACAATGAAGGGATTATTCTAAACCACAGATGGTTATAGAAATAATTGCTTTGGTATGATGCCTTCAACGCACAATGGGAGAGTAGGTAACTCATTAAGAGGAAAATAGTTGGACCAGTCCTCGCAAGTAGCACCTGTACACGAGCATGACCAATCCATCACCGTAAGAGGAAATAAAAAAAACAAGAAAAAAGGAACAAACATATCCCCCAGGCGCAGGCAAGGCAAGATCCATGTTGACAAGCGTCTATTGACGCCTCAGTGTGGGGGCCTTAAGGAGAAACTAATCTCCCATCCATACACTAAACAGTAAGTAAACATCGATCCATAACTATACGTTACCGATTTCTAATATTTGCAAAATAAACGCAATGGAAAGTTATATGCCTTTGTAAAAAAAGAAACACGTTTTTCCTTTTACGATGCACTAAACGCGAACCTGTACTGCTGTTTACCCACTTTGTGTTGAGGTGTGATGGTAATGTTTTATGTAACCATACAAGACATGGTGTCCGAATACATCACAAGTGTGAGATTCAAACATGATCAAAGTGACTCAAATAAACCCTTTTACAAGCTTTATATTAACTTGCATGTATGTATGTCCGGGTGGAATCTTGCAACTGAATTTTAAATCAGTTATATTTAACCGATTGAGCTGAACTTTGGAATACACTCTTATTTTGGATGACATTGCATGCTTAGCTATGTGACGTCATTCTAATTCCAATATGGCGGATCATCCAAGATGGCGGAATAGTTATTTTTTTCAAGATGGCTGAAATGTTTATAAAAAAGGGCACTCGTGCGAAGCCAGGACGGGCCGCTAGTGTTTGATAATAAAGTTATTTTTCGTATGGACAAAAACTTTGACGGATATGCGTTGACGCTCTAGTATGCCCAAGGATTTAATGATAACGTTTCATAACTCATACTTGCAATCATCGAGTAGCTAGAAATGACTTTGTTAGTAAATTTCTGACTATTGGTAACAGGTAAATGATAAAAATAAATCATTGATAACAGAACTTGAAAGAAGTGGTAGCATAATTGTCGAACGCACGCATTGCAATCAAAGTGTGCAGGTTCAAACCCCGGCTCGCGCCTCTGGGTTTCATGTGCGAATCTCATTTTCATCCGGGATTATCACTTGCTATGAAACGGTAAAGAAAAACACCGTGAGGAAACCTGCACGTCTGAGGGAACTTGACTAGTTCTCGATAGATGTGTGAAGTCTGCCAACCCGCACCGGGCCAGCGTGGTGGACTATGGCCTGAATCCCCGTCGCATTGAAGGGAGTCCCGTGCCCAGCAGTTGGACGTTAAAAGGACTATAATAGTAGTATTAGTGATGTCCATTATTAAGTGTATCTACTTAAGTTTTATTCGCACGGTAAAGCCTGGCAGCTAGATAATTACTGATATATTTTAGACTTCTGAAGCATCTTATAGGCAACTTCCGACAATGTACCAACCAAACTTAAGTGCGCTTGCGCCGGTACTTTTATAGCTATAATTAAGCTTTAACAATAAATTACATTTAATATCTCTAAAGAGAAATTGTGTGGCTTTTAAGGCCAGCGCATACTGGGGTGTCAAACTCATGTTTGACAGGACCAAAATGAACTGTATTGATACACAGAAAAAGTTCATTCTTCAACAAAACCACAATAACTCTGTGAGCGTGGGAGCGTCGTTTTTACTATAGAAATGTACACTGTTCGATTTTGTATTCGCAGAAATTATGTCGCACGTGATTTGACTTTTTCTTCTCTAGTAAGGAGAACATCGTGAGGAAACCTGCACGTCTGAGGGAACTTGTCTAGTTCTCGATAGATGTGTGAAGTCTGCCAACCCGCACTGGGCCAGCGTGGTGGACTATGGCCTGAAATCCTCCTCACATTGAGGGGAGGCCCGTGCCCAGCAGTGGGACGTTAAAAGGGCTGTAGTAGTAGTAGTATTGAGTCAAAGGTGCTGTCTGCTCTCATGGCGTTGCTGCTCCTGAGAATGTATTACTCGCCATCCTTAATATTTATCATTTTGAAAAGAGTAACCATTAAGGTTCTTATCGACTCTTCTCAGTGGAAGCAGCATTCCGAACCGGTGGTAGAATCTGACTATTTGTAAGTGCTTTTTTGGCCTACACGAATAAAAAAAAAAGATTTTTGATTTTGTCTCCTCGATGTGCCCAAAGCACTTAAAGTGAAGGCGGATTGTACTTCAAAACTTTATGAGATAATGGTTTTTAACTACAATTGTAAAGGTAAAGTACAGTGGTAGCCTCATGGGCAAGAACGCCCGCCTTGAACGTAAGGGGTGCAAGTTCAAATCCCAGCCCCGCACCTCTGAGATAATGTTAATGTGCGTATGTAATGTTCAACAATGATTACCACTTGCTGAACGGTGAAAGAAAACATTGTGAGGAATCCTGCACGTCTAGGCGTGTGAAGTTCACCAACCCGCACTGGGCCAGCGTGGTGGACAATGGCCCAAATCTCCCTCGTATTGAGGGGGAATGTGCCCGGTATAATGGCAATAGGCTCGCCCCCTATTACATTGGGACCAAAAATATATCATCGAAGAGTGGCGCACTGCAGTGTACCTCTGCCTACCCCTTCGGGGAATACAGGCGTGATGATGATGATGATGATGTATTGTAAAGGTAAAGAAGGTATTGAGGTAAACAAACAATGACTTATGCCTTAAACATACACGAGGCGAGCGATTACAATTAACTTTTATTACAAAATATACTTTGTGCGAACAACATAAAGTTTCAATTTCTGTGCCAAAATCCACGCGATTACAAGACTAAATCCGCCCTCGTCATCGATGATATTTCGTTGAAAAATGTACTATTCTGTGAGATAATACAGTTCGTTTTGGTATTGCAAGTAATATGGCATCAGTAGGAGATTTGGAGTCATCACATTACCTTTTAAATAATGTGGGTTACTTTTAAACACCCGGCGCCTGATTCATTATGCTCATACTATATATGGCTAGGAATGTCTTAAGAAAACATTCGTAGATTTAAAACCTTTGAGTATATAAAATGGAGTTGGTGCAAGTGTGGTACACACACACAAATCAATGGGAACATAATACTTTTGTCAAACGAATTTAGTTGGAACAATTTGATATAAAAATATTTTTTTGTGGACGGCAGTGCATCGCGATTCTGTGACAATTATAGCACGATTATGACCGTGATTATAGTTAGTTGTTTTGGTTCTAAATTATCCCTTATGTCAATGTTGGTAAGTCCTCGATTGGCTTGTCATGTTCATTCAAATTTCTTGGACTCTATAGAGATATAGAGCAAGATTTAAAATGGTCATTTCTGAAATACAGTCAACACTGACTCGATAGTGGACTTTGAATTCTAAAATCTAAATTACATACGACTATAAACCTTATAACATACACCATAAAACACTATTACGTCATTGCAATCAATTGTTGTTGATTAAATTCTTTGGACCACAGTTGATGCTGCTGTAAAATTAAAAGCAGTTTCATTTTGATCTTAATCTCGTAGAAATAAGGTGTGTTATGAGAATGGTTAAGGATAAGTGTAATTTTGTTCGGTTGTAATTAATTGGGCGCTACAGGATATCATTTTACGAGCAGTGATAATTACAAGAGAGGTATGCAAGAGTATGGTATGTGTTTCAACATTATGAACAATCCTAATAATATTATAAACGTGAAAGTTTGTGAGGATGGATGGATGTTTGTTACTCTTTCACGCAAAAACGACTGCACGGATTTTGATGAAACTATACAGTAAAGACAGTAGGCTTAGCACGACCGCGTAGACATAAGTTTTATGCCATCAAAAACAAATCTTGTAAAAAACGCGTAAGAGTTGTGAGATCCATGTAATACCAAGTCGGTTACTTTATTAAGTCCCTACTTAAGGGACCTTCTGTCTTAAGTTATTACGTAATTAGCTAGCCTAACAAAATCTTATAGTGATCTTTTTTTTTTTATCGCCTATTGTATGTCCCACTGCTGGGCAAAGGCCTCCCCTTCTCGTCTCCACATGTCCCTATCCTGGACTTGTTGTGGCCACGTTTCTCCCGAAAAAGTGACCAAATCGTCGTACCATCTTCTCCTTGGTCTGCCACGATGCCGGCAACCGCCTTCGGGCATCCAGGTGTTGACACGATTTGTCCACCTCTGCGGGTCCATTCGAGTGATCATTATCAACATTAAAAATCTTTTATGTTTTAAATAAAACAGATTGACTTGGCAATCGCACTAAACAATCTTATTTAATATAATATGTATTACTTGTGAGATATATTGTGTTTTCATGCGATGGCCAAGTCAATTTATTTATTTAAAACATAAAATATTGTTAATATTTATATGGTCACTATAAGGTGGAGGTAAGGGGGGTAAGTTACGAAATAGTAATTATCGATATGTGAGTACTTGTATTTACTAAGACTGGCGCCGTCCAATCTTCTCGCCGCCAATTGTATGAGATAACATAACGATAAAACCATGAATACAATCTTTATCTGTATATTAACGACGATAACGCCCTAAAGACATTGAGGCGAGAGAATTAACTTTACTTTTATCGAAAATGTATTGTGTGTCAATACGCATAAATATTAAATTTCTCTGTTAAAAGCGATTGCGTGGATTGGACATCGAAATACGCCCGCGTTAGCGATGGATCTTTTGATAAAAAATAGTTTTTACTATGAGTCTTAAATAGCCACTTTAGCAATTCATTTGATGATTAATTTATATTCTTGATTTTTTAAAAGGTTATTTTTTTAAAGGTGAGTGAGAGCGTGAGCCGCGCGAAATATGATTTACCTACTACTACTACTACATCCCTTTTAACGTCCCACTGCTGGGCCTCCCCTCAATGCGAGGGGAATTCAGGCCATAGTCCACCACGCTGGCCCTGTGCGGTTTGGCAGACTATGATGATTTACCATTATAAGAAAATTTGCGAAATTGCTACGTTTTTGCAAATAATTGAGGAACTAAATTTGTTTAAGAGGAATTAATCAGTGACAAATTTGATAGTCCATTTAATTTTGGTATTGCCAATTAATTGTTCGCGTGAGTTTAACACGCCTGTTAGCGCAGGGCTTAGACATGATTCCAGGTACTGCAGTCGTAAAGATATCAATGTTTTGAAGTTGTGTTATGAAAACGGCTCGAATATGGTCACAGACGTGTTATATGGTTATCTATAGTAATAGTTGATTATGAAAAAATATTATACTAATGATTTTATTGTAAAGCGTATGATTGTATCGTATATTTACATAATAAACGTATACTATTTTTATTTGCATTATTTACTTGATGAAAAAAAATATATAAAGGTACCTGTGGTGTTAGCACGCAAGACTTCTGTCACGGATTGGATCGGTCGCTCTCTGTCTTATTTCATACGAGAGAATGAGGTATAAGTCTAGTATTGGCGCTCATGCTACAACTACTGGTGTTCTTTTATTTTCGTTCAACGAGATCTTTTTTTTTACGTTTCAACCATAGACAAATTATTGGTCTCGCTTCGGTCGAGCGAAGCGAGAGCAATAATTTGTCTATGGTTCCAACTAGCTATATTATGAGCGCTAAAATAAATAATGATCAAATAAAAAAAACCGGCCAAGTGCGAGTCGGACTCGCGCACGAAGGGTTCCGTACCATTATCTAAAGATACGGCAAAAAAATCACGTTTGTTGTATGGGAGCCCCCTTAAATATTTATTTTATTCTGTTTTTTAGTATTTGTTGTTATAGCGGCAACAGAAATACATCATCTGTGAAAATTTCAAGTCTCTAACTATCATGGTTCATGAGATACAGCCTGGTGACAGACGGACGGACGGACGGACGGACAGCGAAGTCTCAGTAATAGGGTTCCCGTTTTACCCTTTGGGTACGGAACCCTAAAAAGAAGATCCAATTTCAAGAATGACGTAAGCTTTTGTGTAACAGGAAATCTATTACAACAATGTTTATAGTATTATCTCGAAATTGAAATGGTTAACAGAATCGAACAAAAGCCTCTAATGTTTTATACTTAAAGAACAATTCGCTGTACACATTTATGGCCACAGGAAGCATTGTGAGCACAATTGTAGCCCGTTAAACCAATTCGTTCATTGGGGTCCGGTTCAAGCCTGCCTACGTTCGGTCTCGCATCCGCTTGCCTCCTATAAACTCACACCACAGTACATTAAGGTGCAGATGGGCCAGTTTTAGAAGGACGAGCGAGAATTGTAGCGCTTCCATAACTGCTTAAGTTCGTCTCGACGTTAATTTCCTGAATTAATAGTGATCCGTTGCATTTCCGCTTATTCTCGTAAAATAGTCACACTTTTGAGCGATTCTCACAGGTTATTTTTTTTGTTTTTCAGATTGATGTTTTTATTGCGGATATGCAAAGATGCCATTAAGTCTCTCACCTTTTTAAAATTGGCTACAACTGGGTATAACTGGGATCGCCTTCAGTCCATTACAATGCTTGCATTGTACTCCTTCAACAAGTGCTTAGGTTGGGAAAATACATGTATTTTGAGGAGGGGGAGATTTGGGCCAAAGCCCATCACGCTGGCTCAGTGCGGGCTGGTGAACTTCACATGCCTTCTCTATAGATGTGTAGGTTTCCTCTTATTTTTTTCCTTGACCGTTCAACATGTAGTAATCATTATTGAAAATAGGTGAGTGTAGGTATCGCCGAGCGATATTTATAATTGTGGATTTACGTAATAAAAAAGATTTTGTTTTATTTAATAAAAAATATTTGCATTTTTAAGAGATTGATTTAACGAAAATTTTCATGTAAAGTGCAATACTGTGCGTATAGAGCGGCGTATATTATTATTGCTTCATAGAATTGATAATCGTGGCCTCGATAGATAAAAATTATACCGAGTTTGGAGATATGACGGCGGTTTCACTTTTTAAGTGTTTTTGGAGGCCACATGACATTACGCACATTGTTTTTTTTTTTCATTGTTACCTTTAAAATTGCTCTTAAAAACAAGTACCTTGTTCTAATAAGATTTGCCAGGATTAGACACGGGAAATACTTTATTTGAGAATCTATGTGAAATAAATTTATTCATGACATTCTTTTGCATATTTCACGCATGTAATTTAAAAAAATCGAAGAAGTATATCCAAAATGTTATAGAAATTCATGAACAGTGGCTTTGTAGATTATTTCACTAGTATAAGATGTTTGCAGACAGATTATTCAATCTTACAATTTTACAAATTTTACAGTAGATATATACTGTAAACACAAATACTAACTTTTTATCTAACCTAAGCTACTCTAACCAATTCAAATTTAAAATCTAACAAAATAAATCGTCAGCTAATGCATAATTTATATAACCGGTTATTTTAAAATTAGTATTACTATCTATTGATTTATAATTTGGGTTCAAGTAAAAAAGAAAAACAAAACCGTCTTTGTTCTAATCCATTACAAGAAATAATTAGACAACACAAAAAACGTATTAGAAGTCCGGTTTATCTCAATTCATCATTATTATCAGTTCCATTACCAGCTACTACCGTATATGCCCCCGCTTTCTCACGCTGTGTCATTTCATTGTCTTCACATTCAATAATGCTATTGAAATGATCTACTGTGACCATTTTATCAACGTTCATTAGTTCATTATCAGTATCTTTATTAGCTTTTGTGCTACGATCTTATCCCTTACGTTGACCTTTAAGTTTTATAATGCCACAAGTTGGTATATATCAATGTCTGTTAATTTCGTGACTTGTTTTAAGTAAATAACTGTTTCATCTAGTGGTTTAAGTGTTTACTTCACTGCCCTAGTTTGATTCTCGTCAGAGAATATTTCGAAATTGACGTTATTTCCAGTTGTACAACTGGAATTGTCTCCAGATCAAGCGTTGCTCAATTTGATTGGTCAAATTAATTCTTATTTACTTGTCCTTTAAATTGTTAAGCCTCCTTCACACGGGCGTAAGCAGTCGCGCGTCAATATGATTGCCAATACTAAAAGGAACTGTATTGACACTTATAAAAAAATAATTCTTTAATGCTATGACATTGATAGCGAGAACGAATTTTGATTTAGATTTTTTTTTTTATGAGGTAGGGAGACAAACGAGCAGACGTTTTACCTGATGGTAAGTGATCAACGCCGCCCATGGACACCTGCAACACCAGGGGCATCGCAAGTGCGTTGCCGGCCTTTAAGGAATGAGTATGCTCGTTTCTTGAAGATACCTTTGTCGCATCGGTCCGGGAACACTACTGCATGAAGTTCATTCCACAATTTGGTGGTGCGAGGGAGAAAATTCCTGGTAAATCGCACTGTACTGGAACGCCATGCATCCAGATGGTGAGGATGGTAATGCAGTCTGTGGAGAATTCAGCGGCAGGTATAGTACCGAACAATTCCTCGGAACACTCTCCATGATAGAAGCGGTAGAAAATGCAGAGAGAGCCTTAATCTCTACGCAACTACAGAAATTTAATCTTTATGTAGGTATATTGTGCGTTTTGGTCAATATCAAAATGCACAATATTTCATTAATACACCCAAATTTGTAAATTAGAATTAATTTAGAATTTAATTTTAATCAATTAGAGTATCATTTTTTTGCTATGTGACTATCAAAACGTGACAGTAGATCAAAGAGCGAAATATTAGTCATGAGCAGAATTGATCTTTCGTTACACCTAGGTTCTTCTTCCCTTCTCAGTCGGGCACTCTTGTCAGAGTGGTCGTGGTTGTTGAGATGGTGTGCATGGTGGATCCTAGGTTACGTTAAACCTTAGGTAGACCTATAATATCGTGGATTTTAAAGGTAGGATTGTTATAGTTGCATTCAAAATTTAGATAGACATAACGAATTGGTATTCAAAAAACGTGAGAGCAAATGCTACAAAAAGAACATCTTTAATTTCCGCAAAATTTTCAACTCAATACGATGTTAATAAGGTCAAATTTAAAAGGTCCACAAAAAAGCTGTTTACTTAATGAATCAATGCTGTAGTTCTTATCATTTAATTAATCAGTGTAATGCAGAAAGCTATCGGCACGAATGATGTACGAAGGAAAACCGATTGTAATTACACCTTTTACTGTACCCAGGTTGCGAGGCACTACTTAATTGCGAAGCGTTAAGGTTCAATTTTGATTAATGCACGTCCACTATCAAGATTCCGCCTTTTCCTCGGGTCGTTATCTTATTTGGTCTGTTGTTTCACGTTTCTGTTTATAGGTTTTGTTTAAGATCTCCGCTTGCAGCTCGTAGTTACGTTAAATATTTGCCTTACATGTTCCTAACTTCAAACATGCAGGTGTGTAATATTTTGTTTTAGAATTTCATCACTTTACTACTTGGCCGTACTTTGTAAATTCCGTTTTGATGTTTAGAGGTAAAGAGAGATGCAAATACTAAAATTAATTCCCTATGCAGAGCTGGCTTGCATGATTATCTGTATTTTACGACGGCTTGGTCTATTGCATTGGCTTACTCGGTTTCATACCCTTCAGAGGCTAATTTCTAAATTTTCCCTGGTCTGAGTGTAACTGAGATTGTCCTCAGTCCATTGTAGGATACCCATGTACAAGCTTTGATTAGTTTTGGATCATACAATGAGCATGTCGTGTCTTGAATTTTTTTTATGTATCTTGTACACCGTTAAATTGATCCTAATTAAAACACATCAGTCTTTATTTTCATTTGAATTTCTAAAATATAGGTACATCATATTCATATACAATTTGATAGCAATCACACATCGTGACCAAGGTGTCAGACTTCGATAACCGCGGCGCCGACGCATCCGCTAATCTTATCGTTGCGTTACTTAACGTCCATTTCTGCGCTTACTTCAACAGCTGCGGCTCAACCTGAAGATCGCCGATAATGTACAACTAGTTTTGCGATTATATCGAATGTGGAAGTGTCTGTAGGATTTCGATAATGCTATTGGTAGATACGACGTACTAATAAAATTATTCGAGTAGCCATTAACATGGATTGGAGACGTTTAATGGAAGTAATGTACGATAGTGGGGGTCATAACTTTGTTATGTATAGTGATAAAGTTCAACTGATGGAAATAATAAGTTGGAGACTGTAATAATTTAACTAAAACGAATAAAGTTGCATTTATAGAAGAATCCAGTCTGAATTTCAACAGATTTTAAAGGTAGAGATAATAAAGAAGAGTTCAAAAATCGGGTTAAAGTTAAACAACAAATTTTTGGTTCAAACGATGCAAGACAACTTGTGATATCATCAAACCTAGATATGAAAGTCTATGATGAAATCACAAACTTAGAAACAGAGCTTTCAACATTAAAGAAAACGGTAAAAATTGCTCAATCTTACGTGTACACTATCCCCATGTCGATAAGATCGTACGTTCATGCCCTGTTCATACTGTAGCGAGCGATACAACTAAGCTTGTTATTGAAAATGGTCTCAGTGGTAATAAACATAAAGATTGAATTGCTGTATCCAAAGTCACGGCACGGTTGTTGAAAAATGTGCTTCTTCTATCAGTATATACAGTTCATTTTGGTATTGAAGCATCTATATGAGCAGGGCTTCATGCTGCATCAGAGCTCGGCAATACTGATTGAAGCGATTAAGAGGCGGCTGCTCCACTTGTATTTATTTTTAGAGAAAAAGTTTCGAGAGGAGATTTATATCTATGTAAGCTTAGTAAAATTATACGTGTATTGAACTAAGTAAATAGAAAGTGGCCATTTAAAATGACGGTTCGTATTAAATGTACTTTTTTGGTCATGATTTGCAAAATAACAGTTTTTATCGAGAGCATTATATCCCGGTAATGGCATAATGATTTGAATTTCATCTTGTCCAAAACTCGTTTCGTATGTTTATGAATGGTGTTTGATGTTGTCTCTTTCTCTCGTATGAAATTAGACAAAGAGCGAGCGAGTGGATCCGTGACAAAGGTTTTGTCTTGACATGCATGCTAACACCACTGGTCTCTTAATAATGTATACGTAGGCGCTTCACATCGTGAGCGACGTTTTCCGTGCCAATACCAAAACAAACTGTATTAACTCAGCGAAAAAGCACATTTTCGAGCAATTTTTCACCCGTGTGTTGTTGTGTGGCTTTTACTACTGAAATTTAATCTTTATGTATATTGCATAGAGTACAACGGTTAAGTTAATTGGCTTGCTCCAATGCAGGGCGTAATTTGAACGTGAACTAAACGTATCTTATGTATACTAAAATTAATTAAATTCTAAGCAGGTTACATCAATATTATTAACAGTATTCTAATTTTAGTTTGACAATCAATTTGGATTAATGTAACGTACCTTAGATAATGTTGTTGTTCAAATGATAGTCTCATTAATTATAACTTGAATAGTTAATACATTATGTTGCTATTATCGTGAATGGAAGATTCAATGGACAACAAATTCCTTTACACAAGTGCACTTAACTGTTCTCATTCCATGTTATTGTTAGTTTATTGTTAAGCTTTCCCTGTTTGCGTTCTGGCTTCGAGATTTGGACAATGGCTCATAATATTATAGTTAATAAGATTGAAATTTACGTTTCGTTATTCAGAAGTTGTAGTTTCTGAACCTTTAAGATGATAGTTAGATAATAAATAATGTAACATAGCCTTCTTTTAGTGAACTATGGGGTTTACCGCCAATGATATTTTAGTAAACAGATATGTTATACACACACAAAACAACCGAAAAAACACAATTTTCATTCATTTTACATTTCACAACACGTAGAAATGTGCAAAAAAGAGGCTTGACAAAACCAACGAGAAAAAAAGAGATAGCTAGTGTTGTCACTTGCGCTTTTAGGTGATGTAACATTCATCAGTCAACCAATCCACACGTTGGTATCAAATATACGTCCTAATTAAGGTGTATTCGAGTCTTCACTAGTGCGCGCTCATAACATATCTGTTTACTAGAATATCATTGTTTACCACAGCATCTTTTAACAGAATTGATTTCACTTGATATTTTTGTCAGTTTTTTAATAACCGTTATTTCTGATAGTTTAAAAAAATACAGTAATCATGAAAACAATATGATTGAGAAATGGAAGGCCATGACAAAAATCATAAATAATGATGTTCATTGTCTAAATGGTGCCGGTAAAACTAAACAAGTCAAATAAAAAACAGATCACCACAATATTAATGTTGAAACTGATAAAAATTAATACAAAACATGAATTTTAAAACAAAATTACGTCGATACTGAACTAGAATGGATTCAATCCAGCGATTTCACTGAATGCAAATTTGCGAATTTTTTCTAACTGACTCATCACTTAAAATAATACGGTCCAACACAATACATACAAGCCAACATCCGAACACTATTGTACTGGGCATTGGTACATCCTGCGACCATACAAGGTTAAAACAACAGCCGTAGAAGGTAATTCAATGGTTTTTTCTAAATCCATAAACTGTTAGTACATCGGGTACTTGTATTCCGATTCTGAATCACGGCAACTGCCCAAGCCGAGGTCGTGCCCCATGTGGCGCCCTTGAGCTAGTTGCCCTCCTCTTTCGCCCTTAAGGCTTTGGATCGAGTCGCACTCTGCACTCGCCACTCCTTCGGTGAAGCTGTAGAGGCCAACTCACGGCCAACAGCGTAGTCCATTCCAAAAAAAATCCGATTCTGAAGTAAATTCCAGGTGTATTTGTGATGGATTCTCTGCTGGGGCAATTGCTACACATGGAATCAATACGCGTCGACATTCGGGAGGCTGTTTCAGAGTTGGGTCCAAAAAACCGGCCAAGTGCGAGTCGGACTCGCGCACGGAGGGTTCCATACCATTATCTGTAAAAACGGCAAAAAAAGCACGTCTGTTGTATGGGAACCCCCTTAAGTTGTTGTTATAGCAACAACAGAAATACATCATCTGTGAAAATTTCAACTCTCTAGCTATCACGGTTCATGAGATACAGCATGGTGACAGACGGACGGACGGACGGACGGACAGACAGCGAAGTCTCAGTAATAGGGTTCCCGTTTTACCCTTTGGGTACGTCTAGGTTCCTTTGGGTAATTTCCATTAGCATTTTCAATACATTTTGATAGTGCTTTAGAGAGAAAGTGATTGAAACTCGTTTGTAATACAATTACGTGATCATCTTGTAGATTTAATGTAAAATCATTTTATCTAAACTAGCCATTGTTTATTGGTTGTTCTTTGAGCATCGAATAATAGATTGCAAAATAGTAGTTGAAACTTACTATAACTTGCTATAGCCCTTTTAACGTCCCACTTCTGGGCACGGGCCTCCCCTCAATGCGAGGGGGATTCAAGCCATTGTCCACCACGCTGGCCTAGTACAGGTTAGCAGACTTCACACATTTATCGAGTACTAGTCAAGTTCTCTCAGACGTGCAGGTTTCCTGACGATGTTTTCCTTCATCGTTCCTTAGCAAGTGATAATCCCGGATGAAAATGAGATTCGCACATGAAATCCAGAGGTGCAAGCCGAGATTTGAACCTGCACACTTTGATTTGCAAAGCGTACGTTCGACCACTCGGCTACCACTGCTTCAGGTACAGTAGTTGAAAAAAAGTCTAATGTAAAAAATTCGTCAAAAGAGATCCAACCATTTTCTTTAAAATCAAGATCCGAGACGAAAAGTAAGTAGCTACTTTTATTTGCATGTGCTCATACAACAATAGAACATTTTCCGGTTACCGTTGTGCTATGTAAGCAAGGTTTGCGATAGCAGCATTTCTAGAAGTCACGTTCAAATATTAGGTCACGGTTTGTTGATTGCCCATTGTCAATTAGAGTTATTATTTCAGTTGTTGAAATCGTCAGACCGGGTCCAATGTCAACAACCGGTATACCAACAACCAATAGGATGTACTGATGACAGGATATGTAATAATAATAGTTTCTAAATTGCTACAATAGAAGAGCAAAGATATTAGTAAGTACAGATACCTAAATGTGTCAAAAAGACGTCCATTGGTCACATTGACGCCACAACTGTCTAGTCTTATATGTCTTGACAGAGACAATCAAACAGTCAAAATCACACACAATTAGACGTATGAAACCGTCAAATGATAGCAAAAGCTCTCTCTTTGATATAATAACTAAACTAAATTTGTCAACACAACAAAAACAATTTGAGATCTCGTTCACACATTACGGCCGTGAGACAGACAGCAATACACTTACTTTCATATCATTTAATTTAGCTCCGAAAGAATCAGAACCATTTTTTGTTGAAAGCTAAAACCAGTAGCTATAATAAACTGTCCTTTTTATTTCGTCTTCCAAGGTGGCGCAAACTCAATACATGGAGATCTCATAAATGAAAAACAATCGTTTTATTTTGTTTTTATCACAATAAGGCTACAATAACTTAGTACTTATGGAATCTGTAAACACCGACCACCATCGGAGTTGCGATGTAAATTAGATCATCCTTTTTTTGTTCCACCTCCGAGATCGCCCCAAACTCAATAAATTTGCATTTATATTGTTTTCAAAACCTGATTATTAGACTTAACCATCGAGTGGTAGCCGAGTGGTCAACGCACGCTTAGCAAATCAAAGTGGGAGGTTCAAACCCTGGCTCGCACTTCTGGGATTTATGTGCGAATTTCATTTTCATCCGAGATTATTACTTGCAATGAAACGGTGAAGGAAAACATCGTGAGGAAACCTGCACGTCTGAGGGAACTTGTCTAGTTCTCGATAGATGTCTGAAGTCTCCTAACCCGCACTGGGCCAGCGTGGTGGACTATGGCCTGAATTCTCCTCGCATTGAGGGGATGTCCGTGCCCAGCAGTGGAACGTTAAGGCTAGGCGGGCACTAGGTAGCCATGGCTGCGCAGCCAGGCTGCGGCAGCCAGTCGAACATATGACGTTGTATGGGAGCCCGTGCACAAGGCAGCCACGAAATGTTCGAAAATTCTGGCTGCCGCAGCCTGGCTGCGCAGCCATAGCTGCCTAGTGCGCGCCTAGCCTAAAAGGACTGTAGTAGTAGATTATTAGATTAACCCACCACCGTTACTTCTCTATACCAAGATCTGCATCATTATACATCTAAGAAGCAGAGGTTGTGGAGATTTATTATTAGCAGGGTAATTATTATTAGCATTATTGAAAATTACATTCGTACATGAAAAAATCTCCGAGGTGCGGGCCCGGGATTTACAGTTCCAGTCGGGTGTTCTACCAACAAGACTACCACTTCTTATACTTTGGGTGTCACCCTAAGCTACTAATATTAGAAATGTGAAAATTTATGAGGATGGATGTACGGATGCTTGTTGCACTTTCGATTTTGCTCAAACTATACAGTATTATTGTTTATACATAAGAATAACATATATGTTATAACTATATTGAATAATCCAAGTCTGCGCGGATGAAGTCGTGGGTAGAATCTGGTCAGTCATAATTTATACTGTACTAAGATTTTCTTTGAGTATAAATACTAGTCCAGTTTAAGATCTAAGCCCCAAATTGTTTTTGTATATCCTCATAACCATACAGTGCTAACTTTGCCGATGACAAAGGATGACCGTCTTTTAAATATGTACCTAGATCATTAGCATTTAGCAATAACTGTTAATAGCTCTACCAACAACTGTTCTTATTCATTTGCAAATGTATTGCAAATAGTCGCTTTCAAAAGCCTTACAAATATTAAGTAGGTTACAAGGATACACTAAACAGCCTACATTGAAAAGTTCGAAATATTTTTTCTTTGAAAATTTACGAAATCGGTTCATGTATGTAAAAACTAGCTTCGCGACTTTGTCCGCGCAGACTTAAATAATGCAATCTTGTTATAAATTATAGCCTTTACGTTATTCTGATGTATAAGCAATAATAGGTACCTACTGTAAAGTTTCAACAAAATCCGTCCGTTAGGTTTTGCGTAAAAGATTCACAAACATCCATCCAGCCTCAGAAACTTTCAAATTTCTTATATTAGCAGGATAGTAGGATTTGAGAGTGGAGTTACAGCCAGGCTAAAAAAGTCGTTTGAAATCACAAAACTTGATTTCTCAACTTCTTTGCTCTCTTTGCATTTACGTCTTTAATTTCTTAGCCTGTTTGTTTTTTCCTCTCTCTACATTACTCTAAGGTTGGCTGATAGAAAATGCCTGAGGCATTAAGCTTACCTTTGTACATTTTTACTCATGTATAATTGTGCAATACATAAAAATAAAAAATAAAACATGGCGATTTTTCAATACATTTTGACTGATTCTTTGTCAGAAGGTGATTGAAATTTGTCGAAATCGAATCACGTTTATAACCCTTCAGAGATAATATTCAGAAAAGCCTATATAACTCATAATAAATTAAACTCTGCATAATATCGAATGAAATAAAATTATATTATTATGAACATCGGTAATATGGTAACACAGAACAAGGTTAAGTGAAGAAATTTACCTTTTGTGTACACCACAACTTTGTAACATGAGTTGCATAACTTTTGCGATATAAAAACAGTTTCTTTGTCTCTGTCCTTCACACACGCTAACAGTTGCATTTGAAACGGGCTGTTTTCATACAAAACTGTCGTTACCGCCGTTCTAACCGTATTCTTCTGTTCTATGCTCATAAGATACAAGCAAACGGTCGTTGCTTAGAAACGTAATATTTTCTGTCAACAATATCGAACGGTCTAAAGTCCCACACATACTAGAGCGTCAAAACTCGCGCGTGAAAATGTTTGCGAGTACCAAAACGAACTTTGTGTTAAAATACATAAAGATTGAATTACTGTGGTAAACGCCACGCCTTAAAATTCACTCACACTGTCAATGCTATTTCGTTGAAGAATGAACTTTTTCCTATGAGTTAATACAGTTCGTTTTTGTATTGGCAAATAGTTTGACGCGGTTTTAGACGCCCCAGTGTGCGGTGCTTTAGACTTCCGTGAGTTACGACAGGTAAAGGTGTGTTTTCTTTATCGCTGCTGATAAGATAATATCTGAAGTGAGGTCAAGACGGTGCACCGGCCGCTATTGCTGCACTCATGGATATACTGTTGATTTCAATAATGCGTTCCGTTTAAGTTAATGTCTGCTTCGAATCTATTCAGTTTATTGCATAGAGTAACTAGAGAACCAATATCGACTTCGCCCGGCGTATGGCTCTGCGGCATTTTTTTTACGTTTAGCTAACATCCGCTATTTTAGTTATTTGTACTCAACGATATTCTAGTAAACAGATATGTTATGAGCGCGCAAAAGTGAAGACTATTATTGACAGGTGAATGTTACATCACATAGAAGCGCAAGTGACAACACTAGCTATCTCTTTTTTTCTCGTTGGTTTTATCAAGCCATCTATTTTGCACATTTCAATGTGTTGTGAAATGTAAAATGAATGAAAAGTGTGTGCTGCCGCTGTTACTATTTTTGCGGTTCTTTTGTGCCTGTAAAACATATCTGTTTAGTAGAATATCATTGCCTGTAGTATATTGGTTGACAGCTTAGGTATTTACTTCACTTCACTTTTTAAAAAGATATGGCCTCCATCGTATTTAGTCGATGATTTTGCCACCAACAGAGTATGTAAAAACACTTGGTCGGTGGATGGGTGAGACTTTACAAAACAATAAGATACTAAATTTTGAGGTGACTATTTACAGTTGAGAAAACATAATATAAAATGTATTGAACATCACAAACACGAAAATACATATGACAAAACATGGAAGATCCGGCAACTACATAGGACAACTGCAATGGCGGATGTCAGATAAACGACAGAAAACAATTCCGCAGGGGGGAGTTGATAGAGAAACTCCGTTTTACTGTATGGTGTATTGTCTCAACTCTCCTATTATATATTTAAAAAATGAGGTTTGATATTTATCCATGATAATAAGAAGACACCCGGGTTTTTGATGCTAATTTCATGCAGGACAAATGGACAAATAAAAAATTATACCATTGACGTAATAATACGAAGACACTTGAGTCCCTCATGCAAATTTCAATCTCAAAACTTATTTGTCGTTAAATAAGTAAAAAAAGCGCTTTTAGTGTTCATCTTTTTTCAGAAGTATTAGTGTGTGTGTCCGGTACTTTTATGTAAATATATATGTTTATTTTTAATGAGACTACTGAAATCTGTAAAAAGGATATTTTTTTAGTAAATAATGTATTCGTTGATCTGATCGTGGTTGGACTCTATACATTATGAGCATACTACATCCTTCTATCATTACAGTTAACGATTTAGATATAATCATCTCACTTCAGTATTGTTTGGTTTGTACACGCGACCTTTTTGAAACATTATTGTTCACAGTCTGGTGAATCACATGTCTGGCATATGAATTAGTCAACGCCGGCTTGGTCTAATGGTCTCATCGTAAGTCGCTCGGCTCGTCCCACCAGCGAAAGATTTTGGATTAACCCTCTTCTGGGTATATCTGGAATCGCCCGCAGTTAACGGTACACTAGTACAAGCTTTGTTTAATTTGGGATCATACGATGAGTATGTGTTGTCTGGCGAATCAGATCAGGGGCCTTACCATCTCTTGATGTTTCAATAGTTACTGTAATTTTTAGGGTTCCGTACCCAAAGAGTAAAACGGGAACCCTATTACCGTGACTTCGCTGTCCGTCCGTCCGTCCGTCTGTCACCAGACTGTATCTCATGAACCGTTATAGTAAGACTGTTGAAATTTTCACAGATTATATATTTCTGTTGCCGCTATAACAACAAATACTAAAAAAACAGAATACAATGAATATTTAAGGGGGCTCCCATACAACAGACGTGATTTTTTTTGCCGTTTTTATAGATAATGGTACGGAACCCTTCGTGCGCGAGTCCGACTCGCACTTGGCCGGTTTTTTTACAGATTTTGTGCTGAGTTTTCTATCAAAAACTGAAAATAATATTAGACTTTTCTGCAAGACAGGTGGTAAGCGTTATCAAAAAAATAGCCAATAATGTGGGTCCTAACACAATAGCTTGTGGAACATCTCTCAAAAATACAATAATCTCAGAAACAATAACCAACGAAACAATTTTCACAGAATTGCACGTGCACGCTAAGGGATTCGCTATAATACGATGGCAACAATAAAACAATGAAGAACGGTATTCTGTAACCATTGAACGATTCAAGTTAGCGTCCAGAGGGCATGCCAGTGCGAGAACTGGCATAGGAAGTGTGATAAAACTGTTCACTTTGGTTACGTATTACACCAATGTACAAACTGCGTGCAAGTTAAGTTTTTTTGGCAAATTTAAATTTGGAATAATTTATTACAAACTTAAATTAGACTAAGTTATCAAAATTTATCTTATTCCAAATTTGAATTTAGGTCAACGTCAAATTGTGTAAGCCTACGAGGGCCTGCGCTTCTCCTATGTAAAAGAGCTATAAATGTAACTCCAGTATGTTTCCTTTAGATGGACAAATATAAATTTAAAAAATTACTTTATTTAAGATAACAATCTGTACACTTTGTCATTATGCCTTTCGTTAAGAAAAATACCATGCTGTTTTTATAAAACATATCTACAACTATAATATTTTCTTGAGTTTTCTCATAAAACTAACAAAAAAAAAACATTTTTGCTGTAAGCATGGAATATGTCGGCAATTTTACGCAATAATACACAACAAAACAAATCGAGACGTAAATAAACAACCCCATTAATAGGTCCTCCGGTAGATAACTAAACTTTATTGGACATCCGAACAACGTAACAAGAGGGAATGCAGGACCAGGAAACCGAGAGAATGTAACAGCGAACGTTTAGGATTCATAAAATTTAAATCAATACCAATAACGGTGTAACAATCGGCCATACTTTAATGGTAGGTTCTTTGTTCTAGCCCACATGGGCTGTTACCTGCTTGGGTATCGATCAGGGTTGATGCAAACTTCAGCATCAGTGAAACTTTGGCATCATTCTCAGCATCAACATCTAAATTCATTGATGCTGATTATTTATGTTAGACACAGAGACACACAGACATTTTTATTAGTATTATTTTTGCATGTATGGAGCAATATGTAAATTATGCATTTTAGGGAAATGGGGGCTGATATTGCAACACAGTTCTAAACTTTCGTAAATGTCAACGTTTTTATTTTTATAACTTATCTGTCATTTGGTTCCAAATATATATTTTTTTTTATTTCCACTTGGCATCACCGCAGAGTGGATATGGAATGTGTTATTGTCTTTTATAATCGACTTCCAAAAAGAAGGTTTTTCGTAGGCCCAAAAAAATGGTTAAAATCGGCATCAGAATCCGTTGCTGTATTAAATAACAGCATGAGGGCAATCAAAAGCGCTTATTGCAAGGTTACTTTAACTATACCATGACTTTTGTACCAAGAGCCCTTAAAACATGCCTGCTTCGGAGCTAAAATTAAATATGACTCTTTACGAAAAGTGCTTAGGATACGCCATGAGTCCCTTAAAACATGCTTGTTTTCGAGCTGAAATCATCATAGTTTTTAACGATTTTGATGCAGCTGACATAATCAAAATGCGCATCAGTAGCAACCCTGTCAGGGATATAACTATGATTTGTAGACGCTACGCGCATTAGGCACTGAGGCACGTACGATGCCGCGAAGTATACGGGATTAACGTGGAAGATTTAAAGCTTGTTTTAGCTTGATTTATTAATTTGTTGTTACTGTTATGTGAGGATTTTATTGCTGAT
Organism: Ptilodon capucinus; assembly: GCA_914767695.1. Lineage (NCBI taxonomy): Eukaryota > Metazoa > Arthropoda > Insecta > Lepidoptera > Notodontidae > Ptilodon > Ptilodon capucinus. Next base: position 10,886,946 of record OU611816.1, on the reverse strand, counting down.
GGCGCTATTAATAATGATGTATAGCGTATAACAGAATGAAATTGATTTGAAACACTTCTATTAAATTTTAATGTGTTATTGAAAAGGTATCAAAGTTAGGAATTTTAACTTAGGTAGATATGTTTAATTGAGTACGATGAACTTTTGAATTAAATTCTATTTAATATACATAAATAAATCGTCACGCCTGTGTCGTCTGGAGCGGTGGGCAGGTGTGTACTGTAGTGCACCCACAATTCGTCGATGAATTTTGTTCCTAATGTAACAGGGGAGAGCCTATTGCTATTATACCGGGCACATTCAGAGATATTTGGGCCATAGTCCACCACGCTTGCACACGCAGGTTGGTGAGCTTTTATTAGATAGCGTAGATTTCCTCACGATGCCTTCACCATTTAGCAAGTGGTGAAATAATTTTCGGAAATTACATTCGCACCTGAAAATCGAAAATCCCAGAGGTGCGGGCCCGGGATTTGGACATGCACCCCCTGAGTTCAAGATCAGCGTTCAACCTACTAGGCTACCATTCCTTTAAAAATAAACAAAATATCCTTTTTTTTTTTATACAGTTCATATAATCCAATGACATTAACAAGAAGTTTTATTTTTATAAAAATAGACGTCTCGGGCGCCATTGACATCAGCTCAAATTAACGCTTCCTTCCTGTCCCGCCACGTGCACGCAAGAGGGATGTCTGTTCATCACACATGGGGCCTTTTATTCCAATTCCTATGAAATTCTGTTTACTTTTTGTTGCGTCTACAAACAAAAGTTGAGTAATTACATTTTATTTTTCTAACAGCTGCTCTTTTGTTCTTAATTTCAGATCTATTTTCAGTTTATTTAATAAGCTAATGATCCCATTTTTTTATATATTAACTACGAATAAACTAAATTTGACATTACTAAAACTATTGCCATCTTGCTAAGGAAGTCGAGGTACACTTGGTTTAAGAACTATTTTTGCAATTATCGAATAAACTGACAGCCAGTTTATTCGACATTTCGCACCTTTAAAAGTATTGAGACCTAACTCAAAAATAATGTTGTTGAAAAATCGTCGTTAGAACGACCCTTTAAGATTTATAGTCAAAATCCAAAAATTTCAAAATAGGTCTCTACACTTTTAAAGGTGCGATATTACAAACAAACAAAATATTTATTTGTCAGGAAGGCTTTATTAGTTGTACCTATAACGCGACATTGACCTGACGAATAAACGTTTTAATTGACAGAGGAATAAATAATCATTTATTCGTTACGTAGTTATTCGACATTTTATCTGGAGATTGGTACCTAGACATAAACAATTAAGCTCTATCTCCCAAACGGCTTTACCGATATTGACAGGATTTTACTGGCAGACAGCTGATGTTACAAGAAGTAACTTAAGCTACTTTTATTTTAGAAAAATAACGTGTTTTACGGGAAATATACAACTCTTTTTGTTCAAGGTAATTAGGGTACCTAAATTCCACGTTACACACGTAGTTACACATAAATACATACAAACTTACCTAATATATTCCTACAAAACAATTTGAATAGTTTCTGCTAACGTGTGCAATTTTTTTTTACCAAACCGCAGAGTTCGTTGGCCCAAGAATTGCCAACGCAAGCGCATGTCAACTAGTGAAGTCAAGTGGCCGTTATTTGGACAGATGGCTACTGGATTTTTTTACATTGCTATTTTGATGGCTCACGTTGTCATGAGAACATTTTGACGTAACGTATTTTTATGTTGCTAATCTGAATTTGTGATGAAATATTGTTTTCATGTGAGTCAAAGCACTTGTTTTTTTATATTTATAACTCCTCTTATTATATAGTTTTTGCGTGAAAGAGTAACATACATCCATCCATCCATTCTCACAAACTTTCACATTTATAATATTAGTAGGGTAGTTGTAGTTTAGGTGCAGCACAATCCCAACAATGTGAAATCGAATCGAGGGGTGAAAAACCAACAGTCTTACTGTAACTAATCATTTTCACTATTTATCTTATTAAAATAAGTGGCTTTCATTTAGATATATATTTTTTTTTCAACTTAAAATAACAGTGTCAATACAAAAAACCTAAATAAGCAGGAATGAATAATACTGGGAACGCGTTTTTCGTTGCACTATAATCCTACCAAATCTAAAATGTTACCTAATCCCTTCATCCGTTGTGACAACACGATCTTTCTTATTTTGCCGGTTTATGTTGGCAGTCAAATTGACGTAAACAATGTTCTGTGACTGTCATTCACATGTGAATACTTCTGAATGCTACGCCTCGTTTGTTGTTATTACCGAATTTTAGTAATTTTGTTACTGTTTGTCTATTGATATTGTTTTGTTTTTAAAATAAAATGTTTTGCACTCCTGCTTCTACGAGCCTCTTATTTCTAATGTTATAACAAATGGAGTATAGTGATGTCACGGTTCCAAATAGCGTATCACTCCGCAAAATATTTAAATTTTTATGAATGAGTAAACTTATCTGCAATCCCAATTACATTATCGCGAATTCTAGGAAGCAGTTCGTTTCAGACATAACAATTATCAAGGTCGTCACAGTTATCAAAAAAAACGCGTCGTAAAATTAAGTAGCTACTTATTTTATAATTTATCAGTTACTTATGTAAATAATCGACCACACACAGTAGGATAAACATAAAATATATATTTTATGTATAATTGGACTGCTTCTAGTCAGCAGATAAGATCATTGGAACTGCTAACTGGTCGATAATTATGTTTATTAATAATAATTAATTTCAGATACAGGTTACAGTAATAATAATATAATAATATGTAATTATAAAGTAATATTAAATTAACCTAAAAAGTGAGATCATTCCAGGGACTCCCAAACTAGGCACAGCCTGTATTTTGGGAAGCCAATTTTAAATTAAAACTAAGAAAATAGGTAATTAAAACAATATCAAAATCGTACTAATTTCTAAGACAATGGTAAAAAAATGAATATAAAATAGAGTAGATACATAGTATGTAGGGAATGTGGTACCTAATTAAATATAACCATACAAGAAGAGTATAATATAAAGTCTGAAGTGAAGTGCGAATGAAAATGTGGGTGATTGAGTAAAATGTAAGTGTAACGCGAATTAGTGAGATGTAAATAAAATGAGTTCCGTTGTATCGTAGTCAAGATTTTGTAACCAAGATGTGATTTTTCTTTTTACTTCGACAGTAGAGCAACTCTTGATATCACAATGTTTTGTGGCTTTATTATAAATAAAAGGATGCGCGTAATATTCGAACTTTTTAGCAAAGCTAGACTTTATCGACGGTAATTCTAACCTAAAGACCCGTTTTTTGACTAAAGAGTTGTTGAATTGAATTTAATTATTATAATAGGTACCCAATATTGTGTGCAAAACTGATGTAATGTCGACCACTTGGCAGTACTATAGAAACACTTTGAGTTAAACTCGTTGTACCTATTACTCTTTATATTATTATGTATAGTTTGTATTTCTGACTGGTCCAACCATTTTCCTCTTAATGACTTACTATCTTCTCTCCCATACTGCGTTGAAGGCATCATACCAAAGCAATTATTTCTATAACCATCTGTGGTTTCGAATAATCCCTTCATTGTAAATGGGAGTAGACGCACCTTACTGTACTAGCTTCCTAAGCGTAAAGACTATATTTGCATTTAATATTAGACTGCCGTGAGTATAATTCTTCTCTAGTATTGTGGCAAAGGTGCGGTCTGCTCTCATGGCATTGCTGCTCCTGAGAATGTTTTACTCGCAAGTATCATTTTGAAAAGAGTAACCATTAAGTTACTTACCGGCTCTTCTCAGTGGAAGCAGCATTCCGAACCGATGGTAGAATCTAACTATTTGTAAGTGCTTTTTGGCCTACACGAATAAAAAAAAATGATTTTGATTTAGATTCTCTAAAAGGTGGAAAAAAGGGTTATCTACCTATATATCTACTCGAAAAAACATATAAAATAACATTGTTTCGCGGGTATTTAAGTTCGTCAATCACCCTACTTCACAATCCTTTCGAGAACAAAGACTTTACTACAACCTGTTAAAGTATTGTTGTTTCAATAGTACCTAACTGTTAATTTTATTAGCATTGGTAGCCGAGTGGTCGAACGCACGCCTTGCTATCAAAGTGTGCAGGTTCAAACCCCGGCTCGCACCTCTGGGATTTCTGTGCAAATCTCATTTTCATCCGAGATTACCACTTGGTATGAAACGGTGAAGGAAAACATCGTGAGGAAACCTGCACGTTTGAGAGAACTTGATTAGTTCTCGATACTGGCTGTAGTAGTAACTGTTAATTTTAGGCAGATTTTGTCTTGATATAACTGTCAAAAATGGAAAGTAATTTTAAAAACACTTGCTGCAAGATAGGTAGTGGAACGGGGGCTGGTTAGGTTGTTTTAAATATGCAAACAAAATTACTCAATGTAACTTTCAAATGTTTTTCCTGATACATGCGCGTGGACAAGACTTGTATCTCACATTATGCCGCCTTGAGACACTGACACTTTCGTTATACACACGAGAGAATTAGATAGAATTGAAAATTTCATCCGCCATCTTTATCACTGTCATCATCCATTTTTATTTATAATGTGGATCTATTGAATTTGCCCTTGCTATTAATTACTTGACACTGGCTGTAATACTCGCTAAACGCAGGTGCAGCCATTCCTCATCTTATTCCATTAAATATCATCATTTCACTCATATCGTAAAAAAAGAAGGAGAGATATAATTGACATAATATCACATTCTGTCTTGTCATCACCGGTTTCCAGTGCAGTATTTACGTATCATAATCTTATGAATGGACCAGTCGTACATATTACAACATAATTGAAATTACCACTAGTATGCCCAAGCCGGTAGTACCGTTGCGACACGGTACTTGTTCTAAATGTCAATCGTTATTCAACCGTGCGCAAGCGAAAAGTTGAGAAAAAAGCACGAGAAACACTTGAATGCAGTTTAGAGTCATTTGAAAATCTTCCAGAAAATACACTCAGGTTCCTTACTACTGAAAGGTAAGAGTTTTAAGTCCGCAAACTTCAGAAAATACGAATTTATTTCGATTGATTCGCAACCCTATTCTGACAGGAGTAGGTCAAAAATTGTGTCAAATTAGCCAACTTGCATTGACATATGAAATGGAATACGTGGCTTAAACTCATTGCATAGAGGAGGAGACTTCCCGGTATAATGGCAAACTTTGAGTTCATGGGTAACTTTGAGAGCAAAGAATTATCAGTGAAAAGTGGTTGCATTGCATTGCAAACCCGTCTACCCTATCGGAAAAACCAAGCGTATATATAATCCATCAGAAACAGAGGTACTGGTTCAAATCTTGAGCGCGCATAACAGGGATTTACGGATTTTATGTGAGAATCTTGGATTAGTTTTTACCTACCATCATTTTAGATTAGATAAGTCTATATGAGCCGACAATTTAAACCCCAGACAAGTTGCCAAATAACTATCTAATGGTTTAAGTTATTTGGCTGTTTGATGTGTCGATTGATTAGATGTTGATATATTTCGATTAATACAGTTATTCCCAAAGTTGTCGATTTATAATACAATAAACGTAACTGACAATTTTGATTGTTTGCAATTGTCGAATAAACACTGTCTGCCAGTTTATATTATTTTATTTATTTATGAAAAACATTTACAACATCATAACAGTCTTTACAATGACCAAATCGATGCAGTAAGACACACAAATAACATCCAGATAAGATTATTATTACTGAACTTCCTAAATTAGTTGTATGTTATTATGTTTATTATAATTTAGGAAGTTCAGTTTCGGTGAAGTTCTATAGCGAAATTCCTTTTTCAATATGGCAATTGCAAAATCGGTCTTACATTTAATATTTATTTTAATAGGTGTGGTGAATGTTACCTACTCACAATAAAATGGTTGATCAATTAATTATATGTATTTTGCTACATAAACAAAGCAATAATCTTTGTTTTATGTTGTGTGTCACTTAAGTGCGATGTTAACGTTACGTGTAACTTAAGTTACACGTAATGGTTGAGTAAATTGTCACAATAAGTAGCATTGGGTTTAACTGGGACACTGCAGGGAAAGTGCAGTTGGCTTGTTTCTTTAGACTTGTTTAATCTATGTCTATAAAACACATTATTGCAAAGCTCGCTGTCATCAAAAACTACTCCAACTTTGTCTGCAAGTCCGATGTACAAAAAATGCTTCTCAATATTGGTTATGATGACACGGAAAAACTAGTTTAAAATTGTTTTCTTATATTTACGCGAATACTATACATTGAAATTAAACTATTTTACGGATTTTACGGAGAGGCCAACAACACTCTAGCTTTCTTAGATGTTTTAGTGATCCGTAATCCTGATAACACCTTAGGCCACACCGTGTATAGGAAAAAGACCCATACCGATAGGTACTTAAACGGTGAATCTCACCACCATCCAACACAGTTAGCTACCGTGGGTAAATCTTTGTTTCAGAGAGCACAAGGGATCTGTGATGAGCAACACCTGGCTGCCGAGATCCACCACGTCAAGCAAGTATTGCATGACAACAAGCTTCGGGTCCCACGCCGCCATCACAGTGACCGAGTGAAACCAGCCACAGTTGAGCGTCTACCTGCTGTACTACCATACATAAGAGGTGTCACAGACAAGATTGGCTACATCTTGAAACGAGCTTCAATCAAAACTTACTTCAAGCCACCGAAGAAGATTAGTCAGTTTTTACCACCTGTCAAGTGTCACATTCCTCTACAAGATGCAGGGGTATACAAACTCGATTGTGAATGTGGGCTCTCTTACATAGGATAAACTAAAAGATCAATAAAAACCCGCGTAAAATAACATAAAGCTGACGTGAAACACCGACGCTCCACGAAGTCTGCAATCTGTGAACATGTACAGGACCGCACCCGCCATTATATCAGATTTGATAAACCGCATATCCTCGCAAAAGAACACCGACTCCGACCAAGGATGATACGTGAGGCCATTGAAATTAAAAAACATCCTAATTTCAATAGGGAAGATGGCTGGGTGCTACTACCAACTAGGGATCCAGTAATTAATATTATTAAATCCAAAACCAAGTGAACCATTGCAAGACCTCAGGACACCGTAAGCACTTTCTGCGTGGATCGGACCGCAAACAACAACTAAATATGAGGGTACCCAGTTATTAACTATGACATCAGGACGTCTAACACCTCAGTCCCCCCGTGACCATGGTTGCTGTAAAGCAGCCGAAACGTCGGGAAAATAAAATAGTAAATAAACGCGATAAAATCCGTAAAATAGTTTAATTTCAATGTAGTTTAAAATTGTTTCTGCAAAGCCCAATCTGGCAAGATCGTTTTTGTCCGACATATGTCGAATAGAGCTGATGTCTATCATGCGAGAATTGGGTACCTAATTTGCTTCCATGCAATAATTTTTGACTATATCTAAAATCGATATATTAACTCATAGAAAACGTTCATTCTCCAACGAAATTACATTAGTAGCGCGAGCGAATTATGACGCTTGGCGGCGAGGCTTTTAATAACAAAATTCAATCTTTATGTTTATAAGGACACAGAGTTCGTTTTCGTTTTGACAAAAATGTTTGGCAATAAAACATTCATTTACCAAAAATGTTCCACACAAAATTGCCCACTGGTTTGAAGTTTACAAAACATCTGCCAAAAAACATTAACATTTTTTTGCAATAAAATGTGTTTACGAATTAAATATATAAAAAGTATTGAGATATTCGGACAGCAGTGTCCTATTTTTAGAACTGGTTTTGCGGCAAGGGACCGCAGACAATGGGGCACCGGTTGATAGAAACGTTAGGTTGTGGCTATTCAAATGGCAATGGACTTGAACTGTATTGTGCGGCACTGGCATATCGCCGAAAGATCTTACGATGCTAATATTGTGGCATTTATTGAAATTATTTTGTATTCAGTCATGAATAACTCGTCTATATTATTTGAGGATGAGGGGGTACCTCACTCTCAGGTACTCACGATAAACACCTCATTTGAGGTGAGACGTCACTAGTGTGCGTATTTCATAAAACGAGCTGAAAGAGTGAGCTGACTCGCCCGGAAGACTCATTCACTCGCGACAAGATCAAAACTTTTCTCACCAACATTTACATGGGACGTGAGGGGAAATTGAACGAGTGAGGCGGTTTAATGTTGTAACTCGAGTAACTCGTTCAATTTGCTAACACGAGGACCTCAAATGAGGCGACTCATGAGTGAATGATACATTGCTATTTGTATTTTATACATTCTTCTTTATGCTAAGTATAATCATGAGTTAGAAGTTTTGATTTCGTTACATATTGATTTGACGATGAAAATGACTGCCTTCGTAAATTCAAGCATAGACAAAAAGTATTGCTTTTTCTGTTACATTTCAATAATGATGACAAAAAATATTGTAATAAAATATGTAATGGCCATAAAAATAATCTCATTCAAGGAGTTTGATATTTGAACGTCCTAACAATAAATCATACATAAAAACTTTGAATACGTTATCAAACAATCATAAACGTCCACAAAGGGGCCCACTGTGACAAATGCAAGCACGGCTGGACAAAAACTTTATTAGGATAGAAGATGGCTTTTTTATGAAAGTTATTGTCGTTTTAAGTGTGTTTGTATTAAATTTGTTACTCCTGTTTTTATCAACACATTATATTACTGTTATAAAATTAAAAAAAAAGTTTTATTTACCGGTTTTTGATCAATAGTACTTTTTTTATTTAATTTTTAAAGTTTAAGCGAGTTGAAGAATTAGTTACTTCATAATTAACTACCTAAAAATATTTACACATCATCGTAATGAGAAAGCATCAATTCAACTAATCAAATTTATAAACATCATCAAACTAATTAAACGTTAATTACACGGAAATATTACGTTAGGTACACAATCTGACCGCAGAGATCTCAAATAGATGTTTTTTTTTTGTGTCAAGTAATATGACACGCTGGTATCGCCCACGCGATCCGAAGAGACAGCTGACGGCATTACATCCATACACGAATATAAAACTAATTGATGTCTGTTAGTTTATTTAAAATTCATTTACGGCCGAATGCATTCAATGGCTATGTTGTATGTGGATTTTTATTGCTGTTTGAAGCGAGTTATTTATACATTTTTTTTGTCTGTTAAAGCGGTATTTCACACCCACTGGGTATTTTTTGAAATATTTAACTGTTTTCAACTGATAAATGATTCAAACTTGTTTTATTCGGGTAATATTTAATACAAAATGCTTGGTGGTGACATGACTAGTAAGTCTTGCCTTGATTGAACAAAGACACAAGTCGACTCTATGGTGGCTTTAAAAGCTTTGGAACCTTTTCAATTGTTTATGATCGAATCGTAAAAAAAAACCGGCCAAGTGTGAGTCGGACTCGCGCACAAAGCGTTCCGTACCATTATCTATTAAACGGCAAAAAAATCACGTTTGTTGTATGGGAGCCCCCTTAAATATTTATTTTATTCTGTATTTTAGTATTTGTTGTTATAGCGGCAACAGAAATACATCATCTGTGAAAATTGCAACTCTCTAGCTATCACGGTTCATGAGATACAGCCTGGTGACCGACGGACGGACGGACGAACGGACAGCGAAGTCTCAGTAATAGGGTTCCCGTTTTACTCTTTGGGTACGGAACCCTAAAAACTTATCGTATTGAGATATTACCGAAATTATTCCATAATACACCTAAATTTAATACAAATGTGATGAAATAAAGCTTCGTTTATATGTTCGTGGCGTCAAACATTAATTTTCCAGTCGCTGAACAGGAAACTAATTTCCATACTAATGTATAACTCTTCGCACTTGTTAAGTTATGGCTCATTTTAAATCTATTTATACTTATTACATATGCGGTTAGACAAGAAGCTATCGTTGATCTAAGATTGAAGTTTCACCTCGCGTCGAACGAAATTGATTAACTGTTTCCTGTGTTTATGTGAATTTTACGGTAAAGACATCAATATTGTTTATGGATAAAATATACAAAATATTTATTAAATACTTAAATAATACGTGAAGTATGTTTTTATTAAAAAAAAAAACAAAAAAAAAATACGCAAACATTTAGATACTCGTATGTTTTACAGCTTCTTAAAATTAGGCAAAACCTTGACTCATTTATTTTTTAATTTAGAATCGAATTTTAACATTTCTTCTCTATGGTTATAAAACTCCCCGTAGATATAGTCACCAATCGCCAGTGCCCAATAATTAAAGAATATGATTTATCAGTTACGCCGTCTTTAATCCGCACCGTTACCCGCGTGGGCAACTCTTGCCCAACTCATGAATGGAGTGGACAGCGGTCAGGTCCGCCCACGCGCCTATCAATGGATACTTGCGTGGAGCACGCCGCGGTGTCTGCAAACACAGGTTGCGAAACTGCCATTGAAACCACTGTGCTAGTTTGCTCCAGTTCCGCCAAGTGGTCGCTTGATAAATTTATAACAGTTGCCAAAATGTTTTTGCACAGTGGGCGGTGATATCCGGCCACTGTGCTTTATGTTTTATTGTTTATGTTCGTTTGTTTACGATATTTTGATAGTAGATTTTGCGGTTTAACTAGAATTGGCCTAACCACAACTACCTCTTTTTATTTTTTTACAAAATGATGAAATTTTAATGGAATAAGAAGAGTTATAGTTGCACCTGCGATTAGCGGTCATTTATGTCAATATCCAGTAATTAATATTAAGGACAGATTCATTAAATACACATTATAAACGAAAATGGGTGATGACACTGATAAAGATGGCGGATGATCCCCTTTGGTAGTACTATTAGTACTATTTTTCGACAGATTTTGTATTGTCAATATATGTCAAAAACTAAAAGCAATATTAAGTCGTCATTGCAAAAGGTGTGGTTATAAGGAGGTAGGTACATCTGTACTATAAATAATGGTTACTGCGCAAGCCATAATGTATAAATTTGGAGTTCTGTACTTTTGGTCCATTGTGCATCAAGGTTGTAGCTGTTATAATTAGGATATCTTTATTTATTTCATTAATTAATTTAGACCTGTAGCAATAGATAGTAAACACACCAGCCTGGTATGAGTAGGTAAATAGTTATCAAGATCTCACTTTGAAAGTAGGAACCTTAATGTCTTCTAACGAACGTCTCAATAAAATCTTTCCACTTGAATGTACAAGTTAATTTACAATAAATAACGTTCAGCTGAACTGCGCAAGCGGAGCTTTCGCGGCGTCCAATTAAAATTTCAATTAAATGCTAAAATCTGTCGATTTGAACCTAACCTATAGGTTGACTTGATCGAGCGCACGCTGTGTAGATTAGCAAAAATACAGTAACACATTTAAAGATATAAACCAACGAGTTATATCAAAGAAGGAGCTTTTTCTAACATTTGACCGTTTCACACGTCCAATTTTGTGTGTGACGTTTTCGTGTATCACATTGAAGTAAACGTCCATAGAGTAACTAGAGTACCCATAGCGACTCTACTCTTCGTATGGCTCTGCGGTAATTGTTATTATCTCATATACCTGTAGTATACGGCAACTATATGGAAAAACAACAATGTCGGAGTCAGGTAAACCAGAAAATAATACCGCAGCGCGGGCTCAATATGCCATCTCCGTTATAATATCTCCATGTAAACGTCTGTGGTGTTAACACGCAAGTCAAGACAAGACCTCTGTCACGGATTGGCTCGGTCGCTCTCTTACTTATTTCATACCAGAGAAAGAGATATATTCAAGAAATTCTGTGTCAGTCTAGTCTTGGCGTTCATGCTACGACTACTAGAGAAAATAAAATAAGTCTATGGATATAAGTCTTGTCTAGCAGTGCCGGCGAAAATTGTAACAGTCTAAACGTACATGACCTTTTGAAAATCCCCATACCAACAAAACCATTTATTACAAGCCCATAATTACATTCCTCTAAGTATAACCTCGCCGGTAATTTCACCTTTCAATGAACGATATCCGTTGCCCGATCGCTGGCACCGATCAAACAGCAAGTGTTAATTATTTCGCCAGAGAAGGCCAAGTGTGGCCACTTTCTTTGTTGCTTTTGTTATGGAAGCTTGCAATTATGCTATTGTACGTAGCGAACAAATTTAAGCCTATAACAGAGGTAGAAGATCAGTCACAATGGTGATACATTAATAGAATAATACTTCCATGTATTGGTGAAACAATTAAGATAGATACAAATTTTAATGGGTACTTCGCTGTTTCACCCCACAAGGGTTTCGCACCACGTTCCGAATCGACGAAGGGCTATTTTTGAACAGGCTCTTTCGAACTGTGGTCCGAAACGGCCAATGTTTATTTAGACTTCCGTGATTCGGATCGTGGTGCGACCACCCCATTACTTTTTTTGGCTTCGTTGATTCGGACCAGCTACATTTTGTTATCACTATATCCATAAAGTACAAACGAGCACAGATGGTTTTAAGAAAATAAGTAACTTTTATTTATTGTATTAATCATGAACTTTCGTCGAATAAGGTGCAGCAAGAAAATTAAAATAAAGCAAAATTGATGTACTTGAAGTGACTTATTTAAGATGGACAGCACAAACCTAGTGATGATTATGACCATGAAAGACATTAATATACTAATACATCCAAGTATTTGTGAAATAATCCAGATACATAAGGAGTTAAATAGGAAAAATAAATTGATATAGAGTAGATGGACCTGAGGTTACTTAAAATACTCTATCCAAATTAGATTAGCTTGAATCTACATAAAATACACAAATGATAAAGCAACTTTTGAATTGCTCTAACTGAAAAGAACCTATCAATTTCAATGTATTTAATTGCAAAACATTCCATAAATAATCATATACGAAAGTCGACTTTCAAGGAATGCATCCGTCTTATTGTGATGATGGCAATATAATTCTAGCCGATGATCGGCTGGCAACCTATCCGATACTTTGTAAGAAAAAAAGTTATCATGATTCCGACGTTTAGACGTGTGATGGGTAACGGATGCTGAACTCTCTCCATTGTTGCGTTCTTATCTCAAGTACCCGACTCTACGGTATAACGAAGCGAGACGAATTCGAAACGTTTGAAGATTTTCAGATATAAGCGATTGCAAAAGTTTGTACTTTTTGTTGTTGGATTTTTTTGATGTCTTCATTTTGAGGTTTGAAATGATATTGTAAGAAGATGTTATTACAATCTGTAATTATTTATTTAGTGATAAATAAAATTAATACAAGTTTGATAAAATTGGCATGGCAAAATATGCTACTTTTCATTTCTATTAAATAAATATATGGAAAGCAATATTCTAGTAAAAACCGGCCAAGTGCGAGTCGGACTCTCGCACGAAGGGTTCCGTACCATTATCTATAAAGAGCGAAAGAGCAAGATCTAAAGAGCAAATCTAAAGAGCAAAGAAAACACGTTTTTTGTATGGGAGCCCCCTTAAATATTTATTTTATTCTGTTTTTTAGTATTTGTATATATAGCGGCAACAGAAATACATCATCTGTGAAAATTTCAACTCTTTAACTATCACGGTACATGAGATACAGCTTGGTGACAGACGGACGGACGGACGGACGGACAGCGAAGTCTCAGTAATAGGGTTCCCGTTTTACCCTTTGGGTACGGAACCCTAAAAACTGCTTAAATTGCTTTGAAAATTAATTAATAAATGCAAGTATATTTTTTAAAAATCATAGCACAGATTAAAAATAAGTTTACAAAACGGAGAACATAAACCGTCGTTAGATAAATCGGGGGCAAAATTCAAACACGAAAGGGGCAAAATAAAAACAACAAAACATCAAGATTTATCAGTGACGTATCCAAAGCTAATTTCATTCATAAATTAAATCAGTATATTATTGGAATTGAACGATCGATACGTGACTCTCCTAATGATTATGTAAACACTTAACAAATTGAATTATTATACGGGAAATTATTACAGGGCACGTGTATTTTGTAATTAGATTAATAATAAATATGTTACCTAAGGTTTCGAAATGAGGTGGAAATGTTAAATTTACCCACTATTACGTTACTTGAAAAACTTGATCGATTATCAAATTAACAAAAGGAACATGTAGTTCTTAAGAATTTAAAATTAAACAAGTTGTGGTATTTAAAAAAAACCTGACGTGCAAAAGAGGTTGCATCATAGTCTTTTTTAACAAACAAATAAATCAATAATCTAATTTGAATTCAAACCATGGATGATGTATAAAAGCTTAAATATCCACAAATATAATATACTAAAAAACTTGCATTTCAGTTAAAAAAATTAAGCGAACTATTAAAACCAAAGTGTTAAAATTGCCAGCAGAAGCTCCATAAACCGAACTCGTTTCAAAATGCAATAAGTGCTAATATAAAGCAGTTATGCAACAGTAAAGGGTTATTAATATGCGTATGATTCATTAAAGTGGTTTACGTAATACTATGAAAGGTTACAGCAATATGAAAGCTATGGTTTGTCAAGGAGTCATTATGAAAACTGGTATTTTCTTATTGTATGAAGACCAAAAATCAGATTAATTGTTATGCATGGCAAACTTATCCTACTTCAAAAGAGGCAAGAGGTGCAAATGAATTTACTTTTTATTTATATATACTGTCGTTAAAAATAACCAATAAATCATAGAAAGTTATGATACATGCACAATGGTATAAAAGAAGAATTTTGTGTAATAACCATCATAATATGTGGATTGAAATCTCTATAAATTTGGAGGTTAGTCTTTTGCAAATCTATTGTTTAAGGTAAATTTAATTTTGCGTCGTTGGAATTTGATGTTTTTGTTTAATAAGTGACCACCAAATTTGAATTCATCTATAAAACATTGACAATAACATTTCAGAAGTAGTTTATAATACCACTGAAATTCGATCATCACTTTCTACGAATTTTGGGAGTCAATGCTATTTATATCTACGCGTAAACTACACACAAAAATCAACCTAAATTACACTTTCATAACCAAAACAAAAATATCTATCCGTTCCATTGTCCCAGCTGTGACTGATCGCTAGCTAAATAATACATCGAGAACGAACCTTACGTAATCAATGGGAATATTTATAAGCTGACATCAGTACACAGAATAAGGCTCGAACGTTTAAAATCACACGCACACTGGGGCGTCAATGTTCGCGCGTCAATTTTTTTGCCAAAACAAACTGTATTGAGACATAGAAACAGTTTACAGTCAACGAAACGACACTGACAGTGCGAACAAATATTGAAGCGTTGGGGCGTGGTTTTTACGACAGGAATTCAATCTTTATGTATATTGTTACACGGTTTGTTTTGATATTTAAAAAAAAAACGACGAGAGCGTTTAGACGCCACACTGTGCCGGGAGGCTTGGCTCTCGTGGGCGTTGATAAAAGGTTCAATTCCTTAATTCCGAATGTGTCGATAATTTTTTTTATACCGCTATAAATATGGTAGAGGAAACATATAAAATATACGAGGTTGTAAATCGGTGAGCTGTTAATAAAGGACTGTTGCTGGTTTTACAGTATGACGCAAATGTACAAGTAGGACGATGTAATTTAAATTAAAGTAGTTTTGAAACGTATGTTGAAGAAATTAAGATTTAAAATGATAACAGAGACAGACATGGCAAGTGTAGGAACTCTAATGAAAAGGCTGATGTGATAACTAGCAATGAATAGAAGAAAAAAGAAAATAAAGCCAGCTCTGTAAATTTGATACAAGACATGATTGATATAAAAGAGTTGTAATAAACAAAGGCACGATAGCAATATTGTAAGTTTAACAAGAATTCTAACTGAATCTGCATCTGAATTACTCAACATTGCAGACGAATAACTTGTAACACTCGGTAAACATTGCTCGGATTAATTTAAATCTTATAATCCTAATTATGTACCATCTTATCTGACCGGACAAGTCAAGGTAATGTTTATGTGCGCAATGGAATAGTTAAAACGATGCTAAATAATGCAGGAATTGCAATTAATGCTGAGATAAAGTTTATCTTGTAACGCGTTCGTGGCAATGACGTCACTTATCCGCTTTATGCGTCTTTGTTGACAGATGGTAGGAGTAAATGATAAGGAATTAAGAGAGAAGAATAATGAATAGCACAAGAGGATAATTAGGTCAGTCTTGGAACTGTATTAGGAACTAACAACCAATTACTGACATTCTGTGATGACATTTATATTATACGTAACTCCTCCTTACTTGTCTTGCAGCAATGTTTTAAATAAATATTACTTTCAGTGTTTGTCAGTTAACTCTACTGAGTCAAAATCTGACAGTTACTACTACTACTACAGCCCTTTTTAACGTCCCACTGCTGGGCACGGGCCTCCCTTCAACGCGAGGGGGATTCAGGTCATAGTCCACCACGCTGGCTCGGTGCGGGTTGGCAGACTTCACACATCTATCGAGAACTAGTCAAGCTCCCTCAGACGTGCAGGTTTCCTCACGATGTTTTCCTTTACCGTTTCTTAGCAAGTGATAATCTCGGATGAAAATGAGATTCGCACATGGAAGCCAGAGGTGCGAGCCGGGGTTTGATCCTGCGCAATTTGATTGCAAAGCGTGCGTTCGACCACTCGGCTACCACTGCTTTACTACAGTTACTACTGAAACAAACATTCTTAAAAAGGTAGTGGCAAGTTTTCTGGTGTCTTTCATGTAAGTAATACAATGCATCAAGCAATCTGAGGGGTTAGCATGCATGTCAAGGCTAGACCTCTGTAACGAATTCGCTCGCTCGCTCTCTGTCTTATTTCATACGAGAGCAAGAGACCATATCAACATTTTCCGTGGCATAAGTCTAGTCGTCGTGCACATGTTACTGCTAAACTGTGACTTGAACGATACTAGCGTCTAAAAGCAATAAAGCATCCATTAACTTCACACTATCTCGAACTATATGCGGTGAAAAGGCGGTGGACCTTGATAACCACTGAATGGAATTCCGTCTAACGACCCAATCATTTAATATTTGTTTACTGTTATATATCAATCACTGATTGAGCTACGCAATATGATATTGGCACATTATACGTCGCTTTTGACTTACTGTGTGGTTAGGTTCATGATAAATTAGGTTTGTAAGCAAATAATTGTTAAAGGTGGAATAATCATGTTCCAATTGAATTACCCTATGAGTAAGTCTATTTATACAAGCAACAGTTATTTGGTATTCCATAGGCAAGTAGCTCAATGAAGGCAGTAAATCTAGTCTTAATTATTCTACGAAACAAAATATATGAAAAAATGAAAAATACATAAAAATGTAGAGGTTCTTTTCGTTCAGAATCTTAACATATCTAACACCATTGAACATATTATTGAACTATAAATCTCGTATTACTTTCTGTAGCAACTCGAACCAGCCAGACACTGCATGTATCTCATAAAATATTCGAGCGAGTAATGGCTGCATCAATCAAGAGAACAATTATAACGATGCAAACACCAGGTGGTAAATTTTACGTAATAACTATTGTTACATTTATATTAATGGTTTACAAATATAGATGCTGCGATAATTTAGCTTAAACAGTATCTTTGGAGTATCACTAGGTCGTCCTGTTTAATATTATTCAGCTTTTAGCCATAGTATTTATATATCTAATAATCAGTACTTACTCAACTTCTTTATCTACTATCTTCAAATTAACCTGGTGAGACATACCTGGAACCAAATAAAACACATTATTAGTAAATATATACATTGCGAATACACCAAGGCTTATAATAATAATCAAAGAGTATCGGTATCATAATCTAATTTTCATCCGAGATTATCACTTGCTATGAAACGGTGAAGGAAAACATCGTGAGGAAACCTGCACGTCTGAGGGAACTTGACTAGTTCTCGATAGATGTGTGAAGTCTGCCAACCCGCACTGGGCCAGCGTGGTGGACTATGGCCTGAATCCCCCTCGCATTGAGGGGAGGCCCGTGCCCAGCAGTGGGACGTTAAAAGGGTTGTAGTAGTAGTAGTAGTTATCATAATAGGAAAGCCACAAGTTTTCATAGATTCTTATAATGACAGTCGACTTAGAAATTCCAAAAACACCCCGATTGGATCTATATACCGTAGCATAGACACTGACATAGTTAGATCCGGTGCAGATAACTGATAAGGCGGCAGTAAAAAAGTGATTGATGGCTGTGAGAAAGGTGGGGATATACGATACGCCGCGCTAAACTATTAGTTGTTATTATAAATCTTACGGCAGACTGTCGTGGTGTAGATAAATTGGAAGATCGAGATGAGTTTGATAACTTAGAGGCTGGAGTAGTTTATTCTTTGTAAGAGAAGATATCGAGTTAACTGATCGACTAGTAGACTCATTAAAGTGAAAATTGATTAAGTTTTTGTTAATTGCAAAATATTTGTGGGACCTAACAGATAACAAAGCTTAGGGTTACCATTCAATTTAGATCTCATAAAGCTCCGTTTTATCAAGCGTTGATTAAATTTCCGAAGTAGCATTGATGCGTTTAAAATTTGGGAACCACAAAATTTCCAAAAATGATTAACTAAGTATGAATTTTAAAATCTGTTTCAAATAGAATTAGTAACATAACAATGGCATCTATATTTATCCAACTTAGCAGCATGTTTTGAAATATTACATCAAAACCAAGATTCAGTTGGATATTCCCAAATACCAAGACCTTGTCATCTCCAATTTCGTCGGCTATCAACTGGTCGTTTGCACATATTAATGCATCTCGTTTAGAAACTGGATCTGTAACGTATTGCCGGCCAAATACGGCACGGACCGTTTCGGTATCACTTTCATGGAATCCCATTTATGGCACATAATGCCTCATGAATTATCCGCGATGGTAATTTGCTCTTTGGATTTTTACTTTAACAATGGTCACAATAAGTAGCTGTTTTGTGAATCGTTGTCAAGGCTCGGTAACTATGGATGCTACGCTCTCCACCCACTTGGAAGAGAGAAATTTTTGAAAATATACTCTGTTTTATACGTATACAGAGTAAGTTTCTATGGCAAAATACATGCCACCACGCGACAAAATTCACTCACGTTCTGGATGATATTTCGTTTAAAAATGTTCTTCAACTTTAAGATAATACAGTTTATTTTGGTATTGGCCATTGGTAAATACCTGTAAGAGCAGGGTTGTATGACTTCATCAGCTGATAGTTGGCGGTTACTGCGTTGGTTGAGAGATTCAGATATCCTACATAGTCAAACATTCCAGTGGCTAACAACCAACGGCCGACGGCTTTCTTACAATAAAAATCACCGAGGAAGTTTGCTTTGAGAATATCACCCAATTTGCAAAATAAGTAACTCAGCCATCGTTATTGCAGATTACAAACCTTTTATGTTTTTGTGTGTCTCAATTTCTACATTGTTTTAAAAATACAGTAGGCATAACACGAACAATGCTTGATTTAAAAAAGGTCGCAGTTTCGACACTACTTTTACATGACTAAGACACGTCTATCGTGGGAAAGCGTGGATACACATCAAACATGATATCTGCATTGCCATCAGTAACTAGACGACGGTACAGCTCGGGGTTGAGTGAAAATATAATGTTTAAAAGTTCCAAGAAACCTGTAACGTTATTATTATCAGCTGTGCCATCAAGTATCATCTTCGTGTTACTCCTGTGTGACTAGCAAGCGTACCGTGACAAGACTTATGTCATGAAATACATCGGTATTGTCCTTTTGTTCTATCAATTAAGAGACAGTGACTCGGTGGAATATAATCCGTAACATAAGTTTTGTCTAGCCCTGCTTTTGTTATATTTGAGTACCTTGACTTACCTATTATTAAGTATCCCTCAATAACTTTGTAGTTAGCAAACTCTCTCGTAATCGAGACTTCCCCAGTTTGATGCCTTCTGTTGCGCCCACAGACAAAACTGGTATGTGGTTGACCCCTAGCAACATCTTAATTATTTTAAGATAAAAATGAAGCGCAGCGCTGACCGATGCGTAAAACGCTCACTTTAACTTTTCACTATACTAAAATGAACTGTATTTACTCAGACATGAAGCTAATTTTCCAACAACATGTTATAGGTGACGCGATCACTTGATTGCGTTACCACCGAAATTAAATCTTTATGTACATGGACATAGAGTATATTTTAAAAAGAGATCAAGTCAATTCGCTCCCCCCAATGAGTGCAAGGCATAAGCATTACAATTAAATCAATCGCCATTGACAATTCAAAATTGTCTAACGTTTTACAATACGTTGTAAATCTAGAAAGGAAATAACAAATTGATCGGATTATAAAACAGCTTTGACAAGATTGTTAATGTCGTGGTTTTAGTGATAATTCAATATATTTTAGATGTTGATTTGTAGGAACCACCAACGGCGCCGAGGTATAATTAAATATCCGCAACATGAAATAGAACAATCTTAAAAGAAGGCTATCCATATTTGAGGGTAAAAGGCTATTTAACTCAAGCGACACTTTTGGGCGATATTGACTAATTACATATTTGGAATCAGCATTTTTTTTGTGTCGAATGAGTATGCTCTCCTGCTCCTGTAGAGTTAAAAAAGTCGCTTAAACTTTTCACCCATAGATATACTCGCCGAAAGAGTAGGTAGAGGTGCATTGCAGTGCAGTCACACTTCACCGATGTATTTTCGTCCCAATGAAATAGCGGGCGAACTTATTGCCATTATACCGGGCACGTTCCCACTCAATATAAGGGAGATTTGGAAAGTCCACGCTGGCTTAGTGCGTGTTTGTGAACTCTACATGCCTTTCTATAGACGTACAGGTTATCTCATTATGTTTGCTTTGACCGTTCAGGAAGTGGTAATCATTTCGAAAATGACAATCGTACATGTAATCCTAAAATCCAAAATTAGGTTTAGGTCCTCCGAACGAGGCTACCACTGCTTAAAAATACAAATATGGCAAATAATAAAATGTCAATATAGCAACTCGATCGGGACCAGATATATCTTTGCCCAGCAGTGGAACATTCAATATTTTGTTTTTAAAAAAGCTAATTTGTTTATTTATAGACGTAGAATAAATTATTGCATCGATATGGAAATGCAAGGTCTTCAAGTTTTTTTTTAATAAATTTTGAGTCATTGTTTATATTAGTCACGGCTATTACTTAAGTAGATAGCCTTGATGCTTGCTAGATTGATCCTACGGAGAATGACTCTTGATCGCCTTTATTATAAGATTTTTTTATAAATATGTTTTTTAAATCAACGGCCAAAATAAAATATTTACGGTTGCAAATGTACAGCTAATAAATTATTTTACTTAAAATTTATAATATATTAGAATATATCTATACATCTATACAAATAAATAAAGTTGGAGTGTCTGATTGTAATATCAAAATAACATTTTTTTACCAAATGCGTATGAAAGTATATACGATACCTATAACGAAAACGCAATTTTAAATTTTTTTGTCTGTCTGTCTGTTTGTTTGAGGTAAACTTCTAAACGGCTGAACCGATTTCAATGGGACTTTCACTGACAGATAGCTGACGTTCCAAGCCGTAACTTAGGCTACTTTAATTTTAGAAAAAGCATTAGGGTTCCGCGGGAAAAACATAATACCCATATTTCCGGGTAATCTCCCTAAAGTCCACGCGGGCGAAGTCGCGGGCACAGCTAGTTTATAATATATTATTTATATTTATAAATAAAAAGTGAAAAATTAAATTCAAGATCAGAAAAAAAACTATTTTATAATACCAGTACCGAAGAAATCAACTCATTCTCAAAATAAATACACGGGTTGGTTGCGTAAATTGAAATGAAAACGTTCTTTTAACAAACATTTTAATGGACACGAAGAGTTGAATATAATTAACTTTTTTAATGTTTAAGTATTGGATTATCTCGCGCAATAAAACGAGCATTATGTACTAATGTTTAATGCGAAATGGACTGTACATTAAGTAAAGTGGTCATAAAAGCCTGTACTTACTTAGACTTCAAGCCTCCTAGAGTTATCAAAGGCACCGAATGGTAGCAGGTTTGATTCTCATCACCATTCAAAATTAGGAAAAGGTCTCTTTAGAATTTACTTATCCTGGGTGTAACAGGAATTTCCCCCAGTCTTTTGTACGGTACCTAATCGGGAAAGCTAACTGAGACAGACAACGCATACTCATCGTATGATCCCAAAGTAAGCTAAGCTTGTACTATGGGTACTATACAATGTACTGGGGATGATCCCAGTTACATCCAGATAAGGGCAAATCCCGAAAAAGCCATTACCGTAATTTGCCACTGAGCTTTATAAATATAATTAATTAAATAAACACGCGTAAAAGCAAACATGAACATGTCCGTACATGCCCTAGAATCGATCGGAGTTACTGAGATAAGACCAGGAAATAAAACATCAAAGTTGAAGATAACAACTCTTGTAGCCAGTAATGGCGTCTATTTGAAGTTACGAAACTACATATCAAGTAGTGTGGAAGTAACTATTTATAAAGATTATAAATTTAATATAGATTTTGATTAGCTGAGTAAATAAAATGTCGGGTTCAAAATTGGACAATTATCGCCCTTATGCAAGTGTAAAGTGTCCGTTTTGACAGCTAGAAAAGACAATAGAATGTAACTTTGTTGGGTTAATTTCTGTGGAAAATGATTTAAGAATGTGTCAAATTTAATGCAAATTCCAGAGTAAACACTTAAAATTGTTAGAGCTTCTCTGAAAATTATCATATGTTACTAGGTTTCTTCGCCATGGACGCTTATTGATTTTTAGTTCCTTAAATCAGATAGATTCAGGGATTTCACGACGATTAAAGGTAGATAAAACTAATATGGGGCGTGACAATCTGGACATCGTTTTGGGAATGCCGTGCCTGGACATTTCCGGCCGGGCCATTGCCAAGGATCGGCACTGATGGTGCGAGAGAGGGGAGGCCTTTGTCCAGGGGGAGTGGGACGCAAATGAGGCTTTTAAAAATATAATAATTTGATGAAGAAAAAAATATTAAATATGTAAAAAAAAAATGACTCGTGCAGAAGCGTACCCAAGACGCTGGCTTCTCTCACTAAATGGCTAGAGCTACTCGTTGAGCGAGGAAATAGCTGGCTTTTAAGTCCCCGATTGGGTCGACCAAATACCTTTACACTCTGTTTATTATGTCAGATGTATCCATGTGTTTTATGATAGACAAGTATATCCAGTATTTATATATTCAGAGAACTTCTACACACGCAAAGCGAATGTCAATTAGATAGAAATCTAAACGGTCCTTTACCCCATGCTGTGTGAAGTCTTACGCAAATGAGATACGTGGCATTAATAGCTATCGAACTTTATGAGCAGAATTAGAATCAGATTTTTTTATTTAAGTAAACATAAGCAGTGGTAGCCTTGTGGGCAAGAACGCCCGCCTTGAACTTGCACCAAGTTCAAATCCCAGGCCCGCACCTCTGAGATAATTTTCATGTGCGAATGTTTTTAACAATGATTACCACTTGCTGAACGGTGAAGGAAAACATCGTGAGGAAACCTGCACGTCTGTAGAAAGGCGTGTGAGAAGTTCACCAACCCGCACTGGGCTAGCGTGGTGGACTATGGCCCAAATCTCTCTCGTATTGAGGGGGAATGTGCCCGGTATAATGGCAATAGGCTCGCCCCCTATTACATTGAGACCAAAATACATCGGCGAAGTGTGGGCGCACTGCAGTGCATCTCTGCCTATCCCTTCGGGGAATACTTTGAACGATTTGAACTTGCACCCCTTACGTTCAAGGAACGATCAAAGAACGCCCTCTTGCCCACGAGACTACCACTGCTTTTAGTATAAGGTAATACAGTTCGTTTTAATTTTGGCAGAAATGACGCGCGCGTTTTGACCGTCCAATATGGCCAGGGCTTAATAGATGAGGAAAATCTTGAAGATATTATTAAGACGAAGTTATAAAAGCATCAAGATCACGTACGGAATGAAATGCAAGATCGAATAAAGGTATGTCCAATTCGTTTCTGTGAAATTTAATTATGATAGGTTTAAAAGGACACAGTAGAAGTATTTTTTTAAACATTTACGAGAGTAGAGTCGTGATCAAACTCTACTATCGCTAAAGACACAATAAGTTTCTACTAGCACATTTTTAACCATTTACAAATCACTTTTCAGAACAAAACTGCTTTGTAAAGCTGTCGTTAATGAAGATATAATGTAAAAAAAGTTTTCTAGGTACTTCTGCATCTACAATATCGTTTAATATGGGTATACCAATACTTAAGACCAACAAGAGCACCAAGATACAGACCCCGAGTCTAGTTTGGTCCACTCACGAATGTTTCCACTGTATGTTTTTTTGGAAATAAATTATTGTTTTTCTTAAATAATAGATTATCTACCGGCTGGCACCTCTGGGTTTATGTGCGAATCTCATTTTCATCAGAGATTATCACTTGCTATGAAACATCGCGAGGAAGCCTGCACCTCTATAGAAAAGACGTGTGAAATACACCAACCCGCACAGGGCCAGCGTGGTGGACTATAGCCAAAAAATCACCCTCGTATTTAAGGAGAATGTGCCGGTAAATGGTAATAGGCTCGCCCCCTATTACATTGGGACCAAAACATTTACATACATTTATTACATTGCGCCCTCACTTCGCCGATGTACGGCGAAGTGAGGGCGCACTGCAGTGCACCTCTGCCTACTCCTTCGGGGAATATAGGCGTGTTGATGTATATCAAAATAATATGGCTATAATTTATAACGATATTAAAGTCTGTGCGGACGAAGTCGCGGGTATAAGCTAGTATGTTTTACTTTAAAGTATCAACAGCTATTTAATTTCAATTGTTTCCCACGAGTCATTAAACACACTTCCCCATGACATAGACAATAAGGAAACATAAATCAAGCCCATCGTATCATTTGACATCGATCAGGTGTAAAGTTATTCATACCCAAATCAACGTTTTAATGACTACCCACATTTTGCAGCATTTGGTCACACACCCACGATGACACTAAATGAGCCTATTGATGCTAAACATAAAGTTGAATTTAGATAATGAGGCTGCTAATTGTTTTAGAGCTACCCATTTTGGGTACACCCCATATTCATGTTTACCTAACCGGTACAGTGCAGGATCAAAACAGGGACCTTCAGAACAGTTGGGCTGCAGTTGCATACAGATTTGCTCCATATATGCTCGTCATGAGGACATCATCACGTGTATTACCCGACGGGTAAGGTAAAGGTACACTTCAATACAACCTCACTTCGCTGATGCATTTTGGTTACAATATATTAGGGGGCGAGCCTATTGCCATTATACCGGGCACATTGCCCATCTATACGAGGGAGATTTTGGCAATAGTCCACCACGCTGACCCAGTGCGGGTTGGTGGACTTCACACGCCTTTCTATAGACGTGCTGGTTTCCTCACGATGTTTGCCCTCACCATTCAGCTAGTGGTAATTTTGATTGAAAATGACAGTCGTATATGAAATGTGAAAATCTCAGTGGTGTAAGCCTAGGGATTCCCAAACTGGGTTCCGTAGAATAGTCATCAGGGTTCCGCCAAAATTATATACGCATACAATTGTCAATACCGAACAGTAAAACAATTTCATTCTTCACATTAATACTTTAAGTTAATAATAATGTTGAAATTAAACTATTTTACGGATTTTATCGCGTTTATTTACTATTTTATTTTCCCGACGTTTCGGCTGCTTTACAGCAAATATAATGCTTTAAAATAAATATGAGGGTACCCAGTTATTAACTATGACATCAGGACGTCTAACACCTCAGTCCCCCCGTGACCATGGTTGCTGTAAAGCAGCCGAAACGTCGGGAAAATAAAATAGTAAATAAACGCGATAAAATCCGTAAAATAGTTTAATTTCAATGTATAGTATTCGCGTAAATATAAGAAAACAATATAATAATAATGTGTTTAAATTTTATTACAAATTTCTTTAAAAATAGTCTCGTATAAATTTCAGTGTTGATTTGTAATCATTTTTGATATGGGGTTCCATAAAATAAAAAGTATTTGGTTAGTGTTCCGTAATCTTGAAAGTTTGGGAACCCCTGAACTAGATTGCCACTGCATCAACAGGTGTATATAATATATTAAACAATGATAATATCAATAAAAAGACAAATGTCTATACTCTTGTATCAATGGGCAATTACATGAAAAAAAAATAAGTCTTTACATACGCGTCTCGAAACTTACTGAGACACGATCGACCTCCTTTGTGCGCGCGCGCAGCCCGAGGAGGGTGTCAAAGTATAATATACTGCGTGCACGGGTAATAATTACGAAAAAATATGACCGCGATTGCGTGCGCCGTATTAAAAGACAATTTTGGAGAATACAGCTTATATAACTATTATTTAATCTTTTATGTATTTTTTGATTAAAGATTTGATATTGGTTGAGAATGCTATTCAATCTTCTGCCCTTTACTATCACCTTCACAGCAATGTTGTTTATATGTTACTTTCAATTTATGAGGTCAAAAAATCTAAGTAATATTAATCTTTGGTAGTATTAAAATACTAGATTATAATGGTTTGGACATGTGATGAGAAGAGATGAGAAGCATGTGACTAAAAGGGTGATGAGTATAATGTGGACGGATAGAGAGCGAGAGGAAGGCCAAAGAAAAGATGGATGGTCTGTATAAAGGGTGATATGAATGAGATCGGAGTGGATGTCAGTATGACGGAAAAGCGAGATGAATGGAAGAAAAATACATACAGCGCCGACCCCAAATAATGGGACAAGGTAAGGCAAATGATGAGTATTAAAATACGTTTGCTTAAGAAGTGGTAGTATTAAATTTGAAGTATTAATTAAGCTAAATGCTCAAAGAATGCGAGTGATATGTTTTGCCAATACGAAAATGAACTGTATTGACACATTGCAAAAGTTCATTTTACAATGAAATGACACTAACAGCGCGATTGAACTTTGACCATAGAGTTACTATAGAACCCATATCGACTCCGTCTTTCGTATGGCTCTGAGGCATTTTTTTTGACGTTTATCTTACATCCGACATTGTAGTTATTTTTCTTCTTCGAGTGCCTCTCCAACTGGTGAAGGTTGGCTATCTACTTCTGAAGTTCAGTCCTGTCCTGTGCAAGGCGAAATAATTGGGCTGTGTTGGAGATTCCAGTCCATTCCTGTATGTTACGGAGCCACGATTTCTTCCTGCGACCAACTCGCCTCTTGCCGATGACCTTGCCCATCATAATTAGTTGCAGGAGTGATATCCATTGTAGTTACCTGTAGTATATTGTTTGACACTTTAGATACTTACTTGATCCGGCAACTACATAGGACAACTGCAATGGCGGATGTCAGATAGACGTCAGAGAAATTTGTCGCAGGGCGGATTACCGTTTACTCTACGATTTTGAAGCGTGATCACGTGACTTTTACGAAAGAAATTCAATCTTTACGCATATTGACACAGAGTTCAGTGTGCGGCGGCTTTATTGAACACATAAGTAGCATCATGTGGTCACTATAATATTTTGCAAAAGTACCGTATTATGTCACTTTTGGCACGCAGTACCTCTTACGTAACGATATAATGGTGGTCACCTGCTTTTATTGCTATAACAATATAGATTTTATCGCTTTGATCATAAAGTTCATTTTTGGAGTAAAGCTGTGTCGCATAAAGGGGAGGATTGATTTTGATTCAAAGGAATGAAACCGTTAAGGCCCACGCACACTGGGGCGTCAAAAGTCACACTTCAGATAATTTGCTAATATCAAAACAAACTCTATGTCAATATTCCTAAAGATTGAATTTCTGTGGTAAAATCCACGCCCCCACGCGTCAATCGTGCACTTTATTTCGTTGAAGAATGAACTTTTTCAATGTGTGACATGGAGATATTATAACGGAGATGGCATTTCGAGCCCGCGCTGCGGTTAATGTTTCTTGTTTATCTGACTCCGCCATTGTTGTTAACCCATACAGTCGCCGTATACTACTGGTACATGAGATAACAATAATGGCGGAAAAATCGCCGCAGAGATGGAGTCGTTGAGTGGAGTCATTATGGGCACTCTAGATACTCTATGATCAATGGTCATCCGCGAAATGTATCACTGTCATCATCCATTTATATTTGAATTTGTCCGATACTCGTTATTGCCATAAATATCGCTAATCGCAGGTGCAGGCCTTCCTCATCTTATTCAATTAAAATATCATCATTCCACTCATTTCGTACGAGAAGAAGATGAATGAGTCGAGAGACGGTAGAGATACTATTAATATTATTTATTTTTTACTAACGATTCATAAGTGCCTGTATTGGTTTACATTAATAAAAAAAAACTGATTCTGATTCTAAGTCAATACAGTTTGTTTTGCTATGGCAATAAAAATACGCGCGAGTGCGCGCGTCTTAATTTATTGTGGGCGTCACAAGATGATAATTAGTTTCTTTTCTCGGGTTCCAACAATGACACTGTTGGGTAAAAACTTGATTGCCCTTCGTAAAAAGCGGAGTTACAATGTCAATTGGATGATAAAAATAAAATGAGAATTGGTACGCGTAGGACGGTAATCGCCGAATATATAACTTGACAATTGAATTGGACTTGAAATAAAGTTAAATGTCGAATACAGTCAGAGAACTCTAGTTACAGTACATTGCATAGCTATTTTACTATTCGATTTTAGTTTTTATATGTAAAAAAATTGTTTAAATCACGACGATAAACAACATGTTTACAATCCTATGTAAAATTTAAAAAAAAAGATAAATTAATTAGAAAAAAATATGAAATATGTAAAAGAAATTGGCCCTTAATATTTTAACTAAGTAAAAAAAATAATGTTAATAAAACTTTTTAAAAACAAGCTTTTATTTAATTGCCCTGAGTGTTCTCATCAGCAAGCCCTTTCATTTGATACCCATACTGTGGTAGTGCAGAATAAATAACTATTCCGCCATCTTGGATGATCCGCCACATTTGAATTAGAATGACGTCACATAGCTAAGCATGCATTGTCATCCAAAATAAGCGTATATACCAAATAACAGCTCAATCGGTTAAAGATAATTGATTTAAAATTCAGTTGCAAGATTCCACCCGGACATACATTGAAAGTAATATAAAGCTTGTAAAAAAGCCGCGCACAGACTGGGGCGTCTAGACGTACACTGCAAAGTTTTCGCCAATACCTAAACGAACTGTATTGACCCATAGACAAGGTTCATTCTACATCAAAATGCCAGTAACGGCGTGAGCGAATTTAGCAAAGTAGTCGCGTGGCCATAGAAATTCAACCTTTATGTTCATTGAAACATAGTTTATTTGCAGCGCGTGTCTTAACGCCCCAGTCTGCCCCTACACATGACCAATAAAACGATCAGAACAACAAGACATAAGAAAAATATAATGTTTGACGGATATTTTTTATGAAAATGTTTTGTTGACTTTTAACAAAAACTTTTATTATTTAATTATATTTGTACAAAGTACATAAATAACAAATCCAGATAAATTCGCTCGTCTCAGTATGTTCAGAGCGTTATTTACACGTATATTATACATCTCATACATACAATACAACTCATACATACAACTCTATATTTACGAATGTAGTGCACAGAACTCTAAAGCAATTATTAAAATAAAAACTTTAATAGAGCAATCAAACTTCAGTTTAATTGACCGCGTTATTAATTGTTGGTTTAAACGAAGACCATTTTAGTTATCAATAGATAATTGTCTCGGTAATAAATCTACTGGACTATGGACTACATTACAAGACTAAAAACAAACTTTATCAACAATTAAATAGAGTTTAACTTAGTATGTCGGCAGAAAACTATAATATGTTGATTTATATGCTTTCTAAATTATAATCTTTGGTGGTAACGATAGATATACACGGTGTATCAGAAGTCTGAAATAATATTTTAGGTACTAACGGAAGCTCATATGTAGATGCTTAGTGAAAACAGATTAAAGCTAACTATTAAAGTTTCGGAGTTATAAGCTTTTTAATATTTGTCACAGTTATCATGTTATGCTCATATTAAGCAGTGGAAACTACATTTACGAAATAAACGATGAAAAAAACATGCCAGAACATGTTTGAATTTCGATAAAAATTGTATACCACATACTCATGCAAACATTACAAAGTATGACTTCAGACTTCTGATACACCGTGTATAGGATAGTTTAATTTGGGTCGGCAGAGATGTTAGTTGTATGGGATTAATAAACGAGTAAGCCATAACTCATGTTCTGGTTAATAGGAAAATGTCCCCGTGAATCGGGTTCCGTTAGAAACAAGTAGAAAGTAGTAAAATATGGTTATCTCTTTCTATCACTTAAGTGTAGTCAATGAAATATCCTATAAACAACTTTTATGTTTATTTTTTGTTTGATGGCCTCTTTGCCACTCTGAGACATCAAACATTGCGCGTCAATATTTTCGCCAATACTAAAACCTCACAGTAGATATAGTTGACATAAGAACTTAACTCGTCGTAATGCTCTGCGGCGATTTTTTTGAAGTTTGGCAATAATCATTTATTAACATTAAACACTAAATTCAAAGACAATTATAACACAAGGATAGAAAAATAAAAATAAATTATATGCAAAGGAATGCCTCCACATCGTCGTCGATGCCGAAAGTTCCCAGCAAGCTGGCCGCATTTCCGCGCTCAATAGCGATACTTATTCGTTGCGCGAAATAAAACCCAGCCCGCCGGTCACGTGAAGCGGTGAACAGACACGCAGCTATTTCCTTATACAGGAGTCGCGCGTTTGGGCCCCACGAACCTAGAGTTTCCACCCCAAAGGGCTTATATGAGATCCACCATCTTAGAATTAAGATCAAGTCAGTACGTAACATTCAGTCAAACAATATAAACAATCCAATTATAATATGGCAGAAATTTACAGCAGTTCGGGCTCCTTAGGGCCGCTCCTTATTAGCTCGATGACTAAAACGAACTGTGTCAAAAGTCCCATAATTCGCTAGGGCTGTCAGAATAGTGAACTTTTTCTATGAGTCATTACATGACAGTACAGATTGGTATTGGTCAAAAATTTGATGCCCAATTTTGACGACTAGGGCGTCAAAATTGGGAGCGGGAAGATGAAAGTAACAAGTAAGCTATAGAAAAGTATATACTAGTACTACTAGTAGACTAGTATAGTATACAAGTAGGACATACTAGTACTACTAGTAGACTAGTATAGTACACTAGTAGTACATACTAGTACTACTAGTAGACTAGTATAGTATACTAGTAGTACATACTAGTACTACTAGAATATACTAGTCATATTACTCTATCTATTTACTCTATCTAGTATTTCTATACTTTTACTATTAAGATACACTGGTTTTTAAGACTTTTTGGTGAAAAAAAAACGCAAATCTAATCTCTAATAGTAAAACTGATTAATTCCAAATTCAATTATATCAACTTGCTCAGATCACATGAAATGTAATCTTAATTCAACCTTAAAATCACAATAAAACTATCAAGTGATAATTATTATTTTCCTCACGGAATCGGTCCTTCTTCAATTAGTAAGCGACCGTTGAAATTGATGCGTTTGATCCCAATTTTTAGGATTCCGTAACTCGAAAAATCACTTCGTTGTCCTTCTATTTGTCAAGACCCTTTTTCCTCACGAACGCGTGGAGCTATCAAGTTGAAATTAATATTAAATACTGAGGTCTGTAATCCCTAGTAGTCTAGTAGTTGTAAAAAATTAAACTTCTAACTCCACGCAATCAAAACATACGGCCGTTTATCCGCGTATTTTGACTCGCAGGGGATTCAAAACCTATAGGGTACTTCTTGTTGACTTAGAATCATGAAATTTGCCAAGAAGCAATGTCTTATAGCGCAATTAAGGGGAAAAATCCGAAAGCCGTAAATTTGTTGTAACGTCATCATTTTTTTTTGATTTTTTGGTAAAAATCTTTGAGATTCGATTCCCGTGATGGACGAACTATTTACATTCTTACAAGTTTGTACGGAACACTCGGTGCGAAGTCCGACTTGCACTTGGCCGGTTTTTTATACGAGTTTTTATTGCATCAACAGGTAGAGATGTAGAATTGTTTATGTAACATGAAGACGGCCGGCGGCCCTACCGCGAGCTGCCTTAGTAGTATTATTTTAATATTACTTAACGGCTTCGTCTAGTGGTTCGAACGTAGGCTGCTCGGCTCACTGCACCGGGTGGGTGCGGGTTCGATTCCCATCAACGACAAATTTCGAAAATGACTTTTTCGAATTTGCTGGATGTACCTGGGATCACTCCCAGACCATTTTACTGCACCAATAGTACAAGATTAGCTTAGTTTAGGGTCTGACATCTGTTAAGATTTTTTTCTAAATTATTATAAATAAAAACTTTATCACAATGGGACAAAGTTATTTTCAGAATGACAGCTGGCACGAATGTATGCATTCTAAATCATCACTTGTGCTATTGAGATTATGGTTTAATTTTCCTTAGTTCATCTGCTCGTACCGATATTTTTTATGCTGGCTTCACAAATAAGTGATTTCATTGGGGTCATTTGACATCTTTATCACGTTAATCACTCATTTTTAGGGTTCCGTACCCAAAGGGTAAAACGGGAACCCTATTACTGAGACTTCGCTGTCCGTCCGTCCGTCCGTCCATCCGTCCATCCGTCCGTCCGTCCGTCTGCCACCAGGCTGTATCTCATGAACCGTGATAGCTAGAGACTTGAAATTTTCACAGATGATGTATTTCTGTTGCCGCTATAACAACAAGTACTAAAAAAGAGAATAAAATAAATATTTAAGGGGCTCCCATACAATAAACGTGATTTTTTTTGGCGTTTTTATAGATAATGGTACGGAACCCTTCGTGCGCGAGTCAGACTCGCACTTGGCCGGTTTTTATTTATAATGTGTAAACACATATTGAATGTGTTCTTGCTATTAATTACTCGACATCGGCATAAATAACAGTGTCATGATTTTTAATAAATTTTTCAAAGTCAAAGTCAAAGTCAAATCATTTATTCTGTATAGGCCTATGGGGGCACTTACAAATTGTCAAGTTTACATTTTTTTTCTTATATTCTACTATGCTACCACCGGATCGGAACGCGACCTCAACTGAGAAGATCCGGCAAGAAACTCAGTGGGCTGATCATTTTTTAAATCGCCAAAACTTATTACAAATACATAGGAACATATAGCTCCAGTGTGTTGCCTTAGAGCTGTTTTTAATAATAAAGATAAGATAATAATACGTTAGTAAGGCAACACACGCTACACTTTGACATGACGGGCAATATTTTTATTTTTGATTTGAACCTGAGCTGTACAATCCCAAGCTGATTTATCTTCCAAATAATCCGAGATTTTGTAATAGCCCTTTTGATACAATTTCCATTTTATTGCAGTTTTAAATTTATTAATGGGCAAATCTCTGATTTCTTTTGGAAGTTTATTGAAAAAGCGTATCAAAACGATTTCAAATGTATCGGTATTTTGTTCAATACTGGTTGGTATCGATATTATTCTATTTAAAATTGGCAACACTATCGTGACACGTCGTGTCATAGGAGGGGGAAAAGTGCCGAAGGAGCGCGAGACAGTCAGTCGGGTCGGCATTCGAGAACGAGCCGTTGAGGCGGAAGCTTCACCATTTATTAATTGTACCTAACCTACTTGTATTATAATCTAAAATTAAGATATCTATGCAAATGGATGTTTAACTAAAATAAGTGAATGTCCGCAGTTGGTTAAATTCGTAAAAACCGCTAATCGAAAATGCAGCCTTTCCTCATCTGGTTCCATAAAAAAATCATTCATTTTCAAATTCATTCAAAAATAGAAGTAGAATTGATTTAAGTCCTTTCTTTACATAGTCGGAATATCGCACCATACAATTTCATATCACTACACACTTTCTCATTACTAAAATGACAAAACTATTAAGATTAGTATACTAATGACATGAACACTTATAATATCTTTAACACCAAGAAAAATAACAGTGTCTTTGAATTTGTTCCCTTCATTGTCACAATGGTCCCTTCGACAAACCTGCTCATTCGACAATAATAGACAGTTCATTCTTCTTAGTCACACACTATGAGAGTGAAAGGGATGGAAGATTACGCCCACAGGACTACCTCCCGCCGGTTCGAGATCTTGAATCAATTAGGTAGGCTGTAAAAGTAACTGCTGATGTCTTACGGTCCTTTTTATGTTGTGGCATAATTGAAAGAGCTGTGTTTCAAGTAATTATGTATGTATATTTATTTACAAGAAAATATTGTATTTAATTATTTAGTAGTAGTGGTAGCCGAGTGGTCGAACGCACGCCTTGCAAATCAAAGTGTGCAGGTTCAAACCCCGGCTCGCACCTCTGGGTTTATGTGCGAATCTCATTTTCATCCGAGATTACCACTTGCTATGAAACGGTGAAGGAAAACATCTTGAGGAAACCTGCACGTCTATAGAAAGGCGTGTAAAGTTCACCAACCCGCACTGGGCCAGCGTGGACTATGGCCCAAATCTCCCTCGTATGGAGGGGGAATGTGCCCGGTATAATGGCAATAGGCTCGCCCCCTATTACATTGGGACCAAAATATATCGGCGAAGTGTGGGCGCACTACAGTGCACCTCTGCCTACCCCTTCGGGGAATACAGGCGTGATGATGTATGTAATAATTATATACTTTACGTTTTATTATATTAAAATATTTTTGGTAACAAAATTCTCAATTATTTATGGCCATTTTGTATCAATAACATGCGTGTAATATTTAAAATCATGATTTAATAACACTCAAAGCCGAGAAAGACCTAGGAATCTAAGTTTACGTACCAATTACGAATCGAAATTCATAAATGGATTGCTGGCAAAGCGTACTCGGTTATCTGCCTAATTTGTAGCATTTTAATAGTTCATTTTTAGGGTTCCGTACCCAAAGGGTAAAGGTAGGTCCGTCCGTCCGTCTGTCACCAGGCTGTATCTCATGAACCGTGTTAGTTAGATGGTTGAAATTTACACAGATGATGTATTTCTGTTGCCGCTATAGCAACAAATACTAAAAAGCAGAATAACATAAATATTTAAGGCGGCTGCCATACAACAAACGTGATTTTTTTGGCATTTTAATAGATAATGGTATCTACGGAACCCCTCGTGCGCGAGTCCAACTCAAACTTGACCGGGTTTTTTTTACTTACCACCAATATAAATGCTACAATAAAGGTCCTGCTAAAGCATTAAGTGGATGCTAAGCATTAAGATCCTTGAAAAGTAAGTCATACACATATGTTTATACTATCTAGCGCTACTTCTAGAGTAATTATCCGAATTCTTTGCAAAAATGTCAAACCGGAAGGTTATAATTTAATCTATTAATCGCAGAGTTGATCAACGTTCGAAGAACAGACCAGGCTTTTTATAGCCCGTATCAAAGGTACATTGCACTCACACAAATGCTAATATGAAAAGTAAAGTCGCAGCTCGCATAGAAGCAGGTGGGTGTATAATTCCTTTTTTGTTGACCCTACGCTATGAAGCGTTGCGTATTTTTATTTGTACAGCGAGAGTGTCATTTTTGTCGACGGTACCATCTGACAGATCGGGGTCAGTTGATTATGAAGACGGAATTCGACTGTGACCTAAATAGTGTCGATTCTGCTTTGGTTGAAAAAATGTATAAGTGAGTACTGAATTAAGTCTTACGCAAATATACGCGTCAATATGCACGCGATAGTTTTTTTCAATATAAAAACGATTTATTTATATTATTTTTTTTTCAATATGAAGAAAAGGGAGGTCTTTGCCCAGCAGTGGGACTATACAGATTGATAAAAAATAATAAAAACGAACTGTAGATGACTATTCGTCATCTAATTCCACTAAATTTCGTAAAACAAACCATAATGTTAATTGTCACTTATGACGCAAAAGAATTTTATCGCGTGGTTTTTGCTACAATAATGCAGTCTTTATGTATAAAGAACATTTTGCTTAAGAAGTCAATCGAATTCGCTTGCTTTGGTGTGTTCAGGGTGCTACTCATGATGACTTTTCACTTAGTAAGATATAAAATGAGTTTAATGACTCATGAGAAAGTTATGCGGTTTGTTAATTTAATATTTAACTATGTTTTAGATGTATTTTAAGCGTAATGTAACTCAGAAATATTTGATTTCAATAAATTCCATCAGTTTAAATAACAGGATGTCACATAAATGATATTAATTTATTGACATATAACTGTTTCGATAGATTTTATTAAACCTATCTTTAATGTTTACAATGTTCAATTAACTTGGTGAAAACCAGATAGCCAATATTATTAGGATATAAATAATTCTTCTTCTCATTCGTTTTGCTCTTGACAGAGCGGTCGTGGTCACGTCGAGGCATCCACGTCGGTGGCAGGGGCGGACACAGCTCTCCGAACGATCTCACGCCTACGCTGTTTGTTAGCAGACTGCCTCGCGCAGTCAGACACACGGTTGCCCACTGCGGACTTCACTTGGTCAGTCCAGCGCATAGGTGACCTGCCGCGCGATCTGGTTCCTTCTACCTTTCCCTGTACTACCAGCCGCTCTATGGAGTCACCATCTCGCCTAGAGACATGCCCATACAAATAATAGTGGTAGCTTAGTTATTAAACGCCCGCTTTGAAATCAAGGGGTGCGAGGTTGAAACGCCGGGCTCGTCCACAAAAGCTACCATTTTATAAGAATGCTGTGCGAGCACTGAGACTCCATCTATTTAAAGATTTCATTCATCTGAGGTCAAGAAGCTTTCAGATGAGAGACGGGAAGATATTCGCAAGTGAAGTTCATACATTTGAACATAACCTTTTTTGTGAATTAAAAGTTGAGATAAAACCTTTTGATTTACAAAGGCCTTATCACCACACCTTAAAGTATTATTGTTTTATTAGAAACCGTAAATTTTTAACAGAGTTAACTGTCAAAAATTAAAAGTAATATTAAAAACATTACTGCAAGAGAAGTGATGGTTTGTGCTCATTCTCTCTTTGATCTACCAGTCAGGCGTTGAGGCAGCTTATTTGCTATGGTAAATACGACAAAATAGCGTCGACTTTTCTTACGTCTATTGTGATTTTCGTCGCGAAATCACAGTTTGTTCAATCTCTACATTTGCCTACCTAACGGTGCAAGTGTTATTAAAATGTCTTGTTTCATTCATATTTTAATACCACCTCGACGCTACATAACTGTTTTAAGCGACAGTAAAAGACATGTTGAATATACAACCTGTATTTTAATAACTTCTAAAATTGGTATGCCAGCTATTATGCAAATGACATTGACCGTTTCGCATTTGGTCGATAATTTGAATTTGCAATTATGTTACTAATAATCTGTGTCTAATGCAAAGTTATTCACTTGAAAATACTTCTCATCAGTTTCATAACATTTGTGATTCCAATAATCTATTCTCAATTATGTAAAACAAAATAATTAATACGCACACATCAAAGAAAGCAGGTCGTAAAAGTTCTTCCTAATTTCAAACAATGCGCGAAAAATATTTCTATTCTCAAACTTAACAGATTGCACCAATGACCCAAGATACTCTTTGCAGCATAACATTAACCAAATCTTCCTTTTTATCAGCATTAGTAACTTAAACTTTAGTTTTTTTTTCTTTATTGAGCAAATAACTTGTCACACACAAAACAATAAATAGAAAAAAAACTTGCAAATATTACGGACTTTTTTTTTAAATTGTTTCTGTCTCTGGAGACCAATTCCTAGAGGCTTCTTACTGGACCTTATCAGGCATAGAAGCCACTATTTTGAAATATGTAAAAGATACGCAAATATTTATACAACGAATTAGGTTTTCCACTACTTTGTTTGTTCAGGATCGAACCCTCTCTTTGTCTTACGACCAACTGTTGTAGAAGGAATATGAGCCGCAACCCGATTGAGTCTTGCGTCACTTTTGGACCCTCTGCTCACTTACTACAGACTGTTTTTTAATTATTTGTTGCCCAAACCAAGTTAGCAAACCGGTAGTATACGCTAGAAGTTTTTACGGATAATCAAAATATCAGTTGTTATCAAAATAAAACTGGGATGATTGCTTCCGTCAGCCCTATCCTTGAAACGTAAAAATACAGAAGAGTGGCAATTTTATCCTGAGTAAGGCAAATCCACAGATAAAACAGAATATAAGTTTCTGCTGGTAAATATTATTGTCAGTTTTCTTACCATACCTTTGAAAACACTACAGTTGATATAATATCACCTAGTATAAGAGATCGCGGTAAAGCTCCTAGTCTATAGTTAAAAATATCTTCTAAAGGAATACTGACAGCATTGTATATAATGAAAGAGTTTATACGCCGTAAAAGGGGTTTTCGTAACATGAAAGTGATGAGAACCTATTATTAGTAAGGGAAAAAAGATATGATATTTATTTAAAGGCAATTCTGAGAGGGAAAAATAAACTTTATTTCGTTGAATTGAAGGTTTAAATTGTAATGAAAGGATATTGAAATAGTTTATAAGACATGCCGAGTAATCCTTATCAGTATTTTGATTTAGTTTAGTCTAGTATTGTGCAATGTTGACATAATTGAGCTTATGTAAACAATGCAACATTGCTAGAACAGGAATGCGCGCGCTATCTTAATATAAGACACCTGAATGGCTAACGATAATATTAACTAAAAGGTTTAACAATCCGTTACAACTTTATACCACACTAGCGGCCCGTCCCGGCTTCGCACGGGTGTCTAATATAGCCTATGTTACTCTGTGATAATGTAGCTTTCTAATGGTAAATAAATTTTTGAAATCGGACCAGTAGTTTTTGAGTTACATACAAAAATACAAATCTTTCATGTTTATAATATCAGTATAGATATAGATATACCTAGATAGTATAGATGTAGACTAGCTGAAAATTTAGGAACTTCAAGTATCCGGGATCCGGGTTTGACTTTTTTCCTAAGTCTTTTTCTAAAATAAAAGTAGCCTAAGTTACACTTCGTAACATCAGGTGTCTGCCAATGAAAATCTCGTCAAAATTGCTCTAACCGTTTGGGAGTTTGCCTAAAACTAACAGACTGCCGGTAACATTTTTTTAAATTGCATTTTTTTTCCGAGTGCCGAGTGGTCGCCGAGTGGTCGAACTTGCAATCAAAGTGTGCAGGTTCAAACCCCGGCTCGCACCTCTGGGATATAAGTGCGAATCTCATTTTCATCCAAAATTATCACTTGCTATGAAATGGTGAAGCAAAAACATCGTGAGGTAACCTGCACGACTGAGGGAACATGACTAGTTCTCGATAGATGTGTGAAGTCTGCCAACCCACACTGGGCCAGCGTGGTGGACTACGGCCTGAATCCCCCTCGCATTGAGGGGAGGCCCGTGCCCAGCAGTGGGACGTTAAAAGAGCTGTAGTTAGAATGCAAAATTACACGTAAAATTAACCACAATCTCTTTAAAAACATACAGCATTAAAGTAACTTCTCGAATCATATTCCACTATAAACGGTCCCGTCTTTATAACTCATGTGACGTCACAATACGTAAAGGCTAACAATGCATGATGCATAACAAATTCTCATGATAACTTCTTTAAACTTAGCTAAAACTTGTTGCGGCTGATGGGGTTACCGAACTTCGAGAGAGGTCAATTTCGGAAAAATAAACCTCGTATTTGCAGGTCTTTCGTTCTAAGAATGGATAAATAAGTATTTTTACTGAGAGAACAAGGTTAATTCTACTAACTGCTACTATATTTAAGCCATACATCAGATAGGCTTGACGTTTTATTGAAAGTATACTCTGTTTCAATATAAATAAAGATTGAATTTCTGTGGTAGAAGCCTTGTCCAATTTCGCTCGCGTTTTAGATGATGTATCATTGAAAAATGTGCTTATTTTATGAGTTAATACAGTTCGTTTTGGGATTGGCAAAAAATGGTCGTGTGCGTTTAACCATTTCATTACTTAAAATAGCGTGAAAAATCACAAAGGGCGATGCGAAAGCGTGTACACGTTCCAACGGCCCTTTTGTTGTTAATCATCGGACCACACTGGGTGCTCACGCGCCGATGTGTTATTCACATTGTGTGTGTGAAGATTGTGAGGGATTATGTATGACTAACGGGATCCAAGTTTAAATATAGAAGCTCTGATAAGTAATGAAGGACTTTTTAGCAGGAAATAGGAAAGTGAAACTTCAAATCGTGTATTCCTTTTGAGCAAATTAAAAAAAGAAAGAGGTTTCTTAATACACCCATATTATGGGGGTTTAAAGTCGTAATATTTTCTTTCTTCATTCAGGATTTGGTATCGAACATTATCCTTCAATTATGTAAACACGCATTTTACGATTTTCCAAAAAATATTATATCATACAGGTGACATATATCACACAGGTGTATCATTGCATGCCGAGTTATTATCTATATTCGGTATTAGTAATAAAAATATTTTTGTGCAAATAGAGATAGCAAACATTTTCTTGAAATCTGAACTGACAGGTCGAGATAAGCACAAAATGTAATATAATTTCACGATACTAACAAATAAACAAAGCGTAGCACCATAACCAAAAAAGTTATATAGAATAGAATTAATAACAAGATGACGTCAATTCTCGATTTCTGTCAAAATATTGGAGGTTAATGACATTGAATAACTAAGTTTAGAATCCTAGAATGTATTATTAATAAAACCAAAGTTATGAGCTGACGAACAAATTAAACAGCCAATCAACAGTAAGATAAATTTATTCATAATTTCAAGAATACCCCGAAGTTCGTAAGCCTCTTAAAATTCAAAAAATCTCTTGAAACCTGTTAATCTTATGTGAAAATCCGCAGTAACTATAAACATTTCTATTAACCCAAGTTTAGTTATGTGTAGATTAAGCTAACTACAGGTTAATCTTCGCTATTAGCCGTATCAGAGTAAAATCTTAAGTTAAGAAGCTATCAACATCTTAAAGCTAATTTGAGAGTCTACTATAGCCCTTTTACCGTCCCGCTGCTGGGCACGGGCCTCCCCTCAATGCGAGGGGGATTTCAGGCCATAGTCCACCACGCTGGCCCAGTGTGGGTTGGCAGACTTCACACATCTATCGAGAACTAGACAAGTTCCCTCAGACGTGCAGGTTTCCTCGCGATGTTATCCTTCACCGTTTCATAGCAAGTGATAATCCCGGATCAAAATGAGATTCGCACATGGAACCCAGAGGTGCGAGCCGGGGTTTGAACCTGCACACTTTGATTTGCAAAGCGTGCGTTCGACCACTCGGCTACCACTGCTTA
Organism: Ptilodon capucinus; assembly: GCA_914767695.1. Classification (NCBI taxonomy): domain Eukaryota; kingdom Metazoa; phylum Arthropoda; class Insecta; order Lepidoptera; family Notodontidae; genus Ptilodon; species Ptilodon capucinus. The sequence continues at coordinate 10,845,533 of OU611816.1, read as the reverse complement.
TGTACCGGGCACATTTACCCTCAATACGAGGGAGATTTAGGCCATAGCCCACCACGCTGACCCAGTGCAAATTGGTAAAGTTCACACGCCTTTCTATAGACATGCAGGTTTCCTCACGATGTTTCCCTTCACAGTTCAGCAAGTAGTAATTATTATTGAAAGTTACATTCGCACATAAAAATCTGAGAAGTGCGGGACCGGGATTTGAACTGAGAGTAAATGGTGTACCATTTACTCTCAGCACTTAGCTATAATATTTCAGTTATTAATTACTGATCAAAAACTATTTAAACACGTCATAAAACATCTTCTCATCGTACAGATTCTTGGGTGAAGTGTTTGAACCAACTCTCGTTAAATGATTACATCATTCGGATTATCCTATAAAGAATCTCACAAATGTATGGGAATAAATAGTCATATTATACTTCGATTCAATACTTTGGTACGGCACCTAAGAAATTTCGTTTAAGTTAAAGTTATGGGAGAAATTATAATGGCTGTGGATAATTTTAAAATCGTTTCTGGTTTTAAAATCTCTATTAAAATTCATGGTAAGTGCGCGCTTCGTGTGTCTATAATGTTTTGATTGATATACTCAACAATTTTGGTTTTATATTAAAATGTTAAGTTAAAAATACGTAACTTGACTTTGGTTTTGATATTTATTTATACTAGCTGTGCCCGCGACTTCGCCTGCGTGTACTTTAAGGAGATGACCCGGAAAAGTGTTTAGGTATAATGTTTTTCCCGCGGAACCCTAGTTCTTTTACTAAAATAAAAGGAGCCTAAGTTACTCGTTGTAGGTATCGTATATATTTTCATATCGAGGTGTGAAAGGCATTTAGACTTAAGCGACACTTTAATGACTTATATACATAATATTTGGATTCAGCAATTTTTTCTGCGTCGAATGAATAAGCTCACCTGTTAACTTAGAAAAATATCGCTTAAGGGGGCTCACCCCTTGATATGCATGTGGTATTGTGTCATTTTGATATTAAATGGCCTTTTCGGAATTTGCTCTGGTCTAAGTATAACTAAGCCCACTCCATTGTACGGTACCCATAGGTACAAGCGTTGCTTAATTTGGGATCAAACCATTAGTATGTGTTGTTTGGCGATATTTGCATTCATAAAGTTAATGCCGTATAATCATGACAAATAGTCATTTATTGGATCAATATTCAGACATTATAACTGTTACATTCGTACAAAATCATTCACAGGTGCGTACTGTCATGGTGAAACCTTTATTTGCGATGTCTGGTAAAAAACAGGGCACGAATGTGAATGGATACGGGGTCAGCTGTCTATTCAAGATTGAAACTTGCGCATCCGAGATAGAATTGAAATTCCCGATGATGGAGTCAGTAGAGGTTGATTTAAATGAGGTCTGAGATGAAATAGTTTGTTGGATTGTAGCTATAAGAATATTTTGTAATGGTGTATGTAAGTATGTATTATGTATAACAAATGTATAGACGAGGTTTTTTAGAAGTCCGATATAATACTATGACGTTTGCATCAGTATACAACTGAATGGTATATTTTTTTTAATCGATATCATGTTTTTCCAACTTTTTTTCATCGTCAATTTCTATAACTCTTAATATCTCGAGTCCTGTTTGAAATTTGCATGTTCTGTTTTGTGAATATTGGCAGTCGCCCCTCATAAGTGTAGCTTACACTACTGAATAGGGTTATGGATATACTCAAAGGCCAGAACACGATACCTGTGACATATTCAAAGGTCTAACTCAGAAACTATGAAAGTTCGGTATATACTGATTAAGCTTCCACATATGAGCTACCGTAGTATCCAAAGTATTATTTCAAACTCCTGATACAGCCTGCAGTGTTACATGGTGTTCGAAGAAGTTTAAAAAAAAACTAGTTCCGTTATCAATTTGAAATTGTTGATATATCAAACGTCATATAAAGCCCCGGGTAGGTACTGGAAAGTCAAGACGCTCGGTGCAAATTGTTTGCCAATACTAAATCAAACTCTGTGTCAATATGCATAAAGATTAAATTTCTTTAGTAAAAGCCACGTCCTCACGCTCGCGCTGTCATTTTAAAATTTCGTTGTGGAATGAACTTTTGCTATGTGTGAATACAGTTCATTTTGCTATGGCAATATAATATTTGCCGCGCGAGCTTTGGCGCCCCAAGCTAGCATATTGATGCGGGATGTAAAACTAAATGAACAACCAATAAAATATCCGTAATCATAAATTCGATTCGGTCTAAATAAAAAAAAAATCAAACTCCGCGACAGACAAATAGCTTCAGGATAGCAACGGTACATTAATTAATATTTTATTACTTACTGCCATATTGTAAATTACAGCAACCATAACTGGCAAAGAAACTAGCACTGGGGTTTTATAATTAAATTAATTACCCATAAAACCTCGAGCAATTTGTAGCCAAAACCAAAATGAACTGTATTCAGTCATTTATAAAGCACAATTTTCAACAAATGTTATGGATGACGATGAGATTGTCCAGGGTATTCCTAAGTATATTCAGGGCGTTATAAAAACGAATTGGCGTTGTACTTAAAAGCAGGACATGGTAAAAAAGAATACAGCTTGGACAAGTAAAAGCAGCGGTAGCCAAGTGGTCGAACACACGCTTTGCAATCAAAGTGCACAGGTTCGAAGTCGGGCTTTCACACCTCTGGATTTCATGTGCGAATCTCATTTTCATCCGAGATTATCATTTGCAAAGAAACGGTCAAAGAAAACATCGTATGGAAACCTGCACGTCTATAGAAAGGCGTGTGAAGTTCACCAACCTGCGCTGGGCCAGTGTGGTGTACTATGGCCCAAAAAATCTCCATCGTATTGACGGAGAATGTGTCCGATATAATGGCAATAGGCTCGCCCCCCATTACATTGGGACCAAAAAACATCGGCGAAGTGTGGGTGCACTGCAGTGCACCTCTGTCTACCCCTTCGGGGAATACAGGCGTGATGAAGTATATTATACCGTCTTGTGATAAGAGTGAAGGCCGCTAGGTTGGTTGCGGGTTTGATCCTTGTCAGGGGCAAATCGCAGAAATTACCTTTTCGGAATTTGCCCTGGTTTGAGTGTAACTGGGATCGCCCCCAGTCCATTGTATGGTAGCCATAGTACAAACTTTACTTAGTCCTCCTTTTAGTTATCCTTCATGGAAAAGAGTAACGCGAGACTTCCTTGCCCATTCTTCTCCATAGGAAACGCATTTCGAATTTCGAATGGGTAGTAAGTGATACTATTTTTTTTGTTTATTGACGATTCATAAGTATCTCTTCATCATTTGCCTTACCTTGTTCCATTATTTGGGGTCGGTGCAGTATGTCTTTTTCTTCCATTCATCTCGCTTTTCGGTCATACTGACATCCACTCCGATCTCATTCATATCACCCTTGATACAGTCCATCCATCTTTTCTTGGGTCTTCCTCTCGCTCTATATCCGTTCACATTTATACTCATCACTCTTTTAGCTAATAACTAACCTAACCTAACCTAACCATTCTAATCTTCTACTTCTTACTTTTTTATGATTCATAGGTATCTGTATTGGTTAATAAGAATAAAAAAAAAAAAACACTCGATGAGTATTCGTTGTTTGTCTGTCTCTATGTAGGCTTAGAATAACCGCGTTGACATAATTTTTATCTCTTTCAGCTGTCAGATTCGTCGAGAAAATGACGTCACACCGAGCCATTCCTGTACAAAAAGCTCGAAGTGGCTTCATTTTCTTGACAGAAATGACAGTTAAAAGAGAAAAAACTTATGTCTACACGGTCATGCTAAGGGTGCTATATTCTTAAGCATAAGAACTTCTTATTCTTCTTAGTCGTACACTCCTGGCGGAGTGGTCGTGGTCATGGATTGTCTAATTGGTTGGTTGCGGTTTTTGTGAGACTTCTCCATCTCTCTCTGTCAGTAGCATTACGTGCACATTCATTAAGGGTACACTTCGTTGAGGACTTGATGAGGTCTGTCCATCTTGTTGGTGATCTGCCGCGGGAGCGTTGGCCCTCTACTAACTTTTTAAGGCATAAGAACTTATTAAGCGATTAATTAGGTGCGCTTACAATTTGATGTCCAACTAATTGCCAATGACCTTTAAAACACGCGTATGGAAATCGCGTCGGAGCCATTAATATTGATGGTATGTGACTATTCAACCAAGGCGTTTGTGATGTGATTATTGATCATGATTCTCGTGTAAGTGTTAATTTTGTCACGCTTTTCGATCGAACTAATATCTTCAAGATCGATTTACACTTCGGTGATCAGAGTTATTATACGACCAGTATAATAGTTATTATACGGCTTAGCATGACCGCGTAGACATAAGTTTTATCTCTTTCAACTGTCAGATGACGGCACACCGACCCGTGTCCAGTACAAAATGCTCGGTGTGACGTCATTTTCTCGACAAATCTGACAGTTGAAAGAGATAAAACTTATGCCTACACAGTCTCGCATAGTAGAAACGTTTTGTCAATTTTCAAAAAAGTAAAAAAATACTGTTAAAGCACAACTAAATTGAGTGATTTATTGGTAATACCAAATACCATAACTAACTGTATTGCAAAGATCTATCCACGTGATAACTGTAGATAAACTGTTAAACAGACTGATTGTAGAACCAAATACCAATAATATTTTCCTTTACATCTTCAGATATAAAAAAAATAGTGATAAGAAATCTCTGACATAACATCCATTAAGTGAAATAAACGATAAAAACGACCATATTAAATGACAATAAATGCCGCTGATAATTCCCTCGGAAATTGTAGCTTCGATGCAATATAAATATATAGCACACAGGAGCGTCAAAAGACGCGCGTTATAATGTTTGCCATCACCAAAATGAACTCTGTGTCAATAAACATAAGGATTGAATTTCGGCGGTAAAAGCGACGCCCTTGCGCTATCAATGTCATTTCGTTGAAGAATTGGCTTTTTCTATGAGTCAACACCTGTATTGCAAATATTTTGACGTGCGGTTTTTGACGCCTCAGTGCATTGTAAGCAAGAGTTTCCAGGTCACGATGTGTCTGTCGTACTTTTTTTATGTCCACTCTCAACTGTCACGGCGCAGGTACGATTTCGCGATTCAAACAGCACTGCGAATATTGAATTTCATGTGCACTCTCTACCTAAATAAACTTCAAACTGTCAGACCAAAACATCTTATAGACGACACTTGAGATGAAGACACGGAAGAACAATTAGCTGCAGTATGCTTTCATTCTGCATCTTTGTCAGAGATATTCTTGTCAGGGTCTTTTAGCGTTAATAGTGAAGTCATTAGATGGATCACTTGGTTATTTACAGGTTCCAGATACTATCCCTAGACTTCATAGTCCATCCATATGTGAGCCCCTTGCTAGGGGAAAAATCCAAAACAATTTAGCTTTCAATTTTTCTTCATAAGTGTTTTGTTTTTTTCCCAAACAGTGGCTTCTGTGGGTTTGAAGTTTGTTTGCTAGCTAATAGCGTACTTTCTTTAATTGTAACTCGTGGGTAATGGTGTTGGGTATGTAATAAGATAGTAGTATGCATTTAGATTCATCAACGTAATGTATATTATATACCTGTTTGATGCCCCAAATAAAATAAAATAAATAAATAAATTTCCCGGGACTGGCCGACAGTTAAACCTCGATGTCTTCAATAGATACTGCTGTTGATCCTGACTTACAGACGTAACCAGGGTGGGAATGTGAGGTGGGCTAGCGGCTAGCGGCTAGCGGGACTAGTAGTGATGTGACAATTTCACATTGCTAGTAATCTTAAAAGAAGGGTTTGAGTCACCAGCGTGGGTTATTCAGTCAAGTTCTGACTTGAATCATAGAAGGATATGGCTTCATTAACCCATGACTCAATACACCCCCACAAAATCTATCCAGATTTAGACGTGGTTGCAAAATGTGATGAAATGACATGTCACTAACATTGAACAATAGCGATTGGACTAATTAGAACTTGAATAAATCAATATGCTATAGGCAGGAATCTAACAAGGATCAAAACAAACACCTAATAAGTCTAGTACATGATTAATGTCTTCGAACATTTTATTCCAGATATTTGTAAAGAAAATATGGATACAGAAAATTTAAACGACCACTTTAGGTAAACTCAAACTGGATTCAGCGAAGGTTATTTTCGAGGCACGAACAGTGTAGCCGCTATTTCACATGAACTCATTATTATACCATATAGAGAAGTTGGAATTCTCAACTGGTCTGATAATATGAATGAAAAGTCATTGTCTTCAGACTGCAAAGTTAATGACAAGGTTTATCAGTACATTACAGTGTTTGACCATTATTAAAATATTATAAACTATTCTTGTATTGTCTTGTCATGTGTGACTTGCTCCCCTATGTAAGCGCTCATTTAAATTTAAATTCAAAAACAGACACCAGTCCGGCGCGTTATTCATAAATGAGATTGGATTGAAGGTGCCGCGGTGGAAATCTAATCTAAAGATAATGATACACATTACAAAGTCATGATTTCTACAATACAGTTCGCGAGAAACAACGTTTACTAATAAATAACATTCCTAACAACGATTTATCAATAACACACGAGGTTCTAGATATTCCTATCATTATCTATGTGTTTGATATCGACGATTTCGTTTGAAATGGGATTCGTCAGTTCGGTCGCATTATGTGATTTTACAAAAGAATTGAGTCCATTTTTTACATCTGAAACTTTTAAATCTGGTTTATATCTAGACTTCTTATTATTGTCACCGACGCTTTATGAATTGCCTAGCTTTTTAACAATAGACACGGACTTTTTTTCATATATTTTTAAATAAAGAATCGAGTGTCTTTTGTTGGGGAGTAGGTAATCTATTTTCAAAAAAATATAACTCACCTAAAAAGCTGAGACTTGGTTTACCATCCACTGAGTCGTCGTCCTCGAAACATTCCAATTTTTTCGTATTCATAATTCCATCACTTTTGCGTACAAGTTTAATAACTAACTCCCTTTTTTGTACCACAGAAGGTCACAACCACTTGTCTCTACATGCACGAGCACAGTACAGAACCAACCGACCAATTACTCCGTCGCGTATCACTGAATTCACTCACACAAACCGATTTCGCATTGTTCCACACACTGCTTTTATTCTTTTTTCAAACGAATGTCACGGTTTTGTTCTGTTGGATTTTGAAATTCGAATTTGTTTTGTAACGGATTCGGCGCGCGCGCTGACGTCCGACGCGCGACAACTCAGCGACGCGAATGACGTTACGCACCGCCCGCCGCAGACATGTGCCTAGATTCACGTTGTAAAGATTGACCTGCTTGATAATCTGATTATACTAAGGTACCTTCTCAGTTGTATATAGTTTTGCTATCCAGCTATACTGTTATTAACTATTTACTTAAAAAAGAATAACCCATACAATAATCCTCTTTGAAAAGAGTTACCATGGAGTTTCTTGCCAATTATTCTCCATAGGAAATGTATTCCAAATAGTGGCAGAGATTTAGATTTTTTTTTCTTTATTAACTAAAGTTTAATTTTGTTTTTTAAGTACCTGTATTGGTTTATGTGAATTAAAAAAAATCTGATTTAGATTCGGAAATGAAAAAAAATACTAACAAAAAAAATGGAACCTATATATATATTGATCCGTGATAATTTGTATCCAAGGATCACTGATCGATTTGAATATGTTTTAAAATTAGACCAACATCTAAAATAGTGACAATGAACACATTACTACCGGCAAAAGGGGTCGCACGACCCCTACACTGTTAAACCCCATTGTTCCATACACATGCCCTTAACTAAAATCACCACCCTCAATATTCGCAATTAACAATACCAATTTTATACTCCATTTAAAATTTATTCCGAACTTTCTTTTGGGATAATAAATTTTGATAAAAACTTATCAAGTTTATGACTCCGAGTTAAAACCATAAAATCGTTGGTATCGGGTTATAAAACTTTGATCAGATGTGTGCTCCCTTACCATCGATGGACCGACCGAAAAAAGGACCAAAATGTGTATAGTATACAGGACGTTCCCACACCATCTTCAATCTGTTTTTTTATCTTTAAAAAGGTCCAAGGCCCTACGATTCCCCCGGCCAATTTCGTCCGACCAAACCACCATATAATTTTGTACGCTATTAATCATTTCGAATGATCCGAGAATGACAAACTGAACTGCAGACAGTGAAAGTCCAGGTAAATACTGATCTCGCGATCTGCTTTCGATTTTCGATCTTATAAATATAATACAGAATGGTGATATTAGTTTTGATGATCAGCAAAATTATAGTAATTTTAGATGGAAATTGGAATAACAAAGAAACTAATGTGACTGTCGTGCACTGTCTCTTGGCTTTAAATTTAATTCTGTCTATTTGCTTAGAAGTTTCTAAACACGATCTTAGTTCACGTTTTAATAAAAGAACTTTATCTATGAAATTGTCGTATCATGCAAAAAGTATTTTTTTATATCGGTATAGTTCTATTAATAGAAGTATTTCTCTATGCTATCGATGCAGCTTTTTTTATTTTTTGTTGACGTGGAGGAAATCTTCACAAAGATTCCCAGTCTTCTGTGTGGGATAAGACTGGGATATGTGGGATTCTTATCCACTAAAACCTCCTCGGTGGCCGTCTTCGACACGTTAGAGGGACTCCGGGATCTCCTATCGCAACGCACCGGTGTCCCTCTGTGCCTCGCTCCCGAGCTTTAATGCCCAGGAGCTCGTCTCGGGGGGAGCAGATGTTTGCTCCCTCCTGCACCCTCGCAGTTCATACGGCGGTGAGAGACCACCTCTCACCGCCGTCCTCCTCAGGGTCGTCGTCTACTTAAGAGCGTCCGGGGCCCACACCCCAGACGCTCACGACCCCAAGGGTAGCCCGTTGTTTTGGGCCCCGGGCATCAGGGCCGGAGGTATCGATGCAGCTAAGCCAGCTTGGCACTATATGGAAGAACTCAGCTGGTAGGGAGGTGATAAACTCTTCAAAAGTAATAACTATAGGGTATTGAATTTTTTCCTGCCAAGTTGCCAATATTCTGGAAATCTTCACCTACTATTAAGATGAGTCTCATGATTGATAATAAACGAATATATTGAGATTTTTATCACACATTTTATTGGCAACTGATTAATATATCAATATGAAAATGTATTAAACGCAATCATGAACCTTTAAGTGTCAATGTTGTACGTAAAGACCACACCAGAAGTTTCCTTTTCAATAATGCCGTAGCTGTTTATTAATATCGCCCTACTTTCGTTGACAGGTGTACCATTGTTCGTAATGTCGGTGCATTACAAAATTTTTAATTAAATGACAGCAAAATGTTATGTTTTGAGAGGAAATTCGAAACGTGTTTCTGTATCCGGCTCGTGTGTCTCTTGAGCTAGATTGATCCAAATTGATCGTAATAAATACACCTTTTATTTTAATTGTCACTAATGGTTGTATTCTAATGTCATTAAAAACATACGCATCGAATTGAGAACCTCCTCTTTTTTGAAGTCGGTTAAAATGCTATATTCTCTTGGATTTTGTTTTCATCCTAACTTTATAAATCCCCCAGCTTTTTATTGTGGTGTGACATTTTTATCTATGCAAATATTTATTGAATTTGTTGATGCAGCATACTATTAATTAGTTGAATTACTACACTAAATACCCAATAATCGCAGGTGAAGCCTTTTCATATCATATTCCATGGGTGACAAAAACATGGATGAAAATGAAATCCAAGAGAATAAATTGAAAACTTGAACAATTTTTAAATTTGGAAATTATTTGGAATCCAAGTACGCGTATTACCGCACCATTGCGAATGTTTAAAGAAATAAAGTGTTGTCTTTCAAGGGAATCTCTGCGATTTGGCGTTTACACGTAATTATGTGTTCATACTCAAGAAAATTGTGCAAGATCTGATAAATGGTGGCGCTCTCATGAAATGTTAATTTTATAATGTAAATTCAACGTGAATTGATCCAGTTTTGCTGGCACACAAATGGTTTCCGTAAGTAGATCGCTGGGATTAAAATCTTTGCCCCACAAACAGAAGATACAACAGTAACTCTTTGGTGTAGTACCAAAACAAACTTTGTACGGACTTACATAAAGATAGAATTTATGTGGTGGAAACTTTATGACCACGCGTTTAAATTCGCTCTCGCCCCAGTCACATTTTATTGAAGAATGAGCTTAATAAATGAATTAATAGAGTTCGTTTTAATATAAGCAAAAAAATTGGTTGTGCAAATTTTAAAGCGCCCGTGGGCCTGGGGCTCTATCTAAACGCGACCTGACAACAAATCTCTATAATTGTCTATATTTATAGCCATAACAATTATGCCAACGATTTAAAGGCCAAGTGCAGACTCTGATTCATCGTCTGAATGTTTTTCATCTATCCCTGAGGCATCCCCGACGCTCCTTAGATGGAGTCCTGTTTTAAATTCCGCTCCCGTACGGGACGAGACGCGCGCCTAACATTTTTAGGCGTTCGGCCATCGCGGCCCTTTCCCATAGATTTTTTTTTCTACAACAACAGAAGGTCCCTTTTTGTTGTATTTAAGTCCCACGCATACTGAAGCGTCAAAGTATGCGCGTCGAATTTTTTGCCAATACGAAAACGAACTTTATCGATTTATAGAAAAGTTCATTCTTTAGCGAAATTACGTTGATAGCGCGAGTGAATTTTGACGCGTAGTCTGGGGCCACAGAAATGTAATCTTTATGTATTGTGATATAGAGTGCATTTTGGTATTGGTATTTTTTAACGCGCGAATGTTGACACCCCAGTCTGTGGAAGTTTTTGTGCGACGAACTCGTAAGTAACAATGTCCGGGTCATTATTAAGTTATGTCGGTATTTTCGTCTTTTGTTGACTTTCATACGCCCTCAGCAAGGGCGATTAATAACATTGTTTTAATATTTCGGTATTTTAACTTGATTTTTAGGGTTCCGTATATCAAGAGAAAATAAGGAAACCCTATAGGACCACTTCGATGTCCGTTTGTCTGTCTATCCATTCCAAACTATATACAAAGATTATTTGTTGTGCAAAACTGTTTCGTTAAACCTTTTTAAATAGATTATAAAGCTCTATGAGTTTAATGGTTAGTTTATTTTTTCATAATATTGATTAAAAGCAAACTGCTTTAAATGTCACACATAAAAAATTGGACCAGTTCGACTTCAAACCATAAAAATAACTTCTTGTCTATGGCTCTATTAGATTTTATCATTAAGATTTTAATTCCAAGAAAATACAACTGGATTATGAGAAATAACAAGTTCACACCTTGCTTAACCTCATTGGCGGGTTTTAATTAAAATATCTTCTTCATGAATTATGCTAATTCTACCCACAAAATGAGACATCTATTAAATCAATCATTATTATTGTCTCCAATGTTTTTTTAACGAAAATGTTGATACAGATCTCTTTTTATTTTTATTATCTGTCCGAAGTTTTTTTTATTCAATGCGATTGTCTTCTATGATTGTAACACAACTTATGTGATTTGACTCCTCCGGTAAAGCTGTAAAGGGCCCCTCACGGCCAACAGTGTAGTCCATTAAAAAAAAAATTATGTGGTCTGACTTTATAATGAAAAGGGGTGTATCTAAGATATAAAGGTATCCGATTACGTAAAATGTGGAGCGCATGCGTGAATTGAATTGCAATTTTTGTTTTTTTCTACGATTTCATTTGTGTTCGTTTTTGTTACTTCTCAGAAGATTAAGTCAGCAATAAACATTTTTTATTTTAAATTACGATTCGATTTCATTCTTCTTAAATCCCATTTGTTTTTTTTTTTAGAAATCAAACAGTCCGCAAAATGACTAAAATATTTTTACAGCTAACTCAGTACAATACCTGTCAAAAAACTACCTGAAATATTAATTTTAATCTGTTTTTTGATGTAGTATATGTCGATATAATGGCAACAGAAATACATCATCTGTGAAAATTTCAACTGTCTAACTATCACGGTTCATGAGATAAAGCCTGATGATAGACGGAGGGACGGACGGACGGACGGGAGGTGGTGGCCCCTAATTGGATCACAATTACTTTTCAATCATAATATGTCAATCTCCAAGCAGCTGTTTCTTGTAACCGTCTAACTAAAGTCACGAACAAAAACGTATTGCCTCCAATGGTTATAACATTTCAATACGTAAATAGGAAAGCTAATGAAAGAGACCATTTAGAACAGCGTTTAACATTGACTTTCTAATAATAAATTCAATTAACTGTAATTAAAATCCTATTGGATCGATTGATATAAGGATATCGCTGAAACTACAAGAGTCGTGTCATTTGCATCACGGTGCACTGTAATTTAAACTGTCTCGTTGTGTATTTACAGTTTAAATTGGTATTGCTGTCTGGTTTTTGTGTTTGGGCTATAAAAAGGAATTTGATCTTGAAAAGTAGAGATGCTGATTTTATAGTTGTCGACTGTTTTGTTTGTACCGTGGTGTTACTGTTGTTTAGGTTAATAGCTCTACTATACTTGTGATACGATACTATACTAGCTGTATTATTTATACGATTGTTGTGAGTCAGTGCCGGCCCTAGGGCGGCGCGAGCGGTGCGACCGCACCGGGCGCATTCATAAGGGGCGCGCGAAAATCAACCGAAAGTCGACCACCGATAAGTTACACTTCATAGTTAGCGTCGTGACGCTATTCAGCGGGGTGTCTAGGAGGAGCCTTACGACAAGCAAGTCCATGATTTTAGTATTAATCGATTCCATTTTTTTATTGAGAGGCGCCATTTTGATATCTCGACTACTCAAAAAAATTGTTAGGGCCGCCCCGCCCCTATTGCGAGTCATTAGCCGATATCTTCTGCGTAAAAATCATCATCATCATCATCATCACGCCTGTATTCCCCGAAGGGGTAGGCAGAGGTGCACTGGAGTGCGCCAACACTTCGCCGATGTATTTTGGTCCCAATGTAATAGGGGGCGAGCCTATTGCCATTATACCGGGCACATTCCCCCTCAATACGAGGGAGATTTGGGTCATAGTCCACCACGCCGGCCCAGTGCGGGTTGGTGAACTTCAAACGTCTTTCTATAGACGTGCAGGTTTCCTCACGATGTTTTCCTTCACCGTTTCAAAGCAAGTGGTAATCTCGGATGAAAATGAGATTCGCACATAAACCCAGAGGTGCGAGCCGGGGTTTGAACCTGCACACTTTGATTTGCAAGGCGTGCGTTCGACCACTCGGCTACCACTGCTTCAAAATATAATATATAAATTTGTTTACAATAGATCCTTGCCCTACTGACCAATTAAAAAAATCGAAATTTAACGTCGAAAATGTGTTTAATGAAATTATTATTGTTTTTTTGTCAATACTGAAACATGTGTTTCCATTTTTGTACTTGAAAATACAAACAGAGTTTAAAGTTTTTTTTAAACTATACAATTTTATGAAAAAGTGCGTATAGTTTAATTGTGGAAATGTTAAAGTTAAAAATATAGGTTTCAAAATGAGACACCAGATCCATTTTGGAGCCGGTTGAAATGATTTTTAAGACGTTTTCATCAAAACTATTCTTTAGGCTTTCATGTACTACCAAAACAAATCTAAATGGGACCTCAACAAAAAATCGCAAAGTTTATTTAACCTTAAAATCAATTCGGTGCCTGTCAAAAACTAATACTACCCATCAATTTTGGGATTGATTTAAAAGAAAATTACTTTGAAAACATTTTGTACATACCAAAATAAAATAAAAAACAAGAGATAACGCACCAATATAAATAATATTAAGTCCAGCGCAAACTTGATCAGCTTTATTTAAAAAAAAGGGCTAAAAGTGGTCTACCATCAAAGGCGCGTCGGATTCCGTGCGTTGACTTTGTGACTCATCGTCGGAGGACGCGAAAACTTGCTTGCGGGACCCTAAAATGTTGCCGTTTGATTGTACTAAGATTGTTTCCATATTAGATTACTCGGATACCTTATAACAATTAGATGTTCCGGAAAACAAATTTGAACTAACTTAACCTACCTCTTGCAGACAGCGGTGGCGAAATGTCGTGAAGCGCATTACCTCTGCCCCTTCCAATACTGATACGAGTACTTAACGATCACGACCGCTCTGTCAAGAGCGTACCGGTTAAGAAGAAACTATAGAAATGGAAAACCCTGTCTATAATACGAACGCGCGGCGCACAGGAATTCAGTCATTGTGTATATTAATTCAAAGTTCGTTTTGCTAGTGGAAAACATTTTGACGGGCGCATCTTGACGCCCCAGTGTGGGGGCTTAACTCTTGAAATAGCGCAACCTCCTTAACTCTACCTATTTTAGTGTGACTGCTAAATTAGTAGTATTGTATTAGATTGAAGCAGTAGTGGTAGCCGAGTGGTCGAACGCACGCCTTGCAATCGAAGTGTGCAGGTCCAAACCCCGGCTCGCACCTCTGGGATATATGTGCGAATCTCATTTACATCCGAGATTATCACTTGCTATGAAACGGTGGAGGAAAACATCGACGACGAAGCATGCTAACAACGACAAAATGGCGACTGGCGTCCTTATTTTCTTTTCTTTAATAATTTTGATAAAGTTTCTGGGCCTTTGCGCCAAAAATGAAAATAAATATGGTATGGTTTTAAAAAACGATTATGACTTTAAATAATTATTTACTACTAATTTAACATTTTTATTTAAATTTGATGTAAGACTATTATTATTATTGATATGCAAATAAGTTTTTTGCAAACCATACTTTTCAAGTGACATTTGACAGATAGAGGTTATTGACATTCCTATTCTTATTTGAATCGCATAGTAAGGCGACAGTAGTGAGCGCCATTTTACTGGCAAAATATGCGTGGTTCTCGTCTAATAAGTAAATTCGTAAATGCGTCTCGCAACCTGTTCCCATTGTTATTCGCGGGCCGACATGCCGCTCGACGCCAGTAGCGCCATCAGTCATCATCATCATCAACAGACACCAGGGAAACAGACAGAATAGCTGTAATTAAACTTAACAGTGGAAATATTTTTGTTGGACTTCTATTGGTTAACTTTGATTGTTTTTTTATGGAGTCTTGGTCTATCACACTTCGATTAAAATATGCTTTAATAAAAAACTGAGCCATCGCGGGACGCCTGGCAGATGTGAAACATAAAACATAAACGTCGTAGCGGCGAGTGAGCGGAGTCAGCCGGTGGGCGGAGTCTAAGCGGCGGAAAGAACCGAGGAGCCACGCAGCTGCTCGAAGTTTTGGGATCACGGCATCGCGGCATCAACAGTCGCTGTCACTCGCTAAGCGTGCCATTAGACGTTCACATAAAAAAAATGATAAAGAGATTATACCATTCAGGGCTCCAAGTCCACTGTCGTTGGGGAGTTGCGAGACTTTGATTTTTAAGGCAATTTTTAAGGCAAATAAAAATAACATCTTTCATCAATCGTAGCTATGACTAGTATTATTATTGTAGTATTATTATTGTATTATTTGGTTTCAGATCCTTAGAACCCAAACCTTTTGATATGTCCCATACTTCTCCACGTGCCTTTCCATGTAATCCGTTTAAGCCGAAGCTTACAAGATCTGTAATCGTGATAAACCGTCGTCGGCTGGGTTGTTAATCATTAAATTTATCAAGACTACCTACCCGTTAACTCCTGGCACCGTTACGCCCTGACCACACTGAGGCTTCAAGGGACGCGCGTGTTAATTTTTTTACCAATCGATTTCTGTATGAATCTACATTAAGATAGAATTTCTGTGGTAAAACCCACGCGTCTAAATTCACACGCGCTGTCAGTGTCATTTAATTGGAGAATGAACTTTTTCTATAAGTAAATACAGTTTGTTTTAGTATGTCTTTTTATTTTATTATTTCTGAGTATATTGTGTCCCACTGCTGGGTAAAAGCCTCCCTTCCCTTGCTTCATTCATATTTTTATGAGAAAAACGACCCAGTGTGCATGTTACTTGTTGTTTTAAAATGTGCACTATGTTAACTAACATAACGATTGCATTTCTCTGGTATAGGACGATCAGGCGACTCAATTGAAAAATATGCTTTTTCAATGAGATAAAAAGTTCGTTTTACTTGCACGCGCTTTGACGCGGCTATTTGGGCAGGGATTTTAGGTATTTATTAAGATGTCGGTTGCAATGGGGAGAGCTATATCTAACCTATTGATTGTCAGATGTGCATGGTCTTAGAAGGAAATTTTGTTTCAGAAAACTATGACTTAAAGCTTCTCCCACACTGGGGCGTCTTTGCTCGCGGGTTAATATATTTCCCAATACCAAAACTAACTCTGTGTCAATATGCATAAAGATTGAATTTCCGTGGTAAAATGTCTTGCGCCTACACGTCATAATTCATTCGCGCTGCCAGTGTCATGGAGGGCAGTCGCCGAGTGGTCGAACGCACGCTTTGCAATCAAAGTGTTCAGGTTCAAACCCCGGCTCGCACCTCTGAGTTTCATGTGCGATCCTCATTTTCATCCGACATTATCACTTGCTAAGAAACGGTGAAGGAAAACATCGTGAGGAAACCTGCACGTCTGAGGGAATTTGACTAGTTCTCGATAGATGTGTGAAGTCTTCCAACCCGCGATGGGCCAGCGTGGTGGGCTATGGTCCGAATCCCCCTCGCATTGAGGGGAGGCCCGTGCCCAGCAGTGGGACGTTAAAAGGGCTGTAGTAGTAGTAGTAGTCAGTGTCATTGAGTTGAAAATGAACTTTTTCGATGACTCAATACAGTTTGTTTTGGTATGGCAAAAATTTTACGCTCAAGCATTGACGCCCCAGTCTACTTAAAGTATAGATCTGTCATTATGATAGATTGGAAAGTTCACTACCAATTATTTTGCAATGTATCATACATAACAGAGAAAATTCTGAAAATACCATTTGCAAAATTTATCATCACTGGAATCGAACCTCGGTCCAGCCAACTGGTCGACCCTCGAACCACTGGACCAAGGAGGCGATTCTCGCATGTTTGAAATTATCTTCAATTTGACATAATGTCGAAATAAAACTAAAATAGTCGTTTTATTAATATGACACGTAGCTTGAACTCATAATAAACAGACATATGGGCGTTGTATTAAATAAAAACTCATCATCATCATCATCACGCCTGTATTCCCCGAAGGGGTAGGCAGAGGTGCACTGCAGTACGCCCACCCTTCGACGATGTATTTTTGCAATGTAATAGGGAGCGAGCCTATTGCCATTGTACCGGACACATTCTCCCTCAATACGAGGGAGATTTGAGTCATAGCCGTTGATGAACTTCACACGCCTTTCTATAGACATGCAGGTTTCCTCACGATGTTTTCCTTCACCGTTCAGCCAGTGGTAATCATTGTTGAAAATGACATTCAGACACGAAAATATCTCAGAGGTGCGGGCCCGGGATTTGAACTTGCACCCCTTCATTAGAACTCAAACTCTTCATTAGAATTAAATCTTCACCTTTCAAATATTCACTCTTTCATCTCATACTTCGAACTCACATTCCATCCTACATACATTTCATTATAACTGACCAATAAAGGTAGATATTAAAACAAACGCATGAACACCATATAGGCATACTATTTCAGTATTGTAATTACGGTGCGGAAGCATTGGAAAAAGTGTAAATATTTACGTCCGCTATCTCCCAACTCGCATCTGGTGTCAGACCAGTGCGCTTCCAATGAGTATGTTAGGGCCAAAGTAGGGTTACCATGTCCTTATGATGCTTATGAGATGAGATACACTATAACGTAGTGTTATATTCTCTTTGAGAGACGGCCTGAAATCTATACAAAGAACCAGAATTGATGGGTTTGGTGGTAATGTCAAAATAACAGTTTTTTTTTTCTAAATGCATATGAGAGTATACACGGTACCTATAATGAAAACACAGTTTTAAAATGTTTGTCTGCGTGTCTGTTTGTTATGGGTAATATCCAAAATAGCTGTACCTATTCACTAGAAGATAGCTAACGCTATAAGGAGTACCTTAGGCTTCTTTTAGTTTAGGAAAATAATTTGGGTTTCTAAGTTCAACGCGGATGAAGTCGTGAGCAACAGGTACACAGCAATATGACATAAGAAATATTCATAAGAAACATAGAAAAGTAACTTTACATAAGACATGAAAGGTAGAACAATTTTGACTAGGCACAACTCTATTTTGATAAAACAAAAAACATCAGGCTGTCATTTCAATAGGGAAAGCGATCATGCCAACCTTATAATCATATGCCATGCAAATGAAATTAAATCTTAATAAGCTAACTATAAAGTTTGCCTTCATCCTTACAAGTGACGATTCATAAGTGCCTGTATTGGTTTATATGAATAAAAAATATTCTGATTCTGATTTTGATTCTGAAGTATACTTCATATTGTGTAATTGTATCACGAAACAAATTTTACTAAAATATAAACTACATAGGTAATATTTTTGGAAAAGAGTAACCATAGAGTTTCTTGCCCAGTTTTCTCCGTAGAAAATGCAAACAGGGAGGTATAGTCCTGATTTTTTTTTTATTGACGTTTCATAAGTACCTGAAGAATTTCCGTTGTTTATTATACATTTTATAGAGTCTACTTATGTAGAGACGCATATTGAATACAATGTCTCTGGAAATATCCTGTCATGGCGTCTCTACGGCCTCAGGTGTGCCAGCTTTATATGGCATTCCCGTTTGATTCCATGTTGAAACAAGTGTAAAATTCGCTCACTCCCCACAAGCAGCAGTTGCTTCACTGCTCCAGTTACCAAATAGCTAGTGGTTTTATAAAAGACGTATCAGAAGTTCGAAATAATATCAAGGGGTGACAGGCTATTTGACTGAAACGACACTTTTGGGCTTTAATGGCTTATACATTTTTGAAATCAGCGAATATATTACTGCGTCGTATGATACTAAAATATGTAGTTTAAATAAAACATTTTTACTTTTAAGAAATGTGTGTTATTTTACCTAATGGAACCATCTTGGGTTTAAAAGTATTAAGTGGGCACGAAGGGGCAGTGTGTAAATTACCAATCAATAACAAAAAAAAAATTGGGAAACATTGTCTTAAAGTAATGTCGAGTCAATAGTTACTGTCGATTTTTGTCAAATTTTGAACCGTCGAAAACTGAAAGCAATATTTAAAAAAAATCTGCAAGACAGATCAAATCTGCAAGGAGCCATCTACTCGGGAAACATTAAAGTATTATTTCGGACTTCTGAAACACTCCATATAATAGAGGGTACACTAAGGTATGGTTAGAGACGATGACTTGTGTCCGTAATATCTGAAATTTTGTAGTCTTGAAATAATGTCAGGACTATTTCAACGTTGTTGGTTTATGGATGTGCTTACAATGTCTTAGTTAAAAGCTTGCATTTCTCATGATCTTCTATCAAATTTTCAAGGCTACCATAAACATTATACGTATAGTTTTTATATATATAATTCTACTGTACGTGTGTATGTCACTGAACTCCTCCTTAACGGCTGGACCGATTTGAATAAAGAAAAGAAAGAAAGAAAACATTTATTCAGCACAGACACAAAGAACACAGAGAATACAAAACTTAAACATAGATACAAAAAAAAAAGGAAAAGAGCTCAGTGTGAGCTGTGCCGAAAAGGTAGTGGCTCAGCACATGCTGGAGGGGCATATAGCTTCCCCCAGCGCTGATTTTCAGCCAAACCCTCTTAATTATAGTAAATAAATACTAAATAACAGTCTATTAAGTAAAAAGAAAACAAAAACAAACATGGAAAAATAAACAAAAGCAATATAAAATATAGATTGAATAATATAAATACAAATACATAATACACTAAATATATTTCACTACTTATATAAATGAACAGATTAGGGCTATACACAATAAAAAATACAAATATAAAGATTGTAAGGATTTTTGTTGACGTTGGTCCCTACTACAGACATGGGGTGGAGTAAGAAGACTGAAATTCAGCGGACCAGACCCACGAGGTAAATAAATTACCCAGAATTCTGAATGAAATGAATGAATTTTTTGTATGCGTTTGGGTGGTACCCTGGATGGTTTAGATTCACAATTGGACACGGTAGGTGGCGCTGCTTTCGTATGCCACTAATTCTAAGGCAGTACGAAGTTCGCCCGGACAGCTAGTATGATATATAAATATTCGTCGTTTAGTTAATAAGAAAATGAAACGGGAAGTAAGATGGTGTTGCCGATTTTGGTGAAACCAAAATACTGGAACACTCATCATTCATTCAGACACTCATCGTTCATTCAGTTCCACTTCGATACTTCGATTGAACGGCAGCTATTCTCAAGTCCACACCTCCACGCTATTTGAATCCAAGACAATAAGATAATTTAATAGATTCGAACTTTCTTTGTTCTATCCATCACTTTATTAGCGCAAATATACGGTAATGGGATTGCGCAAACAATTCTTTGTAGTCAAATAACGACCTGAATAAACAGCAGCGAGCAAATACGATCAACTTCTTACAAGCTTTATATTAACTTGCAATGTATGTCCGGGTGGAATCTTGCAACTGAATTTTAAATCAGTTATCTTTAACCAATTGAGCTGATATTTGGTATACACGCTTATTTTGGATTACAATGCATGCTTAGCTATGTGACGTCATTCTAATTCCAATATGGCGGATCATCCAAGATGGCGGAATAGTTATTTTTTCTGCACTACCACAGTATGGGTATCAACTGAAAGGGCTTGCTGAGGAGAACACGAAAACTAAGGGCAATTAAATTAAAGCTTGTTTTTAAAAAGTTTAATTTATTTATTTGTTATATTTATACCATTAATTTATTTGAAAATGTACTCTGTATCACTAGACACAACGTTTCAATTTCTGTGCTTTATGTCCACGCGTTTTAGTTTACTTGAGTTATCGATGACATTTCCTTAAAAAACGAGATTCGAATTAAGAACCTCTTCCTTTTTCAAATTCTATTAAAATGGAATTCTATGATTTAATGGAGTATGTTTTGATATTGGTAAAATTACAGTCGCACGCATCAATTCGAGCTCTCCTCACACTGGAAAATCAAAACGCGTGATTCGAATTTACGCCAATATGAACTCAGTATCAATATCCATAAAGATTGAATCTCTGTGGCAAAAGCTACGTGAGGACGCGTCAAAATTTACTCGCGCTGTCAATGAAACTACTTTAAATTATGAGCTTTGTCTATGAGTCAATACAGTTTCTTTTCATGTTGGCAAAAATTTTGACGCGCGTGTTTTAACGCTCCAGTGTGCGCGGGGCGTGAACACGTGCAACCAATGAGACGAGAAACGCATTGTTCTAGTTAAGGTGTGGCTTGAATTTATTTTTATTGAGTTATAAAAATAATAGCATGTTATTATGAAGACTGTAAAACTTACTTTAAAAACGTTAGCTATGGTTTAGATTGGCATAAAACTCGGGCACAGTGGAGCTAGCGAATTAATTTGAAATTTATTTTTAAAACAACTCTGTATCAATAGACATAGAGATTAAATTCCGTTGGTAAAGGACGCGTGACACTGAACAAGACTAGATAAAGATGTCTTATATAACACTAAATCTGTCACAAGGGGTTTCTACGTGTTGGACCCACGTCCGCTCTCCTTACAATAAAGTTAAGCACGTATGAAATACTATTAGTAATCTACATGAGCAGTGGCAGCCTAGTCGGTAGAATGCCCGCCTTGAACTTAAGGGGTGCAAGTTCAAATCCTGGACCAGAATCTCTAGGATTTTCTTACTTCATGTGCGAATGTAATTTTCAATAATGATTACCACTTGCTGAACGGTGAATGAAAACATCGTGAGGAAACCTGCACGTCTATAGAAAGGCGTGTGAAGTTCACCAATCCGCACCGACCCAAATCTCCCTCCAATTGATGCGGAATGTGCCCGTTATAATGGCAATAGGCTCGCCACCTATTACTTGGGACCAAAATAGATTACAAGTATGAGTGCACTGCTTTGTACCCCTGCCTACCCCTTCGGGTATACAGAGTCATGACGCATTTTATTTTACTAAGTACTATCAAAGTACTTATGAATCTACAGACTCTTACAAGACTACTATTTGATATTTGAATACTATTTGAAATGGATTTCCTGTGGAGAAGAATGGGCTAAAATCTCCATGGTTACCGCAACAGTAGAAGGAACCCAATTGCAATCAGAGTCGGTGGACAAAGTAACTGCATATTTCATACTCAAGCAATGCGTCCTATCTAAGAAATAGGGCAACGTATAATAAAGAAATCAGGACAACATTGTCACGGGGCGGGAGTTTAGACGTGACATGAAATATTACCCAATGAGCATACAAAGAAAGACTGAAAGTGCGGTATGAAAAATGAAATTCCATTGATTTATTTATCAATCCAAATTAAAAATAGTAATGTCAAACATGACCTCACGTGGTCGCCGAGTGGTCGAACGCACGCTTGCAATCAAAGTGCGCAGGTTCAAAACCCGGCTCGTACCTCTGGGTATGTGCGAAGCTCATTTTCATCCGAGATTGTCATTTACTAAGAAACGGTAAAGGAAAACATGGTGAGGAAACATGCACGTCTCTAGAAAGGCGTGTGAAGTTCACCAACTCGCAATGGGCCAGCGTGGTGGCCTATAGCTCAAAAATCACCCTCGTATTGAGGACGATTGTGCTCGGTATAATGGCAAAAAAAATCGGCAAAGTGTGGGCGCACTGCAGTGTACCTCTGCTTACTCCTTCGGGGAATACAGGCGTGATGATGTATATATTTAAAATCTGACATAAATTGACAGTTAGTATTAAAAACAATAATACAATAAGCGCGGGTGGTACGGTCCCTGTAATAAATCACTACATATTATAAAACAAAGTCCTCCGCCGCGTCTGTCTGTTTGAGATAAACTCAAGCACTTCTCCTGGCGTCGTGCTCCTCCTTACTGAGGGTCGTGATTCCCCCATGGAATTATTTTCTCCTTGCCTGTCTTGCGCCACCTGTGCCTGTCTTTGGCGACGTGGAGAGCTTCGTGGAGATTAGTGTCCAGAGATGTGCGGATCTGGTCAGACCATCTAATGAGATTCGACCTCTGGAACGAAATGGAACTCAAAAACTACTACACCTATTATCGTGCTATTTTCATCGATGGATAGAGTGGTTCTCGCGGAAGGTTTTAGTATATAATTTGCCGAGTTTTTTTTTGTTTGTGTATTTGTTGAAGGTGAAAATAATTAGGGTTCCTAAATTCCGCGCGGGTAAAGTCGCGGGGTGCAGCTAGTCCTTTATTATTAAACTGTAGTTGATTCGGTCTAAGATTAAGTAAAGCTCGAGTTATAATTGATTTGCGGGTGAAAGCATCGCCAAAGGAAAGCTTGTGATTAAACCGCCGCGGTCTTATTAATTTGTGTTGTTTTTTTAATGAGGTAGAAGAGCCAGTTGCTAGCTGATGGTAAATTAAATTAGATTATCAATGATATTAGTTTGAAGTGAGTAATTGATAGATTTTAGACAAGGATTTAGTGCTTATCATTAGTCCCGTTAACCCCTCCCAACTAAGCTGTATACCTACTTGTGTTAAGAATAGGCTTACGGCAGTAAATCTTAGATTGAATATAATATGAAAAATAAAAGCTCGTTATTGGACTGCCAAAGAAATATACTTTGTCATCTATACAATACAAATAAATAAAATTGGAGTGTCTGTTTGTAATATCAACATAACACTTTTTTACCAAATGCGTATGAAAGTATATACGATACCTATAACGAAAACGCAATTTTAAATTTTTTTGTTTGTCTGTCTGTTTGTTTGAGGTAAACTTCTAAACGGCTGAACCGATTTTAATGGGACTTTCACTGACAGATAGCTGACGTTCCAAGGCGTAACTTACACTACTTTAACTTGCGAAAAAGCATTAGGGTTCCGCGGGAAAAACATAATACCCATATTTCCGGGTAATCTCCCTAAAGTCCACGCGGGTGAAGTCGCGGGCACAGCTAGTTGAAAATAAATTCGTACGGTATTTTTTTAAATGCAGACTCGTCCGATTATTGGTACACTCACCCTAATTACTTTTGTACCGATTGAATCAAGCTATTTGTCTTGTATAACGGTAGTATTTTTTTGTGCTTTATTACTTTTTAGGGTTCCGTACCCAAAGGGTAAAACGGGAACCCTATTACTAAGACTTCGCTGTCCGTCCGTCCGTCCGTCCGCCCGTACGTCTGTCACCAGGCTGTATCTCATGAACCGTGATAGTTAGAGAGTTGAAATTTTCACAGATGATGTATTTCTGTTGCCGCTTTAACAACAAATACTAAACAACAGAATAAAGTAAATATTTAAGGGGGCTCCCATACAACAAACGTGATTTGTTGGTCGTTTTTATAGATAATGGTACGGAACCCTTCGTGCGCGAGTCCGACTTGGCCAGTTTTTTTGTTTGTTTGTTAAATCGGTTTTTTTTGGCGTTTCTTTTTGATAGTCACTACTCAATAATGCCGACAAATGAACCCTTTACCTTATTTAATGACGTTAATTAAAAAAAATACACAAGACTATTAAAATTTATAAATCATGAAAAAATCCCAGCGTTACCATACCTTCATAGAAATATATTTTTAATTTTTTTTTTTTTTTAACGAAATGAGCGAAATTATGATATTTAATGGAATAAGATGAGGAATGGCATCACCTGCGACTAGCGCGAGTATTTCGCCAATGTCAAGTAATTAATAGCAAGGACAAATTCAATAAATACACATTATAAATAAAAATGGATAATGACAGTGATAAAGATGGCGGATGACTCTAAAATTACTTTATTTTGTCATACAAAAACTGTCATAACACTCAAAGTAATATTTAAACAAAACTACTACAAGACTTGGTGGTTAGCGTCTGTTAAGCTTTTATATCGGAGTTGTTTGAAATGTAATAATTTAAATCGTATTCTCATACTTGGTCGTAAATAGTGATGTGCCGTCCCCGGGAATATTGGTTTCATTCCCGCGAGCGTATGTCAAATCCATACAAAAAAAATTGAAGTTTCTGTTTGTAATATCAAAATAACAGCTTTTTAGTTAATGCATATGAAAGTATATATAGGTACGCTAACTGCAACGAAAACGATTTTCTTATTAATTTCGACCTGTTTCGGCTTCACCGATTTTGCCGTGACTTTGGCAGATAGCTGATGTTGCAAGGAGTAACTTAGACAACTTTAATTTTGGAAAAATAATGCCCTGCGCACGAAATTGTGGGCTTCGCTGTACTTAAGAGCTAGGCTCTTGTGGGTGGAGTTTATTCCATTCATCTCTGCTTTTGCTTGCTTTTTTACCTCCTGATACGTTATTTTTTTTTCTTTTATTGTTTCTATAACTTCTTTCCCTCTTTTATTGTCTTCATTAGTGCATCATGTTTTATTAAATGTCCAATGATTTTTATGGAATGACAAATAATAATGCAACTATTCTTGCTATATAAGACATGAAAAGTAGGTTGCACAAATTATATCAGTTGGTACCAATTAGGAATAACTTGAAGCAATAAATACGATACGCGATAACTATGTTTCCAATGTCAACGGACTTGTTTACATGTGAGAGCTAGACACATTATTCTGTGATTACTGCGTATGCATAGTGATGGGACACGTATTTTTAGTCGATCAAATTTTATCGACTAAATTTTAGTCACTAAACTTTAGTCACTAAAGTACGGTACGAGAAACATTTATATACTGACAGCTATTATTAGCCGAGTGGTCGAACGCACGCCTTGCAAATCAAAGTGTGCAGGTTCAAACCCCGGCTCGCACCTCTGGGTTTCATGTGCGAATCTCATTTACATCCGAGATTACCACTTGCTATGAAACGGTGAAGGAAAACATCGTGAGGAAACCTGCACGTCTGAGGGAACTTGGCTAGTTCTCGATAGATGTGTGAAGTCTGCCAACCCGCACCGGGCCAGCGTGGTGGACTATGGCCTGAATCCCCCTCGCATTGAGGGGAGGCCCGTGCCCAGCAGTGGGACATTAAAAAGGGCTGTAGTTATTATTATTAGACAAAGATTAGTCAATAAATTAGTACACATGTTGAATGAACAACAATGTTGATGAATCGACTTTAATTTATGTATACTGTAATAACTCAAGTTCAAACGGACATTAAACAATTATTAAAGACACTGAAGCGATAAGACAGTATATTAAAACCAAGCAAAAGATGAAAACTTCAATAGCAAATCTTAAAATACTGAGCCGTTGCGGGACGCTGGCAGATGTGAAACATAAAACATAAACGTCGTAGCGGCGAATGGGCGAGTGAGCGGAGTCAGCCGGTGGGGGGAGTCTAAGCGGCGTAAAGAACCGAGGAGCCACGAAGCTGCTCGAAGGTTTGGGATCACGGCATCGCGGCGTCAACAGTCGCTGTCCCTCGCCAAGCGCGCCGTTAGATGTTTCACATAAAAAAAAACTAAAATTACATAGTTTGAATTTATCAATCAATCGATTAGTTAAACAAAATCGATAATTGCCATCACTAATAGTCAAGCGGGAAAGCTGATACGTATTTATTTAAATGCGTGCATCGTGTGAAGGTTATTATTTATAGCCATGGTGGTTGGAAAGTGGTGGGGAAAGTGCGGCTACCGGTCGGCCTGCGCCGGCGCAGCGATTAGCTACTATCAACTCGGCATCAAGCTCGTTGGGACAAAAGATTAATTGACTTCGTTGCGTTTCTCGTGACGACTTTTAAGAACAGCTTTACAGTATCTTTTAGCAGTATTGTTTTGATCGTAATTTATATTTTTTGACAGTTGTAGTCGTCGCGACCTAGGAGGCCCATTTTGACACCTGTCATTACATTTCTTATTTTTTTCTGAAATTAATGAAATGATTATATTTAATGGAATAAGATGAGAAATGGCTCCACCTGCGTTTAGCGGGTATTTCAGCCAGTATCGACTAATTATTAACAAGAGCAAATTCAATAAATCTATACATCTTCTATACATACAAATAAATAAAATTGGAGTGTCTGTTTGTAATATCAAAATAACACTTTTTTACCAAATGCGTATGAAAGTATATACGATACCTATAACGAAAACGCAATTTTAAATTTTTTTGTCTGTCTGTCTGTCTGTTTGTTTGAGGTAAACTTCTAAACGGCTGAACCGATTTCAATGGGACTTTCACTGACAGATAGCTGACGTTCCAAGGCGTAACTTACGCTACTTTAATTTTAGAAAAAGCATTAGGGTTCCGCGTGAAAAACATAATACCCATATTTCCGGGTAATCTCCCTTAAGTCCACGCGGGCGAAGTCGCGGGCACAGCTAGTACACATTATAAATAAAAATGGATGATGACAGTGATAAAGATGGCGGATGACCTTTAACTTTGTATTATTACGAAAAAAAAACGTGCAGCATGATCGCCAAGACTAGGCTCAAGGAATATGTCGCACTGAGTCCAGAATTGGTAACACAGCGTTTGGGATACAGAAAATGTGTGGTATTTTTATTTATATAACGTAAATTGGTTACAAACAGCACAAGAACGCCGTGTGTGGAGGATTAAAGGAGAGGCCTTTGCTCAGGAGTGGGACACAAAATAGGCTTAAAAAAAAAAAAAAAAAAAACGTAAATTAGTAATTGATGTAGATGTATGTCTTGTCTTGGCGCCCTAACGTGTTCCAATTTCAAAGCTGTGATGATTGAGATTCCGTTTAGTGATGTGAAATGGCCAGTGTGGTAAGATTGATTTGCATTTCAGATTGAGTTAATTCTCTGGATAAACTGGGGCGAATGAATTCGAAAACCGACCATAAGCATGTACATTAGCGACGTCATTTTCTCCTTATTAGCATATAGATGGCGTGCGTGTGCAATTATGTTGATATATACATACAAGCTGATCCTGCGACTTCGAAGGCGTGGTATTTAGAAACCCTAATTACCCAGAAAATTGGGTTTTATTTTTATCCCGCGGAATCATAATTATTTTTCTATAATAAAAGTACGTATAATAAAAGTTGTTTTTTATGAAATGATGAAATTTTAATGAAATAAGATGAGATGTTGCTTTAACCGCGACTAGAGCGGGTATTTCGATAATGTCAAGTCATTAGTAGCAGGGACAAATTTAATACAACACATTATAATTAAAAATGGATGATGACAGTGATAAAGAAAGCGAATGAATTACTTCTTGTAATATCAGCTATCTGTCAGTCAAAGTCCCGCCAAAATCAGTCAAAACAAAATGACAGCGATACGGACAGAAAGATAAACAAAGAAATGTGGTTTCTTACATAAAGAATTTGTCAAATTTGACATTTGTTAATTAATATAAAACCCCAGTTTCAGGTACAGATCATCGTTTTATCTCCTCACAAACGCACCGAAGTGCTGTTAAATTTAATTGTGATTTAATGCTACCTGTAATGAGGGACATGCCTGTAATATTGCGTAATTAAAGTACAGGCCTCAGCACACTAGAGCGTCAAAAGTCGCACGTTAAAATTTTTGTCAATACCAAAACGAACTATGTGTCAACTTACTTAAACAAAACCGGGCAAGTGCGAGTGGGACTCGCGCACGAAGGGTTCCGTACCATTATCTATAAAAACGGCAAAAAAATTACGTTTGTTGTATTCCCATAATTATTATTAAATATTAATTTTATTCTGATTTTTAGTATTTGTTGTTATAGCGGCAACAAAAATACATCATCTGTAAAAATTTCAAGTCTCTAACTATCACGGTTCATGAGATACGGCCTGATGACAGACAGACGGACGCACGGACGGAAGGATAGCGAAGTCTCAGTAATAGGGTTCCCGTTTTACCCTGCGGGTACGGAACCCTAAAAATAATTTCCGAGGCAAGTCACGCGACTACGTGTAAACTTCGCTCGCGCTGACAGTGACGTTTTGTTGAATTATGAGCTTTGTATATTAGTCAATACAGTACGTTTTAGTATTGGTAAACATTTGAAGCGCGATTTTTGACGTTGAAGTGTGCCCTTTAAAGTTAAAATTAAACTTTATCAGGTAATAAACTCAGTTAACATCCGCTTAATTAGGGAGATACAGTTACTTTTAAACGGGTTGGCGTAACAGTTACTGAAATATGGCGACTTAAAGATTACGCCCTGCGCCCACAGTGGCGTCAAAGGCCGCGCGTTAATGTTTTCGCTAATACCAAAATCCGATCGCGCGTTGTCATTTTGTTGAGGAATAAACTTAAACTTAAAGTCTGTGTAAAGTAGCGATGAAACGGATATCCGGTAACTATCCGGTATACGGCCTATCCGGCCTTGTTAGTGAAAACTACTATCCGGTATTCGGCCGGATAGTGAGATCCGGCCGAATACCGGGTAGTAATTCAGTATCCGGCCGG
This sequence comes from Ptilodon capucinus, assembly GCA_914767695.1. Taxonomy (NCBI): domain Eukaryota; kingdom Metazoa; phylum Arthropoda; class Insecta; order Lepidoptera; family Notodontidae; genus Ptilodon; species Ptilodon capucinus. Next base: position 10,816,076 of record OU611816.1, on the reverse strand, counting down.
ATGCCGGATAGTAATTCAGTATCTGGCCGGATGCCGAATAGTAAAATTTAAAAAAAAAATATTTTACACAAGGCAAGTGTGGTGTGTGGTGAATGAATCCAAATTTTCCGCATATGTTGGTAAGAGGCGACTGCGCTTGGCTTCTGGTATACGAACAAACTTCAGAAAATAGCCTTTCGCTGTAAACGCTACTGCCAGGTGCTGAAAGATAAATTCTAGCAAACCTTGACAACTGCGGGTATTGATGCAAATTAACTGACCAACATATGTATGGGTCGTGATTGCAACAGATTCGAGATTTCTTTCTAAATAAATAAAATCAAAATGAATGAACTAGTGTTAACAAGGTTAGCTAGCTCACTATAATTAAAGTTGTACGTAAAGGTTAGTTTTATCTGTCATGTCTAAGCTAAAGTGGGTGCACTCTCTAGCACCAATTAGACCTGTACTGGCTAGACAAGGCCCCTACTACAGATTCCAAGAGAAACCAATTCTGATTCGAGACTTTAAACTGTGCAGGGTGATTACATGATTAAATTGCAAACAGGTTTCAATCATGCTCTTTCAAAATAGCTTTCAAAATGTATAGAAATTCCGCCATGTTGTTTGGTTTCTAACAAAAATGGATAGCAATATGGGTTGCTTAAAACCTTGCTGATATTTTTTTTTTATATTTACGCGAATACTATACATTGAAATAAAACTATTTTACGGATTTTATCGCGTTTATTAACTGTTTTATTTTCCCGACGTTTCGGCTGCTTTACAGCAACCATGGTCACGGGGGGACTGAGGTGTCAGACGTCCTGATGTCATAGTTAATAACTGGGTACCCTCATATTTAGTTGTTGTTTGCGGTCCGATCCACACAGAAAGTGCTCACAGTTGCTGATGATATCTAGCAAGCGACTTTACTAGATATTTTTTTACGTAACTCAATTCTATCGCGTCATCGATAACATTTCGTTGAAAAATATGCTTAATCACTGAGTTAATACAGTTCGATTTGGTTTTTTTTTTAATGGACTACGTTGTTGGCCTTAAGGTGGCCTTTACAGCTTTAACGAAGGAGTTTGTTTTTGGTATTGGCAAAAATATTGGTCGCGCGCGTTGTAACGTATCTGTGGACTACTACTACTACTACAGCCCTTTTAAGGTCCCACTGCTGGGCACGGGCCTCCCCTCAATGCGAGGGGGATTCAGGCCATAGTCCACCAAGCTGGCCCAGTGCGGGTTGGCAAACTTCACACATCTATCGAGAACTAGACAAGTTCCCTCAGACGTGCAGGATTCCTCACGGTGTTTTCCTTCACTGTTTCATAGCAAGTGATAATTTAGGATGAAAATGAGATTCGCACATAAATCCCAGAGGTGCCGGGGTTTGAACCTGCACACTTTGATTGCAAGGCATGCGTTCGACCACTCGGCTACAAGACTTTAAATTCGTAGAGAGTCGGCTCTACCACGTACATAGAGTGTGTATACTTTGAAGTGACAACACATAGTAGGGGCTCCGTTCCAGTTTGGTTTTTATAGAGAACTGCATATTGAACTTTTTATGATTCAGCAGTTAATTCCAATGTAACTTTTTAGTGCACAATTAGTTACAAGCCGGCCTCTCGTTCTAGCTAAGACCACCCGTAATGTGTTTTATTTGCAACTAGCTGCGCCTGTGACTCTGTTCATTTAGAGCACTTTCAGACTAGTTTTGTCTTTAGGATTCCATACCCGAAGGGTAAAACGGGAACCCTATTACTGAGACTTCGCTGTCCGACCGTCCGTCCGTCCGTCTGTCACCAGACACCAGGTATCTCATGAACCGTGATAGTTAGAGACTTGAAATTTTCACAGGTGATGTATTTCTGTTGCCGCTGTAACAACAAATACTAAAAAACAGAATAAAATAAATATTTATGGGGGCTCCCATACAACAAACGTGATATTTTTGCCGTTTTTATAGATAGTGGTACGGAACCCTTCATGCGCGAGTCCGACTCGCACTTGGCCGGTTTTATTTTTTTGCACGTATTCGGTCGTTTTAGCATACTCGCGCTCTTCTGGCTACCAACACCTGCACTTGTAGCATGAGCACCAAGATTAGACGTATGTCACGAAATACCTTGATGTTGCCTCTTTCACTCGTATGCAATTAGACAGAGAGCGACCGAGCCAATCCATGACATAGGTCTTGTCTTGACATGCGTGACAGCTTACTTAGTATAAGATCTTGTTAATGGGACTAATCCCGCCACACATTCCCACCACTGTTACGCCTGTAAGCCAGGAACGGCAGCGGTGTCCATTGAAGACACTGAGGTTTGACGTTCGGCGAGTCCCGGGGAAAAAGCTAAATTGTCTTGGAACTCGCATGAATTTAATCGAAAAAGGTGTAGTATAAGATCTGTTAAAAATTATAGATTGTATGGAAAAAACCACACTTTAAGAGCACCAGCTCTATACAAGATTATAAAGGCGTCTATGCTTGAAATGGTGGTGGCGAGTGTCAGTAGCAATAAGGATTCCGGCTAGAGATGAAACGGATAGTGGTTTGGCCGGATACCGGATACCGGATATTCGGCTACCAGGTTATTCAGATATTCAGCTACCAGTCCGGAGCGCCGGATATCCAGCCACCGGATATCCGGCCCTTTATCGCGTTACATGACGCTTCTTACAGAATCTAGAATCGAGCGCCATCACGACCCATACATATGGTGGTCAGTCAATTTGCATCCGCAGTTGTCAAGGTTTTCTAGAATGTATCTTTAAGCACCTGGCAGTAGCGTTTACAGCGAAAGGCTATTTTCTGGAGTTGGTCTGGTATACGAAGCCAAGTGCAGTCGCTTCTTACCAACAGATGCGGAAAATTTGGTAATTTGTAAAAAAATTGGTATTCATTCACCACAATTTTCCACTTGTAAATTTTAGGCCGGATACCGGATAGTTACCGTATATCCGTTTCATCTCTAATTACGACGAAGAAAGTATTGAAACATCGCGGCTCACGCTTATACGTGCTTATAAGGGGGTCTACGCTTGTATGAGATGCGCGTGTGGCAAAAAACGCGTCTATACGCAGTTCAAAAAACTACCTTCTAAGATTGCATGCTGTTAAAACACTAGTTTGAGAATGCTCAAAAAAATACGGTAATTCGTACACTGCGGCGACGATGCTTGCACTATAATATTTATCACAGAAATTAAATATTTATGTATATTAATACAGAGTACGTTTTAGTATTGTCAAAAAATTAGACGCAAGAGAGTCGTCGCGTCGCTCTTGTGTGCTTTCAGTGGGGCTTGCGTTTAGTGGAGTTTAATTTGATGGCAACAGAATCCAGATCGTTTTTATAGTACGAACGGATAAAATCATGTACTATCTTAAATCTTAAACAAGAAAGTTGAACACGGTAGCCTTATTCCATGGATGCTCTCAATTAGTGCATGTCCCCGGACTCCACACATCGATCAAGATGTAATCTAAAGGAAGTCGGCATCTGTTGGACCTCACTTTATAAGGTGGTGCATAATCCAGCGGGGCTTAGAAAGGCTATCAAAAGTTTAAAGAGTACTTTTTCAGATAATTGGTACAGATCCTGTAGCCCTTTCTCTTTTGAGATTCCACAAGTACGTCCTTAAAAGGTAATTACTTAAAACTGTCTCACTACATAATGAATAATTATCTGTCTTATCCAGAAGTCCGAATTAATATTTGACGGTTTGCATGAGTAACGGATATAGGCACAAACGAATGATGTTAAAATTTAATCGAAATTCGTTCCAGAAATTTCATTTTTTTATCCCCTGCACAATTTTAAATGATAAGCTATCTAGAGTCTTATGTGCAATTTTGAAGTTCTAAATTGTGTAGTCGTCTCTCGTTGACGAAGTTTGCACTGATAATTTATAGGGTTTTGGATGTACCCTGAGGCTACAACATGATAACTGTGATACATTTTCAAAGGTCTATAACTCAGAAACTATGATAGTTAGGTACAATCTGTCTTCACTAAACATCTAGATATTAGCTAACGCATAATTATGTACCTATAATAATATTATTTCAGACTTCTGATATAAAAATCAATTGCTATTCGTAAGTCTCGATAAAACTTCAAAATTCTTATTAACTAATCTTACCTTGATTCCAAGCTGCTGTAATATTCTCATGGTAGAAGTACTCCGTTTCCTCCTCATCGGACCACAGCACTCCCTCGATGCTCGACGTGATACCCTGACCCTCGGGACCCTCAACTATCGACCTTCTAGACAGCTGATCATAACTTGGAGGCCTCGATAAGGAGTACCCGGAAATATCAGCCAATGAGGACCTAAAGTTCTTGTAACTACGGCTATCTATCGGTCTGTAACTCCGAATGGACCTGGTGTCTTCAGATTTGATGGATCTGAGGGATCTACAATCGTAATTGGGACCATCGTTGGTAAGGTCTCCTAAGGATACCTTGAAATTGTTGGTAGATATATCTCCTAAGGGCACTTCGCATGATCTGCGTTTCATGCTCGTTTTCTGTGAAGGTGCTTCGCCAGTAGCTTGCATGTGGCGACTGACACCAGCGCTATGCAAGAACTCGTTGGAGTTATACATTTTTCTAATATAAACTACTAGGAACTTGTACTGACTAAATGTGGAATTATTCGTTCGTTGGTTGAGGGGTCATCTGGAACAATAAAGAAAATTGTTTTAAGATTATTTTATACAATAGAGTTACAAAACAGTCGAAATTTTTTAATAAAAAAAATTAAGACAGCGCCATCTGTTAGTTATCTATACCACTAATAATCGTACTATCGTGGCTCCGCTAAGCTAACGTATCCCCCTAATACATTTTGAACGAAACTTCGATAGGTACGACGATTGTTAAGGTTACTAAGTAAATGTGTAGATGGCGCTTTTAACAAATATGTAGTTTTTATTTTAACAGTGGTACTAGGGGCGTTAAAACGCGGCAATTATTTTCCAAGGTCAAAATGCAGTGTATTGGCACATAAAAAAGCAAATTCTTCAACGAAATTATATTCACAGCACGAGCGAAATTAGCGCGTGGGAGTATGGCTTTTTTAAAGCCTGTTTTGTGTCCCACTCCTGAGCAAAGGCCTCTCCTTTAATCCTCCACACACTGCGGTCTCGTGCTGTTTGTGACCAAGTATTACCCGCAAAGGTGTCTAGATCGTCTTGCCATCGTCGTTTTGGTCTGCCCCGGCTGCGGTGGCCGTTGCTCGGGGTACAATTTGTTATGATGTTTGCCCACCTTTGCGGGTGCATACGTGCCACGTGACCAGCCCACTCTCACTTTAACTTTGCAGTTTTTACCCCCACGTCAGCGATACCGGTAATGGAGCGCAGGGTGGTGTTTTTAACGCGATCTGTCCGCTTGACACCTAATATGCTGCGCTCCATGGCTCTTTCGCAAATCTTGAGCTTTTGTTAAAGAAAATTAATTACAATATTTTTGTTTTCTTATATTTACGCGAATACTATACATTGAAATAAAACTATTTTAGGGATTTTATCGCGTGTATTTACTATTTTATTTTCCCGACGTTTCGGCTGCTTTACAGCAACCATGGTCACGGGGGGACTGAGGTGTTAGACGTCCTGATGTCATAGTTAATAACTGGGTACCCTCATATTTAGTTGTTCGGACCGCACAACACTGTCACACACCGTCTAACACCTCAGTCCCCCCGTGACCATGGTTGCTGTAAAGCAGCCGAAACGTCGGGAAAATAAAATAGTAAATACACGCGATAAAATCCGTACCTAAAATAGTTTTATTTCAATTACAATATTTTCCTAGAAACCAGCTAATTTTAGTAGGTACCTTATCTTAAATGGGGCTCTTACCTGGCAGCATTTATGGTACATACAAATTACAACCTATATGAATATAAAGAGACACATAGTTTCAAAGTGTGTAAATTAATTAGGTCGATCATCGCCCGCGCCTCACTTGTTGAACTTAATCACAATATAATTTGTTCCCGTACACCATTCCCGGTACCTATAAATGGCGTCATCCCAATCTTTTGTTCATAGTTCACATGTGCCGAAACCACTCACACGACCGCACTAGTGTTGCGTATTTCAAATCGATATTTTATCGATAGTGTATTTTTTTTTTATATATTTTCTTTATTGTGTAGGTAGACCTACCTCACAAAGCAAAGGTTTTTTACGTAAATATAAGAAGCGTAGATATGTAAGTATATCTAATACTGTCTGCACACAGTCGCTTCGAAACTCACGTGACCAATGTTTGTTAACACATAGAAAATGCACATTTTTTATGCAACTAAAGGTGAAGGAAAACATCGTGAGGAAACCGCACTGGGCCAGCGTGGTGGACTCTTAATTAGACAAAAAAAATTACGATATAAGGATTACAGATAATAGGGAGTAGACGTGTCTTAGCTTTTTAGCCACCACAGCCAACTAATATTTATTAGTAGGTTATCGATATTTTTTTTTAGCTTTGCCACATCTCTAGCTCTTGATTAATTATACAAGCGGGTAGGTGGTGGATAATGAAACCGGTGTCGATCGCGGCGTACAATACCCACCTTTGAACCGAACCCAAATCGATTAGGACGATTCGTAGCTGCTACACGATTACAATGTTTTTAGGGTTCCGTAATTCAAAAGGAAAAATGGAATCGTTATAGGATCACTTTGTTATCCGTCAGTTTATCTGCGTTTTTCTTAGGAACGCGTGGAGGTATCAAGATGAAATTAATAACAAAGACTAAAGTCTGCAGACCCTTGGAGCTGTAATAAATTTAAAGTTATAAGTCAACGTAACTAATGCCGCGTATTTTGACTCTCACGAAGGAATCAAAACTTAAAGGGGTTCCTACACGAAGAATCGAGAAATTTGGCAAGAAGCAATGTCTCATAGGACAAAGGAAAAATCATCACTTTTTTGCGACTACAGTGGCAATGTAACACTTGTTTCCTGAAAATGATCTTGATAAGTGGATATTAGAGCGATTTGACAATCTCTGTATACATACACACACATCGAAATCGGAATTGAAATTGAGATCGAATTTTATTGTATACATAATTGTATACAATAAAACTCACACACACTTATGTAAAAGTGTCGTACAATAAAAATCACACACACATACGTAAAAGTGTCGGCCGACACTTTTAGTCTTAATTTTTTCCGTCTAGCTCCTTTCGCAACGCGCCATAAGGAACTACATTCCAATAACCTTATAATTAATTACATTTGGATTAGTTGCCAATCTACGTCAGACTAGGCAAATACACACATAAATGAGCCACGCCTCCACGCGTCGATATTCGCTCGAGCTGTCAGTGTCATTTTGTTGTAGAATTAACTTTTTCCATGTGTCAATACAGTTCGTATTGCTATGGCAAACAGTTTGACGCGCGAACGTAGCCGTCCCAGTGCGCGGGCTTAAGATTTAATTTACTCTGACGCTGGAAACTGACGCTTTAATACTTCACAATTCCTTTGACCCGACTGCCCCAGATTTTTTATCCATAAAAATCGGCTTACCGACAACTGCAACCCTCTTGAACTGCTGCCGTTGCAATGGAAATATTTTAACGAACTCACAATTACCTCCTGTAAACCGTCCGTCATTCGACTTGCGCAAGCAATTAAACCGAAGTTGTGCATTGCAGTTAAATTGCTTTACAACCCAGACAAATTAAAAAGCAGTTGTAGACTGGTTATTAGAATGCCCGACTAGGAAACAAGGGCTTCAGGTCAAACCCTACGCTTGAATCTCAGGGATTTTTAGCTTTGCTATTTCACTAGCGTGCTGGCTCTTTCCGTGCTAAACGATATTCAACGAGGAAATGCAGCCAGCGTTCTTGCCATCGTCTCACGTGGACAAAACCTTTTTAATATATCATACATTTTAAGTTAAAAAATTGTAAATTACAATAATGATTACCACTTGCTTTACGGTAAAGGCAAATAGCATGGGAACCCTACACGTGCATAGAAAAACTTGTGAAGGTTACCAAGCCACGCTGGGTTAGCGTGGTGGACTATGACTCAAATCTCATTCCCATTGAGATAATGATTTCTGGTATAATGGCAATAGGCACATCTCCTATTGCATCGAGACCAAAAATATGTAGATAAAGTGTGGGTGCACTCGAGTGCACCTCTGCCTCATCCTTTGGAGAAAACGGGCGTGATGATTATGATGGTGATAATATAATTTTCTACGTGTGAATCTTTTCTCAATAAAAATATAACGGAATAAGTACTTTATTACAGAATTGAAAATGTCGGGTCACGCCGGAAATTGAAAGCCAATAGCCTGAAAGGCCGTATCACGGATGCCCTTCGGCTGAAAAAAACAGATGTCGGTTAGGGATCTAAAAGGAAATGAAACCCTGTGGACCGATGTTTGGTACAAACATTCGATCAAAAGGGTGGTATTCAAATAATGAGGGGCTTTATAAATATGTAATTGGATATGGATTTTAATTTGACGATACATCTTTAAAGGGTCAGGTCAATGGGTGAAGGTCTAACACGGTTAAGCCCTGGCCACACTGGGGCGTCAAGACACGCGCGTCAATATGTTAGCCAATACCAAAACGAACCGTATTGACACATAGAAAAAGATGAATCTTCATCGACAGCGCGAGCGAATTTTACAGCGTGTTCGCGTGAAAAATCTCAGAGATGCGAGCTCTTAAGCTTGAACCTACATAACTTGCTTCTAAGATTGGCGTTCTACCAGCTAGGCTACCACTTTATATAATAATAAAAACTGTCAAAATTTCGCAAAACAAAAACCCTTTCAATTTTTCACAATTTGGTTAGTAGATACACATTTTTATAATATCCGCATTCTATTGTATACTGAAGTACGTTTTTAAATATATCTTTAACATCCTCGATTCTTGATTGTGTATTCTCCGTGAAAGCCTTTTCGACAATAGCTCCGTGACTGCGAACAATAGAGGCACGACTCTATGGAAATCACTCATTAGAATTCCAACCTATTGTTGCGGCGACAGCAATTTGAATTTCGTTTAATTAATAGCGTAACAAATTGAACACGTACCTCAATTGTTCTAAGTGAAATGATGTAATGACGAATTCAGTTTGTAACAATTCAGTCTTGTTGACTATAAACAGAAGTCATCCACACTCCTCGTCATAATCAACTAATTTTCCATTCATTTCGTAACAAAAAGATGAGTATAAATAATAGGTTGGGAACTAAATGACGATTGCAAAACTTATCCTATAGTGATCTATGCACAGACTTTACGTTAAGTCACACAAATCTTTTACCGCTAAGTATCTACGTAAAATTTGTGCGTAAATGACGTCGTCGTTAGCGAATATCGAGCTTTTCACAAGCCTTTGAAAACTCTCTTCTGATAGCTCTTGGATAGCATTTTGGTATATGAAAGTTTTAAGTAATCAGAAGAAAATCAATAAGCCCCCGTAACGCCACCTGTCTTCCAAAAATGTTTTTATTATTACTTTCAGTTTTTGACAGAGAACTCAGTACAAAATCTGTCAAAAATTTTGTTACTATTACAACATTACATTAAGAGAACAGCCCCAGCAGCACTACTCGCTACGCTCAAGTGACATAACCAAATAGTATATTTCCGCTGAAGACATCAATTGTATACCACAGAATAACTCCAAATTAAATTCCAACTACCCCAAAAACATACCAAACAGTACAAAATTAAATAAATCAACCAGACAAGGTATGTTCGAAACGTGAAAATTCAAATTGGAAACTTCTATAAATTAAAAGCAAACCAAATAATGAGGTGGAAACCCCAAAAGTTGGCAACACCCTGACTTATTGTTGGACATAAATTAAGATAAGTTTTGACGATAAATCCAGTTGGGTTGATCTGTCGAGATAGGGACGCTGGATGTGATTGTAAATTTGTGTGAGACTTTTGGAAAATTAATTTAGACAGTGGGACGTGCACAAAAGATACTGGCTCATGCTAGAAAGGAATCGAGAGGAATTCCTCCATTCCTCTAACAGTAAGGAAACAGGGCCCTCTTAAGCATTCCCGGCACCGGGGTGCGAAAGTCAGCCCCACCAGCAGTAAACATATTATAAATAAGCTCCCAAAAAAGAAAATCTTAATGCATGGAACTTCGAAAATTAAGAAGACAGTAAATATATCGAGGGGTGCACTTGTATACAAATTTAAAATCAGCTCATTTTTAGGGTTCCGTACCCAAAGGGTAAAACGGGAACCCTATTACTGAGACTTCGCTGTCCATCCGTCCGTCTGTCACCAGGCTGTATCTCATGAACCGTGATAGCTAGAGAGTTGAAATTTTCACAGATGATGTATTTATGTTGCCGCTATAACAAAAAATAATAAAATACAGAAGAAAATAAATATTTAAGGGGCTCCCATACAACAAACGTGATTTTTTTGCCGGTTTTTTAAACAATGGTACGGAAACCTTTGTGCGCGAGTCCGACTCGCACTTGGCCGGTTTTTTTTTGCAACGCATGAGTATGCTCTCTTGTAATTTAAAAAAAATGTTGCTTTAGTCAAATAGCCTTTCATTTCCGATATGAAATAAGGAAATTAATTGGAGCTTCCAGTAAAACATATTACTATGTCCAACCTAGCAACAAATGTTAAAGTTGGCATGCGGCTATTGGGGCTCCTAGACCCTTTAGCTGTAAACCATAAATCTGTCTTTCCACTGCCCCATTCAAATTCCATTTGTAATAATACAAAAAATACCAGAAGTGAACTCAACCTTTAAACTGAACGAATAGTTTGTAGCTACCATAAAGTCTATTTTCGATTAAAATTCAAAGTAAAATAGGTGCAGAACAAAATTACTTTACACCTAAGTCCACTGGGGCGTTAGAGTTATCGCAATTTTTTTTCTCATAAAGATTTACTATCTGTGGTAAAAGCTATGCCACCAAGTGTCATAATTCGCTTGTGCTGTCAATGTCAATTTCTTTGAACAATAAACGTGTGGTTATGGTAATAGCAAACACGAACTTTCACGCCCCAATGTGTCCAGGGCTTCATAGTCCAACATGTTTTCACATTTTTTTTTCTTACAAATAATTTTACTAATCTGATTGGAACTCAACCTTGATTGAGAAGATCTGACAAGAAACTCAGTGAGCTTATTAATTTTCCGTTTTTCTATCATTAAAATAATTCCTGATTCAAAATATTTTTATTTTTAATATTTCTTCTCCTTCTTATTTGTTTAAAAAATATTTTGATATGATTTTAATATGATTGTCTTAAGATGAGGAATGCCTGCACCTGCGATTAGCGATATTTATCGCTATGCCGAATAATTAATACCAAAGACAAATTCATTTAATACACATTATTTATTTTTGAACGAAATGAGCGAAATGATGATATTTAATGGAATAAGATGAGGAATGGCATCACCTGCGACTAGCGCGAGTATTTCGCCAATGTCAAGTAATTAATAGCAAGGACAAATTCAATAAATACACATATTAAATAAAAATGGATAATGACAGTGATAAAGATGGCGGATGACTTTTCTTAATACACATCATGAGTGAAGATGGGTGATGACAGTTATAAAATGACGGATCCTTTTATTATCTCAAACAAACAAAAAAACTCAATTACTACATAACCAAAGACTTTAAAAAGGTTTTTAGAGCCAGTTACCGTTTTTCAAGAAAATAAAGCTGCTTTCCAATAGATTTGGAGTTTCACGAATGGGAAAAGATTTTCGTTGCATTTCTTTGACGCCGCGTGCACAGGGGTAATGGGTTCCGGTGTAATTCTCCAGCTAGAGAATACGTCTAAATAGGTGAGCAATTTAAAAGTGGTTTTAATACAATGTCTTTTCAGTCCAAAATCGACTATTTATAGTTTAATAAATTGTATTGTCATTTGATTTTGGTTGATTTTTCTATCACCTTAAACGTTATGCCTTGAACACACTGCGGGCGAACGAATTCACTTGACATTTGAAAATGTACTCTGTATCAATGTTTATAAAGAATGAATGTCAGTGGCAAAAGCCCCGTGACAAATTTCGATGATATTTTGTTAAAGAATGTGCTTCTTCCGTTTCGGTAGCGTGTAATTTGACAGACGGAAAATGAAGAAAAAAGGAACCCAGGAAGGAAAAGGATTATAAAGGTTCCTTTTTCTTATAAATGTACGGAACCCTAAAATGGAAATTATTATTAAAATATGAGTGATAAAAGGGCATCCAATGATATGAAAAAGTAACTTAATGTGTCAAAATGTTGTCCCAAAAAATATATGATATAATCGGTGAATTGATGTCATGGCTATCTCGTCTTGACATAGATTATATGACGTATGTAAACGTCAAAGTCAAACACAATATTTGACATGTAAAGCTATCAAATGTTAGAAAAATCTCCCTCTTTGATACAATATGTTGAGTAATGAGTATATATATATATATCTTCAATCATAGAATAGCTCTTGTCAGGTCAATCAGTAATTATATCTAACCGCAAACCAAGCAATAATAGCTCTTATTGTTATTGATTTAATTACGCAAACACGATGATTGCAGTTAAGGTTTATTACAGCGAGCACTTTACTAATTACACTAGTTATCTTAATTAAATGATCACGTATGTAGACATTGTTTGATCCATCTATATGTTAATTAAGAAGAGCCAACTTCTTGTAATTAGACTCAAAGTTTCATTAAAAGTTAGTGTCAATTCGGTCGAAGTAATTTGAATATGATTAGTAGACTAATTAATCTAATGGGATTAGATTTTAACTTGTTTGATTAAAGCGTCTAACTTAATGCGGCGAGTGTACTTGGTCGCCTTTTTTAAAAGTAATCCTAGATAATACTCATCGTATGATCCTAAACTCAATACCGTCTTCACCCTAAGGGCACACGGGGCCCGTGCCCAGTGCACCCAATCTCAGGGGGCCCCGAAGGACCGACAATTTCTCTCACACATTTATTCTCAAAACATTTTTGTCGGGCACATTACACTTTTTCCACAAATCAGTAATCTTCAACATGGGAGAATATTTACAACAACTTAGGAAAAAAAATAGAAGGGGGAGAATGATTGGACATTTAATAAGACATTACGCACTAATGATGAAAATAATAGAGGAAACGTTGGAAGGCAGTAGAGGAAGAGGAAGACCAAGGAGAAGTTACTTTGACCAAGTAAAAGAAAAAATAAATGCCAAAACATACCAGGAGGTAAAAAGGAAGGCGGAAAACAGGGATGAATAGAAAAAACTCAACCGACAAGAGCCTACCCCTTCGTGCGCGAGTCCGACTCGCACTTGGCCGGTTTTTTCGTTTTGTATCGACATAATATGTCGAATTACAGATGATGTCGATCTTGCAGAATTGCCGCTCTGGCCGTCGTCAATTATCATATTAATACATCAGCACGCATATATTTACTGAAGGGGTGAGCAGAGGTGCACTGCAGTGCGCCCACACTTCGCCGATGTATTTTGGTCCCAATGTAATACAGATATAAAGATGATAATTTATTTAAGAGGACCTGAAGGACGCGTAGACAAAAGTTTTATCTCGTTGAACTGTCAGTTAACCAACTTCAAAAAGGAAGAGGTTCCCTATGTTTTTTTTGTCGAGAAAAAGATGTCACACCGAACTATGTCCAGTGGTGCTAGCACTCATGTCAAGACAAGATCTTTGTCACAGATTTGCTCGTTCGTTCTCTGTCTAATTTTATCCGAGAGAAAGAGACAGCATCAAGATATTCCGTGACATACGTCTAGTGTTGGCGCACATGCTACAACTACTGTACAAAAAGGTCGAAGTGACGTCATTTTCTCGACAAATCTGACAATTGAAATAGATTAAACTTATGTCTACATTCACGCTAAGCCTGCAGGAGGTCCTGTATTTATATATCTATGTGAGGACGCTTAAATAAAGTTGAATACGATAGATTAAGACAGAAAATTTGTAAGCACAAAGTAAGGCTGATTGTTAGCAAAACAAAGAGAGCGCCTTATTCAATATTTAGCAGGGTTGCGGGTAAGTGAAACAATTAGGCTACACTTTGTAAGACCATTGTACTCCGACGCAATTTGGCTACATTTGTTTTAAGATAAATATATTAAGCCCCAGGCGTCAAGACTTGCCCTGAAATTATTTTACTAATACCAAAATGCACTGTATTGTCTTATAGATAATGCTCTTTCTTCAACGAAATGGCGATGACAGCACGAGCAAATTTTGCCACAGAAATGTAATCTTTATGTGTGTTGCCATAGAGTTATTTTGGTGTTAGCAAAAACTTTGCAACGCGCGACTCGATCCCTCTCTGTCCCCGGGGTTTAAAGCTGGACTACACATATCAACTATCAACTAACCCTTTGTTATGGGTAACTGCTAAAGCGGAATGCTCTCATTTGTACATTCGTAATAGCTTCGTTCTCGACCCGGGCGTCGAGAGGGCCACCAACACACCTACACCAGCCTTAAACAGATAGCGATCTCGCCGGCGAGGTCGAGGAACCCCCTCTTTCGCTCGTAGGTGCATCTTTGCACCTACGAGCACAGTCACTACCTCTCCCCTCACGGTAACTGCCCAAGCCGAGGTCGTGCCCTCTGTGGCGCCCTTGAGCTAGTTGCCACCCCTTTCCGCCCTTAAGGCCTTGGTTGGAGTGCACTCTGCGCTCGCCACTCCTCCGGTAAAGTTTAAAAGGCCACCTCACGGCCAACAGAGTAGTCAAAAAAAAAAAGGAGTATTTAGAGTACCTATAACGACTCCACTCTTCGTATAGCTCTGCGGCGATTTTTCCGCCATTGTTGTTATCTCATGTACGTATAGTATAATGCAACTCTATGAAAAAACAACAATGGCTGAGTCAGATAAACCGGAAACATTTACCGCAGCGCGGGCTCGGAATACCATCTCCGTTATAATATCTCCGTGTTCGTAACACAGTGCTATGAAAAATTATAAAAAAGGTTGAAAAATATATACAAAATTATCTAAATAAGAACCTCCTCCTATATCTATTTGAAGTTATTTAAACGCACTACTGCAGTATAATTTAATGAAGTGAAAATATTTTGCTAGTGCATCTAGAATATACTTCTTCATGGCTATCTATCTATCTATCAGCCAGGGACGTCCACTGCTGGACATAGGCCTCCCCCATAGATCGCCACTTCTTACTTTATACACTTCTTATATACGTTTCTTTAGAGTTAATACAGTGTACATACAGTGTGTAAGTACAATATAAAAATGCAGTGGTAGCCTCGTGGGCAAGAACGCCCGCCTTGAACGTAAGGGGTGCAAGTTCAAATCCCAGGCCCGCACCTCTGAGATAATTTTCATGTGCGAATGTCATTTTCAACAATGATAACGCCTTGCTAAACGGTGAAGGAAAACATCGTGAGGAAACCTGCACGTCTGTAGAAAGGCGTGTGAAGTTTACCAACCCGCACTGGGCCAGCGTGGTGGACTATGGCCCAAATCTCCCTCGTATTGAGGGGGAATGTGCCCGGTATAATGGCAATAGGCTCAGCCCCTATTACATTGGGACCAAAATACATCGGCGAAGTGTGGGTGCACTACAGTGCACCTCTGCCTACCCCTTCGGGGAATACAGGCGTGATGATGTATTTGATGATGATGTATATAGTTAATATAGTTCGTTTTGGCTATTAACAAAAATTTGACTTAATACGTTAGCCCGAACAATAAAATTGCTATTATAACATTACTAATATGTTTTTACCCGAGTGAAATCCACAAATTGCTAACGCGAGCCGGGGCCGCCGCTAACGCATGTAGTACATTATTAATTAGGACGTTACATTCAAAGGGAAGTGGACCGCAATTAAGTAAGGCCTTTAGTGAATTTGCTCAGCGTAGTGGCTTTATAAAGAGAACGGTTTCGGGGTTAAAGTTATTGTTACAGCACGCCGAGGGCCACTGAAAGTACATCTCGCTGCTTCATGCCTTGGACACATAAGTGCGAGTGAATTAACTTTTATGTTTGGAATACTTGGAGCATTTAGACTTAGAATACATTAAGCTGGATTTATATATAACGTGCAATGTATCCAATGTCAAAGAACCTCAATAAATAAATAAAATTAAAATATGTTTTTGAAAATACACTCTGTTTCAATATTTTTTATTTCATTAAAAACAAGTACCTAACAATGAAAATAAAAATGTAATGGTAAAAATATTTTTTAATACTAACTACTACTACTACAGCCCTTTTAACGTCCCATTGCTGGGCACGGGTCTCCCCTCAATGCGAGGGGGATTCGGGCCATAGTCCACCACGCTGGCCCAGTGCGGGTTGGCAGACTATAAAGATTAAAATATTAGTACATGGCGTCTGTCAACCCATTTTTTTTTTTCTATAAGTCAATACAGTTTGTTATAGTAAGGAACACAAATGACGAAAGTTAACGCACTACTGGGAGGCTTAAAAAGACATTAGCGTTTTACTAAGTGAGGCAGGTGAGCCTGATATAAATTGCTACAGCATTGAGGCGAGGCTAAAGGGTCCTATCGATATACAGTGCTTCGTACGAGCCTCAGCAAGGCAGGTTTTCAATGCTTAGTTGGTTAGTACATACACTACTACTATAGCCTTTTAACGTCCCACTGCTGGGCACGGGCCTCCCTTCAATGCGAGGGGGATTCAGGCCTTTGTCCATCACGCTGGCCCGGTGCGCGTTGGCAGACTTCACACAGGTCATACTGTAGATCCCTGAGGAGGACAGCGGTGAGAGGTGGTCTCTCAGGAGGAGGAGGTTTTAGTGGGTAAGAATCCCACATATCCCAGTCTTCTCCCACACAGAGGACTGGGAATCTTTGTGAAGATTTCCTCCCCGTCAAAAAAAAAAAAAAAAGGTCATACTGTAGATTAAATCAGCGTTAAATATCCTACCCACCATCATTCTTGATTAGTAACTGAGGTCCCAAATATCTTTGAGATGCAAGAATTATTCGCGTCGGCTTACTAATGTGGCTTACAGCTATATTAATTAGCACGTTACGTATTCAAAGGGACCGCAATTAGGGGCCTTCTGTGTATGTATTTACTTAGTGGTGATCGTATAATGGTTTCGGCAATTCTATATATCACGCCTGTATTCCCCGAAGGGATAGACAGCGGTGGACTGCAGTGCACCCACGTTTCGCTAATGTATTTTGGTCCTAGGAAGCGAGTCATTATACCGGGCATATTTTCCATCAATACGAGTAACATTGGGCCATAGTCGACCACGCTGGCCTAGTGCGGGTAAGTGCACTTCACATTCCCTTCTATAAACGTGCAGGTTTCCTAACGATGTTTGCCTTCACTGTCCAGCAAGTGGTAATTATTATTGAAAATTATATATGCTAGGCATGCATTGTCATCCAAAATAAGCGTGTATACCAAATTTCAGCCCTATCTGTTAAAGATAACTGATTTAAAATTCAGTTGCAAGATTCCACCCGGACATACATTGCAAGTTAATATAAAGCTTGTAATAATAAAAAGAGACGTCTTAATCTGATGCATAAAATATTTTAAATCAACCGTTAGTTGACGACTAAGGAGCCCAAGAGTCGCCTAAAGTTATGACGCCTATTAGGTGTCGCGTACGATTAGGCCACTCTATATTTTGGCATATTGCCAGGCAACGCAATAGTATTCAACTTAGAAAAATTAACGGTAAAGAACACCGGGGCGTCATCCCTCGTGCGTCAGTTTTTTTGCCATATCAAAATAAACTGTATTATCTAGTAGTAAGAGTTCATTCTTTTACTAAATGACACCGACAGCGCGTGCGAAATTTGACGCGTGGTGGCGTACTTTGTACTACAGAACTTCAATCTTTATGCATATTGACACAGAGTTAGTTTTAGTTTTGGGAAACATTTGCCTTTAAAACTGATGTTGTTCCTTAGGCGTCGCCTTACATTAGGCATTACTTAATGATGTGCCACTTGTAGTAGACAACACATACTCATCGCATGATCCAAACTAAGCAATGCTACTGTAAGTACCGTAAGACTGCGGGCGATCCCAGTTACAAAAATACAAGCTAGGCAGCTATGTAACTTTTTTGGAAACAATTTTCGTTTGAAACCACAAAACATGGCGGCTCTTCCATACAATTTCACAGCTGTTTTGACTGTAGATCATTGAAATAGGTTGTTTTGCAAACAAATTATGTCGAGCAGGGAAAGATTATTTAACGTAAGTGACATTTTTTTTAACTTTACAGGAGAGCATACTCATTTCGACGGCGAAAAATCAGCTGATGTGTATAAGTTAATATCGCCCAAAAGTGTCGCTTCAGTTAAATAGCCTATCGATGTAATCACAGCAAATACCATTTCTGAAATAATCCAACACGGGAATTAAACCCGCAACTGGCCGAAAGACCAACCCGTGAACCACTGGACTAAGCAGTTGACTTCTATTCAAGCAATACGCGTTTTGAAGACAATAGGTCACTATTAAATTATTAACTTTGCGTAAAATACAAATTTTATCAGTAATTTAACATCGTTTCTAAATTGAATCTTATTTGGTACAACTAACGTCTGAAATTTGTATAATTTATAAGCGAGTAGGTACTTACTTTTCATTTCAGCCACTAATTGATGCGGTATCCGCTCTTACGGTCCACTTGCTCTGTTAGCAGATAACTTAGTGCCTAATTCATCGTTTCCTTAATGAATATTCAACCTTAAATACTTCCTACTCCTTTATGTCTGATTCCTATAATCAAGAAACCACCAACCTTGTTTAAATTAACCTGATCACACTACACACCTCATACATACAATCACTTACTCACTCACACACTCACGCACAAACAAAATAATATTTGACTTTTATTATGTTAACATGAATTTTGATTCCTACCTATTTTTATTACTACCTACTACATAATAATAATTTAAATTTGTAATGGTAGTTTTGCTATAACTGTTTATTAATTATCTTTTCTCTTTTAGTTTTTGTTTTAAAAACGTAATAATTGCATGGGATTTTTTATTTCTTCTTCTTTTTTTAAAAGTGTTTGGCTTCCATCGTCAATTTGTCGATGATTATGCCAACAACTGAGTTTGCCAGAGACTTGGACGGTGAGGCTTATAAAAGTATAATAAAAAGAGGACTAACGATTTTGAGATATGGAACGGTTGAGCAAACAGAATTTCGGTGGGAAATATAGATAGGCATATTAGTAAAGGAGCAAATGAGACAGACAGAATACAACATTTGATTATTATTACGTCAAATGGAACGTAAAATGTACATAAATAAAAAAAAATATAAATGATAAACCTGTCAAATTCGCTGATCTAGATTTTATATTTTATTGTCCATTTAGTTTTGTTGAATGTGACAGATCTTTGCGACACAAGCCTGCGAGCCTAGTGCAAAAATCAAAGGTAACAAAACCAATATTGTAAGTTTTTTTTGGTAATAAATATTTTTTATTGTATTAAACGTCTTAATAATTCCTTTAGATCCTCTCCATCCTAAGGTTGCCTGGTAGAGATCGCTATTAGTGATAAGGCCGCCCATTGTGACACTGTATAATTTTTGTGTAATATTTTGTTATTTTTTGCGGTGGAACATAATAATAATACATCATCACGCCTGTATTCCCCGAAGGGGTAGGCAGAGGTGCACTGCAGTGCGCCCACACTTCGCCGATGTATTTTGGTCCCAATGTAATAGGGGGCGAGCCTATTGCCATTATACCGGGCACACAGGTTTCCTCACGATGTTTTCCGTCACCGTTTCTTAGCAAGTGATAATCTCAGATGAAAATGAGATTCGCACATGGAACCCAGAGGTGCGAGCCGGGGATAGAACCTGCGCACTTTGATTGCAAAGCGTGCGTTCGACCACTCGGCTACCACTGCGGTGGAACAATAAAGAGTTATCTATCTATCTATCTAAACAATATTCCGTTTAGCTAACTGTCCGTAATTTTTAAACGAGTTCTTAATTACAGCTTGCTAGTCTAGTCCCAGACTCTCATCTCAGGTATTGTCTGCTAATGTATATTGATAATTCTTTATTATTCCACCCCTTAGAGATATACAAATTATACATTTACAAAAAAATAATTGAGTGCAACAATGGGCGGCCTTATCACTAAAAGTGATCTGTACCAGGCAATCTTTGAATGGAGAGGAATAAGTACTAGTAAGGATTCTAATGGTTTGATTCTCCAAATGATTACTTACCTCAGATATTACTTAAATTAACTTCTCTTTACGTCTTAAAATTGGCATCAAATTAATATGTTCTAAGCACCATACTTAGACTATCAGAATCAGAATCAGTTTTTTTTATTCATGCAAACCAATAAAACCAATACAATCAATAAATAATAATAATAGTATCTCCACCGTATATAAATTATTATTTCTGGTTCCTGAGATATTCTTTATAGAAACAGTTTTGACTATAATCTCGTTTAAACTTTTACTGTGAGTTAGCAAAACGAAACGTTCCTTGAAAATAGGAATCGGACTCAAACTTGTTTTTTTTCGGCTCCCTATAAAAAAAAAGACTTTTTGTTTATGTTAATTAGTGATGTAACACGCATGAATAACTTATTTCCTTTTGTTTATCTATTACAGCACATTGATATCAGTGAATTAGAAATTGAATTTCATTAACATTTTCAAAGTACTATATAAGATGTATTCTATAGATGAAAAACTATACTACGATTGTCAGCGTTCAACAAGGAACATCTACATTTAACCATGAAGTTTATACTTGTAAGTGTTTTGTTTTCTTATATGCCATAGTTGAGATGAGACTGTCTATACATCTATACAAATAAATAAAATTGGAGTGTCTGTTTGTAATATCAAAATAACACTTTTTTACCAAATGCGTATGAAAGTATATACGATACCTATAACGAAAACGCATTTTTTTTTTGTCTGTCTGTCTGTCTGTCTGTTTGTTTGGGGTAAACTTCTAAACGGCTGAACCGATTTCAATTGGACTTTCACTGACAGATAGCTGACGTTCCAAGGCGTAACTTAGACTACTTTAATTTTAGAAAAAGCATTAGGGTTCCGCGGGAAACACATAATACCCATATTTCCGGGTAATCTCCCTAAAGTCCACGCGGGCGAAGTCGCGGGCACAGCTAGTTTACGCTATAAATTATAGCCTATATATTATTTTGGTGTATAAGCAATAACCGTGTAAAGTTTCATCAAAATATGTTCAGTAGTTATTGCGTGAAAGAGTAACCAACAACCATCCGTGGTCACAGACTTTCACATTTATGATATTAGTAGAATTTAAGTGTTTCATAATAATATCAAGCTTTCCATATCTCATTTAAAATTGCCTGTACATTGTTCTTTTAACTATCATTGATATAATTTGGTGTATTATTTTTAATCTAAAATCTATACTCTATACAAATAAATAAAATACAGTGTCTGTTTGTAATATCAAAATAACATATTTTTACCAATTGCATATGAAAGTATACACGATACCTATTATGAAAATGCAATTTAAAAAATTTTTGTCTGTCTGTTTTTTTTGTCTGTCTGTTGTGTGTCTGTGTGTTTGTTTGAGGTAAACTTCCAAACGGCTGAACAGATTTCGACGGGACTTTCACTGGAAGATAGCTAATATTCCAAGGCGTAACTTAGGCTACTTTATTTTTTGAAAAAGCATTAGGGTTCCGCGGAATGAACATAAAACCCATTTTTCCGGGTGATCCCCCAAATGGCTAAACCGATTTCGACAGGACTTTTACTGGTATGGTTGATGTTACAAGGAGTAACTTAGAGTACTATATTTTTTGTTTAAACATTAGGGTTCCGCGGAAAGAACGTAAAAACCATTTATTCCTAATGATCTCCCGAACGGCTGAACCTATATTAACGGGACTTTCACTGGCAGATAGCTGATGTTATAAGGAGTAACTTAGTACTCTAAGTTTTTTGTAACATTAGGGTTCCGCGGAAAGAACATAAATCCCATTTATTCTTCCAAACGGCTGTACCTATTTTGACGAGACTTTCACTGGCCGATAGCTAATGTTAAAAGGAGTTAGTTAGGGTACTTTTATTTTTTAAAAAAGCATTACGTTTCCGCGGGAATAACATAACTACCATTTATTATGAGTGATTTTCCAAATAGCTGTAGGTATCTATTTTAACGAAACTTTCACTGAAAGATAGCTGATGTTACAAGGAGTAACTGAATGTATTTTAATTTTAGAAAGAGCATTAGAGTTCCGCGGAAAAATCATAACTCCCATTTATTTCGAGTGATCTCCCAAACGGCTAAACCTATGTCGACGGGACTTTCACTGGCAGATAGCTAATGTTAAAAGATGTAATTTGGCGTACTATCATTTTAAAAAAAGCATTATTACCCCGCGGGAAGAACATAAATTCCATTTATTCCAAGTGTTCTCTAAAATGGCTGTAGGTACCTATCTTGACGAGACTTTCACTGGCAGATAGGTAATATTACAAAGAGTTACTTAGGGTACTTTCATTAAAAAAAAACATTACGACTCCGCGGGAAGAACATAAATCTCATTTATTCCAAGTGTTCTCTAAAACGGCTGTACCTATTTTGACGAGACTTTCACTGGCAGACAGCTAATATTACAAGGTATAATGTTTAAAAATTCTTGGCGTACTATTTCTTGGCGTACTATCATTTAAAACAAGTGCGAGTCAGACTCGCGCACGAAGGGTTCCGTACCATTATCTATAAAAACGAGCAAAAAAATCACGTTTTTTGTATGGGAGCCCCCTTAAATATTTATTTTATTCTGTGTTTTAGTATTTATTGTTATAGCGGCAACAAAAATACATAATTTGTGAAAATTTTAACTGTCTAACTATCACGGTTCATGAGATACAGCCTGGTGACAGACGGACGGACGGACAGACGGACGGACAGCGAAGTCTTAGTAATAGGGTTACGATTTTACCCTTTGGGTACGGAACCCTAAAAAAGCATTACGTTTAAGCGGGTTAACATAACTATCATTTATTCTGAGTGATTTTCCAAATAGCTGTAAGTATCTATTTTGATGAAACTTTCACTGGAAGATAGCTGATGTTACAAGGAGTAACTGAGTGTATTTTCATTTGAGAAAGAGTATTAGAGTTCCGCGGATGGATCATAACTCCCATTTATTCCGAGTGATCTCCCAAACGGCTAAACCTATGTCGACGGGACTTTCACTGGCAGATAGCTAATGTTACAAGGTGTAACTTGGCATACTATCAAATTTTAAAGGTACTTTCAGTTTTAAGAGCATTAGGGTTCTGCGGTAAGAACAAGTCACACTTATTCCGAGTGATCCCCCAAATAGTTGAATCAATTTTGACACAACTTTCACTGGAATATAGCTGATGTTACAAAAAGTAACTTAGGCTACTTTAATTTTGAAAAAAAACCTTTAGGGTTGTTAAATTCCACGCGTACGAAGTCGCGGGTACAGCTAGTTATAAATAAAGTCTATTTCACAACAATAAAAAAAAACAAGCTGTAAAGGCCAACTCACGGCCAACAGCGTAGTCCATTAAAAAAAAAAACCGTTTTGCTTGCACATAATGACTTTAAGAAGAACGACAATACGAAAATTTTAGTGTAGTATAAATAGGTGCAAATAGAACTGACACCATCTTAAAATGCCATCTCTTTTATTACTGACGTCATCTCACGTGAACACATTTCTTTTTTCAACAGATCCTCTTTGTCTTCGTGATGGCAGCATCCGCCAACTTCATCTATCCATTCCCGCCATTCGGGACATCTTTCAAGATTAGTAATTCTGTGTCATCTGAAGCGCCTACGAAACTATCAAGCAGCAGGTCTGTGTCATCTGATGTGCCTACAGAACTATCAAGCAGCAGGTCTGTGTCATCTGAAGCGCCTGTAGAACTATCAAGCAGCAGGTCTGTGTCATCTGAAGCGCCTGTACAACTATCGAGCAGCAGGTCTGTGTCATCTGAAGCGCCTGTAGAACTATCAAGCAGCAGGTCTGTGTCATCTGATGTGCCTACAGAACTTTCCAGTAGCACATGAATTTAAATAAATATGTTTATAATAGATATGTCATGAATTTACTTTAAGTTCATCTTATTAAAATATTTTCTTGGTTTTACATATTGTTTTCTTATGTTTACGCGAATACTATACACTGTCATTATCCATTTTATTTTTATTTATAATGTGTATTTATTGAATTTGTCCTTGCTATTAATTACTTGACATTGGCGAAATACCCGCGCTAGTCGCAGGTGAAGCCATTCCTCATCTTATTCCATTAAATTTCATCATTTCACTCGTTTCGTAAAAAAATAAATACAATGAATTCAATTTCGCTCTAAAATCGAATTAAAATAATTAAAACCCGAATTAAAACATCCCTGTAGATTTGCTCAATTCATTCAGGAACAACCCGCTGGATTTTCTAAAAAATATATTTTATATTATATATATATTTTGTCCGGGTACGTCAACAAGCAAAACTGGCATTTGGGCTTCTGAAAATCCTAGAGTGATTATTGAGAACTAGCTGTGCTAACTTCGCTCCCGAGAAATTTAGGGACATTACCAGGGAAAAATGGGTTTAATATTTTTTCCACGAAACCCCAATCTTTTTTCTAAAATAAAATTATTCCTTGGAAAATCAGCTATCTACCAGTGAAAGTGCCTTCAAAATCAGTACAGCCGTTTGAGAGACTACCAGGAGCAAACAGACAGTCAAAAATAGCTTTTTCGTTTTGGGCATTGTGGACACTTTTATATGCATTTAGTAAAAAGGTGTTATTTTAATTTTACAAACATACACTCCAATTTGATTAATATATCACCTGCAAATTATTCCTGTTTTACAGCACTTTAAAAATCTTCAAGTTTCAAGTATTTCAGGTATTCGCATCACATATTGCAAGGCGCACACCCATGCTGGAATACCTTTCAGCTGAAACACCCCAGAATCTTTGAATTCTCACTTTGCGTTTACGTGACTTCGTGGTCCCGTCTTTCAGATTAAGCTGAGCGTTAAATGCCTTTGCGGTTCAAGAGGGAGGTATTTGCATGGAAGACAGATTTGGAATGCTTGATATAATTCTTGAGACAATATTTTCTGCTGAATTTTTTTGACGACAGCTTGCGGGTTTGACTCCCCTTAGCGACATTTTTTCCGATATTGCCGGAATGGTCTGGTTATAACGAATGTTGGCGATAAAATAAAAATATCAGCCCACTGAGTTTCTTGCCGGATCTTCTCAGTTGAGGTCGCGTTTCGATCCGGTAGTAGTATATAAGAAAGAAAAAAACTTGACAATTTGTAAGTGCCCCCATAGGCCTATACAAAATAAATGATTTGACTTTAACTGGAGTCGCTCCCAGTTCATTTTACCCACAGTGTACTGTGTGAAGTAGTTGACGTTGAGTAGTATGTATAGCTTGTAAGCTTTGCTTGCTATAGGACCATACGATGAGTCTGGCTATACTAAAACAAAACATTATTGTAACATTATTTTAATGACTTCTTTAGATAGACATACAGATAAGGTAGTTTTTATGTCTTTAACAATGTATCGTGTATTAATTATAACAAGAAAATAAACCTGTTGTATTTATCTGCCATGATATAAAATGGAGTGCCACTGAAATTACAGCATTTCCTTCGGGTCTTGCTTGCAAGTTTATATTCAATTAAAAATTGTACTAAAATGAAGTTGATATTGGTAAGTCAATTTTATTTATTATGTAAGTATTGTGACTAATTATTAAGACCGAAATACCTTAAATCCATAAAAAATAAGAACTTTTGCAGTTTTAAATCTTAAATATGTCTTATAATTAATTCTAAAAACAAAAGAGAGGGAAGCAGTGGTAGCCGAGTGGTCGAACGCACGCCTTGCAAATCAAAGTGTGCAGGTTCAAACCCCGGCTCGCACCTCTGGGTTTATGTGCGAATCTCATTTTCATCCGAGATTACCACATGCTATGAAACGGTGAAGGAAAACATCGTGAGGAAACCTGCACGTCTATAGAAAGGCGTGTGAAGTTCACCAACCCGCACTGGGCCGGCGTGGTGAACTATAGCCCAAAAATCTCCCTCGTATTGAGGGAGAATGTGCCCGGTATAATGGCAATAGGCTCGCCCCCTATTACATTGGGACCAAAAATACATCGGCGAAGTGTGGGTGCACTACGGTGCACCTGTGCCTACCCTTTCGGGGAATACAGGCGTGATGATGTATTATTATTATTAAAAACACTTAGTGGTCGAATTGATGACCTCGTCCTATTCAGTAAGTAAGTATTTGAAAGAGGTATGTAATTTTAAAATTACTTACCTCTTAAATTATAATACGACATAAGTCTCTGCTTAGAGCTCTTAAATAATATCTATTATAGAATTTTCGTCGAAAATAAATACAAACCCCATATCATCACACAATTATTAAAACTTCTAGTTAAAGAAAATATTTTTAATTTTTAATTTGTCAATCTCTGTTTTTAGGGTTCCGTACCCGAAGGGTAAAACGGGACCTTATTACTAAGACTCCGCTGTCCGTCCGTCTGTCAGCTGTATCTCATGATCCGTGAACAGTTGAAATTTAACAAATGATGTATTTCTGTTGCCGGCATAACAACATACACTAAAAAACAGAATAAATGAAATATTTAAGGGGGCTCCCATACAACAAACGGGATTTTTTTGCTAGATATCGCTAACATCAACAGGTAGACGCTTAAAATATTCACAGAATAGTTATGTATTCAATTAAAAATAAATGATAAAATAAAATAAAATATATATTTAAGGGGGCTCCCATACAACTGACATGACTTTTTTGCCGTTTTTATAGATAAATAGTGCGGAACCTTTCGTGCGCGAGTCCGACTCGCACTTGGCTGTTTTTTTTTACATTTTCTACAAAAAAATATATTGATTGCTTTATTATTGATTTATGTCTCTAGTTTATATTATATCCAAGTTAAAATTTTAGGAAACCAAACTTAAACAGCATAGGTACATACTACGTAATGAGAGATACATTGAATACAATGTAAAAATAAATTATTGGGATCATCAAAACTGGTTTGTCGTGTATTTTTCTGATAATATTTTATGTCACGCAGACACACAATTTAATATCATTAAAGTACGAATAAAATCCATTGCATAGCCATGAAGTAGATATACTTTTTTTTGGAACGAAGTTCCTTACGGCAGGCTTGGAAGGAATAGGGATTTTGCTAGGCGACCGAACTGAAAAAAATGTGATAGTAAAACGGTAAGAAAAAAGTGCGTGGAATCAAATCGTTAAATGAGACGACTTTTGTTGATAATTTGAATTACGATGTTTTTTTTATTTTATTACTTTTTTTATTTTATTACTTTTATATTTTGTTGTTTTTTTTTTAGGTTTTGCTATAGTTTTTATTTTATATACTAATAATAATACACACATATTAAATACATTGAGTATACTGCCATCTGTGGGACAGTCGTTGAACTATTAAAATACATAGAACTCCGGGTCGTTATGGACCTTTTTTGTTTTTTTAAATTTCATGTTATTTTGCTTTCACAAGTCTATACACGAATATAAACCTCTCATTAACAAAATAAAGTAACTACACTATTCTTATAACTAGTGAGTAAATTTATATTTACATTTCATCTACTTATTTTGATGTTACAGTATTTCAATACGTCACTAATATATATGATTACTTTATTGGAACGAAGTTAGCTACGCGACCGAACTGAAAAAAATGTGATAGTTAAACCGTAAGAAAAAATCCGTGGAAAAAAGTGCGTGGAATAAAACCGTTAAATGAGACGTGCGCAGGCGCGACAGTCGCATACACAAGCGAGTAGTGTCTATTACCTTTCTCTTTCTTTTCATTCATTCTACATTAGCCGAAGGAACTTCGTTCCTACCTGGTGTCCCACGACACCATTCAGTTTTTATCCGGGCCTCTATCGGCCCGGCCCGCGTGCTCACCTCTGATGTGGGGGTGAGAGTTATTAGCCTTAAGTTTAATATGTGTAAAATATTTTTTCCAGGCTGGATTATTTTTATTTAAATAAAAGTAAAGTCAAAATATTTTTTTATAAAAAATTTAAAGTCAAAAGAATACACAATAAAAAAAGCAAACCCGTCTAAAAAATAACTATATAAAACGAATAAAATAGCAAAAGGCTATGGACAAGGATAATAATCAGCAGATAAAACATGATAAAAATAAAATTACAGAGTTTCCCTAATAACCATTGCGCGGGTCTGGCAACCAGAGCCATTGATGCGCAGTGTAGTGTAGGCGGCTGTTGGTGGCTTATTTGACAATAAGTTGGCAGCTGGCCTCTTTCTGCTTAGGTCATATTTCTATCAATGACTCTGGTCGCCACCTCCACGCAATAGCCTAGTAGGGTATCACGTCTATCCTTGTCAAAGTAGATATACTGTATGTTTATCCGTACGAGATAGATAGAGGTGCATCACAGTGCACCCATGCTTTGCTGATGTTTTTTTTTTTCATATTGCATTAGAGGCCGAGCATATTTTCCTAATTCCAGGCTTATTGCTGTGAGTCTACTCTTAGCAATTGGTTAAGTTAGAGAGGTGAATGGGATTACTACTAATAATTTGATAACATTACAAAGCTAGTTATTTTAAAGAATGCATTCTTATTTTCATAGATATATAAAAAGGAGGACTACACGCCACTCTTTTTGAAAATGAAGCAATGTATATGTGTGCGTGAATAGGTGCCGCATAACGGCGACGATCGACTTATTTTAATGGAAATGTATATGAATTACACGTATACTTAATGACTATGGGTGCATCACGTATTTTTTTGCGAGATTCCATCTGTTCTTTTAATTTTTTCATGGCATTCCTTGTTTTACAGGTTGCTATATATTTGATTGGAGTTGTAGTATATATAGATGCTGCGTCTTTCTTACGCTTGAAGAGAAGCAAATATCAATCAAATAAAGTGACTAATGAGACAGAA
The DNA here is from genome assembly GCA_914767695.1 of Ptilodon capucinus. Classification (NCBI taxonomy): domain Eukaryota; kingdom Metazoa; phylum Arthropoda; class Insecta; order Lepidoptera; family Notodontidae; genus Ptilodon; species Ptilodon capucinus. The sequence continues at coordinate 10,787,002 of OU611816.1, read as the reverse complement.
TATAAAAATTATAAAGATGATGAAACAGAACATTACTACTACGGCGATGACGGAAAAAAGATAAGCAGCAAAGTTACGCATAGTAATGAAAATGATTCTAATGAAGACGATGAAGATTGGGCAGAGAATGAAGAAAGTAATACAAGTGATGAAGATAAGTCTGATTATGATGAAGAAAGTAACAGTAGTGATGAAAGTGATAGCGATGAAAGCGACGATGATGATAATACAGACGAAGATAGTGATAAAAATGATGATAGCAAAGCTAATGATGACGAAAACGAAGATGTTGTTGTTGTAACAAATTTGCCAGAGGGTAAGGTAGATGATGTTGTTATTGTAACAAATGCGCCAGAGAGTAAGGTAGGTGATGTTGCAGTTGTCACAAATGAGCCAGAGAGTAATTTAGATGATGTTGTTGTTGTAACAAAGGAGCCAGAGAGTAGGGTACATGATGTTGTTATAGTAATTAATGAGCCAGATAATGAGGTAGATGATGTTGTTGATGTAACAAATGAGCCAGAGAATAATGAAGATGATATTGTTGATGTAACAAATGAGCCAGAGAGTAATGAAGATGATGTTGTTGTTGTTGTAACAAATGAGCCAGATAGTAAGGTAGATGGTGTTGTTTTTGTAACAAATGAGCCAGAGAGTAAAGTAGATGATATTGTAATAGTAACTAATGAGCCAGAGAATAAGGTAGATGGTGTTGTTGTTGTAGCAAATGAGCCAGAGAGTAAGGTAGATGATATTGTTATAGTAACTAATGAGCTAGAGAATAAGGTAGATGATGTTGTTGATGTAATAAAAGACCCAGAAGATAAGGTAGATGACACAACACAGTATGATAAAGTTGACAAAGTAAGTGAAGCTGCCTACGTTGAGTAATGATAATATTTATAAGAAGCAAACAAAATAAACGATTAAATGTATTTTATGCTAATACCTGTTTATCTTATAGTCATTAATTTCCATTTTCAAAAAACGACCACTTGATCGTAGTCTGAATATAGGCCTCTCGCCTAACTACACTGAGTGCTCGCGGGTTCGATAACAGCCAGCGGCAAATTGCACTTTCGGTATTTGTCGAAGGAGGCAATTGTCACATAATCATAACAAAACGACAAAACTTTCTTTATTATATCGAATTAGCGATCGCCCCCAGTGGTGTTAGTACGCGTGTGAGACAAGACCTCTGTCATGCATTGGCTTGGTCGCTCTCTCTCTTATTTCATACGAGATAAAGAGATATAATCAACATATTCTGTGACATAAGTCTAGTCTTGGCGCTCATGCTAAAACTAAAGTCCATTGTATGGTACCCATAGTACCAGCTCTGCTTAGTTTAGGATCATAAGGTACTCAACCTATGTGTTGTCTGGCGATATATATAATTTTCAGTTAGAGGGTATTAAAGATTAGACATAAATTAAGACAGCTCACAGTGCTTTGTACATACATACATATACTCACGCCTGTACCCCTGGGGGTAGGCAGAGCCTAACGTTTGCCACATGCTGCGGTCCTGACATACCTCTTTCGCTTCATCCACAGTCATACATCTTTTTACGCACTTCCGTCGGTTGAGGGTGCTACGGACTTGACCTTTCTGGAAGAGACCGTTAATCTGGTCGTGAAAGGTCTTTGGGCGCCCTCTTACGACACTTTCACTCACGTTCGTCTGGTATATTTCTTTCGTCAGTCTACTATCACTCACTATCACTCATCCTCTCTACATGACCAAACCACCTCAACATACTTTTCTCAATCTTAGTCACCACATCATCCTTCAACTTACACTCATCTCGTATCTTGCTATTCCTCAACCGGTCAGTAATGGTGACACCACACATACTCCGTAAGGAACGCATTTCCACCGAATTCACCCTACTCTCATGCCTCTTCTCTCTTACAGTGTTTAGTGTGATTGAATAAACTTTAAACAGAGGCAACATTGCAATAATCAATTCCTCCCCCATAAATTTAATAAAATCCATTATCGGGGGCGAATTGCGAAAATGAAGCCCATAAGAAAATCGAGACCAATAATTTATTCATGGCGTGTAATTGAGTTCACCAATTTCGATACATTTACGAGATTTTCGAACGGAAATTAAACGTATATTGGAAGGTTTCGGAATTATGTTGTTTAATCGGATTTGGAGAGATAATTGAAAAATTTAATATTAATTTTTATTATTGGTCTTGTTATTGGTATCATAACTGAGTGAACTATCGATACAAATAAAACATTAATGGTAATAAAACTTTTTAAAAACAAGCTTTTATTTAACTGCCCTTAGTTGTCTTGTTCTCCTCGGCAAGCCCTTTCATTTGATACCCATACTGTGGTAGTGCAGAATAAATAACTATTCCGCCATCTTGGATTATCCGCCATATTGGAATTAGAATGACGTCACATAGCTAAGCATGCATTGTCATCCAAAGTAAGCGTGTATACAGTATCCAGCTCAATTGGTTAAAGATAACTGATTTAAAACTAAGTTGCAAGATTCGGACATACATTGCAAGTTAATATAAAGCTTGTAATGATAAAAAAATTGAAGTGCCTATTCATAATGTCAAAATAACAGCTTTTTACAAAAAGCATAGTAATCTAATATGTACGCTTATGACGTAATTTTAAATGTTTTCTTGTCTGTCCCGGGCACACTTGGGCGTGAAGACGCGTACGTCTACAAATTCCCAATACCTAAACTGAACTGTATTGACTCATTGACAAAGCTCATTCTTCAACGAAATGTTATTGACAGAGCGAGCAACTTTCAAGCGTGGACGCGTCGCTTCTACCACAGCAATTCACTTTATATATATACTTTATATATATTGATTCTGAAGTAGCAGTGGTAGCCGAGTGGTCGAACGCACGCCTTGCAATCGAAGTGTGCAGGTTCAAACCCCGGCTCGCACCTCTGGGATTTACGTGCGAATCTCATTTTCATCCGAGATTATCACTTGCTATGAAACGGTGAAGGAAAATGTAGTGAGGAAACCTGCACGTCTGAGGGAACTTGACTAGTTTTCGATAGATGTGTGAAGTCTGCCAACCCGCACTGGGCCAGCGTGGTGGACTATGGCCCGAATCTCGGTCGCATTGAGGGGAGGCCCGTGCCCAGCAGTGGGACGTTAAAAGGGCTGTAGTAGTACTACTAGTAGATACTGAATTAATTTTGGTATTGACAAAAAAAAATGCGCGAAATTTGACACCTCTGTGTCAACGCCCCAATGTAAATGATGAAATTTTAATGGAATAAGATGAGGAATGCTGAATGGCTGCACCTGCGTTTAACGGTACTTATGCCAATATCGAGTAATTAATAGCAAGAACAAATTTAATAAATACACAATAAAAATAAAAATGGGTGATAACAGTGATAAAGATGGCGGATGAATCCCAACTGTCAAGTTTATAATATTTATTGTATTGTCATTGGACACGGAAAATGATGAATTGTTTATGCCACTCGCCCAAGGAAATTGTCTGTTCAGGGTAAACGAGCCTGTTAACTAAACGAGGTACACAATAGGGATGGGCGGTTGAAGTATCGACTTAAAAAAACTGAAATAAATCGTGCAGGGACACATAAGTGACATTAAACTTTATTTCTGAAATAGTATTTATATAATAAAAAGAAGACAAAAGTTATTGGAAAAAATAATACAAAGATAGAAAATAAAAATAAACATGTCTCCCTTCACCGTTCAGCAAGTGATACTCATTATTTAAAATTACAATCGCTCATAAAATCCAAAAACTAGTAGGTGCAGGCCACGGATTTAAACTTGCACCTCTTGCGTTCAAGTCGGGCGTTCTACCAACAAGGCTATCACTGCTTTTTTTTTAAATATTTATCTGTTAACTACGCGCATCACTAGCTCTTAGCCTAAGACATGCCGGGATTTAGATACTCAGTCAGCTATTTCCGGAATTATTTCAACCCGTGAATTTGAGTAAATTATTATGAAGCGGGTTTCCGACTACGCTATACTATTGTGCTATATAGTATAGCAAAGAAGGATGCTATATAGTATAGCATAACATGGCGTTCATATTATGCGATATTATCCCAAGCATTTATAGTATACAGCAAGCTCAGTTGACGGGACGGCCGGGGGTGAGAGAGAAGGAAAATGGCGGCGCGCGATATAGCATACCATGAACTCAGTGCATCGCACCAATTTATAGCGTATAGTAAGCCAATAATATATAGTGCAGTACAGTGTGAACGTGTCCATAACAATGTATGGTGCGCGATATTGTTGTGCTATGAGCTATATACTATATGCTATTATATTATAGCGTAGTCTGAAACCCGCTTTACCCTGGCTACTTGGCTAGACACACAGGCGCGTTACAAAACGCTCTAATTCTTTGCCAATACTAAAACAAACTGTATCTTCTCGTAGTAGAAACGCAAGCATATTTTTATACGTCATCGATGACGCGAGTGAACTTAAGCTCGTGTCCTTGCACAGAAATTTAATCTTTATGTATATTGACAGCAGTGGTAGCCGAGTGGTCGAACGCACGCCTGGCAATCAACGTGTGCAGGTTCAAACCCCGGCTCACACCTCTGGGATTTATGTGCGAATCTCATTTTCATCCGAGATTACCACTCGCTAAGAAACGGTGAAGGAAAACATCGTGAGGAAACCTGCACGTCTGAGGGAACTTGACTAGTTCTCGATAGATGTGTGAAATCTGCCAACCCGCACTGGGTCAGCGTAGTGGACTATGCCCTGAATCCCCCTCGCATTGAGGGGAGGCCCGTGCCCAGCAGTGGGACGTTAAAAGGGCTGTAGTAGTATATTGACACAGAACACAATTAAAAAAAAAAGTCATGCCACTCGCTTTATGTGGCTGTTAAGAGGATTTCAGAATCAGAATCAGATTTTTTTTATTCATGTAAACCAATACAGGCACTTATTAATCGTCAATAAATAATAATAATAGTATCTCTACCACCCATTCGAAATGCATTTCCTATGAAGAAGAATGGGCAAGAAACTCCATGTTTGTTTTGTTCCAATGGAATGAGATGCCTGGAGTATGGAGGTCAAATGTTATGATACCGCGCAGTTATGGGGAAATTGTAAAGTTCTGAATATGAATCGTTCAGACGCTGTAGTAGAGTAGGTATCGATTATACTCTAGTGATTGTTATCAAACCATAAACATTCGATAAAGTTGGTAATTGTTAAATTGATTAAACTTGACAAAATATATCAATTTAGGTGAAATTAATAATCAATTTTGTAAAAATATTTTGTATAATTTTATTTTAGTATGTAGAGCTAATATTTTTTTCACGCTACAGGTGTGGTTAAAAATTTAAAAAATAAGAAAATGTAAAAAAAATATGAAACAAAATTGTAGGTTTGAAGTTAGCGGATTCATATATATTTAAGAAAAGTCATATTCATTTTCATTTATTTTGGTAAATATTAATTTACATGTCAATTATATGGAATCAGAATACAAGTTCATTAATGATGTCAAACTAGAATAATAGACTAAGTATTAAGTCCAAGTCAAATAGTGTCATAACATCCAATTAAATTATGTCAAATTAAAATATGTAATACTTTATTAACAGTTCCCGCAAGTTTTGTGAAAGTTATAATCAATTCATAGAGGCATTCCCGAACATTTTTGTATCGAATAAATCCAGTAATAATGGTTTCTGGATAAATTGAAATTCGTATTAACTCGGAGGAAAATTTTCTGATTTATTGAACCCAAAAATATCGAGTTAAAAACCTCTTTACCCCGTTTATCAATCTTCAGAGTGAGAACTCAATTGGGTGGATGTTTATTTTGGAAAATTGGAAAAGCGGCTTAGTATATGCTTGTAATAGGAAATTATTTGTGCTGATAAAGTCGTGGCTTCTGGCGGAACCAGTATCACTTGCTTTCAGATCTCATTTATTTCTCATCCTGTTCTATAATACAATTTTTAACCTATGGCCCTTTCATCACTTTATATGGCAGTATTATTATTATTTTACATTGTATTTTTGACCTTTTAATACTTCGTAATATTTATCGTAAAAATCTAAATTCTCGAAAGATAATGTATCAGGTTTGCTCACGATAATTTTCGTGGGCGTTTTTAACAAGGGATAATATCAAATAAAAATAAAAGTCTAACAAATAAAGCCCTGAGGTGTGAACCTGCACACTTTGATTGCAAAGCGTGTGTTCGACTCGGCCACAACAGCTTTAACACAACGACTTCACATCACTTTCTCATTTAAAAAAACTATGGGTAAAATACTAAAAGGTAGAAGCAAGGTAGGTGCTGTTTGATATCGTCGTTTTATTGAGTAAATCAAGTCATTTTATATGATACATATTTCTATTTATTTAGTAATATTAAAATCCTCTGTCAATTCCATACTGAATAACATTAGGTATAATTAAATTCTAATGAGACGTGGGTTGACACACAAGTATTTATGTCTGCAGTTGACAACGCATGATTACTGCAGTGGCAGCAGTAACTTAGAAAACGGAATGAAGGGAAACAGTAAATAGGAAGAAACTAGAAAGGAAATAAAGTTTAATATTTGTGACCAATATTTACTACTCTCCTATCTACTCTTCCATCTAGCGTTGAAGCCATCACACCAAAGCATTTATTTCTATAGCTACTTGTGATTGTGAATAATCCTTATACTGTAAATGGGAGTAGGCGCACCTTATACTAGCTTCCTAAGCGTATTGCCAAAATCTGTATCTAATATTAGTCTGCGTGAGTATAATTCTTCTCTGGTATTGAGACAAAAGCTCTCTGGTATTGCTTCCTGCTCTCATGGCGTTGCTGCTCGTGAGAATGTATTACTCATAATCCTTACTATTTATCATTTTGAGAAGAGTAACCATTGAGTTTCTTACCGTTTCTTCTCAGTGGAAGCAGCATTCCGAACCGGTGGTAGAATCTGACTATTTGTAAGTGCTTTTTGGCCTACATGAATAAAAAAAAATATATTTTGATTTTTGATGCATGAATAATAAAATAAAAAATATTTTCAAACAAGACGTGAGTAGGGGCTATGAAATTGATTCGGTATAGTAATGCCCCAGACAGTCTCTCCATCACGAGCGTCGTCTCCCTCGCATAATTTCCTCGGCTGTTCCGCGAATAAATAACATTAAAATCAACTTTCCCCACTGAAATAAGGTTTGGAGTCGTCTATAAAATTAACGGTATTCAAACAGTTATAAATCGTTTACTATCATTTTTTTACCCGCGCTATTAGGAGTAAATATCTTACGCACTAATTTATGCAGCATTACAGCTGCTTAATGTAAATTATCTTAAATTCCTGAAAATCGACGAAGGCATGGATTAGCTTTGAGCGTCGGTTCAGTGCTCTGGGTGGTTGCAGGTACGACTCCGATTTGACCAGGGCGAATTTGCAAGAAATTCGCAAGAACGCCCGCCTTGAACGTAAGGGGTGCAAGTTCAAATCCTAGGCCCGCACCTCTGAGATAATTTTCATGTGCGAATGTCATTTTCAACAATGATTACCACTTGCCAGCTTTTACTCACCAGCCCGCACTGGGCCAGCGTGGTGGACTATGGCCCAAATCTCCCTCGTATTGAGGGGTAACAGGCCCGGTATAATGGCAATAGGCTCGCCACCTATTACATTGGGACCAAAAATACATCGGCGAAGTGTGGGCGCACTACAGTGCACCTCTGCCTACCCCTTCGGGGAATACAGGCGTGATAATGTATTTATTTATTTATTTATTCTAATTTCTAAAATCTAAACTAGGGCGTGGTCGGAAATGGTATTTCCAGGTTCAGTGAACGATTCTTTTTTGGAAGGTAGTTGGTCGAATTTTCACAGTCCGCACAACGATAATGGGAACACGTTTATTGTAGCTCTGAAACTACTCGCAAAGAATTACAGGACTTCGTACGTGCCTGGTCGCAATATTGCTGAGTTGAATGTCGTATCGGCTACAACAATTGCTCCACCAAGTTGTTGTCATAAAACCAAGGGGGCAATTGTCGCACAATCGATAATCTCTAATTCGACATATGTTGCAACATTATTTCAACTGCAATGGTGGATGTCAGATGAACGTCTGATTTTTTTACCGCAGGACGGAGTCCATAGGGCTCTCCGTTTTACTCTGGGTTGTGATGAAAAGGGGTTTTCTCTCTCATAATCTTAATATATATAATTCTACTGTACGTGTGTATGTCAATGAAATCCTCCTAAACGGCTGGACCGATTTGAATGAATTTTTGTGTATGCATTTGAGTCGTGCCCTGGATGGTTTAGATTCACAATTGGGCCCGGTAGGTGACGCTGCTTTCGTATGTAATTCTAAGGCGGTACGATATTCGCCGGGTCAGCTAGTATATTACTAAAGTATCAAAAGGCTGTATTCAAAAGCACCTAAATCATTGTCACGAAGGGATAATATCAAAAATTTACGATACACTCCATTATTCATTGTAGACGTGACAAAAAGAGAAAAAAATCTCATAACAATAGAATCCCCATCTGTCAAACTGGTTTGTTACAAAAGGATTATTGGCGAACGACGACGACTGGGAAAAGTTCCTTTGCTGGATCACATGTTGCAATAGCAATAGCAATCCAAAATGTCACGTACGGTCGGTCAAGTTTCCTTCAATTTAAGGTCGAATATCGTTTACATATTATAAAATAATAAGGTCTATTTTCATTTGCAAGACCAATGTAACTTTACTGTAATATTTGGTAGTTGTCTTGATAGGTGACTGTACTTGTATCTTATTCATCATCACCCTTGATAAATAAATGTGTGATCATTGCTATTAAATAATTTGCATTTCATACCATTTCTCAGCTTACATTTCGAGAATGCTTATGTTTATTTTTCAAGTAAAATAGATCTTATTATTACCTCTCCAAGGACCTTATTGCAGCATTGAGCAGTCATGTAACAAGAGAGTATCGATAGATAGTGTATTTTACCACGTTTTGGGCTCGATACGTCGTAATGAGAGATCTATACAAATCGCCATATTGTAACAGGCATATTACTATGGTATTATTTGTTGTGAAATATTTGTGCTATGCTATGTATCCGGAACGAAGTAATTCGCCAGAGAACTAAAGTTATCGACATAGTTCAACGGATTAGCAAACTGAAGTGGCAGTAGGTCGGTCATATCTGCCGCAGGACTGACAACCGTTGCGGTAGACTCATCCTAGAGTGGAGACTGCGAATCGGCAAACGTAGTGTAGGACGTCCTGTGACTAGGTGGAGCGACGACATACGCAAAGCGGTGGGCAGTGACTGGAAAAGAAGAGCCGAAGATCAGGCTAAGTGGCGCATCTTGGGTGAGGCCTACGTCCAGCAGTGGACTGACACCGGCTGATGATGATGATGATTTGTATGCTATTTTAATAGCAACAGAATGTCTATGATAGCAATCAATATCCATATTTACACGTAATACATCACGATTTACAGTTGGCACTCGGCTTACTGCAAAACTGTCAACACGAAATCCTTAGCGGGGAATTTCTCCCAACTTCCCGATTCTCTTTGGAAATATATTTTTTTTATACATATCTTTCCGTCGCCACAACGATATTCCGAACGGCGCGCCACAACTTTGGCGCGAACTTCGGACGTATCCGAGATAATCCGCCAACGGCAACGTGTAAACAGTTTTGTGTTTTTTTCTTGTTTTTTGTATTCGGTATTTAAAATATTGTGACATGCCAGAATTATTTTAAATTTTCAAATTTAGAGTGCTGTTTTGGCTTCATAGTCCCAATAACTTCTGGGATGTAACTAATAAGATTAGTGTAAAGCTCAGGTTGACATAGATAAAGATAATAAATAAAGTTGTCGAGACAGTCACGGAATTCATTTGTTTTTAATACCTTTACTAATGCATTGCAACTTTTTAACCGACTTCAAAAAGGAGGAGGTTCTCAATACGACCCGTATGTTTTTTTTTAAATAAGTTTTGTGTTCGTGAGACAGGTGAGATGCGCTCTAAATTTTTTTGCCAATCCACACCGTATAAAACCCCAGGCAAATTGCATTGTCAAGACGCGAGCGACAAAATGATTACCAATATCAAAACGAAATGTATTGGCTCCTAGAAAAAGCAAAGAGAATTAGAGGCGCCTATGTGACTCCTTATGACATTTACCACAACAACAACTGCCAGTGTAAGCCCCGTCAAATTTGTCCAGTCATTTGGGAGTTTAACCTGAACAAACAGACAGACATAAAAAAAATGCGTTTTCGTTATAATTCGTTATATGCGTTTCGTAAAAAGCTGTAATTTTGTTATTACAGACACTTTTATTTATCTGTGAAGGTGTAACTATTTTTGTTATTAAAAGGGCATTTGATAGAAAAAATACACATAAATTGTCATCAAACGACACGTCTATCAACGCGTTTCAACTATATTTAGAATTATAACCACGTTCCGAGCGCGGGTGGACCCCCAACGAACGGATGCGCACGCGTCATTTCCGCTCCAAAAATAACCCGACGCAGATGAACACCGGTAATGAACTCTCTCGTTTTATTGCCGTTGCTAAGGGCTGGTAATGACAGGCGGAGTAATGGATGGACTTTTTATTATGTTTACAGTGAGGCAGTGAGTAAGTGCCTTTACATTTTAAGTGATTGAGTAACCGAACCCTTGAAGATAGGTGGTGCATAATAAAAAATCCAAAAAATTGTAATTCTATTAATATTTTTAAATGTGATTCATCCGCCATCTTTTTCATTTCCATAACTTGAAACTGTCTTCCGAAATTTGCCTTGGGCGGCAATTTTCGGTGGATCAACATTATGTCTAATGCGACATATGTCGGAACCAAGCGAAAAAAAATTACCAACTTAATGGAATTAGCGATGATGTCGATCTCATGCAAGAATTGGACCCCTGGTCTGGGTGTAACTGGGATCGTCTTCAGTCCATTTAACGGTACCCATAGTACAAGCTTTGCTTAATTTGGGATCATACGGTAAGTATGTGTTGTTTGGCGAGATTTATATCCTCGACTATTCAAATAGGTATTCAGTAATGATCCAGTTAGCGCGTTTGAAGGCGGGCGGCGGCGGCGGCGGCGGTGGGCGGGCGCCGCGCACCGGAAGTCAGCCGCGCGCCAGTTTCCGCCGCTGCTTCCCGTCACCTCACTCCTACTGGATCCTGATTTGTTTACACTGAACTGGAAACTTGGAAAATTTTCAGATTTTCAGACATACAAAATAATTATATTTTAAATGTTATATATGCTATATTAATGAATAGTTACCGCGGCTTTTTAATCGCTTTTCTTATAAAAAGTGCCACTGAAAATAGTTTGTAGGTGGAGATCTTTTTTCAATAAGTTGGAGTCACAATTTGCAATCTGAGTCATAATGCCTAAAAAATCTCCTTCAACCCTTAATTATGTACAGTGTCTGAAATTATTTCGTAATGCTCGAATTTATACCCGTCAATTTTAAAAACTAAATCAACCAAATAAAAACATAAAATTAATATTCTTTGAGAATTCTAATCGTGATCATTAGGTCGCTTGTCCCTTTTGTTATGTTTATCTTTAGATCAAAGAGAGTTTAAAAGTAACAGCTGACTTTAGAACTATGTTGCGACAAGTTTTATGAATAACTTAACGACTAAAAATGTTATTGAAATCATTGAGATTTTATTTTTGACTACACTTAATTTCTATCATCATCATCACGCCTGTATTCTCCGAAGGGGTAGGCAGAGATGCACTGTAGTGCGCCCACACTTCGCCGATGTATTTTGGTCCCAATGCAATAGGGGGCGAGTCTATTGCAATTATACCGGGCACATTCCCCCCTCAATACGAGGGAGATGTGGGCCATAGTCCACCACGCTGGCCCAGTGCAGGTTGGTGAACTTCACACGCCCTTCTATAGACGTGCAGGTTTCCTCACGATGTTTTCCTTCACCGTTCAGCAGGTGGTAATCATTGTTGAACATGTCATTCGCACATGAAAAATATCTCAGAGGTGCGGGTCTGGGGTTTGAACTTGCATTACGTTCAAGGCGGGCGTTCTTGCCCACGAGGCTACCAATGCTTCAAGTTTTATGAATAACTTAACGGCTAAAAATCTGATTAAAATCATTGAGAATTTAGTTTTGACTACACTTTATTTCTAGGAGACTTATATTTGAAGGATTGGTATACTCAGTATAAATCAAAATATATAGATTGAAAAAAACCGCATACGAAGATATCAAAAGAATAGTTAGCATAATTGGAATAAGCAGTGGTACCCTCGTCGGTAGAACACCCGCCTTCAACGTAAGGGGTGCAAGTTAAAATCCCAGGCTAGGTGCAAGCCTGAAATTATTTTTATGTGCGAATGTAATTTTTAATTATAATTACCATTTGATGAACGGTGAAGGCAAATATTGTGGGGAAACCTGTACGTCTGTTTAAACGCGTGTGAAGGCGAGTTGGCGAACTCACCAACTCGCACTGGGCCACCGTGATCGACTATGGCCCAAATCTCCCTCGCGTTGAGAGCGAATGTGCCCGGTATAATGACAATAGGCTCGCCTCCTATTGAATTGGGAAGAACTGGACTAATTGTGGGTGCACTGTAGTGAATCTCTATTTACCGCCTCATGGAATTCGTAGAATTTCATTAGCTTTAACATACAATCAAAATAAAAATTAATATTATTTATTCCTGCAGGCCAAAAAGCACTTACAAATAGTCAGATTCTACCACCGGTTCGGAATACTGCTTCCACTGAGAAGACCCGGTAAGAAACTCAATGGTCTCTCTTTAGAATGATAAATAGGAAAACGTACCTACATGGGAAAGATGTAGTCGTTCGTAGCTAAATTAGTATATTATTTTAATTTATGTTATCGTAATATTATGTTATTTGTAAAGTATACCTCGTCCTTACTGGTACTTTAATTCCTCTACATCCAAAGGTTGCCTGGTACAGATGACTTTTAGTGATAAGGCCGCCCATTGTTGCACTTAATTATTATTTTCTATTATGTAAAGTTAGTATTTCTCTAAGAGGTGGAACAATAAAGAGTTTTCTATCTATATATTATTAAATTAATAAAACAAACGAACCAAGTATTAACATTGCTTATGTTAATGTAGCAGAATACGTCGTTAATTTAAATTTGAACATCTCAAGTTTGCATGACAAAGAATTGATATTACAGTGGAGGCTCGATTTCATTTTCTGTGCGCGAGGATCTATTACGCCAACCGTTAGAAACAGTATTAAATGTAATCACATTTTTTTATTGCTTTAAAGTATACAGTGAAAGAAATATATAAGAAAAAACCGGCCAAGTACGAGTCGGACTCGCGCACGAAGTGTTCCGTACCATTATCTATAAAAACGAGCAAAAAAATCACGTTTGTTGTATGAGAGCGCCCTTAAATATTTATTTTATTCTGTTTTTTAGTATTTGTTGTTATAGCGGCAACAGAAATACATCATCTGTGAAAATTTCAACTCTCTAACTATCACGGTTCACGAGATACAGCCTGGTGACGGACGGACGGACGGACGGACGGACAGCGAAGTCTCAGTAATACGGTTCCCGTTTTACCCTTTGGGTACGGAACCCTAAAAACATGTCTATTGTATGGGTGCCCCCCATAAATATTTGTTTTATTTCTAAAGTGAATATACAACTAAATATTCTGTGAATATTTCAAGCGTCTACCTTTTGCCGCTTAAGACAAATGTGTCGCTTAAGTCAAATGGCCTGTCACCACTCGATATGATAATGAAAATAGTACAAATACATTTTAATTTGGAATCAGCAATTTAGTTTGCGTCGAATGAGTGCGATGAGTGATGATGAGTGTGATGCGTGTAAGTAAAATAACTTTCTACACCTCGATATTTTAAACCGTATATAATACACAACACCGCACCAATACTACCTATTCGATTATAGTTTGAAACTAATCATCTAAAGTGAAGAGAAGACGTAGTATACTCGTGGGAAGCGGCTCTATCGACGAGTCTTGTTTGTTGTTACTGTAGAGAACGTTTGCTTACCTCCCCCGATGGCGAGTGGGATCTGAAAGAAGAAAAAAATTATTGATTATAAAAAAGTTGATTAATGTCGTCCGTCTCGAACTCGAAAAGGACATAAAAACTTCATTCACACAGTAAAACCGGCTACCCGATAAAAGCTTGCGCAAATAGGCGCTTCAAGGTACACACGACAATTTTTCGCCAATACTTCAACGAATTATACCTCTTTAAAAAAGTTCGTATTTTTTTAAAAAATGCTTAAATGATCGCCGATTTAATGTTTTATGCGTTTATGGATTTTTCAGCTGATTTGAAACAACTGATTTTATATTGTTAAGGGATATATATGTGTTGTTCAGGGCTCAACCCAGTAAATATAAACATGCACAATGATACCTACAATAGAAAATTCAATTGAACGTTTAGTCTCTAACAGTACAGAGTTTGAACAAAAGTAATTATACGTGCATCTATGTAGTTTGTAACTTTAACTCGACTTTGTTAGGTGTTTTGAAAAGTATCTCTACGCTACATACAGACGGCAAGGCAGTCAAATGATCAGCCTAATTATAAAAGTATCTTTCTGAATAAAAAACACCGGCCTAGTGCGAGTCGGACTCGCGCACAAAGGGTTCCGTACCATTATCTATAAAAACGGCAAAAAAATCACGTTTGTTGTATGGGAGCCTCCTTAAATATTTATTTTATTCTGTATTTTAGTATTAGTTATAGTGGCAACAGAAATACATCATCTGTGAAAATTTCAACTCTCTAGCTATCACGGTTCATGAGATACAGCCTGGTGACAGACGAACGGACGGACGGACGGACGGCGAAGTCTCAGTAATAGGGTTCCCGTTTTACACTTTGGGTCCCTAAAAAGGATAATCGAATTTCAAATTATCTTTAGTTTATAAAAACAAGTAACACAAGTTTTAGAAACCTGCAAGTCTATAAAAAAGGCGTGTGAAGTTCACCAACCCGCACTGAGACAGTGTGATGGAATATTTCCGAAATAATTTTCGCATTGAAGAGGGAATAACCATCGGCTCAGCTCTTATTACAACAGGACCATATAGGTATACATCGGCGAAGTGTGGGTGTACTGCAGTGTACCTCTGCTTACATGAGGAGATATTATTAATCATGAAAAGCAGTGGTAGCCGAGTGGTCGAACGTCCGCCTTGCAATCAAAGTGCAGGTTCAAACCCCGGCTCGCACCTCTGGCATTCATGTGCAAATCCCATTTTCATCCGAGATTATCACTTGCTATGAAACGGTGAGGGAAACCATCGTTAGGAAACCTGTACGTCTGAGGGAACTTGACTAGTTTCCGATAGATGTGTGAAGTCTGTCAACCCGTACCGGGCCAGCGTGGTGGACTATGGCCCGAAGCCCCCTCGCATTGAGGGGAGGCCCGAGCCCAGCAGTGGGACGGTGTAGTATTAATTATGATGTATAATACTTATTGTTCCACGAGGGCTTGTTGAAGTGCTCTGAATGTAGGCCGCCGACTCACAGCACTCGGCAGGTTCCATCCCGTTAAGGGAAAATTACGGAAATGGCCTTCATTTCCTTTTCATCATAATCCGTTCAGTAGTTTTTGCGTGAAAGACTAACAACATCCATCCAACCATCCGCACAAACTTTTACATTTAAAATATTAGAATGATTTGTTGTGTTCACCGTTCGTTGCGACTGTACATCATAAATACATTGCCTTATCGGAGTCAATACGCTGTGCACGTGAGTACAGTCGCCGAGACATCGCGACTACTTATCGCGATTGGAATCAACTGAATGAACGTAAATACGATACGTGCCAACTTCTATCTACACGTTGTTACAGAAGTCCGAATTACTATTAAACATGCATGGGTTTGAGTACACAACTGCAGGGTGATTATGTAATTCGATTGATCACCGTCTGTCAGAAAGCTGTCAAAATATATAAAGAATCGGCCATTATGTTTGGTTTTTAACGAAATGTAACGGCAATAAGAGTTTATGATCGCATAGCTGATCAAATGATTATTTTTTTGGAATTCGAACAAGTTTTGAAGTGCTCATAGTGTCTTGAGGTCTTGCAATGGTACGCTTGGTTTTGGTTGTGGACTCGACAAACTAAAAGATCAATAAAAAACCGCGTACAAGAACATATAGCTGATGTGAAACCATTTGCATGACCTACCATTTGCAAGATTTACCATTGCAAGACCTCAAGACACTGTGAGCACTTTCTGCGTGGATCGGACCGCAAACAACAACTAAATATGAGGGTACCCAGTTATCAACTATGACATCAGGACGTCTAACACCCCGTGACCATGGTTGTTGTAAAGCAGCCGAAACGTCGGGAAAATCAAATAGTAAATAAACGCGATAGAATCCGTAAAATAGATTTATTTCAATGTATAGTATTCGCGTAAATATGAGAAAACAATATGCCTAATTTTTTCTTTTAATTACTTCTTTTTTACTGTCAATTCCTTTTTTAAATATTAAGATTTTCATTTAAGGATTAACGGCCAATTATAGGTCATTCAGTTTACATAAGTTTTAAAAGCCTTTAAAAATGGCGAGCTCAAAATACAATACATGTTACTAATGTTCAATAACCTCTAACTCTGACATTTATGTCTTTTCAGTTATGTATTTCTTCACTGAGCATATACCTACATATCAGCTACAGCTATATAAACCTACAATACTATTTCGGACTCCAAATACACACTGTATACTTTTCCTAGTTAGATTTTTTGTGAACGCTGTTTTTAATACGAATTAGTGTCTTATTGCGTTGACAAGAATCTTAAGTAGGTATGGAGACGAAATCAATAAATGAAATTGAATACTTAAAGCCCTGCTAACACATACACGTTCCACATACTGGGGCGTCAAGACGCACGCGCATTTATTTACCAATACCAAAATGAACTGTATTAACACATACAATAAGTTCAAATGAGATTGACATCGCGAGAGAGTTATTACGCGTGGGGGCACGACTATTACCACAGAAATTCAATCTTTATCATCAACAACACAGAATACATTTTCAAAAAAAGTCAAGGTGATTCACTCGCCATATACTTAACAAATTAACTCAATGCAAAATAAAATGGTACCCCGGTGGCGAAGGACGTGTAAAAATTGATCTAATATTGATAAAGATGGCCGGGCTGGTGAGGGCGTGCGTGTTTGAATAAATGATGGGATCGGGCGCTGGGGATGTATGGGCTTTCACCTGCAAATGAGAGGTGCTAGGTTTTGACCTGCAGGTCGCGGTATCGCCATTTCTCTAAGGACGACGACTTGTTTATGTAGGGCGAAGGGTTGCGAGAATTTCTATGATCTTTTTGAATATGGAGACAAACTATCGTAAATGCATTATACAAGGTACATTTGGCCATTGAACCTAGCTTAATGGTAGTTGGTAAACGCCCGTTTTGAATGTAAGGGGTGCAAGTTCAAACCCCGGAGTCTCTCACCTCCGGGATTTTCAGATATAATGTGTGAATGTAATTTTTAAGAGCATCACTTTTATACAACAACGCTGTCGGTCATTCTGTCTTATGAGAAAGGACAGATGGACAAAGAGGTTATCCAATGAGAGTTGCTTTTTTAATTTTGAGTAAGGGAACCCTTAAAAATAAAATAATTAAAGGTAATATTATCCCACTGGTAACTAGGACCCTGTTCACCATGCCGGTGGTGAACTGTTTTTTATATTTTTAAATGTATTTTTATATTCATATTTAAAAATGTATTAAATAAGAAAAATGGAACATTAACGAATAATATTATTGGTGTTGCTTCTCAAGAGAAGGCGGTAAGAGGGCTTATCAAAGAAAAGCAAATGCTATATTGAAACGTAAAGCGGTCTATAATTACCAAGACCATTTGCTCACTCCATATCCACTATCAGCCCAAACAGTCATTAATACTGCACATCAAAGGCCAAGGGATGGTTCTGTACATCAGCCACACTCATCCAACAGTAACGAGCTGTGCCATTAACTATTGTAATTCTGAACCCTTTCTTTGCACGAAGCTATAAATTTAAAAAAATACTCATGATTATGATATTTAAAGTCGCTTATCGAGAAACATGTTTCATTTATTTCTTTTATTCTAACAAAATGATGTTTTTTTATTGGAATAAGATGAGAATTGGCTCCCCCTCCGATTAACAGGAATTCTGCGAATGTAAAGTAATTAATAGCAAGGAAAATTGCTAATACAATGTGTAATGGACGTGGCGGAGAGATGCTAGGATTCCTGGTGGATCATTTCGTTAATTTCTTATTAAAATAAGAAAAAATCTAGACGCTTGAAGCACCAACTATTGAGGGTATATTTACGAATAATCCACCACAAGAACCTAACCTATACTGCCGCATAAGCATATACAGGATGTTTCAGAAGTCTGAAATAATACTTTGTCGTTTTCATTAGTATCCGGTTAACAACTGAATGGTACAAAAATTTGATCGAAATTCGACCATGATTTTCCCTTTTTTTTTCGATGTCAATTTATGTTACTCATAATATCTGGAGTCTTATGTAAAATTTGCATGTTCTGTTTTTTTAATAACGGTGGTCGCCTCTCATAAGTGTAGTTTACATTGCCGAATAGGGTTGTGCATGTAGCCAATGGCCAGAACACGATACCTGTGACAAATATTCAAACAAAGGGTTATGACTCAGAAACTATGATAGGTATAAACTGACTTCATTAAGCATCCACCTATGAGCTACTGTATATGTACCTAAAGTATTATTTCGGACTTCTGATACACCCTGTATAAAGCTCTATTTAAATACAAAAAACTTCTTTCATATAAACACCTTTTGAAACCAATTCCAACCCCTAACCCTATGAACCAACTCCATCAGCTTATCTAACCGTCATAGATAAACAAATTATCGTGATCCTGAAAGCCTGTAAGCTAAATATAACGCCATCTATCGTCGTTTAGGGTAACGTCACGTGTGAAGCTGTAGTCCACACGTGTGTATAACTGAATTAATTGTCGGTTAACACGAATAGTGTTTTTAGATTAAGTTGGGGTTATCTAGGGTGTGGAAGGTTGGGTTTTTTGTGACGTAAGCGATAGTGTAATTGGAGAATTGTCGTAAGTGATATTTTACTTTGATAAAAAATACTCATTTGTTTTAAATGAAAGGAAAAAGTTACTTAACGTATTTTTTATTGACAGATTACATAAAATAATGAGGGTTCTGATAGAGTTGTATGAAAAATACGGAAAATTATCTCAGGGTATTCATGTCATTTTCTTCATTAGATACTTAGGTACTTCCGTGAATCTTGATTTATTATAATAATAATGGTTACTATGCTATTAGTTGTATTTTAAACGTAGGTTGACTTAAGAAGTATTAAGATTGCAATGAAACAGACCGACGGACAACAAAGTGATCCTATAAGGGTTCCTTTTTACGAAACTCTAAAATTATAACGGGATTTCAAATATTAACTTGATTTGATTTTTATCCGCATTAGTCAATTAAATAGCACATAAAGTGCATAATTAATAAGTGTAATTAAAATGTTAGAAAAAAATGTGTCTGGTAATTTTTTAACCTTGTAATCTATTTTTAAAACGTTACTAATGTTTCAAAAGAAAGAAAAACTAAGTATGTAAGATTGTCTTTTGTTATTTAATAATAACGAAGAAGTATTTTATTAACTTTAAAAAAGTATTATATTGCTTTTAACCGGCTATCAACATAGCTAAAGGTAAACGCTCTTTGATCCCCCGTTCCGTAGACAAAGCTTCACACACATACCAACAGTAGAACATACGTCACATTAGCGTATATAAACAAAGGGTTGCGTATTATTATACCTCGTACTAGGGGAAGATTTAAGTTGCGTTATGTGTTATTTTAAGTAATTTTAGTTTGTAAACGGTTACGATAATATCATATGTATCTGTTATTATTACGGTGAGCCCCACGCGAGACGTATACTTTACATAGGCACAGAAAATACATTAAATACATCATCACGTTTGTTTCCCCAAAAGTGGTAGGCAGTGTTCCACTGCAATGCACTCAGACTTCGCCGATATATTGTGGTCCCAATGTAATAGGCGACGAGCTTATTGCCATTATACCGGGCACGTTTCCCCTCAATACGAGGGAGATTTGGGTCATAGTCCACCACGTGGGCTGGTGAACTTCACACGCCTTTCTATAGACGTGCAGGATTCCTCAGGATGTTTCCTTCACCGTTTCATAGCAAGTGGCAATCTCGGATGATAATGAGATTCGCACATAAACCCAGAGACATTGATCGTAGACAATCTCGGTGTGACGTTATTTTTTCGACGAATCTGACAGTTGAAAGAGATAAAACTTATGTCTACGCGGTCATTGTAAGCGTAATGGGATTTTACGATTAGTATGAGTTGTCGAAAAAACCGGCCAAGTGCGAGTCGAACTCGCGCACGAAGGGTTCCGTACCATTATCTATATAAACGGCAAAAAAATCACGTTTGTTGTATGGAAACCTCTAAAATATGTATTTATTTTATTCTGTTTTTTTAGTAGATATTCGCATTTATAGCGGCAACAGAAATACATGCATCATCTGTGAAAATTTCAACTCTATAACTATCACGGTTCATGAGATACAGCCTGGTGACAGACGGACGGACAGGCAGCGAAGTCTTAGTAATAGGGTTCCCGTTTTACCCTTTGGAACCCTTAAAAAAAACATTTCAAGATAGGAAGTTAGGTAATAGTGTTATGCACCATAAAACCCGGTATTGAACTCCGTCCAATTTTATCGACTGCCTTCCGCGCCGTTTGTCGATGTCCACTCGACGATCACGACTCATAGTTCATTACACATCACCCTTTCAAATTAACTGTATTTCGTTTCAATATTTTCCGGAGCACCGACTTGGAAAGATCTGTAAGGCTCATATCAATCATATCAATCATATCAATCATATCAATCAATATCATATCATATCATATCATATCAATATCATATCAATTTCAATCATATCAATATCAATATCATATCAATCAGAACTTATACTTTTCGTATGATCCCAAACTAAGCAAAGCTTGTACTATTGGTACCAGACCATGACTAATTCCGAAAAGGCCATTGACGGGGATCGAAACTGCAACCAACTGCTTCAGTTAGCGCGGCCTACGCTTAAACCACTCTAGTCAAATCGACATAAAGATTAAATTCCTTTGTAAAAGGGCTGCGACTAAATTCACTCGCTGAATTGCATTTCGTTGTAGAATGAGCTTTGTGTATGTGTCAATACAGTTCTTTTTAAGGTTCCGTACCCAAAGGGTAAAACGGGAACCCTATTACTAAGACTTCGCTGTCCGTCCGTCCGTTCGTCCGTCCGTCTGTCACCAGGCTGTATCTCATGAACCGTGATAGCCAGAGACTTGAAATTTTTACAGATGATGTATTTCTGTTGCCACTATAACAACAAATACTAAAAAACAGGATAAAATAAATATTTAAGAGGGCTCCCATACAATAAACGTGATTTTCTTGACGTTTTTATAGATAATGGTACGGAACCATTCGTGCGCGAGTCCGACTCGCACTTGGCCGGTTTTTTTTGTATTGGCGAAATATTAGACGCCCCAATGAGCTGGCTTAAACATATTTACACTGTATTAACTTGAGTTAACTGATGCTTAAACGTAGAACAACAGAGCTACCCTCGACAGGAGTCCAATAAAGTTAGAAACTAGACCGGTCCTGTAACTTTATGAATATTTAGATATTAGGCCACTGTTTCAACTAAAACTTTAATTTCTAGTCGTAAACTCTAAACTAGTTTAAAGTATTTATTATCGGTAGGTGTTTCATGAGTGATGGTTACATAATTAAGTTAGGTGACGCCTAAGCAACAACTTCCGTTTCACCATTACTTTTTCAGTAGGCCACTTATTGATCTAGTTTTTTAAAGTTCCGTACCCAAAGGGTAAAACGGGAACCCTATTACTGAGACTTCGCTGTCCATCCGTCCGTCCGTCCGTCCGTCCGTCTGACACCAGGCTGTATCTCATGAACCGTGATAGTTAGAGAGTTGAAATTTTCACAGGTGATGTATTTCTGTTGCCGCTATAACAACAAATACTAAAAATCAGAATAAAATAAATATTTAAGGGGGCTCCCATACAACAAACGTGATTTTTTTGCCGTTTCTATAGATAATGGTACGGAACCCTTCGTGCGCGAGTCCGACTCGCACTTGGCCGGTTTTTCTAATTCTGTTGTCAACTTGCGGTTTTGACGTTTAATTTTTATGAATATTAATTGACTGTCAATTGTGTCAAAATTTTGAGTTGCTTTAGGAATTCATCCATCATCTTTATCACTGTCATCATCTATTTTTATTTATAATGTGTATTTATTGACTAGCATTGCAGACGTGGGTGAAAAGTCCATTCTGCTGTAGTGGGGATGGGCGGGTCATTTAAAAAGAATGTATGACACCCGGTGGGCCAAAATTTGTACCGACTGTGTCCCAGATAACGGACACCGCCGCCGTGGCGAACCCAGTGCTAGGACTAGATCTAGGAAAAAATTATAAAAAAAAAAAAAAAAAATGCATTACAGATATTTTACTCAGAGCCAACAATTTATACGTAGAGTCATAATATATATCTATAGAGTCTTCTATTCGTATTAAAATCATCTAATCATCCCCTTAGACGTTGTCCAAGAAAATAACAGCATTGCTGATCAGTGTATCCTTAGCTTGCTAAGGTGTCACGAATAATATTGCTGTCTTGCTCATATATTACGGACGCAAGAAGGACGACAATACACTTAGTTTAGTCCAGTTTAGTTTCTGATAACAAGCAGTCCGAATGTTTCATTAAATATTTCCAATTCAGTAATTTGTTACTACAATCTGGGTCGATATATACTGCAAGTCTAGTCTCGTTGTAGATAAAATATACTGGGTATTATCGCATAGTGATGAGACATGACACGACTTGAAAGAAATTAAGTTGTTTTTCTTACAACTTTAACGTCCACAATGTTTTCTCAATTCATTACTTGGGTTGTTCATTCGTTCATCGTACCCACATTTGTTCTATCCATTATTACTTCCTTATCTATTATTGATTAAAAAAAAAACTGTTGTTTTCCCGTTAAGTAGACTACAATAAACTTGTTTGAGTGGAGGTTAAAAACAAAAATAATAGGCTATGCCCATCGACGTATTAAATAATACAAAAATATCCTATGAAGTTTAAGAAAAACAGTAAAAACGTTAGGTGTACGTATACGTTTCAATCATTTTAAATATAGAACACAAATTAATTCCCGAATAATTCCCGGTACTGCCACATCCCTAGTTATCGTGCAATACCCTCGGTATCAAGGCTTATCGCCGTTTCTCACTCATTGCCCTCTACCGTACTGGGCGTAAGGAGTTCACGCACGATTTGCCACCAATTGTCCGGATATTGAACTCTATGTACCTTGAAATTATGGTTTCTATTTGAACGGTCTTTTTTTCGTTTTATTGGCCCATCATGTAAAAATTGGGGTAAACTACACTTTCTAGGGTCCGTTTGCTATAAGAAAACGTTCTTTTCTTTTTATTATAAGTACTTTCGTATCTTGAAATATTTAACTAAGAGACTTAGTACAAAATGACTGGCTGCACATATGTATTTGTAATAAGTTTTGGCGATTTAAAAAATTATCAGCCCACTGAGTTTCTTGCCGGATCTTCTCAGTTAAGGTCGCGTTTCGATCCGGTGGTAGCATAGTTGAATATAAGAAAAAAAAAAAGTAAACTTGACAATTTGTAAGTGCCCCCATAGGCCTATACAGAATAAATGATTTGACTTTGACTTTGACTTGACTTTGACTTTATATAAATAAGGTGACTAATATATTAAGACATTTTTTTTTCACTTCTTCAAAAGTTTAGTAGTGTTGTGGTTAGACTGAACTAAAACTATTATTGTTTAAGACTTTTTCAAGTCTCTAAAGTTTAGTTCGCAACTCACGTATTTGAAGAACTCAAAAATAAGTCTTATACATAATTCTCCCCTTTCCTGCATCTATCAGTTAAGTCCAACTTGCTCTTGCTATGTGAAGCAAGTTTATTAATTATTGAAGGCGAAACAAGCCACGGCTATTTTAAAGGGAACCTCGTTCATTCTTGAGATGAAATAAACCGTCTGAATTGTGGAGACCGATACATGTTTCTAGAAAAACTGGATGAGACAGATATTAAGTAGCTAATCACAATTTTGATAATTAGGTATTACGAGAATGTTTAGAATGTTCAAAATTTTATAACAGAATTCAAAAGCTATTCAGTAACACAGTCTAAAAATCACAAAGTCTAGGTTTTGAATGAAGCATTAGAAACTTCTTTTTTACGGAATTAAAATGTAATGGAATAGGGTTAAGTTTAATGGAAAAAATATATTTTGAGAATGTATATAGCCTCATTAACTTTATATTGTATAATCGTTAATTAAGAAAAAAACACACAAAGATGTAAATAATTTCTTGGAAAAAAGCATCCCCGGGAGTTTTTTGCCCATTTTTCTGCATAGGAAATGCATTCCGAATGGGTAGTAAGATACTGTTACTATTATTTATTGACGATTCATAAGTGCCTGTATTGGTTTACATAAATAAATAAAAAATCTGATTCAGAAGATGCGCTCCATCTGCAATTAGCGGGTGTTTCAGCTAGTGTCAATTAATTAATATCAAGGGCGAATTAATTATACTTCCTGCAGCGGTGTTCCCGGACCGATGCGACAAAGGCATCTTCAAGAAACGAGCCTACTCATTCCTTAAAGGCCGGCAACGCACTTGCGATGCCCCTGGTGTTGCAGGTGTCCATGGGCGGCGTTGATCACTTACCATCAGGTGAAACGTCTGCTTGTTTGCCTCCCTATCTCATAAAAAAAATATATATATGGGTGATGAAGATGGTGGATGGCTGCATTAAGATACATTCATGGATGTCTATCGGCAGGGTCGATACGATAATATAAGAACCACCCTGGCGATCCAAAATACCACAAATAAATTTGATTAGCTGTAGTAAAGCAGCCGGAAAGATCGTTCATTTAAAGTTTCATTTAAAGGTATAACCACGCTTTGATCAGTAAAATAAACTACGCTCGTTTGGGTAAGCTTATCTTGTTTCTCCTTATTCCTTAATCCACAGTATTATACAAACAAATTAGAGTGAGAATTATTTATTCCGATGCCCAGTTCTGTTATACTCTGTTTATATTCAATTCGGACCCGCACCTGTGGCTTTGTTTATTTCAACAATTTACCGCCATTATAACGTTTGAGACGATTTGCTTACGGTTAAAAGTTATGCGTTCCGTGCTGGAATTAAAATTATTAAGTTAATGAAAGATGCTATTCCTAATAGCATCTTTAACTTAATAGTCGGGATTTTTTGACAACATAGATGGGGACATATTTTGCGAAAAGTTTCACAGTCAAGTTTATGGCACAATTTGATCGATTCACAATGCATTTACAAATCACTTATGCACTAGAAAATGTCAATGTAGATTTACAACTGGATTTTCTATAAATGTGATTCTTAAATATATTTTGAGGTCTTATTATTTACAAAATGAAGGTTTGCTGTTCAGTAAAAATGAAATGAGACTCGTAGGCTGATGGTGCTATATTATAATACACAAGCCGTTTCTTTTAAATATCGTTTTAATCATACTTTCATCTTTTACAGCTTAAGCATCACCAAAAAGATTAAAAGATCACATCAAGTGATGAAAGGCAATTTAACTAAAGCAAATTTTTTTTAACTTTATAGTAGATCATACTCATTTGATGCAGAAAAAAATTGCTGATTCTAAATATGCACATAAATCAATATGACCCAAAAGTGTCGTTTAAGTCAAATAGCCTTTCAGCACTCGACATCATTAATATAGCAAAACTGCTAAAGAGGCGACGATAGGGAGGGAGATAGTGTTTTTAAAAATATTTGCAATTTTTATGACTTGACTTTTATAATAAGGAAATAATTAAGCATGGATACTTTTTGTTTTGTACACATAAACGGCGAACACATTTGTAAAAATTATATTCAGGCGGGCTTGTATACGAGCAGTGGTAGCCTCGCGGGCAAGAACTTGAACGTAAGGGGTCAAACCCCAGACCCGCACCTCTGAGATAATTTTCATGTGCGAATGTCATTTTCAACAATGATTACCATTTGCTGAACGGTGAAGGAAAACATCGTGAGGAAACCTGCAGGTCTATAGAAAGGCGTGTGAAGTTCACCAACCCACACTGGGCCAGCGTGGTGGACTATGGCCCAAATCTCCCTCGTATTGAGGGGGAACGTGCCCGGTATAATGGCAATAGGCTCGTCCCCTATTACATTGGGACCAAAATACATCGGCGAAGTGTGGGCGCACTACGCCTACCCCTTCGGGGAATACAGTCGTGATGATGTATTTTTTATTTTTACTTGTATACGTCCCAATTTTTTCAGACCCACATTTGAATAGAACAAAGCACGTTTCAGATAATATTACTCTGTAATAATGCCTTCACACACAATTGCCTGAAATAGGCTCAAGCGTGACCTGCCGCTCATGAGCCGCCTCACGAAATAAATTATGTAGAGTAAGGGGCACATAGTAAGGGTTCTAGAGAATAATACAATGTTACGGTGGGACTACATTGTTGGATTGAAACCTCTACGTAGGCGGAAGGTACACATAGCGAATGTCCTGGTATTTGTTCAAGATAACGTCAGCAGGCTTGGGGTAGATATTTCAAATTACAGAACAGAATCCTACTATATTTCATGTGCGCCTCTCATTTTCATCCGAGATTATCACTTGCTGTGAAACGGTGAAGGAAAACATCGTGATGAAACCTGCACGTCCGAGGGAACTTAACTAGTTCTCGATAGATGTGTGAAGTATGCCAACCCGCACTGGGCCAGCGTGGTGGACTATGGCCGGAATCCCCTCGCATTGAGGGGAGGCCCGTGCCCAGCAGTGGGACGTTAAAAGGGCTGTAGTAGTTAATGTGAAGGTTTGTGAGGATGCATGGATGTTTGTTACTCTTACGAAAAACTACTAAACGGATTTTGATGAAACTTAACAGTATTATTGTTTATACATCGGAATACCATATAGGGTACAAGCAGTGGTAGCCTCGCGGGCAAGAACGCCCGCCTTGAACGTAAGGGGTGCAAGTTCAAATCCCGGGACCGCACCTCTGAGATAATATCGATATAACGATATCCGATTGTCGAAGTCTGCGCGGAAGAAGTCTCATTATTCCGTATCGCTATAAATTATAGCCTTTATGTTATTCTGATATATAAATAATAACACTGCAAAGTTTTATCAAAATCCGTTCAGTAGATTTTGCGTGAACGAATAACAAACATCCAGCCATCCATCCTCACAAACTTTCACATTTATAATATTAGTAGAATAGGGTATATGCAATGGTAGCCGAGTGGTGGAACACACGCCTTGCAACCAAAGTGTGTAGGTTCAAACCCCGGCTCACAGCTATGGGTTTCATGTGCGAATCTCATTTTCGTCCGAGATTATCACTTGCTATGAAACGGTGAAGGAAAACATAACGAGTTTTCGATATATGTGTGAAGTCAGCCAACCCGCACCGGGCCAGCGTGGTGAACTATGACCTGAGTTCCCCTCGCAATGAAGGAAGGCCCGTGCCCAGCAGTT
This sequence comes from Ptilodon capucinus, assembly GCA_914767695.1. Taxonomy (NCBI): domain Eukaryota; kingdom Metazoa; phylum Arthropoda; class Insecta; order Lepidoptera; family Notodontidae; genus Ptilodon; species Ptilodon capucinus. The sequence continues at coordinate 10,759,169 of OU611816.1, read as the reverse complement.
GGACGTTAAAAGGGCTATAGTAGTAGGATGTATGAATAGTTACGTTCAGTCTTCCATCTTTAAAGTAGTGTACAACATAAAATACAATTGCATACGACGTCATTAAGCGCCATGTTGGCAGCGCGTGCGGCGAATGTAAAGGCGCGTTCTAATGAAGTGACTGCGGAGAGCTCAGCTGTGGGGCATGGAGGACCCTCACATGCCCCCATTCCCCTCGCCACTGCGTATAGTGCTGTAACGTAAGCTATGCACATGTTCAGTCGCGAACTGAAAATGTTTATCAGATTTTCAAAGTGGATTTGATCTCACACTGTTTGCAACAAGGTCTGAAATGTCGTATTATCGATAAACTTGATACGTTTTTAGAACTGTGAAAAGTTGTTAAGTAGGGTAACCATACCCACTGTTGGCATCCCCCCACTTATTGGCACCCATGACTTTAAGTTAAAATAACAAGAAGAGCATGACTTTAACCCCTGATGTTATGTCAAAAATGGATAGATTGTACATTTTTTAATCTAAAACCCTTAACTTTAACCTCAAATTCAGACTTAATTAGTACAAACTTTAAGTTTGTTTGGGACATACACTAAAAAAGCCCTTTTTATGCATTTTCTTAAATATCGGTACTTGTGCCAGTAACCGGGAAAACGGAAAATTTTGGAAAAAATGTAAAAAACTTATGTTTCTAGTATTATTTTTTTACAAAAATCTCGATAAATTCAAAAACGAGTGGATATTCTATAATCTGATATCCTTTTTAGCGAAATAAGGGGTCATACAGCGTTTTGGTGACTGATTTTCTCCGAGTAGGCGCTTAAGGTGCCAATAGCTGGGAGTTTTACCCTATCATATATATTTTTTTAATCATATTGGGACAGCTCTCAACTTTATCACATAGCTTGCTTTATCACATACTTGCTAACTGCGGATGCAGTCGTTTCATATCTTATAATTATAAAAATGCGATTATTTCCTAAAAAGTTACAAAAGATTTGGTACGTTTAATCTTTGATAAGGTTTGCGGGTCCATGTCGCAACCATCTGTCACTGGCAGCAAAATAAAACTAAATTGACTTTATAATCAAATACAAGAGAAATTTTACCAAAAAAGAAAAAAAAACATTAAAATAGACTTATAAATGTATTTTGTGCGTGTGCGCGTGAATATACATTCGTTGCGTAAAATATGAAGAAGAAGAGTTAATTATAAAAAAAAATTGGTTTTGGTAATAATAATAAAAAAAATGCGCTCGGTTTAGCGTGCGCAGGGTTAAAAGGTTATATGCGTTTCATGAAAACGGTTAATTCCAAACATTTTCCAGTACACGTAGACAGGTCGAAGTCGAGCCTTGAATATTAATACCCGCTCCCGCACAGCGCCATCTGTCGGTGTAAACAATGCTCACGCGTGATTTACGGCCGACGCACACTGTAGATGAAATAACTTGCAACAGATATTTCGGTATTAGCTATGCCATGCGATTTGAGCCGCGCGAAATTCAGTTTATGACATTTGATTTTATTAAATAAAATTTATAGTCTAGGAGGCAGCATAAACAAAGCACAAAATCAAAATACTTTTAATAAATCTGATGAATGAAGCTTCTAAATGGATTATGTGTTACTGCTCGCAAATCGTACACGGCCTTCTGTCAAAAGCGTGACTTCTGTAGACTTTGGATGGTAACAAATAGCATTGTCCACCCTTAACGGAAAGGTGAAATATAATGGAATAAGATAAGGAATGGCTGCTCTTGCGATTCTATGGTTTTCGCATTGCACGCAAAAATGTATCTAGAGTATACTTCATATAGTGACGTTATTACTATGTGACGCTACTTCTAGTATGATATTCGAATTCTTTGAGGACTAAATTAAAAAAAAAAAAAGTGAATACCACGAAATTTTTCACTACAAACATGGTCACACTTAGGCCCAAAACTTGAAGCGGCTCAACTTTTACAAACTTCAGCCGCAATTTCACAAAACGTAAATAACGAATCGCACATATTTCCGTAACTTAAATAAAATTTCAGCTTTAAAAGATTTACGAGTGAAAATAAGTCGCGCAGGCCGGTCCTCGGTAACAAGTTTAAAGCTTTAGCAAATAGGCGCGTCATTTTTTTGCCAACTGTATTTTTGACAAAACGAACTGTATTAACTCATAGTTAAGGCACTTCCTTCAACAAAATGTCATCTATGACATATTTGAGAATTTAAACGCATGGCATTTGCCACAAACAATCTTTATGACCTAGACCATAATATACCAAATTAAAGATACTAAGAAAAGTAGAGAAGAAGTAGAGTCCAAAAGATTGGACTGAAATTGGTCACATTGACGCTACAGTCGTCGTTAAGACGTCGAAGTAACAGAAAAATTTGGTATGACACTGTCAAATGTTAGGAAAAGCTCCGTTTTTACATACTACTACTACTACTACAGCCCTTTTAACGTCCCACTGCTAGGCACGGGCCTCCCCTCAATGCGAGGGGGATTCATAGTCATAGTCCACCACGCTGGCCCAGTCCGGGTTGGCAGACTTCATACATCTATCGAGAACTAGACAAGTCCCTCAGACGTGCAGGTTTCCTCACGATGTTTTCCTCCACCGTTTCATAGCAAGTGAGCCGGGGTTTAAACCTGCACACTTTGATTGGCAAGACGTGCGTTCGACCACTCGGCTACCACTGCTATTTTACATATTTTGAAGAAAAAATACAAGTTAATTCCCAAACCACGGTGTGGTCAGGGCGTAAACATCCAATCGATTTAGAAGTTCAGTTGGAATATGTAACTTTACGTTTTCAGTTACATGCACCGTTTCAAGCTGAAAGATTGATTAAAAGTTTTTCGGACTGCGGTCGCCAAGGAAAATTACCTAGTTCTGTGAGTTACTCGTACAGAAAATAAGTTCTCATTTGTTTGTTATTCTTGTATTGGATGTTTTGATGGCTTACAGTTTGAATATAAAAATAATTCAAGAAAGCTGATTTTTTTTTTTTTTCAATTTTATATGTCGATTAAATTAAATGAAAATAAAAATAATCTGTGAATATTTTTGTAATTTATTTTAGTCTTAAGTGTATTATTAAAATACATCATCACGCCTGTATTCCACGAAGGGGTAGGCAGACAATTATTAATAATAATAATTAAACTGTTTGGATGTTCCACCGTGGGAGTAATTTTCATGATAATAGTTTCTTGAACAATCACTTTCGCAAAAACAAAACTTTAATTTAATTTTAAAAGTATTCCATAGCGTTTAAACACTAAATTTCTAACTTTTACTTTTAATTTTTGGTTATTTTTAAATTTTAATTAACTTTGATTTTTTACAGTTTTTCAACAGGTTTTATTGTAATTTTATTGTACATGCGAGCGCACGAACGCTAGATCTTGAAAAGGAGTGAAGTTGTCGCCGTGACCGAAATCGGTCGGATCACATCATCATCATTGTAAAAAACCTAAAACAATAATGCTTTAGATATGGCGGTAACGAGGCCGGTGATCGATTTCAATTTATCTGTCATCCATCATTCAATTTATCTTGCAAAACAACTTCCGGATACCTCTAAAAGATTCGTCAAACGAATTCCGCTAAAGTTTTTCAATTAATAATCAGGGTAAACATAGATGATGGGCGTTGAGGGAGGTAACCACAAATAATGCTTATTGCGTAGCTACTCGTAGCACAACTATGAAAATTCCGCATGTCTTACACACGCTAGTCGTTAGCGTCTGCGTAAAATCTTTCTCAAACATATTATATGGTTCTATACTCTATTGTATGGTCCCAAATTAAGCTACCCTTATCACTAACAAATAATGGATTGGAACTGTCCAACTATAGCTGCCCACTGGGGCAGGTATAGTTACTTTAACAACTCCTCTGACACTTCTTTACGTTCTTGATTTTGTAAAATTGACAACAAATATAAATTCGCTGGTGAAATTTTCGTCGTCAACGTCGTCATCGTCATTATCGTCGTTATCATCGTCTTCGTCGTCTTCGTCATTGTCAGTAACATCGTCAACATCATCGTTGTAATCGTCGTTATCGTCATCACCGCCCTTATCGTCGTTATCATCGCGTCGTCATCATCGTCTTCGTCATTGTCATTAACGTCATCATTGTAATCGTCGTCTTCGTCGTTATCGTCATCGATGTCTTCCTCGGAAAATATAATATATACCAATCTACAATAATAGTGTGATTCGTGGCTATTTAACCCGTTTACATAATCAGTAATATAATATTTAAACATTAGTTAATTTAAAATATTATGACTTTTTCCTTTCGTACCCTCTGGATGCCTCCTAATGAAACCCTGTCGTCGGATGTTTTGCGGCTCGTGATTTCCCCGAATATTTCGGCACGAAATTTGCGTAAACGTGTCACGGTTTGTTGATGAATTTATTTGCAAATCTGTGCCCGGGATTCTGGATGATACATTGAAGTGTCTAACTGGGCGTTGGAATCCCCACATATAGGGAATACAACATTCTAAGGTTTAAATACACGTATCACAATATTGACTCTCAAACTAACGAGGTATTTTATCAATTTTCAGTTGTAAATAATTGATAGAGAGATTAGAATTCCTGTAAATTATAAACAATTTAATCTATACATCTATACAAATAAATAAAATTGGAGTGTCTGTTTGTAATATCAAAATAACACTTTTTTTACCAAATGCGTATGAAAGTATATACGATACCTATAACGAATACGCAATTTTAATTGTTTTTGTCTGTCTGTCTCTCTGTCTGTTTGTTTGAGGTAAACTTCTAAACGGCTGAACCGATTTCAATGGGACTTTCACTGACAGATAGCTGACGTTCCAAGGCGTAACTTAGGCTACTTTAATTTTAGAAAAAGCATTTGGGTTCCGCGGGAAAAACATAATACCCATATTTCCAGGTAATCTCCCTAAAGTCCACGCGGGCGAAGTCGCGGGCACTGCTAGTAGTATATATAAATACATTTAATCAGAATTCGATCCCGTTTTTGTTTTTTAATTTCGTTAGTATTGAAAACTAGTAATATCTAAATTTGTACCAAAATATTTCATGTTTTGTTTTGTGATAAAAAGTATTATAGTTTTTAGGGTTCCGTACCAAAAGGGTAAAACGGGAACCATATTAGTAAGACTTCGCTGTCCATCCGTCCGTCCGTCTGTCACCAGGCTGTATCTCATGAACCGTGATAGTTAGAGAGTTGTAATTTTCACAGATGATATATTTCTATTGCCGCTATAACAACAAATACAAAAAAAACAGAATAAAATAAATATTTAAGGGGACTCCCATACAACAAACGTGATTTTTTTGCCGTTTTTACGGATAATGGTCGTGCGTGAGTCCGACTCGCACTTGGCCAGTTTTTTGTATAACCAAGTGTAAAATTACAGTACTGACTCTACCAAGGACATTTTTATTCAATTTATCATTCGCCATTAGTTATCGCAGTCACCTAATGGTTCATTCCATTAGGGGTACCTACTCGGAACTATGTGATATCAGTCTGAGAGAGTGAATAGTACATAATGATGGTACCGACGCATTTTCAATTCCATATTCTAGAGCAATTTGTATAAGCGCATTTCGTAAAATCAAATCAAATATATTTATTCATCTTAAATTTGTAGCAGTGGTAGCCGAGTGGTCGAACGCACGTCTTGCAAATCGAAGTGTGCAGGTTCAAACCCCGGCTCGGACCTCTAGAATTTATGTGCGAATCTCATTTTCATCCGAGATTATCACTTGCTATGAAACGTTGAAGGAAAACATAGTGAGGAAACCTGCACGTCTGGGGGAACTTGTTTAGTTGTCGATAGATGTGTAAAGTCTGCCAACCCGCACTGGGCTAGCGTGGTGTAGTAGTAGTAGTAGTAGTAGTAGTAGTAGTAGTAGTAGTAGTAGTAGTAGTAGTAGTAGTAGAAGTAGTAGTAGTAGTAGTAGTAGTAGTAGTAGTAGTAGTAGTAGTAGTAGTAGTAGTAGTAGTAGTAGTAGTAGTAGTAGTAGTAGTAGTAGTAGTAGTAGTAGTAGTAGTAGTAGTACTAGTAGTAGTAGTAGTAGTAGTAGTAGTATCTTAAATTTTCGAGGAGTGAACGGCTATTCGAATTAAACGACACTTTTGGGCGATATTGAATTATATACATATTTGGAATCAGCTAATTTTTCTGCGTCGAATAAGTATGCTCTCCTGTCAAGTTAAAAAAATGTCCCTTAAGTCAAAAAGCTTTTTACCCCTCTTTATAATCTAGTTTATACATGTTATAGTAATTAAAATTAAACGGGTATCTACCTAATTTACGATTTAAGAGCGCAGTTTTTAACAATTTCTTGAACTTGGTCTCTACACTGAGCAAGCTTGTGTAGGAACTTGAGTCACAAACCTACAAACATTATGCAAGACCCGAAGGCATCAGATAAAGAAATCGTTTCCAATGGAGACTAGCCAGGGTACAAATAGGTTCTATAAGCGACCTCGCTGAATATAAACTGCTGGATTTGAACCCAGCGCCGCCAGTTGAGATGGGACAGTAGAGTGTTATGGCGTTTCTTTTTTTAACGTTTATAAGATGTATCGGAAGTCCGAAATAGTACTCTAGAATCGTAGCTAGCGTAGCATAGCTGGTTCGTCAATTATCGCTCAACAGTTTTTTTAGGATTCCGTACCCAAAGGGTATAAAATGGGAACCCTATTACTAAGACTTCGCTGTCCGTCCATCCGTCTGTCATCAGGCTGTATCTCATGAACCGTGATAGTTAGACAGTTGAAATTTTCACAGATTATGTATTTCTCTTGCCGCTATAACAACAAATATAAAAAAAAAACAGAATAAAATAAATATTTAAGGGGGCTCCCATACAACAAACGTGATTGTTTTGCTCGTTTTTAAAGATAATCGTACGGAACCCTTCGTGCGCGAGTCCGACTGGCACTTGTTTGTCTTTGGTTGCGTAGGAAACAACTGACATACGAAGGCAAACGGCCACGAGGTCGATCTCCAACTAGATGGGTTATAAAAACCCTTATGAGATGCCCTATAGCACAATGTTACTGCAGCGCGGTGGACTGGGAAGCCTGGAAAAATATTACAAAAAAAGTGGCCACATCCAAAAAAAAATTACTATGGAACCACGACCACTCTGATAAGAGTGTCCGACTGAGAAGAAACAACTAAACCCGTTTATGCTACTTAAGCTTCTGGCACACTGGGGAATTAAATGCGACTAATATGTCTCTACTAGGTAACTAAAATAAAATATTGTTTACGTGCACGCAACGTTTTCATACAAAATTTAACGTTGCTGCCGTTCTAACCTCATTCTTTATATTCTATGGCCAAGACTATAGTGATAACAAAATAGTATTTATATTTTGTGTTGCGTGGTAACGCCTACGCCCGGCCGCGTATTCCAGATTCGCTATTCGTGTCAATTGCCCGCGCAAAAAACGTCTGCTCCACTGCCAACTTGCTATTTTTTAGGGTTCCGTAAACAGAAAAAAAATGTGTTTTTTGAACAAGCTATTATTTAATTTCCCTTAGCTTTCGTGTTCTCCTCAGCAAGCCCTGTGGTAGTGCAGTAAAAATAACTATTCCGCCATCTTGGATGATCCGCAATATTGGAATTAGAATGACGTCACATAGCTAATCATCCATAATAAGCGTATATACGAAATTTCAGCTCAATCGGTTTAAGATAACTGTTTTAAAATTCAGTTGCAAGATTCCACCCGGACATACATACATTGCAAGTTAATATAAAGCTTGTAAAAAAGGAACCATTTGTAAGATAACTTTGTTGTCCGTACGTCTGTCTGTCAAGATCCTTCCAATAACAAATACTTAAGTCTGCAGGCCCTTGGAGCTGTAAAAATCAAACTTCTAAGTTAACGTAATTAAAAGATATGGCGGTCTAGGTTGCGTATTTAGTAAATTTTCAAGGAAACCAAAAAACTGTAGGGTAGTTCCTGTTGACCTAGAATCATGAAATTTGGCAAGAAGCAAGGTAAGACCTTGCTTCTTGCCAACTCTAACTCAAATAAAGGGAAAAATCTAAAAACAGTAAATTTATAGTTACAACGCATATATAATGTTTTTTTTGTGATTACAAACTTATTTTGCAGTTAGTTTGTATATGTGCAACAGTATATCAACGGAAAAGTTAAGTTTGTATCTCTATCCAGTTCAACTTTTCGTTAGAGCAATGTTCGGTGCTTTCGTAGTTTAGGTACGGAGCCTCGGTGCGCGTGTAGCCGCGACTCGCACTTGGCGATTTTTTTTTTAGAAGCTTAGACGTAATAATTTAACTAGACTGCATCACAATACGAAGTATTTAGTAAGCATTTAATATGTTTACGAATGATATTACAAACGATTTATTAATACGTTCGCTGCGTAAGGATTTTAGTGTATTTTCAGCTGGTGCGTTATGAGGTTATATTGACTCATAGAGGACCTAACTTCGTGAGCGCTGCGCACTGGATGACAATTCGCCTTGAGCCAATATGACCTCACAACACAGCGAACGTGTTAAGAGGGAGCTATTCTTAACATTTGACAGTAACACCTCTAATTTTGTGTACGACTTTGACATCTAAGTATGTCAGATTGACTACATCAAGACGTATACGACTAGATGACTCTGGCAGCAATGATACCAATTTTGGTCCAATTTATTTTTCGTCTTTTGCCACATTTACGTATCTGTACTTTTTAATATCATTGGATAAAAAAGTATTGACGTCCTTGTTACGGCCGTAATGTATGGGCAAGACTGCAAAGTTTTAATGGCTCTAGTAGAATCGAAATCAGTAAGTAACGTATCCATTACGTGAATAATAATTTTATTCAGTAATAGGGTCGTCCCCTATTTCATTGGCGAAGTTTAGGTGCACTGTAGTGCAGCTCTGCTTATACCTCCAAGTAACACAGGCGTGATAAAACGTGATGTGTTAACTTTTATAATTTTTCTCATTCTTATAAATATTCTATTTTTTTATCAGGAGTGCTCAGTCCAGTCATTATTTAAGTCCACGACTCCCAAAAGCAAATTTTACCTATCCGTGTGTATTTCGACGGGGCAACGTTCGCGTGATTTGGCAAGCGTGAGATATTCCCGGGATTTTCTGTTGGTAAACAAGTTGGTAAGTTTCTCAGTTCATGCGGTGATTTTCGCTAGCAACATCACAAATAGATAAACAATATATTATCTACATTATAAAGTATACAGGGTGTTTTCCAAGTCCGAAATAATACTTTGAAGTTTACATTAGTATCGGGTATACAACTGAAAGGTTAGCTCGTATGTCAAGACAAGACCTTTGTCACGGATTTCAAAGTCAAAGTCAAATAATTTATTTTGTATAGGCCTATGGGGGCACTTACAAATTGTCAAGTTTGCATTTCTTTTCTTATATACTACTATACTACCACCGGATCGAAACGTGACCTCAACTGAGAAGATCCGGCAAGAAACTCAGTGGGCTGATAATTTTTTAGGGTTCCGTACCCAAAGGGTAAACGGAACCCTATTACTGAGACTTCGCTGTCCGTCCATCCGACCGTCCGTCCGTCCGCCCGTCTGTCAACAGGCTGTATCTCATGAACCGTGATAGCTAGAGAGTTGAAATTTTCACAGATGATGTATTTCTGTTGCCGCTATAACAACAAATACTAAAAAACAGAATACAATGAATATTTAAGGGGGCTCCCATACAACATACGTGATTTTTTTTATTACAAATACAAAGGTACATATAGCTCCAGTGTGTTGCATTTAGAGCTGCATTTAATCATAAAGATAAAATAATAATACGTTAGTAAGGCAACACACGCTACACTTTGACATGACGGGCAATATTTCGATTTTGTTTTGAACCTGAGCTGTACAATCCCAAGCTGATTTATCCTCTAAACAATCCGAGATTTTGTAATAGCCATTTTGATACAATTTGTCATTTTATTGCAATTTTAAATTTACTAATGGGCAAGTCTCTGATTTGCTCGCTAGCTGTCTAATTTCATACGAGGGAAAGAGACAACATCGAGATATTCCGTGAAATACGTCTAGACGTATGTCACAAAGTAACCTCTCGTAGATGTAGTTAAATAGGGTTATTGGTGAGCCCTAAGGCCACAAAACGCTTCTATTGACGAATACTTGAAGACTATACCTCAGAAACGATGATTGTTAAGTATAGTCTGTTTTCTCTATGCACTTACATATCCAAGGGTGAAAGGCCTAAGCGACATTTTTAGGAGAGTATACTCATTCTACGCGGAAAAATTAGCTGATCCCAAATATGTATAAAAGTCAATATCGACCAAAAGTGTCGTTTAAGTCAAACAGCCTATCACCCCTCGATATTATCGACCGTATATTTACCTAAATTTCGGACTTCTGATTCATTCTCTATAGAGCCACTTTCGATGTAGTAAAAGTTATATTAAAAACACAAAGGCTAGATAAACAGTCATCATCATCATAGCCTATGGCAATCCCTGCTTGGATCAAATGTCTATGTTCAGATTTTTCAGCCAGCTTTCTGCGTCAGCGGTGAAGTTGCGCATCTCGGCGATACCTCCGGGAAAACAGCGAAGTGGGCAGAATCAGAATCAGAATCAGAATCAGAATTTTTTTATTCATGTAAACCAATACAGGCACTTATGAATCGTCAGTAAAAAATAAATAGTATTAATAGTATCTCTACCACCCATTCGGAATGCAATTCCTATGGAGAAGAATGGGCAAGAAACTCCATGGTTGCTTTTTTCCAATAAGGATTTACATGTTATTTGCATTACAATGTGTTTTTCTTAATTAACAATTATATAATATAAAGTTAATGAGGCTATACATTCTCAAAACACAAAATTAATCAGCAATAATCAGCATTCATTCACAACGTGGGAATGAGTTTGGTCAGGTGCTCCACAGTCGCAATTCAATAGATAAACAGTGTCGTACTGATACGCATCGGTGTGACACACAGCTGCCGTAGTTATGAGGCTCAAGTGCAGGTAAATGAGATAGACTGTCGTGTTTTACGATACCTTTAGAGTTTACGACAACACTACAGTAGTTGTAGCATGAGCGCCAAGACTAGACTTTAGTCACAGAATATGTTGATTACATCTCTTTCTCTCGTATGAAATTAGACAGAGAGCGACCGAGCCAATCTGTGACAGGGGTCTTGTCTTGACATGCGTGCTAACATGACAGATAAACAAAACAGTAATTCTATAAGAATGGCCGAGTGGTCGAACGCACGCCTTGCAATCAAAGTGTGCAGGTTCAAACCGCGGCTCGCACCTCTCGGTTTCATGTGCGAAACTCATTTTCATCCGAGATTACCACTTGCTATGAAACAGTGAAGGAAAACATCGTTAGGAAACCTGCACGTCCATAGAAGGGCGTGTGAAGTTCACCAACATGCACTGGGCCAGCGTGGTGGACTATAGCCCAAAAGATCTCCCTCGTATTGACGGAGAATGTGCCCGGTATAATGGCAATAAGCTCGCCCCCTATTACTTTGGGACCAGAAAATACATCGGCGAAGTGTGTGCGCACTGCAGTGCACCTCTGCCTACCCCTTCGAGGAATTCAGGCGTGATGATGTATTTATTTATGTTATATTTTTGTTTGTTTGTTATTTTAATTCTTTTTTCTTCTCTCATTGTTTGATGTACAATAAAGAATGCTCTATCTATATATCTATCATATTTTATAAGTGGTGGTAGGACTCCCGAGTTGAAAACATATTTCTATCTAAACAAATCATTCCTTAATAATGTTTTTGCTTAATCAACGCATCCTTCTTCTGCAGTTTTTCTTTTATCGCGTGAGTTGCTACCATTATTACCAAGCCGCGGTATCTAGGGACTGGATAGTGGTGTTACAATATACTATACGATACTCGTACTCGTATAATACGAGTATCGAGTATCCATTGAGTTGATGGTAAATTACGAATCAAAATTGTGCGGTGAAGAGGTCTCAGATTCATTTTCGAGTTTTCAATTTTTGTCAGATTTTGTACTTATTTAAAAAAATGCTGCAATACAGGTGGTGGTAAGGTGCCTAATTGCATCAAAATAAAGCTGATTTTATTGCCTTCTTATATTAGCCACGTATAAGCAACACATCAATATTTTTAGTCTTGTCAAATAATATTAATTAGTCGTAGTTCGTCTATAAGATAATCGTTATTGAAATGTCCCGTTAGGAGTTGACGCTACGCAGGTTATAATAACAAAAATACACACAGCACATATTTTTTAATTAAAGCATATTTTCGATTGTCGAACAATAGAAGTTCTCTATAAAATACTCGACGAATCGAGTATTTGTAATCTGACGAAATGTTCACATCACTCGTCCAAATAAAAGAAAAACAACCCCCATAATATCAGCCCGTTCGTATTACAAATGTATCCCTTTCCGCAGTTATTCACAGCGGTAACAAGATATTAATTATGGTAGATTTATGGCGTGCCACGAGCCTGGCCGGCATTAGGTATTATTAGATGTTGTGCGGCTCGGGTTTTAGTTGCACGCTTCATAAATTGTGATGAAAGGTATGATGGTGTAGTGATGTGATGAATGTCGACGGCTCTTTCTAGTGGTTTGGATCCCACTGCACCTGGGCCCCAAGTCTCCTAACACTGTCGTTGTGGTTTTGCTATGACTTAATTTTTTGAGGTATCAAAACAACATATTTTATTAATGGTAGCTCGAATATGACCAGTGTAGACAGTAGATATAGTCACATTAGGGTTGCCAACCGTACTATAAAATATACCCAAAGGGTAAAATCGGTACCCTATTACTAAGACTTCGCTGTCCGTCCGTCCGTCCGTACGTACGTCCGTCCGTCCGACCGTCCGTCTGTCACCAGGCTGTATCTCATGAACCGTAATAGTTAGAGAGTTGAAATTTTCACAGATGATGTATTTCTGTTGCCGCTATAACAACAAATACTAAAAAACAGAATAAAATAAATATTGAAGGGGGCTCCCATACAACAAACGTGATTTTTTTGCTGTGTTTTTTACGTGCCGCGGTATCGCTCATAAAGGTGTTATAAATACAGTTTGATTTTATTAATTTTTTGCATGCATGGCAGTAACAGGCATTGAATAGTTTGGTTTTTGTTTTCGGACGGACACACGTTGTTGTAGGATTTTTGTAAATGTACTATATTTTTGAGCAATGAACTATATATTATACGACTCTGGCTGGAAAATACTATATTTTCGAAAAAAATAGTTGGCAACCCTAAGTCACACTGAAGTCATTGCTAGTCATATTCTAGCTACGATTGATAAAATATATTGTTTTCATGGCCTAAAAGGGAAGTTACAGCAAATCCGCAACGAAAGGGTTAGGGAACTTGGGTCCTAGATGGTTGCAAGCTCGATTTCTCTCAGCGACAAATATCGGAGTTTTCCTTTTCAGTATTTACCCTGGATTGGGTGTAACTGGGATCGCCCCCAGTCCAATGTATGGTACTCATAGCTGCTTTGCTTAGTTTGTGATTTATTTATTTATTTAAGGCATATTTACAGAGTGAACACAAGCATTTACATATTGCTTTCCTAAACATAGGGCATGTGCTACGCCAATTACAAATACGCACAACATTCATAATAAGCAGACAACTTGAATATAGAGACTAAAATATAAAATAATAGGAACTTAAGGTATTATTGCTAACTAAACTTAAAATTAAATGAAATAATATATGTACTTACAAGATATTGAGAAAATAGACATTCATAAGCAATAAAATAAAAGTAAAACTGGCATAACAAGACATTAAAATGAGCTTAATAAAGATTATAGAAATGAATACGAATTAAACGAATTAAACATGATCATACAATAAGTACCTACGTGGCGATATTTATATTTGTTTATGTGTTTACCAACCCGCACTAGGCCAGCGTGTGTGGACTATGGCCCAAATCTCCCTCGTATTGAGGGGGAACGTGCCTGGTATTATTGCCATAGGCTCGCCCCCTATTACGCCTTATTCTGTTCCATTTCTTACATTACACATCTTTCAGTTTATGTAGGCTCAGCAGGACCGTGTAGACATAAGTTTTATCTCTTTAACTGTCAGATTTGTCGAGAAAATGACGTGATTGAGCTTTTTGTATAATAGGCTTGTAGACATAAGTTTTATACGTTTCAACTGTCAGATTTGTCGAGAAAATGACGTCACACCGATCCATGTCCACTGCAAAAAGCTCGGTTCGTTAAGAAGTTGAAATATGTCTTTATGAGTGTGCCCTAAATATCTGAAATGCAACTATTCGTAATTAGTTGAGAGCTGGGACGTTTACCATTATTAGAGTTAGTAGTACACTGATCACTTGGGATCAGTTCTTTAGCGTTGGATAACTTGCTCAGATGGGACACAGTGACGAAGACTATAGAAGTAGTACGTCGAACATGCTTGCTAATATATATTTTATTATTACAAGCTTATTGTTTTCTTATATTTACTGCTAAATAAGCAGTGGTAGCCGAGTGGTCGAACGCACGCCTTGCAAATCATAGTGTGCAGGTTCAAACCCCGCCTCGCACCTCTGGGTTTATGTGCGAATCTCATTTTCATCCGAGATTACCACTAGCTATGAAACGGTGAAGGAAAACATCGTGAGGAAACCTGCACGTCTATAGAAAGGCGTGTGAAGTTCACCAACCCGCACTGGGCCAGCGTGGTGAACTATAGCCCAAAAATCTCACTCGTATTGAGGGAGAATGTGCCCGGTATAATGGCAATAGGCTCGCCCCCTATTACATTGGGACCAAAAATACATCGGCGAAGTGTGGGCGCACTACAGTGCACCTCTGCCCACCCCTTCGGGGAATACAGGCGTGATGATGTATGTATTTATTTATATATTTACGCGAATACGTGTTAGACGTCTTGATGTCATAGTTAATAACTGGGTACCCTCATATTTAGTTGTTGTTTGCGGTCCGGACCGCAGGGTACCCAGTTATTAACTATGACATCAAGACGTCTAACACCTCAGTCCCCCCGTGACCATGGTTGCTGTAAAGCAGCCGAAACGTCGGGAAAACAAAATAGTAAATACACGCGATAAAATCCGTAAAATAGTTTTATTTCAATATTACAAGCTTTTTATTAACTTGCAATGTATTTCCGGGTGAAATCTTGCAACTGAATTTTAAGTCAGTTATCTTTAACCGATTGAGCTGAAATTTGGTACACACGCTTATTTTGGATGACAATGCATGCTTAGTTATGTGACGTCATTTTATTTTATTTCCAATATGGTGGATCATCCAAGATGGCGGAATAGTTATTTAGTTAAGGTACACTTATGAGGGGCACCTGCCATTATTCACAAAAAAGAAAATGCAAATTTTACATAGGACTCGAGATATTACGAAAAAAACAGTTGAAAAAGCATGGTTGAATTCAATTAAATTTTTATATAATTCAGTTGTATAACCGATACTGAAGCAAACGTCAAAGTATTATTTTGGACTTCTGAAACACCCTGTATATTTTATCTACAATTTCAAATTTAAGCTTATAATTGTTTACCAATAACTAAGAACAGCAACAAGCCTATAAGCTCACACCACTAATGCCATAAAACCTATTCTCCATTTTTCATCGCCCCTAAATTAGAAGTTGGCGTAAAGGTCAGTCATTCCAAACGGCCGTATGTCACGGTCCTGTACCAGTCCGGACAAAGTTTGCCTCTATATATCTATATTTACATTCCAAACTGGACTTGGTCTACTGAGGAATTAATAATAAGATACCAAGTTCCATTAGTTCGACCGGATATTAAAATATTTTCGAGGGGCCCGGTTTAATTGCATTTTCGTTTTAGGGGATTACTTTTAATAGAACATCACGCCTGCATCGTGCAAGAGGTAGGCAGGGGTACAATGTTTATTGGGGCTAAAAAACCATTGGAAAGTTCACAATCTTTGTCCATACTAAATCGAACTATGTGTTAAGATAGAGAAACAATACACATAAAGATTGCCATTCTTTCTGAGCCAATACAGTTAATTTTAGCAAAAATGCTGATGCAATAGCCTTGACGCCCCAGTGCGCTCAGGGCTTAACAACGGGTCAACTGCTTAGAGCGTAGACTCGGCTCACTACACCAGTTGGTTGGGATTTCGATTCCCATAAGCGCCAAATTCCAAAAATTGATTTTTCGGAATTTTCCCCAAGGCTGAGCGTGATTGGGATCGCCTCAATCCATTGTTGGTTGATCATTGCACAAGCTTAGTTTGGAATCCTAGGATAAGCCGAGTTGAAATGTGGTGTTGGAGGCGGATGTTACTTATTCCATGGACAGCACGATGAACTAACGTATCCATTCAAAAGGAACTCGGTATAACCACAAGGCTGTCCGCCATCTGCTCCCAACGGATACTCAAATATTTTGGACATGTCGCTCGTAGAAACTCTGACAGCCTAGAGAAGCTAATGGTAGTTGGCCAGGTCGACGGGAAAAGAGAACGGGGTCGCTCACCCACACGATGGTCAGACCTAGTAAAGACGCTCACTGGCCTACCAATAACCCAAGCCATTAAAACCGCCGAGGACAGGAACAAGTGGAAGACCATAGTACATCAAGAGATCAATACGTCAGACTAGTCACGACCTTCAGTAATGAAGATGCCGACGAAGAAGAAGAAGTATGGCTTACTAAAATAAAATGTGTTAACAATTATCAGATACCTGCCTTATCGTGTGTGTAAAGCATAAATAGATGAAACACGTAATTCATAAAAAAAGGCGGAAGGAACGATGCGTATAAGGATATTATTTATCAAGCCTGTCTCTCGGATTTCCCTGACAAAAACCACATGCCCCACTTTCGGAAGTACAATCAGAAGAACGCGAATAAATATTATAAGCCGCAAGGAAAATTGAAAACACCGTATTCTGTGCAGGCCCGTTCATGCTGGAGCGGTATGCACGCTGTTATATCGTGAAATGAAATTTATTGACTCCAATTCCAATTGATTTTATGGATACGTCGTTTAGCAAGTCCTATTGTCCTATAGTCCTATTGTTGGCAAAATCATCGACTAAATACGATGGAGGCCACATCTTTTAAAAAGTGAAGTGACATAGTAATAGAGAAACGTGGCATCAATGAGACCAATTGGTTCATGATTATGTTGTTTCAAATATAATTTCTACTAGCAAGTTTTTTTAGGAAAAAAAAAATGAATAAAAAGCTCTATTTGCACGTAACAGAACTATTTGTACTACCATCGTAGTAGTCGTACCATCGTCGTCGATGCTTATTCAATGGCGAGAACCTTCCCGATGCGTGAATAACGCTTATATTTGAACGGCGCTTATAAATATGTAAATGGTTTCGTATCTCTCACGGTTTTTAGACGTGATTCCCCCCTTTTTTCCGTCTACACTCGTAAATATGTAAATACGGCGGGGACGGTGTGTTATATTTCAGATAATATTGATTAATATTTTGAATATAATATAAAAAAAAAAGATTTTTTATTAGAATTGCATATCTTAGTCGCAGCGCTACTAGATTCTCTGTCGATGCATTTGTGAATCGCTCTCGTAAAGATTCGCCGTCTACGGCCATCCACCTTACTATTGCAAAATTAATATTTTAGAATATCATTGAATGTTGCTTTATTGTTTGACAGTTAGTACAAAAGCTGTCAAAAAAAGAAAGTATTATAAGAACGATACTGTTAAAGAAAGGCCTCCGGCGAGACAAGGCGCAAGCTGCATGTTCTTGCCAATACCAAAATGAACTGTATTAACTCATAGTCAAAGCTCATTCTTCAACGTAATGCCATTAAAGACGCAACCAAAACTTTGCAGCGTAGATGCGTGGCTTTTATTACAGAAATTCAATCCTTATGTACATTAGTACAGAGTTCGGTTTGGTGTTTTGGCAACAATTTTGTGTTTGCTTTACACATTTTTTTCTAAACATGTATGACATTCCATCTCAGCACATTTACAAGGAACTGAAATTATTGGACATACTTGACTAGCAGCACTTGTAGCATGAGCGCCAAGATTAGACGTATGTCACGAAATATCTTGATATTGTCTCTTTCACTCGTATGAAATTAGACAGAGAGCGACCAAGCCAATCCGTGACAGAGGTCTTGTCTTGACATGCGTGCTGACACCACAGTACCTAATGCATAAAAAACGCGATGTGATAAGCAATCTTGTATTATACCGATTCTTATTTCAAAAGTGACAAGTAATTTATTCTAAAATATCAGGTTAATTGGAGGACTCTCTTTGATGTGAACCTGTTATATTGAAACTCGATATTTTTTCCATCTAATGAGAGAAAATAATTAAAATATCATTTTGCTTGGCAAAAATATAAATGAGACGGGATATTGGGATGTTCATAAATTGTATTCTGTGTACATTATATACATAATCATCATCACGCCTGTATTCCCCGATGAGGTAGGCAGAGGTGCACTGCAGTGCGACCACACTTCAGTGAAGTATTTTGTATTTTAGTCCCAATGTAATAGGGGGCGAGCCTATTGTCATTATACCGGGCACATTCTCCCTCAATGCGAGGGAGATTTTTGGGCTATAGTCCACCACGCTAGCCCATCGCAGGTTGGTGAACTTCAGACGCCTTTCTATAGACGTGCAGGTTTCCTCACGATGTTTTCCTTCACCGTTTCATAGCAAGTGGTAATCTCAGATGAAAATGAGATTCGCACATGGAACCCAGAGGTGCGAGCCGGGGTTTGAATCCGCACACTTTGATTGCAAGGCGTGCGTTCGACGACTCGGCTACCAATGCTTGTGTATGTGTACATAAGGGTTGAATTTCTGTGGCAAAAGCAACACGAGCAAGCGACTAAAATCGCTTGCCTAATCGATTTCATTTCGTTAAAAATATGCTTATTATAATATGAATCGACGACGGCTTGATCTAGTATTTAGAGTGTACGCCGCTTGGTATACTGCGTTGAGTGGTTTTGAGTTCGATTCCCGGCAGCGGCGAATTTTGGAATTTGCCGATGTAACCGCGATCGCTCTTGTTTTTTTTTTTTTGAATGGACTACGCTGTTGGCCGTGAGGTGGCCTTTACAGCTTTGCCGGAGGAGTGATCGCTCTTGAATTATAGGTACCATTGTAAGGTACCTATAATGCAAGCGTTACTTAGTTAAGGATCTTACGATGAGTATGTGTTATCAAGCGTTTTTTTTATTAGTCAAGTAAAGACTTAAAATTGAATTTCCCGATACATACAATTGCTTTTAAAGTAGCAATGCAGTTAGTCGATAAACACTAAAACAAAACAGCATCGTAGAATTTTATCACCCCGCCGAGCAAAACTTGGCGCGTTATTCACAAAAGTTAGCCGTTAATAGTGTTGCACTCGGTAAACAAGCGGCCATCTTGTTTATTTGTTTATTTAAGATGGATTTCCGTACTTACAAGCAGACATTTATCCACGACTTTATAAAAGAAAATCGCTGTATGGTTGGAAACCTCTCCAAAATTTTGATCTTTACTATCTTAGGGTCATCCATTTCCTCTTAAATACATGACATGACGCTTGTTTTTCCCGAAGGGGTAGGCAGAGGTGCACTGCAGTGCGCCCACACTTCGCCGATGTATTTTCCTCTTAAATGAATTCATATAACATTGTTGTTGCAGAACTGATGCAAAACTGGTAAGTTTTGTGAAATGGTCATAGGTTTTTATCAGCTGTTATTGTAAAATGAGCTCTTTTTATAAATGAATACAGTTTGTGTCGGTATTGGCGAATAATATTGATACCCCTATGGGCGCGTTTACTCTATAAATTACCCCTAATACTGCATACAGTACTTAAATCACATAAAACGCTAACACGTCGTTACTTCTAACATAACTCACAACGATAAGCAGTTAACTGCGGTGCATTTAGTAAACAAACAAATTCACAATCCGCTTGGTATTGATTTATGCCGCCTTTCTGTTTCCGATCGAAATTTATCGCGTTTACTCCAGGCCACCGGATAGTCATTAACAGAAGAACTGTATACTAATGTAGAACCAGGCTCTCCCTTACCCCTGTTTCTGTAATGTTTTTGATGTAAAACAGCTATAGGCGAGGAGACAACCTGATTATTGGCGTGGCGAGATTTATCGACGCTTCGCCACAACAAAATGAAATCAACCTTAATACTTAAAGCATAAAGTATACTTTTAAATGCGGCCACACTTCGTATTCCTCGGCTCCTCGTTTCTTTCCGCCGCTTAGACTCCGTCCACCGGCTGACTCCGCTCACTCGGCCCTACGACGTTTATGTTTTGTGTTTCACATCTGCCAGGCGTCCCGCGATGGCTCAGTTTTTTTTTTATAATACCTCCAGTTTCTGATTGGTAACTTTGTACAAAATCTGAGTAAAAACTTGCAGATAGTAATAGTAATTAAAACAATAGTAAGACCAAACAAAATCATAATATCGAGGGGTGAAAAGCTATTTGGTTATTAACAGGAGAGCGTACTCATTCGACGCAGAAAATAATGCTGATTACAAATATGTTCGAGTATATAAGTCAATAACGCCCAAAAGTGTTGCTTGTCGCCTATCTAACGTATTATTATCTTATCATTATTATAAAGCAGCTCTAAAGGCAACACACTGAAGCTATATGTACCTGTGTATTTGTAATAAGTTTTGGCGATTTTAAAAAATGATCCACCCTCTGAGTTTCCACGGATCTTCTCAGTTGAGGTCGCGTTTCGATCCGGTAGTAGTATAATAGTATACAGGGTGGAATGTTGTAATGCCACCTGAAGGGAAAGCACTCTTAATAACTGTAGATAGAAAACAGTTCTCCAAGAAAACATTCCTTTATTTTTGAAAAGAAAGAAAACTGCATTCAAAGATTTTCGAAAATTCGCTTGCCCTACTCGGGAATCGAACCGACTAAAATCTGTAAAAATAACACCCTGTACTTTTATTGCATCGATCGTTAGGGTCAATTATAAGGATGAAATCTCTCTAACAAACTTGGTAAATTAAATGAAATGAAAACCATGAAATTTTGACTTAAGTCTAATTAGTAGTTCTCGATATTACGTCCTGGCTTGTGAAAGTGTAGCGTGTGTTATCTTATTTTTTAATGAATTACAAGTTTTGTTTGTTAAGTAATAATGAATTAAATTAACCCATAAAATGTTCATAATTAATTTCACTCGCATACCGCAAATTACCGTTGACATAATTTTGCTAATTAGGGATAGCCGTAATTAATAAATGTCACATAAGCGTTGTCAAGGTTGGTCGTTGGAACTCATGCACGCGTTTTTGTATAAATAATATATAGGCCATGACATAAACATTTTAGTGTCTATTAGAGAGAGACTATAATGGTTTGGGCATGTGATGAGAAGAGATGAGAAGCATGTGACTAAAAGAGTGACGAGTATGAACGTGGTTGGATACAGAGCGAGGGGAAGACCAAAGAAAAGATGGATGGAGTGTGTAAAAAGTGATATGATTGAGATCGGAGTCGATGTCGGTATGACGGAAAAGCGAGACGAATGGAAGGAAAGGACATACTGCGCCGACCCCAAATAATAGGATAAGGTAAGGCAAATGATGATGATAGAGACTTTTCAAACTTGCGTTTTATATGAGCGCATAAACTTGATTTTCAAAGTTCGTGCATTTTGCCATACGCGCAACTCCTACAAGCATTGTTGCGCTTATAAGAGCCAGCCGTAATGTTTTAATTGTTTCATAATCGAAATACATATTGCGTATTTGCTACTAACACTCGCAAACACCCCGATTCGAGAATACACGGCTGAATAGGCCTGAGTACGCGCGTTCGGCTTTTTAAAGCGTATACCAAAACAACCATGGAGCAAAAAAAAACCGGCTAAATGCGAGTCGGACTCACGCACGAAGTGTTCCGTACCATTTTCTATGAAAACGGCAAAAAATCAAGTTTGTTGTATGCGAGCCCCCTTAAATATTTATTTTATTCTGTTTCATAGTATTTGTTGTTACATTACATTACATACATTTCAACTGTCCAACTATCACGGTTCATGAGATACAGCCTGGTGACAGATGGACAGACGGATGAACAGTGGAGTCTTAGTTATAGGGTCCCGTTTTACCCTTTGGGTATGGAACTCTAAAAACTCCAGTCTGAAAGCGTCCTTAACAAAATGTTTTGAGTAAACCTAACAAAACGTGATAGTTTCTCCATGCGCGTGTTCTCCCTTATTTACTATAGTGACAAAACATAAAATAATCACTTATGGTCTCGAAATTACACCCAATACGCTCCGTTATCTACAAACACGGCGCTACCATCGGACATATTTACTTCATTGGTTCCCGCTTCGGAGACCCGTAACGCGCCACTGGAGGCACATTTAATAGCCCAGCTTTGGATTTATGTTGTTCTTGTTTATTTAAACGGGGGTCCCTGTTTCAATTCCACCACTGTACGATTTGTAGACGAATATGTTGATAGTTCGTTCACAGTTACGTAACGCTTCGTTTGTTTTTATCGTTTTTAATTATATCCAAAGGAACAGCTACGAATTTTGGATGTGAAATTTCCTACGGATATAAATATTCGTGGTTTTTACGGGATTTTGAGAGTATATCCAGTGTTTTGAGTAATAATTGTGTTGTTTATCAAGTTGAATTAAACGTAGCCATAAATAATTAAGCAATACCAAAAATGCTATTTAGTGGTAAAGGGAAGATCTTCCTGCCAGGCGGGTGGTATGCCTGGCGGGGTCCGCTACGCCCCCAAACATGCTGTCGGGGAATTTGTATGTATAGTTCAGATCGTCGAACGCACCAGTACCGTGAGTTAGGATTTTCATAGTACTTTGTATGGCGGATAATTTCTTGAACGCATAGAATTGCGATGTGTCTAAAGTCGCGCCATCTAGTAGCGACTCGCGGTAATTGTGTTTCGTGGCGAGATATAGGGTGCGCCACAGCTACAAGAAAATATGAAGTGTTTTTTATTTACTTTTCGCTCATTTTATTGTCTGAGAAATGCGTCTGCACCATTAGATTAATGATAATAACGTTTGAAGCATATGGAAACGTTTTTGTTTGATAAGAATCGTACATTCAGGTTTTGTGGACTATGGCTCTAAACTTCACCTCGTATTGAACTGGAATATGCATGGTGTAATAACAATATTTTTATGCAATAGACTCGCCCCCATAATACATCGGCAAAGTGTAAATGCACTGCGCACTGCCGCAGGTAAAAAATGCGTGCTATTGTATCATTTGTTATTGTTTTTAAACTTTTTTAAAATTTACACAGTTTATTTATGGAAAAAGCATCAATCGATTTTGCAAATAAAAGCTTAATTAAAGTGTCCGCGTTACGAATGGTACGTATCACGCCCTGCGATCACTGAGGCAAGCAAATTAACGTGTTTATTCTTGACAATGTAGTTACTTTGTGTTATATACACAACGGTTTGGCGATTTTAAAAGTAAGTTAAAAAAAAAATGCCCACTTAGTTTCTTGCCGGATCTTCTTAGTTGAGTTCGCGTTCGATCCGGTATTAGGAAATAAGAAAAAAAATGCAAACTTGACAATTTGTAAATGCTTATACAAAATAAATTATTTGTCTTTGACTTATCTTACTTGTTTGTTTGACTTATTTGTCTTGAACTTTCTGTGTTAAAAGCCATGCAATCACGCAACTAAATTCATATTATATTATATATTTTTTTAATTTAATTATTTATTTTTAAAGTGAAATAATATAACTCAATATTCTGAGAATATTTCAAGCGCCTTACCTGTTGCCGTTCTGAATATCGAGCAAAAAAACTCTATTTATTATATATTTTCTCTGTTTTTTAGTATTTGTTGTTAAATAGCGGCAACAGACATACATGGCCTGTGAAAATTTCAGCTGTCTAACTATTACGGTTCATGAGATGCAGCCTGGTGACAGATGGATGGACAGATAGACAGACGGACAGCGGATTCTTAGTAATACGGTCCCGGTTTACCCTTTGGGTACGCAACCCTAAAAATTTGCTTCTTCTATATTGTTGTTTTGGTATTGGCACACAATTGGTCGCGCGCGTTTCATCGCGCCTGTGAGTGCAGGGCTTCAAAGTAGGAAATGTAGCGAATGTTGCTGATGACAGCGATAATCCTCCCACCCTCGTAAATTCGGCCGCGGGCGGCGAGTATAAATATTAACATGTTGAACACACTGAGAGCTGCGTATTTTCAGATCATTTTGTGTAATAATTTCAGCTGAATCAGGAGTCCGATTTTCGTATGACAGACATAAATCTCTATTAAAGATATGTCGAAAAAAATACGACCAATTTGACGTTTCGTTTCGACATATCTCTAGAGATTGATATGACTATAAATAGAGATTGATATGAAAATCGGGCCCTGAATCAGTGAGCCGAGTGGCCTGCACTCAGACCACTAGAGGAAGCTGTCCTCAAAAACTATAGGAAAATATTACTGATTTGACATATTCGTATGTAAAAATATAGAAGTTGTCTATGTTTTGAGGCTTAGTATACCTATTTTGAATCACATACTTACTAAAGGGAGGCACACTACTGGGGCGTCGGTTTTTCTCAATACCAAAACTAACTCTTGTGTCCATATTCATAAAGATTGAATTAAATTTGTGAACCAATCCATTAAAATTTAGTAAAAATTCCCACGCGGTGTCAGTGTCATTTGACACGAGCGAGCGAACTAAATAGTTGAAGAATGAACTTTTTCTCCAAGTCAATACAGTTTGTTTTGGTACGGCAAAAATTTGGGTGCGACTTTAGACGCCCTTATGTGCGGGGGGCTTAATTGTACAGTATGATGCAAAAGAAAACATGAGTAAACAACCAACCACGTGTACTGACGTACGTAATTTCATTTTACAAATTGGTTAACGTCTCAAAGTGAGTTATCACAATACCAAGTTAATAAACCTGAAGCCAAATGATTGAAGTCTTTTTTTTATCTTTAAAGAAAAAGAAAATCAACTGTTAGTTTTATTCAATATTCTTTATTATAGTAATTTTTATGTAACGATTTTAGTTTGGTATAAAACTAAATTACTGTACTTATTTTGATCTTAAATTTAGGTGTAAAGCTCTTGAAATACTAGGGCGTCAAGAAGCGCGCGTATTTTAATTTTGCCAATACTAAAACGATCTGTATTGACTAATAGGAAAAGTTCATTTTTCAATGAAATGTTATTGACAGCGCGAGCAAATTTACCAGAGAAATACAATCTTTATATATATTGGCACAGAGTCCGTTTTCGTATTGGCAAATAAATTACGCACGCGTCTTCACGCCCCAGTGTACCTGGAGATTCAGTGTATTGACATCTTTCTCATAGTCGTAATATTTGAGCAAGATAGCGATATTTTAGTACAATGAAGGATAGTTTACGCGTAGTTTCTAAACACGTGAACACGAGGTACAATTATTGTAATAAGACAAAATGTGAGATATGTAAAGTTTTTCCCACGCCCATGTATGAATTACGATAGAGTAGTTGCGGCTTGGTGTGACATCAATCCGTGACATAACTCTTGTCTTGACACACGTGCTTCAGACTGTTTTCACAGAATTATCACATCACACATATCAATCACAATCATCACAATCCTGGCATACAGCCTTCGCTTCATCCACATCTATGCAACTATTCCTAGACTTCCGGAAGATATCGTATATCTGGTTTTGAAAGGACCATCGTCCAATATGCAGCCGACTTTATTTCATTTATAACATCAACATCAGCTCGCTCCGAAATTTAATTTATCCGCTCAACAGAGAGGCAAGTGTCGGTCGATACGAACGCGTCATTTGCTGTGGAGGTGTAAAATTAAAAAAAAAAAGTTCCCCGCATGCAAAATTCAGGTGAAATAAACGTTGAAAACGCCGCGACCCTGATTCGACATTTTTTTACGAGATAGAATTAAAAATAGGAGTGGCAAATTACGTTAAATATATTTTTGTAGGGTAAAAATGAAAGCTGATTTTTTGTCATATTGTGAACCTTATTACAACACCATAAAGCGGTGTGTATATACAATTCAATTTAATGTAAAGAGACCAGGTTTTATGATGTAAAAACATAGCCTTTATATATAATACAAACTATCAACTTCAAACAGCTTTTCATATTTCTTTGCTGAGGAACCCTAATAAAAGCTGAAATGGAGGCTGATAAGAATGCCTCTGAAAGTTCAAGGGCAAAGCGTAGATGGGAACTTAGTTGAACAAAGTTTTTTTTGATGACCGTTTTTTCGTGATTTTTTCTGCTATTTTAGTTGTCAACTATCTCTTGAATCTTTGACCTTCTGCTTCAAGTAAAATAGTGTTATTAAAAAAGAATGGCCCAAAATCTCTCTCGTATTTAGGGACAATGTGCCCGGTATAATGGCAATAGGCTCGCCCCCTGTTATATTGGGACCAAAATACATCGGCGAAGTGAGGGCGCACTGCAGTGCACCTCAGCCTATCCCTTCGGGGAATACAGGCGTCATGATGATGATGTATTGTATGGTGTAATCATTTTTTTTTTTTTTGTTTCTTCCAGTTTTTAAGTTCAACACCATACAATATGAATTGAAAATTTCCTTAATTATTATCTCTACTTTGCCAACCATGTGTACCAACCGACAATTCCGTATTGTTCTTGCACTTATAAAATCCGTTTCACAACAAAGCGAGGTAATTTTGCACTCAACGTATAGTAGTAAAAAACCGTGATTATACAGGGTGTTTCAGAAGTCCGAAATAATACTTTGGGTACATATACGGTAGCTCATATGTGGATGCTTAGTGAAGACAATTTATACCTAACTATCATAATTACTGAGTTATAGACCTTTGAATATTTGTCACAGGTATCGTGTTCTGACCTTTGGGTACATCCATAATCCTATTCAGCAGTGTAAGCTACACTTATGAGGGGTGACTACCAATATTCTCAAAACAGAACATGCAAATTTTGCATAGGACTCGAGATATTACGAGTTATAAAAATTGACAACGAAAAAAAGTTGGAAAAACATGGTCGCATTTCGGTCAAATTTTTATACAATTCAGTTGTATACGCGACACTGATGCAAACGTCAAATTATTATTTCGGACTTCTGAAACATCCTGTAGAAGCACCCTGAAAAAGTACTTCAAAAAATATTCAGTTCTATTCCACGGGAGTCGTTAAAAACCGGTTTATTTTAGTAGTTTTTCGTGAACTGACCGGGTTGGCTGAAAAAAGTTTTACGGGTGCTTTTTTTAATCTGCAGTAGTGACGTACCATCGAGTGTTTAAGAACTAAAGTTATCGATAGATTCAGTTTAAACTTATAAAGAAACTAGCTGTGCCAGCGACTTCGCCCGCGTGGACTTTAGGGAGATTACCCGGAAATATGGGTATTATGTTTTTTCCCGCGGAACCCTAATGCTTTTTTTTAAATTAAAGAAGCCTAAGTTACGCCTTGGAACGTCAGCTATCTGTCAGTGAAAGTCCGATTGAAATCGGTTCAGCCGTTTAGAAGTTTACCTCAAACAAACAGACAGACAGACAAACAATTTTAAAATTGCGTTTTCGTTATACGTATCGTATATACTTTCATACGCATTCGGTAAAAAAGTGTTATTTTGATATTACAAACAGACACTCCAATTTTATTTATTTGTATAGATTCAATTAATTAATTAAGAATAATTTGATGAATGCTGAAGTTTAAAATAATATTCCATAATCAAATACTAATTGAAATTTTATATTTCATTTCATAGATGGAACTTTATTTATATTTAGCAGTTCGTATCGTAAGTTTTATACTAATTAATTTTATAATTCATCAATAGAACACGGAGCCCCGATTTTTTTTGTTTTTGTTTCATAGAGAGTTCCACATGATGAATAATATCATTTTATGGTCAATAATGAAAAACATAGTCTCTCCATACTGGTAACCGGTACAATTGGTCGCACTGTACAGTGTTGAATCATAAAAACGTAGGCGTGAAAATAAAACAATCTTATTGCAATCGATACATTTGTGTAAGTATTCACAACACTACTACGGTTGTCCCCAGAGAAATAGACCGACCGACCCGTCCAGTTAATCTGTGGAAACCGACTGGCGTGGGTTAACATATTTTTGGACATTCCATGACAGGCGTGAAATATTAAAAAAAAACAGACCTCAGCCTTTTCTCGCGATTTTTTTTTGTTGGCACTTTTCTTTATGAAATACTTAGAAGCAACTCAGCCTTTATGATATTTTTGTCAATATTTTTTTATAAAGACGCGTAATATTTTACTACAATCAAAGGAATAATGGTTGAGCACGGAAAATTTTCAAAAAATAAACTAAAGAGGTTGATTTTGGAACGTAGTCCCTTATCGCGCGTTGCGTAAGGGCGCTAGACGGAAAATATTAAGACTGTAACGACACTTTTACATATGTGTGTGTGATTTTTATTGTATACAATAAATTTTGGTTTGATTTCGATTTCGATGATGTGTGTGTGTGTGTATGTACAATTTTTTTATTTTTTTTTATTGCAAAAGGAACTTCGTTCCATCCGGGTATCCGTTGACACCTCTCAAGTTTTTTTATTTACACAATTGATTGATCTTAATAGCTAAATAATAGCCTCCTTACTACCCCTTTGAAGTAAGTTTTATATTGATATCACTTATTATTTTAAAAAAAACAATGTTTCATTAAAATCATACTTTTGTTAAGGTAGGGGCGCGGACCCAATCTACGTACATAAAAATAATACATCATCACACTTGTATTCCCCGAAGGGGTACGCAGAGGTGCATTGTAGTGCGCCCACACTTCGCCGATGTATTTTGGTCCCAATGTAATAGGGGGCGAGCCTATTGCCATTATACCGGGCACATTTGGTCCATAGTCCACCACGCTGGCCCAGTGCGGGTTGGTGAACTTCACACGACTTTCTATAGACATGCAGGTATCCTCACGATATTTTTCCTTCACCGTTCAGCAAGAGGTAATCATTGTTGAAAATGACATGCGCACATGAAAATTATCTCAGAGGTGCGGGCCCGGGATTTGAACTTGCACGAGGCTACCACTGCTTCCACGTACATAATGTACAAACAAATTCAAAAACAAAAGATAAAAATACGTAATCCAACGTTTCATACGACGGTTTCTTTGACAACAAACATAATTTTCACGTATGTGACACGTTCACGTAAAATAAACAAACCAAACCGGAAGATAAGGGTGGATTTCATTTCGGTTCGCTCACTGAGGCTATAATTTAACATTAGGTACGAAACCGAAAATCTTTTTCGCTATTACAAAATCCGAAACCAAAGCTCGTAATTTAGAAATAAAAACGTTCCGTCCAACCACTTTGCGTGCTGTCCTAATTCATTGAATATACAACTATTTTATATCTTATTAATTATATTCCTCTTGTCGAAAATTTGACAGGAATAAATATCTTGTTCTACTCATACAGTACGACGTAGAGCAAGGTGGCAATACACTTTGTATGTGTATCTTTGTTAATTTGGCGCCTAAAAAATCAGCACGCTTTTGTATAAACATGATTTAATGGAATATAATGATTAACTTGTAAATCGTAAGGTTTACTTTCGGCTAAGTAATTTTTTTTAGTTTCATCCGATTTTTTTGAATTTTTTTCTTCGGTATAAGAGCGCAAAGCTCTTCGTAAGCAGAGGTTTAATAGTATGGAAATGAACGCGCATTGAATACGATTTCAGACGGAACGTCTTTTGTTCTAATCGAGCTGAAAGCCTGATAAGAAGACATTTGCTCAAATACACTCTAAAACCTCTACAAAACCTATTTGGTTTCTTGTCATTTTAACGATATTAAAGCTGAACCGATTTAAAATTTATTTACCGGTTTATCGGTAATTTTTTTTGGCAAAAAATCTATACCTCCTGAATCTCAGATCTCAGATTTTGTTCATAGGTATAGAAATAATAAACCAGCATAAGGTATATAAATTTGGTTGAATAATTAAACATGGGAAACAAATCATTAAAAAACCTGCAACCCGATCCCTCCAGCAACACAGTTTTTTTTTAACTTCTTAAACTACAAAATGTGTCAATATTAAAACAAGACTGAAAAAAACATGGTATTTGTAGTAAATTTCTTGGCAAGAATAGACAGCGGTACGACCCCAAAGCAAATGCTGAAAAGACATATATTTTTAAGAAAACAATGTTACGTGGTTACACGCGTTCGTACCGTGTAACCGCGAGTTATTTCAACACCAAACATAACACAAGTGTTTGCTTCGTAATACAACATCAAATAGGCGTAATGTACCCATCACACATTACAGGTGGAGACGTTCCTAGAATTTCAAGTCCCTAGACGCAACCCTGTGTAAGTACATACAAATAATTTGTACGACAAAATTCCTGGGACCTTTGTATATAATATGAAATATAACTCAGTAGGGAATTACGTACGCAGTTTGTAATAATTTTATTTTCCAACGGTGGCATGAAGTATTTTTTTAGGGTTCCGTACCCAAAGGGTAAAACGGGAACCCTATTACTGAGACTTCGCTGTCCGTCCGTCCGTCTGTCACCAGGCTGTATCTCATGAACCGTGATAGTTAGAAAGTTGAAATTTTCACATATGATGTATTTCTGTTGCCGCTATAACAACAAATACTAAAACACAGAATAAAATAAATATTTAAGGGGGCTCCCATACAACAAACGTGATTTTTTTGCCGTTTTTATAGATAATGGTACGGAACCCTTCGTGCGCGAGTCCGACTCGCATTTGGCCGGTTTTTTAAGAACCAGATAAAGAAGTATTACATTTACAAAGGAATTTACATATTTATTAAGCGTGAGTAACTTATGTAAATGGGATTTTCATGTCGAATCATCTCTGGCGTCTGTAGCCATATTCGCATACTCAATTTGAGACGAGAAGATGATGCTTTGATATTTATTCATAAACAAACAAATTTTTCATTCCTATTTTCTTAAGATTTTTCTGTGAAATTATTATAATACTACTTACACCGTAAGCTCCTAAACGGCCCCTATTTTGTGCTAGGTTGGACGCATTGCTATTGTATAATTGACAAAATAGGCTTCGAACCCAGTATCTCTTGATTACGAAGCAGCCCCACTAATCACTGCGTTTGATAGTTACTCTTTATTACCTCAGTTTGATACCTATTTACAATTAGCTACTTGTAAATAGATATCAAATTCTACCATCTTAAAAGTACTCCCAAAAGTTTTTAATCGCTCCAAAAATAAAAAGTCATCCGTTAGATTGAGATTGATGATATTAAATCCTCCAATTTCTAACTGCAAAGATTGATAGCTAAACTTCAGACTGTCTTCAATTGAAACTTGAAAAACAATTAAAATGGTAATTATTTATCTGTCCTTCCAATTAGTGTCTGCGAAATAAACTTGCTCCTGAATCCGGTTGGCGTATTGTTACGTCGCAGTCCAAGTGGCAAGCGCATGTTCTATTTATTATTGCATAGATACAACTATTTGTACTCCACTGAAAATGTTACTTTATTGCACTAATCTCATGGTATTTTTTCAACACTGATTTACCGGTATTTCATTTACAAAATTACAAAAAAATCATGGAATAATTAATGTACTAAAAAAGTTGAGTAAATTAGAAATTATTTATTTAATAAATTAGATTATAAGTCAATATTTTCATCTTAGTTTTGGTGTATCAAGTGCCACCAATAAGGATAATTAGCATTTTTTTAAAGTTATGTTTTATTATAATACGTGACTTTTACATAGATGATATATTGGTAAGATTTTAATAAACTAAACTAACTAACTATAGCCCTTTTTAACGTCCCACTGCTGGGCACGGGCCTCCCCTCAATGCGAGGAGGATTCAGGCCTTTGTCCACCACGCTGGCCCAGTGCGGGTTGGCAGACTTCACACATCGAGAACTAGTCAAATTCCCTCAAACGTGCAGGTTTCCTCACGATGTTTTCCTTCACCGTTTCATAGCAAGTGGTAATCTCGGATGTAAATGAGATTCGCACATGAAACTCAGAGGTGCGAGCTGGGGTTCGAACCTGCACACTTTCATTTGCAAGGCGTGCGTTCAACCACTCGGCTACCACTTAATTACTTACTTAATTAGTTTAAACACTTAATTAATTATCGGCTTAGATTTTAATGTGAATAAAAAATTAAAATGCAGGATTGTGCTCGAAAAATATTTTGCTGGTCGTATCGCTCGTGTGTGGCTCCTAATCAAACTTATTACCTACACAGCTAGCACATGCGACAGGTCAACTCTTGTCTTGGGTTATGTCACTGACGCATCGAGTCCTTCTCTCAGTTTTGTAATTCATACAAGATAAAGAGACAAAATTTACATAATAATATCTTATATTTTATTTTGTCACAAATGCTGATCTTCAATTATTTTTAGCGAAATAGAAAGCGTACTTAAATGAAAATATACTATCAATAATCGGAGATTTACTTCCTCTTTTTACTTGTACCAATTAGCGGGAAAGTAATGAACAGAAATTGATCAGAAAACATTTTTTATCAGAAGTATTTTCCACGCTTCGACCAATACGGGTGGCGGCTGAATTGTGAAAATTTCAGATATTTTTCAGCATATCTGTTAAACTTTATGAATGACACATTTTATGAATGTAACAAGCGTATATAACTCAACGAGGCTTGAAAAAAGGCAGAAACATGATTTATGCAGGTTTCATGAGATTTAATTTCCGCGTATTTTTTCAGCCCCTGTCTGAATCAGAATTTTTGTATTCATGTACCCAATACAGGCACTTATGAATCGTTAATAAGAAATAAATAATAATAATAGTATCTCTACCACCCAATCTGAATAGATGATTGTCAGGATTAACATCATTTGTTATGAGAGTTTTAAGTACGCAGCAGCATTAGAAGAATATAATACTTATTATCTGGAGTATATTAACAACTTATATTAACTTAATCTATAGCTACGAAAAAAAAAAACTAAAAGTCCAGATGACTGAATTTTATTGGTATTTCATGACCAATAAAACTACCTACTCTTTTATCACTATTATACTTACTGTAAATTCGTATTACCTAAAATTAGTTTCTATTTTTTTTATACCACAACTGTATCAGATCAAAAAAAAAAACTTTCCAGTAATTTTTGTGATTTAGTGACACTATAAGGTTGGTGTCATGTCGTATGTGGAGGTGAAGAAGGCTGCAATGGATCGACCCAGATGGCGGGGACTTCATCAGATGCACCGACAAGAGCCGAGCCCTTAAATTAGAAGAAGAACAAACAGCAATTGATTTATTTATATGTAGATATATATAACTTTGGTGATATGTATTTTTGTGGAGATAAAAGTGGAACAGGTATAAGCTTTGAATAAAAAGAGCATGAAACATATTTTATTATAACACCCACAACATGTTACTGTATCTTGTCCGTCGGATGAATATCCGCGCCTTTTGTACGCTCTACATCCAAGCTCTTAGAATGTAGAGCGGGAAAGATGAGAACACTCGTAAATTGTATTCAAAGAAACCCGTCGCTATGTGAGCTCTATGTAGTTTTAAGAAGATTTACTATAATCCTCATTAATATCTATTATGTTAACACAGATTTTCTTTATCTTTATTAGATTGTATAACAAAACCCAAAAAATAGGGGTTAAAACAATGATATTAAAAAGTATTGATAGCGAAATGTATTGACCTCCAAAACAATTATTGACTTTGCCGGACTTTGTCATAGACAGAGAAGTGTGGAAGAGAAAAGTGGACTGTCCTACTCCTGGGCAAAGGCCTGCCCAGGATTGGGACACTGCTACAGGCTAGTAAAAACAAAACTAGTCTAAAGACTGTCTATTCGTAAACGACTTGACATAGACAATCTGACGTAGACATAAAAATCCCACATAAAATTAGACGTGTGAAAATTTTATTGATGACGCGAGCGAATTTTGACGCATGGACCTCAGCGCCTACCACTGAAATTCAATCTTTATTTATAGTCGCACAGAGTACATTTTTGTTCGAAGTTTTATGCACCATCCCAGTGGGTACAGCGTGTAATCCGGATAAAAAGAATACATTTTATTATAAGATGATTGTACCCATTGTTCCATTTTATTAATAGATCACATAACGCCCCAAATGAGATCATCTCGACTGCATATGCAATACCAAATCAGACGGTTTTAATTTTGGATTCTGAATGAGTTCTCTAGTGACGTCATGTAATTGCTTAACTAAACTAGATCTAGATCGTCTGGCATAGTCATAGGCGTATATGCTATAGTACTAAAACGAACTCTGTGTCAATATCATGGAGATATTATAACGGAGATGGCATTTCGAGCCCGCGCTGCGGAAATTTTTTCTGGTTTATCTGATTCCGCCATTGTTGTTTTCTCATATATAGTTGCCGCATGGTACAGGCACATGAGATAACAACAATGTCAGAAAAATCGCTGCAGAGCTATACGAAGAGTGGAGTCGTTATGGGTACACAATGATCAATATTCATAGTGGTCATCATCTTTATATTTCAAGTACAAGACACTTTGAATTATCTTTTGTAGCTGGTAAAGTATTTAATTGTGTTTATGCAATATTAATGTAAATTAAACTATATAATTAATTTTCTCTTTTTTACCAAAACAAAAAAAAAAAAAAACAATCTGTCAAGCTGTTCATGAGTTTAAGCCAGACGAAGAATAACAATTGATTTTGATACAAAATATAAGAAGTTAAAACTAAATTATTGAATCAAAACCAGACCATATTAAAAAATAAATCCTCATTTTATAAGAAAATTAAATTAAAAAATAAACCTTCCACATTTTCCCGAACCAACGATGCAATATTATAAGCGCTTTGTCTTTGAGCTTCGGTTGTTTATCAAAATTACTGAAAGATAATAAATTCCTGTTTGCGGAAGCAAAGGGCGGTATACAAATTAAAAGCCAATTGTTTGACGATAACCGAAATCTTTGTGGGTAATTTAAAAATGGAACGGTTGGTACATTATTTTTATACTTTAATGTTGGTAGTATCGAACGTTTTCAAAAAAAACCATAAACGTAATTTACTTCTAAAACCTAATAGCCTTTGCTTAAGAGAAGTCAAAGGAGATAGAAGTATTTCCTAATTCTAAAACCTAAAGCTTTTGAATAAATTCCAGCTAGTTCCAAGGCAATTTAGATTCTCCCAGGGACTTGTTGGGGGTCAAACAACGTTTTCAGCAGGTATCACCGTAGATTTTGCCTTTTTAAACTAGCGTTTTATTACGAGCTCATAAGATTGTTTTTCGAAGTGTGTGTAGGCGTACCTTTTGCCACACGCGTAACTCATACTATGCTATCCAAATAAGAATAGGACTTCAATAACCTCTATCTGTCAAATGGCTCTTGAAAAATATGGTTTGCAAAAAATCTATTTGCATATCAATATATACTCTTACATCAAATTTAAAAAAAAAAGGTTAAATTAGTAGTAAATTATCTTAATATAATATTTAATTATTTAAAGTCATAATTCGTTTTTTATTTAAAACCACAATATGGCGCAAAGTCGATCCTATTCTTATTTGAATCGCATAAAACAAGTGTTGATCCGCTTATAGGCTCATTTAAACCCGAGCCCCGATGTATCAATTGTTTCTTGGTTGGAATCCATATTGCTACTGACGCTCGCTACCACCGATTCGAGTGTACACCCCGGAATAAGCCCATGTACACGCGTTCGGCTCTTTGAAGCGCGTATTCTGAAACGACGTATACGTATTCGCGCGCAAAAAAACCGCTTACAGGATTAAAGTCTTCGTCTGATTTTATGCCAGTACCAAAACAAACTCTGTGTCCATATGCATAAAGATTACATTTCTGTGGTTCAGTTTCCCCACGCGTCGATACTCGCTCGCTCTGTCAGTGTGATTTAATTGGAGAATGAACATTTTCTATGAGCTAATAAAGTTTGTTTTAGTATGGCGAAACATTGACGAGCGGGTGTCCACGCCTCAGTGTGCGTGAGGCTTATGACGCGTCTGCAGTCACATGAAAAAAAAAGCCGGCCAAGTGCGAGTCGGACTCGCGCACGAAGGGTTCCGTACCATTATCTATAAAAACGGCAAAAAAATCACGTTAGTCGTATGGGAGCCCCCTTAAATAATTATTTTATTCTGTTTTTTAGTATTTGTTGTTATAGCGGCAACAGAAATACGTCATCTGTGAAAATTTCAACTCTCTAACTACCCCGGTTCATGAGATACAGCCTGGTGACAGACGGACGGACGGACGGATGGACAGCGAAGTCTCAGTAATAGGGTTCCCGTTTTACCCTTTGGGTACGGAACCCTAAAAAACGTGATCCAAGTTTCATACAAAAAATATTTTTACAGCTCTTTAATTTCGTTCATCAGATGAACCGAATATGTGCCAAGGCTGCACGCTCCATCCACGTTTTTATAGCGGTATAATTTTAGTGAAACTGACTATTTATTGGCACTTTTAATAATGTTACGACAATGAATGCGTGTCGTAACCTTATTCTAATTTGTTTAACGCAGCTTCATTTGTCTTCATATCTGATATACGAAAAAAAACCGGCCAAGTGCGAGTCGGATTCGCACACGAAGTGTTCCGTACCATTATCTATAAAAACGGCAAAAAAACACGTTTGTTGTATGGGAGCCCTCTTAAATATTTATATTATTCTGTGTATTCTGTGTAGTATTTGTTGTTATAGCGGCAACAGAAATACATCATCTGTGAAATTTTCAACCCTCTAACTATCACGGTTCATGAGATACAGCCTGGTGACAGACGGACGGACGGACAGCGAAGTCTCAGTAATAGGGTTCCCGTTTTACCCTTTGGGTACGGAACCCTAAAAATCGACGTTAACATGGTATTCCCATTTAAAAAATAACTTTATTTTGCGGATAATGGACTTTCATCATCATTTGCCCTTACCTTATCCCATTATTTGGGGTCGGCGCAGTATGTCTTTTTCATCCATTCATCTCGCTTTTCCGTCATACCGACATCTACTCCGATCTCATTCATATCACTTTTTACACAATCCATCTTTTCTTTGATCTTCCTCTCGCTCTGTATCCATCCACATTCATACTCATCACTCTTAGTCACATGCTTCTCATCTCTTCTCATCACATAGGTAATGGACTTTAATTGTGTGTAAATATGGATATAAATATCGCCATCTTATGATCCCAAACTAAGCAAAGCTTGGACTATAGGTGTCGTGCAAAGGACTTGGGGTGATCTTAGTTATACCCAGAATAGGGCAAATTCCGAAAAGGCCATTTCAGAAATTTTCCGCGTCCTAAAAGACGTGCGCCTGATTCTAGACTCATGTCACAGAATATGTTGATTATATCTCTTTCTCTCGTATGAAATAAGACAGAGAGTGACCGAGCCAATCCGTGATAGAGGTCTTGTCTTGACATACGTGCTGACACCACCGGTGCGGTGAACCTAGCAGCCCACACTCATGGAGGCAATTCTCGCATGTTCGACATAATTTCTAATTCGATATAATGTCGAAACAATACGACTAAATTGGTCGTTCTGTTCTCATGCAAAATTGCCCCTTAGACCACTAGACATAGTCGGAGTCAAAGTCAAATCATTTATTCTGTATAGGCCCATGGGGGCACTTACAAATTGTCAAGTTTAAATTTTTATTTTATTTAATAATATACTACCACTGGACAGTAGTGGTAGCCGAGTGGTCGAACGCACGCCTTGAAAATCAATGTGTGCAGGTTCAAACCCCGGCTCGCACCTCTGGGTTTCATGTGCGAATCTCATTTACATCCGAGATTATCACTTGCTATGCAACGGTGAAGGAAAACATCGTGAGGAAACCTGCATTTCTGAGGGAACTTGACTAGTTCTCGATAGATGTGTGAAGTCTGCCAACCCGCACTGGGCCAGCGTGGTGGAGTATGGCCTGAATCCCCCTCGCATTGAAGGGAGGCCCGTGCCCAGCAGTGGGACGTTAAAAGGGCTGTAGTATTCATTCATACTACCACCGGATCGATCGGATAGCCGTCGTCTATTTATGGTTATTTTTTTTTATCCGGACCTCTATCGGCCCGGCCCGTGTGCTCACCTCTGATGTGGGGGTCAGAGTTCTTAAAATTAGCCTTAAGTATAATGTGTGTAAAATAATTTCTCCAGCCTGGATTATTTTTATTGAAAATAAATAAAAAGTCAACAAAATTTATTTAAAAAGTCAGTTAAAATACATGATGACATATTTATGGTTATTAGTTTATTGCCTACACAAAATGCCTATAGAATCTCCACTTTGATTACGTAAACAAACAATCTTCAACAGTGTTCAATACGGATGTGTGTAGACTGTAATCCCGTGAGGTATGTCCGCTAAATGTTATCGACCGCATTGCCGTTCGTCTGCTGACCTCTTTAGTGGCCGGCGAATTATAACATTCGCACTAGTGATGAGCCGAGTTTTGTTCCAGATTCTCAGTTTGTAAACGTGAATTTCGTTACCATATATAAACCAATACATCATCATTAATACGTCATCGCACCTGTATTCCCCGAAGGGGTAGGCAGAGGTGCCACTGCAGTGCAAACCTATTATTAATCTGATGACGATGTATTTTTTTTTTATAACGTAACTTTATCCTAGCATGCCATAGTAGCGATAAAATCCGTAAAATAGTTTTATTTCAAGTACATCACTATTCAAATAAACGAGGTCGGTAACTGCTCTCCATCAATTTGTTAAGCGCCGTTTTTAATATTTCCATAATTTTACTACTAGAAATGAAAAGTATTTCGCTCTAAATACCAAAGCAAGAATGTTTACGGTGATAACAAGATTTAATTGGAATGCTACTTATTTTATGTTCCCGTTGTAAATTCGGAAAATCATCACTTTAGTTCTGTAAGACTAGCCTTTTGACTTCCTTTTGATATCCTTCATTTATTACATTTAACTTTGGATTATCTATACAAATAAATAAAATTGGAGTGTCTGTGCGGGAAAAACATAACGCGGGCGAAGTCGCGGGCACCGTTAGTTACGTGAATAAAAAACTTGGAATACGTTATCGCATATTATTTTTTAACGCACAAAACAGAGCATTTTTTAATCAAAAACAAACTTTTTTTTATTATTTTCTTGTATTCGTACTAAGTTACATCCTATTGCCCGTACTACCTCTGAAAACGGACCTAATTATCTTCGTTTATAGGTACTTATTCTTAAAGGAAGTTAGATTTTATAACTACCCTCAAGAAATATGCAAAAAATAACCATTATAGAAGGGTGGAAGGTATTTATAGATGATTCTGTATTCGCTGTGTGGTTAAAATAAACTGTTCTCTTTAAAAAGTATGATTCAGGAATTTCAGCCATATTATGTAGGCAGCCGTGAGTTAATAGTATATAGTAGTTTTATAAAAATAGATATCTACGTTATATGATATTTAATAAAAAAGTTGCTGACTAATATTGCTAGTAGGTAGATTATTTCTGAAAGTATAGAACAAAAAAATATAACAACTATAATAAAATAAGTACGTACCGTAAGATCAGATGATTTCCGTAACGAAAGCCACACACAGACACTGAAACACATCCTCTTTTCAATCCACAGAGCCACTCAACACTATATTCAAGAAAAAAAAAGACAAAACGGAATTCCGGAATTCGAAAATTCAGTGTTATATCCGCCGCACGCGCCGGCGCGCCGAACGTCACTGACTCACGCGCATCCCGAAACACCCTTCGTTTCTATTTTTTGAATATCGAAATAGGAACAAAAGAAGGGGGGAGCGCCCTACGCCGGCGTTTTAAATTTAGAACGGCGCAAGCCGCGACACGTCGCCATGCCGTTCGGCCGTACTTGGGTTCGTTAACTCGGAAATCGACTGAAAGGTATGTCCTAATGTCATTCGCTTTTAACTGAAGTTCAGGGGGAGTCTTCAGTGGTTCATGGGAATTTGAAATAAACGCGCCTCAAATATATTATAGTAGAAATACCGTATTGATAACGAAAAAGGTAAAAAAAATTGGACCAAAAATTTACTAATTGATGTCATGGCCGCTTAATCTCATAGACATGTTTGATGTCTGAAGTCGTCAAAGTCACGGACATAAATACAACTTAAAATTGGTCATCTGGAACTATCAAATAAGTACTCCGTTTGTTCATATATTGGTAGGAACTTCGGTGTGCTATGAGAATTTTAAACAGACAAGAAATCGTAGAATCCTTATGTCAGGTCTCTCATGAGCTTTATCAGTAGTAGCATGTGTGCCAAGACTAGACTTATGTCACGGAATATATTGGTTTTGTCTCTTTCTCTCGTATGAAATAAGATAGAGTGAGCTAGCGAATCCGTGATAGAGGTTTAGTCTTGACATGCGTACACCTCACCGCATGAGAAGTAAGGAGAAATTGCGCTAATTATCAATAATTAGGTTGCTATACTTTGATTAGGAAAGCTGGTTGATGAGTTTAAAGACCGTCAGTATCTCCTGACCTGCGTCAAC
This sequence comes from Ptilodon capucinus, assembly GCA_914767695.1. Lineage (NCBI taxonomy): Eukaryota > Metazoa > Arthropoda > Insecta > Lepidoptera > Notodontidae > Ptilodon > Ptilodon capucinus. Next base: position 10,718,492 of record OU611816.1, on the reverse strand, counting down.
GTTATTTGGTTATATGTAGTACCTGACGTACCTATACTGTATCAACATATATAAAGATCGAATTTCATCGATAAAAGCACACGACTACGCGTCATAATTCGCTTGCAACATATTGTTGAAAATAACGTATTGTTGAAAAATGTGCTTCTTTAACGAGGTAATACAGTTTATTTTGGTACTAGCAAAAATTCGTCTTGCGACTTTTGAAGCACCAAAGAAAAAGAACCTTTTCATAATGTATTGCTATTTTTGTTAAATAAAAAAAATATATTTATTTATTTAATTTGCATTAAATATACTTCAAACTAGGTGAGCCCGCAACTTCTTACGTATGCAATTTAGCAACTCTAATTATTTTCCTAAAATAAAATGTTAGTCTGAATAACATCAGCTAGTGAAAGTCCCGTCAAAATCGGTTTAGCCGTTTCGGAGATTTATTGTTTTATTTTTGTTTTACGCTGTACCCTATTTCTTCTGTTTTTAGAATAAATAAAAATAGCCTTAGTTACTTATTGTTAGTTTTGTAACATCAGCTATATGCCCGTAAAAGACATATCAAAATCGGTCAAGCTGTTTGGGAGATTATCCCAAACAAACAGTGGAACATTTTAAAAATTGCGTTTTTTCATATAAATACACTTTCGTAATATATTTTGTAAAATATTGTTATTTTGACATTACAAACAGACACTTCAATGTTATTTATACTAGTATAAATTCGTAAATAGGTTATTCAATGGGCTACCATGACTCATATATAAACTATCAATATTTTCAAACGGATTTGGGTCAACAATATATTGTATCTACTACCGACCATTGGAAAATGTATGCATACATAAATTGGAATTCGAACTTGACAGTAGTGGCGTCGATTCTATTTGCACTAAACTATTGATGTCCTTCTCACGGCTGTAATGTATGAGCAAGACGAATATATTTCTTTTATTTATTGCACAATTCTACATGAGTAAAAAAATGTACAAAGGTAAGCTTAATGCCTCAGGCATTTTCTACCAGCCAACCTTAGAGTAATGTAGAGAGAGAAAAAAAACCAAATAAGTGGGTGCAAGAAATTAAAGACGTAAATGCAAAGAGACAAAAGGAGTCGAGAAAAAATAATAATATATATATGATGGTAAAAACTTACTTAAACGAATAAGATTTGATTAAAGCCAACATTTAGCAAATTTTGTCGAATATATTTTTAATAATGTCAAATGTAGTATATTCATATCAGTGGTAGCTGAATAGCAGTGGTAGTCGAGTGGTCGAACGCACGTCTTGCAAATCAAAGTGTGCAGGTTCAAACCCCGGCTCGCACCTCTGGGATATATGTGCGAATCTCATTTTCATCCGAGATTATCACTTGCTATGAAACGGTGAAGGAAAACATCGTGAGGAAACCTGCACGTCTGGGGGAACTTGTCTAGTTCTCGATAGATGTGTGAAGTCTGCCAACCCGCACTGGGCCAGCGTGGTGGACTGTGGCCTGTATCCCCCTCGCATTGAGGGGAGGCCCGTGCCCAGCAGTGGGACGTCAAAAAGGCTGTAGTAGTAGTAGTATATTTGTAATTTCTGTATCATAAGTTCGAACATAATTATTTCAATTATTGAATGGACGGCTTACTTATTTTTAAGTTCATTCAATAACTCCCCTGCACTTTGGGGCGTCTAAAAGCACGCGTCTTTTGTTTGCCAACACCAAAAGGAACTATATTGTCTCATAGATAACGTTCATTCTTTAACGTTTTTTTTTTTTGAAGGACTTACACTGTTGGCCGTTAGGTGGCCTTTACAGCTTTACCGGAGGAGTGGCGAGCGCAGAGTGCACTCCAACCAAGGCCTTAAGGACGGAAAGGGGTGGCAACTAGCTCAAGGGCGCCACAGAGGGCACGACCTCGGCTTGGGCAGTTACCGTGAGGGGAGAGGTAATGACTGCGCTCGTAGGTGCAAAGATGCACCTACGAGCGGAAGAGGGGGTTCCTCGACCTCGCCGGCGAGATCGGTGTCTGTTTGATTCTTTAACGTAATGACATTGACAGCACGAGCGAATTTTGGTGCGTGGCTGTCTGTTTTCTACCACAGAAATTAAATCTTTATGTATACTGACACAGAGCTCCTTTTATTACTGACAAAACTTTTGACGGGCGAGTGTCGAAGTCTTAGTATGAGGGGGAGGCTTGAAGGCGTGGATTTTACCTCAAGAATTCAATCTTTATGTACATTGAAACAGAGTTCCTTTTAGTATTAGTGAACATTTTGCCGTGCGTGTGACGCCACAATCTCCCCAGGGCTTTACCCGTAAAGTACTCTGAAAATCTCCACATTGATGATGAGTAAAGTAGATACCCAGAAATAGATATCCGTTCGGTATCCAATGGAGTTGATTCCGGCTGGCTGCTGACTGATAGATCCCACTCATTAACGTGGGCCACGAGCCGGTGATCAGCGAATCCCCTTCGCTTTAAACGCTTGTGTCATGACTGGGCTACGAAAAACGCTACGCTGAAAAATAGTAATTAAAAAAAGTCATGAAGAATAGCTCATTCATGAAGAATAGGTAATTAAAAGAAATCATGAAGAATAGGTAGTTAAAAATAACCGGACAAGTGCGAGTCGGACTCGCGCACGAAGGATTCCGCACCATTATTTATAAAAACGGCCAAAAAATCACATTTGTTGTATGAGAACCCCCTTAATATTTATTTTATTCTGTTTTTTAGGATTTGTTGCTATAGTGGCAACAGAAATACATCATCTGTAAAATTTTTAACTCTAACTATCACGGTTCATGAGATACAGCCTGGTGACATACGGACGGAGGGACGGACGGCGGATGGAGGGACGGACGGACGGACGGACAGAGGGACGGACGGACGGACAGAGGGACAGACGGACGGACGGATGGACAGCAAACTCTTAGTAATAGGGTTCCCGTTTTACCCTTTGGGTACGGAACCCTAAAAAGCATGAAGAATAGGTAATTTAGAAAATCATGAAGAATAGGTAATTATAAAATTTCAATTTCAAAAATCCATAGTATTTGACGACGGCTTGGTCTAGTGGTTTGAGGGTAGGTTCACTGAACCAATTGGTTTGGTGTTCGATTTCCGCTAATGGCAAATTTCGGAAATGTCCTTTTCGGAATGATTGAGCAACGTCTTATATCAATGGTAGCTTAAATATGACAATGTAGTCATGAAACATTGTCACATTGTAGCCATTATGATAGTCATATTGTAGGTACCATTGATAAAAGATATTGTTTTGGTGCCTCAAAAAATTACGTCATTGCAACTCCACAATGATGGTGTCCTAACACCATCACCAGGGTCCCAAGTCTCCTAGGACTTGGGACCCTGGTCAGTAGACGAGTTTTTAGGGTACCGTATCCAAAAGGTAAAACGGTAACCCTATTACTAAGACTACGCTGTCCGTCCGTCCGTCCGTCCGTCTGCCTCCAGGCTGTATCTCATGAACCGTGATAGTTAGAGAGTTGAAATTTTCACAGATGATGTATTTCTGTTGCCGCTATAACAACAAATACTAAAAAGCGGAATAAAATAAATATTGAATGGGCCCATACAAAAAACGTGATTTTTATGCCGTTTTTATAGATAACGGTACGGAAACCTTCCTACGCGAGTCCGACTCGCATTTGGCCGGTTTTTTTTAGTTACGCCACCTCTCGTGGCCCATCCAATAACAGCGCCGATCAGCTCAGTGACGTAGGCATAGAGTGACGTCGTAAAAACTCGGGTATCGTCGTAAATTACGAATAGATAGGGGTTGGACGTCCGTCACATAGGGAAGTGGATTACGAAAAGTTGGTACGCACGTGTCGGAGAGTCACTGATCTCTTAATCGTAACGTATTTTATAGATTGGAACTCGGATCTGTGAATTGAGTGATCAAAGTAAGGAATAAAGGTATAAAATTGTAATTCTCAAAGCAATGTATCTTGGAGGAGTTAAAATGGAGTTGATAACGCGATAATTCCACTGACATTCCAGCCATCTATGAAATGGGGATAATGTGCACCGGTACATAACACTAACATATAGACAGATATATATATAGATAGAATACTCATTATTGTACCTACATCAAACAATGAGAAAGAAAAAAGGTTGTATTTTAGGTCTAAATACTATGTACAATTATACTCGCGTACAAAGAATTATGTTCACTCTCACAGAAACGTCTCCACGCGTTGAGATGGATGTGTGGAGTGACGCGAATGGATAAGGTGAGAAATGTGTATATCAGAGGTAGTATAAAAGTGGCGCCCATAACAGAAAAATAAGAAGTAGGAGATTAGAATGGTTTGGACATGTGATGAGAAGAGATGAGAATCATGTGACTAAAAGAGTGATGAGTATAAATGTGGACGGATATAGAGCGAGAGGAAGGCCAAAGAAAAGATGGATGGACTGTATAAAGGGCGATATGAATGAGATCGGAGTGGAGTGATACTGACAAGTATGACGGAAAAGCGAGATGAATGGAAGAAAAAGACATACTGCGCCGACCCCAAATAATGGGACAAGGTAAGGCAAATGATGACAAAGAATTATGTTCACTATAGCAACGTCGTAAAAAAACGAACTAGGCATGCAGTGTTTCAATCTTATTTCAAAGGGAAACTCCGTTATTTTATTTTTATCATGTTTTATATGCTGTTTATTATCCTTGTCCATAGCCTTTTGCTATTTTATTGTCTTTTTATATTGTTAATTTTAAGACGAGTTTACTTGCTTTTTTTTGTCATCATGTATTTTAACTGACTTTTTAAATAAATCTTGTTGACTTTTTATTTATTTTCAATAAAAATAATCCAGGCTGGAGAAATTATTTTACACACATTAAACTTAAGGCTAATTTTAAGAACTCTGACCCCCACATCAGAGGTGAGCACGCGGGCCGGGCCGATAGAGGTCCGGATAAAAAAAAAAAAAAATCTTATTTCAAAACAAAGAGACTTGTTAGAGGGCGAAGACTATAAGGCACATCTGCTGTAGGATAGTCACAGGTCTCACATAAGTGAAGTATTTATAAAAACCGAAATAATTTTGAAAAAAACGTCAAATAATTGGACTAGAATTCTACACATTGACGTCGCGGACGTAGACAATCTGAACTTAATGTCATGCACACATCCATATTAAAATTCTGTCTGGAACTAGCAAATAATTATAGAAAGCTCTACGTGCTTATGTGATCCTAGTTATAGGTACATAGATAGACAGGTAATAAGGCATCTGCTAGTTACATGGATTTAATTTACACCATAAAACACTCGATGGAATCTTTTTAACACTTCAAATGTCCTTTTCTAAGGAGACTTGTAAAATACGTCTCGGCGTCAAATTACACATACTCTAGAAACGAAAATACTTAGCTGAATTCGTATGAATCGCCCCGAATTCTTAGCGAACGGAGTCAGCTGATATGCATACTATATCAGAGACCTGCGATAAATTTACTGTGGCTTAAGTTTTGGAGTACATTGCACGTTTTCTTGGAAGTTTTTCGGAGTGTTTACTCAGAAATGCCGCAATGAAAAGTAATAAAGATCGTTCGTCGTTCCCCTAATGTTTTCAGAGTAGAAACTCTTAGTCGTCGTCTCAAGTAAGTATTTAAATAATAAGTCTATTTAAGGAATAGTATTCTGAGAATAAAATCGCTTCTATCTCGATGTATAAACGTCTAAATTACAGGTTGAACGGTGGACATTTATTTCGATGGAAATTGCCATTTTACGTAATGTTAAAATAATGTTTGAACTATGGCATATTGATATACAATCTGGACCTTATTAACAGGTAACAAGTCATGCTCGTGTACAGGTGCTACTTGCGAGGACTGGCCCAACGATTTTCCTCTTAATGACTTACCATCTTCTCTCCCATACTGCGTTGAAGGCATCATACCAAAGCAATTATTTCTATAACCATCTGTGGTTTAGAATAATCCCTACATTGTAAATGGGAGTAGACGCACGTTACTTTACTAGCTTCCTAAGCGTAAAGACTATATTTGTATTTAATATTAGACTGCCGTGAGTATAATTCTTCTCTAGTATTGTGGCAAAGGTGCTGTCTGCTCTCAAGGCATTGCTGCTCCTGAGAATGTATTACTCGCAATTAACATTTTGAAAAGAGTAACCATTGAGTTTCTTACCGGCTCTTCTCAGTGAAAGCAGCATTCCGAACCGGTGGTAGAATCTGACTATTAGTAAGTGCTTTTTGGCCTACACGAATAAAAAATTTTTGATTTTGGTTATAGGGATCTGTTTGGCTTCAGATAATGTATATAAAGAATATGTTCTATACTATATATGTACGATGCCCAGTAGTGTCTGATACGTTCATAAAACAGTTAAAGTATGGCAAGGGGTAATGGACAGAATGCTCTAGAGTCTAGACGATTAGTTAATCAATCATGGAATAGCAAAATAAAAACAAATAAGTGTCCAACATTTGTCTTTTAAATAAGTGTAAAACGACAGTAAAATCCATTGAAAAAGCAATTCTTTACCCAAACGTCCTATCCAGTCAAAGCCAATTTCTGATAGTATTTACGTGTTCAGAAATACGAAATTACCAATCAAAGGTATCGTTTTAGTTGAACGTCAAATGGAGGGAGAGTGGACAGATTTAGAATCCGGATATCGAGGGGGACTTCAGCGTTTTTTTCTTAGCGTTACGACTCCCAACTGATGGCAAAAGGTTGAAGATGTACATTTGAATTTATTACTAGATACGGTAGCTTATTTTTTTAAGAACAGTGGTAGCCGAGTGGTCGAACGCACGCCTTGCAATCAAAGTGTGCAGGTTCAAACCCCGGCGCGCACCTCTGGGTTTATGTGCGAATCTCAGTTTCATCCGAGATTATCACTTGCTATGAAACGGTGAAGGAAAACATCGTGAGGAAACCTGCACGTCTGAGGGAACTTGACTAGTTCTCGATAGATGTGTGAAGTCTGCCAACTCGCACTGGGCCAGCGTGGTGAACTATGGCCTGAAACCTCCTTGCATTGAGGGGAGGCCCGTGCCCAGCAGTGGGACGTTAAAAGGGCTAGTATAGTTAGTTTTCTGTGGCACATTAATGTAAAGTTAACTAAAATAGTAGCAGTTTCAGAAAGAAATTACCCTTTTTAAACACATCATAGTTGAACACATCGCAAGCAGAGGTACACTGAAGTACACCATCATTTCGCAGATGTATTGTGGGCTCAATGTAATAGTGGGTAAACCAATGCCTTTATACCCGACACATTCCCCTTCAATACAATGGAGATTTGGGCCACTGTCCACCACACTAACCCAGTGCGAGTTGGTGAACTGCAAACGCCTTTCTATAGACGTGCAGGTTTCCTTACAATGTTTGCTTAAAAATTACATTCGTTTATAAAATCCTTAAATCTCAGAAGTGCCGGCCCAGGGTTTGAACTTGGACCCCTTGCGTTCAAGGCGGGCGTTCTACCAACTGGGCTACCACTGCTTATCCTACTAATATTATAAATGTGAAAATATGTGAGAATGGATTAATGGATGTGTGGTTGGTGGTAGAATCTGACTATTTGTAAGTGCTTTTTGGCCTACACGATTAAAAAACGATTTTGATTTTGGATGAATGGATGGATGGATAAATGGATCTTTGTTACTCTTGCACGCAAAAACTACTGAATGGATTTTGAAATTTAACAGCATTGTTGTGTATACATCAGAATAACATAGACTATATTTTATTACGATACTAGCTGTGCCCGCGACTTCGCCCGCGTGGACTTTAGGGAGATTACCCGGAAATATGGGTATTATGTTTTTCCTGCAGAACCCTAATGCTTTTTCTAAAATTAAAGTAGCCTAAGTTACGCCTTGGAACGTCAGCTATCTGTCAATGAAAGTCCCATTGAAATCGGTTCAGCCGTTTAGAAGTTTACCTCAAACAAATAGACAGAAAGACAGACACTCCAATTTTATTTATTTGTATAGATGTATAGATATAGATGTATAGATTAAATAATCGTAATCTGCTATTATTATTATGAATAAATTATGTAAAAGTAACTATGAGTGTCTCATCTAGTATACAAACATCTTCGACGCTACTACGATAGGGCACTTTTTTCATTCCCTTTTTCCTTTTTTAGTCACGCCTCATGTATTAAAGTGTTTAATTTGTTTCCTACAATCGTCCCGAGATGAATGGCACAGAGGACCGCAGCCTCCTTGCTCTGTGATTGATGGTACTTTCGGGAGGACGTTGAATGACATCTGTCGAGTGATGGTTGCCGTTTTAAAATAGATTATGTTCTATTGAATCTGATTTTTTATAGTAAATATCCATTCACACGGTAAAATCGGCTACCCAAACGGGGACAGATATGCTGTGATGGCATGGTTCCCATATTACAAGCTTTACTTAGTTCAGGATCATACGATTAGAAGGTGTTGTCTGAAGATATTTATTATTTCCTACTAACATTATAAAAGTGAAAGTTTGTGAGGATGGTTGAATGGATGGATGTTTTACTACTCTTTCACGCAGAAATTATTGATCGAATTTTGATGAAACTTTACAGTATTATTGTTTATACTAGCTGTGCCCGCGACTTCGCCCGCGTGGACTTTAGGGACATTACCCGGAAATATGGGTATTATGTTTTTCCCGCGGAACCCTAATATAGTAGCCTAAGTTACGCCTTGGAACGTCAGCTATCTGTCAGTGAAAGTCCCATGGAAATCGGTTCAGCCGTTTAGAAGTTTACCTCAAACAAACAGACAGACAGACAGACAGACAAAAAAATTTAAAATTGCGTTTTCGTTATAGGTATCGTATATACTTTCATACGCATTTGGTAAAAAAGTGTTATTTTGATATTACAAACAGACACTCCAATTTTATTTATTTGTATGTATGTATGTATGTATGTATGTATGTATGTATGTATGTATAGATGTATAGATATAGAAGATTTATAGATGTATAGATAAACCTATTCGCTTCCCAACATCTTCCCTGTATTCTCTATGTGAGGTCCTAACTGCTAAACAGCTCTTTATTCTAGCTATAATCTTAAGAAAACACTCTCAGCTCCCGTTCGAACCTAATATTGCTACTCGTCGCGCAAATCGGGTGTGCCAAATTGAACCAACTGCAGCAGCTAGTCGTCATTTTTACTACCTAAGTGGTTCAATGTACAACAAGCAAAAAGCATTAGAAATCCATTCACTTTCTCACAATAAATGTAAATGAAAATGTACTTCTTGGCTTTTAACTTTATCCTGTGATGACACAGAAAATGTTTTAAAATTTTGGGTATAGCCTGGACATTGATTACACATACATACTTTCACACATAACACATTCACATACATACACACACAAAGAGCGAACTTTTATGTTAATTTTAAATTAGTATTTTGAAATTAAACTATTTTACGGATTTTATCGCGTTTATTTACTATTTTATTTTCCCGACGTTTCGGCTGCTTTACAGCAACCATGGTCACGGGGGGACTGAGGTGTTAGACGTCCTGATGTCATAGTTAATAACTGGGTACCCTCATATTTAGTTGTTATTTGCGGTCCGATCCACGCAGAAAGTGCTTCGGTGTCCTGAGGTCTTGCAATGGTACACTTGGTTTTGGATTTAATCATATTGATTATGGATCCCGGTCCTGTACATGTTCACAGATTGCAGACTTCGTGGAGCGTCGGTGTTTCACGTCAGCTATATGTTCTTTTACGCGGGTTTTAATTGATCTTTTAGTTTGTCCTATGTAAGAGAGCCCACATTCACAATCGAGTTTGTTCCAGTTATTAACTATGACATCAGGACGTCTAACACCTCAGTCCCCCCGTGACCATGGTTGCTGTAAAGCAGCCGAAACGTCGGGAAAATAAAATAGTAAATAAACGCGATAAAATCCGTAAAATAGTTTAATTTCAATGTATAGTATTCGCGTAAATATAAGAAAACAATATTAAATTAGTATTATTATAATTTTGTCATGTATGGAGCAATTTGTAACTTACGCATTTTAGGGATATGGGCGATATGTCAGCACGTTGCACCACAGTTTTTAACTTTCGCAAATGTCAACGTTTTTATTATTATTTTTTACTTATCTGTTATTTTAATCCAAATATTTTTTATTTTTTTTTTATACATCAGAATAACTTATTTATGATGATATTAAATTATCGAAGTCTGCGCGGACGAAGACGCGGGTAGAAACAATAAATACATCGTGACGCCCGTATTCCCTGATGGGATAGGCAGAGGTGCACTGCAGTGCGCCCACACTTCGCCGATGTACCTTGGCAACAATGCAATAGGGAGCGAGCCTATAACATATCACGTCAAAAATATTAACTACAAACATTTTTGATTCTTGAATTAACTTCACATAGGTATTTGTTTGGAATAAACTAGAGATTTAACTATATTTTAATGATAGGTATACCTATTTTGAATCATACATGGTATAAAGTAACATTAAAACAATATTGTTGTTATGATAATTAATAAAAAACGTTTCTTAATGTAATTCGAAAAAGAAAAAGGTTTAACACGAAGTCGTTTCCCGGTCCAAGTAATCTGTAACAAACAAAACAAACCAAATGAAATTCCACCTCAGCAGACCATTTTATATACTGGAGGCCAGAAAAATGTTATCCCCGCTCCCCCGGGACAGCACGGTTCGTTTAACAGCGATCGCAATTAATTAGCGACGACGGTCTTGTTCCGGGTCGAAACCTGAGACCTCGCCACTTTCCGATACATTTCTCGGTGTCAAAAAATATTTCAGCGTAACCCTTAGATATTTACTGAACAAATAGTGTCCTTAGTAGGGATGGACGATATACATAGATGTTTTAAAAACACTCGATGTAAAATATCGATACATCGAATCAATCCGATGTTTTGTTAATACGTCAACATCGAGTAAACATCTATGTTTTTTGTTGTTGGCAAACCTGCTAGGATACCATTGCTTTCGCATAAGCGCCGCTTAGCGAGTAGTCATCGAACCGAAAAGACAAATTTGGATTAACCGCAAATCAGAAAAATGTATTTTTTGCCATTTTTGTAGGTGGAGCCAATATATATAAATTATTTTGAACTTGAAATAACCATATAAAATAAAGCATGGAAATAAATTTATGTATTTTAAATATATATACTACAGCCCTTTTAACGTCCCACAGCTGGGCACGGGCCTCCCCTCTATGCGAGGGGGATTCAGGCCATAGTCCACCACGCTGGCCCAGTGCGGGTTGGCAGACTTCACACATCTATCGAGAACTAGACAAGTTCCATCAGACGTGCAGGTTTCCTCACGATGTTTTCCTTCACCGTTTCATAGCAAGTGATAATCTCGGATGAAAATGAGATTCGCACATAAATCCCAGAGGTGCGAGCCGGGGTTTGAACCTGCACACTTTGATTTGCAAGGCGTGCGTTCGACCACAGCTGTCTATCATATAACTATTTTTAAATAAAAAAAACAATATTTAAGTAACAATGTTAAATTAACTTAGTATAAAGATCGGTGAAAGTATATAAATCTATGGAGATAGTAACATATATACTGTGTTTTTTTGAGAACGACAACAAGAACAATACCCACCCACGGGTACAAATATGCCTTCTACAATAAAGCTTTTTAATATGTAAATTCCTATTTTTGTTAGCCACCATCTTATAATTTTTAAATTGCCACTAGTTTTTTTGTTTTCTAAAGGTGCTATTTTTTTTATTAAATTTATCACTGCACCATTTAATTGCGGGTTCGATTTGTCTGTTATGTTTGAGGAAGTTTTGGCCCATAGTCCAACACGCTGAACCAATGCAGGTAGTTGAATGGCGATATCTATTTATTAAGTTTGAAAGTGTACTTCGTAATATTGAGACATGTAGGTTTTAGAGGCCATAAAACCTAAACAAACAGACTTCGGGCCAAGTTCACATGTCTTCGGGGTCAACGCACACAGGTCAAACATGTATAGAATAACTAATTAATTTAGTTATAAATTGATCTAAAGTTATTTATTGTACTCGAGTGATGAACCTTCGTCAATCTAAATCAGGATTCGTTGAAATGTACTTTCAATAAAAAAGTCTGTACTTATACATCATCACGCCTGTATTCCCCGAAGGGTTGGGCAGAGGAGCACTGCAGTGCGCCCACACTTCGCCGATGTATTTTGGTCCCAATGTAATAGCGGGCGATTCTATTACCATTATACCGGGCACGATCTCCCTCAATACGAGGGAGATTTTTGGGCTACCACGCTGTCCCTGTGCGGGTTGGTGAACTTCACACGCCTTTCAAGTATAGACGTGCAAGTTTCCTCACGATGTTTTCTTTCATCGTTCAAAAAGTGGGAATAATTGTGGAAAATGACATTTGCACATGAAAATTATCACAGAGGCTGCACCCGGGCTTTGAACTTGCACCCCTTACATTCACGGCGGGCGTTCTTGCCCACGCGGCTACCACTGCAACTGAAAGAAGTCTGTACTTCAGAAATTAGTAAGTAGATGCTTACCTACTTGGGATGATTTACCTAAGCACGTTTGACGAGGGCATGGCCTAGTGGTAAGCGTGGTTAACTATCAGGTATCCGGCCGGATACTGAATTATTATCAGGTATCCGGCCGGATACTGAATTACTATCCGGTATCCGGCCGAATACTGAATAGGTATCCGGCCGGATACTGAATTATTATCCGGTATCCGGCCGGATACATAATTACTATCCGGTATCCGGCCGAATACTGAATTACTATCTGGTATCCGGCCGGATACTGAATTACTATCCGGTATCCGGCCGAATACTGAATAAGTATCCGGCCGGATACTGAATTACTATCTGGTATCCGGCCGAATACTGAATTACTATCCGGTATCCGGCCGGATACTGAATTACTATCCGGTATCCGGCCAGATACTGAATTACTATCCGGTATCCGGCCGGATACTGAATTACTATCCGGTATCCGGCCGAATACTGAATAGGTATCCGGCCAGATACTGAATTACTATTTGGTATCCGGCCGGATACTGAATAACTATTTTTTGATTTGTTTTACTCTTATTTTTTCGAATCTAGAATGTATTAGATTTTTTTGGAAATGTTCTATAGATTAAAGATTTTATATCTGTGGTAAAAGCCACGGGTAAAAGTTCGCTCATGTCACCGATGAGGTTTCATTGGAAAATGTACTTTATCTTTGAGTTGATACAGTTCGTTTTGGTATTGGGAAAAAATGGACGTGTGTGCGGGGAACAGGGACCCAATTCTCGGAAGATCGACATCATCTCTGATTCGACATGTTGTGTCGAAACAAAACGTTAAATTGGTCGTGTTATTTCGTTTTGTTTCAAGATATGTCAAATTAGAGATGATGTCGATCTTCCGAGAATTGCCCCCAGTGAGTGAAAAAATAATCGCATGACACTTATATTTAATACTACTACTTCTACTACAGCCCTTTAACGTTCCACTGCTGGTCACGGGCCTCCTCTCAATGCGAGGGGGATTCGGGTCATAGTCCACGACGCTGGCCCAGTGCGGGTTGGCAGACTACACACATCTATCGGAAACTAGTCAAGTTCCCTCAGACGCGCAGATTTCCTCTCGATGTTTTCCTTCACCGTTTCATAGCAAGTGATAATCTCGGATGAAAATGAGAATCACACATAAATCCCAGAGATACGAGCCGGGGTTTTAACCTGCACACTTTGATTGCAAGGCGTGCGTTCGATCACTCGGCTACCACTGCTATTCTCGGCTATCACTGCTATGCTCGGCTACCACCGCTATACTTGGCTACCACTGCTATTATGGTAGACTAGAGTATGGTAGAGTAGAGTAGAGTAACTAGAATACCCATAGCAACTCTACTGTTCGTATGAGTCTATGGTAATTAATCTGTCATTGTTGTTATCCCATGTACCTGGCATGTAGTATTCGGCAATTAAATGGGAAAACAACAATGGCGGAGTCAGATAGACCAGAATAATTTACCGCAGCGTGGGCTCGGTATGCCATTTTCGTTATAGTATCTCCATGTATTTAACCGATAATTTTGCTAACAGACACTACATTTAGGGTTCAATAATCGTATGTCAAGTTTAGTCCATTGAATAAAAAGGTTAGCATAAAAAAGATTTCGAAACCTGAAAGAAGGTTTCCACGAATTACGTATTCACGGCATAAAACTCACTAAGCGAAGTAACGGACAGCATTATCTGTGGTCTGAAGCAAAGAAAATGTTAGAAATCATAAAAAAGTACAGATATGGAAAAGTCGTTCCATTTTTTGTGTGATAATCATATTAAGTTATTGATGTTCGGTTTATAAATAAAGACTTGAAACCTTGATCTACGCCAAACAAAGGCGTAAATCAAGGTCTTTTGAAACTAAAATTTTAATTACAGGTAATTTTTTCGAATTAATTCATTCTTCCTCATTTTGAAGTCGACATTTTTTGTGTGATAATCATTTTAAGTCAGTTTCGAAACCGATCTATAATTAGTTATTGATGTTCGGTTTATAAATAAAGACTTGAAACCTTGATCTACGCCGAACAAAGGCGTAAATCAAGGCATTTTGAAACTAAAATTTTAATTACAGGTAATCTTTTCGAATTAATTCATTCTTCCTCTTTTTGAAGTCGAGATATTTTGTGTGATAATCATTTTAAGTCAGTTTCGAAACCGATCTATAATTGGTTATTGATGTTCGGTTTTTAAATAAAGACTTGAAACCTTGATCTACGCCGAACATAGGCGTAAATCAAGGCATTTTAAAACAAAATTTTAATTACAGGTAATCTTTTCGAATTAATTCATTCTTCCTCTTTTGGAAGTCGACAAGATGTCATGCTTTGTAGCTTGAAATTTTTATCTCTTATCTGTATTCATTGAATTGCAAGTATGGAGGGTAGAAGTAAAGAAGTGTCATTTATGTATTGAAAAATTGTCCGTCGAAATGCATGAAATAATATTTCAAAAACCTTCCACAATGGCGATGGTGTCAGCATGGGTATATAACGACGCCTCCCGGGAAAATCGCTGGTTCCGAATCTAGCATAACAGCAAAAATTCCATAATAGCGCTACCGACTTATTCCAGGGGGGCGTCGATATATACCCATGCCGACACCAGCGACATTGTGCAAGGTTTTTGAACTATTATTTAATGCATTACGACAGACACTTTTTAAATTTTTTCCCATAGGAGATAGCCCTCCTTTACTTTAACCCTCCATAATTGCAAGGACATGCTATTTATTACCTGACACTGGCATAACTACCAGCCATTCGCAGATTGGTTTTATCTCCTCACCTCATTCCAATAAAATATTAATCATTTCGTGAAAATTCAAAATAACAAAATGCTAGAAAAATAAAAAAAAGTGGTAAAATTTCATCAATTCATTAATTTCGTTAATAATGTAGACAAAAACAAAATACTAGAAAAATTAAAAAAGAGTCGACATTTCACCATTTCCTTCGTAAAAAGAGAAGAAGAAGAAGATGAAATAGAATAAATAAATCCTATCTCATAAAAAAAAAATAAAAAAAAATAGAAGAGTACCTGTTACATAAATCCGCGTGTTCCTTGTCCCTTGCACCGTTAAACCGCCTCACCAACCCGAGACAGATTTCAATTTGGAGTGTACATGTTTCTTACTTGGCCCTAATTTCCCGCACGATTGCATCTCAAGCGGAACGTACCGTACCGTTTTATATTTGAATATTATAATCGGAACAGAGGGATTGTCACGATGAGATAGAATTTGTAATCGTATGTGAACACTTGTGGGTCTTGTGGAATGAAACAGTTCGATAATTAATACTTTCAATCAATTAATACTTTTTATTCCGACAGCATACGTTTTACAAGTTATTATTTCATCGAACTGCCGCCATATTGACCGCTTTTAATTCAAAATTGAATCAAAGTCAGATTACCAACGAATAAACTTAAATTATTGTTTACAACGCCAAATTAATATGATAATGAACTAAATTATTAGATAAGAATTATAGATATACTACCCCCATGGGATACAGGCTTGAGTATATGTATGTAGATATAATACTGTATGGGTAAATCACTAAAATATAATTGGGAGTAGTTATTATGCGTCACAACCGCAGGGCGTCTATCTTGATTACACGTATTTATTAGACTTAAGTGGAAATGGGCACGACCATTGATAAGGCGGGAAGATGGCAGGTGGACCAAGACATAAGTGTTATCTCTTTCAACAGTCAGATTTGTCGAGAAAATGACGTCACACCGAGCCATGTCCGGTACAAAAAGCTCAAAGTGATGTTATTTTCTTAGCCATTCTGACAGTTGAAAGAGAAAAACCTTATGTTTACATATGACCGTGTAACTAAGCGTACATGGCGGTAACATAGTGGCGGGCAAGAAAGAGGCATAGGGAGGAAGGTGGCCTGGACATATTGGACCAGATAAGCTCAAGACCGGAACGAATGGTGTGACAGAGGAAAGGCTGATACTTAGCTGTAAGTAGACAAAGGCTGAAAAAGGAAGAAGATTTGTTAGACATTGTGTACAAAGGTTTCTAGATGCCGCTGCCGGTGGGAGAATGATGAAATCATTTCATGCTAGGTTTCTTATTCAATTAAGTGTAATTTCAAAGACGTTTGGTCTTGATAAAGTCTCCCGCACCTTGGGGCATTGACCCTCGCGCGCAAGTTTTTGTAGCCAAAACAAATCATCTGTATTTACACTTAGAAAAAGTTCATTCTACAACAAAATTTGACGTTCTACGTAAGATCCGCTATTTCTTAGTACTCGTGCAAGCGGTGTGAGTTACAGGCATGTTCCAACAATCCCGCGAAAAACTCACAATAGTGCCACTTGAAACCAACTTCTGGTACTAGTTCACACATATTTATTGTCACATATGGCAACCAATTCAATGTGTATACACACAGTTAGTTTTTGGTTTTGGCTCAAAATTTCCGCGCGGGATTTGACGCTTTAGTGTGCCCGGCGTTTAATAGAACATCTATTCAATTCTATTCCTGCCGACAGACATTTGACATATCCCTTCTATCTATTATCTCGCTGTCAGATACATAATCTTGACCTTTCACGTCTTGTAAGGCCGAATACCATCTCCTTTTATGAAATGAAATCATTTTGGGCAGCGTAGGTACCTATTTATAAGTAGGTTATATAAACAGCTGTTAGGAATACTTTATTTAATTATTTTCATAGTAATTCTATGTATACTTTCTTCTAACAAGAGAAGTAGGAACACAATCCGCCTATCAATTTTCTCACCTATTTTTAACAGACGAAAAAAGGAGGAGGTTCTCAATTCGACGCGTATTTAAATATATATATTTATAACTAGCTGCCCGTCCCGGCTTCGCACGGGTTTATAATATATGCCTATGTTACTCAGTCATAATATAGCTTCCTAACGAAAATCGATCCATTAGTTTTTAAATTATTTCGTTACATACAAAAATACAAATCTTTCCTCTTTATAATATTAAGTATAGAGTATAGATGGGTATTTATTTAATTTATACTTGCTATTAATTACTTGACATTGGCACAAATACCCGCTAATCGTATTACATATACGTATCTATTCAATTAAAATTTCATCTTTTCATTAACTTTATAAAATAATCGCTTTTCGTGAAGTAAGTATCATTTCTGAGAGTTTGACATTGTGCGTATTTGACTTACTGCGTATTTGACTTTTTGTACTTGACATTCTGCGTATGGATCCGCTTTTTAACCAACGAAAAAAAGGAGGAGGTTCTTAATACGATGCGTATATTTTTTTTATGTATGATCACGCATATCTCCGGCGTCATTCTTGGCACACGTGCTAGCGGTTTGAGTTACAGGCATGTTTCAACAATCCCACGAAAAACTCACAAAGTGCCACTCGAACCCAACTTGTGGAACTAGTCCCGTCATTCACACATATTTATCGTCACTTAAGGCAACCCTAGCTGAAGTTGTACACGATAAATAAACGTTAATAAATCAAAACTGTCCGTATTTGTTGAGTAGATAGTGAGTGTCCCCTCCACATCGGCCTACATATAAGGGATTATGAATAATATAAGGGCCGAGGCGGAATTTGGCGTTCCATGTTAGGTATTACGTGTTATGTTAGCAATTGATTTCAATCATATTTCTATATCCCATGGAATATTGGTTCACACACAAAAAAAATAGAATTGTGTCGATATTTCATACTTAAACAATACACAAAGATGTTTTTACTGCAGTTGTTTTCTCACTCTACATGTACTTAAAAGATTCCTTCAATAACACTACATGAAAGGTGAATAAAACAAATTTAATTATGTTGTTGGAAATCATGACGATGAATAAGATATGACCGTGGCCTATTAACAAAAAGGATACTTACAAAAATACTTTCTTGGGTTTACTGAGAGTTTTTGAGTTACATATTTTTTTTCTTTTTACGCCCACCTCTTTTGCAGTATTGTTTTCAATAAAAATTACATTAAAAAAATGAAAACAATTGAATGTCGAAAATAAAAAAGTTACGTTTAATTTTCATCACTTATTTTTATTCCTAACTAGCTGTGCTTACGACTTCGTATTCGCAAAATTTTGGACCCTTAATTATTTTTATTAATTAATTATTTCTTAACAAAATCCGTACAGTCCTTCTAAAAAGTATAAGGTAGCGATTCATTAGGGTTCCGTACCCAAAGGGTAAAACGGGAGCCCTATTACTGAGACTTCGCTGTCCGTCCGTCCGTCCGTCCGTCTGTCACCAGGCTGTATCTCATGAACCATGATAGTTAGAGAGTTGAAATTTTCACAGATGATGTATTTCTGTTGCCGCTATAACAACAAATACTAAAAAAACAGGATAAAATAAATATTTAAGGAGGCTCCCATACAACAAACATGATTTTTTTTGCCGTTTTTTATAGATATTGGTACGGAACCCATCGTGCGCGAGTCCAACTCGCACTTGGGCGGTTTTTTTTAGCTGAAATCAAAAATCTAAATCAATGTTTTTTATTCCTGTAGGTCAAAAAGCACTTACAAATAGTCAGATGGTAGAATCTGGTTCGGAATGCTGCTTACACTGAGAAGAGGTAAGGTCCCTGATACAAATATCATTCATATCACTTCCTGTTACGTAATACCACCCCACATGTCGCGACTCCGGCTCGCTTTCAGCCTTCATGTGACATGTATAACTATTGTCAATAATTTAAGCGCTGAAAGCCCATTTCCCGTCAGCAACCTTTGTCAAGTGTCGACATCTGACTATTCAGTAAAAGTTTCAGAAGCTTGAACATTTTTATGTTACGTATTTTGACGAGGGCGACTTTTTTGTTACAATTTTCGTACCTGAAGAAGTACCTATCCGTTTATAGTTATGCTGTAACCGCTTTGGGGTAGGCAGGGTTTTCATTATAAAGGGAATGTTGACCACTTTACGGTTGCATGAGAAACTCCCGGGAATAGAATTGAACAATAACGAAAATCGATTGTCGGTTTTGGATTATTATCAATTTTTAAAATTGATAGCGTAATAATAAAACATCTCAAGTCTTAAAATATCTTATGTGATTATTGGTAGTTCACCCTTTATCAATGTTGTTAACACTATTTCATAGGGTTAAGGATGCGGGCTAAGATCTCAACACGATCCCTGTGTCAAATATTCAAATGTGAATAACTCAGAAACTTTGATAGTTAAGTATAATCTGTCTTCACTAAGTATCCACACCCTAAGTATCCACATAGACTTCCAACATGATGTTCCTTCTGATACACCCTGTGTATTTCACGTCAGTTGTATCCACATTTCAGACACGTCCAATTCGTGGTCAGGCCGTGGACATCGACCTGTATTTCGACCACCATTTATATTCAAAGGGTGGCCTAATCAAGCGAGCCCCATTTAATTTCGACAAAGCAAATTATCAGAATATCTAGAGGAAACAGATTTACAAGCAATTAGTTAAAACCGTACTGGGTTATCAGTTAAATGTATTGAACAGTTTGAGATTTATATTTCAAGTGAATTTGTAAAGAAACTTATTTTATATTCAGCTCCCTAAGCACCTACTCTCCTGCAATCGTGTTTTAACGTTACATTCAGTTTGTGACAGCTAACTTAGAACAAAATGAAGAGTTAATATTGAAACAATAATACTTTTAGAGGTGACGGTAACGCTCCAGTTCTAAATAATCTTGGAAATTTTGCAAATATTGCTGTGATAGTTTTGTTAGTAGAAAGCTAACCTTGAACGCAAGGGTTGCTCATTCAAATAACACCTCGGTCTTGTAGTTCGAACGTAACCACTCAACCCACAGCAGCAGGTGATTGCAAATTTGATTCCCTGTCAACGAATATAGCTGTTCCAATATTCTCATGGACTGTTCTAGGATGCGTCCGCGTGGTATACCGGCAATCTGCCGGGGACTCCCACATACCCCTTCCTCCTCCCGCGAGGATTTTCACACGAAAAAAAAAAAGAAAGGATGCGTCCGCGTCGTGCGTGTGATGTCGTTAGTACAAGCGATAACAGCATCGCTTGTACTATGAGTTCTAAACCTAAACCTATTCCTACCTAACCTATACCTACCGTGTATTTCGAATGTTCAACGCAGATGGTGGGCGACGACTGGCGTAGCATACTGGGCAGTCGGTCGCTTACATTATTTCGTTGACATAGGTTAATTTGTACTTAGCTTATGTGTCCCTACAACAGCATTTAGACCGAATTAGTTTCGTTAATTACGTGGTCAGTCTTTATTGCAGTTCTACTGACCTCGTCAAAAAATACAGGCATTAAGGTCATAAATAACCTCATTTGTCTTAGGCATATCTAACAGAAGATCACATTAAAGGTATTTGCAGGAAGCCTAAACAATTTCATTAGACCAGCACTGAAGTTCCCATCACATCCGATTTTAGAGACACCTATAACTTCAACAATGTTTGTATCTCGCGTAACATTGTTACAACACGTATACTTATTTTTGAACCGGTCCACGTATTCTATTTTACTTGACGAAGTAACGTTTTTAAGTCTATGATTGTGTCTAAAGTTGGTATATGTCTTCGGACAGCTTTTAAAGTAGATTGCATTACTTAAATGGCAGAATCTTAACATTTTATCAGTCAACTTGCTCAGCCCGTGACTTCGTAGAAGCGGAATTTAGGAACCCTATTTACCCGGAACAAATAGTTTATTTTTCTTTTTCTCGCGGAACCCTAATTAAACCTCAAAAAACAGACAACAATTAATAAAATTATTTTTTAAAATTGCGTTTTCGTTATAGGTAGCGTACGGACTTTCATGTGCATTTAGAAAAAAGCTGTTATTTTGACAATATAAACGAATTTATTTATTTGTATGCACAAAGAAATGAAAAGTTAAAACATAAAAATTCAAAACATCGTTCGCTAGACACAATTGACTCCACAGCGAAAAAAATGTTAGAAAATTTCGTAAACCATTATTGTTAGTGATTGGTAAACGCAATATTAAATGTCAACTTGATCAGTCACCGTGCCCGTCACTGTTTTCATGACGTTTTGATTTGGTGTACATAAGTTTTACTGTATCAGATTATATCCGCCGTAATCCCGTTAATTTTCTTTCATTTACCTCTAAAAAACCTTCAATTATTTTTATTGAACAAATCCCACACAAATGAATAACCAGATTAAGAAATGTAATAACTGTTTGTTAAAGAACGAAATTAATTCAACAATCCGTTGAAAGTTAAGGCTCGGACCCACAGGCGCGTCGAAACGCGCGCAACCAATTTTTACCAAAACGAACTCTATTAACTCACAGAATAAGGTCATTTTTCAACGAAACGCCATCGAAAAGGCCCACATTGAAGCGTCGACCCTCATGCGTCGATTTTTTCCAATATGAAAACGAACTGTACTGATACATAGAAAAAGTTCATTCTTCAACAAAATGACACTGACAACGACAGTTCATTTTCACGCGTAGGGCATTTACGGAAGAAATTCAATCTTTATACATTGATACAGAGTTCATTTTTGTATTGAAAAAAATGGGAAAATTTTCAACGCACGACCGCGTGGCTTTTACCACAGGAATTCTGTCTTTATTTATATAAATACAAAGTTCATTTTCGAAGAAAGGCAAGTTAATTCGTTCATTCCAGTGAGTGCAGGATGTAAACCATTCGTTAGGATATTGTGTTTTCAACGACTCTCCCGTCTCTCTTCATTCCCGCTGAAAATTCCAATACAGACTCTTATTAATATTCTTTAATTTGTTCTCTTCTCATTATTTATGTCGTGGAATCCACTGAAAAAATAAAATTTAAATATTAGGCTCGATTAAAGAGAATATTTTATTAGTTTTCAGGTTGTACGTAATGCAACACCTGAAATATACTTTAAAATTTTGTAGACTGCGAGTACAATTTACTTAAACAGTTCATTATTTTATTTTTAACAGTTCCCACCCGCTTAATTTGAGGAAAAAAGCATCCTAAATGTTTACGACACTCAATAGTCAATCAATACAATTAATTTAATCTATGTAAAGGTAACCTTTATTTGTGGAGAATAAAGACTTTATTTGAATAACATAGCTGACCTTGATTCGGTCAGGGTCAGCAATGGGGCGATTCGCGCAAGATGGAATACAGGTTGAAGTCGGTGTGTCTCGTCTTTCATAAGCATTTGGTATTATCTGACGAACATACACGTCAAAGTCCCACAAAAATTGGTAGTGTGAAACTGTCAAATGTGAGACAAAAGCTCCCTCTTTTAAATAATAACTCGTTGTTTGTTTCAATATATATCTTGTATTATTTTACACTTGGGTTATTTACACAAGAAGCATCAAATTTAGTTTTGGTACTAGCTGTCCCCTCGACTTCGTATGCATGAAATTAAGGAACCTAATTAGAAAGAAATTGAATATAAAAGTAGCCTAAGGTACTTACTCCTTGGCACAGACGACGCCTTACTGTTTCTGCCGGTGAAGGTCACGTCAAAATCGGTTCAGCCATTTGGGACTTTACCTGGAACAGACGGACTAAACATTTTAAAATGGTATTTTCTTTATATGTATCTTAAATATTTTCATATGCATTTGGTATAATGGTCTTATTTTCTTCTTTTTTAACGAAATGAGTGAAATGATAATATTTTAATGGAATAAGATGAGGAATGGCTCTACCTGCATTTAACGGGTATTTCAGCCAGTATCAAGTAATTAATAGCAAGGGCAAATTCAATAATTACACATTATAAGGTGTTATTTTGATATTACAAAGATTAAGGTGTTATTTTGTTATTTGATATAGATATTGAAGTTTGTGAATGATCCAATAGTAAAATGTATCTGTAGCTGTCAACTTGACGTTTGCAAATGTTAATCTATGTCAGTTTGATTGACTAATTAATACGTTTTCCTTTCTCTAATAGCTGTGCATGCTTAAGTCACACACTCATATGTACCGAACTCCAGAATAAAAACCTAATATGTAGAATCCCAGTTAACACACTTCAATTTTATTTATTTGTATAGATATAATTACAAATACATACAAATACATCATCACGCCTGTACTCCCCGAAGGGGTAGGCAGAGGTACACTGTAGTGCGCCCACACTTCATCGATGTATTTTGGTCCCAATGCCACAGGGGGCGAGCCTATTGCGATTATACCGGACACATTCCCCCTCAATACGAGGGAGATTTGGGCCATAGTCCACCACGCTGGCCCAGTGCGGGTTGGTGAACTTCACACGCCTTTCTACAGACGTGCAGGTTTCCTCACGATGTTTTCCTTCACCGTTCAGCAAGTGGTAATCATTGTTGAAAATTACTTGAATTATAGATAACGTTTTAGCCAAATTACCAGGTACCGATGTAATTTTATTACTTCAGTAAGTATCTTACAAGACAGTAAAAAAGGACTCAACCCCTTGTCGCTAAGGATCCCGTGGAGTGGAAGGCGTAAAATAAAAATTTATGGGCGCTACGTTGAAATTTATCGTTCGATGCTCGGATCTGTATGTAAATTGCGAAATAAGATCTAGGGTAGGTATTAAGGAGAAGTGGCAATTACCTCGGAGTTTATTTTGATAGAAAGGTAATGGTAAGGGGTGGGTCTTAATTTTAATCTGTATTCTTAGGCACGATAATAATACAAAATCTTAACATCTAAAAACGTCGAAAGTATCATGTTGTTTTTACTTTTTCTACAAGCATTGGTAGCCTAGTGGGTAATAAGGCCGCCTTGAACGAAAGGGGTGCAGTTTCAAATCCCAGACTTGCACCTCTGAGATTTTCATGTGTGAATGTCATTTTTAACCGGCAAAAAAAAAGGAGGAGGTTCTCAATTCGACGCGAATA
Organism: Ptilodon capucinus; assembly: GCA_914767695.1. NCBI lineage: Eukaryota > Metazoa > Arthropoda > Insecta > Lepidoptera > Notodontidae > Ptilodon > Ptilodon capucinus. Next base: position 10,694,041 of record OU611816.1, on the reverse strand, counting down.
TTTTTTAATTTTTTTTTTAACAATCATGACTACCACTTGCTGAACGTTGAAGGAAAACATCGTGGGGAAACCTGTATGTCAATAAGTGCGTGTGAAGTTCACCAACCCGCACTGGACTATGGCCCAAATCTCTCTCGTATTTAAGGGGGAATGTGCCCGGTATAATGGCAATAGTCTCGCCCTCAGATATATTTAAAATTAGGATTAATATTTATTTACCAACCTGGACGAGCACTCAGAAAATGCCTTCTCACTTCAAGAATTTACAAGCAATTTCAACTGATGTCAAAAAAAGGAGGAAGTTCTCAATGTGATCAATCTTTTATTAACCTCTCTTTCCTAAAAGTATTAAATCAATAATTTCGTTGCACAGTGAAATCCTTTTCTTGTATTCGCAGACAAAGTCAAGCAGATATGACACTTTATTACTGTAGTCCATAGTATCATGTTGAAATGTGTTACACTGTACGCCGCACGACCTCTCGACTTTAAATCAGGTGCTTAAGCCACATCTCGAGCACTAAGCTCCCATGTTGAGCCGAGACCTAAATCCTTTCTAAAAACTAGGCGAGAACGGCGGGAGTTGACAGCTTGGATTGACTATGTAACGAGCAAGATATGGACGCAATTAATTCGACGTTTTTTGTTGTTACGTCTCAAGAGATGTGGGTGTACGGTATGAGGTCATTAAATCTTAGTTTTTACAGGTTAACACTAAAAACTCGATGTAGAGAGCTGGAGATTGAGTGACAGAGGCGTTGCTTTACGGATTAAGTTCAATACCCTAACACAACCTTGGTGAAGTTGCTATAACTTCATTTTTAAAGCACGAAAAAGATGTCGATCTTTTATCAATGCTATTTATTTATTAAGCAGTAGCCTCGCGGGCAAGAACGCCTGCCTTGAACGTAAGGGGTGCAGGTTTAAATCCCAGACCCGCACCTCTGAGATAATTTTCATGTGCGAATGTCATTTTCAACAATGATTACCACTTGCTGAACGGTGAGGGTAAACATCGTGAGGAAACTTGCACGTCTATAGCTTTCTATAGCGTGTGAAGTTCACCAACCCGCACTGGGCCAGAGTGGTAGACTATGGCCCAAATCTCCCTCGTATTGAGGGGGAATGTGCCCGGTATAACGGCAATAGGCTCGTCCCCTATTACATTGGGACCAAGATACATCGGCGAAGTGTGGGCGCACTACAGTGCACCTCTGCCTACCCCTTCGGGGAATACAGGCGTGATGATGTATATGATGTGTAATAGGACATCCATAAATTGTTGCATTAATAACACGTAAATATAACATACAAATAAGGGAAAACTAAATGAACAATTAACTAAGGTGCCACAACATACACAATAGTAAGAGGAATAACATAATAATAACATAAGACATGACACTAAAAAGACTTGCGTTGGAACCATTTGCCAGTACCAAAACGAATTAACGAACTAAACGAACGGAAATATACTTAAGTAACATTTTATTACAATATCTACACCGCGATGCAAAATCACGCCTTTAGCGACCAAAAACATAAACTAACAAACGTTTCTATATCTACAAACTAGATGTCACTAGTAATTTAAAATGCATCCCGGAACACCGCGTCCGGGCTAGATGTCAAACTATCGAACGATTTGCATTATTTATGGCATCGCAAACATATACTAGTCTCTCGTTAATAGTTTATGGGTTCTGCACCGACGGACGTACGACGGAACGGGATTAATAAACCTCTGTAAATGTGTAATTAGTGTAATAAGGGGTAGAATTATTCATAATGAGCTTGCATACAGTACTATATGGATTGAAAACTGCTATATAGCATACTGGCTTACGGCAGTAACTGTGTTGGGAATGTGGCAAAATCGTCACGCTTACGTTCATAAAGCTTTGACAGAAAGATTTATCTATAGATTTCAAGTCCAGGGCAATTTGTCTGAGAGCGATTATGTTAATTCATTAAATGTTTCAAAGAGCAATACGATGACATTAAAATTAAATTAAATTTCCAAAATAATTACAAAAGAAGTTAGAGTGACAATGAATCCAAAATTGGCCTGGCCTGTATCTTAAGTTTCTTTTCAAATTAAATTATCAAAAGTAAGAAAGTAACCTAGATAAGTAAATATATTTAAAAAAATATATAGGTGGGTAGAGAATTAATTAATTAAAAATGAGATAAAACATTACAAGATTTCTTAAACTCTTTGTCACTAACAGTCCTTTAGCTCCTGTAACTAACTTAAATGTTTGTGTTAGGAATAAGCTCTCGTCGAACCTGGAACCTCTAGGTCAAAAGGGCGACCCATTTAACCACATCCTCTACTTTTATCCAATGCAGGAAATGGTCCTCGATTTGGGAAAGAAATACTTTTTCCTGTCTTACCAATCTTTACCCTCGAGGTGTTGTGATCGACGTCTGTAGATACAAATTTTACGTAACCCATGGGACAGGCTATTGAAAGGTCACGTGACAGGGATCGGTGTCGACTCAGCTTGTGGGATGTGATACACATATTGTAGTGGTTTTGCCAGCTGGGTTTGAAATGGCAAGTGTGTTGTATATTTAAGTAGAAGTTTGGTTGAAGGGGATTATATATAATGTTAGGTGACCGTACCGAATGGCGTGTTAAGGCATATGCTGTTATATAACTATTTTGAGTAGGTCCATTTTTAAATATAAATATTAACACGTAACTCTAGCGTGTGTTTATTAAACTAACTACAGCCCTTTTAGCGTCCTACTGGGTACGGGCCTCCCCTCAATGCGAGCGGGATTCAGGCCATAGTCCACCACAATGGCCCAGTGCGGGTTGGCAGACGTCACACATCTATCGAGAACTAGTCAAGTTCCCTCAGACGGCCAGGTTTCCTCACGATGTTTTCCTTCACCGTTTCATAGCAAGTGATAATCTCGGATGAAAATGAGATGCGCACATAAACCCAAAGGTGCGAGCCGGGGTTTGAACTTGCACACTTTGATTGCAAGGCATGCGTTCGACCACTCGGCTACCACTGCTATGCGTGTGTTTATTATCAACAAATAAATCTTATTTAAAAATAAAATAGACTGTCATGTCGACTGTATTTTCTATAGGAGATTGTGTGAGTTGAATTGTAAAGTATGACAATGCTTCGTAAAACAAAAAAAATGCCGCCAATTTGATAGGTATGGAATTTTATTATAAAAAAAAGTGAGTCTCCATGTTTAAGCATATCGCTCATTTAAAAAAAAAAAACTTAGGGTAGAATTGAGAACTCCTCTTTTTTAAAATCGGTTAATAAAATATTCAACTCCGGTCGCCGTCATTGAAATTATCAAAGGAAAATGGACTTAATTATGCCAGTAAATGACAAAATCAATTATAGTTAATTGTGTATCAAATTGTAATAGCTCATCAATTGAGCCCAATTATATTGATAAAGATTTTCAGATCTATAATTTTTATTAAGTTCTGTGCTAAATTCGTTTATTTTGCTTGTAACTCCGGTGTAGCCATTGTGTACAAAACAAACAAAAAATTCTATTTTATTTAATTGAAAAAGAAATACGTTTTGATTATTTCGTGCTCTAAAACCAACTTCCCATTATCGCCTTTCTAATAAAACCGGTTTGGGGCACTTCGGTTAGACGATTTCAAAGTCTATAACGGACATAGGTAGAAATATTTGTGTTGTATACAATAGGTGGATTTTACAAAACTTTCAGTGAATTTCAGTACTAAATAAAGTTCTACTGAACTTAATCTGCTTTTCGCACATTCTGTCGTATCAAACCATCTTTGGAAAGCTACGGAGCGATCTCCGTAGCTTTCCAGGCTTTCACACTCAAAGCAAATTAATCTTAATCAAAGTTACAACACTTGCGCCTGAAGTTGAAAACTTCTGTATCACCCCTGAAATTATATATCAAGGTCGGTGTAATATTCGAGCTGAATTTCAAAATTTGCCCTCTTGCCACCACGTAATATGTTTGCCAATACTTTATTTAATTGTAATAGGGGGCGAGCCTATTGCCATTATACCAGGCATACTCCTCAACACGATGGAGATTTTTTGGGCTATAGTCCACCACGCTGGCCCAGTGCGGTTTGGTGAACTTCACAAGCCATTCTATATCTATAGACGTGCAGGGTTCTTCACGATGTTTTCCTTCACCGTTTCATAGCAAGTGGTAATCTCGGATGTAAATAAGATTCGCACATGAAAGCCAGAGGTGCGAGCCGGGGTTTGAACCTGCACACTTTGATTGCAAGGCGTGCGTTCTACCACTCGTCTACTACTGCTATTCGGTTATCACGTTCATCACCCATTTTTATTTATGATATGATACGATACTGTTTATTTATTGAATTTGTCCTTGATTTTAATTATTTGACTTTAGCTTAAATACTCGCTAGTCGCAGGTGCAGCCATTCCTCATCGTATGCCATTAAATTTTCATTTCAGCGAAATATCATTGACAGAGAGAGCGAATTTTTACGTGTAGCTTTTACCACAGAAATTCAATCTTTATGTATATTACTACAGAGCTTATTATGGTACTGGCAAAAATGTTGACGCGCGGGTCTTGACGCCTTAGTGTGCCCGAGCTTTTATATACTTTCACATACAATCAGTAAAAAGTTGTCATTTCGTCGGTACAAACAGACACTTGTATTAGTTTTATTTTGTATAGATTCATAGATAATTCAATTCAATTTATTCAATAAATAACTTATGTAATTCAATACAATATACACCGGGTAACTAGTATATGAATAAATATCACAAGACAACCGAATACTTATCGTATGATCCCGAACTAAGCAAAGCTTGTACTATGGACACCGTACAATGATTTGGGCCTGACGTATTATTTTAATAGTATGTTTTTTTTAATTATTTCGTTCTGTCATATAACATTTCCTTTATAAGTTATTTTCCCGTGAACCGCGTTTTCCTTATGTATTATTTATAAATAACAGCTAAGAACAGATTTATGGTAATGTAATCCGTAAAAGGGCAAACCGCGACCTTCAGAGTAAAGCCCTGCGCATATAGACGCTATAAATCGCGCGCGATATTTTATGCCAATAAAAAAATAACTGTATTAACTCCTAGAAAATCGGCCAAGTGCGAGTCAGACTCGCGCACGAAGGGTTCCGTACCATTATCTATAAAAACGGCAAAAAAATCACGTTTGTTATATGGGAGCCCCTTTAAATATTTATTTTATTTTATTTTTTAGTATTTGTTGTTATATCGGCAACGGGAATACATCATCTGTGAAAATTCAAACTGTCTGACTATCACGGTTCATGAGATTCATCCTGGTGACAGTCAGACAGACAGACGAATGGACAGCGGAGTCTTAGTAATAGGGTCCCGTTTTACCTTTAGGGTTCCCCTAAAAAGCACATTTTTCAACAAAATTTCATCGATGACGCGAACGAATTTTTGTATTAAATCTTTGTATAAGGGGTGTATTAGAAGATTGATATAATATTTAAGATACATATACGATAGCTGATATGTAGAGACAGAGTATGCCTAACTGTCGTAGTTTCCGAGTAATAGGACTTACAGATCTTTGAATATTTGTCACTAGTATTGTGTTGTGGCCTAAGGGTACATACTTAACCCTATTATATAGTGCTAACGTTATTAACGAGAGGTGACTAATATTTTCAATACAGAACATAAGAATATCGCAAAGGATTCGAGATATTTCTAGATTTTTAAAGTTGAAAAAATGTGTTCCATTTACAATATTTTTTGTATTCAGTTGTTTATCCGATACTAATTCAAACTTTAAAGTATTATTTCGGACTTCTGATACACCCTGTATATTGGCACAGAGTACATTTTTACAAAAATAAGTTAATTGTGTCGTCTCAGTGTGTACAGTCGCGGCGTAAAGCACGTTATGAATAAAACAAGTGTTGTAGTGTGTTGTTCAGTCGAGTTAGTTTTGTTGGGGCGGACGGGAGGCTTTTTAGGGTTCCGTACCCAAAGGGTAGAACGGGAACCCTATTACTATGACTTCACTGTCCATCCATCCGTCCGTCTGTCACCAGGCTGTATCTCATGAACCGTGATAGTTAGACAGTTGAAATTTTCACAGATTACGTATTTCTGTTGCCGCTATAATAACAAATACTAGAAAACAGAATAAAAAATATATTTAAGGGGGCTCCCATATAACAAACGTGTTTTTTTTGCTCGTTTTTATAGATAATGGTACGGAAGTTCGTGCGCGAGTACGACTCGCACTTGGCAGGTTTTTTTAAAAAACAAACAATGCGTGTTACTCACTTTACAAACAAAGCAAGACATACCTCTTTCGCTTCATCCACAGTTATACATCTCATACAGTCATACATCTTGTTTCTTTCATATTGTTTATTTAGTTTTTTTTTTTTTATTATTTTAGATAGCTGATATTTTAAGGACTAACCTAGGCTACTGTTATTTAGGGAAATTAATAGCGTTCCTATATTTCATACGTAAAAAACGATTCGCAGCAAATATCGACTGGAAAGCATTTTTATGAAATCTTATGTAAAATATGTAAAATCTTCAGATACCAATCACTAATCAATAAGTAAGTGTATCCCAAGTTGGAGGTAGCACCCAGCCATCTTCCTTATTGAAATTAGGATGTTTTTTAATTTCAATGGCCTCACGTATCATCTTTAGTCGGAATCGGTGTTCTTTTGCGAGGATATGCGGTTTATCAAATCTGATATAATTGCGGGTGCGGTCCTGTACATGTTCACAGATTGCAGACTTCGTGGAGCGTCGGTGTTTCACGTCAGCTATGTGTTCTTTTACGCGGGTTTTTATTGATCTTTTAGTTTGTCCTATGTAAATAGTTAATTACGTAAAATAGTTTTATTTCAATGTGTAGTATTCGCGTAAATATAAGAAAACAATATGTGAACCCCATATCAGTAAGGAGTCCATTTTTAAAACTAGTCAAGTGGATTCGCTCGGCTGAGCGTGTTCAAGACATTACTGTTTCTAGCGTTGTTCGGGTCATATCATTCCGAGGAATTTCATTAAAACATCTGCTAAATTAGCTTTCTTTAAGCTTTGTTTTTTTTTTGTAGAAATACCTGCCTTTATTGCTTTGATTACAGTTTAAGAAGACGGTGTGACATTAGAAACATGTTTTTTTGAAAATGGACTCTGTGGCTGTGACTATGTTTTTTTGAAGAGGTGAAATCGACTACGCTATTAAATTCGTTCGCGTCATAAATAAAATGTCATTGAAAAATGTGCTTATTTTAAAAGATATTACAGTTCTTTTTGGTATTCACGGAAATTGAACGCAAGACTGCTCGATTGAATGAGAACTATTTTCAAGGAGTTAATAATAAAAGCAAAGCAAAGCAAAATAATGCAAGATTTCATTTATTAGTAGGTGTATAAATAGAAATGATTCAGCAAAAAAAGAAAACCCTTGATTGGTTGAAGCTTTTGATGATTGTCTATGTCCAATAATGTAAATTGAAAAGTCGAGTTTATATTCTGTGTTGACTTTATTCGTGTTTGATTAGTTATCCTTTTAGGCTTAAGCGCTTGAAACAAAAGTTTCTTTCTTTTATTTCACATCGTTCTCCAAGTAATCAACGAGAATAGAGTTTAGTACAAAGTAGATTTAAAGTAATCTGATAAATGTTTTTTTTAATAATTTGCCTATCCAGTAATATGCTTGTTTGTTAATTGTGTAAAGATTTAGGGAATGTTTAGGAGGCATTCTTAAAACTAGTTGCTTAAAATACGTTAGTTTCATTCCAAATCCATGTTATATTTAATAGTTACTATAAGCCCCGTATCAAGTATAATGCAGCTCACATTGTTAGGTCCAACTAATGTCAAATAGCATCCGTGGTGCCTTCTTTATTTCCGTGGCAATTCAACCAATACAGTTATTTTTGTCTCCCGCATTGCAATGGAGGGAAGTGGATAAATTTTTCTTCCAACTTTTCCTACACCTTTTTCGATTAAATTCGTGCGGGTTCCAAGACAATTTAGCTTTTCCCCGGGACTCGCCGAGAGTCAAACTTCGGTGTTTTCAATGGACACCGCTGTCGATCCTGGCTTACAGGAGTAACAGCGGTGGGAATGTGTGGCGGGCTTAGTCCCAAAAAAAAAAGCCCCGGGCAGAAAATTTGTCATTACCAAAACGGATTCTATGTCAATATACACAAAGATTTAAGTTCTGTGGTAAAAGCCATGCGAACACGCTGCAAAATTCGGTCGCGTTGTCAATGACATTTCATTGAATAATAAGCTTTATCTTTCATCTAATACAGTTCATTTTGTTATTGGCAAACAAGGAATTCGAGAGAAAATGCTCCCCTCAGCAAGTTCATGGTTATACGGAAAGTTACCACCATATAAACAATTCAATGACAGCAATAACAAAATTGCCACATTCTCCACTTTATCTCGTAACTCGTAAACACTCACAAAGTAGTCGTATTCACCAAGATCACGTACGCACCTCCTTGACCCTGGAAGCTTTTGCTAACTTCTAAAGTACAACTCCCTAACGAAGTTCCACGAAGTATACCGACGCCTCAACGCCCTTCATTCACGGAGGCGAGCGAATTTACTTGTTTTTGAGAAATGTAGTACTAACGCATCATTACGCCTCTAGTCCTCAATGAGGTAGACAGACGTGTTGTGCAGTGAACCTACACTCCACGAATGTATTTTGGTCTCAAGTGGGACGAGCCTATTGCCATTATAACGGGCATCATTACGCCTGTAGTCCTCAATGAGGTAGACAGACGTGTTGTGCAGTGAACCTACACTCCACAAATGTATTTTGGTTTCAAGTGGGACGAGCCTATTGCCATTATAACGGGCACATTCCCAATACGAGAGAAATTTAGGCTATAGTCCATCGCGCTGAAACAGTGTGGGTTTGGTGAACCTTCTCAGACCTTTCTATAGACGTGCAGGTTTCCTCACGACGTTGTCCTTCAACGATCAACAAGTGGTAATCATTATTGAAAATGTCAATGGAATCGGTGCTAATCGGTGCTTGCATCATCGATGACATTTCGTTGGAAATAAGCTTCTTCTTTGAGTTAAGTTTTTGTATTGGTTCAAAGTGAATCGCGCGCGTCTTAACGCACCGGTGTGCGCAGGACTTAATACCTTTGCTTATGTTTGTGCTCAAATATCGCGGAAGTATTTTAGAGGTTCCTCCTTAAGTTTTCTTGATCGGATTGTAGGTGGTGAGTGTAACATGACTTAGGGTGTTGCAAATGAAATCTTACCGTATACATGTTAAAGTTTAAAATAATAAATGAAGGCATCATGTAAAGCTTTACGCCTTAGATAAAGAAAGAGAGGATTGAAAATGGAAAGTATGAGATTACGGTTATAAAAAGTATAGATCTTGTACACAAACATAAATGAGGTAATCTGAGAATTAATCTTTAAATTTAGAGGGATTTTAATCCATTTAAAAACCACTTACAAAGGCATTTTTCAATGCAAAAGTGTTTTAAAATGCCTCTATTAATTAATTATAGCTAGCTTTAAATTTTAAGTTAAGAATACCAAAATAATAGAGTAAGAGTTAAACATATTATGGGTTTCATAAAATGGATTGAGGGCGAACCCAGGCCAGAGTAAATAACCAAAACATCTTTCTGGAGATTTACCGCGACGAGAATCGATCCCGCGAATATCTGGTATTGTGAACTGGGTGATTAGTTGAGCACTAAGCATTCGTCAGACAAAGATTTTGGTTTATTAAAGGTTTAGCAACAAGAATGCATGAGACAAGCAGGGCGCAAAACTTGCTGAAATCGAATAAATATTAATATCGCCAGACAACTTAAATTCATCGTATAATCCGAAATTAGGCAAAACTTTTACTATAATGGTAGCAAACAATGAACTGGGTCCCAGTTACACCCAGCTCAGGGCCAATTCTGAAAAGACCATTTCCGAAGTTCACCACTGACGGGAATCGAACCCGCAGCCAGTCTGCTTACGCTCAAACCACTAAACCAAGCCGTCGTATGAATAAAAACTTTAATCAAACAGAGCGTAATTAATGGTAAAAAAGCTTTTTAAAAAAACAAGCTTTTATTTAATTGCCTATAGTTTTCGTGTTCTCCGCAGCAAGACCTTTCATTTGATACCCATGCTATGGTAGTACAAAAAAAAATAACTATTCCGCCATCTTGGATGATCCGCCATATTAGAATTAGAAAGACGTCACATAGCTAAGCATGCATTGTCATCCCAAGTAAGCGTGTATACCAAATTTCAGCTCAATCGGTTAAAGTTATCTGATCTAAAATTCAGTCACAAGATTCCACCCGGACATACATTGCAAGTTAGTATATAAAGCTTGTAAAAAAGCACATCTAGAGGGTACAAAATAATTAAAACACCAAAAGACATCGCCAAATAAATTTGCATGAAAATGAAAATGCAATTTCACACTGCGGACACGTGTCTCAGTAGTACTGCATACAATTGTGAACTAACTAAGCAAGGTAAGCTTCCGTGCAGCGCAAATCCCTTGTTAGTCGCCGAAGTAAATTGGCCCCTCGGAAAAATTTCAACACTGCACTTCTGTGTGCGTACATGAAACTATAAAACAGCGGGTGATGCTTGGGGTTCCGTATTATTCATATCATATCCGAAATATGATTCATATTCTACTAGACATGTATTTATTTACTAGATTCATATATTTACTCAAAAAGCAGTTCTGGTTTAATTGGTACAAGGCCTTGAACGCCAGGGGTGCAAGTTCAAACCCCTTGCTTACACCTCTAAGATTTTAATGTGCGAATTTCAATTTCAACAATGATTACCACTTGCTGAACGATAAAGAAAAACATCGCGAAGAAAGCTGTACGTCTATAGAAAGGCGTGTGAAGTTCACCAACTCGCACTGGGCCAGGTTGGTGGACTATGGCCCGAATCTCCCTCGTAGTGAGAGGCATTCCCTGCCCTGTATAATGACAACTCGCTCTCTATTACATTGGGACCAAAACTACATTGGCGGAGTGAAGAAGAAAATGAAATAGGTGGTAGAGATTCTATTATTTTTTTGTTTATTAACAATGCATGAGTACCTGTATTGGTTTAACTGTATAACTGTATAAAAAAATATGAGTCTGATTATATTGTACGGAACACTGTTGAAAAAATTGCATTTACCTAAAACCTACCGTTCAGGGAGAGTCGGTGCAAAACTCCGCTCGCCTCGCTCTACATCCGAATGGGTTTTCCGTTTGATTTGATAGAGAACTGGGAATACACCCGGACTGTGTTCGTTTCATGTTTGCTACTGGTTTTTATTAGCTGCGCACTTCTGCAAGTTATTGCTTGCTAAATAGTATTGGCTTTGAGGTAATACTATCTACTTGTTGAGTTATGTAGCTGAGAATCAAACCTAGAACCTTTCATTTAAGATGGTGACACGATTAATCAGGCTACTACTACTATTATAGCCCTTTTAACTTCCCACTGCTGGGCCCGTGCCTCCCTTCAATGCGAGGGGGATTCAGGCCATAGTCCACCTCGCTGGCCCGGTGCGGGTTGGCAGACTGCACACATCTATCGAGACTTAGTCAAGTTCCCTCAGACGCGCAGGTTTCCTCACGATGTTTCCCTTCACCGTTTCATAGCAAGTGATAATCTCAGATGATACGCACATAAAATAATCTGAAATTGTACCTACATCAAATTATTAGTAAAAAAAAAACTGAACATTGAAAATCTTTTTCAGTAATAATTAACTGTTTTTGGTTTATTACTTTTTGCTGTAACTCGTAGTAATAGCCTTAGCTATAGAAACTATAGGAGACAGCATGTGACAATATAGCACCAATAGAATAATAGTGAGACGGCCGGCCTCATAACCGTAAGATTCCGGTTTCTAAACTAAGAAACAACCCTGAACATTAACTAGATATTTTTTTTAAATGTACTCTGCTCCAATATGTATAAAGATTAAATTTCCATGGTAATAACTATGCGGCCACGCGACAAAATTCACTCGTGCTACCAATAACGCTTCGTTGATTAATGTGATTTATCTTTGCGTAAGTACAGTTTGTTTTAGTATTGCCAAAATTGGTCCTATTTTGAGTACGTACACATTCCCAGTCCCTTTGATTGCTTTGACGCATCAAATTAAATTACTCAAACACAAAAGAACATATCTCTCCCTCGGGATTTCGCTCCGGATTCGTTCCCGTATGTCTATTTATGGATTTGTCAGATACAATTCGAGATTTCATATATCATAAAATATCTCTCTTTTTGTTGACTAATAACAGCCTGTTTTATATGACTTTGATGATTTTTTAACATAGACAAACGTTTCGAGATTTATTCAAATATAACGCCGACATTCCCGACGTTGTCAAAACCATGGAGATATTATAACGGAGATGACATTTCGAGCCCGCGTGATGCGGTAAATTTTTCTGGTATATCTGACTCCGCCATCTTTGTTTTCCCATATACTTGCTGTACATGGTACAGGTAGGTACATGAGATAAGAAAAATGGCGGAAAAATCACCGCAGAGCAATACAAAGAGTGCAGTCGTTATGGGAACTCTAAATACTCCGGGCACTCTGGGGCGTCAAGATACACGCTGTAAAAAAAATTCCAATACAAAAACCAACTTTATTTACTTGTAGAAGAAGCACATTTTTCAATGATAGGTTATCAATGATTCAAACGATTAAATCGAATCTTTATGAATATTGATACAGAGTACATTGTTAATTGGTACAGAGCAGTGGTTGCCACTGAGCTAACTAGCAAATCAACTATGGTAGAGCGCTCGCTTGAACGTAAGGGGTACAAGTTCAAATCCCGGGCTCACACCTCTAACATTTTATGTGCAAATGTAATTTTCAATATTGATGACCACTTGCTGAACGGTGAAAGAAACATCGTGAAGAGACCTGCACGTTTATAGAAAGGCGTGTGAAGTTCACCAACCCGTATCTGGCCAGCGTGGTGGACTGTGGCCCAAATCTTACTCGTATTGAAGGGAAACGTGGCCGGTATAATGACAATAGGTTAGCCCCTTCTTAAATTGGGACCAAATTACATCGACTAAGTGTTGGGGCAGTGCACCTCTGTCTATCCCTTGAGGGAATACAGACGTGATGATGTATTATTATTACATTTTCAAAAGGAGTGAATTGCTTTGTTTGGGGTGTTAAGTCGCTAATGCAAGTTCAAGGTATGACATGACATGACATAGTACGGCTAATGGCAATATGTGATCTAATTAATTAACCTACGTATCTATAATAATAGAGATAACTTTCCCCTCATTATGATAGAACATGTTAGTTAACTCTCATATGGAGGGGTCTTAAGCAACATTTTTAAGTTTACAGGAGAGCATGCTCATTCGATTTGCATTTAGTAAAAAGCTGTTATTTCGCCATTACAAACAGACATAAATTTTATTATAAGCTTTATATTAACTTGCAATGTATGTATGTCCGGGTGGAATTTTGCAACTGAATTTTAAATCAGTTATCTTTAACCGAATCTGAAATTTGGTATACACGCTTACTTTGGATGACAATGCATGCTTAGCTATGTAACGTCATTCTAATTCCAATATCATGATCATCCAAGATGGCGGAATAGTTATTTTTTCTGCACTACCACAGTATGGGTATCAAATGAAAGTGCTTGCTGAGGAGAACACGAAAACTAAGGGCAATTAAATAAAATCTTGTTTTTATAAAGCAATTTTACCATATTTTTTTATTTATTCGTATAGATAGATAAAATAGTACGCAAGTCTAGACTGAAATTCATTAAAATCACTAAGGCATTGCAATAAGGCTTTAGAAAATTCTGTAACCAATTTCCTTTCCAAGACGTTCACTGACCAAAATATATCAGCATAAAGCCGAAATAACGCAGGAATTTTAAATAAAAAATCTCTTTGGTTCTATTATCACGGTAAAGCTGGCTGCGTGATAACTACAGCCACGGGCACACTGGAGCGTCCAGACGTACACGTCTAAATAATTGCCAGTATCAAAACAAACTCTCTGTATGTATAGATAAATATTGGGTATCTGTGGTAAAGCCACGCAACCACGCGTTTTTTAACAATAGTTGAAGATTTCGCTTTTTTATGAGTGATTAAAGTACATTTAAGGATTTGTAACATTTTTGACACGCCCAGCCCCCTTAGCATGACCGCGTAGACATAAGTTTTATCTCTTTCAACTGTCAGATTTGTCGAGAAAATGACTTCGCATTTAACTTTTTGTGCAGGACATAACTCGATGTGACGTCATTTTCTCGACCGTGTACCGTGTTTTAGCACTTTCAACTAAAGACATAAAACTTGTATCTACACGGTCATGCTACAGGGCCGTGTGTGCCCGGAGCCTAACGAGATCATATTTGGAGTGGTAGAGTATTATCTTTGGAATCGTTTACACGAGCTGCTAGCTAACTGATCTGTAGACGTAGCAAGACTGAGTAGACATAGGTTTTATCTCTTTCAACTGTCAGAGTTGTTGAGAAAATGACATCACTTCGAACTTTATGTACTTGACATGTCGTCACAACGCGTCATATTTTCGACAAATCTGACAGTGAAAGAGATAAAACTATTGTCTACACGGTCATTCTAAGGCTACTGAACTAAAACGATTTTTTAGTTCAGTAGTTGTTTCTGTCACTGCAAATCCGTTCCCGTTATACAATTATTGGACGGCCGGCTTTACTGTGCGAATGTACCCTTAATATAAATACTGAGCAACAAAATCCAAAGCGGGCAATCCACTTACGAATATTGTTCCTTCTCAGTAAACAGGTTTTTAATTTAACATCAAAAATAAATTACTGGCTCAAGATTAAATTGAAACGCCAGTAGGCTTATTCCGTCCTTCTTGCCTTGCCAATGAATAAATTAGCATTTTATCTAAATGCGCTATCTCTTTAAAAAGTGCTTTCGGGACATTTCTACGGCTCCCACACACTGAGGCGACAAACGCGGAGCGTCAAAATTGCCAATACCAAAATGAACTGTATTGTCATAAAGAAAAGGTTCATTCTTCAACGAAATGACACTGACTTAGCGAATTTTGTCGCGTTGAGGGTTTTTATAACTGAAATTCAATAAATAAATATCACCAGACAATATTCGTATGCAGTCATCGTATGATCCCAAACTGAGCAAAGCTTGTACTGTGGGTACCATATCGAGGGGTGAAAAGCTATTTAACTTAAGCGACATCTTTAGGGTTCCGTACCGAATGGGTAAAACGGGAACTCTATTACTAAGACTTCGCTGTCCGTCCGTCCATCCGTCCGTCCGACCGTCCGTCCGTCCGTCTGTCACCAGGCTGTATCTCATAAACTGTGGCAGATAGAGAGTTGAAATTTTCACAGATGATGTATTTCTGTTGTCGCTATAACAACAAATATTAGAAAACAGAATAAAATAAATATTTAAGGGGACTCCCATACAACAAACGTGATTTTTTAGATTATGGTACGGAACCCTTTATGCGCGAGTCTGACTTGCACTTGGCCGGTTTTTTAACTTTACATGAGAGCATACGCATCCGACCCAGAAAAAATCGCTGATTCCAAATATGTATATAAGTCAATATCGATCAAGTGTCGCTTGAGTCCAATGACACTTTTGGTACACTACTACATCCATAACTGGGATCGCCCCCAGTTCGTTTATCGATAAATGAACTGGAGGCAATCCCAGTTACAACGACACCAGAGAACATTTTAAAAAGACCATTTCCAATATTTACCACTGGCAGAAATCGGACCCGCTACCATCCAGTCCAGTGACCCTACGCTTAGGGCAAGCTGTCATTGTATATTGGCAAAAAATAGACGCGAGGCTTTTAACGCCGCAGTGTGTGAACTTAAGGAAATTGTGCTGTGAATGGACACGCTTTCAATATCGCGTCTTAGAATATTTTCGTGATATAAATCAGTGTCGCAAGAAAGGCTAGGCTATATTAATTTCGCTTTGAATTTAATCTCGGATAAAATAAAAGGATAACATTCTTCGGTCGGTTCTCACCGTTGAAGGAAACTCGCATTGGTTTAATGTTATAAGATTTTGACAATATTTTATCTTTTTTGGGATGCCGTACCCAAAGGGTAAAACAGGAACCCTATTACTGAGACTTCGCTGTCCGTCCGTCTGTCACCAGGCTGTATCATGAACCGTGATATTTAGAAAGATAAAATTTTCACAGATGTTGTATTTCTGTTGCCGCTATAACAACAAATACTAAAAGACAGAATTAAATAAATATTTAAGGGGGCTCCCATACAACAAACGTGATTTTTTGCCGTTTTTATGGTTAGTAGTACGGAACCCTTCGTGCGCGAGTCATACTCGCACTTCGCCGGTTTTTTATGGTTTATGGTACGGAACCCTTCGTGCGCGAGTCCGACTCGCACTTGGGCAGTTTCTCTTTTGGTCTCAAGAGAAGTCAAGTAAACTCGCTCGCACCAGTGATTGCAGGGAGTAAAATAAAAATTGACAAATCATTATCTATATTTCCATATGGGTCCCCAAAATGTATAATACAGGGTGCATCAGAAGTCTGAAATAATACTTTGGGTACATATACGGTAGCTCATAAGGATGCTCAGTGAATACAGTTAATACCTAACTATCATAGTTGCTGAGAGATAGACCTTTTAATATTTGTCACAGGTATCGTGTTCTGGTCTTCGGGGACATCCATAACCCTATTCAGCAGTGTAAACTTAACTTATGTGGGGCAACCACAAATATTCGCAAAACAGAACATGCAAATTTTACATAGGTTACGAGTTATATATATATATATATATATCTTATACATGTCACGTATATACATTGTATTGTCTTATACATTGTATCTTACGGATTTGAATTTATTTACTTTTACATTTAGCTAAAAAAAAAATATTTTATCTGTGAAGATTTGTTAATAGCACGGTACTACATACTAGTATCTTAATATATTAATACTATTTGTCTGTAAATCTTCCTAACAATAAATAAATTATAGAAATTGACGTCGAAAAAAAGTTGAAAAGACATGGCCAAAATTCGATAAACAAATTATACTATTCAGTTGTATACCTGATACTGATGCAAACGTCAAAGTATTATTTTCGGACTTCTGAAACATCCTCTATACTACGGTGGAATTTAATAAAAGGTTTACCAGCGCTCTGATGAAATCATCCGCCATATTTTTTACCTTCATCACCCATTTTAATAATAATGTTATGCTATTAATTACTTGACACAGGGGAAATACCTGCTAATTGCGGGTGAAGCCAGACAGAAGCCAGACAAATATCTGGCTTCACGCACAATGATCATCTATACTTCTATACTATATATATATTATTAATATTATAAAGCTAAACAGTTTGTTTGTTTGTTTCTTTGTTTGTTTGGTTGAACGCGCTAATCTCAGAAACTACTGGTCCGAATTGAATAATTCTTTTTGTGTTAAATAGTTCATTTATCGAGGAAAGTTATAAGTTATATATCATCACGCTACGACCAATAGGAGCGGAGCAGCAACGAATAATGTGGCAAAAACGGGAATATTCCCGAACATGAATCGGGTATTATAGACTAATCATAGACTTTATAACATCACTCTACGCCAAAGTAACTAGAATATTTCTCATTCCATCATTTCATTTCGTTAAAGTAGACGAACTCCAATTCGACGCTTGAAAGGTAATCCTTCTTAAGCGACAAAAAATCTTCTGCGTCATTTGCATAAATAACTCATTAGAAATTTTTTTGGCGCTTAGTAAGGATTGCTTTTCAAGCGACAAAATTTATAGTGAGTTACAGCGGTATAAGAGGTAAGCTAATTTAAAAATCAAACAGAAAACAGTTTCCATAACATGACGTTTGAATACAGAAATACCGCACATAATAAAAATCGATTACAAAAAGAATCGAATATCGTAATTTGGATTTCAATTTGGATTCGATTTACGAGCCGTTCCGCGGCGGTACCAGAAAGGGGCGTATACTGAACGACATCGTATCGAGTGATCGTATCCATAACAGATTCTCGATGCCGGCAGATTGCGGCTGCCGGCGTAATGTGTGTCTGTATTCCAGGAATACATACAGTCAAATAACTTGGAGTATATATCGAGGGGTGAAAGGCTATTTGACTCAAGAGACATTTTTTTAAATTTACAGGAGAGCATACTCATTTGACGTAGAAAAAATCGCTGATTCTAAATATGTATAAAAGACAATATCGCCCAAAAGTATCGCTTCTATGTCTCTTTGTAATCTAGCACCGCACCTAGATTTTCACATTACATGTGTGAATGTAACTTCCAATAATGATTACCAGTTGCTGAACGGTGAAGGAAAACATCCGAGGAAACCTGCACGGAGGTTTAAATGCGTGTGAATTCAGCAACCCACAATGGGCAAGCGTGGTGCGCTATGGCTCAAATCTTCCTCGTATTGAGGGGGAATTTTCCCGGTATAATGGCAATAGGCTCGTCCCGTTTAGGACTTAAAAACATCGGCAAAGTGTAGTTGTACTGCAGTCCACCTCTGCTGTATTATATTTAAGGCGTCTTTATCAGTTGAGTAACAGCAAGCCCTTCTTGCTCTCTAGTTTAAGAGTCCGTAGCACACACAATCTTCGGGTTGGACGTAAATATTTGAATACCTACCGCAGAAGACGGATGTTGGCTGTCGGAAAATATTCGTACGGCGGTATTTTTGAAAGGAAATTTTTAAATCACGGCTCCGTGTGTAATGTTGCATACACACGTTCTGAATGTACATAAGTAACGTACTATGTAAATACAGAAAGGTTTGTTGTAAATATATGATACGATCTATACAAGTACAAAAGCAACCATGGAGTTTCTTGCCCATTCTTCTCCATAGGTAATGCATTCCGAATGGGTGGTAGAGATACTATTATTATTATTTATTGACGATTTATCAGTGCCAATGCAAGCACTAAACCTGAATAAAAAAAAAACAGATTTTCATTCTACAAAGGGTGTTATAGAAGTACGAAATAATACCGAGTATCGGATATACAAACGACTGGTATAAAAATTACGTCTAAATACGTTCATGATTTTTCTTTTTTTTGCAATTTTCAAAGTTGAATATCTCGAGTCCTATGCGAATTTTTTAAGTTCTGTTTCTAAATATTAGTAGACGCCTCTCGTTAGTGAATTTTGCACCTCTTAAAGCATTGTTGTTTCAATACTACTATTACAGCCCTTTTAACGTCCCACTGCTGGGCACGGGCCTCCCCTCAATGAGAGGGAGATTTGGGTCATAGTCCACCACGCTGGCCCAGTGCGAGTTAGCAGACTTCACACATCTATCGAGAACTAGACAAGTTCCCTCAGACGTGCAGGTTTCCTCACGATGTTTTCCTACACCGTTTCATAGCAAGTGATAATCTCGGATGAAAATGAGATTCGCACATAAATCCCCGAGGTGCGAGCCGGGGTTTGAACCTGCACACTTTAATTTGCAAAGCGTGTGTTCAACCACTCGGCTAGGTACCACTGCCTTGTTGTGTCAATAGTATCCATTTTAGACAGATGATGTATTAAGTTATCTATCTAAAACTATGGAGTCACTGTCTCTAGACGAGATGGTGACTCCATAGAGCGGCTGGTAGTACAGGAAAAGGTAGAAGGAACCAGATCGCGCGGCAGGTCACCTATGCGCTGGACTGACCAAGTAAAGTCCGCAGTGGGCAACCGTGTGTCTGACTGCGCGAGGCAGTCTGCTAACAAACAGCGATGGCGTGAGATCGTTCGGAGAGCTGTGTCCGCCCCCGCCACCGACGTGGATGCCTCGACGTGACCACGACCGCTCTGTCAAGAGCAAAACGAATGAGAAGAAGATCTGAAACTGAAACTAATATAAAAACTCATCTCGATGATTAAAAACTTTTGATGCAGGTGGTGGCATAGGGGTGGGACTTAAGTCACATGTCACTTTGAGAAGCTCTCGCATAAGTCTTGGCAACAACAAATAACGTCACACAATCACAACAAGATTGAAGTGGATATTTTGCAGATAAATCTGCTCGCGCGCAACCGCGGGCGACGCTTGAAATAGCTGAATAGTTTCCACGATCCGCGGGGTGTGGTGCAAGCTATTGGAGATTAAAGGGGCTTAGAGGCTGCAGTCAACCTGCACCGCCAAAAAATTGGATTAGAAATTGACTTGTTGATGAATTCACCCGTCATCTTTATTATAATCATATTTTTTTTATATGTATGTATTGTATTTGCTCTTGCTATTAATTACTTGACACACTGGCTAATGCCAGATATTGCTACCCGATAATCACAGATGCAGCTATTCCTCAACTGCCCCTTATCACCCCCCCCCCCCCCCCCCCGGGTTGTGAAGTTTTTAATATTACTTTTTTTTATTTATTTAATGCCCTCTTTCCATTGAGTCAGGCCCAATGTGATTCTGCCAATGTCAACGTAGTGCCGTAGACACGACTTCTAGTCTCAGTACAAAATCTGTCAAAAATTGACAGTTAATAGCTCCTCGTAGTAGACGTGACGACAGCTAGCTTTTGCATGGCTCCAATTATATTTAATAAGTTGCCTAAGAATTGGAAAGAGCTTAGTAATGAAGCATTTAAAAGAAAACTTAAAACCGTCCTATCTGATAAGGCATACTACAATATTGCAGACTTTTTAATTGAAATAAATAAATGATTATTATTGTTATATACTTAATTACCTAACAAATAATTTATTATGTTGTTTTAATGTTTTATAATTTTAATTACTTTGTTTTATCTATATTTTTTTTTGTACCTTTTAATATTGTTAACTAGCTATTTTTTTGACTTAAGCGACACTTGGCAATATTTAATTATACATAAATATTTGGAATCAGCGAATTTTTCTGCGTCGAATGAATATGTTTTCCTATAAAGTTTTAAAAAATCCCATCAGTCACAAATAGCCTTTTACCCCTCGGTATGAGTATATACGGTACTTACAACATAAAACATTTTTTGAAATGTTTATCTCACTGTTTGTTGCGGGTAATCTCGGTAACGGCTGGACCGATTTTAACAGTACTTTTACTGACACTGTCACTCACTGTCGTAGCGGTCCACATATGTCAATATAATACAAGTACAGTGCGATTTACCAGGAATTTTCTTCCTCGCACCACCAAATTGTGGAATAAACTTCCTGCAGCGGTGTTCCCGGACCGATACGACAAAGGTATCTCCAAGAAACAAGCATACTCATTCCTTAAAGGCCGGCAACGCATTTGCGATGCCCCTGGTGTTGCAGGTGTCCATGGGCGGCGTTAATCACTTACCATCAGGTGAAACGTATGCTTTCTTCCCTATCTCATAAAAAACAGGACCTCCATTCTCCTGTAACTTATAGCAACGAACATGATATCTCTTGAACACATCTCTTTGATATATGACAGCGATGCCACAGACAACTGTCAACCACCCCGCTGTAATGTTACCGTAATGATACAATTTTCTTAGTAAGTGCTTGTACTCCATTACGTGTATCTTGTATGTTCAATATTATACTACTACGATTATACAGGATATATCAGATGTCCAAAATACTTCATACTCGACACCTGTATAGTAGTGAAAGCTACCAACTCTAAATATCAAAATCATTTGTTCGCTAAGAATAAATAATAGATTACATTAGATAGCAAACTTTGCATCACCCTTTTTAATTACCCTGTATTAAAGCTATCAAACAAAAACGTTCTAATCGGTCAAGCCGTTTTTGTTGAGACCAGAGAAAATTTCCGTGCGTTCAAACGGTTCTGCCATACCTATTACTGGAATCAAGTATAATGCAGCTCACATTGTTAGGTCCAACTAATGTCAAATAGCATCCGTGGTGCCTTCTTTATTTCTGTGGCAATTCAGCCAATACAGTTATTTTTGTCTCCCGTTTTGCAATGGAGGGAAGTGGATACATTTTTCTTCCAACTCCTCCTACACCTTTTTCGATTAAATTTGTGGCGTACCCTATATCTCGCCACGAAACACAACTACCGCCAGTAGCTACTAGATGGCGCGACTGTAGACACATCGCAATTCTACGCGTTCAAGAAATTGTCCGCCATACAAAGTACTATGAAAATCCTAGCTCGCGGTACTGGTGTGTTCGACGATCTGAACTATATATACAAATTCCCCGACAACATCAAGGGGGGGCGTAGCGGACCCCGCCAGGCATACCACCCGCCTGGCAGGAAGATCTTCCCTTTAACGCCAAAAATTCATGCGGGTTCCAAGACAATTTAGCTTTTCCCCGGGACTCGCCGAGGGTCAGACCTTGGTGTTTTCAATGGACACCGCTGTCGATCCTGGCTTACAGGAGTAACAGGGGTGGGAATGTGTGGAGGGCTTAGTCCCATTAAAAAAAAAAAAGTAGCTATAATATTTATTTCTAACATTTTATTTAATTAGTTAGTATGTTTTTCTTCTTTTTCTAATTGTTACTTTAAGTTAAGGCTTAGTTTTAATTTTAGGTTTAACCTTTATTATATTAATAAGCTTGTTATTTATCTCGTACACATATTAATGCTACCCGAAACACAAGTTTTTGGGTTACAATCATGTCCTTCCACCCTTAATTTCACTATAGTGTAATCAGTGTTTGTAATCTGTTTTGTGTGTAAAATAAATAAATAAATAAGAAACAATGAAAAAAAACTAGTCTTGGCCTAGATTCAGGCTGTACAGGAGTATTAATATTAAACTTTTAAATATTTATTTTTTCATTGCGTTGAAGACTGAACTTTTTCTACGAGAAATTATATTTTAAGGGTTCCGTACCCAAAGGGTAAAACGGGAACCCTATTAATAAGACTTTGCTGTCCTTCCGTTCATCCGTCCGTCTGTCACCAGGCTGTATCTCATGAACCGTGATAGTTATACGCTCTTAATTTTAACAGATGATGTATTTCTGTTGCCGCTATAACAACAAATACCAAAAAAACAGAATAAAATAAATATTAAAGGGGTTCCATACAATGATTAGATTTTTTGCCGTTTTTATAGATAATGGTACGGAACCCTTCGTGCGCGTGTCCGATGTGATAGACCCGAGCTTAGCCTAACATCAGAGTGAAGTTGTATTTTAAAAATTACGTTAAAATCTTATGACCCTCGGTTTCAAAGTTACAGTGTTACTTGCGGTTAAGTACTTTGTTCAATTATTAGGGTTAAACTAGTTGTCCTTTAACGAGTTGAAAGTGTAGCTGGGGCCCTATTCATCGTTAGTAGCACCTCTAGATCGAGTCTAGCCCCTAGCGACTCCTGTTGCCCGGCGTCCGGACCGGGACAGATTTGTGAGTCTAGGCGTAGCCTGTTCCTTCAGAGCTGATCCAAAGATGAATTAATGTACTATTGAGCATTTAACGAACAAGCGTCTAATCGAAGATTGATGCGAGTGATCTATTTAGCCGGGGCCGTACCTCCAAAACAAATCTAGCCTCTACCGACTCCTGTTGCCTGGCGTCCGGACCAGGGCAGATATGCGAGTCTAGGCGTAGCTTATTTCTTTGGTATCGAACCGGAACTGCCAAGTACTCAAGTGCGTTTTATAGTACAGCATCGTGCACTTTGTTTATTGTTTATTTGTGTTATGGGGCCCCTATTATAATATATTTTTATTGCGCATTATTATCGCCATAGCGATTTTTGTTGAGCACTGTACTGGAGTTCAGGCGAGATCTCTAGACCGAGGAAATATTGGCGAGGCGTCTATTAATGAGTTTATAAATCAGTTTTTGATATGATATTGATAAAGATATTGATATGTTACTGTAAAACTATCGATCAGTCATCGATCGGTCAATTATTAGCACTATATATATACAATCATTTATTGCATCAACTATCGACCTTAGCTTGCAAACGCTCAAAAAGTAGTCTAAACAAATTGCTTTAGAGTAACAGTTGACTCAAAGCCTGGTAATTTATATATATGAATGATTTTAGCTATACTAGTGGCTCGTTAGGTGAATCAGGGGTTTGTAGAGTACAAACGCACACTCAAACAGAAATTCAGTACTTGTTTATTTCATATAAGCACAAACACACAGACATATAAAACAATGCAGGCAAAAACAGATAGGTAAGGCTTATTCTAAAGTTCGTGGTTATATTTATGATATTGTACTGGTCCCGCCACTGATGGCACGATCGAATAGTTTGTCTAGGCAGCCTAGCCCTAGAGAAGCTTTTCGTCAAAGCCTCCCTTTCGCTTAAACGCGCCTCAGATAAATAAGAACATCTATGCCCTTACTTATCCTACACAACCAGTACAAAGGCTAAGATTTAATATTTACAGTATTCGAAAGATTACAAGCTTAATGAAATTGGACTTCTAAAAGAAATGGGCTTTTGTCTCAATGTCTATGAAATAACCACGGACAAGTAATTATTAATAATTGTGTACGATGTGTCAGGAGCATGAAATTACGAGTTTATTAGTTAGTCTTTATTTAGTACGTCATGATGATATTCAGGTTACTAATAGACCTATAGGTCATCAAGAAAGTGTTCCAGACAAATCGCATCGATACAACATTCGTACTAATAGGTACTTAGCTTTAGTTCAGCCTCCAGCAAGACACTGACTTTACTTTATTGAACTATACTAGATTGACCAGAGACAAACACTGACGCTAACGATAGAATAATACAAATATGCCAAAAAGGTAGTGAACAGGACGACCACCAGACGAAGACTTCCCTAAACTTAAAGCTACTCAGGCGCCGCTGATCTCCTCCCATCAGGAACTCTCGGGGCGTGGCCTGCGTCGGATCAGCCAATCCAACAACCGTGTTACTATAATGCCGCTATTCCGCTGTGACGTCGACTTGTCGAGACAATGCCCGTAGGTTGTCCGCAACCGGACTAGATGGCGTCAGCTAACTCGCATCAATTCAGTTATGCTGAAACATTATAATTTGACCAGCTTTAATTCAAGCTAATAACGGTGTTCAAAGTATAAAATGTGTTATACGATCAGTCGTGATACGATCAATTTATTAGAGTAAATGATAACTCGATAAGAGTTCTGTGATTATTAATCACTATTCTTTAAAATCGACAGGCGCCATTGCCGACCTTAATGAATTATATTATTCTACGATAAAGCCTTAATTCTAAAGCTTATAACTAAATTCCCATGTTCATGCAATGTCTTAATACTACCATTCATTAATTTTAAAACTATTGTCTAAACATTGTATATTCGAACCATTCCCACGAATCCCAGACGAAGCAGGTAATGGAGCCAACACGTGTAGAGTGCCGGCAATTAAATAAATCTTTTGTACAAGTGGACTGTTGGAATGAATAGCTTTTAGTGTTCGATTGTTACCACTTGTAAAATCTCTGGGTCCCTTTTTGTTTATACTCTGCACATGTTTGAGTTCTTAGAAAGTTAGAGACAACACAAAAAAAAATAACATTCAGTAATTGATGGATCACGGTTCCATCACACCGACTCGCACTTGGCCTGTTTTTTTATAGCCTATTGTATGTCCCACTGCTGGACAAAGTCCTCCTTCTACCGTCTCAATATTTTCTTGTCCTAGACTTGTTGTGGCAACGTTTCTCCCGCAAAAGTGACCAAATCGTCGCACCATCTTATCCTTGGCTTGCCACGATGCTGGCAACCGCATTCGGGCGTCCAGGTGTTAACACGATTTGTCCACCTTTGCGGGTCCGTTTGAGCTACGTGACCGGCCCACTTCCACTACAGCTTTGCCGTCTTCCCGCCAACGTCAGTAATACGAGTAATGGAGCGTTGGGTGGTCGAGTCAATAGAGTTCTTTGTGGTATTGACATAAATATTGTCGCGCATGTTATAACGCCTCAACTCACCCAGGGCTAAAAGCGAGTACTATGCGATTCAAATAAGAATAGGAATGTCAATAACCCCTATCTGTCAAATGTCACTTGAAAAGTATGGTTTGCAAAAAACTTATTAATAATAATAGACTTACATGAAAATTAAATAAAAAGGTTAAATTAGTAGTAAATTACCTTAATATAATATTTAATTATCTAAAATATAATTAATTTATTTAAACCAATTTTTGGCGCAAAGGCCCAGAAACCACCGCCAGTCGCCATTTTGTTGTTGTTCTTGTCTTCGTCGTGCGACTGAGTGCATTTTTTACTCAACCTTTGCAAATAAATTTTATTTAAAAAGTATCTTAATTTGTCCACCCTACCTAACTCGTTAGAATTGACAACCATGACGTCACAATATGGCGCAAAGTCGATCCTATTCTCATTTGAATCGCATAGTAAATATAATTTCAATTGTAAATATATCAATTCATTACAATTGAAGATACATGAAACGCTTCGCGTGTACATAAGTACCAACCGACATATTGGCTATGTAAATAGGCGTGTAAGTGTTTGCCATGCGGAATTGAAATTTCCACGAGATATTATAACGGACAATTTCGTGCGCTGTTATTTTTTATTCCCTCAATTATGGACGCCGTGAAATATATTCTGTCATTTCATATTTTTGCCGTACCTGTATGTTTTTGTTCCTCGTGTCGTGTTGATTTAATTAAAACTGCCATTCTTGATGTTTTTGTTATGTTAGTAATTCGTTTCCGCGCTCTTTGACCCCTTTAGAGTCAGAATCAGATCTGTTTAAGGTTCCGTACCCAAAGGGTAAATCGGGACCCTATTACTAAGACTCCGCTTTCAGTCCGTCTGTCTGTCTGTTTGTCCGTCTGTCACCAGGCTGTATCCCATGAACCGTGATAATTAGACAGTTGAAATTTTCACAGGCGATGTATTTTTTTTCCGAAATACTACAAAACAGCCCAAAATAAATATTTAAGGGGGCTCCCATACAACAGACTTGTTTTTTTTGCCGTTTTTAGGGTTAACGGGAACCCTATTACTGAGACTTCGCTGTCCATCCGTCCGTCCGTCCGTCTGTCACCAGGCTGTATGTCATGAACCGTGATAGTTAGAGAGTTGAAATTTTCACAAATGATGTATTTCTGTTGCCGCTATAACAACAAATACTAAAACACAGAATACAATACATATTTAAGAGGGCTCCCATACAACAAACGTGATTTTTTTGCCGTTTTTATAGATAATGGTACGGAACCCTTCGTGCGCGAGTCCGACTCGCACTTGGCCGGTTTTTTTATAGATAATTTGTAATAATAGATAAATTCCTACTCGCACTTAGTCGGTTTTCTTTCATTTATATAAACCAGTGGTAGCGTAGTTGGTAGGCGCCTTGAAGTTAAGGGGTGCAAGTTTAAATCACTGGCCTCTAATATTATCACGTCCGAAAGTCTTGCTAAACGGTGAAGGCAAACATCATGAAGAGGCCTGCACATTTATAGAAAGGCGTGTGAAGTTCACCAATCTTTACCAAGCCAGCGTGGTGGACTGTGGCCCAAATCTCCCTCGTATTGAGGGGGAATGTGCCCAGTATAATGGCAGTAGGCTCGCCGCCTATTGAATCAAAATACATCGACGAAGTATCAGTGTATTGCAGTGCACCTGCCTACCCCTTTGGAGAATATAGGCGTGATGATGTATATATTTGTTTAAAAAACGTCAAGGCAGTGTCAGTAAAAGAAAAACAATGTTAGATGACAAGGAATAACGACGGACACTTTTTCATTACCCAGATGTCACTCCTTTACCCTACCCTCCATAGTTTGAATACAGTTCGTATTGCTATTTCAAAAAATTGTACGCGTGAGCGTTGTCGTCCCAGTGTGCAGGAGGCCTAAAACAGTCCAGCAAAGATTAATCCTCAGGACATCACGTGATGACTGGCCATTCATCTGACAAATTGATACACGAAGAATCGCTGGTCATTCGGACCGAGGCTTTGTCTCCAACGGCATTTATTATCTGTCGTGGCGGAACCCCTCTTGTTGATATTCTTCACAAACGGATATTAATATCGAGATCTCATTGCTATCATATTTGGCGAGCTTGAAAAATATACTTCGTAACTTGACGTTACTCACAAAATTTGTTTATTCCTCTTTAACATGCTATATGCTATTTTCATAAATTATGTCGAGGGATGAAAGGCTATTTGACCTAAGCAACATTATTTTAAATATACAGGAGAGCATTATTCATTCGACGCAGCATGGGAGGTATCGACTAGTTTATTCTCGAATCAGAATAGACAATACCTATTTTTTTTTATATTTACGCGAATACTATACATTGAAATAAAACTATTTTATGGATTTTATCGCGTTTATTTACTATTTTATTTTCCCGACGTTTCGGCTCAATTTCGGTTTAGTTAGGGACCGCAAACAACAACTAAATATGAGGGTACCCAGTTATTAACTATGACATCAGGACGTCTAACACCTCAGCCCCCCCGTGACCATGGTTTATAGGGTTTGTGCATGTTTTTAGGGTTCCGTACCCAAAGGGTAAAACGGGAACCCTATTACTGAGACTTCGCTATCCGTCCGTCCGTCCGTCCGCCCGTCTGTCACCAGGCTGTATCTCATGAACCGTGATAGTTAGAGAGTTAAAATTTTCACTGATGATGTATTTCTGTTGCCGCTATAACAACAAATACTAAAAAACAGGGGGCTCCCATACAAAAAACGTGTTATTTTTGCTCTTTTTATAGATAATGGTACGGAACCCTTCGTGCGAGAGTCCGACTCGCACTTGGCCGGTTTTTTTATTTAAATCTATAAAGCCTCAGGTCCACAGGGCCAAAAATTTTGCCAATACGATAACGAGCTCTGGTCGATTACACATAAAGATTGGATTTCTGTGGTAAAATCTCCGCGCGTCTAAATTCGCTGAAGCATTTTGGTGAAGAATGAGCTTTTTTTATATGGATTAATAGAGTTCGTTTTACTGTTGACAAAATATCGATGCGTGCGATCTGACCCCTATTGCGGGCACACTGGGGTTTAAACTGGCTTAATAACGGCAAGAGCTTGCTCTAGTGGTTCAAGCGTAGGCCACTTGGCTGACTGCACCGTGTGCTTAAGGGTTCAATTTCCACCAAGAGCAAATACCGAAAATGGCCTTTAAGTGATTTGCCCTTGTCTGGGTGTAACTGGGATCGCCTTTATATGTATACAGGGTGTTTCAGAAGTCCGAAATAATACTTTGGGTACGGCAGCTCATATGTGGATGCATAGTGAAGACAGTTTATACCTAGATAACATAGTTTCTGAGTTACAGACCCTTGAATATTTGTCACCGGTATCGTGTTCTGGCCTTTGGGTACATCCATAACCCTATTCAGCAGTGTAAACACTAATAAGAGGCGGCTACCAATATTCACAAAACAGAACATGTAAATTTTACATAGGACTCGAGATATTATGGGTTATAGAAATTGACGACGAAAAAAAAGTTGGAAAAACATGGTCAAATTTCAATCAAATTTTTATTCCTTTCAGTTGTATACACGATACCGATGCTAGCGTCCAAGTATTATTTCGGACTTCTGATACACCCTGTATAATATAATATATATATATATATATATGTTTCAGAAATCGAAATACTACTTGACCGTTTGCATGAGTATCGGGTATACAACTTAATGGTACCTATAAATTTTTACTGAAATTCGATCATGTTTTTTAAATTTTTTTTTCGTCGTCTATTCCTATAACTTGTAATATGAAATAACAAGCTTTTATTTAATTGCTCTTAGTTTTCGTGTTCTCCTCAGTAAGCCCTTTCATATGATACCCATACTGTGGTAGTGCAGAAAAAAGAACTATTCCGCCATCTTGGATGATCCGCCATATTGGAATTAGAATGACGTCACATAGCTAAGTATGCATTGTCATCCAAAATAGGCGACTGTCAACCAAATTACAGTTCAATCGGTTAAAGATAATTGATTTAAAGTTCAGTTGCAAGATTCCACCCGGACATACATTGCAAGTTAATATAAAGCTTGTAATAAAATTTTAAAAAAAATCTGTTTTGTGAATATTAGTAGCCGCCCTTCGTAATTGTAGTTTTCACTACTTGATAGGATCATGGATGTACCCAAAGGCCAGAACACGATATCTGTGACCAATATTCAAAGGTCTATAACTCAGAAACTATGATATTTAGGTAAAATCTGTGTTCACTTGGCATATGAACTACCGTATATGTACCCAAAGTATTATTTCGGGCTTCTGATACTCCCTGTATATACTTTACTTAGTTTGGGATACAATGAGTATGTGTTGTCTAACGATATTAAGCTACCAAAGTAAGATGTAGTAAAGTAAAATTATTACGCAATGGCTGTTTGGTGAACAATGTTATCGAATGGACCAATTGTTTTCCGTCGTATCAATCTGCTCGTGTCGTGTCGGGGCTTGTTTCGGAAGGAACAAATCGTTGCCGGCGACATGTTTATTGTGGCTGCGGGTCAACCGGAGATCGATAGCCTGTGACTGATTGTTAAATTTTAGTGTAGTGTATCGAATTGTCGAAAACGACACTACTACTGAAACTACTGAATTATATTCAGCACTGTTTTTTATACAATTTGAGAAGTTGAGAAGAAGAAGAGGAGTAGAGGGGTGAAAGGCTGTTTGGCTTAAGCGATTTTTTTAAAATTTCCTGAAGAACATACTCATTCGACGCAGAAAAAATAGTTGAATGGTAATGCTGAGGTGTTCTCCAAAATTCAGCACTTGCGTGGAGAATTAATTGGAAATCTGTATACATTTCTGGGACTACCTACATATTACAATAAGTAAAAAAAAGGGCGGCAATCCCTTATTAACAGCTCTTACTCTTTAACAGCTGATTTATCATGTTTTCAAAAACATAACTCATGACATCACCAAATTTAAGGTGAAGGCACATCACACATCTTAAGGTCCACATGTTTGCATCAGTCCAGTATAGTGCGATTTACCAGGACTTTTCTTCCTCGCACCACCAAATTGTGGAATGAACTTAAAGGCCGGCAACGCACTTGCGATGCCCCTGGTGTTGCAGGTGTCCATGGGCGGCGTTAATCACTTACCATCAGGTGAAACGTCTGCTCGTTTGCCACCCTATCTCATAAAAAAAAAACATCGCAAGTATCGGACGCATCGCATCAATATTCTTTGTATAGGAAGTCATACAAGTACGATCCGAACGATGCGGATCAGTGGACGCATACGATCCGTTTCATGCGATGCGTCTGATACTTACGATTCAAACATTTGGACACCTACCTTTAATAATAAATTATGGTCACTTATTTTTACAAGCTTTATATTAACTTGCAATGTATGTATGCCCGGGTGGAATCTTGCAACTGAATTTTAAATCAGTTATCTTTAACCGATTGAGCTGAAATTTGGTATACACGTTTATTTTGGATGACAATGCATGCTTGGCTATGTGACGTCATTCTAATTCCAATATGGCGGAATAGTTATTTTTTCTGCACTACCATAGTATTGGTATCAAATGAAAGAGCTTGCTGAGGAGAATACGAAAACTAAGGGCATTTAAAGAAAAGCTTGTTTTTAAAAAGATTTTTACCATCCATTTATTCTGATTTATGTTTTAAGTGTTAGTAGGTACATCCATTCTAAATTACATTGGACAAGATACTATGAGAGATATCTTATTACCGTCTTACATACCTCGATAATACATCACTGAATTGTGAACCTCGTATCAGCAGTCACATCGCGTGGGGCGGCCGTGAATGGTGATACGTGACTCGCTCGTTAAACTGATTCGGTCATGAATACGAACGGATGAAATACTGCTAATGATAATGCTGGGTCGGTCGGTGGCTATGAGGTTGAGATTTGATGTGTTTATTAGTAAGTGTAGGCTGTGGTGTGATATTTAGGGTATCTACTACAGCCCTCTTAACGTCCCACTGCTGGGCACGGGCCTCTCCTCAATGCGAGGAGGATTCAGGCCATAGTCCACCACGCTGGCCCAGTGCGGGTTGGCAGATTTCACACATCTATCGAGAACTAGTCAAGTTCCCTCAGGACTGCAGGTTTCCTCACGATGTTTTCCATCGCCGTTTCATAGCAAGTGGTAAAATAAAATAAAAATAGCCTTTATTTACTTACTACTAACGTTACATTTTTTTTATTTTTTTTTTGTTTAATTTACTCATATCTTACTATTTATCTATATATCTTTACAAACTAATTTTGCTATTACATTCTCTATCTAGGTATATATGTTTATAAATAAGTGTATGTAACAAAGTAATAATTATTATTATAGTATGCTAGTAGAAGTCGCTTCTGCGGCGTAGGCCTCTCCTAATCCTTTCCAAACATCTCTTTCTCGAGCCATTTGCATCCAGTTATTACCGCACCCGTGGCTGAAAACGTCTCTCCATCTTTTGCCAGGTCTCCCCTTTCTCCTTTTCCTATCCCTTGATACCCACTCTGTTAAACGTTTTGACCATCTATTATTCATCCTGCAAACATGTCCTGCCCAGTGCCACTTCAGTAATCTAATTCTCTTTCTTAAATCTATTATTTTTGTCTTGCTTCTGATGTCACTGTTGCGAATTTTATCTGATAATTTTATTCCCAGCATGCTCCTTTCCATTTTTCTTTGGCATATAGCAATTTTTTCTTCGTCCTCTTTTCTTATTGACCACGTTTGACAACCATATGTTAGGCATGGTAGTACTGTTGTTTCGTAAATTCTCTTCTTTATATTCAGACTTACTGTGTTATTTTTCATTATTTCTCGCAAGCTCCAGTATTTTTTCCATGCTAGAGTTATCCTTCTTTGTATTTCTTTTACGGTGTTGTTCTCGAATGATACTAGCTGCCCTAGATAAATGTATTCTGTTACATACTCGATTTTTTCGTTCTCAACAACAATGTCTTGCGGGACCCGGGAGCAAGTGGTAATCTCGGATCAAACTGAGATTCGCACATAAACCCAGAGATGCGAGCCAGAGTTTGAGCCTGCACACTTTGATTGCAAGGCGTGCGTTCGACCACTCGGCTACAACTGCTTCAAATTAAAACTTCATAGGAAACCAACTCTTCATGGATGGTCAAAACCCGAAACTGTTTGGAACCCTTGCATAATGGCCTCTCAAAATTATATACGAATAAAATACGACACCGTTTAAGCCGTGTACCCACAGGTGCGTCAAAAAACTAGCGAACTATTTTATACCAATTCCAAAACGAACTTTATGAAGTCACACAAGAAGCACATTGTTTAACGCAATGCTATCGAACCCGCGAGGGTTTTTTCATGGTATTTATCACAGAAATTGAATATTTACATACAATGGCACAAGGTATATTAAAAAAAATATACGGTCGAATTGAGAAACCTCCGTTTTGTCGTCGGTTAAAAATGACATTGAAGCAGTGGTAGCCATGATGGTTGAACGCCCGCCTTGAACATAATGGGTGCAAGTTCAAATCCCGGGTCTGCATCTTTGAGATTTTCATGAGCAAATATAATTTTCATTAATGATTACCAATTACTGAACGGTAAAGGAAAACATGGTGATGAAACCTACCTGTCTATAGTTTCACCAACCAGTAACGGGCCACGGCGGTGGACTGTGGCCCAAATCTCCCTGGTAATGAGTGAGAATGTGACCCGTATAACGGCGATAGTCACACCCCCTATTACAATAGGACTAAAATACATCGATGAAGTGTAGCTGCCTACTCCTACGGGGCTTACAGGCGTGATGATGTATTTTGTTTTTGTTTTTCATTTAAAATAAAACATGTTTAGTTCGCTTGCCCCAGTGAGTACAGGGTGTTGAAGAAAACACCCTTATACAATCAAAGTGAGTGACACCTCTAATACCCAAAACGGGCACCTAGTCCTCGGATCACAAAGGCTGGGTCCACTCTAATTGGGGATCGGTATCGCCACTTCAAATTCCGTGATTAGTTTTTAAGCCCCACTTCGATGTAGATTTGGAGGGGACTCAGAAGGACTCAAATGAGTGGAGGTATGGTCCCATTGTGATTTGAAAGCGTAAAGTGAGTTAATAACTATTTGTGCGTAAATAGCTATGGACTTATTAGATGTTTAGGACGCTATAAATAATGGGTCTAATATTGAAATCAATAATATCTAGGGGTGGAAGGCTATTTGACTTTTTTTTTTATTAGCCTATTTTTTGTCCCACTCCTGAGCAAAGGCCTCTTCTTTAATCCTTCACACACTGCGGTCTCGTGCTGTTTGTGACCAAATATTACCCGCAAAGGTGACTAGATCGTCTTGCCATCGTCATTTTGGTCTGCCCCGGCTGCGTATTGAACTTAAGCGATTTTTTTTTACTTTACAAGAGAGCATACTTATTCGACGCAGAAAAAATTGCTGATTCCAAATATGTATATTGACTTAATAACACCCAAAAGTGTCGTTTAAGTCAAATAGCCTTTCGAGTAAAAACTAAATAAATAGTAGGACAAATGAAAAAAATACATCTAAATTGCATTTTATTCTTTTTGGTTTATTTAACAATTAATTGACAGAGAAACCAAAAATAAAGTTGTTTAAAATACTAGAGACAAGAGGTATTTGCCCACAAGTTGGACAGGCCTGCTAGAAAATAAGAACAATAGTTAACAGTCAAAAAAGTGTACCATACATACATACATATACTCACTCCTACAGGGGTAGGCAGAGACTGCCGTTCGCCACATGCTACGATCCTGACATACCTCTTTTGTTTCATCCACTTTAGTAGCATTCACACTTTGGTAAATTCAGCAAGTGTCGTAAATTTGAGAAGGTTTATTTGTTAAAAATTAAATCCTCTTTACGCAGTTAATGTAAAGGGTAAAACGGGACGCTAGTACTAACACTCCGCTGTCTGTCCGTCTGGCACCAGGCTGTATCTCATGAACCGTGATAGTTAGACAGTTGAAATTTTCACAGATGATGTATTTCTGTTGCCGCTCTATCAACAAATACTAAAACATAGAATAAAATAAATATTTAAGAGGGCTCCCATACAACAAACGTGATTGTTTTTGCTCGATATTGATAACGGCAATAGGTAGGGTAGACGCTTGAAATGTTCACAGAAAATTTAGTTATATTATTCACTTTAAAAATAAATTATTAATGGTGTAAGTAATATTTAAGGGGGGTTAAATATTACGTTTGTACGTACCCCCTTAATTATTACGTTTTTACAGATAATGGTCCTTATAAAATAGTATCTTTATACGCAATTTCATTTAATAATACACTATGAAAGTAAGTAACTGATAAAATAAACTAAATGAACCATACCGCCAACACAGAATTCCCGAGCGTCCATTAAAATAAATCGTCAATGTTATTTCCCAAATAGTCTATTGTTATAGACAAAATAATCGAATCTATTTTCCCATCCCTAATACCCCGATTTGTTTACCGTTCCAAACAAATTGGAGGGAAAATTTCTCAATTGACTTAATTAATTTTCCTTTAACAAAGACGATTAAAGCTTCTATAATAATATTCTTTTATAAGTTGAATACTTAATTAAGGTTATTTTAATATGCTTTTGATAAACAAAGTATAAACTTGAATAATGAACTAATGTCAGTTATATTTAATGCAGAAAATTCGAATAAAAAAATACATCATCACGCCTGTTTTCCCTGAAGGAGTAGGCAGAGGTGGACTGCAGTGATTTTTGGGCTATAGTCCACCACACTGGCCCAGTGCGGGTTGGTGAACTTCATACGCCTTTCTATCGACGTGGAGGTTTCCTCAGGATCTTTTCCTTCACCGTTTAATAGCAAATGGTAATCTCGGATGCAAATGAGATTGGCACATAAACCCAGAGGTGCACGCCAGGTTTTGAATCTCCACACTTTGATGGCAAGGCGTGCGTTTGACCACTCGGCTACCACTGCTAGAAAAAAAAAAACGAATGTTGACGTAAAAATAGCGCATCTTAAATAAGACACCTTTGTATGACGTACTTTTGCTAGACGTGGGTGAAAGGCGATACAAGTTGGTACCATCAAAAGGCTAAAAAGCTACATTTTTGACAGGAGTCCGTGTACGCTTTGTGAGGACTAGGGCAGCATCTATTTAAAGGCTTCGTTCATCTGAGGTTTGCGTGAGAAACCGTAGAATGAACTTTTTCTATGTATCAATACAGTTCGTTTTGCTTTGGCAAAATAATTGATACTTCAGTGTCTTTTTTTAAAGGTTAATATACACATTCTGAATCATATAGGGTGTATCAGAGATCCGAAATATAATACTTTAGGTACGGTAGCTCATATGTGGATGCTTAGTGAAGAGAGCTTATACCTAACTAATAAAGCTTCTGAGTTATAGACCTTAGTAGTGGTAGTATATAAGAAAAAAATGTAAACTTGACAATTTGTAAGTGCCCCCATAGGCCTATACAAAATAAATTTAGATAAATTAGAACTCTAGGAAAGCGCCCCAGCGCCGCTGCCTACGCTGTCAAAAATATCAGACAGCTAACTGATGTAGACACCGCGAGAATAGTTTATTTTAGCTACTTTCACAGTATCATGTCGTACGGTGTACTATTGTGGGGTAGGGCGACTGACATCGAGTCGGTTTTTATTTTACAGAAGAGGGCCATTAGGGCCATTTATACTTTAGGTAGTCGCGACTCCCTCAGGGAACTCTTTAAAGGAATCAATATAATGACGGTCCCATGCCAATATATCTACGAGGATATGATGTACGTACGGAAATGTTTACATCTGTTTAAAAAAGTAGGTAATGGCCATCGTTTTAACACTAGAAATAAAGATAAATTAGATCAACCACACTTTCGTCTCGCTAAAATTCACAGATCTTTTATGGGGTACTGTGTCAAATTTTATAATAAGATACCCCCAAATGTCATTAACCTCAATGAAACCAAATTTAAAACTTGCATTAGACAAACACTATGCAGGCAAGCATATTACACAATAGAGAATTATCTAGAGGATAAACACGCTTGGTCAGGCGCTGGTCCGGCTCCACAGGAACTCATTTGAGGGATGTTTGCTATTTGTCCCGTTTTCCTCCTCGTAATTTGTATTGCTGATTAATTTTGTGTTTTGAGAATGTATAGCCTCATTAACTTTATATTATATAATTGTTAATTAAGAAAAACACTATGTTATGCAAATAACATGTAAATCCTTATTGGAAAAAAGCAATTAATTGCATTCCGAATGGGTGGTAGAGATACTATTTCATTTTTCTTTATCAATTTCTATAACTCGTAATATCTTGAGTCCTATGTAAAATATGCATGTTATGCTTTATGAATATTGGTAGCCGACTCTCATACGTGTAGTTTATGGATGTACCCAAAGGCCAGAACATGATACCTGTTACAAATATTAAAAGGTCTATAACTCAAAAACTATGATAGTTGGGTATAAGCTGTCTTCACTAAGCATCAAAGTATGATATTTTTCGTATTTACGTATGAACAATGTTCAATCAATGACGTAGTTACCACAAATGGAAAATAAATTATGATTTTGAAAATGAGCACACCGCGCCATATTTAGGCTGCGTGCAATCAAACATGCAAATGGCGGTGAAGGCATTGACGTTCTGTTTGCCAAACGACCCTGGAATTAGGCATTACATTCAGTATTTGTGGAATTTTCAATGATATTTTGCTGTGATTTATCAGAATATAAGCATAACTGTCGACCGATGATTAAAAGGCCGTTAAGTCCGTTAAGTGTCAGTGGTAGCAGCAGTGGTGCAGGTTCTAACCCCGGCTCGCACCTCTGGGATTTATGTGCGAATCTCATTTTCATCCGAAATTATCACTTGCTATGAAACGGTGAAGGAAAACATCGTGCGGAAACCTGACGTCTGAGGGAACTTGACTAGTTTTCGATAGATGTGTGAAGTCTGCCAACGCGAACTGGGCCAGTGTGGTGGACTATGGCCCGAATCTCCCTCGCATTGAGGGGAGGCCCGTGCCCAGCAGTGGGACGTTAAAAGGGCTGTAGTAGTAAGTGTCATTTTGGCTAACTTAAGTTTTATTTACTACACTAGCTGTACCCGTGAGTTCGTTCACGTTCGACTTGGTTCGAAATTAAAGTAGCCTAAGCTACTGCATTTAACATCAGCTATCTGCCAGTGAAAGTCCTATTGGAATCGATTCAGCCGTTTGGATGTTTATAGATGTATATATATAATATACACTTGCTGAACGGTGAAGGAAAACATCGTGAGGAAACCTGCACGTCTATAGAAAGGCGTGTGAAGTTCACCGACCCGCACTGGGCCAGCGTGGTGGACTATGGCCCAAATCTCCCTCGTATTGAGGGGGAATGTGCCCGGTATAATGGCAATAGGCTCGCCCCCTATTACATTGGGACCAAAATACATCGGCGAAGTGTGGGTGCACTACAGTGCACCTCTGCCTACCCCTTCGGGGAATACAGGCGTGATGATGTATTTTTTTTGTTTTTTTATTTATATATAATATGTCGAATAACAGATAATGTCGATTGTAAGTTGCAAACGCCAAATTTATCGAATGGCGCCTACACCAATATTATCTTGAAAACAATGGAAAGTTCACTGACCCCAGAAGTTTTTTTTATTAAATCTCAGTGACTCAAGTAATTGCTGATTGATATCGCCAATATAGAATTAATGGTTTGAGAGAGAGGCGACTTGGCTCGCGATTTATCTTGAGCTGATAAAGCTAACGAAGCCCCGACGTAAATTGATTTTCAATAAAGTGAAAAAAAAGTCAGTTGATGTTACTTACAGAGGCTATATACCATTTAAAGCAGTATTATTTTAATCTCTCTTATAGTACAGATACCACTGTAATGATCCCGAAAACCTGCCAAGTGAGAGTCGGACTCGCGCACAAAGAGTTCCGTACCATTATCTATAAAAACGGCAAAAAAATCACGTTTGTTGTATGGGAGCCCCCTTAAATATTTATTTTATTCTGTATTTTAGTATTTGTTGTTATAGCGGCAACATAAATACATCATCTGTGAAAATTTTAACTCTCTAGCTATCACGGTTCATGAGATACAGCCTGGTGACAGACGGACGGACGGACGGACAGCGAAGTCTCAGTAATAGGGTTCCCGTTTTACCCTTTGGGTACGGAACCCTAAAAACGTCAAAAATAATTGGACCATTTTTTTATTTTGACTAAACACACGCGTTGCGACGGAAATTTAATATAAAATAAAATAAGGGTAAAACGGGAACCCTATTACTGAGACTTCGCTGTCCTATAGTATCTATGTATCTATATATCCTGTAGTATCTATGTATATAGACATAGAGTACGTTATGGTATGTGCAGAAATTTTCCCGCGCGAGTTTTACGCTGCAGTGTGCGCGAGTCTTCCTTATAGTTTAGTTTTCATACCATAATACAGCTATTTAAACAAGTAACATCGCAGTTTACGGGAACACAAACGTCGTATAATTTGTACATCTGTTACAGCGGCTTGTAATAGATACATAATACACACAAGAGTGGCGTTATTCTATTTTCGACCTAAGTTATAAGAGACGAGAGATTCATTTTAAGTACGTGAAACAGCAAGACATGGAGGTGATTATAGGTCGATATAAAATAAATGTAATGTGGACTCTAGTTTTTTTTTTATAAATGTTAAATATTTTTTTTATAATAAAGTATTACGGCTTGGGCACAGTGGTGGTAGTGGTTTGATTCCCGTCAGCGGAAAATTTCAGTTTTCTTTTTTATTTTCCATGGTCTGCGTTTAACTGGGCTTGCCCAGTCCATTGTATGTATATAGTACCCATAGATTGAAAGACAGAATATCATGTACGGCTCGGAATGCTGGGCGGCTAAAGTGCATGAAGAGAAACGTCTCAACTCTGCCGAGATGCGAATGTTGAGATGGATGTGTGGAGTGTCACGATTGGATAAGGTGAGGAATGTGCATATTAGAGGTAGTATAAAAGTAGCGCCCATAACAGAAAAAGTGAGAAGTAAGATACTAGAATTGTTTGGGCATGTGATGAGAAGAGATGAGAAGCATGTAACTACAAGAGTGATGAGTATGAATGTGGATGGATACAGAAAGAGAGAAAAACCAAACAAAAGATTGATGGATGGTGTAAAAAGTGATATGAACGACATCGGAGTAGATGTCGGTATGACGGAAAAGCGAGATGAATTGAAGAAAAAGACATACTGCGCCGACCCCAAATAATGGGATAAGGTAAAGCAAATGATGACATTGAAAGACAGAATTTTTTTTTCAGCAAAGTTATGTTATTAGCTTGGGCTGGTTTGAGCTTAAGCCGCTCGATTTGTTGAGTTTGAGTGCTGGTTTGAGCCACTGGACTTGAGGGTTCGATTTCTGCGATTGACAAATTTCGGAAATTGATGTTTCTAAATTTAGGTGTAACTGGGATCGCCCCCAGTCCATTGTATAGTACCCATAGTACAGGCGTTAGTTTGGCATAATACGATAAGTAGGTATTGTCTGGCGATTGTTTTTGTCGCTTACAACTTATACCAAACGACAGTGATGTTGTATTTACTATTAAAATATTCACTGGTTAAGTCATAAATCACTGCTCAAACCCCAAGCTACCCGCAACAAGTGAACACTTTAAATCCACGCTTAGGATTATGTTACGTTGTTCGAATTAAAACTGTTTAATTTAAATTACACTTTAATACATTGTAATTAGTTTGAAACTTGCTGTACGTGACTTGGTTTCGAGTAATTTATGTGGTTATATACAATTAATTTAATTTACGGAATTATTAAACACTTTCACGGTTATTGATATAGCTCTGCGTCCATGGGCGCGTCGAAACGCACGCGTAAACATTTATCCATACTAAAACGAACGTTATTAACTTTACAAAAAGCACATATTGCTACGAAATGTCATCGTTGCCTCGAGCGAATTTTAGACGTATCGTCGCGTGACCTTTATCACAGAAATTTAATCTTTATGTGTATTGACGCAAAGTTCGTTTTGGTATTGACAAAAAAAATACGCGCGACTTTATGAAGCCTCAGCGTGCCCAGGGCGTTACGCTACGTTGATTGTCTTGTCCGATAACCTGCCAGATAATTTTAAATAATGATTACCAGTTTCTGAACGAGTGGCAGTAGCAGTGGTAGCCGAGTGGTCGAACGCACGCCTTGCAAATCAAAGTGTGCAGGTTCAAACCCCGACTCGCACCTCTGGGATTTATGTGCGAATCTCATTTTCATCCGAGATTATCACTTGCTATGAAACGGTGAAGGAAAACATCGTGAGGAAACCTGCACGACTGAGGGAACTTGTCTAGTTCTAGATAGATGTGTGAAGTCTGCCAAAACGCACTGGGCCAGCGTGGTGGACTATGGCCTGAATCCCCCTCGCATTGACGGGAGGCCCGTGCCCAGCAGTGGGACGTTAAAAGGGCTGTAGTGTAGTAGTTTCTGAACGGTGAAAAAAACGTCTATAGTAAAGCGTGTGAAGTTCACCAACCAGCATTGGGCCAGCGTGGTGGACTATGACCCAAATCTTCCTCGTTTTGAGGGGAAATGTGCCCGGTATAATGGCAATAGGCTCACCTCCTATTAAATTGGAATCAAAATACATCGGTAAAGTATGGGTGCACTGCGGTGCACCTCTGTCTACCCCTTTGGGAAATACAGGCGTGATGATATGATGTATAAATAAATCATAATATAAGCGTCGTCATGGCCATTTTCAAACAAAGGATCGCTAACAAACGCTGGGATACATTAACTTATTAACCGTTACATGAGGGTTCCAAAACTTGAACATTAATATACATAAACTTGACAATTTGTAAGTGCCCCCATAGGCCTATACAAAATAAATGATTTGACTTTGACTTTGACATCAAAAGATTCTTTCACGAAACACACGGCAACCTGTTGATGGAGATTCCTGAAAATTCCCGTAGTTACATGTAAAGTGCGGAACGCCTGAAGCGACCAGCTTTCACGTAATACCTATTTGAAACTCAGAATTTTAACTGCGTGAATTTTTTTCATATTTACTGGTTGTGAGTAGGTGTGAATATGTGATTTTTTTGGCTGACTTCTGAGAATAGGTTTTTAATTCAACTCGCATGTTTTATTTTTACTTCCTACTCCAAATGTAATCAATTATGAGGTTACTTATTAGGCTACGTAGGCATTTGTTATTTATTTTCTGGTCCTGCTCCACAGGGAAAAAATTGAGGGATGATAACTATTTGTCCCGTTTTCCTCCCACTTCTTCCCTATATCTTGCACAACTTCTATTGTACATCTATTGTACATCTATCTATCTATCAGCCAGAGACGTCCACTGCTGAATATAGGCCTCCCCCATAGATCGCCACAAATTACGTTCTTGGGCTTTATGCGCCCATCGACTCCCGGCGACCTTGGTGAGGTCTTCCGTCCATCTTCATCTTCATCTTCATCTCCATTGTACATGTGGTTAGTTTAGTCAATTATTTTTGGGTTTGGACAATTTATATAGCCTCATTAATTGCTATACATTGTATAATTCCATTCAGTAGTGTTTGCGTGAAAGAGTAACAAACATCCATCTTCACAAACTTTCACATATATAATATTAGTAGGATAAGATTCTTAAGTACCTGTATTGGTTTATATGAATAAAAAAAAATCTGATTTATTTATTTATTTATTTAAGAACGACACACCAACAGTATACCTATTAACAATTGGGTAAATAAAATATTAAATAAAAACTGGTCTGATAGGTACACCAATGACAGGTGTGTACAACTTTCACCGACGTGAGACTTAAACATTTAAAAAAGAAACAAATAAAGTTGAAACTAAACTAAAAATTAAGTTAAAGCTAAAATTTAAAATTTGAATACTGAAAAAGTAAAAATAAAATGAAAATGTTATTATTATTATATTAATGTATTATTTTTTTTATTTTGATTCTGGTAATAAAAAAACAGTGAGACGACACTCAGTGGGGCGTCTAGTTAAACATGCAAGTCAACAGAAGTCGAGTTACCTCAAGGAGCTTATTGAGACGCTCTTAAAAAGGTCAACATAAATAAACTGAACTAAAACGTTCAGTCGGAAACCCACAAACGAAATAAGTAGTCTCAAGTCTAAGAAATATCGACCAAAGTTGATATCAATGAGAATGCTTTGAAAATACTAAAGAACAATAAGATTAAGGAGCCTTCGCTTTCAAAGGACTACGGGTATCTTCTTTTGTTTGTCATAATGCTATTCACACCATAGCGTAACATTTGACTTCCAAAAAATAAAATATAATAAATACATTATTTTTATAAAAAAGCAGTGGTAGCCTTAAAAGCAGTGGTAGCCTCGCGGGCAAGTACGCCCGCCTTGAACGTAAGGGGTGCAAGTTCAAATCCCAGGCCCGCACCTCTGAGATAATTTTCATGTGCGAATGTCATTTTCAACAATGATTACCACTTGCTGAACGGTGAAGGGAAACATCGTGAGGAAACCTGCACGTCTATAGAAAGGCGTGTGAAGTTCACCAACCCGTACTGGACTAGTGTGGTGGATTATGGCCCAAATCTCCCTCGTATTGAGGGAGAATGTGGCCAGTATAATGGCAATAGGCTCGCCCCCTATTACATTGGGACCAAAATACATGGGTGAAGTGTGGGCGTACTGCAGTACACCTCTGCCTACCCCTTCGGGGAATACAGGCGTGATGATGTATTTATATTTTTTAGAGAAAAAATTGTTCGACACAACCGGCGGCCCAAGAGCAAGCTATTTTCTCCCAAAACGGTCTGGTCATTCAGCGAGGAAATGATCTTGGGTACGCTTCCGCATGGGCCATTTTGTAACATATTTTATAATTGTTTGTTATTAAAAATAATAGTGATTTTCCTTTGAATAAAGTTTTTATAGTAGTTGAATAAAATCATATTAATTAAAGAAGCAGTGATATCCCAGTTGATCAAACGCCCGCCTTTGACGCAAGCGGTGAATACAAATCCCAGGCCGCAGAGTAAATTTTTTGGATTTCATGTACCAATGTCACTTTCAATGATAAACAGTGAGAAAAACATTATAAGGAAACCTGCACGTCGATAGAAAGGCGAGTGAAGTTAACCAACGGAACTGTGGTCTAAATCTCGTATTGAAGGTATGTGCCCTGTATAATGGTAATACACTCTACCCTATTACATTGAGACCAAAATACACATGTGTAAGTGTACTTCAGTGCAGTTCTACCTAAACCTTCGGGGAATAGAGGTGTGAAGATCTATTTATTTATTTGTATCATCGACAAAAAAAGTGATGGCTTAATGGTCCCAAATGTGTGCAAAATTCAAAGTGTTACGTGTCGGTGTAAGTGGCGGCCATGTTAAATGCAACGGACAAAGTTGAATCCATTTTAAAGTTAGTTCCGTCGGGGCTTTTAGCGCAATAAATGCCTTCCTTCCTCTACTTTCTTAAAAGTTTCCTTTAAAATAAAAAGATTTGTTTCTTATCCAGAACAAACGGCCATCTTAAGCATCGCTACTGTCTCGCTGGCGATTTTTCAAGAACTA
Organism: Ptilodon capucinus; assembly: GCA_914767695.1. Classification (NCBI taxonomy): domain Eukaryota; kingdom Metazoa; phylum Arthropoda; class Insecta; order Lepidoptera; family Notodontidae; genus Ptilodon; species Ptilodon capucinus. Next base: position 10,649,435 of record OU611816.1, on the reverse strand, counting down.
TTTTTGCAATCCAAATCCAAATGAAGTGGTTCCCTTTTGGATTCCGATTTTCCTTTGTCGTCGAATCTATTAATAAGTTGAGGTATTTTTGCCGTTTTGTTCACGTTATTCTTTCTCTTCTTTAGTTACGAAATGATGAAATTTAATTATTAAGATGAGAAATGCATTGAATACATTTATATTTATCTTTTTTTTTCTGGGCAAAGGACTCCCCTTTACTTCTCCACACATCAAGTTCCTGGGCTAGTATTTGACTTGCCATAGATGTGTGAAGGTTTTTAAAGTCAAGGGGATTTGATTAGAGATTTATAAAAAAAACTATAAGACTATGCAGTTTTCGACATACCGTATCGGGTATCAATTTTGAATAAACGAAATAGATAGAGAAGTTTTAAAGATTTATGAAGGTGAAGGTGTGAAGAGTGAAAGTGTGAAGATGTATGAGATGAAAGAGTGAAAGGTCTATCTGTCTTACCTGTCTTACCTATTGTATAGTCTTGCCTATTGTGATACTGTGTCATTAGTGTAAGTGGCAATTGTGTTGCCGTTCTAATTGATAAATAATTAAATAAAATAAAAAAAAACTAGTGATTACCGCCAAAGGGATTTTTTCTTTTTAATTGCATAATTTAATAACTTTGGTAAGGGTATAACAGTGAAATAAGTTTTTGAGTCAACTTTAAACTTGGCAAAAAAAAGAATCGTTAGACGTTTATTTTATATACCAACCATAGTAACATAACCTAAAAAAATATCCAGTACAGCACCCTTAGTATGACCGTGTAGTCATAAGATTTATCTATTTTAACTGTCAGAAAATGACGTCATTTCTAGCTTTTTGTACTGGACATGGTTCGGTGTGACGTCATTTTCTCGACGAATCTGACAGTTGAAAGAGACAAAACTTATGTCTACGAAGTCATGGTACAGGGCCTGGGCCCTTACCACCACTTCTTAAAGTATTATTGTTTCCATAGTAACTGTATTTTTTTTACAGATTTAACTGACAAAAACTGAAAGTAATATTAAAAACCAGCCAAGTGCGAGTCGGACTCGCGCACGAAGGGTTCCGTACCATTATCTATAAAAACGAGCAAAAAATCACGTTTGTTGTATGGGAGCCCCCTTAAATATTTATATCATTCTGGTTTTTAGTATTTGTTGTTATAGCGGCAACAGAAATACATCATCTATGAAAATTTCAACTGTCTAACTATCATGGTTCATGAGATACAGCCTGGTGACAGACGGACGGACGGACGGATGGACAGCGAAGTCTTAGTAATAGCGTTCCCGTTTTACCCTTTGGGTACGGAACCCTAAAAACATTAGCAAGACAAGTGGCGGTAAGCGGCTGTTCTAAGTAAAATAAAATACATCATCACGCCTGTAATCCCCGAAGGGGTAGGCAGAGGTGAATTGTAGTGCGCCCACATTTCGCCGATGTATTTTGGTCCCAATGTAATAGGGGGCGAGCCTATTGCCATTATACCACATTCCCCCTCAATACGAGGGAGATTTGGGCCATAGTCCACCACGCTGGCCCAGTGCGGGTTGGTGAACTTCACACGCCATAGAAAGCTATAGATGTGCTGGTTTCCTTACGATGTTTGCCTTCACCGTTCAGCCAGTGGTAATCATTGTTGAAAATGACATTCGCACATGAAAATTATCTCAGAGGTGCGGGCCTGGGATTTGAACTTGCACCCCTTACGTTCAAGGCGGGCGTTCTTGCCCGCGAGGCTACCACTGCTAAGTAAAATATATAACATTATATCAAGAGTTTATAAAGAAGAAGTAATGAACCGTGTCCCGCCAGGTGGCGCCACGTTATAGGGCCATGAGTAACACGTCACGTGAGCAAGTGGATATTATGTGTCGTATACAACGCGGTGAAACTTTATACTTGCTGCTTATATTAAAAAGGTTGTCCGTACTTCTTACTTCAAAACTAACGGTAAGACTTATCAACACAAAAAAGTTCAAATCGATTTCGCCTTTTTAGTAAATAGTAAAATGATCGACATCATCTATAATCATCATCATCATCAATCATCATCTAATTCGACAGATGTCGAAACAACGCGTCAAATTGTCCTTCTTCTTCTTTTCTTTCGAAATGAGTGAAATGATAATATTTTGATGGAATAAGATGAGATATGCGGTATTTATGGCAATGTCGAGTAATTATATCAAGGACAAATTCAATAAATACAAATTATAAATAAAAATGGACTATGACAGGACTGGGCTCTGGGCATTGTTTTAAAATGCTTACTTAAATACAAATCTGTTTAATATTGCTAATTTTGAAACTGAACTTAGCAACACCAACCTAAGTTTACTGTCGTCTTTCTCATGGGCGCAATGTATGAGCGAGATGGCAATATTTTAACCTTGTCAAATTCAGTTTTGTATTTTTTCGCTTGGTTTCGACGTATGTTGAATTAGAGATAGTTACAGAGTATACTTTCTTAAAAATTAAGTCTATTCGCTCGCCCCTGATCATATACCTAATTGTTTAGTAAGTATTATCGTCAAGTGAATATAAATAAATTAATGTTAAAAAATACTTTTAAAAAACAATTTAATTGCCCTCAGATTTCGTGTTCTTCTCAGCAAGCCCTTTCATTTGATACCCATCCTGTGGTAGTGCAGAAAAAATAACTATTCCGCCATCTTGGATGATCCGCCATATTGGAATTAGAATGACGTCACATAGCTAAGCATGCGTTGTCATCCAAAATAAGCGTGTATACCAAATTTCAGCTCAATCGGTTAAAGATAACTGATTTAAAATTAAGTTGCAAGATTCCACCCGGACATACATTGCAAGTTAATATACAGCTTGTAAAATAAAGCTGTTATAAGAGAATCCTGGGAACATTCTTATAGATCAAATATTTCTCTAAGAAAGGACAATTGGAACTGAGTTTAGTTCACAGGTGCGTTTTTATTTTGCGATAAAAATGTCGTGAAAAGTTTTTATGTTTTCATAGTTGCCTTCTTATTTTCGTGAAGTATGGAACTTGTGATTTAATGGTGACTTAAGTGCTTATTACACTTCACTGAATTTAGTCATCTTAATTCAGTCGTTACTGAATTAAGTCAAGTATCCTAGAATTGGCACTGGTCTGGGTGTTCCTGGGATTGCCTCCAATCGATTGTATGGTACCCATAGTCATAAAGCGCACGTCTATTTTTTTGCCAGTACTAAAACGGACTATATTGACTCAAGCAAAAGGATCATTCTTCAACGAAATGACATTGGCAGAGCGAGCGAATTTTGACACACAAAAACGCGGCTTTTACATTATAAATTCTATCATTATATATTAACACAGGGACGTTTTGGTAATGGTAAAACTTTCCTAGGCCCGCACCTCTGAGATAATTTTCATGTGCGAATGTAATTTTCAACAATGTTTACCACTTGCTGAACGGTGAAAGAAAACATCGTGAAGAAACCTGCACGTCTATAGAAAAGCGTGTGAAGTTCACCAACCAGCACTGGGCTGGCGTGGTGGACTATGGCTCAAGTCTCCCTCGCATTGAGGGGGAATGTGCCCGGTTTAATGGCAATAGACTCGCCTCCTATTACATTGGGACCAAAATACATCGGCGAAGTATGGGCGCAGTACAGTGCACCTCTGCCTACCCCTTCGGGGAATACAGGCAAGATGATGTAGTATTATTATTACAAGACTTTTGACGCCCGCGTCTTGACGCCCCAGTGTGTTCAGGGCTTAAAACTTACATACGTAAACATTTATGGCAGAGCTGCGAATCGATGAACATTACTTTTTAATTTAAAAATCGAATTATATTAAAAAAGTACACTCAACGTCGAAAAACACTTAACATATTACGATTTTCTGTAATAATACACACGATGACCCAAAAACATTGTTTTCCACGATGAACTAAGTCATCTGTCAAAATGTCGAACGCAACACACGTACCCATGTTACGGGGCTGTCAATAACATTTAGTTTGTACAATGCATTGATTGTCTTCGCAAAAAACAACCCTTGTATTCATTGTTCTGCGAAATTATGGTCATTTGATCATGTGTATGGTGTGTATTGACTATTTAATTAATATAAGTTTACTGTGCCGATAAATTAAACGGATTCATCATTTAAATTTAAATGATATTCCATTTTATTTGTAGTAAGATAATGATTCCTGTTAATTTGGGAATTGGTGCATTTAATGAATAATACACTGCCCTGCAATATGCTTTTTATGTTGGTCAATGTCAGTAGAAACAATCGAGTTGTAGTTTTAAAAACTAAACTTACTAACAACGAAAATAAAAACGCAATGATAAATGACGTAGCTACATAAGACCATATATTGTGCCCCCGCTGAATAACTGGAACCCTCCGTTAAAGACACCATTTTAGTCTATATTTGTTCAGAGTTTAAGTGAAATAGTATATTAAACAACAAACAAAAAACATACATCTGTCAGTTGGTAAAGATGTGAACTGTACAAATACATTTCAAATATTTTAATTACATTAACACGAAACGGTTTTCCTCGTATTTTGTATCATATGGGGATTCTTTTAATATCATTAATGTTATAAAAAAATCACAAAAAAACATTTAATCAAGCAAAAATATATTGTGTTTGTAAAATGCATTTCTAGATTTCCAATTCCTTACTTCACACACGCCTTAAGAACTAGTTAGATTCACAGATAGGTTTTACGAAACCCGTTTACGCGGTCACTGCGTAAGGATTTTTAGTGTACTTTCAGCTGGTGCGTCATGAGGTTATATTGACTCATGGAGGTACTAACTTTTTGAGCGCTGCGCACTGATTGAAAATTTTCCATGAGCCAAAATGACCTCACAACGCAACGCACGTGTTAAGCCCCCTGTACACTAGAGCGTCAACGTTCGCGCGTCAGAATATTTGGCAATACCAAAGGAACTCTGTGTCAATAAGCATAATGATTATATTTCTGTCGTAAAAGCCACGCCCCCGTCGTCGATGTCATTTCGATGTAGAATGAACTTTTTTACAAGCTTTATATTAACTTGCAACGTATGTATGTTCGGGTGGAATCTTGCAACTGAATTTTAAATCAGTTATCTTTAACCGATTGAGCTGAAATTTGGTATACACGCTTATTTTAGATGACAATGCATGCTTAGCTATGTGACGCCATTCTAATTCCAATATGGCGGATCATCTGAGATGGCGGAATAGTTTTTTTTCTGCACTATCACAGTATGGGTATCAAATGAAAGGGCTTGCTGAGGAGAACACGAAAACTAAGGGCAATTACATAAAAACTTGTTCTTAAAAAGTTTTTTTGACATTAATTTTATTATGTGTCAATACAGTTCGTTTTCCTATGGCAAAAAAATTCACGCGCGAGCGTTGACGCCGCAGTGTGCGGAAGGCCTTATAGAATAATGGACCTTCGTCTCAAAAAAAAATGCTAGAACCAAGAATGTGGCAAGATACATCACGCGTAAATATACCCTCCCGACGTAAAGATATTTGGCTTGTATTCATTATGTGCTCTCAAGTGTGACGGCGTATAAAATAAATCTCACTCATAAACTTACAAAGGAATTTTTTCGCTTATGAAAGCCGTTCCAAGTGGCACTTCCGTTTTAAAATTGAACAGGCACTTTGTGAAACTGTAAAGCTCCGAGCATTAAATTAATGATCGGATTTATTCGTTGCCTGAAAAAAGTTTTTATACATTTTTCTATCTCTAAACAACACCTACTTATCGTATGATCCAAAAACTAAGCAAAGTCTTCGACTGAGGGCTATTCTGGTTACGTCCAGAGCAGGGTAAATTTCCCGCTGAGGGGTATCGAACATGCAACAACCCGGCGTAGTCAATCAAATAAGTAAATATAAAAAGTTAACTGTTTTTGAAATAAAATCATAATGTACCTACTTATTTATAATCCACTTCAAAAGTATTGTCAAAAAAGCAAAGAAAACTGAAACAATATAAAGTACTAAAGTAAACATATGGAGATAAGGCCCAATAGGCTTGTATACCGTGACGTCACACCGAGCCAAAAGCTCGAAGTGACGTCATTTTCTCGACAAATCTGACGGTTGAAAGAGATAAAAGTTATGTCTACACGGTCATTCTAAGCCTACAGGAGACACAGAGGTGTCAAAATTATTGCTAATACTAAAATAAATAGTGTGTCAATGTACAACATGGTTCAATTTCTATGATAAAAGTCATGAGACCACGAGCTACAATTCGCTCGCGTCGTCAACACTTTACGGTTTTGTCGTTAAAGGGAAGATCTTCCTGGCAGGCGGGTGGTATGCCTGGTGGGGTCCGCTACGACCCTCTTTGATATTTTTTTTTTAATGGACTACGCTGTTGGCCCTGATTTGGCCTTTACAGCTTCACCGGAGGAGTGACGAGTGCAGAGTGCGACTCCAACCAATGCCTTAAGGGCAGAAAAGGGGGGCAACTAGCTCAAGGGCGCCACATAGGGCACGACCTCGGCTTGAGCAATTGCCGTGAGGGGAGAGGTAGTGACTGCGCGCCTAGGTGCAAAGATGCACCTACGACCAGAAGAGGGGGTACCTCGACCTCGCCGGCGAGGTCGGTGTCTGTTTGAGGCTGGTGTAGGTGTGTTAGAGGCCCTCTCGACGCCCAGGTCGAAGAGGGCGGTGATCGTTTCGGGAGGATCTATCAACACATGCCGCGGACGGCGGCGTTGTGCTAAATTCTAATTGCCGGCGGCGACAATTAGAGAGTCCCTCTTTGATGTTGTCGGGGAATTTGTATACATAGTTCAGATCGTCGATTTTCATAGCACTTTGTATGGCGGTTAATTTCTTGTATGCGTAGAATTGCGGTGTGTCTACAGTCGCGCCATCTAGTAGCAACTGGCGGTAGTTCTGTTACGTGGCGAGATATAGGGTGCGCCACACGGTCAATACAGTTCGTTTTAGTATTGGCAAACATTTTGACACGTACCTTGACGCCCCAGTGTGCCCGGCGCTTCTAAGCTATAAAGCATTTATTTCTACAACATTAAAAAATCGTAATCACAATCTTTCCATTTCTTTCCCAATCTCCGTTTTCCCAAATCGAAATTACTCGAGACGCGAGCAATTTTCTTCGCGTGCGGTTCCACGTTTGTACATTTTTTCCCTTCCTTCGTCCTTATAAATCTCACAAGACAGACTCTAACGTTACGTCAGGCATGAGCCGCGAATAAATCATAACTGAGCTTATGTCGAGACTTAAATATGTATTTCTTCTTTTGTGATATAATAACACATAACGTTCTACACTCGCAAGGACACACAAATAAACTCAGTTCAATAAATAACAATATTCACACACGTATGTATACCCCAAAGGGGTAGGCAGAGGTTCTAAGCAGTGCATCCACTCTTCGCCGATGTATTTTGAACCCAATGTAATAGGGGGCGAACCTATTGCTATTATACCAGGCACATTCCACCTGGCTGAATGCGAGATGGTGAACTTCACACGCTTTTCTATAAACTTTCAGTTTTCACGATGTTGTCCTTCACCATTCAGCAAGTGGTAATCTTTATTGAAAATTACATTCGCACTCGAAAATCTCAGAGGTGCGGGATTTGAACTTGCACCCTTTACGTTCAAGGCGAACGTTCTACCAATTAGGCTACCACTTTTATATAATTTATATTGTAAATTGTAAAACAATGTTTCATTTTAAAACTTTAGTTTAACATACAGAGCTCATAAACAGTGCTTAAGTTGTAATGTAACAAAGGCTATTTCACTGCACAACAGTTTAGCCCGAGGTCTTGTTTTCGTATGGCGAAGGTGTAATTGCGCGAGCCTCGAGGTACTCCGATTAAAACTAACATTTATGAAACACATTCAAAAGTATACGGGGCGAATTTCTGACAAGCTTTCATAGCATTCCCGTATAAATATTATAAAAAATTAATGTTAAAAAAACTTTTTAAAAACAAGCATTTATTTAATTGCCCTTAGTTTTCGTCTTCTCCTCAGCAAGCCCTTTCATTTGATACCCCTACTGTGGGTAGTGCAGAAAAAATAACTGCTCCGCCATCTTGGATGATCCGCCATATTGGAATTAGAATGACGTCACATAGCTTAGCAAGCATTGTCAAATTTCAGCAAATTTCAGCTCAATCGGTTAAAGATAACTGATGTAAAATTCAGTTGCAAGATTCCACCCGGACGGACATACACTGCAAGTTAATGCTTAATGCTTAAAAGCTTGTAAATAAAAAAAAAAAACTGAATCGAATTTTTGTGTTTGATTATATACATGAACCCTATAGATATTAGTTTCATATTCTTATTTGTATTTATTAATTATGCTATTACACGCTTATGCTAGAAGGACAACAATTACTTAGGAGCAACTAAAAATCTAAGAAATATTTTTTATTATACTAACTAAACTAAAATTGTATATTTGTTAAGACACTATGATTTTTGAGAATATTACAATACAAATCAAGTCCACCAAATTAAATGCATTACTTATAGAATGCTCAATAAACGATTTATGATTTGTGTTCGGAGAGCACTTTGAGCTAGATGTGGTTATTTTAAGACCTCTGTCAGTCTATAAAAATAGGCAAAATTATAATAACAGTTTCTAGTTCCCATTATACAGTTTGGGACCTCAGTAAACAAGTATGTAATTTTGAGTTAATAACTTCTATTACAGTTAGTCGCACTAATTTTTTATGTAGCGCCAACTTTTTTCATAAAATTTGCTTCAATGTTCAAAATTAATTGTTTGATGAAAAACGCTCCCTTATATCTTCTTGCTGTAAGCATATCTGCAATGACACTGTAAGCCAGTGCAAGCGGACCTCCCGGCCTCTTCCCTGCACTCATTATTGCAAATAAAAACAATAGCCGCTTTTTTTAATAGCTAAGGCATAATTGGACGCCGTTATATAAAGCGGTACTTATTTAGTAATTGACATTTCTCGAAACAAGATGAAAATGTATGAAACATCAAAAACATTCCTGGTAGTAACAAAATATACATCATCACGCCTGTATTCCCCGAAGGGGTAGGCAGAGGTGCACTGTAGTGCGCCCACACTTTGCCGATGTAATTTTGGTCCCAATGTAATAGGGGGCGAGCCTATTGCCATTATACCGGGCACATTCTCCCTCAATACGAGGGAGATTTTTGGGCTATAGTTCACCACGCTGGCCCAGTGCGGGTTGGTGAACTTCACACGCCTTTCTATAGACGTGCAGGTTTTCTCACGATGTTTTTCCTTCACCGTTTCATAGCAAGTGGTAATCTCGGATGAAAATGACATTCGCACATAAACCCAGAGGTACGAGCCGGGGTTTGAACCTGCACACTTTGATTTGCAAGGCGTGCGTTCGACCACTCGGCTACCACTGCTTCTAAAAAATAATAAAAATATCTGCTAATAAAAATATCATACCAAGATTACCGAATAAAATAATTCAGCTACAGACTGTTTTCGATGTATTTTTCTTAACAAAATGTGAACAGGACCCCTTATTCCTCCATCTGTCTTTAAGCCATATATTTAATATTATAATATTATTATTTTCAGTTTCAACAGTTAACTCAACGAAAAATAGAAGAAAGATGCTCGACCTTCAGAATATCGTAAGAGGGTCATTTCAGGGACAGGGACTCTTAGAGCGTATAGAAATTTGCGTCACGGCAACTGCCCAAGCCGAGGTCGTACCCCATGTGGCGCTCCTCTTCCACCCTTAAGGCTTTTGTTGGAGTCGCACTCTGCACTCGCCACTCCTCCGGTGAAGCTGTAAAGGCCAACTCACGGACAAAGCGTAGTCCATTAAAAAAAAAAAATTGCGTCCCCCGACTAAACGCCAGGAGTAGAACGAATTTTTCTATTTTTAAACTACCGACACACCGAACCAATTTAGATGGCCAAACCCCTATAGCTAGTCCAATTGCCACATACAACAATAGTTGGAGGAAACTTGATCTTGATATTTTCCATGACCAATCCAAGCACTTAAAAAACAAGATATTACACTGTGATACTGTTTAATTCGTATTAATTTATATAATCTTTATTACTACTACTACTACTACTACAGCCCTTTTTAACGTCCCACTGCTGGGCACAGGCCTCCCCTCAATGCGAGGGGGATTCAGGCCATAGTCCACCACGCTGGCCCAGTGCGGGTTGGCAGACTTCATACATCTATCGAGAACTAGTCAAGTTCCCTCAAACGTGCAGGTTTCCTCACGATGTTTTCCTTCACCGTTTCTTAGCAAGTGGTAATCTCGGATGTAAATGAGATTCGCAAAGGAAACGCAGAGGTGCGAGCCGGGGTTTGAAACTGCGCACTTTGAATGCAAAGCGTGCGTTCGACCACTCGGCTACCACTGCTTCTTTCTGCTTCAATCTTTATTAAGCTCATTTGCAGTCGTATATTTTTATAAACTTTGTTATGCCACTGTTACTTTTATTTTATTGCATAAGAATGTCTATTTTCACTATTGTACAGTTACTTATAAAACAACAATACTTCAAGGTGGTAAGGCCCCAGAACGAATCAATGTTCTTCATATCGATCCTTGAAAGGCAATCCTTATGAAGCGACAAAAAATTGTAAAATGAGTTATATACTAACCGACGCAAAAAAATCTGGCCGTTCGAATGGTATATATAACAAATTTTTCGATTTTTTGCCGCTTAGTAAGGATTAAGTATTCAAGGGTCGATATCAATCAAGGCGCGCGGGAGTGCGCCCAGCCAATGAAAGCTGGCTGCAGCACCGTGTGTGTTAGGAACATTCACTTTATGACGTCATTGGTAGTATGACCAACCAGTCAAGTTTTTCATAATAAAAGTATCTATTAGCGTAGTCTAGTGGGCTATGCGGTTGGACAAATCGTCAGGGTCCGGCGTTCGTATCCTACCACAATAAATGTATTTTTTTATGCAGGTTGTATGTTTAAAGTTAATTATAAAATATTGAATGATCATTCTAACATACTAATAAATAAGATTTACCTTATAAGTTTATTGTTTCATGATTGAAGAATATTTTATTTTTAATACCCACTATTTGAGTTATGTTAGTTATATTATGTGCTGCTTAGGCCTTACTTGGCTATTTCTAATATACGAATTCGCATTTCTAAAGCTGTACTTATTTTATTCTTCCGACAATTTGGCTTGCTGGTAGAAACTAGCCAGCGAACATAGAGCTCTTCCAGGACTGTTTTAGTAGGTATTTAATTATAATTCGTACATTAGAACTAGCAAAATAAGGCTTTAGGCCAATATATTATCCTAAGTTTTAATAAGAAATTATACTTTAAGTTGTTATGAAATATTTGATGTTGTTATAAATAAATTTTAGGACTGACCACTGAAATTGGCGCCCGTTTAGATCTCACATCTTTTGTCGTTGAAGTGGACAACCAAGGCATATATCATTGGCTAAACAGATGTTTTTTGATGGGATTTTAAATACATCAAACATTTCAGTTTTTTTGTGATAATTCAATTAAATATATATATATATCATATATATATATATTGATAATCTTGTAAAAACGCAATGAAAGTCGACGAGAGAACAAAAAATCGAGTAAGCGAATGAAATACAGCCGAAATTTAATAAAACGTTATCCATTTATATCTTTTTTTTTTGTTTTGTCAGAACACACAGAGTTGGTGTGAGTGCTCAATTTGCCCGACTATCGAGTGCGGACAAGAGCATACCACTTAAAAAGGTTTAAATAAATTTTTGCTTTTTGGTTTTTACCTTTTTTGGTAATAAAATTTTATTTCAGTTTTTTTTTATTGTTCATCAAATTTAGAATGGGGATCGCACTTTTAAAAGCAGCATTATTTAAAAGAGAAACTGTCTTGTTTTTTGCATGTTCTCTTTTAAATAATATAACCATTTATTCAGGTTGTCCATGGATTCCCAGATATTCACTTTTTGAGTTTTTTAAAGGTATAACAATTATAAATAATAATTAAATATTAGTCATTCTTATAACAAGTTGCTACACGTAACGACTTATACGGTACATTGAATTAAAACTATTTTACGGATTCTATCGCGTTTATTTACTATTTGATTTTCCCGACGTTTCGGCTGCTTTACAACAACCATGGTCACGGGGGGACTGAGGTGTTAGACGTCCTGATGTCATAGTTAATAACTGGGTACCCTCATATTTAGTTGTTGTTTGCGGTCAGTAGCAGTGGTAGCCGAGTGGTCGAACGCACGTCTTGCAAATCAAAGTGAGCGGGTTCAAACCCCGGCTCGCACCTCTGGGATTTATATGCGAATCTCATTTTCATCTAAGATTATCACTTGCTATGAAACGGTGAAGGAAAACATCGTGAGGAAACCTGCATGTCTGAGGGAACTTGTCTAGTTAGTAGTAGTTGCGGTCCGGTCCGGTATCTTGAAAATTTAAAATAAGAACTTAAGTTAATTATAATTAATAGGGGTCGATTTTTAAACCGCGTCGACCCCAAAATCAGTTATCGTTTATGTTGACTCCTGGGAAACCGATATCGATCCCTTTGGGAATTCCTGACCTAGGCTAACAAAGCACTTAAAATTAGTAAGTTTTTACCATCAGTTCAGAAAATTTCTTCCACTGGGAAGAGCCGGCAAGCATTTTAGTGTTTTTTTTAATCAAAGTACTATAACAATAATACTGCGATAACGTCCCGAAAATACTGTAGTGTATGAAGCCACTTGATTTTTTTGGAATACGAACTCTGTGCCAATATGCATAAAGACTATATACCTATGGCCAAAGTCACGGTATCACGAGTCTAAATTCAATCGCGTCATCGATTACATTCCGTTTTAAAATGTGCTTCTTTTATGAGTAATTAGAGTTTATTTCAGCATTAACAAAAAAGTTGTCGCACGCGTTTCGACACGCTTCGCTGAGCAGGATTTTAGAGACAGTATAACCAATCACTCAGTCTGTGGGTACATACATTTATACAAACCAATCAATATTAATACAACACTGATGCAGTGTTATTAACGGGCCCGACAGACGAGCGTTATTAAAATCGTAGCGAAGTCATGAGTAATGAGTTTGTCGGTGCTGTGCGCGCGGTTACAAATAACCTAGTAGGTAACATATACGATGAAATATTTGCTTCTTTATCCTTAATTAAACTTATCAATGAAACTATATATAAAACTAAACAATAAATATAAAATTTCATTAAGAACTAGATGACCTAGAGAACTTCATATGACGTTTACCAAACAAAAATAGATTAAAGCCGTTTTTGGGTTTTGGAGTAGACATGGACATTTTCAAAAGCGGCGGTGGCCCAGTTTGTAGCCTGCCTTTAACATAAGGGGTCCAAGCTTCAATCCACACCTCTGAGATTTTCATGCGCGAATGTCATTTTCAGTAACCACTTACTGAACGGTAAACGAATAAATCATGAGGTAACGTCTACAGAAAGGCATGTGAAGTTCACCAAACCATACTGGGCCAGAGGGTGGTGGGCCATGGACAAAATTTTCCTCGTATTAAGGTAGAATGTGCCCGGTATAATGGCAATAGGCTCGAACCTATTACATTGGGACCAAAATACATCGGCGAAGTGTGGGTACACTGCAGCAAACCTCTGTCTACACCTTTGGGTTATACACGCGTAATGATATTTTTAGAAATGATTTTTGTCATAACATACCATTCACGATATAGAATACATGTCTCAGATAATACAATAACATAAAATCAAAGAGAGAAAAATGTTCCAGATATTATTTTAGTATTATTTTCTCTGTTAGTTCTCGACTCAGCTGACTCAGTCCTTAACTAATGATGTTTGGGTCTAATACTTGTAATAGAATGTACTAATATAATAAATGACAATAACCTAAATTATTGATAGTAGATATTTAATAAATAAATAATTATACTATATTGGCTTGCCTGTATTCCCCGAAGGGATAGGCAGAGTTGCACTGTTGTGAACCCATTCTTCCATATTTGGCCTCAATGTAATAGGGGAGGAGTTTTTGCTATTATACCAGGCTCATTCCCCGTCAATACTAGAGAGATTCGGGCCATAGTCAATCACGTTGGCTCAGTGCGGATTGGTGAACTTCACACGCCATTCTATAGGCGGGTGCGGGTTTCGTGCTTTCCTTGCAAAAATGGTCTGTAAAGTTTATATTATTTTTGATAGAGACAAATGTGCTTCTCTGCCTTACATCCCCCGGGCCAAGTATGAGGATAAAATAAACAAATAGAATAAATTAAATGGGTACGTTCCATATAACAACATTTATTTCCCACAAGTGCTATAACGTTTATTTTTCGTAAGATCCTTTTCCTTGTGTTTTGAATAGATAGATAATTTTACTGCACTATATTAGGTATACAATTCACGTTATACAGAGCATCAGAAGTCCGAAATAATATTTCCGGTACACATTTGGCAGTTGATCCGTTGTAGGAGTGTATACGTAGTGAAGGTAGATATTTGAAAGTATAGATGTGTTAAAAGAGGTTTTAAAAATTGTACCAAAATTGGTATAATTTGATGCCACGGCCATCGAGTCTTATACGTTATGATATAGACAATCTGATGTGCGTAAACGTCACACACAAAATTGTAGAAACTGTCAAATAGTAGGAAAAGATCCCTCTTTTTTATAATATATTGGATATACTCGTTGACTATATAGCCAACTATCATAGTTTCTGATAGGCCTTAAATTTTCTCGCAACTACTGTGTTGTGTACCTTAGAGTACTTGTGTGTACCTTAGGGTACATCCAGAGACTTGAAATACAGTGTTAAACTGTTAACTACATTTACAAGTGGCGTGCACAATGCGTGCGAAACATTACTCATTTGAAAACTGAAAATGAAAAAACATATTCGAATTTCGAATTTAAATGCCAATTAGTTGTATACTCGGTACTCGATTGCAGTATTATTTCGGACTTCTAAAACACCCTATATAGTTTTGATAAGATTTTTTTACACTGAAATACTCCAAATCAATCCCTACTAAAGGGATCCTACAGCGCAATTCTCAAGTGTTTGTATTGGCATGGTTTTAGGATCCCCGAACTTTGGGATCCTAGTTTGTTTAAGGGCACTATACTATTTGATAAGTGGGCGTAGGGATCCAGTTTTGTTTGTGTTCAGTTCTCTAAGAGATTTAGGAATGTAGATGCAGCGTCTTTATTGCTAACTGTACTTTAGAAGACTTTGGAGGGTGTTTTGAATCCTACTAATGTTATAAATCTGAAAGTTTGTGAGGATGGATTGATATTTGTTTCCTTTTCACACAAAAACTACTGAAGGGATTTTGATGTCAAAGTCAAAGTCAAAGAGCTAGGCCCTTGTTGGTGGAGATTCATTCATTCATCTCTGCTGTCTGCTTGCTTTCTTAACTTACGGTACGTTTTGATAAGTTTTGGCGATTTAAAAAATGATCAGCCCACTGAGTTTCTTGCCGGATCTTCTCAGTTGAGGTCGCGTTTCGATCCGGTGGTAGCATAGTAGAATATAAGAAAAAAAATGTAAACTTGACAATTTGTAAGTGCCCCCATAGGCCTATACAGAATAAATTTGACTTTGACTTTGACTTTGACTTTGATATTTATGTTTTCTTTTATTTGGTCAAAATAACTTCTCCTTGGTCTTCCAATCCCTCTGTTGCCTTCTAACTTTTCGTCTATTATTGTCTTGATTAATAGAGGGAAAGTGAGAAGGCAATAGAAGAAGAGGAAGCCCAGAATAACATAATCAATATATATAAAATCAATGCCACTTTTCGTTGTAAGCTAACTCCTCCTAAACGGCTTGACCGATTTGAATGTTTTTTTTTTGTATGCGTTTGGGTGGCACCCTGGATGGTTTACATTTACAATTGGACACGGTAGGTGGCGCTGCTTTCGTATGTCACTCATTCTAAGGTGGTACGAAGTTCACCCGGTCAGCTAGTAAGCTATAATTTACAACGACATTGAATAATTGAAATCAGCGCGAACAAAACTGCGGGTAAAAGCTAGTATTACAGTAAGTATGAGTAGTCTAGTGTCAGGCACACTGAGGCGTCAAGCTGTGAGCGTCAACATTTTTGCTAATACTGAAACAAACTGTATTTGCACATAAATAAAGTTCATTCTACAACGAAGTCACACTGACAGCGCGAGCCAATTTAGACGCGTGGGGAGATACTTTTATAAGTTTTATGACATTATAATACATCATCACGCCTGTATTCCCCGAAGGGGTAGGCAGAGGTGCACTGTAGTGCGCCCACACTTCGCCGATGTATTTTGGTCCCAATGTAATAGGGGGCGAGCCTATTGACATTATACCGGGCACATTCCCCCTGAATACGAGGGAGATTTGGGCCATAGTCCACCACGCTGGCCCGGTGCGGGTTGGTAAACTTCACACGCTATAGAAAGCTATAGACGTGCAGGTTTCCTCACGATGTTTACCTTCACCGTTCAGCAAGTGGTAATCATTGTTGAAAATGACATTCGCACATGAAAATTATCTCAGAGGTGCGGGCCTGGGATTTTAACTTGCACCCCTTACGTTCAAGGCGGGCGTACTTGCCCGCGAGGCTACCACTGCCGTTTTATGACATTAATTTTAAGAAATTCAATCTATATTTGTATTAACACAGAGTCCATTTTGTTATTGGTAAAAAAATGACGCGTGAGTTTAAATGCTTTTGTAAATAGATTGTTTTTTTTTTTACAATTTGGTGGACAATTATAAATTTATTTTAAAATTTGATGTGTTTTAAATAAATACGTTATTTTTTTTGTAAATTAACCTTGTTATAATTGAATTTACAGACGAAGCACTTAAACTTGACGAAATATAGAGTCAATTCTATTAAAACTCGCGTAACACGTGACCCGCTCTACCACTCCAGCTTTTTGATAGCGACTTGAACTTTAACCTACTTTGTCTTTGTCATAGTAGAGGCATCTCTATTAGAACTTATTAATTTTATTTAAACCTTTATACTTTGGTGAAATTGGCCTAACTTATTTTGGCTAACTCTATGACAACAAGTACGCTGCGCTACATCGATAATTAGTCATGTGTTTAAATACTACGCGATACCAGACTTTTCGAATTTCCCCTTTCATCGCAAACTCGCATGAAACGTGACCCACTCTACAATCGTAGAGCTTTTCGATAGAGCGCAAACTTTTATTTTAAAACTATCCGCGTATGGGATTAAACGAGGAATAGTGGATCTCCCTTTGGTTGGATTATAGCTCTATTTTTATTTCGGTTGATTTTCAACTCTATTTTTAACATAAGAAAATTAAAATAAAACTAGTTTACGAATTCTATCACGTTTATTTACTATTTTATTATATATATATATATAAGCTATATATATATATATAAATTATATATACATATAGATAAGATTATGAAGTTAATAATATCCATATGACATTAGAATTTTATTACCTACATAAAGCCATAAAATATATATAGGCCAATAACATCCCAACAATATCTTAAGGAAATATCGTAAGGACCGCGGGTAGGTTTATTAGATTCCGACTAGTTATCGTTTCGCCCGTGAGGAGTCGTATTGTGATAACTAGGCACCGTCGTCCGTATACTCAGGGTTGTAAGTTGATAACAACATGAGTCAGCATGACGTCACTTCGAGCTATATCAAAAATACCTCTTCTTATTTTACGATATGAGTGATGATGAAATTTAATGGAATAAGATGAGGAATGCTTGCACCTAAGATTTCCGATACCTTTGCCAATGTCAAGTAATTAATAGCAAGGACAAATTCAATAAATAAACATTATAAATTAATATGGGTGATGACAGTGATAAAGAAAATCGGAAATCTCGATGTTACGTAATTATGTCGGCAATCTGACTATTGGAGGACACAAAACATATGTCTACGTGTTCGTGATGAGACTATAGGGACCATAACACCTTCTCTGATGATAGTATTGTTTCAATATCAAATGTCAATTTTTTACAGATTTAGTACTGTCTTATCTATATTATAAAAAAACCGGCCAAGTGCGAGTCGGCCTCGCGCACAAAGAGTTCCGTACCATTTACTATAAAAACGGCCAAAAAATCACTTTTGTTGTATGGGAGCCCCCTTAAATATTTATTTAATTCTGTATTTTAGTATTTGTTGTTATATTGGCAATAGAAATACATAATCTGTGAAAATTTCAACTCTCTAGCTATCACGGTTCATGAGATACAGCCTGGTGACAGACGGACGGACAGCGAAGTCTCAGTAATAGGGTTCCCGTTTTACCCTTTGGGTACGGAACCCTAAAAAGCAGCTTTAAAGGCAACACACTGGAGCTATATGTACCTGTGTATTTGTAATAAGTTTTGGCGATTTAAAAAAATGATCAGCCCAGTGAGTTTCTTGCCGGATCTTCTCAGTTGAGGTCGCGTTTCAATCCGGTGAATACAAGCACTTGAATCGCCAATATACAATAAGTTATAATAGTATCTCTACCACCCATTCGGAATGCATTTCCTATGGAGAAGAATGGGCAAGAAATTAGTCCATAGTTATACATTACTACAGGAGAGGGAGTAGTAAGAGGGCTGTATTGTGTTAGTCTGGAATCTGATCTGGATCTGATCTGATCTGATCTGATCTGATCTGATCTGATCTGATCTGATCTGATCTGATCTGATCTGATCTGATCTGATCTGATCTGATCTGATCTGATCTGATCTGATGGATGGATGGATGGATGGATGGATGGATGGATGGATGGATGGATGGATGGATGGATGGATGGATGGATGGATGGATGGATGGATGGATGGATGGATGGATGGATGGATGGATGGATGGATGGATGGATGGATAGATAGATAGATATAATACAACATTCTTATTTCTAAATACAGTAGCTATGTACAATTGGGCGGTTTTATCGCTAAAAGCAATTTCTTCCAGACAACCAGTTTGGACGAGAAAGCTATTCTTAATTAATTATGGACAGCTGTTGGTGGTCATCACCCATATTAATTTATAATGTGTATGTATTGAATTTGTGCTTGTTATTAATTACTTGACATTGGTTATCGGAAATCGTAGGTGCAATTACATTAGGATCCAAATATGTAGACTGACAAAACGTTGACGATTCTGGTATATCTTATATCAAGGGGTGAAATATAGCAGTGGTAGCCTTGCGGACAAGAACGCCCACCTTGAACGTAAAGGGTGCAAGTTACAATCCCAGGCCCGCACCTCTGAGATAATTTTCATGTGCGAATGTCATTTTCAACAATGATTACCACTTGCTGAACGGTGAAGGTAAACATCGTGAGGAAACCTGCACGTCTATAGCTTTCTATAGCGTGTGAAGTTCACCAACCCGCACTGGGCCAGCGTGGTGGACTATGGCCCAAATCTCCCTCGTATTCAGGGGGAATGTGCCCGGTATAATGGCAATAGGCTCGCCCCCTATTACATTGGGACCAAAATACATCGGCGAAGTGTGGGCGCACTACAGTGCACCTCTGCCTACCCCTTCGGGGAATACAGGCGTGATGATGATGATGATGTATAAGGGGTGAAAGGTTATTTGATGTAAGCGACACGTTAGGGTGATATTGACTTATAAACATATTATTTGGAACGAGCTGTGCCCGCGACTTCGCCCGCGTGGACTTTAGGGAGATTACCCGGAAATATGGGTATTATGTTTTTCCCGCGGAACCCTAATGCTTTTTCTAAAATTAAAGTAGCCTAAGTTACGCCTTGGAACGTCAGCTATCTGTCAGTGAAAGTCCCATTGAAATCGGTTCAGCCGTTTAGAAGTTTACCTCAAACAAACAGACAGACAGACAGACAAAAAATTTTAAAATTGCGTTTTCGTTATAGGTATCGTATATACTTTCATACGCATTTGGTAAAAAAGTGTTATTTTGATATTACAAACAGACACTCCAATTTTATTTATTTGTATATGTATATATAGATGTATTGATCAGCTAATTTTTCTGCCGTGAATGAGTATGCTCCCATGCCTATCACCCCCCGATAAAATAATATTCACAGACAAAAATAGCCGGATTATATTGCGAAATTGGGTGAGAAAAGTCTAGATTAGATCCCGTGCCCTGGTTTTCCGCTATCTCCAATCTCGTAATAGGATTGAACATATGAAAGTAGGCGTCAAATCAAGCCTTACGCCCACTGCCATCGCGCTAGATGGTATCATGGTAAATTGCCATGATATTCCTGGAACTTTTTAAAGTTGGCATTACTACCTATTCATAAAAGGCCAAAATTATTGATTTTTAGGGTTCCGTACCCAAAGGGTATTACTGAGACTTCGCTGTCCGTCCGTCCGTCTGCCATCAGGCTGTATCTCATGAACCGTGATAGTTAGAGAGTTGAAATTTTCACAGATAATGTATTTCTGTTGCCGCTATAACAACAAATACTAAAAAACAGAATAAAATAAATATTTAAGGGCCTCCCATACAACACACGTGATTTTTTTGCCGTTTTTATAGATAATGGTATGGAACCCTTCGTGCGCGAGTCCGACTCGCACTTGGCCGGTTTTTATTATTATTATTGTCTGCAATCTAGACTTTATAAGGCATGCTAGTGATACACTTATGTTTTTATACCAATTTTTATTAAAATACTAAACTTGGGGACCGGAAGCTTGATGCAGTCAGTATTGACAACGGAAACCTTTATGACTATAATATATATAAACCTTTATGGCAATCGTTATCAATCCATCTTTAAAAAACTTATACTTAGGAAATATAAAAATAATACTGAATCGAAGTGTTATTAATTTGAGGACCTTAAGACCCTATTTGCTCAATTATAAACAAGCCCTTCATATATTGTTTTCTGATATTTACGCGAATACTATACATTGAAATAAAACTATTTTACGGATTTTATCGCGTGCTGATTGGTGTAAAGCAGCCGAAACGTCGGAAAAATAAAATAGTAAATAAACGCGATAAAATCCGTAAAATAGTTTTATTTCAAAGCCCTTCATATTTTAATTAGTGTTTCAACTGTAGTCTTATAATTGGGAACGACGATTTAATAATAATTAAGATTGTTTGTAGTCAATTTAAGTTAGTTTATCGGAAAGTTAACTCGAGCATCTAGTCAATCAGAATTGATTGCGTTCGTGATTGATTATAATTGAAGAGTAATGTGATGATAGATTGATTTTAGAATTATTAGTTACTTACCTACAAAAAGCTATAAAAATCATGCAAAAATATACTGAATTACTGTCAACCTACAAACCAGTCCTGGGCACAATGGGGCGTCTAAACGCACGCGTCTATATCATTGCCAATACTATAACGAACTGTCTTAACTCATAGAAAAAGCATATTCTTCAAGGAAAAGTCATTGACAGCCGAGAGTTTTGAGGCGCGGCTTTTACCAATGAAATTCAATCTCTACGCATATTGACACAGGGTTCGTTTTGGTATTAGCAAAAAAATGTATGCGCCTCTTTTGTCGCCCAGTATGCTCGGGACTTTAAAACGTTATTAATATTTTTTTAACCGACGAAAAAAAAAAAAGGAGGAGGTTCTCAATTCGACGCGTATATTTTTTTTTTTTTATGTATGATCACGCATATCTCCGGCGTCACTAAACCGATTTCGAATTTTTTTATGACGTTTGCTAAGGAATTCTTCGAGGGTGGTCCCATTTTCAAAATATTATCAGAAATTAACCCCCTTGGGGGTGAAATGAGGGGTTGAATGTCACATAATTTAAAAATTATTTTTTGATCGACTTGAAACTTTGTATATGTATTTTACATATAAAATAAAGAAATACGTGTTTTAGGAATTTTGAAAAAAAAAATATATAGGGTGTGAAATGGGGTGATAAAGTTTGCATTCTTTTTTATGTATATCTCCGGCGTCACTAAACCGATTTCGATTTTTTCTATGACGTTTGCTAAGGAATTCTTCGAAGGTGGTTCCATTTTCAAAACATTATCAGAAATCAACCCCCTTAGGGGTGAAATGGGGGGTTGAAGGTCACGCAATTTCAAAAATATTTTTTGATCAACCTAAAACTTTGTATATGTATTTTACATACAAAATAAAGAAACACGTGTTTTAGGAAATTTGAAAAAAAAAATATTTAGGGGGTGAAATGGGCTGATAAAGTTTGCATTCTGGACTATAGCATATCTTCGGCGTTAGTGAGCCGATTTCGAAAAATCTTTTTTTGTTTAATACGGATAGTTAACAAATATCGAAACAATGGGATGGAAAGGGTGGAGGGGGGTGAATTCCTTTTTTGGGCTGTTATGAGGTGCTAATACTTGCATCTTTTCACAAAATAGATACTAAATTCGCCTTCAAAAACCTAGGTACACTAAAAAGTTAACCTTAACTACCTTATAATTCATTACATTTGTAGTCGGTGCCAATTTATGTGTGTATTTGTCTAGTCTGATATAGATTGGCACCTACACCATGATATACCTACGCCCACGTGGACTTTATTTGGAATTATACCCATTTTTAACCAACGAAGAAAACAGAAGAGGTTCACGTTTCGACACGTATTGGTTAGGGTATAACTTCGAAGTTGGTCCTATATAAATTAGGAACAAAAATCCTACCCGAAAGGTGGGAAAATAGGGAGAGATTTATTGTTAATTCTCAAATTTTAATGCTGAGTTGTGTATTACAAAAAAACAAACAGTAGATTCAGATTAAGTAGTAGATTTTTAGCCACAAAAAAATATAAAATAAAAACTTTTTAACAAAAAATTAAACCGCCGAAAATTTTAAAAAGCAAAAAATAATATACCTTTTTTATTTAACCTTAATAACAAAGTTCTTAAACTAATGTAAGTATACCTAAGTCATTTTGAGTCGGCGCCAAACAATTAATGAACAATAAATTTAAAGAAATAACCAAATGAAATTAACAATGCAACGTGAAATCTTCAGCGACAAACATTAACATTCCAAAAAATGTGCTCTCCGTACGACCACTCGCACACATTGTGTATCGCTATCTCGCTGTGTATTGCTGTCGCGCTGACGTTAACTTCGTGAACGCTCGGCATTTTCCAGCGAAGGTGCGTGTCGCGCCGCGCCGCCGCCGCGCCGCCGCCGTACATCACACTTTACTAAATTAATTAATTTGCTTGTTTGGCGCCGACTCAAAATGACTTAGGTATACTTACATTAGTTTAAGAACTTTGTTATTAAGGTTAAATAAAAAAGGTATATTATTTTTTGCTTTTTAAAATTTTCGGCGGTTTAATTTTTTGTTAAAAAGTTTTTATTACAGCCAGTAACTGTACTGATTACAAAAAATATTGAACTCCTGTAAACTCACAGTAAACTTATAAATGTAAATTGTGGCCAGCAATTTTATTCAGACTCTTCATTCGAAATGAACTCTGTTTTAATATACGTAAAGATTAAATTTATGTGGTAAAATCCCCGGACCACGATCCACGCGATCACGCGAGAAGTTTCGTTCGGGTCATCGAGGATATTTCATTCAAAAATGAGCTGTGTGTATTAGATGATACAGTTCATTTTAGTATTGGCAAATAGGGTGTCTGTGAGTGCAGATCAACCTCCCTTTCTAGACAATGCTCCCGCCTACACCGCGGACACGAGATAAATTGCTTCATTAATGTAGTTTTTGTTCCATCTTTCCTATCTCGTTTCTTGTGTTTTCTTTTATTTATATATTATAAATAGTCTGCTTCCTACTACGTCATATTACGCAGTTCCATTTCAACAAAAAAGAAATATTCATACTCTGTTATAAAGTTTTTGCCAGTTGTCTGATTTTTTTACAGCTTCAAGGGATTGCAGATTTCAGTCTTTGTTGATACCTCTACGCGTTGCTGAGAAGAAGGGTCTAGACAGACAGACGGACAACCAATCCTATTGAGGTACAGAACCCTAAAGATAATAATATAGCTTCTTCCCCGCGACTCACCGAGGATCAAACCTCAGTGTCTTCAATAGATAATGGTTCTGGCTTACAGTGGCTTAGCATGACCGTGTAGACATAAGTTTTATCTCTTTCAACTGTCAGATTCGTCGAGAAAATGACGTCACTTCGAGCTTTTTGTACTGGACACGCAGTGGAAACTTATGTCTACGCAGTCATGCTAAGCCTACAGAAGTAACCGTGGTACGAATGTGTGGCGGGCGTAGTGCCATAAAAAAAGAACCCTATAAATACTACATCATACATTTTTCTCCGTTAAAAACCACTCCAGTCTCGACGAGCATTTAAAGTCATTATTATCAAAGAATCTGAAGAATTTATACAAACTGCTATCTTACGACTCGGCATCATTAAAACTCCCGTGCAAACAAGATGGCTAGATGACGTCGGCATTTATTTTAACACGAAATACCTGTCAGCTGAAATACACTCAGGTAGGTACTACGACGAGGTTTGCTTCGTTAATCTGTATTTAAAAGGTCCTATTTTACCTTTAAATATATAGAAAGACTTTGCTTTTGCCCGCGACTTCATCCGCGTAGAAGTCGAAACACGTCTTCCATCAATTCTGTTAAAAAAGGTTTGTGCAAAATTTTAAGTAAATAGATTGGACCAAGGAATCTCGTTGTCCCATACAAACTTTGTCCCCCCTTAGGGGTAGAATTTCGGAAAATCTTTTCTTATCGGATGCCTACGTCATACAAAGAACATAACTTCCAAGTTTCAGGTCTCTACGATCAGCGGTTTAGGCTGTGCGTTGATCCGTCAGTCAGTCATCCAGGACAAAGCATTTTATATGTATATAGAAGATAGATATGATAGGTATACAATGGCGATGTACATCACTTTTGCACAGTAGTATGTTATTGTAGATGAGTGGAATGTTATGAATGAGAATTTTACTGTAGATAGCAGTGGTAGCCGAGCGTTCGAACGCACGCCTTGCAAATCAAAGTGTGTAGGTTCAAACCCCGGCTCGCACCTATGGGAATTATGTGCGAATCTCATTTTCATCCGAGATTATCACTTGCTATGAAACGGTGAAGGAAAACATCCTAAGGAAACCTGCACGTCTGAGGGAACTTGACTAGTTTTCGATTGATGTGTGAAGTCTGCCAACCCGCACTAGGCCAGCGTGGTGGACTATGGCCCGAATCCCCCTCGCATTGAGGGGAGGCCCGTGCCCAGCAGTGGGACGTTAAAAGGGCTGTAGTATTAAACATTTAAACAAATTTAGGGCGTTAATTTAAACCTTGTTACTTCGTTTACCTAAGTACGGCATCCATATTTGTATTACACTTACCTAGAGGGCCCCAAGTGCGTCAAAATTTACGTAACCAATATCCCGCCAATACCAAAACAAACTGTAATAACATATAGAAATGTTATTGATGACGCGAGCGAACTATGAAGTGTCAAAGTCAAATCATATATTTTGTATAGGCCTATGGGGGCACTTACAAATTGTCAAGTTTACATTTTTTTCTTACATACTATACTACCACCGGATCGAAACGCGACCTCAACTGAGAAGATCCGACAAGAAACTCAGTGGGCTCAGTGTGATCGCGTGGCTACAGAAATTCAATCTTTATTTACATTATTACAGTGTTCATTTTGGTATTAACAAAATTCTTCACGAGCGCGTTTAGAGCTACGGGCCCATATCTTGCAAATACCAAAACGAACCGTATTAATTATTATAAATAAAACCGGCCAAGTGCGAGTCGGACTCGCGCACAAAGGGTTCCGTACCATTATCTATAAAAACGGCAAAAAAATCACGTTTGTTGAATAGGAGCCCCCTTAAATATTTATTTTATTCTGTTTTTTAGTATTTGTTGTTGTTACGGACAGACGGACAGCGAAGTCTTAGTAATAGGATTCCCGTTTTACCCTTTGGGTACGGAACCCTAAAAACTAATTAATTCACGAATTGTAATCGATGACGCAAATGAATTCAATCTTTATGTATACATACATAAAGTTCGTTTCAGTATTACATTTTGACGCGCGCTTCTTGGCGCCCCTGTGTGCCCAGAGCTTTAATCTGATCAATGCGAGTACCTATGTTTAACAATGGTTCGCTTGGCAATACAAATATCAAAACTCACTGATCCAATTACAATCCCAGGTCATACGAAACAAATGCCTACCTACATGTAAGGAGTAACAAATTGGACGCAAAAATCTTGGTTATTGGCGACCTTCGTGGCGGCTTTCTTGTGTTTTGGTGCTTTTACGAGAAACGTTTTAGAGGAAAAATAAATACATCATCACGACTGTAATCCCCGAAGGGGTAGGCAGAGGTGTACTGTAGTGCGCCCACACTTGGCCGATGTATTTTGGTCCCAATGTAATAGAGGGCGAGTCTATTGCCATTATACCGGGCACACGACTGTAATCCCCGAAGGGGTAGGCAGAGGTGTACTGTAGTGCGCCCACACTTGGCCGATGTATTTTGGTCCCAATGTAATAGAGGGCGAGTCTATTGCTATTATACCGGGCACATTCTCCCTCATTACGAGGGAGATTTTTGGGCTATAGTCCACCACGCTGGCCCAGTGCGGGTTGGTGAACTTCACACGCCTTTCTATAGACGTGCAGATTTCCTCACGATGTTTTCCTTCACCGTTTCAAAGCAAGTGGCAATCTCGGATGAAAATGAGATTCGCACATAAACCCACAGGTGCGAGCCGGGTTGAACCTGCACACTTTGATTTGCAAGGCGTGCGTTCGACCACTCGGCTACCACTGCTTTTAAAAAGAAAATAATCTCATGACTAATGAAGTAAAGCATGGCATTTTTTTGCGAATACCAAAACGAACTGTATTGACTTATTAAAAAAGTTCATTCTCCAACGAATTTACATTGACAGCGCATGATGTATGTTCCCCCGTAGCGCTTAAGCTATTCATCCGATTTTGATGAATAAGGTCTCAAATAATTATTTATTATGACCAGTAACACAGGCTAGTTTTTTCCGTAATCGGGTTACAGTATTTTAATTTTTTTTTCTTGTTAATAGGTTTTTTTTTGTTTCATCGAAATGTAATTGCCGTTATTTCATAAATTTTCAAAGTCAAAGTCAAATTATTTATTCTGTATGGGCGTACTTACAAATTGACAAGTATACATTTTTTTTTCTTATATACTAATATACTGCTACCGGATCGTAACGCGACCTCAACTGAGAAGATCCGACAAGAAACTCAGTGCGCTGATAATTTTTTTAAATCTTCAAAACACAGGTACACACACACACAGTTACTAATACACAGGTACATATAGCTCCAGGGTGTTGCCTTTATATTCTCTTTCAATAAAATTTGCTCAGTAATCTTATGAACGGTGTCAAATTGTGGCATTAGCCCGTTGTCATGGTGATACTCCCCAAATCTGAAGGCGGAAACTGCTGGCGGTGTCTATTTCGTACTTAATCCCAGCTGATGCCTTCAACGTGGCGTTGAGTGCGCCCTCGCTAGCTTAGCCAACGTCTGCTTACGACGACGTTTTTATTCCAAGGAAATAACGGGTGTTTCAGTCCGAAATAATACTTTGACGTTTGCATCGGTATCGGGTATAAAAAATTTGTTCGAAATTTGACCATGTTTTTCCAACTTTTTTTTCGTCGGCACTTTCTATAACTCGGAATAGCTCGATTCCTATGTAAAATTTGCATGTTCTGTTATGTGAATATTGGTAGTCGCCTCTTATAAGTGTAGTTTACACATCTCAATAGGGTTATGGATGTGACACATATTCAAAGGTCTAAAATTCACAAACTATGATAGTTTGGTATTAACTGTCTTCACTAAGCATCCACATATGAGCCATCGTATATGTACCCAAAGTATTATTTCGGACTTCTGATACACCCTGTATACAATGTGATGTGTGATTCACAATGGGCATAACAAGCAAGGATGTTATGGAGCGTCGTAACCTCAAACTATCGGATATCCGAAATAAAAAAATATCAGTTACCGTAACTAAAACCGTTATAAAATAAAAGTTTCAAATAATTTCGTATAGGAGAGGAGTCTAACTAAATTGTGAGATTTGTGTTTTTTTTTATGATTGTCAGTAACTAAATAAAGTAGCTATAATAAATACTTATATGATTGAGTGACTTTATAACTAAACGAAGGCTAATTCAGACCTCTCCCTCAGCTAGTTAACTGCCTTTTAAATATAATTTCTCACAGGAATTCGTTCTTAATGAGGATTACATGAAATTACTTGTTCCAAACGACTTGCCCGATCTAAAAGAGCTTAGTATGAAGGCAATTAATTTTATACTAATTAACGTCGAAACGTTCTTCATGAGAAAAGAAAGGACTTGACATGTGACATTTAATAATGCTTAAATGCGACAATTAATTATTTTTAAAGTTATTTGTACAATAAAACCTACCTGACATTTAAAATAAATTCCATTTTTTTAGTGTAGTATTAACTATTTCGTGTGTTTGGCTGGAAGGAATGAGGCCATTTAACAAATAAAAACCGGCCAAGTGCAAGTCGGACTCGCGCACGAAGGGTTCCGTACCATTATCTATAAAAACGGCAAAAAAATCACGTTTGTTGTATGGGAGCCCCCTTAAATAATTATTTTATTCTGTTTTTTAGTATTTGTTGTTATAGCGGCAACAGAAATACATCATCTGTGAAAATTTCAACTCCCTAACTATCACGCTTCATAAGATACAGCCTGGTGACGAACGGATGGACGGACGGACGGACAGCGAAGTCTCAGTAATAGGGTTCCCGTTTTACCCTTTGGGTACGGAACCCTAAAAACATTTCGTACATTGTTTTGTCTTACAATAACACCTTCTATGTATCAAACAAAAAAAGAATAGGAATGTTAATTTTTGGGAATTTCAAATTCATACACAAAAGTGATGGATATAGGATTTTAAATTAAAATCGCGTGTGAAGTTAAAATGGAAGTATAACCCGACTGACTTAGGAGTGCCAGTCGTTCGTGCTACTCCTTCTGTCATAGCACACTACTTAATTAGGTCAAGAAATGTGAGCGGACACCACTGAGATACTGTCGCCGGTAGGGTTGCCGTTTCTGTGTTTATGTAATACTTTGAACGAAATGGGTACGAAACTAAATTACAAACTCACCGAACAAAATCCGTCAGGAATACTGTAATTATTTTAAGATCCCTGTTACTTGTGTATCCAATGCTCATTACACTAACCTTAAAACATATTAATTAAGTTAATTTGTAAAAAGTGTCAATATTAACAACTTTTGGTAGTCGGTTTCATTTACGCAAGATTTTTTTTATCGAAACTAGTTACGTAGCTCTAAAACCTACTACCTGTAAGGTAGATATCTATTTTTTTTAAAACCCTAATCCCCTTTTGATTAATTGTGTAGTGGTCTATGGTTGTGCAGGATCGATTCCCAGTAGTGGCAAATTTCGGAAATGGCCTAAAGGAATTTGGGTGTAGGTACTCCATTGTATAGTACCTACCCGTAGTACAAACTGATTAGTTTGGGATCATACGATGAGTACGTGTTGTCTGGGGATATTTATTTCTACGTATACCGAATGAGACACACTAAAGTATGTTCACGGCGTTTAATCATCCATCACAAAACACAATGCTAAACTAAAACAATGAGTTACAACGAATTAAGTAATAATTATACAATATAATCAACCGACAATTACAACAAAACATGACGCGCACGGATAACTCATGGGAAACCTCTGCGGGGGGGTCCGCGCTTCGGCGCCCCTCGCTAGCGCGATGACAATCGCCACTGCCACACATGCGCAAAACGGTAAGCCATCGAAGAAGTCAGCATGTACTAGACTCAGCACCATAAATACGCACACGACACATACCTTATTATAATTTTGTTGTTGCCAACCCTAATTGCAGACTCTACTTGATATTTGTCGACACTTCTCTTGAGTTTTATTGCTGAATGAATGAACTCAAACTGCAATAAAGGGTCGCGTTTACTGCTGTTACCAGTTTGCCGCGTTTTAACTAAAAACTTTGAGAAGATATTACTATTGTTCAGTTAAATAATTATTTTTGATACCCACTGGGAGCTTAGTTAGTTGAACTTCCGCCTTACAAGCGTGAGCAGTGCAGGTTGAAGGTAACATAATACTTGTTAGGTAATATAATACTTATAAGTATGTAACTTAGAAATTATGATAGTTAGGTATAGTCTACGTTCACTATTCGTGTATCTAATACTTACATATACTCACGCCTGTATCCCATGGGGGTAGGCAGAGACTACCGTTTGCCACATGCTAAGATCCTCACATACCTCTTTTGCTTCATCCACAGTCATACATCTTTTCTTGCTCTTCCGACGGCTGAGGGTGTTACGGACTTGATCGAAAGAGACCGTTAATCTGGTCGTAAAAGGCCCTTCTCGAATGCGCTCTTCCTACATTTTCACACACGTTAACCTGGTATTTTTCTTTCGTCAGTCTACTTGGCCAAACCACCTTAAAGTACTTTTCTCAATCTTAGTCACCACATCATTCTTCAGCTTACATTCGTCTCGTATACGTCTACCTAATATGTACCTTAAATCAATATAAATAACGCCAGACAAAACACACTCATTGTATAATCCCAAACTAAGCAAAGGTTGTATTATGGGTACCATAAAATAGTTTTAAGACTTCACCCCTATTCGAAATTATTCAACACTTTTATATCGGATACGATTACGAATATTTTTTTATTTCGGATATTCGATAGTTTGGAATACAGTTACAAAGGTCCATATTATGCTTCTACCTCACATAAGCTTTAGACTTCGTAAACAAAACATATCATAACATAAAAAAACCGGCCAAGTGCGAGTCGGACTCTCGCACGAAGGGTTCCGTACCATTATCAATAAAAACGGCAAAAAAACACGTTTGTTGTATGGGAGCCCCTTTAAATGTTTATTTTATTCTGTATTTTAGTATTTGTTGTTAAAGCGGCAACAGAAAAACATCATCTGTGAGAATTTCAACTCTCTAACTACCACGTTCATGAGATACTACCTGGTGACAGACGGACGGACAGAGAAGTCTCAGTAATAGGGTTCCCGTTTTACCCTTTGGGTACGGAACCCTAAAAATGCATGTTTACGTTATACCATACAATTTTCAGCGTCTAAAATATGGTAGAACCTATCGCTTCGCACGCCACGCGTCCGTGGCGTATTGCCAACCTCACTACCAGAGTAACTGTCCCCGGATACTGCGCATTAGCAGACAATTGCTAATGTTCGGATACTCGGTAACGTTTATTGCAGCTTTGTGGAGGCCATTGCCAAAGCATTTTAGTATCACGGTCAGTTCAAAGTATCATTTTCTGAACGTTTCAGTATCGACGATTATAAGGTTTCCGTTTTGAATGGATATCCCGGAAATTGCGATTATTTGTAACTAGTGGATATCCAGCGTTTGCTAATTATATATTCTTTATTCAAATGGTCCTAAACCATCTTCGCATTATTGCCTTACTAATGAATTCACTTTGGGGCACATCGGTTAGAACATTTCAAAGTCTATAACGGACATAGGTAGAAAGAATTACAGTAAATAGCAATAAGCTGGCTCCCTATTACATGTAGACTAAAATACATCGTCAAACTGCGTGTAGGGGGCAGCGGTATACTGCGGTGGCAGTATACCCCTGCCTATTCAGGAAATACGGGCGTGATGATTTTTTGTTTTTATTAGAGTAGATATTTGTCATTAGTTAGAAGTTTAAGCCTGGAGCTCGCACCTCTATGATTTTTGGAGTTATTGAGAAAAAAGTTTAACAATTATCAAAATTTTATTTTGCTATAGCAAAATGAACTGTATTGACACACAGAAAAAGTTCTTTCTACAAAGAAATGACACTGACAGCGCGAGCGAATTATGCCGCGTGCGAGCGTGGCTTCTAACACTGAAATTTAATCTTTATGCATATTGACACAGGGTCCGTTTTAGTGTCGACACTCCAGTGTGCGTCTTAATGCCTCGACCAATCAGAAACAAACATGGAGTATGTGGCAATTCCTTACAGAAACCCAATATCGGATAACAATGAGCATAACTCACGTTCACGGGTGATGTCCTCAGAGGCTCAGAGCGCGGCTTTGATATGATTTATGGCTGGTCAGAAGATTGTGGCCGGCAAAATAAATCTTCAGATATTAATACCCTTCGTAGCGGGGACGGAGGCTGTTACGTGGGAGATACGAGTATAACGCACATATAGTGTGTCATTTATGGTTTTAATTGCCTGTTAAAGTCAAACAACACTGAAGTTTTTGCCATTACCAAAACGTACTGTGCGTGAATATACATAAAGATTAAATTTCTGTAATGAATTTATATATTGTCAAAAAATTCGACGCGCATAGCTTTACGCCCTACGGTTTAGGGGACTTGAAGTTAAAATTGTTGGCATGTGTAAAATTTGGTCGCGCTGTCAATGGAATTTCGTTGAAGCATAAGTTTTTTTATGAGACAATAGAGTTCATTTTAGTATGACAAACATTTTTACGTACGCGTCTTAACGCTCCAGTGTGTTCGTATCGAGTTTGAGAAATGTTGTTCATGTCATTTAATCTTGCATTAAAAAGTGAAAACATACTTCAACTATTGTGTTAGTAGACCCCGAAGTGTAGTCATGTCTGGAACTTTAACCTTTCTATTTTTTTTATTAATTAAAAAATTAGACGTAGTTAAGTAAGAAGGATCCAATCCACCAAATTAACAAAAATGAGTTTAGTATACCAAACAGTTTCTAAAGGAGGCCTTTTCGAAAAATAAAAGCAAATATTTTTTTTCACTTATGTTACCATCGCACATGTAATAATTTATCAAACTTCAAGCTGCCTCAACTCAAAACTAACTTGATGTTGATTGGAACCTTTTTGTTTAACTTCGTCCAATTATGATCCCTTTTAAAGAACACATAAGACTCAGTACCCAAGACAATACTGTTCGATGGTATATCATGACCCTAACTGTACCAATTGACCCGAAAAGGCGGAGTTTTCGACCTCATTAACCCTACACCGCGTGTGGGTAATGTTGGTCCCAAAAAAACTGTCTGAATTGACCCGGCAATTGTAAAGACATTTTAATGAGTGACAATGAAGGCTCTATTGAGGGTTTCAATGAGATTTTAGATCGTCATTTGTTTTGACATTAAAGGCTGACAAATTATTTTTTTTCTTTTTCTAATATAGTGTTGTCCTTTTTCAGGAAAACGGTACGCTCTGAATCCATCGTAGGATGAGAGAATTGACTTAATTTTTTTTTAAATTGTACTCTGTTTCAATGTATGTAAAGATTAAATTTGTGTGGTAAAATCCACGTGATCACGTGTAGGAATCAATGATATTTCGTTGAAAAATGTGCTTTTTAACACTGTTAATAGGTACTTGTTGATACTGTGTGTTTTGGTATTGGAAAATGGTCGTGCGCGTTCTGACCCATCTACGAGAGCAGTTATTAATTCTGGCCTCTATTTATTATAAAATATGGATATATTAAATACGGTGAAGGAAAACATCGTGAGGAAACCTGCACGTCTGTAGAAAGGCGTGTGAAGTTCACCAACCCGCACTAGACTATGGCCCAAATCTCCCTCGTATTGAGGGGGAATGTGCCCGGTATAATGGCAATAGGCTCGCCCCCTATTACATTGGGACCAAAATACATCGGCGAAGTGTGGGTGCACTACAGTGCACCTCTGCCTACCCCTTCGGGGAATACAGGCGTGATGATGTATATATATATGTATATATATATGTATATATATATATATATATTAAATACGATTCCAATAATTAAATGCTAAGAGAATCCTCTTAGCATTTAGTTATTGGAATCGTTCGAAATTATTTTGTGCGGTTATCGTAATAAACACTCTCCGTCTCTATCACTGTCTTACAAAACAAAAACTTTGGCATTATAATCTAAACTATTTCTACAACTCCGCCTAGAATTGTTTATTTCGAGCCAATCAAAAAGCAAACATATTTTTTAATAAAACTCCATTTACTATTCATAAAGAAACCAGACTGTGTTTAATATTAAATGTCTAAAAGTTAAAGAAAAGCCCGTGTAACTCCTAGCCTGACCTAATAATTCTGATTGTCGGTTAAATTAAACATCTAAAAGAAAAAAAAAGTTGAAGGTTTCTTTTGTAAAATATATTTACTTACACTGGTGTACGCGTTCTGAAATCCTAATGTACCATGATTAGTAAGCACGTACCAAAAGCATTATTTGGACTAGTTAATTAAAATGTCCTTGACATAAGTATAAATTACTTAGAATTAGAGTCGAAATTAACTTAATTAAAACCATTGTCAAATGAGTTACAAAAAATTATATAGGACTTTATAAATCTTAGTATGAAATTATCATGCAGTTCAAAGTTCAAGGAACTCTAAAGATTTCATCCCAAATGCAGAGAGGGTTTCGTACATAATCTTCATTTAATTACCTGACCATCTCTGATCTCGTAGCAACCTAATTCGTAGTGTACTACGGCGTAGCGGAGTAGCACGTATTGTAGCCTCGTAGTATAGAATTTTGGTTTTGTGCGCTACGTAATATAACAAGCATATTATTTGTAAATGCATTCGGAATGGGTGGTAGAGTGCTATATTTTTTTTATTTAATCCATAAGTTCCTGTCTTGGTCTAAATAATGAAAAAATATAATCTGACTCAATATTGTCGTCTAGACATCAACACTCTACAGTAACATAATTTTGTTTCGTTTTACAAGTAACATATCGACAGACTA
The DNA here is from genome assembly GCA_914767695.1 of Ptilodon capucinus. Taxonomy (NCBI): domain Eukaryota; kingdom Metazoa; phylum Arthropoda; class Insecta; order Lepidoptera; family Notodontidae; genus Ptilodon; species Ptilodon capucinus. The sequence continues at coordinate 10,614,589 of OU611816.1, read as the reverse complement.
TTCGAAATTCTGTTTGAAAATTACCATCGCTACTTAGTGAGTGGAATTACACATATAAAACCCTGCGCTCACAGGAGCGTCAAATCACGCGTGAGATTTTTTTTCCAATGGCAAAACTCATAGGAAAAAAACTAATTTATCAACCTAATTTTATCGATAAAACTACGCCCGCGCGGGGATGTCAAGACGCGCATCAATTTTCTGGTTGTTACAAAATCGAACTCTGTGTCTCAGAAGTCCGAAATAATACTTTGGGTACATATACGGTTGCTCATGTGTGGATGCTTAGTGAAGACAGTATATACCTAACTATCATAGTTTCTGAGTTATAGACCTTTGAATATTTGGCACAGGTATCGTGTTCTGACCTTTGGGTACATCCATAACCCAGTAGAGCAGTGTAAACTACACTTGTGAGGGGCGACTACCAATATTCATAAACCAGAATGTGCAAATTTTACATAGGACTCGAGATATTATGAGATAAAGAAATTGATGACAAAAAAAAGTTGGAAAAACATGGTCGAAATTCATTAAAATGTTTATACCATTCAATTGTATACCCGTATACAACTGAATGGTATAAACATTTGATCATCATACTATGACATTTGCATCGGTATCGGGATAGTATTATTTCGGACATCTGCAGCGGTGTTCCCGGTGTTCCCGGACCGATGCGACAAAGGTATCTTCAAGAAACGAGCCTACTCATTCCTTAAAGGCCGGCAACGCACTTGCGATGCCCCTGGTGTTGCAGGTGTCCATGGGCGGCGTTGATCACTTACCATCAGGTGAAACGTCTGCTTGTTTGCCTCCCTATCTCATTAAAAAAAAAAAAACATCTGAAACACCTTGTATATAAAGATTGAATGTCTGTAGTAAAAGTCACGCGTCAAACTTCGCCCGTGTGTTTTTTATAGCCTTTCTATGTCCCATTCCAGAAATGCCTCCCCTTTACTTCTCCACACATCTCAGTCCTGGCTATTATTTAACTTGCCATAGATGTATGAAGGTTTTTAAAGTTATGGGGGTATTGAAATAAAACTATTTTACGGATTTTAATGCGTTTATATACTATTTTATTTTCCCGATGTTTCGGCTGCTTTACAGCAACCATGGTCACGGAGGGACTGAGGTGGTAGACGTCCTGATGTCATATTTAATAACTGGGTACCCTCATATTTAGTTGTTGTGTGCGGTCCGATCCACGCAGTAAGTGCTCACAGTGTCTTGAGGTCTTGCAATGCGATGAAATCCGTAAAATAGTTTTATTTCAATGTATAGTATTCGCGTAAATTAAGGGGGTATGTTAGAGTTGCAGTAAAATAAATTTCAATGTAAAGATGAATTTGTACATAATATAAAATAGTTTGTTTTGAGCTAAAATAATCTCGACCAAATTTTGACACATTTTAGGGCCCTTTGCTTAACGCTAACAAATTTTGGCGCGTATTCACGTGGCTTTTACTACAGAACTTAAATCTTTATGTATATTGCCACAGGGTACACTTTCAATAATTGTCGAATTCGCTTGCCTCAATGACTGCAGGGCGTAAATCTCCCTAATACTGTCGACTGAACCATTAGTCTGATAGATCATTCTGTTTGTTACTTTCAGGGATTAGATACGGGTAGTAACAGATGTGGAATGGCTATTCTTGTCATGACATGAGTAATTAGTAGTTTACAGACTTGGGTAATGCTTAAACCTGAATACTGAATATGCTGTGGCGTCCTTGAGCTAGTTGCGCGCCTTTTCCGCCCTTATGACCATGGTTGGAGTGCTGCATTCGCCACTCCTCTGGTAAAGCTGTAAAGGCTACTCCCGGCCAGCAGCGTAGCCATTAAAAATAAAAATAATATTGATTATGGGCTTTTTATAATGTACTTTCGAAATCAAAAATCATCTTTTTCTTGATTGTGTAGGCCAAAAGGACTGCTGTTCGGAATACTGCTTCAATTGTGAAGAGCTGGTAAGAAACTCAATGGTTACTCTTTTTATTAAAAAGCAAGAGCTGCAACGCCATATGAGCAGGTCATACTAGAAAATAATTTGAGTGTAATTATTTTCTAGTATATTAGGTACAAAGCAGTCGAATATTAGGTACAAATTTTGAAATTACGATTAGGAAGCTAGAGTATAAGCTAGAGGTGCGATTGGGTGTAACCGGGATCACCCCTATTCCTCCAAGTCTCATAGTTCAAGGGTTATTTCGTTGGGATCAAACGATGTGTAGATGTTGTTTCCTGTCTCGCAGTTGAAAGAGTATTATAAATTGCAGCAGCTCTAAAAAATCACGAAGTAAATCTCGACCAAATTGCGTTATATTTATATTCTGAAGAAAATAAACCGGGAACATTTATCAAGGCTTGCCTCCACAGAAAAAAAACACCATAACTCTCGCAGAGTTAATGCAATTTACGTCTTAAATCTACCACTCTTACCATTAGATATTATACAATGTGATTCAAATTGATAACAAGAAGCTCGCAACCCGATGTACAGTATTTGAAATAATTTTATGGACGCATACTACTACTACTACAGCCCTTTTAACGTCCCACTGCTGGGCACGGGTCTCCCCTCAATGCGAGGGGGATTCAAGCCATTGTCCACCACGCTGGCCCCGTGCGGGTTGGCAAACTTCACACATCTAACGAGAACTAGTCAATTTCCCTCGGACGCGCAGGTTTCCTCACGATGTTTTCTTCACCGTTTCATAGCAAGTGATAATCTCGGATGAAAATGAGATTCGCACATAAATCCTTGAGGTGCGAGCTGGGGTTTGAACCTGCACACTTTGATTGCAAGGCGTGCGTTCGACCACTCGGCTACCACTGCACTTGGAGACATAATAAATCGATAAGTATTTTTTGTTTCTTCTACAAATTAGACCATTAATATATTTATATGCTTCGAGAAGCCTAGACAAAATTAGTTAGGCCACTTGTCCCTTCTGTCTGAATCTGTAAATCAAAAAGTGACACTTCATTTTAGAACTGTATCGCGCCGAATATTTAGGAGAGCTTAACACTACAAAAATCCTTTTAAAAACGATAACTACGTATTTCTGACATTTTCGTTAAGAATAAGCTATATTTTACGGGTTAGTATACGCATTTTGGAATTTATTGTAATTACTATTGATTGTATAATTACTATTTATTGTATTATCTACTCATCAAAAAAAAAAAAAAAAAATATCAGCCCACTGAGTTTCTTGCCGGATCTTCTCAGTTGAGGTCGCGTTTCGATCCGGTGGTAGTATAATAGTATATAAGAAAAAAATGTAAACTTGACAATTTGCCCCCATAGGCCTATACAAAATAAATGATTTGACTTTGACTTTGACATCGTATGATACCAAATATGCAAATATTGTACTATGGGTACCATATAATGGACTGGTGGGGATCCCAGTCACACCCAGATAAGATCGAATTCAGAATAGACCATTTTCGAAATTCGCCGCTGACGACAAATATTAGCGGCCTACGTACGAGAAACTGAACAAAACTGTATTGTGCTGTAAAAATTACTTTTGATAAAAGCATGCATACTCTACATTTGGTCGTGAAATATGACGTCATTTCCGGGCGTCGCGCGCCCCCTATTTCCGCTAACAAGTGCAGAGCTGACACAGTTGACGTTGCAAGTCGGAACGTATAAGTTACGGCGGAGACGAGTTCTTTTTGGACGGTCAGGGGTTTTATACGAAATGAAAACATACCATAGCAATAAATGTGCTTGGCGGATTTTTCTTGACATTTATTTTGTTTAATATTATAATGATTATGCATTCTCATAGTGCACAAATTGTTTACATGACGTTTCTATACAATCTAAGCTTTATACAAAAGACAGCTAGCAAACTCTGGACTTCATGCATAGAGTATTATAGCTTTGAGTCGTTTTTTCTGCCATTGTTGTTATCTCACATACCTGTAGTATACGGCAACTATATGGGATAAGAACAATGGTGGAGTCAGATAAACCAGAAAAAATTAGCGCAGCGCGGGCTCGAACTGCCATCTCCGTCATAATATCTCCATGACTTCATGTCACTTTACCATCTATATTTACTTTTAAAACGGTTACGGTGTCATGTATGTACTCTAATGTTTCGAAAGTCTCTGAAATCGAAGCGGGCAGTTTTGGAATTCCACTTTGTTGTTTGATACTGTAAATTTACCAAACTGATTTCAATTAAATTTCACATGACAAATTTAATTGAGCGGCAGAAGAAAATATCAAAAAAAAAAAATCGCTAAAATTAGTAAACTGCGCTGACCAAACTTGACGAAATAGCTGTTATCATTAAAATCAATTTATGTTGATCAAGCTTGTCGTTATTTATCTAACTCAATTCTAAATTAACAGCACATGCAATCCATAGTACGTAAAATACGCTGCATTCTAGTTTAAAGTATACAATATAATACAGCAAGACAAACAGCTCTTGTTGAAATACGACGTTATTTCCGTATCCCGCTCGCTATATTCGCTAACGAATGTACGATTTGATAGATTGCCTGTGAACTGTGACTGTCAGATTGACACAAGATATATATATATTTTTTTAATTTTAACTAACATTAAATCACATTTAAATGCCTTTGCAATCAAAGTGTGCAGGTTCAAACCCAGGTTCGAACTTTCGGACTATGTGAGCAAAAGCGAATATACTTATCGTGAGGAACCCTGCACGTCTGGGGAGATATAATCGGCATGGGCCTCCCCTCAAAGCGAGAGGGATTCTGGCCATAGTTCACTACGCTGCCCCAGTGCAGGTTGGCAGATTCACACGCCTATCAAGAACTAGAAAGTCACGATTTCAGAATAGATAAATAATCAGTTTTTTTAGTAACAGAAATTAATTGGTACGGGACGATTTAATGCAACAAATAACCAACTGTTTTTTTGTTACGGATCAACGGAACATATTTACCTATAATAATTTAAATTACATGGTACTACAACAGTGATAGCAGAGTGGTCGAACGCACACCTTGCAATCAAAGTGTGCAGGTTCAAACCCCGGCTCGCACCTCTGGGATTTATGTGCGAATCTCATTTTCATCCGAGATTATCACTTGCTATGAATCGGTGAAGGAAAACATCGCGAGGAAACCTGCACGTCTGAGGGAACTTGACTACTTCTCGATAGATATGTGAAGTCTGCCAACCCGCACTGGGCCAGCGTGGTCGACTATGGCCTGAATCCCCCTCACATTGAGTGGAGGCCCGTGCCCAGCAGTAGGACGTTAAAAAAAAGGGCTTTAATTTGTTGTCTGGTACTAAAACATAACCGGCATCATAAGTCGGCTGGAACTGTCAGATATAACACACAACACACACAGATGTGACTGGCATGCTGCCAAACGGGCGAGTGCCGACTGTGCGATATCAACGGAACGAAATTGTCTCACATACGAGATGACACTACGAGGATTTTCCATGTTACAGCATAATATTTGAGATCTACTTTAAAAGTAGGTAGAGGATCAATGTCCAACCGAATGTTGATTTCTGGCAGAAACCGAGAACATAGCCGAGACGGTCGTCAAAACCAAAGGTTTAATAACTAAAACAAAATTGTTTTCTTATATTTACGCGAATACTATACATTGAAATAAAACTATTTTGTCGCGTTTAACGTCGGGAAAATAAAATAGTAAATAAACGCGATAAAATCCGTAAAATAGTTGTATTTCAATAAAACAAAATTGATCAAAATTGACTCGTTTAGTCAGTAGCAGTGGTAGCCGAGTGGGTAGCAGTGCTAGCTGAGTGGTCGAACGCATGCCTTGCAATCAAAGTGTGCAGGTTCAAACCCCGTCTCGCACCTCTGGGATTTATGTGCGAATCTCATTTTCATCCGAGATTATCACTTGCTATGAAACGGTGAAGGAAAACATCGCGAGGAAACCTACACGTCTGAGGGAACTTGATTAGTTCTCGATAGATGTGTAAAGTCTGCCAACCGGGCCAGCGTGGTGGACTATGGCCTGACTCTCCCTCGCATTGAGGGGAGGCCCGTGCCCAGCAGTGGGACGTTAAAATGGCTGTATTAGGAGTCAAATTGACTCGTTTAGTCTGTTAATAAAATAATGCTTTGCCGTAGTCAGTGTTTTGGCTGAAGGTGGCTGAACGAAGACGAGCCTAAGCAAAAAACAAGGCCGATAGATATAGAGTACACTGTACTTTAGTTTTTAAAAGCGTCAAAGAGTGTCAGTAATTATTTTAATAGAATTATCACTTTGAAATCAAAAATTTTAATCTCATCACATGATCCAAAACTAAGCCAATCTTATCTTTTAGTTACCACATAGACCAGGAATCTCTGAAAAAGCTATTTACAGCAGATTAATAAGAACGATGTAAGCTAGGTGTATAATATTCGTTTTCAGAGGCATGACATGATTTATTATACTTTATTTATTAACAGATATAAAAAATAAGGTTCTCAAGTTAACTTGTGCTTTTGTGTATTATTTTCTTTATTTTCAAACGTTCTAAATTCAATTCAATTAATTCGAAAGCACTCAAAACAAAGCAATAAATCAGAGTGAGCCAAGATATCAAACATGTGTCGATTTTCCACAATTTACGCTTGGCGTAATTTATTGGCATGTTGCCAGGAGGTCAAAAACACCGTTTTATATCCGAATTGGCACGAACTCATTGAGACCATAGCTCAACTTAGTGGCACCGTTTTGCTGTCAGAGTCGTAACGTACGAAGTTTTTTACTGAACTTTGTACCTACAGTTTTATTTAGAACTCTTAATCTTAAATAAAAAAAATCAGCCCACTGAGTTTCTTGCGGTATCTTCTCATTTAAGGTCGCGTTTTAATCCGGTAGTAGAACAATAAAAAACAGAATGGTGTCGTGGGACACCAGCACTTGTAGCATGGGCGCCAAGATTAGACGTATGTCACGAAATATCTTGATGTTGTCTCTTTCACTCGTATGCAATTAGACAGAGAGCGACCGAGCCAATCCGTGACAGAGGTCTTGTCTTGACATGCGTGCTGACACTGCAGGTAGGAACGAAGTTCCTTCGGCTAATGTAGAATGAATGAAAAGAAAATTTAAAACTAATTTTAATTTAAAACAAAACAAAAAAGGTCCATAACGACCCGGAGTTCTATGTATTTTAATAGTTCAACGACTGTCCCACAGATGGCAGTATACTCAATGTATTTAATATGTGTGTATTATTATAAGTATATAAAAAAAAACAAAAAAGGTCCTTAACGACCCGGAGTTCTATGTATTTTAATAGTTCAACGACTGTCCCACAGATGGCAGTATACTCAATGTATTTAATATGTGTGTATTATTATTAGTATATAAAATAAAAACTATAGCAAAACCTAAAAAAAAAACAACAAAATATAAAAGTAATAAAATAAAAAAAGTAATAAAATAAAAAAAACATCGTAATTCAAATTATCAACTAAAGTCGTCTCATTTAACGGTTTGATTCCACGCACTTTTTCTTACGGTTTTACTATCACATTTTTTTTCAGTTCGGTCGCGTAGCAAAATCCCTATCCCCTCCAAGCCTGTCGTAAGGAACTTCGTTCCAAAAGAAAAAAAAACTTAAAAATGTGTAATAGGGCTATACAAAATAAATGATTTGACTTCGTAAAAGTAATGCCTAAATACGATCATAATTACAATATGAAACTAGGGAGGGGGGAGGCTGTTTATAGGCTTGCAAAACACCGGCCAAGTGCGAGTCGGACTCGCGCACAAAGGGTTCCGTACCATTATCTATAAAAACGGCAAAAAAATCACGTTTTTTGTATGGAAGCCCCCTTAAATATTTATTTTATTCTGTATTTTAGTATTTGTTGTTATAGCGACAACAGAAATACATTATCTGTGAAAATTTCAACTCTCTAGCTATCACCGTTCATGAGATACAGCCTGGTGACAGACGGACGGACGGACGGACGGACGGATGGACAGCGAAGTCTCAGTAATAGGGTTCCCGTTTTACCCTTTGGGTATGGAACCCTAAAAACAATAAAAAAAGTTTTTTGGACAAGGTTTCAAGGTACCAAATATGATAAAGAATATGCTGACCTTAAAATTAATAGTCTTCAGAACCTCTAATACTATTAATAACACTATGTTTCTTGTAACTTTGAAGTTCAAAATATCTTAACATTGTACCTATTTCTACCACACATTTCTACTAACACAAATATAATTAAACTTGGCGAAACCGTGGAACATAGTTGGTAAACTTAAATTAATTGGCGTTACATTTCACATAACGCGGTCCAACCCTCCGCGCGCTACGTCGATTGTCATATAACAGATAATAACATTACAATCCCATTCGAACAATGCAAACAATGCCAAAAGCAACTCTGTATTAATACACATAAAGATTGAATTTCTGTGATAAAAGCCGGCCCCGACGCGACAGAATTCGCCCGCGCTGACGGTGTCATTTCGTTGCAAAATTAACTTTTTCTATGTGTCAATACAGTTGGTTTTGCTATTGAAAAAAAGTAGTCGCGCCAGGATGACGCCATTGTGTTCGGCTCTAACGACGGGTTCGATTCTTGTGAGCGGAAAAAATCGGAAACGGTCTTTTCGTATCTCGGATCACCTCCAGTTTATTATAAGATACCCATAGTATAAGCTTTGCTTAGTTTGGGTTTATGATATTATTATAAATAGGTTTTATCTGGCGATATTCTTTTATGTGTCTGAACAGGTCCATGAGAGAAGGAAAGTTTATGGGACTGGAACATCCAAAAATGTCAAAAACATAGGTATTTATCGTAGTGAGGATTAAATATTTTTTTCTCAAAATTTCTTAAGTACCTATTCAAATTATAAGATACATAATCATTATCATCACACCTATGTTCCCCGAAGGGGTAGGCAGAGGACCACTGCAGTGCGCCCACACATCGGCGGTGTATTTTGGTCCCAATGTAATAGGGGGCGAGCCTATTGCCATTATACCGGACACATTCTCCCTCAATACGAGAGAGATTTTGAGCCATAGTCCACCACGCTGGCCCACTGCGGGTTGGTGAACTTCCACACCTTTCTATAGACGTGCAGGTATCCTCACGATGTTTTCCTTCACCGCTCAGCAAGTCATCATTACTGAAAATGACATTCGCATATGAAAATCTCAAAGGGGATTCTACCAACGAGTCTGCCGTTGCTTAAATAGTTATTTATATTTTCCATTGTCGAATAACTTTATTTAACCTCTCAACTGACGCATTGGATGTCATTCAACAAGTAATCACGTTAAACCACAGTTAAACTACAATTGGGGTCAAACTACACAAACAGTTTGCTTGAATTCAATCTATTTAAATTCAACAACACGGCCGGTTATATTTCACAGTTGAATTGTTACACTGACACTTCAGTAATGCGTTACAATAAAATCTATTTTATAGTAGTTTTCAATTTGAAATTAAACTATTTTACGGATTTTATCGCGTTTATTTACTATTTTATTTTCCCGACGTTTCGGCTGCTTTACAGCAACCATGGTCACGGGGGGACTGAGGTGTTAGACGTCCTGATGTCATAGTTAATAACTGGGTACCCTCATATTTAGTTGTTGTTTGCGGTCCGATCCACGCAGAAAGTGCTTACGGTGTCGTGAGGTCTTGCAATGGTACACTTGGTTTTGGATTTAATCATATTGATTACTGGATCCCAAGTTGGTGGTAGCACCCAGCCATCTTCCCTATTGAAATTAGGATGTTTTTTAATTTCAATGGCCTCACGTATCATCCTTGGTCGGAGTCGGTGTTCTTTGGCGAGGATATGCGGTTTATCAAATCTGATATAATGCATCTGATAAACGCGATAAAATCCGTAAAATAGTTTAATTTCAATGTATAGTATTCGCGTAAATATAAGAAAACAATAGTTTTAAATTTTTTTAATACCATAATAGTGTCAATTCTGTTGTCTCCAAAACGTATTTTGTTCGCCAAATTTCGAAAATTAGCAATGGTAGCCGAGTGGTAGAACGCACGCCTTGCAATCAAAGTGTACAAGTTCGACGGGGTTCGAACGGCACCGGCACCGGCACCTCTGGGTTTCATGTGCGAATGTCATTTTCATCCGAGATGACCACTTCCTATGAAACGGTGAAGGAAAACATCGTAAGGCAACCTGCACGTCTATAGAAAGGCGTGTGAAGTTCACCAACCTGCACTGGGCCAGCTTAGTGGACTATGCCCTCGTATCCCTCGTATTGAGAGAGAATGTGCCCGATATAATGGCAATAGGCTCACCTCCTATTACATTGGGACCAAAATACATCGGCGAAGAGTGGGCGCACTGCAGTACACCTCTTCCTACACCTTCGGAGAATATAGGCGTAATGATGTATATATATATATTTTTAAAGTCACTAAAAATAGTGTTTCCAATAGAAAAGTATTTTGTGAAGCCTTTGTTAATGAAAAAACTAAATGAAAGTTTTAGAAGTTAGTATATTAATTACCTTTCCCCTAAAGAAGTTGGTAAGTATTCAAAGTGTGATTTACATATCGAGGGGTCAAAAGCCATTTGTCTCCAGCGACATTTTTTTACTTCACAGGAGAGTAAACTCATTTGACGCAGCAAAATTGGCCGATTCCAGACATGTATAAATCAATATCGCCCAAAAGAGTCGCTTAAGCGAAATAGCCTTCACCCCTCGATATAATAACAAGATACCACAACAAGTGGGCGAGCAACCTCGTTAAGTCCACTAATTACAACTTGAAACTATTTATTGTTTGTTTAAAGCCCTGCGATCAGAAGCGCGTCAATACGCTCGAAACCAATTTGTGGCGTATACCATAATGAACCGTATTAATTAACAGAAGAAGTGCATTTTTAACCAATTTCCAAAAAGGAGGAGGTTTCTCAATTTGACAGTATATGTTTTTTTGTATGTTTGTTCGCGGATAACTTCGTCGTTTATGAACCGATTGTGATGGTTATTTTTTTGTTGGAAAGGAATTATCCCGAGTGTGGTCCCATTTTCAAAATAATATCAGATATGTATATGTGAGAGATATATATATATATATATGAAGTCGGCGCCAATCCATGTTTGTATTTGTATTGTCTGACGTAGATTGGCACCGACTTCAAATATAATGAATTATGGGGTTATTTCTAGCTTTTTAGTGCACCTAGGCTTTTTAAGTCAGTTTTTGTTTTTTGTTAAAAATATTTTTTTCAACGAAATACTACGTACGCCGCGAGCTAAGTAGGTTGTATGGTCGCGTGACTCTTACATTGGAAATTTAATCTTTATGTGTATTATCACAAAGTCCACTTCCACAAAAGTCTAGTTAATTCGCTCGCCCTAATAAGTACAGGGCATAACACTTTTGCGTAGTAATCATGATTCCAGGGCGTCGGGAAAATTAACTTGGCACAACTATTTAGTCTCATTATCTAAGTCTTTAGGAGTCAGGAGTTTAATTTTGTTGTTTTATTTTCAGCAAAATTAATTTAAAATACCTCGTCAAGTTTTTTGTTAATTATAAAACAAATCGGATCATCCTATGAAATTCTATTATTTGTTACATATCAGAATAACATATAGGCATATATAACAATATTGAATCATCGAACTCGCGGTTAGAAGCTAGTTTTTTAACCAAGTAAGTTATCGCATATAATTCAACCCACAGAAAAATAAAATACAGCTCTCTCAAGAAAACAAATACAAACTTTCATTTTCGATTGAGTTTTCCAACTCTACGCTACTCTATAAAGCTCAACTATTTACTCTGGGTTTTCATTCGCAGATTATGAATTTTCAGGATCAGAAAGTTTCAGACACTTTGAAATTTTTTACACGCTTTTTCATCTCGGTACTGAAAGTTTTTCGTATTGTGTATTTTTTGCTTTCAGTTTTGCAAGTTGAAGTCTTTTTCAGTTGGCTATATTGTTGTTGACGTGCTAATTAATTTATATTCCATTTATTTTGCGGAGTTACTCCGATGGGAGATATCTGAATATATATTTTTTTAATCTTAACGTTATAATAATGTTTTATGGAAATATAGTGTATTAAAATGCAAGAATACTCTTGTAAAGTCTTGCAGCAATAGTTTTAATATTTTATTTCAGTTTTTGACAGTTAAAACTCAGTACACAATCTGTCAAAAATTGACAGTTACTACTGAAACAACAACACTTTAAGAGGTACTGGTAACGGTACAGGTATTCAATCCAACTCGTAAAAAAATATTTTTGACAAATAAATAAAAACCGACTTCAAGCAACTAGGTGCACTAAAAAGCTACAAATAACCTTATAATTCATTGCATTTGGAGTCTGTGCCAATCTACGTCAGACTAGGCAAATAAACACATGAATTATAGTATCCAAAAATTATCAAAAATATTGAAATAATGTGACCCTCGATCTCCCATTTCACTCCCAAGGGGGTTGATTTCTGATAAGATTTTGAAAATGGGACCATCCTTGAAAAATGCCCTAGCAAAAATCCAAAAATTTTCAAAATCAGTTGACTGACGCCGGATATATATAAAACATACATAAAAAAAAACAAAAAAGGCTCGAATTGAGAACCTCCTCCTTATTGAAGTTGGTTATTAAGGAAACATTTTATTTTTACAAGATTTATATTAACTTGCAATGTATGTCCTAGTGGAATCTTGCAACAGAATTTTAGATCAGTTATCTTTAACCGATCGAGCTGAAATATGGTGTACACGCTTATTTTGGATGACAATGCATGCTTAGCTATGTGAAGTCATTCTAATTCCAATATGGCGGATCATCCAAGATGGCGGAATAGTTATTTTTACTGCACCACCACAGTATGGGTATCAAATGAAAGGGCTTGCTGAGGAGAACACTAAAACTAAGGGCAATTAAATAAAAGCTTGTTTTTAAAAAGTTCTTTTAACATTCATTTTCAAAGATATCTTTTGTAAAATTTCTGTTCCATAATATATTAGGTAGGTTGGTCATCGCAACATTTTGCTTTCAACATAATGTGCTATATTGGTTCGCTTTCAGCGGTGCACGGAGCACTAACACGTCTGCGTCATAAATACGGGAACTCAGATTTAGTAGGCTTTCATCGTGGAATGTACGAGAAATCCAATAATAAATATTAGCGGGAGGAATCGTAGTGCGATATAAATTACACTGGAAGTGGTACTTGATATATCATGGGTCGGGGAAAAAATATGGCCAGAATACCGCCTTCTAGGAACTTTTCGCTGCTTCTTAAGCAAAATGCGCTCAAAACCAAAACGAATAGTATTAACTTAGGGAAGAAGCACGTTTTTCAACGACTTGATGACGTGAACGAACATAGTCGCTTAGTTGCATGACTGACCACATAAATTCAATCTTTAAGTTTATTAGCATAGAATACATTTTCAAAAAAAATTACACACGTCTGTGGAATTGCACCTTAAATGAAACAAAAGAAAGATGGTCGAAAGAGTGAACTCATGCGATTAGAAAAAGCATGACTTTTTCTGTAAATAGGTTGATTCGTAAAGTTCCTTCGTATCATACTTATTATCATGCTATCACTATATTTGCGTATTCATATTTTATGACCACCTAAGATAACACGAGAAATTATTTGAATACGTATAAAATAGTAACAAAAACTTACCCAAATACGGCTTCGCCATTCGTCTTGTAACTCTCCTTTCACCACAGATTAAAACACAATAAACGTATCAAAAAAAAAACAACCAAAAAGGAATGCAAGAATCTACACAATTTTCTTTTGTTTTGAACATTTTATAAGTACACAAAAAACAGTTAAACACTGCACATACTATCTTGAAATTACACAAATTAATGTTTTTACTATATACACAAATTAAACGATTTGAATGTCATCGCGTAAACGATAAAACCGTCCGACATCAACAACACCACTCGGCAAACTGAACGCAAGTAAAACTCGATCTACCCTCTATCCAAATAATTCCAAAACAATGCAACAACTACCCTCAGAATACCACAATACGTTCGGATACATCGCACGAAATCTCCCAATTCCCATTTGACCAAACGATGGCGTAACCGGGTTATTACCTATGGCAATTCCAGCCAGCTTTGAGCCTCGTTCACCTCAGTTATCGGCGTATATTCCCATCACGCCCCATCGTAATTGGAATTCTCACGGAGATGGTGATCTTATGAGAGGATTCGCCTCAAATAAATCACGCTATGGATCCTTCTCAAATTGTAATGACAGAAACAAGTGATAAATATAACATGAAAGCCTGGGCTAACAGGGACTCCGAAACGCGAGAGTATTTTTTTATTCCAATATCAGACATAAGTCAGAATGGCCGAATGTTAACAATTTTAGAATATTGTCCCTTATGAACTTCAATATATCGGTAGATATTAGGTATCGGTATGTATTTTGTATCGATATTTTGTATCGAGTAGTGGGTAGACGTAGGCAACACTAGAGGGTTTTTTTTTTAAGGACTTACACTGTTGGCCGTGAGGTGGCCTTTACAGCTTTACCGGAGGAGTGGCGAGCGCAGAGTGCACTCCAACCAAGGCCTTAAGGGCGGAAAGGGGTGGCAACTAGCTCAAGGGCGCCTCAGAAGGCACGACCTCGGCTTGGGCAGTTACCGTGAGGGGAGAGGTAGTGACTGCGCTCCTAGGTGCAAAGATGCACCTACGAGCGTAAGAGGGGGTTCCTCGACCTTGCCGGCGAGATCGGTGTCTGTTTGAGGCTGGTGTAGGTGTGTTGGTGGCCCTCTCAACGCCCGGGTCGAGGAGGGCGGTGATCGTGTCGGGAGGATCAATCAACACGTGCCGCGGACGGCGGCGACGAGTTGATGATGTGTGCGCGGGGTCTGGCTCGTAATTGCCGGCGGCGACAATTAGAGGATTTAAATGCGGACGCGGCGTCGGAGGTACGAAGAGGAAGAGCATTCTGACTTCGGCTGCGGCGAGCAACGGACATGAAAACGAGAACAAGACTCGAGTTGTGAAATTAGCCTATGTTATAATAGTTATGTAGTGCAATACGTTAATCGACAGTAATACAGAGTTTTATTAATACAAACCGTGCAGTATCAAAATCGTCCAACGCACTCTTTGCAATCAAAGTGTGCAGGTTCAAACCCCGGCTCGCAACTCACGGTGAAACATTTGCATCCGAGATTATCACTGGCTAACAAACGGTGAAGGAAAACATCGTGAGGAAACCTGCACGTCTGAGGGAACTTGAATAGTTCTCGATAGATGTGTGAAGTCTACCAACCCACACCGGGCCAGCGTGGTGGACGTTGGCCTGAATTCCCTCACAGTACAGGCAAGCTCGTTCCCAGCAGTGGGACATTAAAAGTGCTACAGTAGTATCATAACGAATTCATCTGGTGAGAGCTAGGCGACTACATGTCCAAATTCAGTCGCGTTAGTGAATCTACATTGGCGTAAATGCCTGCTAATCGCAGGTGCAGGCATTCCTCACGTCATCATCATCATCGTCACGCCTGTATTCCCCGAAGGGGTAGGCAGAGGTGCATTGCAGTGCGCCCACACTTCGCCGATGTATTTTGGTCCCAATGTAATAGGGGACGAGCCATTTGCCATTATACCGGGCACATTCCCCCTCTATACGAGGAAGATTTGGGCCATAGTCCACCACGCTGGCCAAGTGCGGGTTGGTGAACTTCACACGCCTAGACGTGCAGGTTTCCTCACGATGTTTTCCTTCAACGTTCAGCAAGTGGTAATCATTGTTGAAAATGACATTCGCACATGAAAATTATCTCAGAGGTGCGGGCCTAGGATTTGAACTAATTTCATTTGTTTCGTAAATGAATTAGAAGATGATAAATGGCGTGGTACTTTCAAAATATTTTTTTTTTTTTTTTAGCCTATTTTGTGTCCCACTCCTGGGCAAAGGCCTCCCCTCTCTCCCTAAACTAAATTTATTTACCTAAAATATTCACCGGCAGATTGTAATAAGCAACCGTTTATTTAAGAACTTAACTTAAACAACGAGTAACTTCTATTAGTAACCTCGTAGTTGGCTACTTATATCAAAACCAATTAATATCGATATGAGAATATTTAATTATTATTACTAACAATGAATTTAAACAACCGGAATAATGAAATGTTAACTCACGGCCAACAATTTTCATATCTTTTGTAAAAGGAAAATCAGGCATTTTTAATTTACTAGCGGCTTTCATCTTTCCATCTGAGTGACCTCAGACGTTTTTAATAACGGAATTAAGTTAATAAAACAATGTACAGTGTAATCTTCTTTATTCAATTATACAAGGAAAATAATTCAACAAGTTTCCGTTTGAGCTTACAGTTTCATGAAATAAATCATACATCATACATCATCACGCCTGTATTCCCCGAAGGGGTAGGCAGAGGTGCACTGTAGTGCGCCCACACTTCGCCGATGTATTTTGGTCCCAATGTAATAGGGGGCTAGCCTATTGCCATTATACCGGGCACATTCCCCCTCAATACGAGGGAGATTTGGGCCATAGTCCACCACGCTGGCCCAGTGCGGGTTGGAGAACTTCACACGCTATAGAAAGCTATAGACGTGCAGGTTTCCTTACGATGTTTACCTTCACCGTTCAGCAAGTGGTAATCATTGTTGAAAATGACATTCGCACATGAAAATTATCTCAGAGGTGCGGGCCTGAGATTTGAACTTGCACCCCTTACGTTCAAGGCGGGCGTTCTTGCCCGCGAGGCTACCACTGCTTCAAAATAAATGAAATAAAAATTCTATAAATTACATTACATAAAGCCCAAGAACGTAATTTGTGGCGATCTATGGGGGAGGCCTATGTCCAGCAGTGGATATCTCTGGCTGATAGATAGAAATTACATTTAGATCGTAACTTAAAAACAATTTATACAGGGTGCATCATGTGACACAAGCCCACTCCTGGCTCAAGCATTTCTCTTAATTTAAGGTCCTAACGGGAACTAGTAATGTGATGACCTCACAATGCTAAAAAATCTATACATAAATATAAACAAAATTAAGCCTTTTTGTAATGTCAACATTTTTTGCTAAATAAAAGTATAACTATAACGAAAACACTTTTTTGTCTGTACGTCATGTCTGTCTGTTTAGGGACACTCCCAAACGCCTGAACCGATTTTGACGGGTCTTTCACTGGCAGATTGAATTAAGCAACCGTTTAATCAACAACTTAATTTATACAAGGAGTACTTAGTACTACTATTATTTAAAAAAAAAATAAGGTTCTAAAAAAACCCTTAGGCTTAACCCTTAGGCTTCGGGGTGAGGAATATCTTTGATATAAATTGTCTTTTAGGAACCTTTTATTCAGAAACATGCGTTGCATTTGGGTCCTATTTAGAATCTCCTTTAATTTATTAATAGTATTCACATAATTAAGTTTTTCAGAAGATGAAAACCTATTTTGGGGTTCGCAAAACTGACTGAACGGTATGGTATAACCGTTCGGGAATTTTCCGGACTTTCTCTGGCAGATAGCGGAAGTGACAAAAAATAACTTAGGCTGTTTTAATTTCAGGAAAATATTAAGGATTCGTTAATTCCGCGCGTACGAAGTCGCGTGCTCAGTTAGAAACAAATAAATAAACCTTAACCGAATTATTACATTACACCACTGAAATGTCACTCATTTAAAGATTATTTACATTTTAGGCCAACTATGTAAGAAACGCTATGACTTTAAATACTAATTATATATTGATTAATAATTATTTCTTAATTATTTATAGTATATTATACCCATACAATATACAAACATAATTTTTTAATGAAAATAAGAAACATCATGTACATATATTTTAAGTGTAACTGGAGTTTAAAACTTACTTTAAAAATTAAAATTTAACTTACTTTAAAAAAAAACCGGCCAAGTGCGAGTCGGACTCGCGCACGGAGGGTTCCGTACAATTATCTATAAAAACGGCAAAAAAATCACGTCTGTTGTATGGGAGCCCCCTTAAATATTAATTGTATTCTGTTTTTTAGTATTTGTTGTTATAGCGGCAACAGTAATACATCATCTGTGAAAATTTCAACTCTCTAGCTATCACGGTTCATGTGATACAGCCTGGTGACAGACGGACGGACGGACGGACAGCGAAGTCTCAGTAATAGGGTTCCCGTTTTACCCTCGGGTAAGGAAGCCTAAAAAATCGCCAGTCAACACATACTCATCGTATGATACCAATCTAAGCAATGCTTGTACTATGGGTATCACACAATGGGCCCAAAACGATCCCAGTTACACCCAGAACCCGCCACAATCCGGTGCAGGTGACTACACCAAGCCATCGTCCAATGCTATGAACATAAAAAAAAAGTCCTTGATAAATGTAGACACTTCCTTCTGCTACCATACTTATTTAATTTTAAAAAAAAAACTTTTTTGACACATAAATAATATAATTAATTAAATAGCCACATTTACTCTATATAACATTAATATACTAATTTTATACAATATTTATTTTAGCATACATTATTATTGATTTTCAGTTACATTTAACATTATATTATTTTGCAATAAATGAACTCCTTAGATACTTTCCTTGAATTATTTAAAACAAGAAAAGAAATGCTCTATTCATAGATATAAAGCCAGTGCATACTACGGCGTCAAATGTCGCGCGTCAAAACGTGCGTTTTTGCCAATATGAACTCTGTGTCAATATACACAAAGATTAAATTATTGTGGTAACAGCAACGCTCGCGCGCGTGAAAATACGCACGCGCTGTCAATGTCATTTCGTTGAAAAATGAACTTTATGAATGCGTCAATACAGTTCGTTTTGCTATAAAAAATCCCACGCACGGGTCGTGACTTCCCAGTATGCAGAGAGCTTTACCAATTATAACAATGCTCCAAGACCAGATCCATTTGAACGCCTTCAGAATCTGGTTCTTTGGTACTTCTAACACACTTAAAGAAAACTCCATTCAAAACCATTACTTACAATTTTCAAACTATTTACGAGTCATGAACCACATAGGGCGTCGATATACCTACGGCTTGGCTGGAGCATTGCTTCTGTGCTTGTCCTGCTTTCGGCACGAGAACCAATTGCTCCAAGTCCCCCTGCGAAAGAAGAAACACTTAAAACACCTGCTTTTAATCCATCATCGTCATCATCACGCCTGTATTCCCCGAAGGGGTAGGCAGAGGTGCACTGTAGTGCGCCCACACTTCGCCGATGTATTTTTGGTCCCAATGTAATAGGGGGCGAGCCTATTGCCATTATACCGGGCACATTCTCCCTCAACACGAGGGAGATTTTTGGGCTATAGTTCACCACGCTGGCCCAGTGCGGGTTGGTGAACTTCACACGCCTTTCTATAGACGTGCAGGTTTCCTCATGATGTTTTCCTTCACCGTTTCATAGCTAGTGGTAATCTCGGTTGAAAATGAGATTCGCACATAAACCCAGAGGTGCGAGCCGGGGTTTGAACCTGCAGACTTTGATTTGCAAGGCGTGCGTTCGACCACTCGGCTACCACTTTTAATCCCTAATAGGTTAATTCAAGACATAATACGTTGAACTATAAACAACTTTTTTATCTGTATGTATCTTTTTCTATAATTTTTTCACTCTCTGGAATGCATTGGTCTAGCAATATATTGGAATTAATAAGATAGATAACATAGAATTTAACAATATCATTCACCTCAACAACATCTATTAAGATATTGAGAGTTGCTTATCAAAGACGAGTCCTAAAACTATTACAAAAAAAAGTTTGAAAGCTCCAGATAAACCTATCTCTAAAATCTCGACGCGCGGTAGATCGTCAAGCCAAAAAAAAAAAGCTTGGCTTGCTGCACCGTGTGTAATATTACACGAACCATTTGGAACGACTTTTGACCCCCTCATAACTCAAAAACTATTTAATGTCCATGTCAAATTTGGCTCATCTATTGAGACTTGCGAGATACATATGTGCTCTAAATTTCATAAACACACCTCAAACGGTTCTTTAGATATTATCGTCCAAAAATTTACGTCTGCATTTTTACACTGATAGAATATACTTTACAAATAGTCAGCCGAGAAGCACTTACATCAAGTACTATAATCACAAAAACAATAAAAAAAACTTCTGTGCGTTTAGTTCTAGCAATATATTTAATGAAAACATTATCATTTACACCGCACAGACGTCTGAGTGAATCCAAAAGAAATCCACTCTCATCGTAAACAAAACGCAATGTACAACGAACTTGCTAAAATAGTCGTATTGTTGAACGAAGTAAAATAACAAGTTTGCGCTGGGCCATTTGTGTAAGTGACTTCTAAAGGTATTTGAAATAACCACTCAGAAATGGGAACTCTTAGACCGCCCACGCTTATTGTCATACCCTTAATATCAGTTTTATAAGTGCCTCATTACAAAACAGTATTGTAAAAGTTATTTACAGTATTTCTTTAGTAATTTAGCCTTTACAGTGTTTTTGTGTCCCGCCTTGCAATGGAGGAAAGTGGATATTTTTCAACTCTTCGAACCCTTTCTTACGGTTTCGTGTGGTTCTCAAAATAATTTCGATTGTTCCCAGGACTCGCCGGGGGTTAACCATCGGCGTCTTCGTTGGATACCGTTGTTGATCGTGTCTTAGAGGAGTAATAGTGGTGGGAATGTGTAGGGGACATAGTCACAAAGAAAGGAGTATAAATAATGAATTTAACCCGCGGCCTTTGGATCGTAAAGCCGTATCTACTGGGCTACAATCTAACGCATAAATGTACTTACTGAGAATAGATATCCTATAATAAGGTCAGCGTCCCTCGGAGTGTCCAGGGCGTCTTTCTCAAGGACATCAGTCCGGAGCCAGCGGCAGTCAACGTAGGCACGTACTGTATTATCATCGTGGACGCTAAAAGCAACAAAAGAAATACAGGACCATGTATTAGAATCAGAATTCTTCTATTCATATAAACTATTACAGGTACTTATGAATCGTCAATAATAGTATCTCTACCACCCATTCGGAATGCATTTCCTATGGAGAGGAATGGGCAAGTAAGTACGGATACAGCTTGTCACACTAATTAGATTGTTCTTCTTCTTATTTTACGAAATGTTAAAATTTTAATGGAATAAGTTGGGGAATGACTGCAACTGCGGGTCAATGGACTTGAAGTCTTGCCAATGTCAAGTAATTAATAGCAAGGGTAAATTCAATAATTACCTCAAATTATTATTCTATAGAATTCATCAATTTCATAAAAAATGAGAAGAGGAAATAATATAATAAGTCTACATTATAACCACGACCATATTACCATAGAACCAAGGAAAACAAGTCCATCCAGCGTATTTAAAAATATACGGTCGAATTTAGAAACCTCCTCCGTTTTTTCGTCGGTTAAAAAAAAACAGCCTTTGAAACATAAATGAATAAACTTTTTATTTATTCACGCAAAGATTTGTCAGTCTTGAGTTCTTGATCCTTTGATGTTCGTTTGAAGACGCTGTTGTCAATGAATTTGACGCAAGATTTGGGCGTCAAGACTTGCAAGTAAAATGTTTTTTAATACCAAAATGAACTGCATTGGTACATGAAGAAGTCAATTCTTTAATGAAATAAGATTTACAAGGTGAGCCAACTTTGACGCGTGGTCGCGTAGCTTTTACCACAGAAACTTAATCTGTATGTATATTGGCCAATGATATTCTAGTAAACAGATATGTTACACGCAGAAAACAATCGAAAAAATTGTTCTGCGTAACAGCGGCAGCACACATACACACTTTTCATTCATTTTACATTTCATAACACGTAGAAATGTGCAAAAGAGACGGCAAAACCAACGAAAAAAAAGAGATAGCTAGTGTTGTCACTTGCGCTTCTATGTGATGTAACATTCATCTGTCAACCAATCCGCATGTTGGTATCAAATATACGTCCTAATTAGGATGTATTCGAGTCTTCACTAGTGCGCGCTCATAACATATCTGTTTAATATTAGCATAGAGTTTGTTTTGGTATTTGCGAAAAGTTTTTACGCCTCGGTATGCGCGGGTCTTAAATCATTCCTATAGCTTGAGCCCGCAACCGGACATGAATGATAACAATGGAAAATATTTCATTTACAACTGAATAAATAAGTTAATCTTGTTTTAGAGACATATAATATCATACAGAACTTAATAAATGGATTCGAACATCGGAGCTTATCGAACAATTCGTGTTACCGATGTTATGTCTGCTACTCTCGTGGGAGTGAACTACCCACCCGATTGCCCACTTGCGTGTTTCTGTCTACAGTATTATCTTGAGTGTGATTTAGACCCTTTTCTATACATCTTCAGATAATACATCGTTTATCAGAAGTACGAAACAATGTTTTGGGTAATAACTATTTCTGAGTTTTCTGAGTCCCATGAGACTTAATTAACATTAACAAAATATAGATCATAGCTTTTTTTTTATTTTAGCTCTAAAGGGCTTCAGCCCGAATATATTGTCGTTAAATTTTAAGCGACAAATTCTACTAATATTATAAATGTGAAAGCTTGTGAGAAATAATGGATGGATAGATGGATGTTTGTAACTCTTTAACGCAAAAACTACTGAATTGATTTTGATAAAACTTTACAGTATTATTGTTTATGCAGCAGATTAACATACAGGCTATAATTAACAACGATATTGAAGAACTCGTAGCAGTGGTAGCCGAGTGGTCGAACGCACGCTTTGCAATCAAAGAGCGCAGGTTCAAACCGCGGCTTGCATCTCTGGGTTTATGTGCGAATCTCATTTTCATCCGAGATTATCACTTGCTAAGAAACGGTGAAGGAAAACATCGTGAGGAAACCTGCACGTCTGAGGGATCTTGACTAGTTTTCGATAGATGTGTGAAGTCTGCCAACCCGCATCGGGCCAGCGTGGTGAAACTATGGCCTGAATCCCCCTCGCATTGAGGGGAGGCCTGTGCCCAGCAGTGGGACGTTAAAAAGGGCTTTAGTAGTAGTAGTAGAAGAACTCGATTAGTAATTCTATAAAATATGAGCTCATAATATCGGTGGCAAAGACATACGAAAACATTTGAATATTGCAATATATTCGATACAATCCGGTTATCAGTTTTAACAAACCTTTAAATATTTCAATGCCTGTAATTATTATATCCGATTTCTCCGTCTAATCACAAAAGTTTCAAAGTAGATTATAAAATATACAAAAACATATAAACATCTATATAATTGTAGTAATTGTATAATTGTAGTAAATAAGCAGTGGTAGCCGAGTGGTCGAACGCACGCCTTGCAGTTAAAGTTTGCAGGTTCAAACCCCGGCTCGCACCTCTGGGTTTATGTGCGAATCTCATTTTCATCCGAGATTACCACTAGCTATGAAACGGTGATGGAAAACATCGTTAGGACACCTGCACGTCTATAGAAAGGCGTGTGAAGTTCACCAACCCGCACTGGGCCAGCGTGGTGAACTCCCAAAAATCTCCCTCGTATTGAGGGAGAATGTGCCCTGTATAATGGCAGTAGGCTCGCCCCCTATTACATTGGGACCAAAAATACATCGGCGAAGTGTGGGCGCACTACAGTGCACCTCTGCCTACCCCTTCGGGGAATACAGGCGTGATGATGATGTATTTTTATAATTGTAGTAATAAAACTTCAATTGTGATTTAAAATTGATTCTTCTTTATTTTATTTTCTTACACTTTTATCAACTTAATTTAAAACCGTCGTCGTCGTCGATCGTCTTTCTTCCGTCTCTTTCTCTCTCTCTCTCTCTCATCATTCCGTCTCTTTCTCTCAACACACGTTTCATACATCTCAAGCATGCCGCGTTCCATCACCAATCTTGCATCCCACACTCGGCCATCCTACATACACAGGCTGTCCTCAGTTATTCTAACAAGCAAATATTTTGTTTCAAACGTTTAACACTTTTTTAATCTGATCCTTTTCTAGACTAGACATTGTAATTATCAGGTGCTAATATAAAAACAAAACAAAAGAACACGAACATCTTTAATTAAAGACTGCCAAGGTTAATTCGGCTTGAAATTTTCATTTTGCTGCTCCAAAGATAATTAAATTATCCTCATGGGTGTCCGGTAATGGGGAAATGAGATTTTGTAATTAGGACAATGTAGTCACACTATGATGGTATTAAATTTCCGCCATAATAAGACTGAGGTGATTAAAACGGTAATAAGGCTGCACAGGCTAATCCTTCATTCTATCCATAATACTGGAAGTTTAATTAAAATAAGGAGTAATCGTAGACAGTCTTCGTTACAACATTTCTTTTAATATAAATCACATAGAATTTATTAAACTTGTAGGTTCAAATTATAATCCATTTGCAATGCCTCTACAGAACACTTGTGCTGTTAATTTACAGAGAAAGAAAGATATTGCCATAAACTTCGGGATCAGTATTTTAGGGATGCAATAAAAAGGTGACAAAAAAAGTTATGAAGAGCAAAAGAGTTCCAGAATTTGAAAGGATTTTATCTTAAAAATATCTAAATAGTCTCAATTTAATGATGTTTGCAAAAAAAAATCCATCGAATTCCAAGCACAAAAATGGATTAGGTGTAGTAATGACAATAGTAGTATGATATAGGGCTGTGGCAATAGGATTTAGCTGTAATATATCGAGGGATGAAAGGCTATTTAAGACTTAAGTGACATTTTTATAACTGTACAAGAGAACATAATCATTCGACGCAGAAAAATCAGCTGATTCCAAATATGTATATAAGTCTATATCGCCCAAAAGTGTAGTTTAAGTCAAATAGCTTTTCACCCCTCGATATGTTTTTCAAGGTACCTGATAGCAATGTGATGCCAGCGAAAGTCGTACAATGGCACTGCTAGGTAGATGGATCGGGAAGCCCCAGCACCAGCGTGGACTAGTCTCGCTGCCCCTCTTCCAGCCAACTCCAGCGAGAGGAAGGATCCAGTCTTCCGTCTGGACCGGAGAGAGAAGAGCGTCCCTTGTCCATACCCACCGCTCTGAGGACAAACCCAAAACAACATTCTAAAATATATCTCTCTCAGATACGTAATAGGTAGTGAGACCTTAGCTGCAAGCTGAGTTGCCTCAACACACGTTATAGACAATTATAATTATATACAGACAATTATAGATGCCGAGATCAACATAGAAATCAAACAACAAATTCAGTCGAAGGTGGTGCCACATAACCATAATCTCAAAAAAAGTCATAAGCTGCGCGTAACTTCTACTTGCTGATACCAATATGGGCTGTATCAACTCATGAAAAAAATCGAATTATTCATCCATCGACTTCGCGAGGGGTTTTAATTGACTCACACACGAACGGTTCCGTACTATCATCTAAAAAAGCGTCTACCTGTTGCCGTTATCAATATCAAGCAAAAACGAGCAAAAAGTTCACGTTTGGTGTATGGGAGCCCCGTAAAATATTTATTGTATTCAGATTTTTAGTATTTGTTGTTATAGCGGACAACAGAAATACATCATCTGTGAAAATTTCAATTGTCTATCACGGTTCATCAGATACAGCCTGGTGACAGACGGACCGTTTTACCCTTTGGGTATGGAACCCTAAAAACTTGGTTGGATCGCCGGGATGTATAAAGAATCTTGTAAAAGTGACAGTAAAGACCAGAAAGAATAAGATCGTAAATAATTGAGTTATTTTGGTTTGAAAAAGAAGACACAAGATAGATGCAGAGTTTAACAACTAACAAACAAGCAGAATGCATTTATAACTTTAGTAGGATTAGCGGTTATTTACTTTAGCGATGTAAAACACCAACAAAAAGGCTGGTAACCCACTTTTAATTTATCTTTATGTAGATGACCACATTTTTTAATTTTTACGCAAAAAGTTTGCAGAGCACAGTGTTCCAAGTTAGTGTTATTAATGTGGTTTCATCAAAACTCAGGCCGCTTTCGTCCATTTTTTATTTCGCACCATCACCTCGCAACCCTAATTCAGTCTAGATTACTTTCCCTCGCAAAATAAGACATTACTCAAGCGGACCTTCTCCGTAAACTCACTGTGAAAACATAATTAGCAGAGCTTGACAAATTGTTAAAAGTGAAGAATATTAACCGTAAATTTTCTAAGTAAAGGCTAAGTAATAAATTCAATTTCAATTTCTTTATGAAGTAACTGTCTATGTAATTTTATTAGTTTTAAAACTATGACAAAGTTTTGCCTTGTAGGGGATATTAACGCCGAAAAAAATATATCTCGTTCTTAAAAAAAATTCGTAAGTAATACTTACAAGTATTGAAATAAAACATTTGTTAGGTATCATTATTTTCAGAAAAAAAAAACATGTACCCATTTATATAACTCGTTGTAAAAATATTTTAAAACTATGAGATTAGATTTGTAAACACATTTCAAAATTGCAAAAAATAAATGTTCATACAAAACATACCTACTTCTTTTTACATAGAAAAACTCACTAAAAATTATTTCAATAAACTCACCTCCGGCCGTAACCTGAGCGAGACGAACAACGTAAACTCCCGCGGAAACGTCTTCCCTGAAGTGAAAAGTTCAGAGGATGCTATCCAGATGTAAGAGTTTGGCCTCAGGCTGAAGGCATGTGGGCGATCGGAGACAGGCCCCCACCTCGCCTGGGCGGGGTGGAAATTACGCCGGGCTCCCGGCGCTAGTGGGTTTATTGTACCTGTGAAAGATGAATTGAATTATACTATACCGTGTGGCGAAGAGGTGAATTATACGAAGCGCGTTCCTAAGATGAATTGAATTAACGTGGTGACACTTGCTGTTATGAAAATTTAATTTTGAGCTGGTCTAGTGTTTTAGTTAGTGATTTATGTCATTTTAATGTTGAAATAAAATAAATAAATACATAAACACAGCTATATTCCCTAACGGGGTAGGCAGAGGTACACTGCAGTGCGCCCACACTACGCCGATGTATTTTGGTCCCAACGTAATAGGGGGTGAGCCTGTTGCCATTATACTGGGCACATTCCCCATCAATACGAGGGAGATTTGGGCCATAGTCCACCACGCTGACCCAGGGCGGGTTGGTGAACATCACACGCCTTTCTATAGACGTGCAGGTTTCCTCACGATGTTTACCTTCACCGTTCAGCAAGTGGTAATCATTGTTGAAAATGACATTCGCATTTGATTATTATTTTAACATTCATGATAGTTTAAAGGTAGATATAGTTATCCCCGACCTATGCGTCAACTGGCTCACTATGATGGCTGTAGTATACATCTATACCACCAAATTTATCACTTTCCAGCCATTAACAACAGATATATTCAGAACAAACAACAAACATGCGTTTTAATTCCTCTGCTAATGGATTATAATTATCTATGAATTTTGAGGTTAGTCCATTGACTGATACCGTGCTGTCCATCGCTAATCGTTTAGATATGCATGAGCACTTCAATTACTAGACTTAACTAAAACATTTGGAATAAGCGCTTTAGTTAATTCCTTTTGACAAAAAAAAAATAGCGCCTATGCTTGCCCTGTATAATTATTGCTACCATCAATCAGCCCAGATAGTTTGTCAAAGTCTATCAATAACACTTCGAAACGAGCTGTTTCTAAACACGTTTCATCAAAATGTCACCAACATCATGTATGCTTGATAGCTGGAGTTCGGAAACTTCCAACCTATCGATTTCATGCTGTTACGAGACGTCGGCGCTAACGAGCTAGTTGGGAAATAATTTAAAATCCAATATTCGTTTAGATCGCAAACGGTTTTCAACCAAATTCGTTTCTGCCGTAAATGCTTGTATTTTGTTTGAGAGGTCCGCTTTTAGTTGGGGCCATTTTGGTTTGATGACACAAAATTTTTACTCCGTTGCTTTTAAGAAGAGACCATGTTTTTTTTTGGGACCTTTCAAATATATATTATTATAGTAAGGCGACGGTCTTTTTGGGTGACCCAAAATACAATTCCGTTGCTTTTGAAAACAGAACATTATTTATCACAAATAAAATATTATTACAGACTAAAATATTTTCTTGTTTTCTTTCTTGGTCGCTAAATTCAAAAGACTAATTAAAGTATATAGGTACACAAATATTATATTGAAGGTATTTAAATACAAGAGAGTTTAAAATATTTAATTAAACCACTACAAAAATTTAAATAACAAGTTCCATAAAAAACATTGCAATGCGAAATTAAATTAAACTATTAAGTATTGTATAAAATAGTGTTTCAAACGTTATCCCCTAAATCCATTCAAAATAGTATCCGTTTACAACGTTTTAACATAATATTATTTTGGACAAAACTGCGAAGTAAATTTTCTCATTGCAAGTATCTATAAATTTGGGAGGGGATTAGTAAAAAAAACCCACATACCTTCACAAAGAAAAGAATTACACGATCTTGCCTGCTCCCCGTACCCCTCGCAGGTGGACTTTGAGCAGTATCTCCTCCTAGTCTGCCTCCCCCCGCCGCAAGTCCTGCTGCACGCCCCCCACTCCCCCCAGCCCGCCCAACCTGCAATATTGATAAATGAACTCCCCTCGCTGGGTATTATTGCAATAGTTTTATAAAGTTCTGTTTGCGGGAACTTTACAAAATTGAGCAATGGAGTTTAATTTATAATACATTGTCTTTATTACTAACTCTTTTGAAAGCTTATGGAAAATGTAATTTGAATAAATAAAACCGATCATACTTAGACACTTACGCCGCTACGACGTTAATGTTTTATATTTCACATCTGCCAGGCGTCCCGCGACGGCTCAGTTTTTTTGGACAGTTCTATGTAAAGCTATGGGGAGTAATCATCTATTAAGCTGTCTCAATACTTACCAACAGCATTCCATATAGCAATATCCACCCCTAAACTCCAAGGGACGGCGGATGAAGTTGCTTCCAGCCAGGGTCCGTCAGGAGGCGTGGTTTCTAGATCTACCGCTGGATCGCTGATCCTGGCGAAGACGACGAGCTCGCTCTGTGACGGCGTCATACTCCAGTTGAAGCAGTCCCCCAGTTGAGGACTTATTTTTAGGTTCACCTGTCTATGAAAAAATAATACATTAAAAAAACCTAACATTTTGACAGTAATTCAAAGTATGGAGGGTAGAAGTAAAGGCGTGTCATCTGTGTCCGTCGAAATGCATTAAATAATAGTTCAAAAACCTTCCACAATGGCGCTGGTGGCGGTATGGATATATATCGGCGCCCTCTGGGATCTAAAGCCAACCTTTGGATAGAGAGCATAGTACAAGCGTTATGTACAAGAGTATGTGTTGTCTAATGATATTTATTTATTACTAGCTGTGCCCGCGACTTCGCCCGCGTGGACTTTAGGGAGATTACCCGGAAATATGGGTATTATGTTTTTCCCGCGGAACCCTAATGCTTTTTCTAAAATTAAAGTAGCCTAAGTTACGCCTTGGAACGTCAGCTATCAGTCAGTGAAAGTCCCATTGAAATCGGTTCAGCCGTTTAGAAGTTTACCTCAAACAAACAGACAGACAGACAGACAGACAGACAGACAGACAAAAAAAAAATGCGTTTTCGTTATAGGTATCGTATATACTTTCATACGCATTTGGTAAAAAAGTGTTATTTTGATATTACAAACAGACACTCCAATTTTATTTATTTGTAATATTGTATATGTAGTATGTATATAGATGTATAGACTAGCAATTAAGATAATCATAGAACGATGCCCCACGCAAAATACTATGCCCTTTCTAAACATTATCTGCTAACACAATTGAAACGTGAATAAAGTAAATAATTTAGATAAACAATTCTCAATAATACAATGTATATTTGTTCAGTAATTACTGAACTGAAAGGTTGTATTGTTGGTACATTAAATTGCTCTTTCAGATATTAAAGTTATTTTAAGGACGCCTGAATTGTTTTGTACCGATTCAGAAAATCCCTCCTGAATTGTTTGTAAGGTTGTATTTCTTTATAATTGTTTTAAATTGTCAGTGGCTTCGTTGGAAATTAATTTTAATTTTCCGTTTCCGTGGAATTCAGGAAACCTAAATATTTTTCTAAAAAAAATGGTCTAAGTTACTCCTTATAACATCAGCTATCTGCCAGTGGGTCCCGTAAAAATCAGTCCAACGGTTTCGGAGATAAGCCGAAACAAACAGACAGAAATATACAAATTATGAAATTTGTGTTATAGTTTTAAGTACCGCATATACTCTGATATTCATTTAGAAAAAAAAACTGTAATTTTAATCTGTTTTTCTTCTTCTGTTTTTGCGAATTTTTTGTAATTTAATAAAATACGATGAGAAATGGCTCCTGCGAATAGCGGATATTTCAGCCAGTATTATGTCAATAATAACCAGAGCAAATTCAATAAATACAGATTATAAATAAAAATGGGTGATGAACGTGATAAAGATGACGGATGACTCCTTTTAAGCTGTTAAAAATAAATGTTCAAATGACAGCTATTTACTCAGTTTTTTGTTTTTACCCTCCTTACAAGTCATTACGTCACTATCTGAAGAAAACTCGGGGTCATTCGCCGCAAGCGTGGTACTTGGCAAAAACTTTTTACGAGCGGCTTACGTGACTTCTTTCCGTGATACGGCCCGAAACATGCCCTAAATTGAGTGGGAATCCTACTAAATGCCCTGTTGGAACGTAGCTCAAATATAACCTGCACAAATCGGCGCGTAAAATTTTGCCCGGTTTTTTTATGTGAAACATCTAATGGCGCGCTTGGTGAGTGAGAGCGACTGTTGATGCCGCGATGCCGTGATCCCAAAACTTCGAGCAGCTTCGTGGCTACTCGGTTCTTTTCGCCGCTTAGACTCCGCCCACCGGCTGACTCCACTCACTCGCTCACTCGCCGCTACGACGTATATGTTTTATGTTTCACATCTACCAGGCGTTCCACGACGGCTCAGTTATTTTTTGTTGATACCAAAACGAACTGTATTAACTCATAGAAGAAGCACATTTTTCAATGAAATTATTTACGTCGCGTGCAAATTTAGACGCGTGGCCTTGCCAGAGACAATATTTTTTCTATGCAGAAAGTATATTAGAAGTCCGAAATAATGTTTTAGCCACATATACGGTAGCTAATAAGTAGTTGGCTAAGGCGGACTATGCTTAAATATCATAGTTTCTGAGTTACATAACCTTGGATATTTGCGACAAGTATCGCGCCGTGGCGTTAAGACATAACCCTATTAAACACGGTAGACTACATTAATACATAACCTTACTAACCAGCGTAGACTACATCTACAAGCCATGGCTACTAATAGTCACTAAACAGAACTTGAGGCTTGAGGCACTAAACAGAAATTTTGGCAGAGCACTTTTATTTTTAAAAATAAAAGGTAAAAAAATAATGTAATAATTTCGATCTAATTTTTATACCAATCAGTACCCGATAGTCCTCTAAACTTTAATCTATTATTTCGGATTTCTGATACAACCTGTACATTAAAAACAGAATACATTTTTCAAATAGAAAGTCGAATGAATTCTCTCGCACCTGTGTGTTGAGGGCGTAAGGCTGTAGCAAATTGAATCTTCAGTCACTTGCCGTAGCTAACTAAACCCGTATTTGCGAAAATAAGCACAATGTTAGTTTGGAAAACTGCTCTTTTTAGTGTTCCGTACCCAAAAGGGTAAAACGGGAACCCTATGACTGAGACTTCGCTGTCCATCCGTCCGTCCGTCCGTCCGTCTGTCACCAGGCTGTATCTCATGAACCGTGATAGTTAAAGAGTTGAAATTTTCACAGATGATGTATTTCTGTTGCCGCTATAACAACAAATACTAAAAAATAAAATAAAATAAATATTAAAGGGGGCTCCCATACAACAAACGTGATTTTTTGCCTATTTTATAGATAATGTTACGGAACCCTTCGTGCGCGTGTCCAACTCGCACTTGGCCGGTTTTTTGATGTACATATTTCTAGAAAATTGCCTTTATTTCTTTGTGTTGTATGGACGTGCAGGTTTCCTCACGATGTTTTCCTTCACCGTTTCATAGCAAGTGGTAAAATGAGATTCGCAAACCCAGAGGTGCGAGCCGGGGTTTGAACCTGAACACTTTGATTGCAAGGCGTACGTTCGACCTCTCGGCTACCACTGCATAATTGTTATGTAATTTTAAACTTATAACAGAACTGTGTTACTAGTTAAGATTTACATAAAGATGGTGCCCTCTTTGAACTACCACTTTTCATTGTGATCCAACGAACAAACTCGAAGCATCCCTCAAGGAACTCGTTCAGTTATTTGTATCGAAGCTTCTTCCAATATAGTCAAACTGTAAACACTAACGCCGCCTGGGGGCTACTAGACTAATCGATTATCGATATGGCGTGACATTTGTCGTGTCGAATCATGATAGATTGATATATTATTTGAAAACATCGAACGTACCCTTACAGTAAAAGTTTTATTCTATTTCTTTTGCGAAATGAAAGAAATTATGAAATTTAAATGCAATAAGATGAGGATACGAATACTTGCTAATCGCGGGTGCAGCTATCCCATATCTTATTCCATTAATGTTTTAATTGTTAATTTGTTCTTTAAACAACGGCGAAGTTTAATGCATTCTGTGGACATGACAAAAAAATCCGATATTGTTTTTGAAATACAGTCAATGATTGAGTACATTCGAGGTACTGTCTGTTTTAGATGTTTCGTTGTCGATTTTGCGAGTAGTTCCCCTGCGTTCAATGCACATTCCGAACACGTAGCACTTTTGCTCGAGAAATTTAATTACACGGATCGCGATCTTCGGGGAACTTGGTTGGTTTAATTGAGTTTCACACTAATCTTTAACTTGCTTCGTCGAAGTAACGCGGCGGGGTGTAAGTCGCGAGCGATTCGCGCCGTTCATCCGTGTTTAAATCTCCTTGAAACTACTCTGGTGTTTATCGTTTAGCGATACCTTGTTTACGATTCAAGTTTGCGCGAAATAAACTTAAAGCGAGTTTCAGACTACGCTATAATATAATAGCATATAGTATTATAGCTCATAGCACAACAATATCGCGCACCATACATTGTTATGGACACGTTCACACTGTACTGTACTTTTTATTTATTTTATGTACTATACGCTATAAATTGGTGCGATGCGCTGTATTCATGCTATGCTATAACACGCGCCGCCCTTTTCCTCCTCCCTCACCCCCGGCCGTCCCGTCAACTGAACTTGCTATATACTATAAATGCTTGCGAAAACATCGTGTAACGTGGACGCCATGCTATGCTACACTATATAGCATCCTTCTTTGCTATACTATATAGCACAATAGTATAGCGTAGTCTGAAACCCGCTTTAAGTCTACATTAGAGATGTAACTTACTGGCATCGGCCAGCACCTTTAGTATGACCGTGTAGACATAAGATTTATCAATTTCAACTGTAAGATTTGTCGATAAAATGACGTCGTTACGAGCGTTTTGTACTGGACATGGCTCGGTGTGACGTAATTTTCTCCACAAATCTGACAGTTGAAAGAGATATAGCTTATGTCAACGCGGTCATGCTACAGGGCCTGTATTTAAAATAAAATCTCAGGACACAAATATTAGAAAGTTGATATAGATAACTTAATGTATCGAAAAGATGTCAAAAAAAATTGGGCCAATATTGGTATCATTGATTTGATTGAATCTGACGTTCTTGTTGGATTTCAAAGTTACATACAAAATTGGACGTATGATACTGTCAATTGTTGGGATATAATAAATTAAATTAAATTAAATATATTTATTGTTGACGGAATTAATAAACTCGTTAAGCTCCGACACACTGGGGCGTCAAACTCCGCGCGTCAAAATATTTTCCAATACCAAACGAAGTCTGTGCCAATATGCATAAAGACTAAATTACTATCGTAAAAGCCACGCGTCTAAATTAGCTCGCCCTCTCAGTGTCGATACGTTTTTTTTTTTTTACGAAATTAGTGAAATTTAATGCAATAAGATGAGGAATGGATTCACCTGCGACTAGCGCGGGTATTTCGTCAATGTCAAGTAATTAATAGCAAGGACAAATTCAATAAATACACATTATAAATAAAAATTTGTGATGACAGTGAAAAAGATGGCGGATGAATCTGTCAATACGTTGTAGAATGAACTTTTTCTGTGTGTCAATACAGTTCGTTATAGACAGAGTAAATTTTTTTGACGTTTATCTAAGATCCGCTATTGTAGTTGCCGGATCATGTAAGTCAAACAATATAAACAAGCTGCATATGTATTAAAGTTTTACAATAAAAATAGTATAAAACGCCATAAAACGTATTTACTGTAATAAATACGCAGCTTGTTTATATTGTTTGACACGTTTTTTTTTTTTTTTTAACGAAATGAGCGAAATGATGATAGTTAATGGAATAAGATGAGGAATGGCATCACCTGCGACTAGCGCGAGTATTAAGCCAATGTCAAGTAATTAATAGCAAGAACAAATTCAATAAATACACATTATAAATAAAAATGGATAATGACAGTGATAAAGATGGCGGATGACCGTTTGACACGTTAGGTACTTACTTGATCTGGCTACTGCAATAGATGTCAGTCAAACGTCAAAAATGCCGCAGGCACGTATGACGTCGGCGGTGTCGATATGGCTTCTCTGTTTACTCTATGCTTTTACCACATTTCAATCTTTATGTATATTGTCAATTGTGATAGAGTTCCTGTCAGTATTGGCAAGAAGCTCGACACGCGTCAGTTATTTTGCCACAGCAATACAAACTCTATTCAAACATAAACAAAGTTCATTTCACAACGAAATGATACTAACAGCGCGAGCAAATTATGACATTTGGGGGCGTGGCGTATACGACAGAAATTTAATCTTTATGCACATTAATACAGAGCTCGTTTTGCTTCTGGCAAACCTAGTATAGTATGCCGGGGGCTTAATACTCCCTTCCTTTTAGCGACTCTCATACTGCAACATTGCGCTTTCATTATTATGTAAAATTTGACAAACTTCCCCTCCTATCTTAACCTACTTTAGTTTATAATTTGAGCCACACCGCGGAAGTTGTGCGTGTTTATCCGGTTTCTTGGGCGAACTTCACCACTTTCAATACCGTACCGGTGCGGTGGCGGCGGCGGCTTTCACTTAGTTTGTTTTGTTAACCGTTTTATTACGCTACACGTGGGGTTTGAGGGCCGCATTACCTACGTGGTTACAAATCTCCCTCGTATTGAGGGAGAATGTGCCCGGTATATAGCAGTGGTAGCCGAGTGGTCGAACGCACGCCTTGCAATCAAAGTGTGCAGGTTCAAACCCCGGCTCGCACCTCTGGAATTTATGTGCGAATCTCATTTTCATCCGAGATTATCACTTGCTATGAAACGGTGAAGGAAAACATCGTGAGGAAACCTGAAATTCTGAGGGAACTTGTCTAGTTCTCGATGTGAAGTCTGCAAACCCACACTGGGCCAGCGTGGTGGACAGTGGCCTGAATCCTGCTTGCATTGAGGGGAGACCCGTGCCCAGCAGTGGGACGTTAAAAGGGCTGTAGTAGTTGTAGTAGTAGTGCCCGGTATAATGGCTATAGGCTCGCCCCCTATTGCATTGGGACCAAAATACATCGGTAAAGTGTGGGCGCACTGCAGTGCACCTCTGCCTACCCTTTGGGGAATATATGTAATGTTACGAATATGTAATGTGTTAATCAGAAGATCTTACTGTGATAATCCTCATTTAGAGTATGGGCTCAGGGTAATATTATCCAAGTAAGTGTACGCTACCCCAGCAATAATATGGCATAATAGCGCAGATAACAATTACCTACATACTCTATTGTAGAGACCCCTTGATACACAATTATATGTAACGATAATGTGAAAGATGTAATTAGTTATAACGATTATTTTGGAAGCTGCGTCCGAGTCTAAAATATTTTACAAATATTTACCTGCGACTCTACATTTCTGTGAAATTATAATCATTTGTCTTAATTGATTACGTAAAATGTTTTTAAAGCAAATTTTAAAGGGGTTGTCAGAAAAAAATAATCTCTATTCCGATACTTCACATAAACTCTACCAAGACATAGCTGTCAAATAATAAAGGTAGAGTCATAAGCTACAGACGCACTCTACTGTAATATAGTATTAATTTAAATAGCTCTGCATGCTCTACATTTAAAAAAATACACTTACCTATCTGTTGTGTTGTACGGCGAACCGGCATATTGACTGATTGATGCTAACTCTACTCCCCCTCTATATATCGACACTAGAGCCAAGTCTAGCGTTTTGCTCTGAAACAAAATTTACTTATTAAACAAGAGAGTTCAATTAAAAAAATCTTAAAGAGTTTTCATTATAAAGATCATAATAACGTTCTTACTTATAATTGTTTTAATAAATCAATAAATCATTAGCGGAAGCAGTTCCAAACATTACAAACAGCTCCTACTTACAACGGAAGAAGTAATAAAATGATATTGTAATATTTTCTATGAAGGGCCGTTAAATCGCACGCGATGAGTTTTTTGCCAAAACTAAAACGAACTGTATTGACTCCTGAAGAAAGTTTATTCTTCAACGAAATTACATTGACAACGTGACCGAATTTTAACGCGTGGGAGGCGTGGTTTTTACCATTGAAATTAAATCTTTATGATTATTGACACAGAGTTCATTTTGGTATGGCATCAGTAATAACGCATGGTCGGGTGGACATTACTACAGCAATTCAATCTTTGTGTATATTTACACAGAGTACAATTTTAAGAGTCAAGTTTATTCGCTCGCCCGAGTGGCTGCAGGGCGTTATAAATACTCGTAATTTGGCGGTCTTCACGTATATTAAGAGTAAGGTAATATTTCGTCTCTAAGGGAAAACTTGGGCGGTAACTATGTTACGGGAGCCGTATAAAATACGACTTAATGAACATATACTAATATAACGTTATTACTCATCAAAACCTTAGTAATTAATTTGAACAAAGGTCATAAATAAAATTAAAGATATAACCACAAATTTATATTCACTTAAGCCACATTGGGGCGTCAACGCTCACCCGTCTAATTTTTTGCCATACCAAAACAGACTGTATTGACTCATAGTAAAAGTGAATTCTTCAAGTTAGGTGGTTGTCCCACCGCAGGCGAGAAAACGACTAAATATCGGCTATTTTCTCGCTCAAGAAACGTTCAATAGATATGCATTTACAAATAGTTGATCGCTGACTGTTCACACTGCCGGCGAGGGCTCGCTTCACTTGTTTGTCGCTGGTCGACAAGAGCCCGGACAGATAACACTCGCTTAGCGATACTCGCTCAGCGATCAGAACTCACGCCGAGAGAGCCACCAGCGGTAATTTCTCTACAATGCGGATCTGAATGCGAATGCGAGCGAGTGATGCGAGTAATCGCTCGTCCCAGTCGCACACTCGCATATAGCCGAGCTAAATAACTATCGGAACTACGCACTCGCTCCTCGCGGCACGCCGACTCGTTTTTACATTCTAGCTCTGCTCGCTACTCGTTCATCGTTTCCGGTGGGACAACTGCCTAAATGACGCGCGAGCGAATTTTGACGCGAGGGGGTGTGGAATTGAAATTAAAACTTTATGCATACTGAGACAGAGTTCTTTTTAGTATTGGAAAATATTTGACGCGCCTCTATGCCGGGGGCTTTACGATCCATTTACCGAGACATCACAAAAGTCCTTTGAACGTTTAAACGACATTATATCAGTATTTCCTAAGAAGTTATAAAAAATACACCAGAACATAGCATTTCCCCAAAAACATAAAAACTCTAGAAAACAAACCAATAGTAAAGTAAACCGCATATTATAAAAAAAAAATATCAATAGTTGTCACAAACAATAACATGTCCTATAATCAATATTACAAACATTTTTTCAAATTAAACCGAATATTATGAAAAATATATCAATAGTTGTCATAAACAATAACACGTCCTATATTCAATATTACAAACATATTTTAAAATTAAGCCGAATTTCACTTTTATTTCCCAATTTTTAAACAAATAAACATAACATTATTTATAAACAAACAAATGAAGTCGAGTTGGTCAATTGATTTTTATACAGACAGATTTATTTATCAATTCCAAAATTGTTCCATCAATAAAATAAATGTTCTTCTTTCGTACGCCTATTTGTCTAAACGGGATAAAAGAACGAAACGCGGATTTAGCAGAATGACTGCGACATATCCATAAAACGTGAAGATAATCGCTCAAAGAATAATAAAATTCTCCTGCGATATATTCGACCTACTCACAAGGTCTTAGAGTTCAGATTTCCTTGCGAATAAGATGGTAGAGTTCCTTAAATATCTGTCTTTTCTCGTGCGAGGCTAGGAATATTAATATTTTCTTTTGTTTCTGATATATTTTACCATGCAAGGTACCATTAGGACAGACGTTTGTTCTTTGGGGAATAAATTATATACCTGAAACTATCTTTGAAGGATCTCAAGTGTTCATATTGCTAGCAATATTAAGGAGAATAAAACTTAATCAAGTTGTATCAGTACAAGGTGTTTCAGAAGTCCGAAATATTACTTTGACGTTTGCATCAGTAACGTGTATACAACTGAATGGTATACAAATTTGAAAGAAATTCGACCATGTAACTTTTTTTTCGTTGTAAATTTCGTAATATCTTGCGACCTATGTAAAACAATTATGATCTGTTTTGTGAATATTGGTAGCCGCCCTCTGTAAATGTAGTTAACACTAATTAATAAGATCTTGGATGTACCCAAAGGCCATAATGATACGAACGATACTTGTAACAAATATTCAAGGGTCTATAGCTCGGAAAGTAGGATAGGTATGAACTGTCTTCACTAAGCATCCACATATGAGCTACCGTGTATTTACTCAAAGTATTATTTCGGACTTCGGATACACCCTGTCTACACAATACACTGTATGTGAAACCATTTTATAAAGAAAGAATATTGATAAGTTTTTTTTTCCTCCACAAAATTAAATCGTTAATTTATCCCACCGCTTTGTCATGGTCAGTTAGGTCGCTTGCTCCTTATGCTCTGTTATTTTTTTAATCAGAGACAGTGAAACCTTTTCACTTCAAAATTCTGATTAAAAACGATAGCCAAATATTTCGCATATTGCATTTGAAGAGTTAGTTTACCCATTTTGAATCACATTAGGTTTAGTCTTTCTTCACAGCTTAGTGAAGACAGACTTTATAGAAGAACTTAAAAGAAGTTGAATACGTGAGGAATATGCAATAGTTTGCAAAAGTATTATTTCGGACTGATGAAATACTTTGCATAAGCTTTGCTTTGTTTGGAACTTGGAACCATAGAATTGTGGCGAGGCGTTTATTTTTAACTGAATTCAAAGAAAGATGGAGTTTCGCAATTCTATCCATATCGAGGGCTGAAAGTCTATTTGACCTAAGTGACACTTTTAGGCGACATATTTACATATTTGGAATCAGCAATTTCTGCGTCGAATGTGTATGCTCTCCTGTTCAGTTAAAAAAAATTGCTAAGTCAAATATATATATAATAATTATATATATAATAAAAATAGTCTTGCACCTGATGTTTATTTTTTTCAATATTGATTGAGAAGGTTTCATTATAGCTTCAATACCATTAAGGGACTCATAAGATTGCACTTAACATTATATTATCTACGACCCAATCCATACCTTTATTGGAGTTGGAATAATAAGAACATAGTCCACATAAAATTATATGGCCGCACTCCATCGGCTGAATATGATATGCCAATATTAACCTTATGAATGATAACAAAAGGTTAGAAACAGGTTGATCATAATAGTCATGATATTAACTTGAATATCTTCACACATATTCGCGAAAACGTACTAAGTTTATAAAGTTGTATTATTCACGATTTGGTTACGTTATTTCAAATAGTTCAAAATTCTCTACAAACATCAATAATTGGTAATTAATATTCAAAACTGAACCTACTAATATCTTAGCATGTAGAATCAATTTTCAAGTTGTCTTAATATTCCATAAACCAAGTTATAATAATCACAAACGTTCCATATCAAGCTTAACTAACATAATATCCTACTAATCCTATTCCTATCCTACTAATACTAGTTTGTAAGAATAGATGGATGGATGTTAGTTAGTTTGTTTTTTCTCTCTCTCTACATTACTCTAAGGTTGGCTGGTAGAAAATACCTGAGGCATTAAGCTTACCTTTGTACATTTTTTTACTCATGTAGAATTGTGCAATAAATAAATAAATAAATGTTTGGAATTCATTCACGCAAAAACTCCTGAACGGATTTTAATGAAACTTTACAGTATTATTGTTTATGCATCAGACTAACATATAGGCTATAATTTATAACGATATTGAATAATCAAAGTCTTCGCGAACGAAGCCGCGGGTAGAAGCTAGTATACCCATAAATACCAAACTATTTATATGAGACACGAGGCTAAATTGAACAATAAAAACTTACTCTCACATATTGCACGACTTTCATACAATTTTGTTTTATAGCTTAGCTGTAGCCGAGGTAGCAGTGGTAGCCGAGTGGTCGAACGCACGCCTTGCAATCAAAGTGTGCAGGTTCAAACCCCGGCTCGCACCTCTGGGATTTATGTGCGAATCTCATTTTCATCCGAGATTATCACTTGCTATGAAACAGTGAAGGAAAACATCGTGAGGAAACCTGCACGTCTGAGGGATCTTGACTAGTTTTCGATAGATGTGTGAAGTCTGCCAACCCGCACTGGGCCAGCGTGGTGGACTATGGCTTTTTTTTTGTTTGAAGGACTTACACTGTTGGCCGTGAGGTGGCCTTTACAGCTTTACCGGAGGATTGGCGAGCGCAGAGTGCACTCCAACCAAGGCCTTAGGGGCGGAAAGGGGTGGCAACTAGCTCAAGGGCGCCACAGAGGGCACGATCTCGGCTTGGGCAGTTACCGTGAGGGGAGAGGTAGTGACTGCGCTCCTAGGTGCAAAGATGCACCTACGAGCGAAAGAGGGGGTTCCTCGACCTCGCCGGCGAGATCGGTGTCTGTTTGAAGCTGGTATAGGTGTGTTGGTGGCCCTCTCAACGCCCGGGTCGAGGAGGGCGGTGATCGTGTCGGGAGGATCAATCAACACGTGCCGCGGACGGCGGCGACGAGTTGATGATGTGTGCGCGGGGTCTGGCTCGTAATTGCCGGCGGCGACAATTAGAGGATTTAAATGCGACGCGGTTTTTTTAAAATAGCGTTCGGACGCTATTTTTAAGTGTTTTCGAATTGAGAAGAGGCCAAGGTCGGAATGAAGATCTATGTTCCGTATGTACCACGGGGCACCTACGGCCCTACGGAGACTGGACTGGGTGGACTATGGCCTGAATCCCCCTCGCATTGAGGGGAGGGCCGTGCCCAGCAGTAGGACGTTAAAAGGGCTGTAGTAGTAGCTTGTACGGTCCCAAACTAAGCAATCCTTGAAACTTGAACGCGCTCGTCAATACGCCCCACTGTGGCCTTGGTCCCACACGTCAAAATGTTCAGTGTACCGGGTGATCAAGCCACGCCACCTCGCATCAAAATTCGCGTTTTCAGCGTCATTTCATTGTAAAATAATCTTTTTTCATCTGTCACTACAGTTCGCTTTGCTATGGCAAAAAAATACGCGTTTGCGTTGACGCCAAAATATGCTGTAGACCGTTGTCATATTTTTGTGTAATATCAACACTAAAACCCTTATTTTATGTGAAGACCTTGCCAAACATAGTTTAATGACGCTCTATCTTGTACACTACCCTTATATCTTTATGTAAAGGGTTACCTACAAGTTTTCACGGCCCTGTACACATTTTATGTTAAATCACGTCACATCAGCCCTCTGAAATGACACGTGACATAGGTTTAGTTATCAGGGGTAAGTTCCGTTTATCTTGCATGTTATATAACAGACAGCGTGTTATATACCTCATACATAAGTGATGGTAATAAGGTAGTTTAGTTTTAGGCAGCTATGGCGATGTTAATGTTTCAGAAATTATTATTACCTTCTACTACTTAAATAAGCACGCCCGCCTTGAACGTAAGGGGTGCAAGTTCAAACCC
Organism: Ptilodon capucinus; assembly: GCA_914767695.1. Classification (NCBI taxonomy): domain Eukaryota; kingdom Metazoa; phylum Arthropoda; class Insecta; order Lepidoptera; family Notodontidae; genus Ptilodon; species Ptilodon capucinus. The sequence continues at coordinate 10,572,468 of OU611816.1, read as the reverse complement.
CAGGCCTGCACCTCTGAGATAATTTTCATGTGCGAATGTCATTTTCAACAATGATTACCACTTGCTGAACGGTGAAGGAAAACATCGTGAGGAAACCTGCACGTCTATAGAAAGGCGTGTGAAGTTCACCAAACCGCACTGGGCCAGCGTGGTGGACTATGGCCCAAATCTCCCTCGTATTGAGGGAGAATGTGCCCGGTATAATGGCATTAGGCTCGCCCCCTATTACATTGGGACCAAAATACATCGGCGAAGTGTGGGCGCACTACAGTGTACCTCTGCCTACCCCTTCGGGGAATACAGGCGTGATGATGATGATGTATTTATTCTACTACTTAAATTGTCGACTTAATTTGAGGTTGGGTGTTTATAAGGTATGTTAACCTAAAGAAATACTTGCATTTCCATAAGAATAAAAAGTGAATACGTTTGGTTAAAATAACAACATTATAAACTAATCAATACTTTGTAAAATATAATACTTTGGTCAACTATTTAATGTGTCTTCGTTATAATAAGACGTGACGAATAATCTTAAAATGAAAAATAATAATTATGTGGGCTGGCGTCGTAAATAAAATCCAATTAATAGTATTCTTCTTTTATTTTACACTTTCACACGTTTACAATTGGTTTTTATTTTCTTTTTCATTTTATCGTCTTCCGTCTTTTACAGCTTTTTACATTCTCTGTCCTTTTCACACTTTTCATTCCTCTCTTTCATTCGTTGCGTTTTGTTTACCGTTTATTTTTCATCATATTAAATCAATCACGCGTTTAGTTCAAAACAATATTAATCATTTATACAAATCAATTTTGCGTTTAGTTACATCTCAATAAAGCGTTTAGTTATAAAAATATTCATCGTTACATCATATTAAATAAACGTTTAGTTATATTACTCCACAATTATATACCTAGGTATTTTGTTTTTAAAGTTCCAAATGTCTTTGAAAATTAATGGCACCTACTCATTGAATTAAATTTTTTGATCCTATTTCAAAATATACTTCATAATATTGCAGCTTAAAATTGTTACATAAATTACCTTTAGTTTTACAGTCCTAACTACTTTTTTTACCCTTTATATTTCACGTCAGCATAATCCCTATGCCATTCCGCCCATCTGGCCGCAATCCCGCAAATTAGTACAACATTGGCTTGGCAAAGATTGGTCGTTTGCCTTGCCGGATCCCGGCTATAAAGTCCGGCCGTATCTCGCGCAAATGAAAAACAATAATGAGACAATATGTCTGGCGGCGGCAGTATTGTGGTCGTAATTAGGAGTCCATTTGAATCCGGGTCAGCTTTAGTTGCGCGATTAGTGGCTAACCCCTTTATATTTTCGTGTACACTTGAACAGGTTTTTAAAACCTTTAAAGGCACACGTGCGTCGAATTGTTGCCTAATACCAAAAGGTACTCTTGAATTCAGTTTCACACACTTCATTACACACACAGTACACACGATACATGCACACAGTCTTAATATTTTATTTAATACCCTTTTCAATAATTCATTTCCATTGTATTATTAGTATTCCATTTGTATTATTTAAAAAAAAAAAACTATTTTTTAAATACATTTCTTTTAAAAACTGTTTTAATCCACGAGTGATGTGATATTATTTTTATTTTCAGTTGCAATATATTTGACTCATAAACAATTAATAGAAATAAACGCTTGTTTTTTTTTAAATCCTAAGTTTTTAATTACATTTCTTTTAACACTGCTTAAATCCACACGTCTAATGGACTATAGCTAGAGGGTTCAGTGAACAACCCTAATGAAACAGTTGTTTGCTTTGTCGGTGTAACATTCTTCGTAAACTGACCGGTCGTTGCGATAGCATCGGCGGCGGGTTCACTTTGCACACAGACGTATATGTATTATTTGCGTGAGACATTTAGATAAGCAGTGGTAGCCTCGTAGGCAAGAACGCCCGCCTTAAACATAAGGTGCACCCCTTCAATCCCAGACCCGCACCTTTGAGATAGTTTTCATGAGCGAATGTCATTTTCAACAATGATTACCACTTGCTAAACGGTGAAGGAAAACATCGTGAGGAAACCTGCACTTCTAGGCGTGTGAAGTCCACCAACCCGCACTGGGCCAGCGTGGTGGCCTATGGCCCAAATCTCCCTCGTATTGAGGAGGAATGTGCCCGCTATAATGGCAATAGGCTCCCCCCCTATTACATTGGGACCAAAATACATCGGCGAAGTGTGGGCGCACTACAGTGCACCTCTGCCTACCTCTTCGGGTAATACAGGCGTGATGATGATGATGTATGTATTTACATTTAGATAATCAACACTATTCTATGTTCATTTCAAAAGCACTAACATAGGGACAGTTTTTTTTTTTGTGTGTCATTAATTTAAACTTCGAACGAGATATCTTTTTTCAAAACCAGAAATTCATTTCTTAAAACTGTAGTTGTTAACGTTACCCTAATAAAAGGCGAGTTACAGATTGAAATTTAATGTTTTTTGTTAATTCACTGTCTATAATATACTCAATAATAATATGATGGTGGGTTTAATTTGTTATTACTAAGACCCAGAACTCAGAACACATAAAAAAAACTTTTTAATAACAAGCTTTATTTAATTGCCCTTAGTTTTCGTGTTCTCCCCATCAAGCCCTTTCATTTGATACCCATACTGCGGTAGTGCAGAAAAAAATAACTATTCCGCCATTTCGGACGATCCGCCATATTGAAATTAGAATGATGTCATATAGCTAAGCATGCATTGTCATCCAAAATAAGCGCGTATACCAAAGGAGACGGGGATCTCTGGGCCCAATTGTAATAAGTTGAGATATGGTTTAAAAAAAGCGGTATTTTTTTCTTATTCAAAATATAAAAAAATCAGCTCAATTCACTATCCGGGAGACGAGAAATCATAAAAATAAGTTTATTTCACTGAAGAAATAGAGTATCGATTACAATAATCGATTACTGTGAACGATTTAAACAATTGAACATAAAATACTTGATTGATTCAATCAAAATGAATACATACATTGTAATAATTAACAATAAAAAAAACTACAATTAATATAGTAAATAACTGTGTGGCGTCCGCGTTTCCGAACGCTCCACAAAATGTCGCCGGACGAGTTTCCGAACGCCCGCGCGCCCCATACAGAGTAAGCACGTTCGGTAGCTCAAAAACAAATTGTGTTATTAATGATTAAGCACATAATTGTATTCATTTTAATATATTAAATATATTAATATATTAATACACTAAAGTGGTTGAATTAACACCAAAACTGTATATTCAAACAAAATAACAATCACAGTTATAGTATCTAGGTTGTTGTCACTTTGTAGAATAACCACACTTTTACTAAATCTCTAATAATTCTGCTCTCAGATTGCCAAGATCAGCAAAATTTTCGGAGATGGTTTGATAATATATAAGTTCTTAATTGACACCACTCTCATATTTTTACAACTGGGCCCAATAATGTATGAAAGCGTATCCGTCTCCTTTCAGCTCAATCGATTAAAGATGGTTTAAAATTCAGTTGCAAGATTCCAATAGCGTCAAATAGCTTTTCAACCCTCGATATTTATTCTATTTATTCTATTGTTATAGTATTATTTAAGTAAATCGAACTTAATTTTCTTTATCGCTATAAATCTCAATTGCGCTCTCTCTCGAAGTGGATACTCCCAAGGCGGAACTAATAAAACAGTGTTGTTGTTTGCCGTTTCTGTAGCGGTCTCCGTGAACGCTGCCAGCAGTGTAGCGATAGCATCCGTGAACACGGCTCTTGAACATTTTGTTTGGCCATTAGAATCGTTCGTTTTGCCATCTGTACTTTAATTATTTTTAAATCAGTTGCCAACCTTTGTTACTTTTGGCCTCATTGTAAGTAGTTTAATATTTATTTTGTAGTCGTAAGCAGAGCAGTGAAATTTCAAATAAGTAATTATTTTCAAAATGACAAAATAAATGGTTTGTTGTATTGCTTTGATCTGCCTACGCTACAAAATCCTGCGCAAATAGACGCACCGAAACGCGCGCGATAATTTTTTTGCTAATACGGACTGTATTATCTCATAGAAAGAGTCCATTGCTCAATCGATAAGATCAAAATCAAAAATTTTTTTTTTATTCGTGTAGGCCAAAAAGCACTTTCAAATAGTCAGATTCTACCACCGGTTCGGAATGCTGCTTCCACTGCGAAGAGCCGGAGAAGAAAGAAACTCAATGGTTACTCTTTTCAAAATAATAATTGCGAGTTAAACATTCTCAGGAGCAGCAATGCCATGAGAGCAGACAGCATCTTTGCCACAATACTAGAGAAGAATTATACTCACGGCAGTCTAATATTAAATACAAATATAGTATTTACGCTAAGGAAGCTAGTACAGTAAGGTGCGTCTACTCCCATTTACAATGAAGGGATTATTCTAAACCACAGATGGTTATAGAAATAATTGCTTTGGTATGATGCCTTTAACGCAGTATGGGAGAGAAGATGGTAAGTCTTTAAGAGGAAAATGGTTGGGCCAGTCCTCGCAAGTAGCACCCGTACACGAGCATAACTTGAGGAACAGCCATCACTCTCCTCAATATGTAATAGTATGTTCATCGCGTAACTTGAATAAATAATTATTATTCTGTTCTGTAAGTTCTGCACAAAATTAATATTACTACTTAAACGGTCCGTCTATCGATTGATTCTTAAGTATATAAAATCTAAATAACCATGTCTTAAGTGACATTCCCAACTCATGAAATATTCCGTTTGAAAAATAAAACAAAATATTTCCATTGAGACAGTAGTCAAAAAAAGTTTTGTAACTAACGCTCCTGTTGCCTGTTACGAACCGTTACTCGTTCCTCAATTAGCAAATCGTTAAAGTAACGTTACGTTGTCGAGGGCATATCTACACTTGAAACTTCGCGCACAATAAAACTTGTAAATAAGTAAAAACCGGCCAAGTGCGAGTCGGACTCACGCATGAAGGGTTCCGTGCCATTATCTATAAAACGGCAAAAAAAAACATGTCTGTTGTATTGTAGCCCCACTTAAATTTTATTTTATTTTAATCTAATTATTTATTTTTAAAGTGAATAATATAACTTAATATTCTGTGAATATTTCAAGCGTCTACCTGTTGCCGTTATTAATATCAAGCAAAAACGAGCAAAAAAATCACGGTTGTAGTATAGAAGCCCCCGAAAATGTTTATTTTATTCTATTTTTTAGTATTTTTTGTTATAGCGGCAACAGAAATACATTATTTGCGAAAATTTAAACTGTCTATCTATCACGGTTCATGAGACAGACGGACGGACAGCGGAGTCTTAGCAATAGGGTCCCGTTTTACCCTTTGGGTACGGAAACCTAAAAATCAACGTTTTAATGGTACAACTTTCCTAAAGTAAGTAGGTACAGCATTAAAAATGTAAGAGGGAGTTTGTAAAAGCTCCACGTTCAAGTAATACAATATGAATTTAAGTCACAATCCTCAAGGGTCCCAATTAAACTAAGGGCCAATTAACGATCGTCTGAGCATAACGTAATGCAATCACCTTTTACGTTTGCCATTTATACACTTTCGTTTTTCCTTTTTTTTACTTTCTTCTTGCATAAAAACTAAAAAGTTTACTGGAATACCATATAAAGGATGTTTTGGATTCCAAAATAATACTTTCATGTCTAAGTACTTACCTATATCCAAACATATTTATAACTAGCTGTGCGACTTCGCGACTTCGCCCGCGTGGACTTTAGGGAGATTACCCGGAAATATGGGTCCCGGAACCCTAATGCTTTTTCTAAAATTAAAGTAGCCTAAGTTATGCCTTGGAACGTCAGCTATCTGTCAGTGAAAGTCCTATTGAAATCGGTTCAGCCGTTTAGAAATTTACCTCAAACAAACAGACAGACAGACAAAAAAAATTAAAATTGCGTTTTCGTTATAGGTATCGTATATACTTTCATACGCATTTGGTAAAAAAGTGTTATTTTGATATTACAAACAGACACTCCAATTTTATTTATTTGTATAGATGTTTGTAATGTTGAAATAACAGTTTTTTATGCATTTAGTACATTACATTACATAATATTGTGAGGCATTTATTAGCAAGTAATAACGCAATTAAAAAAATGATTCTCTCTTTTTGTATCGGGTAAACTTTTAAACGGCAGAACCTATTTTGACGGGACTTCACTGGCAGATAGCTGATGTTGGAAGAAGTAACTGAAGCTATTCTATTCTTATTCTAGAAAAATATATTAGGGTTCCGCAGAATACATATCAAACCCATTTCTGCCGGGTAATGAAAGTTTCTAAATTCCACGTTGATTACGTGATCCAACGCGTTTATTAAAAAACTGTTATTCTGTCATTACAAACGGACTCTTCAATTTTATGTTTTTGTTAAGCAGTGGTAGCCGAGTGGTCGAACGCACGCCCTGCAATCAAAGTTTGCAGGTTCAAACCCCGGCTCGCACCTCTGGGATTTATGTGCGAATCTCATTTTCATCCGAGATTATCACTTGCTATAAAACGGTGAAGGAAAACATCGTGAGGAAACCTGCACGTCTGAGGGAACTTGACTAGTTTTGCGATAGATGTGTGAAGTCTGCCAACTCGCACTGGGCCAGCGTGGTGGATTATGGCCTGAATCCGCCTCGCATTGAGGGGAGTCCGTGCCCAGCAGTGGGACGTTAATAGGGCTGTAGTAGTAGTAGTTAAGTTTTGAGGCCTCTTAATTCGCTCGCGCGAGTTTGTTCACGCCTTTAGCATAAACATTCGTGTTCACAATACAACCCTGATTATCAATAGTTTGTTGAAATTATTTCATGCGTTCCGGCTTCATTGGTTGATTACATTTGCATTTCATTTAATCCCACAATAATTATAGCTTTAATTTTCCAATGATTGAAAATAGGATTACTGAATCGATAATTGATATAGATTTAGTCACATACCTATTTTACATATAATCTATGAGTATTTTATATTTTTGGTTGGTACATAATATATTCCTAATAAATACACACGGTGCTGAGCCAGCTTTACTTGGCTGGACGCACTGCCGTGCGTCTAGATGTTATTAGCAATATAATTATTATTTGTTTCTTCATACATACATGATGATTGCTTAGTCATATCGTTTGAGCATAGCCCGCTTGGGTCACTGAACCGGATGGTCACTGGTTCGGTTCCCACAGCAAATTTTGGAAATGGCCTGTTCTGGATTTGCACTGGTCTCGGTGTAACTGGGACCACCCACAGTCCTTGGAATGGTACACATAGTACAAGCTTTGATTTGTGGGATCATACGATGAGTATGAGTATGAATATTAGAACGAACTATAATACACAGGGTTTATCAGAAGTCCGAAATAATATTTTAGGTACATAGTGAGGGCAGACTATACCTAACTATCATAGTTTCCGAGTTACAGTCCTTTGAATATTACCCACAGGTATCGTGAATTTAGGGCACATCTCAACCCATATTTAACAGTGCAAACCACATCAACGAGACGCGACTACTAATATTCAGAAAACTTGAAAATTTCGCTTAGAACTAGAGATATTTTCAGTTTTTTTTTTTTTGAATTTTTTTTTTGAAAAATAATGATCGAATTTCTGTCAAATTTTTATACCATTCAGTTGTATGTATACCCGATACTGATGCAAACGTATTATTTCGGAAACACCGTAAATATTGGTTTTTTGAAAAAGTACATTCTTCAACGAAATGTCATTGACGGCGCGAGCGAATTTAGACGCGTGTTTTTTACCATAAAAATGTCATCTTAATGTATATTAACATAGAGTTCGTTTTAATGTTGGCAAAAAATAAGCGCGTTTTAACACTCCAGTGTTCCCGGGGGCTTAATACCGTTAATTGCATTCCACAAATCTAGTAAAACAATTTCAAAACTCACCTGAAAGTGTGTTTGAACTACCACTCCCCTAAAAACTATGGAAGCGTCTTGAACTCGGGTCTCGAGCGGCTTTTCAGCGAACTTCGGACACAAACTGTCACAAACTATCGTTCTGCACAGGAACAGAAGTACCACAAGTAGGTCCCTGTTAGTAACCCCACCCATCGTAAGACAAAATACTTTCGGAACCATTTCGAACTTTAACACTTTGCAATCAGATTACATTTTCGCATGGCATGTCCATCGTACAACACTAATCTTCTTGGCTCTCCTTTTCCTTTGGCGTTTTCTGTTTTGCATTTTTTTATCTGTAACAAGATAGGGATTGTTAATTGAATTGTTTTATCAATAAATTATTGTTTGGAGCCTGGAAATTAGGACATCCATGATAGGCGAATTAGCGTAATGGAATTATATTTTCCAATATCGTTCATCAAAATGAAAAAGCTAATATTCATTTTACTAGAGTATTTTTGTTACAAATGAACGCCTGATTTTTTCTGTAAACATTGAGTTTTAATCTTATAAAGTAGGTAATACATTCTACTAATCTATACATGTTTTAAACATGGAAAATCATCTTTCATAATATTTTGAAATTTTGTAAAATACACGAGTATTTGAATAAAATCCAAGAGGTTTCGGCCGAGGTATGAACCTGCATATATCGGCTACAAATACTGTGTTCAACCAAAAAGGTATGAATACTAAATAAACTTATAAATCGACAATAAAAAAGTTTATAAAGACCAATTAAATTAAATTAGAATAAACACAATTTTACTAACATATACTGATAAGTGGCAAGACCGTAATTATTATTCACAGAAGCAGTAATTAAAACATTTTTCGAAGTCAAAATTTAACTGTTAAACGATGTACTGCGTGCTGTAGTAAAAACCTGTCAATAATATTAGGGACTAGGGATGTACCCAGATAAAGGTAAATCCGGGTATATATACCAAACGGATTCATTTATCCCATAAGAGATGGATCCAAAGGAATTTATCTCCATACCAATACAATAATAATGTATAGTAAGCATTAACTTTATTGTTACTAGTCCAAGCCAGAATAATAAAAAAAATATTTTTGGAACAAAATATCAGAGGAGCCAAAAATAACAATAAAAACGTTGTCATTTGCGAAAGTTCACAACTGTGTATGTGTGTGTGTGTGTGTGTGAATGTGTGAATGTGTGTGTGTGTAATCAATGTCCAGGTTATGGCATATCTATTATGTAAATAAAGAACTGGGGTCCGATTTTCGTTTGATAGACTACTACTACAGCTCTTTTAACGTCCCACTGCTGGCCACGGGCCTCCCCTCAAAGGGGGATTCGGGCCATGGTCCACCACGCTGGCTCGGTGCGGGTTGGTAGACTTTACTCATCTAACGAGAACTAGTCAAGTTCCCTCAGACGTCTTCACGATGTTTTCCTTCATCGTTTCATAGCAACTGATAATCTCGGATGAAAATGAGATTCGCACATAAACCTAGTGGTAGCCTAGTTGGAAGAACGCAATGAGTGCAAGTTCAAATCCCGTGCCAATCAGAGACTTTCATGTCGAATTTCATTTACAATAATGATTACCAAATGCTGAACGGTGAATAAAAACATCGTGAGGTATCCTGCATATCTATAGAAAGACATGTGAGGTTCACCAACACGCACTGGGCTTGCGTGGTGGACTATGACCTTTATCTCTATCATATTGAGGGGGAATGTGGCCGGTATAATGGCAATAAAATCGCTTCTATTACATAGCAAAATAAATACACATACATCATCACGCCTGTATTCCCCGAAGGGGTAGGCAGAGGTGCACTGTAGTGCGCCCACACTTCGCCGATGTATTTTGGTCCCAATGTAATAGGGGGCGAGCCTATTGCCATTATACCGGGCACATTCCCCCTCAATATGAGGGAGATTTGGGCCATAGTCCACCACGCTGGCCCAGTGCGGTTTGGTGAACTTCACATGCCGTTCTATAGACGTGCAGGTTTCCTCACGATATTTTCCTTCACCGTTCAGCAAGTGGTAATCATTGTTGAAAATTACATTCGCACATGAAAGTTATATCAGAGGTGCGGTTCTGGGATTTGAACTTGCACCCTTTACGTTCAAGGCGGGCGTTTCGGAACCAAAAATACATCGGCGAAGTATGGGTACACTGCAGTTTACTTATGTCTACCCCTTCAGAGATAAAGGAGTGATGATAATATTTTTATTACGTGATACGTGTACTTTATACGTCATATGATCTGGATACAGCCATCTCTAGCATTTAATTATTAATTTTCAATTAGGCACAGGTGCCTAATTACGAATTCTTCACAAAATTAAGGTTTACTGGCGACAATCATGCGTATAATTATATCCCTTTTATGTGGTTTGCGTTATTAAATATTTCGTTTTACGAACACAGTTTATACGAGGTTGTAAAGTTTTTGTTAATGATACTTGAATGCCCGTGTTTGCTAACGCTTAGTGACGACTCCACGTGATACCAAAATATCGATACATTTTGATGTGAAACATCTAATGGCGCGCTTGGCGAATGAGAGCGACTTTTGATGCCACGATGCCGTGACGCGAAAACTTCGAGCAGCTCCGTGGCTCCTCGGTTCTTTCCACCGCTTAGACTCCGCCAACCGGCTGACTCCGCTCACTCGCTGCTACGACGCTTCTCTGCCTCTACTCTAAATTACATAATGTTTCACATCTTCCAGGCGTCCCGCAGCGGCTACTTTTTTATACGACTGAGCTAGCCACACATTTCCACCACTGTTACTCCTGTAACCAAAGTAGTTTGAACCTAGATAACTTCCGGGTAAAAGCTAAATTGGGACGTCAAAACGTGCGTAGAATTTTTTGCCAATACGAAATTGAGCTTTATTGACTGAGACAAAAAGTTCATTCTTCAACGAAATTACATTGCTAGCGTGGGCGAATTTCCACGTGGGACGCGAAATTCAATCTTTATGTGTATTGGCACAGAGTACGTTTTCGTTTTGGCAAAAATTTTGATGCCCAGTGTAAATATAGTCAAAATAGCTGTTTATACAATTATACCACTATAGTAATACTTGTTTAATGAATACCAGATGGCAGTTAGACACTGTTAATCTTAAAACTTTTGAAATGGGTTGAAGATTATATAAGTCTGGATTAGTCTCGAAAAGCTTTTTAAATATTGAACACGATGTTTCGTATAATCTTCGAGAATTCAATTTGCAATTGAAAAAATAAAAAACTTTACATTTAGCTTTTTATTTATTTTGATTTCATAAGTCCCTTCTACAGAGAGAGAGACTTTTTTTAATTTTTAATGGGCTTTCAATTAATTACTTAGAATATAGTTTTAGTTTTTAATAATTTTGGTATCACCTTAAATAAAATTTAGATTTATTCCCAAAAAATGTCTGAAAAACAGACAGAAAAACCGGCTAAGTGCGAGTCGGACTCGCGCACGAAGGGTTCCGTACCATTATCTATAAAAACGACAAAAAAATCACGTTTGTTGTAAGGGAGCCCCCTTAAAAAAATATTTTATTCAGTTTTTAGTATTTTTTGTTATAGCGGCAACAGAAATACATCATCTGTGTAAATTTCAACTCTCTAACTATCACGGTTCATGAGATACAGCCTGGTGACAGACGGACGGACGGACGGACAGCGAAGTCTCAGTAATAGGGTTCCCGTTTTACCCTTTGGGTACGGAACCCTAAAAAGATTTGACAGCGATCAAACATAGACCAAATATAAATGAAAATCAATTGCAATTCTAGATTCAGACCGTATTTGTGGATTGCAGCTATTACTGCGGGTACCATTGATTAATTTTCGATTAGCACTCACGTTAAAAGCTTTAGTACCTTGGTGCTTATTGGAACTCGCCGAATGAATAATTTTGTTAAAGAAAATAAACTTATTTTATTTTTTATTTATTTTATTTTATTTATTTATAGTTAGTTAAAACGGCATGATTAATTAACATACGGCTATTACATTAATTAACATAATATGATATGTTCAATATGTTTTTTTTTATGAGATAGGGAGACAAACGAGCAGACGTTTCACCTGATGGTAAGTGATCAACGCCGTCCATGGACACTTGCAACACCGGGGGCATCGCAAGTGCGTTGCCGGCCTTTAAGGAATGAGTATGCTCGTTTCTTGAAGATACCTTTGTCGCATCGGTCCGGGAACACCGCTGCAGGAAATTCATATCCATCAATCAATAGATATAAAAATCAATGCCACTTTTCGTTGTAAGCTAACTCCTCCTAAACGGCTGGACCGATTTGAATGATTTTTTTGTATGCGTTTTGGGTGGCACGCTGGATGGTTTAGATATATAATTGGACCCGGTAGGTGGCGCTGCTTTCGTATGTCACTCATTCTAAGGCGGTACGAAGTTCGCCCGGTCAGCTAGTAGAATCAGAATCAGAATCAGAATCAGAATCAGAATCAGAATCAGAATATTTTTTATTCATATAAACCAATACTGGCACTTATGAATCGTCAATAAATAGTAAAAACAGTGGCTCTACCACCCATTCGGAATGCATTTCCTATGGAGAAGAATGGGCAAGAAACTCCATGGTAGCTTTTTTCAAATAAGGATTTACATTTGTGTGTTTTTCTTAATTAACAATTATACAATATAAAGTTAATGAGGCTATACATTAAACACAAATAAATCACTACACAAACTACGCGTTGAACAAGATTTAAAGGTAGGAAGGAGGAGGAAAACGGGACAAATAGCTAAAATCCCTTAAAAAGTTCCTGTGGAGCCGGACCAGCGCCAGCGACCAGTAAGATATAGGTCCCCTTTTTAACCAATTTTTATTTGGTTCTAGGAAGAACTCCTTTAAAAAAAGTTATGGCCCTATATAGAGTAGGAACTCAAATACATCGGCTAAGTGTAGTGTGCAGGGCGGCTCTGCCTAATATTACATAGGAATGTAATAGTGGGCGAGCCTATTGCCGGTATACCGGGCACATTCCCCTCAATACTAGGAAAATTTGCGACACAGTCCACCACACTAGCCCAGTACGAGTTGATGTACTTTATACACCGTTTTATATATTTTATGCCTTCAACGTTTGGCAAGTGGTCATTATTATTGAAAATAACATTCGCACATGAAAACCGAAAGTCCCACAGTTGCGGGTTCGAGATTTGAACATGCTCCTTACGTTCAAGACAGGCGTTCCACCGACTAGGCTGCTACTGCTTCTTCCAATTATTAGCATCTTATTAGCATCTATTATTCCGCTAATTATTAGCATCTTAAGAGGCTTAATCCTCTACAATGTCTAATCCGTACTGATTACCACGATCTTAAGTATCAAACACCTTAAATCCCATCAAAGGACGTAACTCAAATACTAATTGCACATCTAAGCCGCTTACATCAAAGGCCAATACAATTAATTCCATTTGTAAGTTCAGTTACTTGACAAACGTATTTTAAGTCAATGATAAGTACCTTAACATCATCTGCAAAGCATTCCTAATCCCACTAATAAGCTACATTCGCTGGCTATGTGATCCTTAACGTCTCCTAACGTCTGTTAGGCAACAGTAAATAGAACTTGAAATAACTAAATAAGTTAATTTATTTAATTAAACCAAATCTATTTATAAAACATTTACAACTAAAAGTGAAATCAAAAGAAGATTAAACTAATTAGAAAGAAATATAAAATATGTAAATAATATTTGTGTTCATTGTAAACTAAAGCAGTGGTAGCCCGGTGGTATTGGCCCCAAAGCCCACCTTGAACGTAAGGGGTGCAAGTTCAAATCCCAGGCCCGCACTTCTGAGAGAATTTTCATGTGCGAATGTCATTTTCAACAATGATTACCACTTGCTGAACGGTGAAGGAAAAGATCGTAAGGAAACCTGCACGTCTATAGAAAGGCGTGTGAAGTTCACCAACCCGCACTGGGCCAGGGTGGTGGACTATGGCCGAAATCTCTCTCGTAATGAGGGGAAATGTGCCCGGTATAATGGCAATAGGCTCGCCCCCTATTATATTGGGACCAAAATACATCGGTGAAGGGTGGGCGCACTACAGTGCAATTCTGCCTACCCCTTCGGGTAATACAGGCGTAATGATGTATTTTATTTTATATAAATAAAGATAAAATGTTTGTGGTAAAAGCCACGCCTCCATACATGAAAATTCGTTCGCGCTATCTATGTCATTTCGTTGAAGAATGAACTTTTTCTGTGAGTCAATGAACTTTTTATGTTTTTCTGAAGTAGTAGTAGTAAGTTAGTAGTAGTAACTATGTTATTTTATCTATAACTAATCACTGGTCATCTCATTCCAAAGCAACCAATGGGTCGTGGATGCGAACACATTAGATTAATACCCCACTTTTATACCGCGAGTGGTCTTCGCTAAATCAACGTCATATCAAAAGGCGAAGGGACGGGGCCCAATATATCAGCATTATTACTTTAACAAAAGGTTTGAAGACCCTTTGTCATTTACTGATTCTGTTTCAGTGGAGATGGGAAATTGATTTATTGTGATCGAGGAGGGCCTTGTGGCGCAATCCCGGATACATTTTTGATATTTTGTAACTGGTAATGCGACATTTCGCTCCATAAGTTATACCACCTGTGTTATTTTTAATGCAACAAGGTGTGAAACGTTACAGTGGTCTTTGTGCTTCGTTGTTTCAGATAACTAGAATAATATTCTTAGTAAGAACACGTCATGTAGTCCAATTTCAATTAAACCCTTAAATTAAACACTGGGGCTTGGACGAACTCTATGTAAATTGATACAGAGTTCCTTTTGGTATCAGCCAAAAGTGACGTGCGCGTTACGTTTATAATAGTCTTCTGCCGTACAATCCTTAGCGTTTATGATGTCCTGGTTCCTCGTATCCGCAGGGCCGTCTTTACCCGGAGGTTCAAGGGGTGCGGTGCACCCGGGCGCAGATAGGTACCTACTACATACATACCACCATACATTTCCATAGGTACCTACTATACTGAGACCACGCAGAGCCACGGGAACAGCTAGTTCAGTATACATCATAGGTATTTTTTTACTAAAGACGCCGCATGTCGCTTTCGATGAGCGGGGGCAGGCTCAATTTCGCATCCCGGCGCCGAATATGCTTAAGACGGCCCTGTGTCCGCTGTGCTATCCTTTATCGTTCATAGGAATGAACGGAACGAAATAACGGATAGCCTATTATTGTCTGCATACATTTCTTAGGGTTGTCTCAACTCCTATAATTTTCCATGTAAGATATCTTTACGTCCAAAACAAAGAAAAGTTACAAATAGCCACCGTGATGGAAACGGGTTGCTTCCTATTACTCAGCATATTTGTCGGCACATTAACCCTATGAGTTATGCCTAAACAAAACGATCTGACTGAAGCATATGGAGGAAAATTAAACCAACATTTTTCATCATTAGGACGCCGGGCAATAAGGTAGGATTACTTTGGAGTAGGAATACCTACCCTTGTCAGTGGAAAAAAGAGGTGTGTTACATTATGATTTATTAAGGTTTGAATATAATAAGAGTTAAGGTAATTTTTTTCTTAAAGCCTCCCGCAAACTGGGGCGTCGTCCTTCGCGCGTCAAAAATTTTGCCGTACCAAAACCAACTGTACTGACTCATAAAACAATAGAGTTCATTTCTTTTTTAAAACAAGCTTTTGTGTCGTGCCCTTAGCCCTTCGTTTTCGTGTTCTCCTCAGTGGGCCCCTTCATTTGATACCAATACTGTGGTAGTGCAGGCAGCTGTGGCGAAATGTCGTGAAGCGCATTACATCTGCCCCTTCCAATACTGATACTTAACGATCACGAACGCTCTGTCAAGAGCGTACCGGATAAGAAGAAGACTGTGGTAGTGTAGAAAATATAACTATTCCGCCATCTTGGATGATCCGCCATATTGGAATTAGAACATAGCTAAATAGCTAAGCATGCATTGTCATCCAAAATAAGCGTGTATACCAAATTTCAGCTCAATCGGTTAAAGATAACTGATCTACAATTCAGTTGCAAGATTCCACCCGGACATACATACATTGCAAGTTAACATAACGCTTGTAAACGTTAATTATTCAACTTAATGACAGCGATAGCGCAAACGAATTTTGACGCGCTGGGATGGGGCTCTTTCCACAAAATTCAATCTTCATGCATATTGAAATAGAGTTCATTTCAGTGTTGGCAAAATTTTTGCCGCCCGAGCGTCAACGCACCAGTGTGCAAACTACTGAACGGATTTTGATGAAACTTTACAGTATTGTTGTTTATACATCAGAATAACATATAAGCCAATTTATAACGATAATGAATAATGGCAGTTTGGGCGGATGAAGTCGCAGGTAGAACATGCTTTATATCTCGAAGAAAGCAAAATGCTTATTCGATGAAACCTATTATATCGAGGTGTGGATGCCTATTTGACTTAAGCGACATTTTTTAGGGTTCCGTACCCAAAGGGTAAAACAGGAACCCTATTGCTAAGACTTCGCTGTCCGTCCGTCACCAGGCTGTATCTCTTGAACCGCGATAGGCAGATAGTTGAAATTTTCACAGATGATGTATTTCTGTTGCCGCTATAACAACAAATACTAAAAATCAGAATAACTAATAATTTAAGGGGGCTCCCATACAACAAACGTGATTTTTTTCCGTTTTTATAGATAATGGTACGGAACCCTTCGTAGACTCGCACTTGGCTGGTTTTTGAACTTTACAGGAGAGCATATTCATTCGACGCAGGAAAGTTAGCTGATTCCAAATATGTATATAAGTCAATATCGCCCAAGAGTGTCGCTTGAGTCAAATAGCCTTTCACCCTTCGATATGTACTTCTCCAAGCACGCTGTTATAAACGAAGTAATTTAACGATAACAGACGTTTTCGTTTGGTAATTCTGAGAAGGGTCTCGCACATGGAATTCGATGTTCTGTGAAAAAATAACATGGAGAATTACACCAAATTACTCGCAAAAGTAATTTTCGTGGTGAATAGAATTGGGTTTTATCCGGGCAATTCTGGACATGGATTAATATGATACCACGATCCTTGCTTACACAAAGACGTAAATTTAGATTATTACCCATCACGAAGAATTATGGGTGTCCTTTCAGAAAGACCAATAATTATGTCATATCAAGAGGAATACTTAGAGGAAATAGGTATCAGGAATAGTCCATTCTGAATCTAAATAGACAATTAGATACAGTTGCAAGACATACGTTACCATTCCAAAAGTATAGATAGTGTTATATCATAAAAAAAAAACTGATTGCAAAAATGTAAGCGCACTAAAAATCTAGAATTAACATCATCAAAGTCAGAGTCAAAGTCAAATCATTTATTTTGCGTAGGTCTATGGGGGTACTAACAAATTGTCTAGTTTTCATTTTTTTTCTTACATACTACTATTCGAAGATATAGTCATCTTTTCGTGCACAGCTTCGGAACTGCAAGAAATGCTCCAAGATCTGAGCAGGGCAAGCCTTGAGGTTGGATTATCTATGAACAGGACAAAAACACAGCTCATGACCAACAGCACAAAACGTAGGGTTGAGGTAGATGGGCAGATCATACAATATGTCAACGAGTATGCGTACTTGGGCCAGATTGTCTCGTTTCAAAATCGGCAAGACAAAGAAGTCGCGGAACGTATTGAAAACGCCTGGAAGAGCTTCTGGTCCTTGGGGGATATGATGAAGGGTAACCTTCCTGTATGCCTTAAACGCAGACTCGTCGACATGTGTATCCTGCCTGTCCTAACCTACGGTGCTCAAACCTGGTCACTAACTGAGCTACAGAAATCTAAACTCAAGGTTTGCCAACGTGCAATGGAGCGTAGCATATTAGGTGTTAAACGGACGGACCGCGTCAAAAACACCACCCTACGCTCCATTACTCGTATTACTGACGTGGGTGGGAAGACGGCAAGGCTGAAGTGGGAGTGGGCTGGTCACGTAGCACGAATGGACCCACAGAGATGGACAAATCGTGTCAACACCTGGATGCCCGAAGGCGTTTGCCGGCATCGTGGCAGACCAAGGAGAAGATGGTGCGACGATTTGGTCACTTTTGCGGGAGAAACGTGGCCACAACAAGCCCAGGATAGGGACATGTGGAGACGAGAGGGGGAGGCCTTTGCCCAGCAGTGGGACATACAATAGGCTAATAAAAAAATAAAAAACTACTATTGGATCGAAACGTGACGTCAGTGGGCTGATTTTTTTTTTAAATCGGTAAAATTAAGTCAAATACACGGGTCCAGCTCCAGTGTCTTGCCTTTGACAATTTATGTCATTTGGAGTAGGTGCCAATCTTCCTTGTCACTACATAAAGACTTCAAGTCACCTAACACTATCGTTGTGGATTTGCTATGACTTTGTTTTTTAAAGCATGAAAAACAACATCACAACTCCACAACGAGTGTTAGGGGAATTGGGGCCCAGAACTAGGAAGATAGATACTTGAGGGCATATCTTCTACAGATTTCGAGGGTTATGTGTTTCGTAACTGTACGTAGGTACCTCTTATGCAGATATCTTCCAATCAGAATTTCAAGATGCACACCTACCTATATACAGGGTGTTTCAGAAGTCCGAAATAATACTTTAAAGTTTGCATCAGTATCAGGTATACAGCTGAATGGTATAAAAATTTGACCAAAATTCGAGCTAGGATTCTAACTTTTTTTTGGTCGTCAATTTCTTGTCGTAATATCTTGAGTACTATGTAAAATTTGCATGTTCTGTTTTGTGAATATTGGAAGCCGCCCCTTATAAGTGTAGTTTACACTGCAGAATAGGGTTGTGGATGAACCCAAAGGCCAGAACACGATACCTGTGACAAATATTCAAAGGTCTATAACTCAGAAACTATAATAGTTAGGTATAAACTGTCTTCACTAAGCATCCACATATGAGCTACCGTATATGTACCTAAAGTATTTCTGACTTCTGATATACCCTGTATAGTAGATACCTGTATAGATTATACCAATCTAACTGACCTCATTTGCTAATTAATGATCACGCGATGGACTGGATCTTTGATCAACTATTCTTGATCAGATAAGCACAGCGTATTGAGCAATTAACGTAAGCGCTTGCGAAGATTACATCAACAATAATCACAGAACATGATTACACCAACTTTGCTTGGGGATTTGTGCTGACTAATACTAATAATAAACGAAAAAGCGTGACGAATGGAAGAAAAGGACATACTGCGCCGACCCCAAATAATGGGATAAGGTAAGGCAAATGATGAATGATGATGAGCCTAGTGCAGGGCTTCCCAAAATTAGTTATTTTAACTGTGACGCCCTTACGAAGTTGCTATATTTTTACGACGCCCTGGCCTACCAGTTGTAGTTCTAGCCTAATAACAATTTGTTATAAAAACTGCAAATAGCATCTAAATTTTTTATTAGAAAATAAAGAACGACGCCGCAGGGCATCGCAACGCACAGTTAGGGAAGCCCTGGGCTAGTGGTTAGACGGGATGCCCTTGTGTTCACGCGATTCCGGGTTTGATCCTATCGTGGCCTTTAAATAATGGACGTAAAAGCACTCGTAACACAAGCATTTAGTTAGTTGAAAGACCTAACGGTGTGACTACTGGTTTGTGCTAACCTCACATTGCTAAAAACTTCGATCGAATAATAATTTAAAAAAAATGTTTTTACAAACTGAAACAAATATCGGATAGTTCTCTCTAATGTATATATTATATCTATGTAATGTATATATTATATCTATATATATTTTGTATGTAATAAACTTAAAAACTACTGGACCGATTTCAAAAAATATTTTAGCGTTAGAAAGCTACATTATCATTGAGTAACATAGGCTACATTATAAACTCGTGCGAAGCCGGGACGGGCCGCTATTATTATGTATACGTAAATACATGATTTATTGAAATAAAACTATTTTACGGATTCTATCGCGTTTATTTACTTTTTTATTTTCCCATAAAATAGTTTTATTTCAATGTATAGTATTCGCATAAATATAAGAAAATAATACATCATTAATTTTGAGTAACATTTGTTATATTGATTTATTATTTAATTTAAAATCTATTAATTTTAATTTTTAATTTATAAGAAGCGTCTTATAAATTAAAAATCAAATGAATAGATTTGAAATTAAATAATAAATTAATATAACAAATGTTACAAAAAATAAATGATGTTAGCGTATTTTTGTGATAATTTCAGAATCTTATTTTTCCGTGGATGCCACTAAAGTTAATTTAATTAATTTAGTAACAGTACAAGAAACATATAACACCACATTTTTCCGTGGTCTGTTGAATGTAGACAATATTTTCGTAGTAGGATTTACTCAGCTCGTATTCAATTTGTATAAAACATTGGCTTTTTGTTGAGCACGTCCCCCGCCCATAAGGATAACCCTTGACTAACTTTATATTTCTTTTATTTCAGCTACATTTTGATACAACTATTCGCGGCTTTTCCGGGCACTTGAGCTGAAGTAGACACACGATGGGACGCCCGAATATTTATTTCAGACAGTTTTTTTATGTATTACCTAAAAAAAGATTGTACGCGTATGTATGTCTTAAAGACCCCTACACACTGGAGTTTCAAAACGCGCCAATTTATTGCCACTAACAAAACGAACTAAAGAAAAAGTTATTCATTTTTTACGAAATTAGTGAAATAATGATATTTTGATGGAAAAAGATGAAGAATGCCCGCACCTGCGATATGCGGTATTTATGGCAATGTCGAGTAATTATAGCAAGGACAAATTCAATAAATACACAGTATAAATAAAAATGGATGATGACAGTGATAAAGATGGCGGATGATTTAAAAGAAAAATTTATTGTTTAGCGAAATGACATTAACAGCGCGAGCGAATTTTCACACGTGAAGGCGTAGCTTTTACCACAGAAATTATATCTTTATGTATACTAAAATAGAGTTTGTTTTGGTATTGGCAAAATCTGGACTTTTCAGTGTGCGAGGAGCTTTATACTTTACTATTGGTGCTTTTATATTTATTCTAAACGTACCAGAGTGGAAAAGAAGATCGTCTATCTCCTTCCCGCGCCCGCAACACGTCCAAAATTGTAATTTATATCGTAAAGCGTTTCATGAATAAATATTTCGCACAAAGCCTTTCAGGGCTTTCAATAACTTTTTCAATTATTATCAAACATCGCCGTGCTTACTTTCACAAAGGGCGCGCACTCGGCCGCGGCATAAATCGCTTTACATAGCTTATACAACGGGTATACAATCAGTTTTGTTTTGCAAATCACTTTGTATTGTCTAAGAACTTAAAATATCGATACCGTTCGAAACGATTTTTTGTGCTAATTACGTTAAAATTTTATTATCTGTATTGTAGTTCCATTCTTCAACTTATATTGATTGACCTTCAGCCTCAGCACATTGGGGCGTCAGCCCTCGCGCGTCAAATTTTATGCCATAGCAAAACGAACTGTATTGACATATGGATAAAGTTCATTCTAAAACGAAACGACACTGACAATGCGAGTGAATTTTGGCGCGTAGGGGCTTGGTTTTTACCACAGAAAATTAATATTTATGCATATTGATACAGAGTTCGTTTTGGTATTGGCAAGGAGTTTAATGTGAGCTGAAGGATGATGTGGTAACAAAGAATAAGAAAAGTATATTGAGGTGGTTTTGCCATGTAGAGAGGATGAGTGAAATTAGACTGAAGTAAAGAATATACCAGACAAACGTTTATGAAAGTGTAGGAAGAGGAACCTTTCAGTATCAGATTAACGGTCTCTTCCGGAAAGGTCAAGTCCGTAGCACCCTCAACCGACGGAAGTACATGAAAAGATGTATGAATGTGGATGAAGAGAAAGAGCTATGTCAGGATCTTAGCTTGTGGCAAACTGTAGTCTCTGTCCACCCTTATGGGATACAGGCGTGAGAATATGTGTTTATATGAGTTGAATAATAAATTATGGGGGTTGAAATTATTATTTTTATTTAGATATGATAAGTGATGATTTTGAAATAAAAATGATTGGTATAATAATTATTATAGCAGCTATAACAAAAAGAGCTCAAATTCCTTTTAGTTCTTGATTACCTGCAGCTATAGCGGCTCCTACTCCTGTTTCTGCTCTAGTCCATTCTACCACTTTAGTTACTGCTGGGGTATATTTATTAATTCGGTTTAATAATTTATTAATTAATATATATTTTTTTAAAGTTTTACTAGAAATCCGCTCGAGTCAGTATGTTCGTTACATGAATGTACCCCCCCCCTGCCCTAGCGTATAAATCCCTCTACCAAACGGTCTAAGAACAATCCAATACTGCAGGCGATTCCGACCTTCTTACGTCGCAAACTTTCAGTATTACAGTTATTGAGCGTCGAAATTCCTCTGAACTGTTTTAAGCACACTGGGGCGGGCAAATGTTTCGCGTCAAAATATTTGCCAGTACCTAAACAAACTCTTTATCTATATGCATAAAGATTGTATTTCTGTTGCCACAGAAATATAGTCACGCCCCACGCGTAAAAATTCGCTTGCGCTGTCAGTGTCATTGAAGAATTATCTTTTTCTACGTGTCAGTACAGTTAGAAAAGAAAGACGCGCGCGGGTTGCCGCCCCAGTGTGCGGGAGGCCTTACTCGAGTTATATAAAAATAAACTTTGATAGAAAAGGTGCGGCAATAAAAAGAAATCATAAAACCCTTCCCGATAAGTTGGTGGATTACGGATCGCGGCACTAAAGTTAGCTGCGAAAATACGGACCCCGTAATCATTTTTTGTATAAGAATTTCAGATTTTTCTCTCTGTTTATGTTTACTTACTGGATGCGCCCAAATACGCATTTATATATATGTTTTAAATATTTGTTTACATAATGTCATAAATTACGCTTCTAAATACACATCCGCACGCCATCTATCATATATTGAACACATACATACTCATTCTCTCACTCGCTCTTTCCAAAAACCCCTTTCATTCCTCACTCTCTGCTCCCGCGCGCCCAAAACCGAAATATACGAAAAACGCACCGCTCCGCTGAAGCGCTTACACAAATTTTAATAATTGAACCATATAACTAATTAATCGCGCCGCCTAATATTAATATCATGTACAAGTGGTAAACACAGTGAAAGTGTTGTGAAGGAGTCAGCGATCCCGGCAGCCAAAGGAGAACCCAGCAACCTACTCAAAGGTTTGTCCTACCTAGTCCTTCGCCCCTCCATTTACGTATATGATTATGTTGGCACATGCAATAGAATCAGAATTTATTAAGTGTATCATTAACTAATTTCTGAAACTAGAACGGTGGCAATTACGTAAAAGAAATAATGACAGACATCTTGAACAGGGTTTGGTTTAGTGGTTTGGGCGGTCGGCTCACTGAAGCAGGTATTGCGGGTTCAATTCCCGTTCCCGCCCGTTGCGCAAATTTCGGAAATTTGCCCTGGCTTGGATGTAGCTCGGCGATCCAAGTCCATTGTACGGTACCCATAGTACAAGTTTTGCTTAGTTTGGGATCATACGATGAGTATGTATTGTCTGGTGATATTCTGGCAATCTTCTTTATATATATAATTCTGCTGTACATGTATGTCACTGAACTTCTCCTTCCGAACTTCGTACCGCCTTAGAATTAGTGACATACGAAAGCAGCGCCACCTACCGGGTCCAATTGTGAATCTAAACCATCCAGGGCGCCACCCATACGTATACAAAAAAAATTATTCAAATCGGTCAAGCCGTTCAGGAGGAGTTCAGTGACATACACACGTACGATAGAATGATACATACATCATACATCATCGCGCCTGTATTTCCCGAAGGGGTAGGCAGAGGTACACTGTAGTGCGCCCACACTTCGCCGTTGTATTTTGGTCCCAATGTAATAGGGGGCAAGCCTATTGCCATTATACTCAATATGAGAGAGATTTGGGCCATAGTCCACCACGCTAGCCCAGTGCGGGTTGGGGAACTTCACACGCCTTTCTATAGACGTGCAGGTTTCCTCACGATGTTTTCCTTAACCGTTCAGCAAGTGGTAATCATTGTTGAAAATGACATTCGCACATGAAAATTATCCCAGAGGTGCGGGACTGGGATTTGAACTTGCACCCCTTACGCTCAAGGCGGGAGTTCTTACCCACGAGGCTACCACGGTAGAATGATATAAATATATAAAGATTACTCACAGTATGATCCTAAACTTAGCAACGCTTGTACTACGAATATGTATTGTCTGGCGATTTATATTTATTTAAGAGTTAAACTCATTGTTATAAAGGTCAAATTCACATCATCGCATGCTATAAATCATCTTGTATTAACTCGAAAATAAAGCAGTCACAGAAACAATAATCGCCGCAGACATGGCCCACAGATTAATGAATTAGACATTTGAAACAAAAGAGGGGGCAATTCTAACATCGGCAATGAAAGTTATTATTGTTCACGATTCAGTGGTGCCATTTATTATACGGAGAGCACTCTAGCTTGCCTCTGTGCTGAAGGGGTGAATAGGAACAATGACCGCTGAATCCTTGACAAATAACTTTAACATTTGGTCGTTAAGAATCGATTTAATTGAATTCGTTTATACATTTCAGCTTCATCACCCATTTTTAGTTATAAATAGCTGAGCCCGCGACCTCCTATGAACGGAAATGTTTATATTTCCCGCAGGACCTTAATTATTTTTCTAAAATAAAAGTTACCTAAATTACCACTTGTAACATCGGCCATCTACCTGCAAAAGTCCCTTAAAAATCAGTCCAGCCGTTTGGAAGTTAACGTCAAACAATCAAACAGAAAGACAGACAAAAAAAATGCGTTTTCGTAATAGATAGCGTACGTACACACTTTCATATGCATTTAGTAATGTATTTAGTGAACAGATACTTCAATATTTATTTATACATTAAGTTAGAAAGATACAATATTAATAACTAAAAAAAGGAGAAAACATAAATAATAATTAAAAAAAAATCGGCCAAGTGCGAGTCGAACTCGCGCACGTTTGTTGTATGGGAGCCCCCTTAAATAATTATTTTATTCTGATTTTCAGTTTGTTGTTATAGCGGCAACATAAATACATCATCTGTGAAAATTTCAACTCTCTAGCTATCACGGTTCATGAGATACAGCCTGGTGACAGACGGACGAACGGACGGACGGACGGACAGCGAAGTCTCAGTAATAGGGTTCCCGTTTAACCCTTTGGGTACGGAACCCTAAAAAGACTTGATCCGCGTGGGATGGTGGCAAGAACGCTGGCTGCATTTCCTAGTTGAATAGTAAGTCCTATTCGTTGAGCGAGGAAAGAGCCAGCCCTCTTGTCACCTGTGGAGGTAATTAATTTTGGGCTTATTTTTCTAAATATTTTTTTAGCACTTTGGCTCCATGGACCTAGAGTCTTTACTTCAATTCTTTTCATTTGTATAGATGTGTAACCACTTATCGATTTTGGTAATGATATTAATTACTTGATACTGGCATAATATCCAGTTTTTTTTTTAGTAAGGACTACGCTGTTGGCCGTGGGTGGCCTTTACAGCTTTACCGAGGGAGTGCACAATATCCAGTAATCACAGGTGCAGACTTTTAGAATATTAATTTTATCGTGCGTTCATTTTTGTGTCACTTGTGTTTAAATCTATGTAATTCATATTCATAAAATACTATATATATATTATTCATCTGCAAGTACAATTTCGAGCACAAATATTCGTCATATTATTCCATTATACTCCATCATTTCATTATATTTCGTAAAAGGACTACAAATATATGAAATAATACACCAAATTTTAAATTACAAATTTTAAACCGACATTTTCATATTACCGGCTAATGTATTGAAATGTGTTCCAATTTAACAATACGCATCGAACAATGCTAATAACAGATTCCTTTAAACGATTTAGGAGAGCTTATTTCGTAATACCGATTCCAAAATGGGATTTCTTTTAAAATAATATTGTAAGCAATTTGAAGATTGTGGTTTGTTTTGAGATAAAACGAGTAATGTATTTGTGTGATTGTTATCATTTTCCGTGCCTTAATAAGCAGTATTTGTAGGTAAATAATTAACATATTGTTTTGCGAAGTAATGAGCAAGTTCAAGACATGACTATGGCCTGAATCCCCATTGCATTTTGGGGCTTAATGATAGATAGATAATGGTGCGGAACCCATCGCGCGCGAGTCTGACTCGCACTTGGCCGGTTTTTTATACGTGCATGATGAAATGTAAATATTTCTGTTGTATAAATCAATACAAACTGACTAGTGAGTTATGCTATCGACGAGAAAGCAACAAAAAACGTAACGTCAACGTAAATAAACAACGCCCTTGATCTATATAAGGGTAGATATTTCGAAACATCAACTTTTTTAATTGGGTAGTTCGTCCCTGTAAAATTCGTAAACAAAACTCGCCCTTAAACATATTCAAAACAAGCTTCGTTTTTGTAAAATACTATAATACAACACACCAAGCAGAACTATGCATTTGTAAGTAGTTTTTTTTATTTGTATTATCTATGGTTTATTTAAATAATAATGACGCTGTACCTGTAGAGCGCGTAAACAACCAGTAAAATTATTTAATTCAAGTATTTTTCCGAATTAAATGATTTTCTCAGATTGGAAAATCTACAATTTCACGAACCAAAATGAATAATTATATTATTGATAATACATCATCACGCCTGTATTCCCCGAAGGGGTAGGCAGAGGTGCACTGCAGTGCGCCCACACTTCGCCGATGTATTTTGGTCCCAATGTAATAGGGGGCGAGCCTATTGCCATTATACCGGGCACACAGGTTTCCTCACGATGTTTTCCGTCACCGTTTCTTAGCAAGTGATAATCTCAGATGAAAATGAGATTCGCACATGGAACCCAGAGGTGCGAGCCGGGGATAGAACCTGCGCACTTTGATTGCAAAGCGTGCGTTCGACCACTCGGCTACCACTGCTCAATCATATTATTATTGAATCATAATTATATTATTGAATTTACGTAACTCAGTTTAACTATACAACGGTGAAGGAAAACTTCGTGAGGAAACCTGCACATCTATAGAAAGGCGTGTGAATTTCACCAACCCGCACTGGGCCAGCGTGGTGGACTATGGTCAAAATCTCCCTCGTATTGAGGGAGAATGTGCCCGCTATAATGGCAATAGGCTCGCTTCAATTGGGACCAAAATACATTGGCGAAGTGTGGGCGCACAGCAGTGCACCTCTGTCTATCCCTTCGGGGAATACAAGCGTGATGATGTATTTTTTAACTACACATACTTATCATGGTTTTTAGTGGTCAATTAAACTAATTGACTTAAGCTAAACTAATAGTATCAGCAATGTGGCCGAATCTTTTGTACACAAACTAAAACTAAAGTGTATTGACGACATGGTTTAGTTATTCAAGCGTAGGCCGCTTGACTAAATACGCCAGGTTGTTAAAAAAATATTATCAATTTAAATCGTATTAATGGTATATAAAATCAAGAATTGCGCGAAGGTCTCATTCAAGTTATAACTGTCTTTACAGCTTGATAATGTTTTATACAATTCAGTTGTATACCCGATACTGATGCAAACGTTAAAGTATTATTTCGGACTTCTGAAACACCCTGTACATCCCGCGCGGGTCTCATCGTATTAATGGTATATAAAATCGAGAATCACGCTATGATGTACTGCAGCAGGTGTCATTCGAGTTAAAACTGTTTTTACATAGAGCTTAACAATGTTTTAAGGTAATAATGGACATATTATCTCTTTAAAAAATTACAAAACGGGAGTAAAAATGGAACATTTTTCGTTCTCAAAATGCCAGCGTTATGCGGTTCACCGGCTTAATATCCGAACTTCGAACTAAATCAAAGCACTTTGGAAGTCGCCTAACAAATTCCAACAATACCTGCACGCGGCGCATAGTTTGGTAATTAAATTGTGTGAAAGTGCAGCCATCCTTAAACGGAAATAGCTTCTTTCAGGAAGTTAATAAGGTTGATATTTCCGTATACATTTTCATGTGATTGTCATTTTATTGTAGATGGTAGGTGTAGACGACGTGTCTATGACACCTACAACTTAGTTTTTTTTTAAATATCTGTTTTATATAATTTTGTATGCCACACTTTTTTAAATATCAATGTTAGCAACACTGTTTTTTTACTGTCACTTCGAATCTGTACCAAGAATGTCTGCCGCTTAGATTTGCAATAAATAAGTAATTTTTATCATCGTGCTTCTCTTACTTGCTACACCACTCCACGCAAACCCAGCTACAACGGTAACAGTAGGTATTGGATTAATCCAACATATTATATAATTAGGAATTTAAATTTAAATCCTAATAACTGAAATCCTAGAATGGCCATACCCATTTTAACACTTTAAATTTATATCTTACACGTAGTTTGTATTACTTAATGAGGTGAAACAATAAAAAGTTTGCTATCTAATGGCCTTTTTCAGTATAATAGTACGCACGCTTTGCAATCAAAGTGTTTAGGTTCAAACCCCGGCTCGCACCTCTGGATTCCATGTGCAAATCTCATTTTCATTCGAGATTATCACTTGCTATGAAACGGTGAAGGAAAACATCGTGAGGAAACCTGCACGTCTCAGGGAACTTGTCTAGTTGTCGATAGATGTGTGACGTCTGACTACCCGCACCGGGCCAGCGTGGTGGACTATGACCTGAATCCCCCTCGCATTTAGGACAGCCCGTGCCCAGAAGTAGGACGTTAAAAGGGCTTTAATAGTAATACTTAGTATTATTTTACATTAGTCAATGCTGTTGCACCAAACTAAACAATGCGTATTGTCATTGGTAATGTGGGTTTGGCTGAGCTGATAATATTGTATGTGGACACGCCCAGTACAATTAAAGTTTAGGATTAAACTGGGGAGAAGAACAAAAATAATCCACCCGCTTATTAGCGTGATGTTACCAGCACGCTAGCTCATCTTCAAGTAGATATTCGTACCCAATAGCAGTTAGCACGCTGACTCATCTATCCAGCACACAAGCGGACAGCCAGAGACTCGACTGCCTAGTATGAACCCCATTCGTTTGGCTTTAAAACTGTAACACACTGTTTCTTAAAATAAAATGCCAATATGGCTTAATTAAACTTATTTTTTTAGGAGTAGGAGACTCCGCTATATATCTTGGATTAGGGAGGTAATAGGGGTGCTAGTGTGTGGCGCGCTTATTCCCATAAAACCGTTCTTATCAACTAGCTTAAAAACAGCTTGCAGAAATAATGAGAAGTCTAGGCATAACTCCACGGACAAGAGGCTCTAAAAAAAAAAAAGAAGAATTGGGTTCGATTTTCAAATATTTTGTTTTTAATGTTCGTATATATGAAATTATAAGGCATTAATTACGCAATATTACTAGCGTAATAAGAGCGTAATAATTCATGAGTCCCAAACGGGGGAGCAGACATCTAAGTAATTTATTTCCTTTTGTTACCTTTAGTACGTAATAAAATTATCTATTTAAATTGGTTCCTTTTTATACTAAGCTAGCTAATTACTTAGGCTACTCAAATAAAGAGGATTAATGTTGGCCTTTTAGCAAACGCCTCATAGCGGAGGCTTCACGAATTCCTTTATTTTGTTTTGTTATCTTATTTCACAACCTTATGTACCTACCTAAAGTGCTACCTACCTAAAGCAATATATTTTTTTATACTCTAACTCTCTCTTACTCTCTCTCTCTTAAACACGTATTAAAACGATTATTGGCTTAAATGTAGATCCATATCTAATAAAAAAAATCCGATAGACAAATAAAATTCTGGTCTCACCCATCCTTTAAAAAACCTCCAAAATATCGCAATACTAACTCTCAATCTATCTTCAATATGGTATAGGTTACCCAATTATATTAATTAATCAATCAAACGCACCCAAAAAAACCATGAAAACCTACCCACATAAAAAGCAAAAAAATCATTACTTACGTCCTTCGCGAACGCAGAGTATCCCCGTTTTTCGAACACAATATCACAAAAAAAATTGTCTTAGAGCGCACCACTACGACACGGTAATAGGTATTACAAGTTGAACGTAACGACGCCAGACGGACGTGCGTACGACGCGAGAGACGGCCGACGACTGGGCTCGGGAACTAGATACAAAAAGGGTGAGGAGTACCGTTCTATCAACCCCTACGTTATATGGACATTAGCGGAGCCCTGATCAGTTAATTAACTTAGAATTTATTAACCGCGTCACGTCGACTATTCTACTCGTTAAATAAGGATTTGTATTGTAGAGATTACTTTTAGTGATAATTTTTTTAGTGATCATTACTACTACTACTACTATAGCCCTATTAACGTCCCACTGGTAGGCACGGGTCTTTCTTTAATGCGAGGGGGACTCGGGTCATAATACACCACGCTGGCTCAGTGCAGGTTCAGGCAGGTAGACTTCACACATCTATCGAGAACAAGTAAAGTTCAACGTGCAGTTTTCACGATTTTTTCCTTCACCGTTTCATAGCAAGTGATAAACTCGGACGAAATGAGATTCACACATAAATCCCATAGGTGCAAGCCGGGGTTTGAACCTGCAGGTATACCACTCGGCTTCCACTGTACAGGCCATTGTAAGACTTAATTTTTTTATCGTATATGTGTAGTTTGTATTTCAATGCAAAAAGCAGTGGTAGCCGAGTGGTCGAACGCACGCCTTGCAAATCAAAGTGTGCAGGTTCAAACCCCGGCTCGCACCTCTGGGATTTATGTGCGAATCTCATTTTCATCCGAGATTATCACTTGCTATGAAACGGTGAAGGAAAACATCGTGAGGAAACCTGCACGTCTGAGGGAACTTGTCTAGTTCTCGATAGATGTGTGAAGTCTGCCAACCCGCACTGGGCCAGCGTGGTGGACTATGGCCTGAATCCCCCTCGCTTTGAGGGGAGGCCCGTGCCCAGCAGTGGGACGTTAAAAGGGTTGTAGTAGTAGTAGTAGTTGTATTTCAATAAAAGGTGGAACTATAAAGTGTTATCTATGTATGTATGTATCTAAATTATCAAGTGAGCGATTTCTAGGTAAGCCACTCGACTTTTCACTACATGGCTTTCGTAGTCAAATCCCTAAATTCACAGTTGCATTGTAGAAAACTTTAGTAAATAAAAATTCTATGGTAGGTGGTTATCAAATTGGTGCAACTTTCTTTCTTTTGCCTTACTAACGTGTTTTATCTAATCATTATTATTAATAGCAGCTCTAAAGGCAACACACTGGAGCTATATGTACCTGTGTATTTGAAATTAATTTTGGCAATTTAAAAAAATAATCAGCCCACTGAGTTTTCTGCCGGATATTCTCAGTTGAGGTCGCGTTTCGATCCGGGAGTAATAGATAAGAAAAATAAAATTTACTTGACAATTTGTTAGTGCCCCCATGGGCCAATACAGAATAAATTATTAGACTTTCACTTTGATTTTGACTTGAATTAGTGTAGGGCGAGTGATTCCTAGATTCACACTCAGGGCACGTGCGTAATTTGTAACCATAACATAAAAAATCAAATTAAATATTCAATATCATGCCTGTATTCTTGAAAGGATAGGCAGAGTTTTGAAATACACATCTGCCTATGAGTCTCAGTACTGACGTATCTGTGTTATGTCCCAATGTAATATTGGCCAAATCTATTGATATTAGATGATTAGAGCTACTATTTCTACTATTTATTGACGATTCATAAGTGCCTGTCTTGGTTTATATGAATAAAAAATATTCTGATTCTGATTGACCCCCATAACGCAAGTAAATCCATTGAAGTATCTAAGAGTCTTAGCTCCAAGTTACTTAACCATTTATTTATTTTCTTCCTAAATAGAGTATGCAGCGGACCAATGTTATTATGGCCCTATTTTTCAAAAAACAATATTAGAAAGCAAGACCTGAAATTTTTATGTAGAGACATTTTTGTCCTTTTTGCTGGAGATAAGAGCATAGAGCGTCAGACCTCAACAACTCCCAAAACAATCTGGTGACGAGAAATAAGCTGTCGACGCGTCGCAATCCCTTTGGGAGTGAACTGAAATCCTGGCTGAAATATTTCAGTGTACTGAAAGATTGACTCCTGACGCTATGAAGCACGCACTCGGAATATTTCAGGATCTAATCATTTATACAAACGGATGATTTGAAAAGGGCAATGCTCCATAACAAGAATACATATTTTCTCAATATTTTTTATATTAAAGCTGGCATTGGTAGCAGTGGTAGCCTAGTTGGTAGACGTTGGTAGACATATTCTCCCTCTATACAATACAATACATCATCACGCCTGTTTTCCCCGTAGGCAGTGGTGCATTGAAGTGCGCCCACACTTCGCCGATGTATTTTGGTCCCAATGTAATAGGGGCGAACCTATTGCCACTATACCGGGCACACTCTCCCTCAATTCGAGGGAGATTATAGGGCTATAGTCCACCACCCTGGCCCAGTGCAGGTTGGTGAACTTCACACTTCTTTCCTTACTATGTTTTCCTTCACCATTTCGGAGCTAGTGGTAATCTCGGATGAAAATGAGATTCGCACATAAACCCGGTGGTGCGAGCCGGGGTTGAACCTGCACACTTTGATTGCAAGGCGTGCGTTCGACCACTCGGCTACCACACTGCTTATGCTTTCAGTTATTATAGTTTTTAATTATTACGTAGTCCGATTGGATTTGTTTGCGTATCCATTAACACGCAATATGTATTTAATTTATCAACAAAATTCGGCTCCTTATATGTTAGGGTGAATCGAGCTTAATTTGATACAACGCATTTATGGGATTAAAAGCTTTGCCCTACAATTAGTGTGGGCTTCAAATATCATAATATCATACTATATCATCATGCCTATT
Source organism: Ptilodon capucinus (assembly GCA_914767695.1). Classification (NCBI taxonomy): domain Eukaryota; kingdom Metazoa; phylum Arthropoda; class Insecta; order Lepidoptera; family Notodontidae; genus Ptilodon; species Ptilodon capucinus. The sequence continues at coordinate 10,539,570 of OU611816.1, read as the reverse complement.
ACATACTGAAGGGATAAGTAGTGTTACACTGAAGTGACTCACAATTGGCTGATGTATTTTTGGTCTAAATGTAATCAGATCAGAAGCAGTGGTAGCCGAGTGGTCGAACGCACGCCTTGCAAATCAAAGTGTGCAGGTTCAAACCCCGGCTCGCACCTCTGGGTTTATGTGCGAATCTCATTTTCATCCGAGATTACCACATGCTATGAAACGGTGAAGGAAAACATCGTGAGGAAACCTGCACGTCTATAGAAAAGCGTGTGAAGTTCACCAACCCGCACTGGGCCAGCGTGGTGAACTATAGCCCAAAAATCTCCCTCGTATTGAGGGAGGATGTGCCCGGTATAATGGCAATAGGCTCGTCCCCTATTACATTGGGACCAAAAATACATCGGCGAAGTGTCGGCGCACTACGGTGCACCTCTGCCTACCCCTTTGGGGAATACAGGCGTGATGATGTATTATTATTATGTAATCAGATGCGAGCCTATTACCATACCGGGCACATGTTCCGTCAATGCGAGAGACCTTTGGGGCAAGTTTCTCCACTCTGAACCAGTGCGGGCTAATGAGTTTCACACGTCTTTTGATTGACGTGTAGATTTACTCATGTTTGATTTCACCGTAACTACATAAATATTTATTGAAATTTAGACAAAAATCTAAATTAAAGCCGAAACGTCGGGAAAATAAAATAGTAAATAAACGCGATAAAATCCGTAAAATAGTTTAATTTCAATATATAGTATTCGCGTAAATATAAGAAAATCTAATTTAAACAACAACTAAATATGAGGGTACCCAGTTATTAACTATGACATCAGGACGTCTAATACCTTAGTCCCCCCGTGACCATGGTTGCTGTAAAGCAGCCGAAACGTCGGGAAAATAAAATAGTAAATAAACGCGATAAAATCCGTAAAATAGTTTAATTTCAACAAAAATCTAAATACAAAAATCCAAAGTGTTTGAACCTGCGCCACTTGTTTCCAAGGTAGACGTTCTATCACCTAAGCTTGAACAGCTCAAATTATCATAATGAATAAACTCCTTGATAATAAAAAAAAATAAAGATGCTATTCTCTATAGACAACTGTCCTTTTGCCACCACCTGTCTTGCAGCAATGTTTTTAACACGTTCGCTGCGTTGTGAGGTCATATTGGCACAAAGTCAGTACCTTTATGAGTCATTACAACCTCATGACGCACCAGCTGAGAGTGTTAATATTACTTTACTTACCCCTGTAATGTAGTTTAGGAGGTGTGTATATATTTTTTTGAATGGACCACGATGTTGGCCGTGAGGTGGCCTTTACAGCTTTACCGGAGGAGTGGCGAGCGCAGAGTGCACTCCAACCAAGGCGTATGTATTCATAAGCTAAGTATGTGTTTATGAATGTTAAGCATGGGACCCTTTTTGACGTAACGTATAAATTCCGATGCTCAGCGGCTCACTGCGCGCCAATCACTGAGTGAAGATAGATGGGCCCCGAGTTGATTTGTTCCATATGGCTCTGGATATTGAACCGTCCTATTTTTAATGTAAAACATCTAATGGCGCGCTTGGCGAGTGAGGGCCAACTGTTGATGCCGCGATGCCGTGATGCGAAAACTTCGAGCAGCTCCGTGGCTCCTCGATTCTTTCCGCCACTTTGACTCCGCCCACGGGCTGACTCCGCTCACTCGCCACTACAACGCTTCTCTCTCTCTCTACTCTAAATAACATAATGTTTTACATCTGCCAGGCGTACGGCGACGGCTACTTTTTTTTATAATAAAAAAAAACATACGGGTAGAATTGAGAACGCCCTCCTTTTTGAAGTCGGATAAATAAATATCGCCAGATAACACCTACTCATCGTATGATCCCAAATTAAACAAAGCTTGTACTATGGGTACCGTGCGCCTGATCTGGGCGCGATCCCCATTCCGAAAAGGACTTTTTCTGATATTTGTCGCTAGCGGGAATCGAACCCACACCCACCTGGTTCAGTGAGGCGATCGGCCTACGTTGAAACTACTAGACCAAGCCGTTAAATATAACTATGTCACTTTTCATATTAATTTAATATTTCTAGACATTTCCATTTTTTTATTTAAGATTTTAAGATGGATGGATGTGAGAATTTGACATTTACATATAGATAGTCTATAGATAGATAGTCTGAGACCATGCGGGCGTAGCATCAATGAGACCATTTTCGGGCCAATTTCCAATATCAATGGGAAAAGGTAAGAAAAATTTACAACTCGTGTGCTCTCCAAATGCCTTCACTTCGATCGGCAAGCGGCACCAGCTGTTCACTACATTCTTTATACTCAATGTTTGACAATAATTTATTATGTATCGTAAATTATTTTGTTGCATTTTTCGTATAAAAAATATTATTTTTATGTCGGTAGGTAAGCTTGGTTAAACAGAATTATGCTATGTCGATTATTTTCTTCCCGCGCGGAGATAGCACTTGTTTTTCTTGTTCCAAATTTAAATATTTGTTGCTGGCCTTCTGTTATGGGCTAACAATAAAAAAAGATTGAGTGGAAAGAGGATTTAGTGAATTGAATGTATTTTACAGATAAAAATAAACCAATAAAAGGGCACAGAGAAGAATAAACCATCCTACATCCAACTCGTAGCGATCAATCACGTGACAAGTTTGGATGAAGACGGAACGCCTGATTGCGGCATAATGACGGTACTGCGGATCCATAAAAATAAATCCACGTGTTACATGGCCCCCATAATACTCTTTAACTATGAGATCCATACATTTGCTTCAAGGCAGTTGCTAGGAAAGGATTTTAGAACATACATTATATAAACAAACGTACGTATTTTTTGTAATGGATAAATACCTTTTTAGGATTTTTTTTCGGTTGGACCTCATTTCACAATCGTTTCAATATGATAGCAGCATTTTCAATTGTGTTAGACATCGTTTATTAATAGCAGGTACAATTTGACGAAACCATAAGCCATTTTGATGTTATTAGACTAGACCATACAAACCTCTATTAAATTAACATTATTCTGTACCCCCGCCATAGTCATTTTGAAGCTGTCTGGGACCCTACGGTAAACTGTACCCCCCAACCACGCAAGTTATCCTGTTTGTTTCCTTTTATTTACAGAAGCTTTTGAATGGGTGTACACGTGTTTGGATTAGCATTTAGTTCGGTGTTTTAAATGTTGACTTAAAGGGGCATTGTAAAGCTAAAGTCAGAGTCAAAGTCAAAATCAAATCTTTTATTTTGTATAGGGGCACTAACAAATTATCAAGTTAAATTTTGTCTTACATGCTACTACCGGATGTAACGCGACCTCAACTGAGAAGATCCGGCAAGAACTCAGTGGATTAATATTTTTTTAAATCGCCATAACTTACTTCAAATACAAAATTAGACATAGCTCCAGTGTGTTGCCTTTACAGATGTTTTTAATAGTAATGATAAAGATCAAGGGATAGATTCAGAAGGCGGTGCTTCTGGAGACTACTTCTTCCTCTCTCTGGCGCCCTAACCATTGGTAACTAGGACCCTGTTCCAGATGCCGGTGGGGAACTATTTTATATATATATATATATATGAATGTATTAAATAAAACAAACGGAAAATAAACCAAATGATAAAATAATAATACGTTACATTAAATCTATACTAATATTATAATGAGGAAAGATTGGTATTATTGTATGTAACGAATAAACGTAAAAAGTATTGGAGCTATTTAAAAAATCTTTTGCCGTTAGTAAGCTCAGTAATATTCATTTAACCCAACATGTTAAAAAAAAATCCACCCGTGTTAAGCCAAGACGGGCCGCTAGTATTATATAAATGTAAAGATTATAAATATACCAGATCACAGAAGAAACCAAAGAAAGAAAAGTAATGATAATTATACATAAAAAACAGTAAGGCAACACATGCTTAAATATGACAGGCAATATTTTGTAAAATGAAGTGATTGTCATTCCACAACGACGAGGCCTTTTTTTTACGTCGGAAACTCCTTGGATACCCTGCCAACTTGGGGGAAATAGCAGGGCCAGTCTCCTTAAAGCCATTGCCAAACTCTACGAGCGCTTGTTCTATGCAAGACTCAGAGAGTTTGTCACTTCCCATGGTATTCTCATAGATGAGCAGTTTGGCTTTAGAGCCCAACACTCTTGCGTCCATCAGGTGCACCGCCTCACGGAGCATATTCTCAAGGGGTTTCATAGACTGCGTCCCCACAGCACGGGAGCCCTCTTCTTCGATGTGGCGAAAGCGTTTGACAGGGTCTGGCACAACGGCTTGATCTACAAGCTGTACCTCTTGGGTGTGCCGGACAGTCTCCTGCTCATCCTGCGAGACTTTCTGTGGAACCGCACCTTTCGCTACCACGTTGAAGGGGTGCTCTCGGCCCCTCATCCCATTAGGGCAGGAGTCCCTCAAGGCTCCGTTCTCTCCCCCCTTCTCTATAGCCTGTTCACGAACGACATCCCTCGTTCGGACAGAGTTCAGCTCGCCCTATACGCGGATGACACCGCTCTCTATTTCTCGCATAGAAATAGGGGCGTTAACACCCGCACCCTCCAACGCGCAGTAGATTCTTTGGGCGAATGGTTTCGGAAATGGCGCATTGAGGTGAACCCGGAAAAGAGCGCCGCTGTGCTCTTTACCAGGGAAACCCCACGGTGTCCCCGAGCTCCCTGGTTCAGTCTAGGGACCATCTCTCTGTTCGACCAAAGCATCCCTTGGGCAAACCGCGTCAAATATCTAGGTGTCATTCTTGACAAGTCCCTTACTTTCGGTCCCCACATAAGAACGGTGAGCAACCAGCTTTTGTGCTCGGTCGCCTTCACTATTTGATCTGCGAGCGGAGTAAAATGTCCCTTAGAAATAAGGTGACACTTTACAAAACATGCATCCTCCCCATTATGTCATATGCCAGTGTGGTTTTCGCTGACGCGGCGAAGACACACATCAACCGCCTGCAAGTAGTGCAGTCCCGGTTTCTCCGTAGGGCCGTAGGTGCCCCGTGGTACATACGGAACGTAGATCTTCATTCCGACCTTGGCCTCTTCTCAATTCGAAAACACTTAAAAATAGCGTCCGAACGCTATTTTAAAAAAGCCGCGTCGCATTTAAATCCTCTAATTGTCGCCGCCGGCAATTACGAGCCAGACCCCGCGCACACATCATCAACTCGTCGCCGCCGTCCGCGGCACGTGTTGATTGATCCTCCCGACACGATCACCGCCCTCCTCGACCCGGGCGTTGAGAGGGCCACCAACACACCTACACCAGCCTCAAATAGACACCGATCTCGCCGGCGAGGTCGAGGAACCCCCTCTTCCGCTCGTAGGTGCATCTTTGCACCTAGGAGCGCAGTCACTACCTCTCCCCTCACGGTAACTGCCCAAGCCGAGGTCGTGCCCTCTGTGGCGCCCTTGAGCTAGTTGCCACCCCTTTCCGCCCTTCAGGAATTGGTTGGAGTGCACTCTGCGCTCGCCACTCCTCCGGTAAAGCTGTAAAGGCCACCTCACGGCCAACAGTGTAAGTCCTTCAAAAAAAAAAAAATAGCAGGGCTATGTGGGAGGCCCGGCAGAAGGCCGTATACCCACTAAAAACCGAAGGTGTACCATCCTCCGCTTGTATCGGGGCGCCACGGGATTGCTTTAGCATCCACCGCGACACAACGATGAGGCCTAGGAAAGATTGTTGAAAAAATATAAGTATAACATTTTATAGGTCCATGGCGACCTTATACATCTAAGGATATTCCCATCAATATAAATCATTCTAGGCCCTAAGATGGATGGGGCAATATCTTCGGGTCATCTTAATTGTCCCCACCAAGTGATCTAATCAATCACTTACAAAAACAAAAGGTTTTGTGCGAACCCCGTCGCGAGATTGAGCCAAGATTGTATAATATTAAAATGGGGTGTGAAGATAGAAGATTAATTTTTACCCTCGTTTAAATGGCAATTTAGAAATATGTCAAATTGGAAGCCTTATGTGAATGGAAAATGGGGGAATATAATAATAGGATGGTCATGAAATGAAATGAAATGAAATGGTGATAATAAAAATAAGCTAACATCAATTTAAACTAAAATACATCGGCGTTAAATGGGTGCACTGGACGGTGCCTCTGCCTGTTCCATCTAGGAATAAAGGCGTGATGATATATTATTACCATCACTATATACGCAATTTTTATCGTCTTAAAGCAGCAGCCTAGTGTTTAAAATATAAAAAAAGGATCATTTTCAATACCTACTGAATAATCTTTGTGATTGGAAATAAGCTGACGACTTTGGTATTGCTCTGTACCAATTAGCGCGTCTAAACGCGTGCATCCAATATTTTGCCAAAACCAAAAATGAACTATATTAACTCACATAAGAAGCACATTTTTCAACAAAACGTCACCGATGACTCGAATCAATTTAGTAGCGTGGTCGCGTTGCTTTTGCCACTGACATTCAATATTTAAGTCAACGAGTTATAATATGAAAGAGGAAGCTTTTCTTAACATTTGACAATTTCATACGTCTAATCTTGGATGTTACTTTGACGTCTACGTACTTACGTCAGATTGTATATGACAAGAAGCATCGGAGGCATACGACGGAGGAACACGGAAGCATACGACTAGACGGCCGTGACATAAATGAGAACAAAGTTGGCTTAATATTTTTTGACGTATTTTTGTGACATTTGTGTATTAGCATAGAGTACATTTTCTGACAAGTCATGTGAATTACATCGCCCCAATGTTTTCAGGGCGTAAGTTACGGGGATGGCGGATAACACCATGCATAGAGAGTAGGCAGGCCGGGTAACCGCCACGGCATAAATTCCGTTCAACCGACACTCGCTAAAATGGCTTTGTCACCTAAATGCCCTGCAACCACAGGTGCGAGCGAATTACTTGACTTTTTTTTGAAAATGTACTCTGTATCAATATAAATAAATGTCAAAAATTAAAAAAAATACGCCATCGACAACATTCCGTTAAAAAAATTGCCTCTTCTATGAGGTAATAACGCTCGTTTTGTTACTAGCAAAGGCAGTTATTTTAGAAAGTATGGATACCAACATTTATCAAAAATACGTCCAAAAAAATTGAGACCGAGATTGGTTGATGCTTCCACCATCTAGTTATACATCTTGACCATGGAGATATTAAAACGTAAATGGCTCGAGCCCGCGCTGCGGTAAATTTTTCAGGTGTATCTGACTCCGCCATTGTTATTTTCCCATATAGTTGCCGTATACTACAGGTACATGAGATAACGAGAATGGCGGAATAATTACCGCAGAGCCATACGAAGCGTAGTCGCTATGGGTACTCTAGTTACTATATGGTCTTAACATAGACAAAATGACGTCTGTCAAAGTCACACAAATTGGACGTGAGGAACTGTCAAATATTAGGAAAAGCTCTCCCTTTGATATAATAACTCGATAAGCAAAGGACTTATCGCACGCGCGTTTGGCGCACCTGTTTGCGCAGTGCTTTCCTTTTTATAAGGCCCCTACGGTTGGTGAAGTTTTATCGGTTTATTTAAATGATATTATGTTGAAGCCTATAGCCGAGTTTAGATTACCGCTTTCCCATATGGGGTGGTACGATCATATGCTATTTAAGTGGCATAAATACATACATGTATCTGTATCTCGTGGGAGTAGGCAGAGACTACCGTTTGCTAAATGCTACGATCCTGACATACCTCTTTCGTTTCATCCACATTCACACATCTTTTCATGCACTGCACACGTTGAGGGTGCTACGGACTTGACCTTTCTGGAAGAGACCGTTAATCTAGTCGTGAAAGGTCCTTATCGGACGCCCCCTTCCTACAGTTCTACTCACGTTCGCCTGGTATGTTTCTTTCGTCACTAAACCTCACTACATGGCCAAACGACCCTAACATACTTTATTGGAACGAAGTTCCTTACGGCAGGCTTGGAGGGAATAGGGATGACCGAACTGAAAAAAATGTGATAGTAAAACCGTAAGAAAAAATCCGTGGAAAAAAAACCGTTAAATGAGACGTCTCTTTATTTGTGTCGTTTGATGGATGGATGGATGGATGGACGGACGGACGGACGGACGGATGGACGGACGGACGGATGGATGGATGGATGGATGGATGGATGGATGGATGGATGGATGGATGGATGGATGGATGGGTGGATGGATGGATGGATGGATGGATGGATGGATGGATGGATAGATTGATGGATGGATAGATTGATGGATGGATGGAACGAAGTCTGCGTGGACGAAGTCGCGGGTAGAAGCTGGTATTTTAAATGTCCTATCATATATGTCTACTTCGAAGGAACTTCGTTCCTACCTGGTGTCCCACGACACCATTTAGTTTTTTTAATCTTAGTCACCACACCATTCTTTATCCTATGTGAGATAAACTCTGGTATTGTAAAGCTCTTCTCGCCCAGTAAAGCTGACAGCTTAATAATTACGGTTTAGACGAGGCCGGATCGGCATCCGTTCTCGCCATGACGGCGGCAGAAGATTTACAGCTCTTCCGTAAACAGACAGCTTGCAGGAACGCTTCCATATGTCCATAGTTCTCCCACTGCATGTCCGTTCTGTTCTAGTCTGTAGTCCTCTAGCAGCCGACTTTACCATGTTAATAAAGCCTCAGAATCATAATTTTATAATGTTTAGTAAACTAGAGACATGAGTTTATTAGATATTTATGTAGATATTAAATCACCCAAAAAACACGCTTCCGAGAAACGTATTCCTTAGAGGGCTTATAATATTTTTATCTAGAGGAAAAGTGTAGAAAAAATGAAATTGCAAACACGCACCGATATTGTGGGGTGGAATGAGTGGCATTTAAAAAAATCTGATTAAATTCTCATTATATACAAGAGTAACTAGAAGCCTAAAGTAACCAGGTTTAAAAATGAAAAAAAAATAGGTACGGTTCTAATCAAAGACTTAATTATTTTGCGCTTTAGGTTTGAATTCAGAACCGTTTTTAAAAAAAACATCATCACGCCTGTATTCTCGCCCGGTCAAACTTAACTATACTAATGCCGTCTGCTGTGATGTAGGACTGAGATAGCAATATTTTTAGTAATACTATTTTTAGTAGTACCTACCTCAGTACCATTGTTTCAATACGATACCAATTTAATTCGTAGAATTCTGTTCACACTTCGGGCAGACTGAGGTCTGTAAAAGGTCATAGGTATATTTTGACACGTTACTTATCTACACCCCTGAACGACCCGAGCCGAAATATGTAATTAAATTAAATATGTTTAAAGATAAGACGTTATACAAACCTTTTTTTATCGTTGATGATAAAATTAAGCCTTTTCTGCACGCTACACGCAATATTTTGAACTTCGAACATACTGCGAATTCACTTGTTTTTTTTATGTACTCTGTTATAATATACATTAAGATTTAATTTATGTAATTCCACGAGACCGGAAATACACTCGCACGTATCGTTCGTATCTGACGTATCGTTGAAAATTACTTCTTCTCTGAGTTAATATAAGGTACGAAACCCCGTAGCCCCCGTATTTTCACATATCCAAGATCATCATTGTAATTCATATACACTTCTCATCAAAAAAATCGAAACACCTCGCAGTTTATGATTTGATAAGGATTATCAGAAAAATGTGTATATTTAGGAATAAATGTAAAATGTCATTTAATAGTGAGTAGTATGAGGTTTGTAAATCCTAATGTTAATGTTCTAAATTCAAATTAAGTCTTCATAGGTTTCGTATTTTGTATGATGAGTAATTTTAAAAATTAGGACAAAAACAATAAAAACGAAAGTGTTTCGATTTTTTTGATGAGAAGTGTATATTCGGGTACTTTTTATATAACTATTTGAACGTATACGGAACATTATTTGATACATAAATACATCATCACGCCTGTATTCCCCGAAGGGGTAGGCAGAGGTGCACTGTAGCGCGCCCACACTTCGCCGATGTATTTTGGTCCCAATGTAATAGGGGGCGAGCCTATTGCCATTATACCGGGCACATTCCCCCTCAATACGAGGGAGATTTGGGCCATAGTCCACCACGCTGGCCCAGTGCGGGTTGGTGAACTTCACACGCTTTTCTATAGACGTGCAGGTTTCCTCACGATGTTTTTCCTTCACCGTTTCATAGCAAGTGGTAATCTCGTATGAAAATGAGATTCGCACATAAACCCAGAGGTGCGAGCCGGGGTTTGAACCTGCACACTTTGATTTGCAAGGCGTGCGTTCGACCACTCGGCTACCACTAACCTTTTATTATTAATTATTTGATATTCTTTCCAAATACGTAAATTATTTTACAGTCACAATAAAGAGCATTCAATGTAATTGAACATATACAACTATTGTTTATTTCAATATATATGTTGCAGGTTTTTCATATAATTAGGTTTTTGATGAAAAACCGAAAGATGACGCATTTTAAACTAAATTTCATCATAAACCTGTAACAATCCAGATTTTTGATCAAAAACCTGACCTAGTTTGGGTTTATGATTAAAATCATAACCTAACCTAACCATCAAACTTTATCATAAACCCAAACTAGTTCATGTTCATGATGAAATTGAGTTCTAATGTGTCATATTCCGGTTTTTTATCAAACATCTAGGTTTTTGATCAAAAACTTAATTTTATGAAAACCTGCGACATGTACAACCAGTCTCAAAATCCTAATTCCGCGAATAAAGTTCCAAAAACAACTTTAGAAATGATTTTGAGATTTAATTAAATAAAACTGATATTATGATGAAATTGTCATGACATGAGTTAAAACAAAGCTTTTACTTCGGAGAAATAACGATTTGTCTACATAAGGAGAGTTTTGGTTCCCTTCAAATAAAGCTCCTTACCTTAACTCGCATAAAATTGGTCGCGCATATTAACGCCCCAGTGTGCTTTAAAGTGGTGGTCTTAAAAGCGTGCTTAGTTTTTTAAGAAAATACCAAAGTCACCATTTCCGTGTAAGGAACATAATCTCCGATTCCTATATTCAGGTAATGCTTCATTTTGGTAAAATGTACAACGAGATGTTAGCTTAAACCAATTCCTATAATAAATGTCGCGTCCTTTCCTGATATGAATATAGAAACCAAGTGTAAGTGTGATTGAACTGGTGTAAAAAAAATTAAAATCATTAATAATTTACATAGATACAAATCTACCTACGCACATCAAAATGTATATTATCCAGTTTCAAAAACAAATTTTATGTAAAATAAACTCGAATTTATGTAAAATAAACTTGAATTCTAAAACAACACCACTCAAACACACTTTAAATAAACGTAACGAAACGCTTTTAAAAATTTCGATAAAAACACTAACCTTGTCTGGCTATTAGACAGAAAAACACTTAAATATATCTAGCTATTCAATATTTATTAAAATTCCAATATATTTGTAACCCTGCACCCACTGTAGTGAGAAAATATTGTATTCCTGTAGTAGAAGCCACGCGACTACGCGTCAAAGTTCACTCAAGTCACGGATGCAATTTCGTTGAAAAATGTTCTTCTTGTATGAGTTCATACAACTATATCCCATATAACGTCCCACTTCTGGGCACGGGCCTCCTTTCAATGCGAGCAGGATTCAGGCCACAGTCCACCACGCTGACCCAGTGCAGGCTGGCAGACTTCACACATCTATCGAGAACTACTCAAGTTCCCGCAGACGTCCAGGTTTCCTCACGATGTTTTCCTTCACCATTTCATAGCAAGTGATAATCCGGATGAAAATGAGATTCACACATAAACCCCAGAGGTGGGTGTCGGGGTTTGAACCTGCACACTTTGATTGCAAGGCGTGTGATTGACCACTCTGTTACCACTGCTATACAGTTCATTTTGATAATGGCGCATGGCGTAAAGTTGTTTGCATTTAAACGCGCCTGTGGGTTTTATACATCTATTCTGTAGGGATTACAAAGATGTCTCTTAACTTTTTAAAGATGCTTACTTACTGTCTATGCCACTTAAGGTTCTACAATGTGAATGGGGACAACAAGCCTGCACATTTATGGAGACAGAATATGGAAATCTCAGTTCTTATCATACTGCAGACTTTCTTCTTCTTCTTGCGGGCTTTTTCTACAAATCGACGTCTATTGCGCCTGTTTTGTTTGACGGAGGGTGAGCTGGTTACTCCAGCCATCCTAGTTCTGCCAGGAAGTTCCACAGCTTCTTGACGTCGCCAAAGACTTCCTGTTGAGCCCAGGTAGCGTGCCCGGTAAATGGCCACCCCGTTGCATTCCAGCAAAACGTGGGCGGCTGTTTCTTCAGCCTCCATGCATGCTCTGCATAGAGGGCTGTCCGTGATACCTAAATTGAAAAGGTGTTTATTAGTTGCCGTGACCAGCAGAGCACTTGTTATTATGCGTAAGCGAGGTCTACTTAGCTGTAATAGGGCCTTCGTCAATCGGCGGTCGATCCTGTTTAGGACGAGCAGACTTTACCGTTCAAATAATGTTGTATGCTATATCTTCTTAAACCGATGCTAATTTACTAGCCCAGCTCAGCAGGTGAGCTAGTAAATTATAAGATACCTATACCAAAACCACTAAAACAGTATTGAAAAATCTATAAATTCAGCTCTCTCCAAAGCCTGCGGTCGCAAGTGCGTCAAGACACGCGCGACCTATTTCTTGCTAATACCAAAACGAACTCTATTGGCTCAAACAAAAGGTATATATTCTTCAACGAAATGTCCTTCACATCAAGAGCGAAGATTGTAGCGTGGTCACGTGGCTTTTATCAAGGAAATGTAATCTCAAAGTATATTTACACAGGGTACATTTAAAAAACCGGCCAAGTGCGAATCGGACTCGCGCACGAAGGGTCCGTACCATTTTCCATAAAAACAGCAAAATAATCACTTTTGTTGTATTGGAGCCCACTTAAATATTTATTTTATTCTGTTTTTTAGTATTTGTTATTATAGCGGCAACAGAAATGGATAATCTATAAATATATAAATTATCTATATATTCTACTGCCTAACTATCACGGTTCATTAGATACAGCCTGGTGACAGACGGACGGACGGACTGCGTAGTCTTAGTAATAGTTTTACCCTTTGGGTACCGAACCCTAAAAACAAGGTCATTCGCTGGCTCCTGTGGGGGCAGGGCGCACGTCTCCAAACTTTTAAAGATACCTAAGATATAGAGATATCGTTTTCCGGAGTTCATCTTATCTTACACAAATTATTCTTCGGTAGTGACGCGATGCTCTCCCAAACAACTTCGAGATTAAAAGTCTGAACCTCAGCTGGGGTTCAAGACAAAGCCGCAACCCCTTGCCTTTTTAATCAAGGCTTGGGAAGCTGGAATGATGGAAGATGACATGTCGATGGGACTAGACATCGATAGTTTGTTAGTTTATATCGATAAAACATCGTATTGTGTTCCCTGGGGATCTTACCACTGACTCTTAAGCTGCATTGTTTTAATTTTACTTTGAATCTCTAACATGTTTTTTAAATACAATAACTAAAAGACTCGATGCTTATAATTTAATTGCTCAAGAATATTTTGCCTCTTTTCAGTACCATATTTTTCAGTACCCAAAAAAGTGTTTTGCAATATACTGTAAATGAATTAAAACTCTTTAATTTCAGTGGCAGTGCTTATCACAATCGACAGAGCAAAATGTTTAGTTTGTTGTTTTTAATGAAAACGTTATGTACCTACTTACTATTTGTAATATAATGTATATAAGTATGTTTTTAAGAAATAATAATGAGGAGGAAAATTATTCGAAATTCCTGAATCCATCCTTCTTGATCATTGTAATGTTGACTTTGTATTAGAATCCGATTGTATTGTCTCAAACGTTCATACCTATATCCAAATTTAGACATTACCCACGAAGTTGAATAATTTTGTGAATCCATTACACGGGTTTTATGTACCTACGTATCCTTTACACAGCCGCAAATAATAACTGTCGGAAATTCCAAATTCGAAGTCCAATGAATTCTGAATAACACGAATAATTTTATTTTTATCGATACCGATACACATATCGCATCTCTAAAAAAAGTAGTAGCCACCGGAAGAATCTATGACCTAAATTAAATTCCTAGCAAAAGGATGTTTAAGTAAACTAGGTTTTTGACTTTCAGAACGTTTCAGGCTTATATTAAACTATTCCTAAAACTTAAGTGGTCTGGTTCTTAAGATATCACTTAGATCTCGATTATAGTGATAATTGAAATCCTCTTTGAATTCTCAATAAAAGCAGTATTTGATTGTAAAGTTTGTGTTACTAAACCAAAGTTTTCATTTTAGATTTATGTTACTACTGCCGACTTATTTGTAAGAAATAAATCTTATAATTTAAACTAACGTATTTACTTCATCGTGTGGCAGTTTTTAGGAATCCATTAAGACTTAAAGTCTAATCAAGCTCGGAGTTTTCAAGGCGAGGATTTAGCAAAGTCTAGCCTCTTAAAAATTTAAATTTTATAGGAGTTTATTCTGAATATTATGACCGCCCTAATTTGAGAAATTGAAGTTTTCGTCCTGCTTACAAATATGGCGTCCATTATGAATTGTTGGAAGTGATAAATAAGGTATTTTCTACAATCTATAAATAAAAAGATACGTTATTCTCTAAGATATTTAACACATTCACTGCGGGCCAAATTTTAGAGACCTTTCAGCCAGCGCGGTTGAAGTTTAAATCAGCCCAAACCTAATTCAGGTTTTATAGCGCGTACGCACCACCTTGAGGCAGTTTTAGCCTCAAGCCGCGGTGATGGTGAAAATATATCCATCTAATCATTTACGTTCTAAGCACAAATAATCTGTTTTCATACGTCCATGGTGTCCAACAAGTAGCCGTGATTTTAATATAATAATCATTTAATTAAGCCGTCCATCCAAGGTATGAAAACTGAATGTTATTTTACAGTAACAAAGTTACCAGACGCTACAGGTCTCAAGGCTGATGAGCTTTACAATCTAGAATAATTTCAATGAAACTAAATATTAACATGAAACGGTATTGACTTATGTTTCATAAGAATCCAATCAGACGCTTAACTAATTAAAATAAGCTGTTCACTCATCGATTTTTACACTGAGTTTTGAACGTCCATATTTAAAACAAAATATTTTTCAGAGCGCGCGTTGGTTGAAAGTGGTGCAGGTTCAAACTCCGGGCTCGCAACTCTATACATACATACATATACTCACGCCGGTATCCCATGGGGGTAGGCAGAGACTACCGTTTGCCACATGCTACGATCCTGACATACCTCTTTCGCTTCATCCACAGTCATCTATAATTCAAGTGCGAATGTAATTTTCAGTTATTGTTATCATTTGCTAAACAGAAAAAGAAAACATCATGAGGAAACCTATTCATTATTTGAAAGATGTGTGAAATTCGCTTACCTGAACTGGGTGTGCACCCAGTTCGGACCCAGTTCAAATCTTCACAGGGTTAATAGGGAGAGTTCCCGGTATATTGTTATAGGTTCGCCTTTTATAACATTGGGACCAAAATAAATCAGCGATTTTTGAGTACACTATGGTTCACCCATGCTTATCTCTTTGGAGACTACAGGTTTTACATCTGGTTTCCAAACATTATGTCATAAGACTCATAAGGTTGAATATACATTACTTCTTTTGAAGAAAATCGATTTGTTCCTCCGATGCTAATGAAAAACGATCAAACTCCTCAAAAATATTTTGTCCATTTAAGGTACATTGAATTTAATATTGTAAATCTCATCTGTGAAGATCGTAAAACAAAATAAAGATAACCGGGAAGAGAATTCTGGGAAGCGGTGATGAAATTCAACTCGTAAAATGAATAGACTTGCGGTTTTGTGCTCTGGATATACCGGAGCGAGCGAATTCAATTGCCTTTTTAGTGTTCCGTACCCAAAGGGTAAAACGGGAACCCTATTACTGAGACTTCCCTGTCCGTCCGTCCGTCCGTCCGTCTGTCACCAGGCTGTATCTCATGAACCGTGATAGTTAGAGGGTTGAAATTTTCACAGATGATGTATTTTTGTTGCCGCTATAACAACAAATACTAAACAACAGAATAAAATAAATATTTAAGGGGGCTCCCATACAACAAACGTGATTTTTTTTGCCGTTTTTATAGATTATGGTACGGAACCCTTCGTGCGCGAATCCGACTCGCACTTGGCCGGTTTTTTTGAAAATGTACTCTCCATTAATATAAATAAAGATTCAATTTGTGTGATTCAAGCTACACGACCACGCCACTAAATTCGACTGCGTCATGATGACGCTCCATTGCAAAATGTACTTATTTTAACAGTGAATACAGTTTGTTTTGGTATGGGCATAACATTTTTCGTGCGCGTTTTGTCTTTGCTATGTGCGCAGGCCTTTATGATATCGTAAACCCGAGGTCCTGCGACCACTATTTAAACTCAAGCGTGTTTAGGGAAAAACATTATTTTCTTCTGAAATGACATTTTTTTAAACTTTCATGAAATGTTATTTTTGATTCCGTAACTTCTATGCTTCATAAACTATAGCACATATGGACGGTTGAAGGCCCATTCGGCTTAAACGACACTTTTGGGCGATATTGACTTATATATATACAATATACTAGCTGTGCCCGCGGTTTCACCCGCGCTTAATGTTACTGTGTAGTAGCGTGATGTTATATGGCTATAACCTTCCCCGGTAAATGGACTATTCAACGCAAAAATATTTTTTCAATTCGTACCAGTAGTTCCTAACATTAGCGCGTTCAACCAAACAAACAAACTCTTTAGCTTTTTAATATTAGCATAGATTTGGAATGAACAATTTTTTCTGCGTCGAATGCTCTCTTGTAAAGTTATAAAAATGTCGTTTAAGTTAAATAGCCCTTCACCCCCCAATATGATACTTTGTCCATGTATCATAGGCGGTGATGACTATAATGATTTAATCTGCCAATATGTTTTATTTCGTTAATTAACAATTTTTCGTTCATACCGACATACATGTGTGTGTAATCACATAAACACAAAACCGTGTCTACAATATATTTTTCATGTGTTATAGGCGAGAGGTAAACCTGTAGGGTGATTTTAAAACACTCGGAATCGAATTCGGAAACGGAATCGAAAACTTCGAGTTGTCGATTCCGTTTCCGACGGTATGTCAAAACGCGATTTTGAATAGCGGACGGAAGGGCCAATTGGAAAGTTCCGACGTCGGAAAGATTGTGTGCGTTTACAAAGAACGTTTAAAAATGGTAGAAATGGTAGAAATAAAATTCGATTACAAAATAGTTATTAATACGAATTTTTTGGGCCAAAAAGGCTTAAATAAACACACTTATCATAATTCTAAAAATGGAAATTGATTACTTATTTAAATTATCGATTTAAAACTTACTCTCCTCTATTATTTTTGGTTATAACGAACCTCGAAAATTTTTACTGATACGTCAAAGTGAAAGTGAAGGGTAACATCACGCCTTTGAAACCACGAAGTTTCAGAGCTACGTCATAGATGGCGCATGCGCTGTATTTCGGTAAATAAAAACACAACCACGAAGTGAATAATGCAGCACGATTGTTTGCCGGCGCTGCACACCAGCCGCCCTATGTTGTCTCCTATAAGATAATATTCCATCCTATCGAAGGTTGAAGGGAATAATTTTCACAATAATGTAAAGGGCCATAAAACAACGTTAATGGGTTTATTTTAAACACTCTTTAGTACTGACTTACCTTAAATATTATGCAAGTATTTAGATAACACTAAAATTTGGTATTCTATTTATGTTTTTGTTCAACTTCGGAAGCTTTCCGCGAGGAAAAAGGTGTCGGAAACTTTCCGTCGATTCGGATGGGTTTATCCGACGAGAAATGTCAAAAATCGTCGGGTACGGAAATCGAAATAGCGATGGCTGGAATCCGTGACGGAAAGTTCCGATTCCGTTTCCGAATTCGATTCCGAGTGTTTTAAAATCACCCTGCTGATTGCTGGCGTGGCGAGCGCTTCGCCACGACAAAATGATATCAACCTTATTACTCAATGCATAAAGTATAGTTTTAAATGCGGCCACGCTTCGTACTCCTCGGCTCCTCGGTTCTTTCCGCCGCATAGACTCCGCCCACCGGCTGACTCCGTTCACTCGCTCACTACTATGTTTTATGTTTTATGTGAAACATCTGCCAGGCGTCCCGCGACGGCTCAGTCTTTTTTTATTTGTAATTTTTGTTTTAATGATTATAAAACAAATTACTTTTCGATGAACGCACACATTAAAGACCCTTTAATGGTAAAACTACTTATAAGTTTTTTGAGAGTGATATGCTTTTGAAGCCTCCGTACATTCGTTAATTTAGTAGCATACTCAGGCCGATTATAGTGAACAATAACACATTTAAGTCACATATTCCATCACGTGTCCAGGCAAAAAAAGTTCCAATAAAATTGACATTGATCCTTAAGTCGTTACATTACAGGCTCTTTTAAAACGGCTGTAAAAGTTTAAAGAAACGCAAGCAACGAAATTAAGCTTCTTCTATAAAAACCTTAGCTTTTATAGCCGATTACACAGGTCGGCGACTTTACTGCAACTTTACTGAACAAAATTAAGTAGGTACAGACGCCGAAATCTCCCAAAGTTATTCAAATGAACCGAGACCACAGAGTTACGAATAAATGCATATTGAATTTGTTTACGTACGCCGTAAAAGGAATAGAGACCATACTTCTCTATTTAAATTCCTTCCTACAATCTACATATTATTGGCCAGTGGCGAGGTCTGCTTTTTGCTTTTTAAATGAATACTATCTTTTGTTTTAATGGTCCTTATATTGACGGTGGACAGCGGAAATATCGTATCTCGAAAATTGGCCTTAATGTGTTATTGATATTGAATTGATCAGAAAAAAAGCTGCGTCGAATGGTCCATATCACGTCTGCCTGCGACAAAAAAAAATATAGAATTGTTTTTTTTCTAGTTTTTAGGGTTCCGTACCCAAAGGGTAAAACGGGAACCCTATTACTGAGACTTCGCTGTTCGGCCGTCCGTCCGTCCGTATGCCACCAGGCTGTGTCTCATGAACCGTGATAGCTAGAGAGATGAAATTTTCACAGATGATGTATTTCTGTTGCCGCTATAACAACAAATACTAATTTACAGAATAAAATATATATTTAAGGGGGCTCCCATACAACAAACGTGAATTTTTTGCCGTTTTTATTATAGAATATGGTACGGACCCTTTGTGCGCGAGTCCGACTCGCACTTGGCCGGTTTTATTAAGGAGTTGTGAATTTTTGAAATGGTTTTGCGGTTCTCGTGTAAAATTGGATATGACATTTCCGCTTTCTGCCGCCGATATGTACTATGAGACATAAGGTAAGTTTCTGGAACTTTCAAAGCGCTCTGCGGCGATTTCAGATATTGCCCGTACACGGGTTAATACCGGCGTGTACGCTCGAACAGCTGATGGAGTGGCGATATGAATTCCAACGAGAGACAAAAAAAAATCAAATCGTAAAGTAAGCTGCAAGTTTTAGCGAGACTAACGAACAGCAATTTATTTTTAAATATTACGAATAGCTGAGTTCGCGATTTCTTACGCGTGAAATTTAGGAACCCTAGTTATTTTCAATTATCTTATTTTTTTTCCCCTAATAATCTTCTGCGAAGTATTAGCAGATGTACTAAGTATGCAACACAAACCGCAGTATCTTTAGATTACGTTAACTTTTGATTTTTCATAGCTCCAAAGTACCGTACACGTTAAGTCTTTGTTATAAATTTCAACTTGATACCTTCACGCGTTTTTGAGAAAAAGGGTCTTGACAGACAGACATACAGACAGACAACAAAATGATCCTATAAATCCTTTTTTTAGGAACCAAGGAAAATAGCGATTAATTTCTAAATAGGCATAAAGAAAAGTGATGATAATCTATTAATCGCATAACACCTATCTTAATTACTAAAATATACACATGATTTGCTAAGCACCGACCCACATTACCTAAACACACAATCAGATAATGGAAAATCATTAACATAACACGTCTATTTTCTCCTTTTGTTACGCCCACAACATACAGTGGCGAGCGAATTCAATTGAATTCTTTATAATGTACTCTATGTTAATAAGTATAAAGATTGAATTTATGTAACCAAGGTCATGTGACCACGGGACTAAATGCGCTCGCGTAATCGATGACATTTTGTAGAAAAATGTGCTTATAAACCTCCTCCTTTTTGAAGTCGGTTAGTTTTCAGAAAGGTGGAGGTTCCCAATTCGACCCGTATGTATTATTAAGAGTTAATAGAAGTGGTTCGATTCCCGTTATTGGCTTCCCGTTGATCCCGTTATTGAATTTTGGAAATTACATTCCGGTATTTTCCCTTTTCAGAATCACATTCAGATTTTTATTTCATATAAACCAATACAGACACTTATATAATTTGCCAATAAAAAAGTATCTCTACTAGATGGTAGAGATACTTTGTTTTTTGGCCAGATGGTCTAGGTGTAACTGGGATCGCCCCCAGTCCACTGTACGATAGTCTTAGTACAAGCTTTGCTTAGTTTGGGATCATACGATGAGTACATGTTGTCTGGCCATATTTATTTGTTAAATACGGTTTTAGTATTGGAAAAAAACTGGTTATTAAGTTTTACCGCTCCGATTTGTGCAGGAATATACCCATTCAATATTTATTTGGGCAATATTATTTCTACTCGGGGTTAGAGATAAAAATAATCATTTTTGTATTTATTGAAGCGGAGATCAATACAAACTCATAACTTATATCGTTGTAGTCGCTAGTGTTGCTTGTAATAATAAAAAGCTGCTCAATCCCTGAAAATTTAAGAAGACTGTATTCTAAATCTCAATAGTCCACCTTATTGTCACGTATTTTAATGAAATAATGAAATGTTAATGGAATGAAATTAGAAATGAACTGCATCCGCATTCAGCGGTTATTCTACCAATGACCAATAATTATTTGTATTATCAATTATAATAGCAACCAATGCCCACTGCTGGGCAAAGGTCTCCCCCATTCTCCTCCACACATCTCTATCTCCTGTCATATCACTCCATCCCTCCAGATAACGGTCTAGGTCATCGCACCACCTATTCCTGGGTCGACCACGGCGGCGGTGTCCGTTATCTGGGATCCATTCGGTACAAATTTTGGCCCACCGGGTGTCATCCATTCTTTTTAGATGACCCGCCCATCCCCACTTTAGCAGAGCGGACTTTTCACCCACGTCTGTAATGCGAGTCATGGAGCGCAGTAAAGTGTTTAAAATTCAATAAATTCAAATTCAATAAAAACACAAAAAAACTTGAATGTGATAAAGATGGTGAAGGAACCCCATGTGACATTTAACCCCTTAGGCGGTATATATCTGATAATATTTTGAAAATGGGACCAATCTTGAAGAATTACCTAGCAAAAATAACCAAAAAAATTGAATAGGCCTACAAACGCCGGAGATATTCGGTAACATACATACAAAAAAACATAGTGTCGAATTGAGAACCTCCTCCTCTTTGAAGTCGGTTTAAAATTAATTCCGGTTGTTAAATTCAACAAACAGCTAGTATTAAATACACTAAATGCAACGCTCGGAAAAATAACTTCACTTAAAAAAAGTTATGCGTTCCATCGTATTTCGTCTATGATTTTGCCAACGAGAGAGTTTACAGAAGCACATGGTCGGTCGGTGAGACTTTACAATATCAAAACACAAAGAACTTAAAGATGCATTAAAACTAGGTAAAACTAGGCAAATATATAAATATTTAGTTTCAGTGGTAGCCTCGTGGGCAAGAACGCCCGCCTTGAACGTAAGGGGTGCAAGTTCAAATCCCAGGCCCGCACCTCTAAGATAATTTTCATGTGCGAATGTCATTTTCAACAATGATTACCACTTGCTGAACGGCGAAGGAAAACATCGTGAGGAAACCTGCACGTCTATATAAAGGCGTGTGAAGTTCACCAACCCGCACTGGGCTAGCGTGGTGGACTATGGCCCAAAATCTTCCTCGTAAGGAGGGGGAATGTGCCCGGTATAATGGCAATAGGCTCGCCCCCTATTACATTGGGACCAAAATACATCGGCGAAGTGTGGGTGCACTACAGTGCACCTCTGCCTACCCCTTCGGGGAATACAGGCGTGATGATGTATTATTATTATTATTAGTTTCAATTTTGGCCACCTGCAAATAAAAGATGGTAGCGCCGTCTGGTGGTTGGGGGAGCAATTACTAAGATCCGGTCTTGTTTATGGCATGGTCTATTCATTGTACGTGATTAAGAAAGTAAATGTTGGCACAATTAGGCACGTTAGGGGATTTGTCTTCGCCTGCCGTAGCCAATTGGGGTTCTTCATATAGCGATTTATAAAAAAAAACATAAATATACATCATCAGGCCTGTATTCCCCGAAGGAGTAGGCAGAGGTGCACTGCAGTGCGCCCACATTTCGGCGATGTATTTTGGTCCCAATGTAATAGGAGGCGAGCCTATTGCTATTATACCGGGCACATTCTCCCTCAATACGAGTAAAATTTTTGGGCCATAGTCCACCACACTGGCCCAGTAAGGGTTGGTGAACTTCACACTTGAGGAAACCTGCACGTCTATAGAAAGGCTATAGACGTGCAGGTTTCTTCACGATGTTTTCCTTCACTGTTTCTTAGCAAGTGATAATCTCGGATGAAAATGAGATTCGCACATGAAAACCCAGAGGTGCGAGCCGGGGTTTGAACCTGCCCAGTTTGATTGCAAGGCGTGCGTTCGACCACTCGGCTACCACTGCTACCCATTTTTACCCAAAGGACATGGTTATGATTTTAGAAGTCTATTTACTCGTATGTATGTATTTACGTTTGTTCCTCCGTAGCGCCTAAACTATTCATCCGATTTTCATGAATAAGGCGTCAATCGATTCGTTATTATGACCCGGATAACATAGAACGAGTTGAAGGAATCTTCAACAATATGAGGAGTCGGTTTTACCTTGTTTCCGTAGTCGGCTTACAGTTTTTAAACTTTTTTCTTGTTATTTATAATGTGTATGTGTTCAATTTGTCCTTACAATTAATTTCTGATCTTACTACATTACATTTCATTATTTTTATAAAAGAAGAAGAAGACCTGCGAGTATAAATAGTGTTGTAAATTCAAAATAGTGGCATTTTGTGTTCTACTGCGGAACGAGTTACACTGTTCTCGTTAATATTAAGTTGCACTTAATGTTTTTATCTAACAATATTTATAAAGATTTATTATAGCACTGAATCGCTGTCAGTAAGACCGTACCTTATACCTCCTTAATGGGTGTTTACATAGCTCGGCACCATTCGATAAAATACATTATATACGTACCTAGCTTGCTATCTTTTATATGCCTCACTCTATCTATTCCGATCCTGCAGACTTGTGCAGGATAATCGGAAAAAAGTTATAAAAAAGGTCAGATGGAGTCTCGCCAAGCAATAAGTGAAGCACCCATAATATGTCGTTATGCTGGTTCGTCTACACTTACATAATAGTGGGTCAATCGCTGCTGTTACGCTGTTAATGTTCTAATTTACGCACACATAGTTATGTTGCTACACTTTTGACGTGAGCCGTGCGGAGTCTTCCTTTTTATGTTTTGTGAAAAATTGTGTTGTGTTAGTCATATTAAAATTATTTATTTAATAATTTTAGATTTGTACAGAGTGGAATTAATAACAGTGTTTAATTAGTTAAAATGCACCCTATGTGTACTAATAATAAAAGAGATATTTGTTGAGTACCTATAATAATATTCAATGTATTACAAATAGAAGTTAGTTCAATATTCAATTGAATAAAATTATATTTTACAACTTAGGTTTAATACAAAATTTTAGAGATAAGTTTTCGCTAAGAACTATATTAAATTTGCATCTAAAATTGAAATCCGATTTATTATTCCACTCCCGTGCGTATAGCCAATAAAATTAATAGTCGAAATAATACTTATTAGATTAAGTTTAGATTTGTGTATTTTATACAAATCTTATCGTCGACATCGTTAACTTTCTTTAGGCTATATTTAACGAGAAAATACGGCCCTATAATTACGGGTTGAAATTGACAGATATGCTTTTTTTTGAATGGTCTACGCTGTTGGCCGTGAGTTTGCCTTTACAGCTTCACCGGAGGAGTGGCGAGTGCAGAGTGCGACTCCAACCAAAGCCTTAAGGGCGGAAGGAAGGGCAACTAGCTCAAGGGCGCCACATGGGGCACGACCTCAGCTTGGGCAGTTGCTGTGAGGGGAGAGGTAATGACTGCGCTCGTAGGTGCAAAGATGCACCTACGAGCAGAAGAGGTTGACAGGTGTGCATTATAGGACATTTGGTAAGGAACTGTTTACACCTAGCTGTTGGGTTGCAAGTTAATTCATTCGCGAAAGTATATTCAGGACACAAAGATCTTCGTTTCACGCACACAATATTGTCAAAAAATATAAATAAATCTTTACGTTTTTTATTAAAAACAAAATAAATTACTTCTGATTTCACGTATTATTTTAGAAAAATGTACGTTTTATAAATACTGGAAAAACTACTGCATAGATTTGGAAGAACTTATCAACTCCGTTGGAAGACTAGTTAGCGTTACGCCGCTAACAAACGGGTGTGGGCAGGATGTTTGAGTTCTTTGTGCAATCAGCTGAGCTGCCCGTTGCGGCGGTACCTCACAAGTTCCACATTGTAATTTACCGTCCGCCCACACGTGCTGACAAATTCACCGCAAATTGACGCTTTGATAACTTCATTGTATCTCAACCAATACAGCCAGACACTACATACCCATTTTAGGTGTGTTTTCAATAAAAGTCAAATAACGTATATAAGTTTGTTATAATATTAGGGGCCACATATTAATTATTACACACATATACCTGTACCCTACACACCCAGACTGGTGTACGGGGCGGGAAGTGTATAGCTGACACCTCGCTCACACATCCATGTACGTGCACTTACATGGAGCGCGTGCGTGTGTGTCCCTACACCCATCGTATGACCCCATAATAAGCAATGTATGTATTATTTGTACCACACAATAGACCGGGGACAAATTCTAGACTCTGCACCCTTGGCATGACCGTGTAGACATAAGTTTTGTCTCTTATAACTGTCATATGTCGAGAGAATGACGTCACTTATGTCTACGCCCGCCGTCATGCTATAGGGCCTGGTAGGAATGGAGCGCGCAACCATTCGTTTTAATAAACCGAGCGGCCAACTCTCGGCTCACTCTCTACTAGACCAACCAAGCTTTCGTCAAACATTGGACGTTCTACGTCAATATCAGCTCCCACCATCTCTTACAACACAATATTTTAACGCAATTTCTATAAAATTTTGAGAGTTTGTTAAAATCTTAAAGTAATATTGCAACAATAGTGATTTAAGAAGTATAATAATTGACAGTTAAATAAACAGCTTAATAACTTGATTTGTTAGGTAGTGGTATGGTTATCAAAAAAGTACCTTATAATAAATAGTGCCTAGAAGATGTCACTTACTTATGCAAAACAAACACGAAAAAAGATCCAGATTAATAAAAGGTAAATCAGTATACGTTATATTGATCTGTATTATTTTCGAATCTATTCATAATCTGGTTTATTTAAAATCCACCGTATTCAATCTGAAATGACATTAAACCGCTGAGGATAAGCATGGAAAATCAATTTCTAAATTGTTTTGAGAAATTCCCACGATTAAAATTCTGCGAAAATTAATCGCCCAAAGTAAATACTGTTACATTTCACCAAAAGCAATTCCGGTACGTTGCCCATCCCTAATCATCGATATTTTCAGCTTCGACACATTTTGCGCTGTACCAATTAGTGTTGTGCCGTTGGCGAGTAATTTACTGTCACAATCAGACACCGACGGGGTACTGAGTTTGTATCTTGGGACGGTATTGCGTGTTGGAAATGTTTAAGAGTTGATATCAAGTATTCATAAGTACTTGTATTGGTTTACATCATCATCAGCCGGTGTCAGTCCACTGCTGGACGTAGGCCTCTCCCAAGATGCGCCACTGAGCCCGATCTTCGGCTCTTCTTCTCCAACCACTGCCCACCGCTTTGCGTATGTCGTCGCTCCACCTGATCACAGGACGTCCTACGCTACGTTTGCCGATTCGCGGTCTCCACTCTAGGACAAGTCTACTCCAACGGTTATCAGTCCTGCGGCAGATATGACCGGCCCACTGCCACTTCAGTTTGCTAATCCGTTGAGCTATGTCGATAACTTTAGTTCTCTGGCGAATTACTTGGTTCCGGATTCGATCCCGCAGAGAATGGATGGTTTGGGTGATCAATGTTAAATCTGTCCCTATCAAACAATCATCAAAATCGCTTCACAAAGGGAATTATGTTTTATCGTAGATACTAAAAGAATCTGGTCGAATTATAATCTATTTTATTTTAAGTCAGTAAAACAGGCTAAACCAGATTTTGTATAGGAACTTGTCGTTGTCAGTTAGAACAATTATTTTTTTCGCTTTTATGATGTTAATACGACTGTCTGATAGCGCAGTGAGGCTTCGTTGTATGCAGCACTTAAACGTTATAATAGTCCTTTAAAGTGATAAGAATAAAGTTGCAATTCCTATGACAACACGAAGTCCAGCCACAATTGGTGCTAAGACTCACGAGCTGGTGATTAAAGACCGCACTACGCTCCCGTTGTTTTCTTATTAATGTGGTCTCCTTGTACCGCCGGACATATTTCTTTAGAGAGAGCTCTAAATCTGTATTAGGAACAAAATTGTGTTTTATTACGATTTTTTTTCTTTAATCGTACAACAGTGGATATTGGTTCCACAGGATACCTGCAGGGAAAGCATTATTAGGTAGGAGACAGAACCATCTAAAGATATTTTCAACCCTATCCATACATGACTCTCAGCCTATATTGATTTGACTAAATATATAATGTACGAATCGATTATCTTGAAAGAATTTATTAGTCGTACTACGATTACCAAAAGGCTTTTTTGGATTCTTCCTACCTGTTACAATGATCAAAGATGTAACAATAAGAATTGGGATCGTTTAATCCTTGGCAATGAGTTAAAAAACTAGTAAACATTTGCCCGAATCGCCTATAGTCATAGCTTACTGATTGAAATTCCCGACACGATTAAAATGCCTTATTAATTTATTGCTGTGTCAATATTTCATAAAGTAATGAAAGAATGATGGAAGCATCAAATTCAATTGCACGCTATGCAGTCAGAGCAATAAGGAGTGAACCCCATCTCACACCCCTGGGATTACATGTGAGAATCTCATATTCATCCGAGATTATCTCTTGCTCTTGCTAAAGCGATAAAGGAAAACATCGTGAAACCTCCACGTTTAATGAACAAAACCAGTTCTCGATAGACGTTCAATGTTTGACAAAAGGACTAGGAAAGTGTGGTAGCCAGTGCCCAACAGGACGAGGAATGCGATCAGTAAATGATAACAGATTTACATAATACAAAACCAATTATGGATATAATGCCAGTCTTTCACTGCTTATGATTATGTGAAATACAATGTTTGTTCAGCTCATTCTGCTATCAGTTGACCCCTGCTACTGAGGTTAATCTACAATGAATAGAATCTACCTTGGTACGTATTAATAGACTTTGAATGGAACTTAGTTAACATTGTACTACAAAATCCGAACATGATTAATGTTAAACAAAGTGTTTCTTATTCACAAGACGCTTGTATCCATGGAAACAAGAATACCTTGAGATAACAACAGATTTACTAGTTGCTAGATGATCTTAATTGAAATCTAGTGTTCAAGTTTGTTGAGAAGATGCTTCATTAAATTGGAACTAGGTTTCAAACAGATCTTTGTATTACAATGAAGACATCGTTGGCCACGTCACGATGTCTTCATTGTTTCTTGTCATTTGGCTAACTGCACTGAGTGCTTGCGGGTTCAATTCCAGTCAGTGAGAAATTTTGAAAATTCCCTTTTTATATACCGTGGTGTGGATGTAACTGGGATAGCTCCCAGTCCATGGCATGGAACCATCAGTGCTTAGTTTGAGATCTGCTGAGTTTTTGTTGTTTGCCGCTTCTGTAATATGAATTAAGGCGCATAAAAAAGCGCGCGATCACTTTTTTGCCAAAACCAAAAGAACTTTATTAACTCATAGAAAAAAAAATCAATGAAAATTGAGCGATGAGGCGAGGTTGGTTTTGAATACGGACATTGAATCTTTATATACACACAGAGTACATTATAAAGAGGCAAGTTATATCACTCGCCCCAATGGATGCAAACTCAATTTTAACCAAACAAATGCAAAACGTCAAATTCTCCAAATAGCCAAGCTGCACCTAACACGGAGTCCAGATGTTAATGCAGCGAGTGTAGTCGGATGAATAATTCCAACAAAATACTGGATTATGTTAATACGAGGAATCAAGGAGCAGTTTCGTACCGGTGCGCGACGTATTTACAATACAGAACAATGCTGGTGAGTTAGGTTTTAGTGATGGGACATGTATTTCGATAAATTGAGAACGCGTAAAGTGACTTTTCGTTTTGAATTATTTTAGGTACTATGATTTTTTTTTTTATTTCAAGGGTCAAACCATCGTTTAAAGTGCAAGCATAAAAAACAAGACTGTGTCAATGACCGTGACACAAAAAGATTGAATTTCTGTGGTAAAATTTGGTGGTAAAGTACCATATAATATAACATATAACTTTATGTCAAAGAGCCAATATTAAAATAATACTGCTACAATATTGACAGTAAAGAGGACTTTCTATTTATTTTAAGAATTGAACTCCACAAATTAATTTTGTAAAGATTTTGAAAAGGCAAGCGAAATACACACTATTTTGCTCCTAAGGGCAATCCTGTTACAGTCTATTATTGGAAACCGATATTTGCTCAGTTCGCGACCACGCCGTTGGTGTGTTGTACTCGAATCTCAATCAACACAAGGATGCTACACCGATTCTACGGATTAATCCATCCAGCAGGCTACTGGATTGATAATCTCAATCAGTCCAGTTCCGTTTGGTTAATCGGTACACTGGCCATGTAGCTAATATTAGGTTTCTGACATTACACAGTTATTTGCACTTCATCACTATTATTGCCTTTGTTTAACAATATAGTGTATACAAATAAATGAAATTGATGTGTTTCTTTGTAATATTAAAATAATCCCTTTTTACTAAATGCATATGAAAGTATATACGATAATTTATAACCGAAACGCAATTTTATAATATTTTGTCAGCCTGTCTGACAAAAAATGCCTGATCTGCCTGTCTGTTTATTCCGGGTAAACTCCTAAACGGAAGCGGAAACCGCTCTAACGGTTTTGAAGGGACTTTCATTGGCAGATAGCCGATAACGAACAAAGAGTAACTTTAATGTTAGAAAAATAATTAGGATTCGGAAAACAATAATTTCCACGCGGGTCAAGTCGCGGGCTCAGCATTCATAATAAAAATAAATCATTTGTTATTTTTTTTTATTTAAAAAAAAGACTATTGGCTTTTTAAAACACTTTATTTGTTACTGGTAAAATATTAAATAAGAATTATATATTAAGTCGATAGTATGTTATAAAATATCGATATATTTTTTTACCTCCCATCCCTACGCTCGTGAAAATCAAGTTTAATATGGCACTTTAAAGTCGGAAAGTCCGCCGTATCGCTGTCTAGGTTTAAATAGTGCTGTAAAGCGTCAATTCGCATAGATGACTTTTTTACTTTTAGACTTATAAAAAAGGGTCAGAATTTATTGCGGATTGGGATTTAAAAGAAATTGGTATCGTTCTGTCTAATTTATATCGACTTTTTGATCTACAATGCCACTGTAAATGGTTTACAATTTGCTATCAATGTAGAGCTTACTGTAATAGAATCATATTGAATAGATTAAGGCCTCGCACACAAAAAGGTTCCGTACCATTATCTATAAATACGGAAAAAAAATCACGTTTGTTGTATGGGAGCCCCCTTAAATATTTATTTTATTCTGTATTTTAGTATTTGTTGTTATAGCGGCAACAGAAATATCACATATACAGAAATATCATCTGTGAAAATTTCAACTCTCTTCCTATCACAGTTCATGAGATACAGCCTGGTGACAGACGGACGGACGGACAGCGAAGTCTCTGTAATAGGGTTCCCGTTTTACCCTATGAGTACGGAACCCTGAAAACAAATTTTGTCATCGAAAAACATACCTAAGTGTCTACACAATACGGTTCAGTTGAATTTAAAATGCAGTAACGCCCTGCACTTATAGTGTGGATTGAATAACTTCACGTGTTTTTGAAATGTACTCTGTGTTCATAACCATAAAGATTGAATTTCAGTGGTTGAAAGCCACGCGAGGACACGACGCAATTAGTTAACATCATCGATGACATTTCGTTGGAAAATATCCTTTTATGGCCCTTATTACCATGTCTTAAAGTGTTGTTGCTTCAATAGCAACTGTGGAGTCAACCGCCATTTTTTTTTTTTTATGAGATAGGGAGACAAACGAGCAGACTTTTCACCTGATGGTAAGTGATCAACGCCGCCCATGGACACCTGCAACACCAGGGGCATCGCAAGTACGTTGCCGTTATCACTGTCATCAGCATTTTTTATATTTTAATGTGTATTTATTGAATTTGCCCTTGCTATTTATTATTTGACACTGGCTGAAATACCCGCTAAACGCAAGTGGAGCCATTCCTCATCTTATTCCATTAAAAAATCATCATTTCACCCAGTTATTATGCATATATTATATTGCATTACCATCCTCACCATCTGGATGAATGGCGTTCCAGTACAGTGTGATTTACCAGGAATTTTCTCCCTCACACCAACAAACTGTGGAATGAACTTCCTGCAGCGGTGTTCGCGGACCGATGCGACAAAGGTATCTTCAAGAAACGAGCCTACTCATTCATTAAAGGCTGGCAACACACTTGCGATGCCCCTGGTGTTGCAGGTGTCCATGGGCGGCGTTGATCACTTACCATCAGGTGAAACGTCTGCTCGTTTGCCTCCCTATCTCATAAAAATAAAAAATCTTAAAAAAATAACAACTGTCAATTTTTGACAGATTGTCAGATTTGTCGAAAATAGAAAGTAATATTAAGATTCGCCATCTTTATCACTATTATTTTTGTGTCTAATGTGTATTTATTGAATCTTTCCTTGCTATAATTACTCGACATTGCCATAAATATCTCAGGTATCCTCATCTTATTCCATCAAAATACCATCATTTCACTCATCTCGTAAAATAAGAAGAAGAAGTAATATTGAAAACATTGCTGCAAGACAGGTAAGGGGGCAGTTCATTTTGGTATTGACGCGCGAAGTTTAACGCATTTATGAGCGCAGGGCTCAAATTCGTATTGCCTCAGTATAAAGTCAGAAACTCAGCACCGTTTAGGGGAGGACATGACGTAACGTAACAGCGGGTGACCGCGGACCGCAGCGCGCGTCACGGCACGTATGCAAGGAGCTTACAGCCCTTCACACACTGGGGCATCAAAAATAACGCGTCAGAATTTTTGCCAATACGAAAACGAACTGTGTTTCAATCATGGAGGTATAAGGAGCATAAGGAACCCGCGATGTGGTAAATTATCTGCCATATTAAATATATATATTGGTAAATTATCTGTTCCCGGACCGGTGCGACAAAGGTATCTTCAAGAAACGAGCCTACTCATTCCTTAAAGGCCGGCAACGCACATGCGATGCCCTTGGTGTTGCAGGTGTCCCTGGGCGGCGTTGGTCACTTACCATCAGGTGAAACGTCTGCTCGTTTGCCTCCCTATCTCATAAAAAAATAAAAAATATTAGAATTGTTTATGTTGTTTTTCACTTACGTACCTACTTACTTGATCTTAATGGCGGATCTCATTATTGCCAACCTTCAAAAAAACCTTTGGACGCCCGAGTGTGCTAAAGGAGGGCTTAACGTTCGCATCGTACGCAAATTGGAGTGCATCCGAATAAGGTTAAAACAAAGTTGGTAGAATTTATTGTGAACCGCATTCTCTATTTCAATTATTTATTCTGTGTATGCCAATGCAGTGTATCCTGTCCTCAATGGTCAGGTTGTCTATGGTTTAACAGCTAACTTATGTCGTGTTTTAAAACAAAACAGTTTAAAAATGGAAGGTTTTTTTGTTTAGCTCAATGTGCCTAACTCGTATGAAATTTAAACCAAACTGGTCTTTAGAGTCCTTTTTTATATTGCAAAGTACAAGTAAACCAATTTATATGACAGTAATAAAGATATTGCCGTCTCGCTCTCACATTACTGCCGGGAGTAGAATGACAGTACTCTTAGTTTAGTGTAGTTTAGATTAACAGAATCAGCACCACTGTGATGGTTAAGAGGACTAACAAATAATTGACAATAGCGCAGTTTTGAAACTGTGCAAGATTTTTTATTATCTGATGAGCATTTTCGAAGATTGTCCCCAACTAATAAAAACTTATTTTGCTTCTATAGACAACTAAACGTGTCAGTTTAATCTGCAGCTTAGTGCTTACATTATGTGTGTAACCTTTGTTATTTAAAGTCACAACAAGTACCACAAGGACATAAAAATCATAGCACAATATGAAACAATTGTCTTTCACTCATGTTTCACCCAAGTAAACACGTCCTTCACCCATGTCTCACCCCAGTAAACGTCCCTATCAACGCTCCAGAACAAGAACAATTAACTCCGATAAAAAGGTACGCGCCCCCAAATTTGTCTTTAATTTCCTCAACTAAATACTTAACCCAAGTTTCCGTTAAGTTGCCCCGACAAAGATAAATGGCCGAAGGTTTGCATCGAGATAGTGTAATAAACTTTGTCCGCGATGCTACTTCGATGGAGTTCCTTACAATTTTCTTAAGAGTACAGGTGGGTACAGAAGTTCTTAAAACTTTCTTAAGCACAATTTTGTTATGAGTCTAGGTTTCTAGTAAATGATATTATTTTTCAAACATTTCTCATAAAGCAGTGGTAGTCAAGTCGGAAAACGCCCGGTTGGAACGCAAGGGGTTGCATGTTCAAACCCCGGGCTTACATCTCTAGGATTTCATGTGCGAATGCAATTTTGAATATTCATTACCATTTTCTGCACGACGAAGGAAAGCATTGTGCGAAAACCTGCATGTCTATACAAAAACACGTGAAGTTCACCAAGTAGCACTGGATCAGCGTGGTTAAATATGATCCGAATCTCACTCTTATTGACAGGTAATGTGCAAAATATATTGACAAACTCTGTGTTGCACTGCAATGCAATTCTGCCTACTCGTTCGTAATAAGTCATGAAGTTGAATGATATTAATTTTGCAAAATGACAGCCCAGTAGGCCAGTGTAGACATAAGTTTTAACTCTTTCAACTGTCAGATTTGGCGAGAAAATGACTGCACTTTGGATCCGTCATCTATATCCCTGTCATCGTCCATCTTTATTTACAATGTGTATTTCTTGAAATTTTCTTGCTATTGATTACTTGACACTGGCTGAAATACTCGCTCAACGCAGACGGAGCCATTCCTCATCTTATTCCATTAAATATCATCATTTCGTAAAAAAGGAGAAGAAGAAAATATATACCTACCAATCGAATTGAGAACCTCCTCCTTTGGAAGTCGGTTAAAACTACGTCACTTTGAGTCTTGAATCTGACAGTTGAAAGAGATACAACTAATGTCTACGCGGTCGTGCTAAACGTAATAGGTAGACAGACGTGTTCAAGAACGGTAAGGTGAGACTTTATTTCCATGATTCATCTAAAACTAGGCAGATTCGAACGTGGCATATTTACATTTCACTGTTATCTTTCTAGTTTATTAAGCAATATTCGAGGCTCGTTTTATTACCATATTTTTATTGTTAGGTGATGTACTGAATATTTTAATCAATGAGCATTTTATCTATTCATCTTTTGTTTTTGTTTGCTTATCATCTATACATACATACATACATATACATACAAATAAATAAAATTGGAGTGTCTGTTTGTAATATCAAAA
This sequence comes from Ptilodon capucinus, assembly GCA_914767695.1. NCBI lineage: Eukaryota > Metazoa > Arthropoda > Insecta > Lepidoptera > Notodontidae > Ptilodon > Ptilodon capucinus. The sequence goes on along the minus strand of OU611816.1, from coordinate 10,505,443 downwards.
TAACACTTTTTTACTAAATGCGTATGAAAGTATATACGATACCTATAACGAAAACGCAATTTTAATTTTTTTTGTCTGTCTGTCTGTCTGTCTGTTTGTTTGAGGTAAACTTCTAAACGGCTGAACCGATTTCAATGGGACTTTCACTGACAGATAGCTGACGTTCCAAGGCGTAACTAAGGCTACTTTAATTTTAGAAAAAGCGTTAGGGTTCCGCGGGAAAAACATAATACCCATATTTCCGGGTAATCTCCCTAAAGTCCACGCGGGCGAAGTCGCGGGCACAGCTAGTATTTTATATGACCTTCGATTTTATTATTTGAAATTATTTGAAATGTATAAAGTAATAAAATACAACTTTATCTGTACCTACTCGGTTGATTAGTCTTCTCTACAAATAAATTAAATTGTATTGTTTGTATTTTTACATAATGCATAATATAAAAGTTATATGAGGTACTTATAATACAACAACAATTTTCTTATATTTACGCAAATACTACATATTTTACGGATTCTATCGCGTTTATTACTTTTTTATGTTGTTTTTTTTATGTTTTTATGTTCCACTTTCTGCGTGAATCTAAATATGCCCTCATACCCAGTTATTAACTATGATATCAGGACGTCCAACACCTCAGTCCCCCGTGCCCATGGTTGCTGTAAAGCAGCCGAAACGTCGGGAACAAAAAAAAGTAATAAACGCGATAGAATCCGTAAAATAGTTTTATTTCAATACAACAACAATTTAAAAAATGTATGTCTCTCTGTCCGTCCCTCTGTTTGTTGCTGGTAATCCTTGGAAGGGCTGGACCGATTTTGTCAGGACCTTCACTGGTAGATAGCTGATGTTAGAAGGAGGTACAGACATTTTATTCTAAATTTGTGCCGTAACTGAAATTCTGAAAAAAACATATCCGAAAATTTTCGCTGGCAAGATTCAAACCCGCAAACATTCAATGTAGTGAAAGCTGTGGCCTTGAAACCACACCATACCGTCTCCACAATATCTTTATCATCAGGCAGTTTTTAAATAATGCGCCATTAAAGCTACTTTTTGTTGTACCCCCAAACGGCTAAACTTAAGTCTGCGTCTTGAAAAAGATATGTAATTACCTAGACTTTTTAGTTGGTTCAGGTGTTCCTAACCGCTTGGCGGTTTAGTTTTTCTTGTAGACTATAATAAAACCCTTTTTGTAGGGCTGTCTCTTATCATCATTAAATACATACATTCAAAGCATGTAATAAATGGTTTTATTGTTGGTAATTAACACTTTTTTTAATCTCGGCAAGTCAAAGTCCAATCATTTATTTCGTATAGACCTTTCGGGACATTTACAAATTGCAGGGGTCGAAACAGATTGTATGCTCAAAAATACTGATTTTACTGACTGTGAGACTCAAAAATACTGACTTTAATGACCAAACTTTTCTAAACTTTAAATCCATCTCCGTATGTTTTTTTGACAATACCAAACCAAATTATGTGTCAATGTCAATGTTTTGGATACGTACCAAAATATTACATGAGGCGTCGTGACGCTCACTATATGGAATCACGACGCTCAATATACGGCGTTGCGACCCTCACTATAAGGTGTCGCGACACTCATTGTAAGGCGTAGCGACGCTCAATATAAGGCGTCGCGACGCTCATCATAAGGCGTCGTGACACACATCATAAGGCGTCACGAACCTCACCATAAGGCGTCGTGACGCTCATAATAAGGCGTCGTGACGCTAACTATACGGCATCGCGACGCTCAACATAAGGCGCCACGACGCTCAATATACGGCGTCGCAACGCTTATCATAAGGCATCACGACGCTCACCATAAGGCGTCGAGACGCTTTATAGTGAGCGTCGCGACGCCGTATAAATAGCGTCGTTTGACAAACAGATAGAAGGACAACGTGAGGGTTTCAATTTTTCTGTTGTGGTATGGAACCTTCAAAATTAATATTCGAATACCTAATTTGAACCCGCGACCCGCGATTAAAACAATATATCGAGCAGTGAAAGGGGATTTGACTTTAGGGCCATATTGACTTATATACATATTTGAAATCAGCAATTTTTTCTGCGTCGAATGAGTATGCTATCTTGTAAAGTTAAAAAAATGTTTATGTGTGGGGTACTGTGTCACATTTTATAATAAAATTCCCCCTAACGTCATTAACCTAAATGGAACTAAATTTAAATCTAGCATTAGACATACACTATGCAGGGGTGCTACTCTTGAAAACGATAATCGATATATCGTGACATTTGTCGTGTCGAATCCTACTCTAAGTTCCATCGTTTTTAATGTCGTATCGATGACTGAACGAACGATACATAATCCGATATATCGAGCTTAACCCTACTCCTAGGTTTAAATGTCGGACACGAATATTCGAATTTGACAACGACCAACATGTGATTTTTGCGATAATCTCAACGACACCTCTTAGGACGTCGTCGGCATTATCGTGTAGTGAATTTCGTATCCTATAAATATAAAATATTATTCAAATTCGTCTAAATATTATAAAAGTAAGTGATATACGGAATAAAACAGTTTATTTATTTAAAAACGACACACCAACAGTATAAGTACCTATTAACAATTGGGTAAGTAAAATATTAAATAAAAACTGTTGCACGATGTGATTATTTATAATTTTTATATCAAGTGTAGCCATGAGCTCTCCTGCTAATTTCTGTTAACGTTTTCAGAAGTTTACAATGTCAAGACTTTTGCGATCTTTGGAAGCCTTATGATCGTAGATAGAGAAGACTGTAGTTAAAGCGAAACGGCGCTATACAAAAAACAGCGAGCGTGAAAGAGCTAGCGAGTCTTATGTATCTTAGATTCTCAATCTATTTTTGTTACAGAGAGGCCCCACAGATTAAAAAATGAGGCCATAGAGAATATTCAGGTTTTCAACAAACTTTGCATTTATTATTCGTATCATTCACTCCGAACATAGTCTATGGATACGATAAACGACAAGGAATTCGAACATTTGTTAGAGTAGGGTAAGGTCGATATATTCGAAGTAATGTCGTGTCGTTTCGAATGTATCGTTGTCGATTTCAAGAGTAGCACCCCAGGCGCGCATACTACACTATAGGTGATTATTTAGAGGATAAACACGCTTGGTCAGGCGCTGGTCCGGCTCCACAGGATCTCATTTAAGGGATTTTAGCTATTTGTCCCGTTTCCCTCCTCCTTCCTACCTTTAAATCTTGTACAACACGTAGTTTGTGTAGTGATTTAATTATGTTTTGAGAATGTATAGCCTCATTAACTTTATATTGTATAATTGTTAATTGGGAAAAACACAAAAATGTAAATCCTTATTTGAAAAAAGCAACCATGGAGTTTCTTGCCCATTCTTCTCCATAGGAAATGCATTCAAAATGGGTGGTAAAGCTACTTTTTTTAATATTTATTGACGATTCATAAGTGCCTGTATTGGTTTATATGAATAAAAAATATTCTGATTCTGATTCTGATGTCGCATAAGTCGAATAGCCTTTCACCCCTCGATATAATATCGAAACTATTGAAAAACCAACAAACGTTATCACTAAACACGCTATCTCAAGTGTCTGTTGCGCGACGGCGATGTGTCTGCACTAAGCCTAATAGGAAAAGTTAGGAATTGCCAAAGTTTAATGGGATCTTCGGCTATTGTGACTGTTTACAAGGAGACAAGTTGCTAAAGCGCCTTTATTGCAATTACACGGTGCTCTAAGCTCGTGTATCACTTGCTTAAGTGCGAAGACGTTTTAACTTTTTAATTTTTCATTATAAAAAATATAATAAACAGCGGTAGCCGAGTGGTCGAACGTACGCCTTGCAATCACAGTGTGCAAGTTCAAACCCCGGCTCGCACCTCTGGGTTTATGAGCAAATCTCATTTGCATCCGAGATTACCACTTGCTATGAAACGGTGAAGGAAAACATGGTGAGGAAACCTGCACGTCTGAACTCTAATTTATAGGAATTTCGATCCCTTTTCAAATCATCTGCTATGCCATTGTACATAGATTGTAACATTCTTTTAATGTTGGATTAATCTTGGGTATCTGCTTTATGTCTTAATAGTTTAAGTGCAAAATCGTTTGATTTTTTTATAAAAACTTCCAATGTGTCGGCATTGCAAATTTTTATTTTTAAACTTTGAATTTGTAAATGGTTTTAGGTTACATTTAAATTTCTATGAATAGGTATCGGTATATTCTTAAGCTAAGCAAAATTGTATTGGGTCCTACACAGACAAAATCGTATTTTTCTTGCCTTACTAACTAAGGTAAACATTATTAAATAAAGACTCAGAAATGTTTTACAAAATATATTTTAGTGGTTTTAATTAAGGAAGCTCAGGTCATTAAGTTTTTAAGGATACTTAAGTTTTTAAGGCATTTCGTGACAGTAAAACTTTATACGGGAAGATAAAACAGGTCATATAAAATAGGTACCTATGTTATTTTAAGATTCAAAACGTCTTTAAGGCAAGTGGTAGCCTCGTTGGCAAGTACATCCGCCTTGAACGTAAGGTGTGCAAGTTAAAATCCTGGACCAGCACCTCTGAGATAATTTTCATGTGCGAATTTAATATACTACTACTACTACAGCCCTTTTAACGTCCCACTGCTGGGCACGGGCCTCCCCTCAATGCGAGAGGGATTCGGGCCATAGTCCACCACGCTGGCCTATTGCGGATTGGCAGACTTCACACATTTATCGAAAACTAGTCTGGTTTCCTCAGACGTGCAGGTTTCTCACGATGTTTACCTTCACTTCGGATGAAAATGAGATTCGCACATAAATCCCAGAGGTGCGAGCCGGGGTTTGAACCTGCATACTTTGTTTTGCAAGGCGTGCGTTCTACCACTCGCCTACCACTGCTATGTATGTATTATAATGTAATTAATGTATGAATGTAATATACCATGTAATATATTCAGTAATGATTACCACTTGCTGAACGGTGAAGGAAGAAATCGTGCGGCACCTCTACACATCCCTACGGGGAATACAGGCGTGAGGATGTATGTAAAACGTCCTTAATTTATATTTTTGTCTGTGTAATAATAAATAAATTATTAATGTGTATTTTTGTAAAAGTAATATACAAAAAAAACTTCAATTGAAATGGTGGCGAGTGCAGCCTCCTAACTTCTACCTGTTAAGTCACCATTGAGAACATTGCAAAGAAGACTTAATTTTTTGCTAGTCAAGAGTCACATTTGCTAATTGAATTTTTGCATAAATAACTTTATTTCGGATCGAACTATATACCTATAAGTATTTGTAAAAACTTTATTAAATGTATATTCTCGTATTTCGATTGAATACACAATATTATATTTTTAACTCTATCCATCCCATTATTGGATTCCTCTACTGGGAATTCCTGTGAGCAATAAAGACATTCTTTGGCGCTTCGCCATCCCCCCCACCTATAGTGGAGACACCGACGTTAGACGATTTATTTTTTAAAACTACCCGCATTCCCTACTTCTTTTATTGAATGTTTGAAAATTTAATGGAGTTTGAAACTTTTTTTTGTAATAGTTCATTGACTGGCAAATGTCTTCTTCATGCCAGGACTAAAAACTTCTGTGTCTATCGTTATTATGTCAATTATATTCCTGAGTCGTGCGTTAAGTATTTATTGTAGTTTCACTCAAATTTGCCGCTGGTGGAATTCCCACCCGCAACCTTTAATATAAAACACAATGTAGAAAAAAAAATTGTAAAAGAAGAAGAATACATTAATTGAAATAGGATAAAAATGGGTTCTATGTTTTTCACGCGGATTCCCAATTGTTTTTTTTTTTAAAACAAAAGCAGTTCTTGTTACACCTTGGAACATCAACTATCTGCCAGTGAAAATCCCATCAAAATCGGTCCAATCATTTGGAACTTTACCCAGAACAAACAAACGGACAGACAAAAAATTAAAAAAAAATGGATTGGATGGATGAATGGATGGACACTTTCATATGCATTGGATAACGAGGACCAGGCAAAAACGTGTTATTTTCAAAATACGAACTGACACTTGATTTATATTTATTTCTAAAGATAAAGGTAGGTTAATATGACTGCTGCCATACTTCTGAAGGGTTCCCATACGCCGAGTTGCGTCATGCGCCAACAACGCGACAAGCCGATGCCATTTGCATAATTAAATTGAATTTACATCAACACTCCATTCAGAGCGACGCTCCCGACACCTACTTGTGTACGAGGCAATTACCAGCTTTTAACATAAGATGAGGGTAGGATGCGAGGACACCTGAATTTTAATGTAATTTTGGAATTTAAAATTAGTCGCGTACTGACTTAGCGAGCAATCCAAATTGCAAAAAAGCAATTGCCTCTTGCAAGACAGTGTAGCCGCTTGAGAATGTGTAGTACTCGCCTGGTAGTGTAATAATTAATACCTTAGAAACCAAACTATGCTAAAAACAAGACTATCTTGATCTCATTTTACATGTTTTCGCTCGAATAATTTATTTGCCGGTAGCCGCCCAGGCTTAGCACCCAATAAATTTATCCGACGTCAAACAAAGCAAAGCTAACTAGATTTATATGGGGTAACGTATCCTCGTGTTCCAGTCCTCGGCGGTTTTAATGGCTTGGGTTATTGGTAGGCCAGTGAGCGTCTTTACTAGGCCTGATCATCGTGTGGGTGAGCGACCCCGTACTCTTTTCCCGTTGACCTCGCCAACTACCATTAGCTTCTCTAGGCTGTCAGGGTTTCTACGAGCGATCCCAACGGATACTCAAATATTTTGGACATGATTTAATACAAGCAATTTTATTTCTGAAAATTGTTCTCTATAAAACTCAAATGGGATAACTTCTTATTAATATAACTTGAACAGTTAATATTATAATGTTGTGCTACATAATCGTGTCTTTGAACCCTTCATTACATTGATTGGAAATTTCATTTGTTCCTAACTATTTTCAAAGCTTAATTATACTTTGAGGAAATTTTGATTAACGGGTAATTGCGCTAATTAAAAACAATGGTTGTGACTTTTATGATTTAAGCATTATAGAGTAGAACAAGCAAGAAAAACTTCAAATATAGAAAAAAACTATTTTTTAAATTTTAATATTTAATTAGAGGTAGCCAAGTGGCCAAACGCACGCGTTGCAATCAAAGTGAGCAGGTTCAAACCCCGACTCACGCCTCTGGGTTTATGTGCTAATCTCATTTTCATCCGAAATTACCACTTGGTGCAGAATCTTGATTAGAACTCGGTGCAGAATCTTAGTTTCAGCCTAATTATGCGGTATTTCGTTAGCAGCTAGTCAGAGCGTAGGTATGCATCAGTAATTTGTGTGTGGTATCAACAATTTGTGGTACTGGTTTACCTAGACTGTGGTTACCTGAGTTACGTGTGCCTAATGCAAATCACCCGTTTGTGAACATGTTCGCTAGCGGATACCTATATCCAGTCTAATCTATGGATTTGGGGTAAAATTATCTGTCTTCTTCATTGTTCCGTCCAAATATTCATGTGAATTTACTTTCTACCAAGAGTAGGGCCGATAAAATTATCATCCCAATATCATTTAGATGACATATGACATTTTGGTTATACATAGAAACTTCTAATTTATACTATTGGTTACTGCTGTGGAGTTAGCATGCATGTCATGTTCTCTATCTAATTTCATACGATAGAAAGAGACAACATCAAGATATTCCGTGACATACGTCTAGTCTTGGCGCACATGCTACAACTACTAGTTTGCTATCTATAGCTTACATATGGGCAAATTATCGGTTTCAGTCATTAAATATTGAGCTTGTATAAAGATTTTTATATAAAAACCACGAACTCCTGTTTCCGCGGCTCTGTACGCATGGATTTTAGGAAAAGTAAATACTACTACTACTACTACTATTACTACATCCCTTTTAACGTCCCACTTGGGCACGGGCCTCAATGCGAGGGATATTTGGGCCATAGTTCACCACACTGACCCAGTGCGGGTTGGCAGACTTCACTATGAAACGGTGAAGGAAAACATGGTGAGGAAACCTGCACGTCTGAACTCTAATTTATAGGAATTTCGATCCCTTTTCAAATCATCTGCTATGCCATTGTACATAGATTGTAACATTCTTTTAATGTTGGATTAATCTTGGGTATCTGCTTTATGTCTTAATAGTTTAAGTGCAAAATCGTTTGATTTTTTTATAAAAACTTCCAATGTGTCGGCATTGCAAATTTTTATTTTTAAACTTTGAATTTGCAAATGGTTTTAGGTTACATTTAAATTTCTATGAATAGGTATCGGTATATTCTTAAGCTAAGCAAAATTGGGGGTCCTACACAGACAAAATCGTATTTTTCTTGCCTTACTAACTAAGGTAAACATTATTAAATAAAGACTCAGAAATGTTTTACAAAATATATTTTAGTGGTTTTAATTAAGGAAGCTCAGGTCATTAAGTTTTTAAGGATACTTAAGTTTTTAAGGCATTTCGTGACAGTAAAACTTTATACGGGAAGATAAAACAGGTCATATAAAATAGGTACCTATGTTATTTTAAGATTCAAAACGTCTTTAAGGCAAGTGGTAGCCTCGTTGGCAAGTACATCCGCCTTGAACGTAAGGTGTGCAAGTTAAAATCCTGGACCAGCACCTCTGAGATAATTTTCATGTGCGAATTTAATATACTACTACTACTACTACTACTACAGCCCTTTTAACGTCCCACTGCTGGGCACGGGCCTCCCCTCAATGCGAGAGGGATTCGGGCCATAGTCCACCACGCTGTCCTATTGCGGATTGGCAGACTTCACACATTTATCGAAAACTAGTCTGGTTTCCTCAGACGTGCAGGTTTCTCACGATGTTTACCTTCACTTCGGATGAAAATGAGATTCGCACATAAATCCCAGAGGTGCGAGCCGGGGTTTGAACCTGCATACTTTGTTTTGCAAGGCGTGCGTTCTACCACTCGCCTACCACTGCTATGTATGTATTATAATGTAATTAATGTATGAATGTAATATACCATGTAATATATTCAGTAATGATTACCACTTGCTGAACGGTGAAGGAAGAAATCGTGCGGCACCTCTACACATCCCTACGGGGAATACAGGCGTGAGGATGTATGTAAAACGTCCTTAATTTATATTTTTGTCAATTTCAAAACTTAATGATGTGTATTTTTGTAAAAGTAATATAAAAAAAAACTTCAATTGAAATGGTGGCGAGTGCAGCCTCCTAACTTCTACCTGTTAAGTCACCATTGAGAACAATGCAAAGAAGACTTAATTTTTTGCTAGTCAAGAGTCACATTTGCTAATTGAATTTTTGCATAAATAACTTTATTTCGGATCGAACTATATACCTATTAGTATTTGTAAAAACTTTATTAAATGTATATTCTCGTATTTCGATTGAATACACAATATTATATTTTTAACTCTATCCATCCCATTATTGGATTCCTCTACTGGGAATTCCTGTGAGCAATAAAGAAATTCTTTGGCGCTTCGCCATCCCCCCCACCTATAGTGGAGACACCGACGTTAGACGATTTATTTTTTAAAACTACCCGCATTCCCTACTTCTTTTATTGAATGTTTGAAAATTTAATGGAGTTTGAAACTTTTTTTTGTAATAGTTCATTGACTGGCAAATGTCTTCTTCATGCCAGGACTAAAAACTTCTGTGTCTATCGTTATTATGTCAATTATATTCCTGAGTCGTGCGTTAAGTATTTATTGTAGTTTCACTCAAATTTGCCGCTGGTGGAATTCCCACCCGCAACCTTTAATATAAAACACAATGTAGAAAAAAAAATTGTAAAAGAAGAAGAATACATTAATTGAAATAGGATAACAATGGGTTCTATGTTTTTCACGCGGAATCCCAATTGTTTTTTTCTAAAACAAAAGCAGTTCTTGTTACACCTTGGAACATCAACTATCTGCCAGTGAAAATCCCGTGAAAATCGGTCCAGTCGTTTGGAACTTTACCCAGAACAAACAAACGGACAGACAAAAAATGAAAAAAAATGCATTTTCTTGTTTACACTTTCGCACAAAACGTGTTATTTTTAAATTACAAACTCACACTTGATTTATATTTATTTGTAAAGATAAAGGTAGGTTAATATGACTGCAGCCATACTTCTGAAGGGTTCCCATACGCCGAGTTGCGTCATGCGCCAACAACGCGACAAGCCGATGCCATTTGCATAATTAAATTGAATTTACATCAACACTCCATTCATAGCGACGCTCCCGACACCTACTTGTGTACGAGGCAATTACCAGCTTTTAACATAAGGTGAGGGTAGGATGCGAGGACACCTGAATTTTAATGTAATTTTGGAATTTAAAATTAGTCGCGTACTGACTTAGCGAGCAATCCAAAAGGCTGCATTGGTCATATGCCTAGGCAATTGCCTCTTGCAAGACAGTGTAGCCGCTTTGAATGTGTAGTACTCGCCTGGTAGTGTAATTATTACTAGGCCTGATCATCGTGTGGGTGAGCGACCCCGTACTCTTTTCCCGTTGACCTCGCCAACTACCATTAGCTTCTCTAGGCTGTCAGGGTTTCTACGAGCGATCCCAACGGATACTCAAATATTTTGGACATGATTTAATACAAGCAATTTTATTTCTGAAATTTGTTCTCTATAAAACTCAAATGGGATAACTTCTTATTAATATAACTTGAACAGTTAATATTATAATGTTGTGCTACATAATCGTGTCTTTGAACCCTTCATTACATTGATTGGAAATTTCATTTGTTCCTAACTATTTTCAAAGCTTAATTATACTTTGAGGAAATTTTGATTAACGGGTAATTGCGCTAATTAAAAACAATGGTTGTGACTTTTATGATGTAAGCATTATAGAGTAGAACAAGCAAGAAAAACTTCAAATATAGAAAAAAACTATTTTTTAAATTTTAATATTTAATTAGAGGTAGCCAAGTGGCCAAACGCACGCATTGCAATCAAAGTGAGCAGGTTAAAACCCCGACTCACGCCTCTGGGTTTATGTGCTAATCTCATTTTCATCCGAAATTACCACTTGGTGCAGAATCTTGATTAGAACTCGGTGCAGAATCTTAGTTTCAGCCTAATTATGCGGTATTTCGTTAGCAGCTAGTCAGAGCGTAGGTATGCATCAGTAATTTGTGTGTGGTATCAACAATTTGTGGTACTGGCTTACCTAGACTGTGGTTACCTGAGTTACGTGTGCGTAATGCAAATCACCCGTTTGTGAACATGTTCGCTAGCGGATACCTATATCCAGTCTAATCTATGGATTTGGGATAAAATTATCTGTCTTCTTCATTGTTGCGTCCAAATATTCATGTGAATTTACTTTCTACCAAGAGTAGGGCCGATAGAGTTATCATCCCAATATCAATATCTAATTATACTATTGGTTACGATTATACTATTGGTTACTGCAGGTTTGCTATCTATAGCTTACATATGGACATATTATCGGTTTCAGTCATTAAATCTAAATATTACTATACCCACTATGACTATTTATATTTGTTTTGTATTTTAACACTGTGAGGAGAAATAAACGCATTTTTTTAAATATAAAAACTACGAACTCCTGTATCCGCGGCTCTGTACTCATGGAATTTAGGAAGAGTAAATACTACTACTACTACTACTACAGCCCTTTTAACGTCCCGCTGTTGGGCACGGGCCCACAATGCGAGGGAGATTTGGGTCATATTCCACCACGCTGGCCCAGTGCGGGTTGGCAGACTTCACATATCCATCGAAAACTAGTCAAGCTCCCTCACACGTGCAGGTTTCCTCACGATGTTTTCCTTCTCCGTTTCATAGCAAGTGATAATCTCTGATGAAAATGAGATTCGCGCATAAATCCCAGAGGTGCGAATCGGGGTTTGAGCTTGCACACTTTGATTGCAAGGCGTGCGTTCGACCACTCGGCTACCTCGAAACAGTAATTATTTTTCTTGAATAAACTAATTGGGCCATATTTTGTTTAAAAGGGGGTATTAGACCATACTCCACCACGCTGGTTGGTGGAGAGACCTTGACACCCTTGTGGGAAAAACGTGGCCGGTGGTTGCCAAGGACAGAGAAGTGTGGAAGAGGAAAGGGGAGGCCTTTGTCCAGGAGTGGGACACTATTATAGGCTAGTAAAAAAAAAAGTAATTGGGATATCAGCTGTCTGCCAGTGAGAATTAGCGACGCATTCATACAAAACGATCTTTACTGCCGTCCTTATTGTATTCTTATTATCTACGGCTTGACTCAAAGATCTGTATTAAATTAAACTGGTAAATTAGTTGGTTATTCAGATCACGGACTTCGGGATTTGGAGCCAATTTCCTTGTGAACTCTACCGCTGAAACAACTGGAGTCTGTCACAGCAGTTGGGCTCCGGCCTTGCATAAAATATTAGATGGTACAGTTGTTAGAAACATACGGGATGGAATAATGGACGATACCGCAACTTTTTTGATGACACGCTGAGGAATTTTCTTCTGTGACTCTACCATGAGTTTGTCAGATAAAAAAGGTGTATCAGAAGTTCAAAATAATATTTTAATGTACACTCATGCAAGTGAAAATACTGAATGGTAGTTTTTTAATCAAAATTCAAACATGCGTTTACCAATTTTTTATTTGCCGTCAATAGTTAAATCTTGTTATATCTCAGGCGTCCTAGGTGAAATTTACAAGTTCTGTTTAGTTAATAATTCGTCCTTTTAAGGGAGTTTACATTGTTAAATAGCGTTATGGGTGTACCAAAAATCTGTTACTCAGAAGCTATAATAGTTAGGTATTGTCAGCCGAAATAAGATTTCAGTTACAAATACGGTAGTTAGCTACCGTTTATATAACTAAAATCTTATATTCGGACTTCTGATACACCCACATTATTGATATAGAAAATTGCTTCTAATTAGTGTGACGAATATGATAAGTACCAAAATTATACACAAACTATTACTTAACTAAATCGTGAAATATTACTGTCTTGCTCACTTGCGCATTTAGTTATGTGCCAATCAGCACAGTTTTATGTTATAGGTAAATATAAATACGCTAACATAAACGCGCGATGACGCCGGTATTAATAAACCATATGTTTTCAAATTCCACCGTCCATTTAAGAAAGTTCCGTATTCTCCCTAGATTCCTTGAGCACAGAACATAAAAAGGCGTAATCCGTCAAATCTTAGAGGGCTTATAACACTGGGCAATTCATCAGAGATAAATTTTAATGTTGATTATTTACAATGAATTAGGATCAACAACTTAAAAACGAATCCTTAATTTGAAGACGACAGTTAGGCCTCCTCCGGTGAAGCTGTAAAGGCCAACTCACGGCCAACAGCGTAGTCCATTAAAAAAAAAACGACAGTTAGGAATAGTGGTTTGAGAGTAGGCCGCTTGGTTCACTACACCGGGTGGTAACGGCTTCGATTCTCGCCAGCGACAAATTTCCAAAATGGCGTCGCAGTGCTAGCCGAGTGGTCGAACGCACGCCTTGCAATCAAAGTGTGCAGGTTCAAACCCCGGCTCGCACCTCTGCGATTTATGTGCGAATCTCATTTTCATCTGAGTTTATCACTCGCTATGAAACGGTGAAGGAAAACATCGTGAGGAAACCTGCACGTCTGAGGGAACTTGACTGGTTCTCGATAGATGTATGACGTCTGCCAACCGGCACTGGGCCAGCGTGGTGGACTATGGCCTGAATCCCCCTCACATTGAGGAGAGGCCCGTGCCCAGCAGTGGGACGTTAAAAGGGCTGTAGTAGTAGTAGTAGTAGTTATACATTCCAAAAAGCGAGCTTTTCCTAACTTTTGACAGTTTCACAATTGTGTGTGACTTTGACGTCTATATACGTTAGATTGTAAATGTCAAGACGTAAACATTGCGGTCTATTTTTTTTCTAGTCCTATGGCACATTGAGGTATCTATACTTTTTAATATAATTGATGCATTTAATTGTAAATTAATTTAAATTACAATCCATCAACAAACCATCTGCAATCCGACTTCAATTATTTATTTACAGCCTATATGTTATTCTGATATACAAACAGTAATTTATTTATTTATTTATTTATTAGAAAACCAACAGCAAATTACACTTACAGAGTTACAAGGGAGAAATTAAACTTAACATTAGCCAATTACTATATTTAAAGTTAAAAAATTATACTTTAAAGTTTGATCAAAATCCGTTCAGTAGTTTTTGCGTGAGTACCTAATAAACATCCATCCATCCATTTTCACGCACTTTTACATCTATAATATTAGTAGGATAGTATGATATAGAAAGACGAAGAAAGAAAAAACATTTATTCAGCACAGATACAAAGAACACAGAGAATACAAAACTTAAAAGTAGATACAAAAAACCGGCCAAGTGCGAGTCGGACTCGCGCACGAAGGGTTCCGTACCATTATCTATAAAAATGGCAAACAAATAACGTTTGTTGTATGAGAGCCCCCTTAAATATTTATTTTATTCTGTATTGTTGTTATAGCGGCAACAAAAATACATCATCTGTAAAAATTTCAACTCTCTAGCTATCACGGTTCATGAGATACAGCCTGGTGACAGACGGACGGACGGACGGACGGACAGCGAAGTCTCAGTAATAGGGTTCCCGTTTTACCCTTTGGGTACGGAAGCCTAAAAAGAAAAAAAGAGCTCAGTGTGAACTGTACCGAAAAGGTATTGGCTCAGCACATGCTGGAGGGACGTAATACATAATACCATCGAAAATCATAACTTTCTACATATTAGTGAGAACATGACTATAAGGTTTAAAATTGAATTTTCTACCAAATTAAAAACGTTTCAAATTTTAATCCATTTGCGCTTAGAATTGGAGGACCAACCGTTTGTCAAGTGCACGGGAACATAGCCTTTGTGTGGATGAAACGCGAGATAGCGATATGCCGACAACTGTTCTAAAATGGCTGAATAGCCTTTGATATTAAATTTAAATGTACTGCGATGTATTTTAGCGAATTATACGGACTTTATCAGCTCAGAGGTGTTTCAACTTGTAGGTATTATTTTGGTAGATGTTTTCCCTGTACACATAGTTATGCAGATTTGTATTATAGCTGTATATAAATGATATTTGAAGAGTCTCTGTTCATATAAAGATATATCCACATGCCATAGTTTTGTGGGGTTTTTTCTGTGGTCTAGGCTGGTTCACATCGTTATTTAGACTGCGTCAGAAATCGTTAATTAAAAAAAAAAAAAAAATTGTTGTTTTATTCAAAGAGAGGTATTTCCAATACATTCAGAATATTGCGTACTAAATATGACAATAAAGGAGATTGGAGTGAATAACCTTTAGACAATATTTTACTGAAAAATATCTTTAATGACTTAATTAGACGTTGTTTTCATTTTTGAAAATATTGGTCACAGTGGAAATATGGTAGATATTAATTTGTACAGGCACTCCTCATTTGAGAGTAAAGATACCTAATTAAACCCCATCCTATACCAGTGCTATAATTCCTCACAGTGTGCCCACAATAATCACATCGTCTATCGTTCGAAAT
Source organism: Ptilodon capucinus (assembly GCA_914767695.1). Lineage (NCBI taxonomy): Eukaryota > Metazoa > Arthropoda > Insecta > Lepidoptera > Notodontidae > Ptilodon > Ptilodon capucinus. The sequence goes on along the minus strand of OU611816.1, from coordinate 10,489,846 downwards.
TCAATCGGCATTTTGTTAACAATATTGTATATCTGATTCTCAACAATACGGGCGCGGATTTATTTGTAAATTATTTAATTAACCGTATTTCGTTGTGTCGTTTCGGTCGCCATGAGATTTTAATTTGATCAGGGGCGGTTTGTGGTGCAACCGCTGCAGAATTGCGCGCATCAATGAACGCTCGCTAGCCATACGAATGGAAACTCTACAATCAAACAATTTGAATGAAACATTAGTTAAAACACTTGACTTCTTCTTTTTTTACGAAATAAATATAGCCATTTTTTTTTGGGACTAAGCCCGCCACACATTCCCACCGCTGTTACTCCTGTAAGCCAGGATCGACAGCGGTGTCCATTGAAAACACCAAGGTTTGACCCTCGGCGAGTCCCGGGGAAAAGCTAAATTGTCTTGGAACCCGCACGAATTTAATCGAAAATGGTGTAGGAGTTGGAAGAAAAAAGTTAATAAATATGGCCAGACAACATATACTCATTGTGATCCCAAACTAAGCAAAGCTTGTACTATGGGTATCATATAATGCACTAGGGGCGATACCGAGCCCCCCTTAAGCCCCCCCCCCCCCCCCGTACACTGGGCGTACGTAAATATTTGCCAATACCAAAACGAACCCTTTTTTTTAATGGACTACGCTGTTGGCCGTGAGTTGGCCTTTACAGCTATAAAATACATCTTAATCAACTCTACTGTACGTGTGTATGTCACTGAACTCCTCCTAAACGGCTGGAACAATTTAAATGTTTTTTTTTGTATGCGTTTGGGTGGCGCCCTGGATGGTTTAGATTCACAGTTGGACCCGCTAGGTGGCGCTGCTTTTGTATGTAATTCTAAGGTACGAAGTTCAACGGGACAGCTAGTCTTTATATACATTTCTGGCCACAAAGCCGCGCTCCCACGCGTCAAAATTCGCTCGTGTTGTCAGTGTTATTTCCTTGTAGAATGAACTTTTTCAGTAAGTCAATAAATCTTTAAAGATAAAGATCATCATCATCATCACGCCTGTATTCCCCGAAGGGGTAGGCAGAGGTGTACTGTAGTTTTTGGTCCCAATGTAATAGGGGGCGAGCCTATTGCCATTATACCGGGCACTTTTGGGGGTTTACGCTGCTCACGTCCGTAGGGTTTAGCCCTCGATGCCTTACACGTGACCCCTGGGTTGTGCCAAATGAGCAGCAACTTTCATGTGGTAGAGCCTTGCTGCTATCAGCAGCACACATGGGCCGGCTCGACCGGGGTAGTACCACACTCTCGCAGAAGACCGGTCGTCTGAGTGGCGGCTTTTGTCGTCGCGCTTCGCCTGGTTAGCGAGAGAGCCGGAGCCCATTCCCCACCCCCATCCCAAGTATGACAGCGGCAATTAGAAAAGACGTACCCCAGGAGGGTACCAGCACGCTGCGTGCTGGAGAATCCCTCCCTGAGCTTTTACGCTCGGGCTGCCCTGCGTACTCTGGGGTGGGCAAAATTCCGCTCGATCACTTACGATCTTCCCGAGGCAAGAGCAGAACCAAGGCGCCCCCTACCGCGCTTAGCGTGGATTTCTGCAACATCAGGGGTTTGCACTCCAACTTGAACGCCGTCCACTATCACCTTGAGGCGGCCAAGCCAGCCTTGCTCTTCCTTACGGAAACGCAAATATCCTCCCCGGCGGATACGTCATATCTTTATTATCCAGGATACAAGTTCGAGCACAATTTTGTGCCTCGTGCTGGAGTATGCGTATACGTTAGGGAGGATATTTGTGTCAGACGTCTGGGAAACCTTGAAGGTAGGGACCTATCTACCATCCTGTTAAGCGTAGATTGCGACGACCATCCCGTCTATACTTGCATTTATAGGTCCCATAGCGGGAACTCGGAGACTGATCGACTCATCGAGCATGTGCAGATGGCCGCTGATTCCATACTCGAACGTATTCCATCCGTAGAGACCGTGATACTTGGCGATTTTAATGCCCACCACGCTGAATGGCTTGGTTCGCGTTCCACCGATCATGCGGGTAGGTCTGTTCACGACTTTGCTCTGGCCTATGGTCTGTCGCAGTTGGTATCCTCGCCAACGCGTATCCCAGATGCGGCAGACCATTTACCTTCCCTGTTGGATCTTCTGCTGACCTCTCACCCGGATGGCTATCAGGTAACCGTCGATGCTCCGCTCGGATCGTCGGACCATTGCCTTATCCGGAGCAAAGTGCCATTGTCGCGCCAACTACGGCCCCGTTCAGCGGGCTGCCGCCGAGTCTGGCACTTTAGGTCAGCAGACTGGGACGGGATGCGGTCCTTTTTTGCATCCTACCCATGGGACAAGGTTTGCTTCTCTTCGGAAGATCCTGACACCAGTGCCGAGTCTATCGCTGATGTGGTGCTGCAGGGCATGGAACTGTTTGTTCCATCCTCTGCAATTCCCATTGGTGGTAAGTCAAAGCCTTGGTTTGAGCGCTTCTGCAAAGCGGTTTCACGCCGCAAGCGGGAGTCGTTTCAGGCTTGGGCTGCGGCGATGGCGTCTCAGGATCCTAATTCTTACCGCCTAAAAAAGAAGTACAATCATGCCTCTAGATCCTACAAAAGAGCCCTGGCAGGAGCAAAGAGTGAGTTCATCGGCAGAATTGGCAAGAGACTAATGCGTTACCCCTCGGGTTCCCGCGCGTTCTGGTCTCTTGCCAAAGCTGTCGAAGGGAATTTCTGTCGGCCATCTTTTCCACCACTGCGCAGGGGGGATGACTCGTTGGCCCAGACTGCGAAGGAGAAAGCCGATCTTCTGGGCTCTCTCTTCGCTTCCAACTCCAGAATTGATGACCATGAGATGTCTCCGCCGACTATAGCTCCTTGTGATTACTCCATGCCGGAGATCCGTTTTACACAGAAGTCTGTGCGTAGAGCGCTACTCTCATTGGACATCAATAAATCGAGTGGGCCGGATGGTATCCCCCCAATTGTGCTTAAGACATGTGCTCCTGAGTTGACCCCGTCCTTGACGCGTCTTTTCCGACTCTCTTACTCTAACGGCGTAGTCCCAGTCTCTTGGAGGTCTGCTTTGGTACACCCGATCCCTAAAAAAGGAGATCGCTCCGATCCAGGCAACTACAGACCGATCGCAATCACTCCTTTGCTCTCTAAAATAATGGAGTCCATTATAAACCGCCAGCTCCTTCGGTACTTAGAGGACCACCAGCTGATCAATGACCGACAATACGGTTTCCGTCAGGGTCGATCGGCGGGTGATCTTCTTGCCTACCTGAGTCACCGTTGGGCTGAGGCGGTCGAGAGCAAAGGTGAGGCCTTAGCGGTCAGCCTGGATATAGCGAAGGCCTTTGATCGGGTGTGGCATAAAGCGCTTCTTTCGAAGCTTCCCTCCTACGGGCTGCCTGAGAAATTTTGCAAATGGGTCGCCAGCTTTCTTGCGGATCGGAGCATCGTTGTCGTAGTCGACGGATCATGCTCGGATCGCATGTCCGTAAATGCTGGCGTCCCGCAAGGCTGTGTCCTATCCCCAACCCTGTTCCTGCTGCATATCAACGATATGTTGCATCATATCATCAACTTCCGTTGTTATGCAGATGACAGTACAGGAGATGCTGTTTACACCGGTCGTGCTAATATTTCTCGGGCAAACGTCGATGAGTGTCGGAACAAACTTGTGTCTGAAGTCGAGACTTCTTTACATCTAGTCTCGAACTGGGGCAAACTGAACTTGGTGCAATTCAACCCCAATAAGACACAAATTTGTGCGTTCACCGCCAAAAAGAACCCCTTTGTCGCATCTCCTCGTTTCGAAGACACTCTCCTTAATGCCAAGCCAAGTATCGGGATCCTTGGAGTCGACATATCGAACGACGTGCAATTCCGCGGTCATCTGGAAAGTAAGGCCAAGTTGGCCTCCAAAAAGCTGGGTGTGCTCGGTAGGGCGAGGCGGTATTTCACTGCGGCTCATCGCCTGCAACTTTACAAGGCGCAAGTCCGCACATGGAATACTGCTCCTACCTTTGGGCCGGTGCACCACAGTACCAACTTCTTCCTTTTGACCGCCTGCAACGAAGGGCAGTTCGAATTGTCGATGACAAAAAGCTTACCGATCGGCTAGACCCTCTGGCGTTGCGTAGAGATGTAGGCTCCCTCTGCATTTTCTACTGCTTCTATCAATACAATACAATACAATACAATACAATATTTTTATTTGCACAAAACACGGGTAGGTTCAAATATACAATAGCTTGCACATTGATGTTATTAAAATTAGTGTCAGATCCATCATGTTTTACCATATCATATGGTGTACAAAGATTTTCTAAGATAAATGGAGTAAAATTATTATAATTATTTTAGTTTAAATAATAATATTAACCTAGCTAGAGTTTATCTTGTAAGAAGTTATTGATACTGTAGTAACATTTTTGTATCAGTAACCTCCTAAACCGTAGTCTAAATACATTTATATTTAGGTCCCTATAACACTTCGGAATTTTATTAAAGATTTTAGGCGCCATACATACTACACTTTTATGGAGAAGTGCCGTCTTTGAGGGATGCAAACAGAGTCTATCATTGTCTCGTCGATTTCTTTTGAGAATATCAGACTCTTTTGGAAACTGTTCAGGATTAGTTTTGACGAATAAAGCAATTTCTAATTTGTATAAGGACGGAAATGTCAAAATTCCATATCTAGTGAAGTATGATTTGCAACAGTCTGTCGTCTGTAGATTAAACATAGCCCTAATACAGCGTTTTTGCATTTTAAAAACAGATTCTTTTTCAGTCGAATTACCCCAGAAGATAATTCCATATCTGAGAGAGGACTCGATCAGCCCATAGTATGCCGAAAGTAATGCATTAGTATTGATTGTAGTCGAAAGTTTATGTAAAGCGTAGGCCAGACTACAGATTTTTTTACAAACAGCTTCCACATGTTTCTTCCAATTTAGCTTTTTGTCTATTAATAGTCCAAGAAATTTTGCAAGGTCAACTTCGTTTATTGTATTATTGTCGTATTTTAAAGTAAAGTCAGATTTGTTTTGCATTCTTTGGCTAAAATGAACAATATTTGTTTTATTTAAATTTATTTTTAGATTATTATTATCAAGCCATGATATAATATCCCTCAGAGAATTATTTATATCATTATTATAGGAATTATTTTTCATATCGGGTATAGTTATCGTACTATCGTCGGCGAATAGTGACATTGATTGTGCTGTTGCCTTGGGTAAATCGTTAATATAGATAATAAATAGTAGTGGACCTAAAACACTGCCCTGAGGGACTCCATATAACACCTTTCGCTCTGCAGATGTATATGTTTCCTCAAATTTTGTTTCAACATTAATTTTAGTAATTTCTGTTACTTGATTTCGGTCTGATAAGTATGAATGGATCAAATCCAAAATATTTCCCCTAATTCCATAAGCTTCCAGCTTTTTAATTAAGATGTTATGATCTACATAATCGAACGCTTGCGTCATATCGCATAGTATAGCACATATTGGAGAAACTTTGTCAACATGTAGAAGGTGGGTCTTCAAAAAACTAAAAATCGCCATGTTTATGGTTTTATGTCTTCGGAATCCCCTCTGCTCATTACAGAACAATTTCTGAGTTTCAAAGTAACTGCTTATTTCTTTATATATATATTTTTCAAATATCTTAGAGATAATTGATAACAGTGCAATAGGTCTATAATATTCCATTAATTCTCTATTAACTTTCTTAAATATAGGTTTGACAATTGTGATTTTAAGTAATTTTGGGAATGTTCCAGTCGCAATACTTAAATTTATTATATGGCTTAATTGAGGGCTTATGCTTTTAAATATCGATTTTATCACTCTCGTTGAGATACCGTCAAATCCAACACTATTGGTATTTTTTAAGCTTTTTATGATTTTCTCAATATCTTGGGGAATGCTAGGAGCCATGAAAATAGAGTCATTGAGAGTGTTCCGAGGAATTGTTAGGTATTATACCTGCCGCTGAATTCCACCATCGCACGGCTTGCCACCGACTGCATTACCATCCTCACCATCTGGATGAATGGCGTTCCAGTACAGTGCGATTTACCAGGAATTTTCTCCCTCGCACCACCAAATTGTGGAATGAACTTCCTGCAGCGGTGTTCCCGGACCGATGCGACAAAGGTATCTTCAAGAAACGAGCTTATCATTCCTTAAAGGCCGGCAACGCACTTGCGATGCCCCTGGTGTTGCAGGTGTCCATGGGCGGCGTTGATCACTTACCATCAGGTGAAACGTCTGCTCGTTTGTCTCCCTATCTCATAAAAAAAAAAAAAAAAAAAAACATTCTCCCTCGATACGGGGGAGATTTTTTGGGCTGTAGTCCACCACGCTGGCCCAGTGCGGGTAGGTGAACTTCACACGCCTTTCTATAGACGTGCAGGTTTCCTCACGATGTTTTCCTTCACCGTTTTATAGCAAGTGGTAATCTCGGATGAAAATGAGATTCGCACATAAACCCAGAGGTGCGAGCCGGGGTTTGAACCTGCACACTTTGATTTGCAAGGCGTGCGTTCGACCACTCAGCTACCACTGCTATAGATAAAGATGGTCTTAATTATTGTTGTAATAATAATACTTTAAATATAATTAACCTTAGTGCACTCGGTCCATGTAATATACCCGTGGTAGCTACTATTAAATTTGTAGCCAGATTCCAGCTAGCCGCACCTGCGTACCAAATTTATTGAAAAGGCTCAACTGAACGTATGCCCGCATGCATTCCAAACTGTATTCAACGCATTAAACTGTATTTACATACAAATAAACATATCAGCAGTCTGAAATAATATTTTAGGTACATATTATTATACAGTGACCAATCAAAGTGTGCAGGTTCAAACCCCGGTTTGCACCACTGGGATTTAAGTGCGAATCTCATTTCCATCCGTAATTATCACTTGCTATGAAACGGTGAAGGAAAACATCGTGGGGAAACATGCACATCTGAGGGAACTTGACTAGTTCTCGATAGATGTGTGAAGTCTGATAATAATACGGATCGAACAAACTCATAAACAACACCGAGACAGCTACGGTTTACCTTTAGAGTGTTGTACCGTAAGGGCGTGGGTATAACGACAGAAATAAGTTTTTATATCTATTATTACAGAGTTCATTTTGATTTGGCAAAAAAATGACGAGTGACTTTTGAAGCCCCAATTATTAAGCCCGGGCCTTATGCGATTACGCAAAACTAACAAGGGCCTTACCACTCCCGCGCACGTCGCCGCCGTCCGCGGCACGTGTTGATTGATCCCTCCTCGTCCCGGGCGTCGAGAGGACCACCAACACACCTACACCAGCCTCAAACAGACACTGATCTCGCCGGCGAGGTCGAGGAGCCCCCTCTTCCGCTCGTAGGTACATCATTGCTCCTAGGAGCACAGTCACTACCTCTCCCCTCACGGTAACTGCCCAAGCCGAGGTTGTGCCCTCTGTGGCGCCCTTGAGCTAGTTGCCACCCTTTTCCGCGAGGCCTTGGTTGGAGTGCACTCTGCGCTCGCCACTCCTCCGGTAAAGCTGTTAAGGCCACCTCACGGCTAACAGCGTAGTCCATTAAAAAAAAAGAGCCTTACCACTGCCTCGTTGTTTCCATAATCTCATTTTTTTACAGATTTTGTACTAAATTATTACTAACTAAAAGTAATATTTAAAACACTGCTGCAAGAGAATAGAAAAAAGAGATAAGGGGGCTATATCAATCTAATTTTGATTCAAGATAATTACTATTTACTGTAGAAGTTGTCATCGATTACGTGACTGAGTTCATCCAAGTGGTTGCGTGGCTTTTACTACAGTTTTAATCTTTATGTTTATTTGCACAGAGTACATTTTCCAACGATTAAACGCTCGTAGACGCTCGTAAAGTAAACGTTCACTCGACTGAGTATGTACAGGGTGTCTAAAGGTTAACCATATATTAGGTACATGTAAGCCTTACTTAGTACCACTGTTTCCGATAGTTGTCACTAGCGTCGACTTAGCACGCAGCGGTAAGGTTATCGTGTTACATAGTTAAGTTACGTGGAAGTATGTGATTTAATTAACTCGATTCTTAACCACTCCGAAGTTGACTTGTTCCCATATCTGGTTGAACATAGGGCGAACACAATTATTTAGGTGTATCAAGTAACATACTATTGTAGCTATCTCCATACAAAATCTTCATAAAACTCACGTAGCTATGATTACGAATCTTATCTAACCAAACATTTGTTTCCACTCCGCAATAAGATAATTTAATACAAACATCGTTTTAATATGAAACTAATATTACAATTTCTCGTCTGTTTGTCCTCGAATTTAAATATTCAAATGTCACTTGGAAGGTCTGAAAATTTAATATTTAGCGAATAGAACCTTGATGAAAAGCCAATTTGTTTCAGTTTCTCAACCTGAAAAACTTTAACAATTTATATTTTACAAGCGAAAAAGGTTTGAGTTAGTGGTATCTTACGATAACGGTTACCTGATGTTGGGATTTATCTAATGTGAACGCTTCCAAGGTATTTTCATCGCTCATCAAAGAGCAATGAAGAAAAACCTGCATGTCTATAGAAAGGCGTGTGAAGTTCACCAATCCGCACTGGGCCAGGATGGTGGACTATGGCCCAAATCTCTCTCGTATTGAGGGGGAATGTGTCCGATATAATAGCAATAGGCTCGCCCCCTATTACATTGGGACCGAAATACATCGGCGAAGTGTGGGCGCACTGCGGTGCACCTCTGCCTACCCCTTCGGGAACACAGGCGTGATGATGTATTATGAAAATATTGAACCGAAATTAGTCTCTTTTATGTCGGGGCTGTCTCGTTGTATAGGTCTTGACATAAACAAACTGGCGTAAGTAGACGTCAAAGTCACATATAAACTTGGACGAATAAAACTGTCAAATGTAAGGAAAAGATCTTTGATCTTCTTTTGTTACGAAATAAATTTTTATTGGAATATGATGAGGAATGGATGCACCTACGATTAGCGGATAATATGCTATTGTCAGCAGTGGGAGCCGAGTGGTCGAACGCACGCCTTGCAAATCAAAGTGTGCAGGTTCGAACCCCGGCTCGCACCTCTGGGTTTATGTGCGAATCTCATTTACATCCGAGATTATCACTTGCTATGAAACGGTGAAGGAAAACATCGTGAGGAAACCTGCACGTTTGAGGGAACTTGACTAGTTCTCGATGTGTGAAGTCTGCCAACCCGCACTGGGCCAGCGTGGTGGACAAAGGCCTGAATCCCCCTCGCATTGAGGGGAGGCCCGTGCCCAGCAGTGGGACGTTAAAAAGGGCTGTAGTAGTAATGCTATTGTCAAATTCAATAAATACACACTATAAATTAGAATGAGTAATGATCGTGATAAAGATAGCGGTTTCATTCTTTGATATCTAGCGTTGATAATACACATTTTAAGCGACATTTTCTTAACATTACAGGCGAGCATACTCATCCGCGGACGCACGCCTTGCAATCGAAGTGTGCAGGTTCAAACCCCGGTTCGCACCTCTGGGATTTATGTGCGAATCTCATTTTCATCCGAGATTATCACTTGCTATGAAACGGTGAAGGAAAACATCGTGAGGAAACCTGCACGTCTGAAGAAACTTGACTAGTATTCGATAGATGAGTAAAGTCTGCCAACCCGCACCGGGCCAGCGTGGTGGACAATGGCCTCAATCCCCCTCGCATTGGGACGCATGGGAGGCCCGTGCCCAGCAGTGGGACGTTAAAAGGGCTGTAGTAATAGTATACTCATTCGACGCAGGAAAAATCGCTGATTCCAGATATGTATATAAGTCAATATCGCCCAAAAGTGTCGCTTCAGTCAAATAGCCTTTCCATTGATATATTAATTCCTTGCCTGTGACAAACAAACTGATCAACAAATCACAGTATAGCGATAAAATAAAAATCAAACCGGCTAATTACGTGCACTGATAAGATACAAATCAAGAAGTCTTGACACTGATTTCGTCGATAATCTTTTAGCAATAGATTATAACAATCTATATAAGAAATGAAATGGTCCAGTTGCTATATATTGTCCTTTTAATTAGGAAAAATGGTGGCTAAGTTGTTTGTACTGTGCGTTATTGCCGCGGCTGTGACTCAAGGTGAGTTTGGACTATGCCAATAAATAAATACCGGTTGTTAAAAAACTATCTTCTTTGTCGGTATCACTCTTGACAGAGTGCTCGTGGTCATCACTTCAGGTATTAGTAGAAAGCTTGACAACACGCCGCCACACTTCTCTGATGCCCGCCTTCCTCGTAAAAAACTATACTTACTCCTAAAGTACAATGGGCAAAAATGTATGGGCTCCGTCCCACCAACACACATGGAACTGATGCCAATGTGTTCCTAAATTATCCAGTATTTGATATTGAAATCCTTGTTTTACATAAATCAGCTTACTCTATTAAACTTTCATTTCAGGTCATGCCATAACACAAATCACTCTACCGGACGAGCACACTTCATTCTTAACAAACGAGCTGATTGGCAAAACGCTGGGCATTCCAAAGCTTTTTCTAGATACCCTAGAATCATGCCACGTGGTATACCCCAACGGACTGATGTATGAGGCATTCCCGAACAACCAGCTTCCAGCAAACGGCCACGCTTTCTTCTTGCAAGCAGTTCAGCCGTTCACCAGCTGCGCTATCGGTTTTAGAGGCGCTCCAATTACTGCCAGTGGTACCTACGAGCTTCTTTCTTTGGTGTATCACACACTGGACAGCTCTCGTAGCCTCACCAGAAAGAGATTCCACCTAACTTTATTCGAATCTTCATCTTAAGGAATGATGGTTGATTTCTGCTTGTTTTGTGGAAGATACTGATGTTTCGTGCTAATAAAATTTCATTGGGAAATTGTGTTTTCTTTTTTATTTATGTACTTCTAGGCCTTCTGTAGTTGTAGTATGTGCGGCAAGACTAGATTTATGTCACGGAATATTTTGATTCTGTCTCTTTCTCTTGTATGAAATAAGATAAAGAGCGGACAGAGAGTGACAGAGGTCTAGTTTTGACATGCGTGCACTCCACCGATGGCCATCCTTAATAAACTAGAGTCAAACCCACACACAAAAATTCTATGTACACTTTACTATAAACACTTTTCTATTACACAATGCCGTTGCAAATGGTTGGTATAGGGATATTTTCAAATTGGGGATTGGCTGTGTTCCACAGTTATACCTGCGCAAAATGTGTAGCTTAAAACACTCAATGGTTACTCGGATTAAAAAAATAATAATAGTTACATAAAATATCGATTTTGCTAGCACTAAACTAAGCTAAAAAGCTGTATTGACGTCCTTCTTACGGCCGTGATGCATGAACAAGCTGGCAATATACTTCGTGCTATCTAAGTTGTGGTACAACAGAATCTCAATTATTAATTGTTTAAATTGATAGACAGTTTAAAATGAATACCAAAACCCATAACAAATCAAAGATCAAACAACTCAGGGGCGATTCAAGTGAATGCTGCCAACAACATTGTTTAACAGGGGCGGGTCGACAGGTCAAATTAATAGAGAGTTGGGGCACTCTGGCACTCTCAAGGCAACTGTGACAGTTAGCGAAGTGGCCAGGATACGGCAGGCAGCTGTTTAATGCAGTTAAGTAACTTGGCAATCTGACAGCAACTTCGTAATTCATTGATACGTGCCGTTGATAAGCTTCGAAGTCTGTTGATGTTGCTGTTAATTTTAGAGACTGTTGATTTGCGCTACGGAAAATTATTTTAATGATACTAGTCAAATTTTTATTCAGCGATAGACTCCATTAGGTGATAAAATAAGACACAAATAGTTTTGAAATAAAACTATTTTACGGATTTCATCGCGTGTATTTACTATTTCATTTTCCCGACGTTTCAGCTGCTTTACAGCAACCATGGTCACGGGGGGACTGAGGTATTAGACGTCCTGATGTCATAGTTAATAACTGGGTACCCTCATATTTAGTTGTTGTTTGCGGTCCGATCCACGCAGAAAGTGCTTACGGTGTCTTGAGGTCTTACAATGGTACACTTGGTTTTGGATTTAATCATATTAATTACTGGATCCCAAGTTGGTAATACACGCGATAAAATCCGTAAAATAGTTTTATTTCAATGTATAGTATTCGCGTAAATATAAGAAAACAATACACAAATAGTTTGTTTCAAAGCAGTGGTAGCCGAGTGGTCAGTGTGCAGGTTCAAACCCCGGCTCGCACCTCTGGATTTACACGGAATTTATAAGGAAAACATCATGAGGAAACCTGCACGTCTGAGGTAACTTGACCAGTTCTCGATAGATGTGTGAAGTCTGGCAACCCGCACTAGACCGGCGTGATGGACTATGGCCCGAATCCCCTGGCATTGAAAGCCCGCGCCCAATAGTGGGACGTTAAAAGAGCTATAGTAAATAGTTTGTTACACGAATAATACCTACTTCTCACAAAATAAGATTTTATGTGAAAATTACATCAAATAACATTTCTTTCAATTCAACAATATTGTCCGCTTCAAACGAAACTCAATTTGCTTACTCTGTTTATTTTTTTATCTCCATTTATGTTCAAGTTGATTAAATCGCTGAGTGCTGAGGAATTAAGAATAGTGCCCCTTCCAGCTACGTCTTGAGAATTTGTATTTTTAAACTTCTACGTTATTTTGTTTTCAATAGGGATGGGATGATAGTATGGTATCCATATCAAATATCGGATGTCCATATTGAATACCGGTTATCAGAACTATGCAGTATGATTAATAAAATATTCATAGAAAATGGCCTCATCTTATCAATTATATAAATTTAGGGGAGATTACAAATTTGGTTTAATTTAATGAGCAAGATGTCAATCAGTATTCAGTGTGTCAGCTATATTTTAATTGTAATATGTATATTAAAAATTCGACCTAATTAAGGCCTGTGATCTCTATGATCAATACCAAAATTAACTGTGTGTTAAAAACATGGAGATATTATAACGGAGATGGCATTTCGAGCCCGCTCTGCGGTATTTATTTCTAGTTTATCTGATTCCGCCATTGTTGTTTTCTCATATTAGTTGCCATATACTACAGATAGATAAGATAACAACAATGTCGGATAGACCGCCGCTATACGAAGAGTGGAGTCGTTATGGGTACTCTAGATACTCTATGGTTCAAAATCAATAAAGAATAAATGTACCATGTACATTTGTACATTTGTACCATTCAGTTGTATACCCAATACTGATTCAAACGTCAAAGTATTATTTCGGACTTCTGAAACATGCTGTTTAATAAAATCTGTCTTATCTGATTATCCCTTTTTACAAACAATACAAAATCTCAAGATTTTGATGAAAATAATATCGAAATAATATTATTTTAGCCCCATCCCTAGTTCAAAGTGGCAAGTTCGCGGTGCAATCCGATGTAAATAGCTTACAGTTTTGTTTAAACCTGGAACATTATCGCTAAGTTATATTGAAGTAGGAGACTTCCGTTAAGGATTTCAAGTTATTCCTAGACTATAATGGCATTATGTACCTTTTGGCAATATAAATAAACACATTTTTACCCCGAAGGGGCCATCGCGATTTATACTACGCACGTGTCATCGATAATATAGCCAGACCACACATACTCATCGTATGAACACAAACTAAGCAAAACTTGGACCATGGGTACTATACAATGGACTGAAGGCCGTCCCAGTTACACCCAGACCAGAACAAATTCCGTAAAAGCCATTTCCGAAATTTGTCTTTTTTTTAATGGACTTTGCTGTTGGCCGTGAGGTGGCCTTTACAGCTTTACCGGAGGAGTGGCGAGCGCAGAGTGCACTCCAACCAAGGCCTTAAGGGCGGAAAAGGGTGGCAACTAGCTCAAGGACGCCACAGAGGGCACGACCTCGGCTTGGGCAGTTACCATGAGGGGAGAGGTAGTGACTGTGCTCGTAGGTGCAAAGATGCACCTAGACGAGCGGGGCGAAATTTTCCACAAGCAGGAATCGAACCCGCAACGGCTTGCTTCCGTGACCCGAGCAGCCTACGTTCAAACCACTAGACGAAGCCATCTTACCCATTGTACAAGCTTTGCTACTTTGGGATCATAACGATGAGTATGTGTTATTTGGCGATATTTTTTAGGGTTCCGTACCCAAAGGGTAAAACGGGAACCCTATTACTGAGACTTCACTGTCCGTCCGTCCGTCCGTCTGTCACCAGGCTGTATCTCATGAAATGTGATAGTGAGACAGTTGAAATTTTCACAAATTATGTATTTCAGTTGCCGCTATAACAACAAATGCCAAAAAACAGAATAAAATAAATACCTAAGGGGGCTCCCATACAAAAAAATGATATTTTTTCTGCGATTTTATAGATAATGGTACGGAACCCTTCATGTGCGAGTCCGACTCGCACTTGGCCGGTTTTTTTATATATCTGACATCTTTTATTCATTGAGCTAAAACAAAATATTTACATAGTTAACAATTTACAAAGAGGACGAGAGAAAAAAAAAAATACCCCACAGACCCCCATCAGTGTTGGGCGGTAGGGTTCCCAGAACCCTGGCAGCATTTATTATTTATTTAGTCGTCTCGTGGACTATGGCTTGAATCCCCCTCGCATTGAGGGGAGGCCCGTGCTCAGCAGTGGGACGTTAAAAGGGCTGTAGTAGTCTCGTTAGCCCCTACAACTAAGCTAAATCCTTATGCTAAGAGTCAGCTCACTTTAATAGTTTATTGGCCAGGGTAGGACCTGGAACCTTTCAGTTTTATTACTAAGCTTATGACGCTCAAATACATATCAATTAGACAAATCAGTATATCGTTAACTTTGTTTAATGGATGCAAAGGATCCCTATTTAACAAATTAGGAACAACTTAAAACAAACTACATTTCCGGGAACCAACTCCCCCGCTAACCGACCGTGCCGAAACCCCGCCGGGTATTGTTAAATATTGTTAAAACCGTCCGGTGGAACTAGTCCCGGATCCCCGGATGTTTTATATCCGGATTTGCCGGGAGCCGCTCGCGGTGATATGTCAAAAGAAAACTCGTTAGGTGGCTCTTTTCTGGAAATATTGGATTTTTATTTTTGGAATGTTTACTGGATTGGGAAATAGGGCAGTGAGTCTTTGTTTGTTTAGTTAATAACAAAAATATGAAATCTACCCAATTTCAAATATGGCTGTTCTATTTTTTATGGACAAATCATACATAATCTATACAAACAGATAAAATTGGAGTGTCTGTTTGTAATATCAAAATAACATCTAATTACCAAATGCATATCTCAGTAAATAGATACCTATAACGAAAACGCAATTTTAAATTTTTTTGTCTGTCTGTCTGTTTGCTCCGGGTAAAGTTCCAAACGGCTGAACCAATTTCAACGGGACTTTTACTGACAAATAGCAAATTTTACAAAGCGTAACATAGGCCACTTTATTTTAGAAACAAAACATTATGGTTCCGCGGTACTATGTGTACCATAAATGGGGATGATCTCAGTTACACTCAGACCATGATAAATTACGGAAAGGTCATTAAACCGGCAGTTTGAAGTTAGTGCCCATATTTAATACGACCAAACTTAAATGTTTTTGATAAATAACACTTATTGTAGGGGGTGGACTGTATCTTGGGTCCCTATTCTTCAGGCTTCTTATATGTCTTCAATGAAATGAAATTTATTTACAAAAAACACATTTCTTACATACACAATTTAGGGGTCACAACTAGTGTGCACCCTACTGCACAAACGTTTTCCTATGCGCCAATCACGGTGCGCTTGATTTTCGGCGGCGTTCGCAACACTAATAAATAGTCATTCGATTTAAAGTATTTCCTTGTGCTGTGATAAATACAATTACGACCGTTCATTGAGGAGACTATTATCTTATCAACTGCTCAATATAGTGCATTAGCGCATGAAAGGTGAATTGATTTGATAACTCATTGTGATTAGGTTATTTTTTCAAGGAATGAGCTCATAGTTCTACCTTTTAACTACTGCTTTTAACTAAGACATGATGTAATTGTAATATCATTTTAGCATGTATGGTAACAGAGGTAAAAAAAAGGAATATAGAATGTTACTTTAAAAACCGGCCAAGTGCGAGTCGGACTCGCGCACGAAGGGTTCCGTACCATTATCTATAAAAACGGCAAAAAAATCACGTTTGTTGTATGGGAGCCCCCTTAAATATTTATTTTATTCTGTGTTTTAGTATTTGTTGTTATAGCGGCAATAGAAATACACCATCTGTGAATATTTCAACTCTCTAACTATCACGGTTCATGAGATATAGCCTGGTGACAGACGGACGGACGCACGGACGGACGGACGGACGGACCGACGGACAGTGAAGTCTCAGTCATAGGGTTCCCGTTTTACCCTTTGGGTACGGAACCCTAAAAATTAAACTCAACAAGACACTTTAATCTGATAATACTTTGAGCACAAAAATTGTATTGTGTGCCATATTATAATAAACGTAACTCAATAAAGTTTATTTTTAGAAACTTTTGTTATTTTTCAATGCTTTGTTTGTAAATCCATTTTTTACTTAAGTTGATATTAAATCAAGCGAATCTATACTAATCTAACATGCCTGTTCTTTTATGTTAGCACCTATCCAGGTTATCCTACCAAATAAAATAATACGTTTGAAATACCAACGGGCACAGGATATAAGTAGCAATTTAAATAAAGTGGGTAAACATCAGACCGCGGTGGCGCGGTCACAAGACCGTCTTTACCGACAATATACGACCCTCCCTACTCACTATTACGACGTATGACCATATTTTGTATGGGATTACGTTAAGATCAAACGGATGGGTTAATTGTTAAAGGTTTACAAAGGGATTCGGTGTCAAGTGTTATTGTGTTAAGTTTGTTTTGTTAATTATCGGGATCCAATCGTGAGGGAAACAATGGTTGAAAACAAAACAATGTGATTCATAATGAGTATATTAATCCTTAAAATATAGGTTCTCCTTATTCTAAAGGAATATGTTAGGTTGGATAAACTTTATGGTCATTAACCGACTTCCAAAAGGAAGAGGTTCTCAATTCGATTGATATTTTGTTTATTTTTATGTATGTACACTGATTACACTGAGATTTATGATCCGATTTACGTGATTCTGTTTCTAATAAGATTTTTAATGTGTTAAGATTACATTTTTTGTTGTTGTTTTTGTAGTTTGTAACGGTGAAGAAAACCTCGTGAGGAAACCTGCTCGTCTGTAGAAAGGGCACTAGATCAGCGTGGTGGACTATGGCCCAAATCTCGATCGTATTGAGGAGAATGTGCTCGTTATAATGGCAATAAGCTCACTCTCTATTATATTGGGACCAAATTACATTCACGAACTGTGGGTGGAATGCCGTGCACCTATACTCTCAACAAATAACTTTACTGAAATGTATTGAATTGACAGTAAATTGAGAATTTGTCACGGGATCGAATAATCGGCCGTAAATGTTGCAAACGTGATTGGGGTTACCCTTTAAAAATATAAACGAGTGTTGCTACAATAAAATCCGCAAATATTTCCTGAAAACTCCGCTTACATATAAAACGGTTGGCAATCATCTTTTCAAAGCCGGACATGTAATTGCATGATCATTACATCGCTGAAAAAAGTCTCTATATAGTTTGATGTGCTCATTTATTAACCGACTCCATAAAGAAGGTTCTCAATTCGACTATTTTTTTTCATAAGTTAAGACATTCAATCGGCTGGTGTTTAAATTTAGTAACATCCTTTAATTGTGATGATAATTTTAGGTAATAATTTATTATAACATAAATAAATCAAATATCAATTTGGTTGAGGTAAATACTGTTTGAAATGATAACTTGATAACGCTTCCGTCATGGATGAAATTTTGATGCATAATGAACTTTTTCCATAAATTAACATAGTCTGTTTTGGTATTAGAAAATTAGCACATTCGAAAGCAATATTAGCTTACACAACGACATTTCAAAATAGCCTTTATATATTCATGCAATATGACCAAATTGCGGCGCATTTTTTTTAAACGACGCAAAGAATTTTTTTTCTACTAACGAACTATTCAATTTTTTATAAATTCCGCTTATTTTCTCGCAAGGTGACATTAACTGTGGAGTTTGTTGCACAATAGAGGCTGATGAGAGTATTAGCATATCACTTGCGTCGTTAGAACTCGCTCCAGCGCTCCTCTGTACGAAATGGAACAAGGGTTGAAAAGAGAAAGTTTTCAGAGACAATAAAAGATAGACGAGTGGAGTTTTGGAATTAAATTTATATTTTTGGGTGTGTAAAAGATTTTTCTGTCATTCTAAGTCAGTATTTAACTTGTACGGTTTTAAAGCAACAAATGAACGTTCACTTTTTATTTTTCTACACAGTCAGATAACACACCACTTTTAAACTGCGTGCCTTACGTGCCATAAAGTATTGTTGGTCCAATAGTAACTATCAGATTTTGTACTGAGTTAACCAAAGAGTATAGTAATATATTAGGAATTAACTGTCAAAAACTAAAAGTAATTTTAAAAACATTTCTGCAGATAGGTGGTGTGGGAGGTAGGCTGTGGGCTCAGCATGGCTGTGTACGCCAAAGTTTTATCACTCCCAACTGACAGATTTTTCGAGCAAATGACGTCACAACGATCTATGCCTAGATGGGTCACAGCTTGGGCAGTCAGTCAGCTGGTGTCGCAGGCGCTTACATTACAAACAAACAAAGTTAGGTACTATCAAAGTCTAAGTTACTGCATGACGCATATAGATTCAACATAACTCACAAAAGTTGATTGAAAAATTCGGTCTTTGCAAGATTTGTGTAAAACTCCTTTGATTTTCACGTTTTTCAGGAATCCATGTTGGCTAACTGAAAAGTATTATCACACGCTGTAACAGTGAATTGATATTTATGTACACACACGAGTCACAAAAAACTGAGTTCGGAAATGGGTAGAACATGAAAATTGAGCCGCGGGAAATAAAAACAGAATATTATTTCCAGTACACGCACGGAACGTAAAACAACAATGTGACCCAAATATAGGTTTTATTTTATTTTTTTACAAGAGCCTTTCGGTGGTATTTCGTGGCTAAAATCTACATGCATTGTGAGTGGTGGGGTTAGAATATAACACTTAGATAAATGAAGCCTTAAAATAGATGGAGTTTTAGTAGCTGCATAGAGTACGCTACCTTCTACAAAAAGTGTATATTTTATAGTCTTTTGAATGTTTCTACAAATCTTACAACAAAGTTGACTACTAGCACGAAATGGTAAATAGTAATATGGGTGGATAAAAATAGCACGGATGGTAATACAATTTCTAAAGAAATACTTGCTTTATTTTTTGCCCCAATATCCTTTTCACCAATTAAGGGACACCCACATATTTTTTAGTATTGATATAATAATAATACCTTTAATTTTTGAAACTTTTTTGAGTAAGTTAACTGGCAAAAAATGCTTACATAAAATATGAAAAAGAATACTGTGAAATAGTCGGTAGTAGGTAGGATGGTAGTGGGTAGGCTAGAGTTTCTCCAAAAATAATATTCCTTTGAGAGGTGGGTCTAAAATAGTGTTCGGACTTTCAACGGCTTCAATAACATCTCTAAAGGAGTTTTAATCCAATTTTATAGGTGTTTAGACAGTTGTTGTACATTAAAATCTATCAATAAATCAATGTTTTAGATCAATATTTCTAAAGAGGTTACTAAGACCAGCGCCTTTGTGTTATACTCACTGCTGTACTACCGCCACCTTTGTTTGCTGTACCTACTGAATTAAGACAAAGTAAATACATTTACTCACGCCTGTATCCCAAGGGGGTAGACAGAGGCTACCGTTAGTCACATGCTACGATCCTGACATACCTCTTCTGCTTCATCCATATTCATACATCTTTTCATGTACTTCCGTCGGCTGAGGGTGCTACGGACATGACTTTCTGGAAGAGTCCGTTAATCTGGTCGTGAAAGGTCCTTCTCGGGCGCCTTCTTCCTACACTACCACTCATGTTCACCTGGTATATTTCTTTCGTCAGTATTCCAATCCACCAACATATTTGTCTCAATTTTAGTCACCACATCATCCTACCTACAGCTTAAAGACAAAGTTATGGTTATGTCATGATTTTTAATAAATTTCAAAACGATTTCATATATTTCGTTAAATACTCATTGGTATCAATATTATTCTATTTAAAATTGGCAACACTATCATGACTCGTCGTGTTAAAGGAGGACGAGACGAGACTTTGAGGTGTAAGCTTCACCATTTATTAAGTGTACCTAACCTACTTGTATTATAATATAAAAATAAGATATCTGTGCAAATGGATGTTTAAATACAAAAAATGAATATCTGCAGTTGTTTAAGATTATAAAAGTAATATTCAAAAGGTACCAGCCGGGTCCGTACGGCGCGTTTATACGAACGTTATCCGAGATTTCCCTAACAACCAATAACTTTTATTATAATTGGTACAACGTCCATCCAATTTAAAAATGGCTTCGTTTTACGAGGATCGAATTTATTGGTCAATACGACACGAGATACGGTTGAGTTTCCTAATAAAATTTGCGTACGTGCATGAGCAGAAAAATAATATTTATATTATAAAAAATCTAAAAGTGACTAATCAGTGAGGTTGCTAAGGAATGAATGAATTAAGACCGGGTGGACGATGGAAATGGACTCATTTGCCCAGTAGTGGGACAACATAATAATAGATCATCACGCCTATATTCCCCGATGGGGTAGGCAGAGGTGGACTTCAGTGCGCCCACACTTCGCCGATGTATTTTTCGTCCCAATATAATAGGGGCGAGCTGCCATTATACCGGGACATTCTCCCTCAATACGAGGGAGATTTTTGAGCTATAATCCACCACGCTGGGCCAGTGCGAGTTGGTGAACTTCACACGCCTATTCTATGGACGTGCAGGTTTCCTCACGATGTTTTTCTTCACCGTTTCATAGCAAGTGGTAATATCGAATGAAAATGAGATTCGCACATAAACCCAGAGGTGCGAGCCGGAGTTTGAACCTGCACATTTTGATTGCAAGGTGTGCGTTTCACCACTCGGCTACCACTGCTTATTGGCGCTCACAAATTTAGTACCTTTATGAGTCAATATTACCTCATGACTTAAGTACACTAAAAATCCTTACGCAGCGAACGTGTTCATAAATGGGACGTATATAACCAAGCAATTTAGTCCGCCTTTTTCACTCATTGCCAAGGTTCTAAAGTGATCTTTAACTTCCTGGCAGGCTCAAAATTTATTAGCCCATTTTGTGAAAAATCTCTAGAATTTCCTTGACGCTACGAGTGCGGGCTATCAACGTCGACACATGAATTTATCGGCCAATAAGTCTTCAATTCATATTATTTAAACCCAATGGCTTAGCAAATAACTTGATGCAAGTAATCTCCTACTTTCGTTGTAATTTTAAAGGAAATTTTACAAATCTCAGAATATTCAAGTTTCCATTACACAGTTTTATTCTTATTTAAATCTAAGTTTGTGTTAGTGGTAGAAATTGCCTAAATAATGTTTTAAAAATTTGTACTTACTATGTTACAGGTTATAAATACATAGGAATAATAAAATAACAGCTTTTTCCTAAATGTACCTATAACGAAAAAACAATTTGAATTTTTATGTCTGTCTGGTTATCTCCAAAACGGCTGGACCGATGCTGTAAGGAGTACCTTAGGTTACTATTATTTTAGGAAAATAATTAGGATTCTTAAATTCCGTATGAACGATGTCACAAGCTCAGCTAGTTGTTTTATAAAATAAATTGTAAAAAAAAACGTTTTATAAACAAGCTTTTATTTAATTGCCCCTAGTTTTCGTGTTCTCCTCAGCAAGCCCTTTCATTTGTTACCCATACTGTGGTAGTGCAGAAACAATAACTATTCCGCCATCTTGGATGATCCGCCTTATTAGAATTAGAATGACGTCACATAGCTAAGCATGCACTGTCATCCAAAATAAGCGCGTATACCAAATTTCAGCTCAATCGGTGAAAGATAACAGATTTAAAATTCAGTTCCAAGATTCCACCCGAACATACATACATTGCAAGTTAATATAAAGCTTGTAATAAGGACACAGAAATAATTAACTGAGCGTAACAAACGACTCGATCTTTTCCTTTAAAAGGGAATAATTTAGCTGTTAAGCCCCCCACACACTGGGGCGTCAAAAGCCGCACATCAAAATGTTTGTCAATACCAAAACGTACTCTGTGTCAATAAACATAAAGATTTTATTACTGTGGTATAAACCATGCCCCCACGCGTCAAATTCCCTGGCGCTGTCAATGCAATTTCATTGGAGAATGGATTTTTTTGTACTATGCGTTTCAAATGAGAATAGGATAGACTTTGCGCCATATTGTGACGTCATAGCTGTCAATTCTAACCAGTTAGGTAGGTTGAGCAAAACAAGATATTTTTTAAATAAAATTTATTTGTAAAGGTTAAGTGAAAAATGCACTCAGTCGCACGACGAAGCACACTAACAACGACAAAATGGCGTCTGGCGTCCTTATTTTCTTTTCTTTAATAATTTTGGCATGGCGTCGGGGCCTTTGCGCAAAAAATGAAAAAAAAAAAGGTTATGGTATGGTTTTAAATAATTAAATATTATATTAGGACCATTTATTACTAAGCATTTTTTTTTGTTTTGCAAATAAGTTTTTTTGCAAACGATACTTTTCAAGTGACATTTGACAGATGGAAGTTATTGACATTCCTATTCTCATTTGAAACGCATAGTATAAATCAATACAGTTTGTTATGGTGATATGGCAAAAAAATTGGCGTGTGAGCGTTTACGCGCCAGTGTGTTGGGAAAGCTTTAAGCCACTCCATCAAACTTCAGTACGCAACATATAAATGTATATCAGGGAACATTGATTCTTCAAACCAGCTCACCATGACACCTAACCCTTAGATAGAACAATCAAGTATAATACAAGATGGGGTGTCACGGGAATTTGGTGTTTTATATCGAGTATTGTATTCCTAGCGCTGTCGGATAAGGGTCGTGGAAATTGTTTTACGTGACACATTATGTAACGAACGAGGCTGTTCTCTTTGCACGCGTTTTGAATTGTGAAAGTTTTCAAGTGGATTTCTTGGGAGTGATTTTAATTTTGGAGCGTTTTCTTTTATGAAGACACTTTGAATATTGAATGGTTTTGTATACTGTACAGAAAACAAGCGTGTTTTAAAAGCTTGTGGCACAGAAAGTCAAGGTATTGTTTTATTAACCTTGCCAGGGTTGTCCACTCTAGCTGGAAAAAAAGACCCTGACATTTCTGGAGAAAGTGCAAAAGGCTTTTCTACGGTACTTTTATAGACGAAGATTTTGATACTATCCATATCTGTATCCTACCAAATACTTATTGGGATGCCTAAACCTTAATTCCCTGGAAGTAAGGCGGGCGGTGGCCCAAGTCTTAATGGCCTTCAAGACTCTTCTAGGTACTGTTGACGTTACTGATTTACATGAGAGGCTATTCCAATTGTTCGTGCCTAATAACTGTTGTGAAGATGTGTGAGATGAGAGAGTGAAAGGTATATCTGTCTTACCTATTGTATTGTCTTACCTATTGTGTTACTGTGTCATTAGTGTAAGTTATAATTAATAAATAAATACATAAATCCTCAGCCAATTATAATCGTTTTTTAGAAAAAATAGGTTTTTTTTTCTTTTGTTGCAAATTAGATTATGGATATAACATAAGAAAATATCTTCAAGAATAAAATTTATTAATTTTATATTGTAACAAGCGCATATAAAAAATGGGACTAAACTGTGATACTAAAAACGATTTTCGAAAATATCGACTTTTTCCTGACTTCTTCACTGACCTGGCGTTTTTCCCTGTCAATCCTTGATTATTTCTGACCGCCTTCCCTGACTTTACTCTGACTTTGCAGAAAGTGAGCACTCGGCTTGAAATAATGCGCTGGTGGTTACTTCCGAGCATATTTTGTGATGATATTATTTTCGTTAGCGATAATAACAAATATAATGGTTATATTCACATTTTAAAACCTACTGCTCAATATTTATAAGTTGCAAATATTTTGTATGGAAGCCTTCACACAAGTTGTCAAATTAAGAAAGTCCCGTAAACTCCTTTACAGAATCTTCTGCTACTGCACATTCGTTTCAATCCGTAATTAACGGGCAGCAGCTGCCTTGTACATAGAGTATAAAACTATTTATGCCCTTAACGTAATAGGCAGTAGCCGTTATAAGCATATTTTGAAAAGTTCAACATGGAGTTTGTTATGAAGGTAACACAGACCCCATAAATACAGGACTAACAACAACAAACATTAGCTCTGTAGTTCAAATATCGACGAAAGGAAATACACGGATAGTAAATACGGTCGTGACAGCTACGATTATGGCGTGCACGTAAAAAAAAATGCCAATACTAAAACGAGCTCTGTGTCAATATGCATAAAGATTGAATTTCTTGCGTAAAAGCCACGCGATTACCCTTCAAAATTCGATCGAGATGTAAATTCCATTCAATGAAGAATAAACTTTTCCTTTGAGTTATTACAGTTTGTTTTGGTATTGGAATATATTTCATATCACACGTCTTACCTTTAAATCTGTTAAAAGTACCGTGTCCGTCCAGAATATATAACCCGTATATGACAAACATTCAAACTAGTGCACTATACATCAGAGCTGGAGTGGTTCTTACCGCGTACCAAGTTCGGGCACTAGAGACAATAGGTACTGGTCGGGTTGAGCCAGCTGACAGTATGATGGATGGTCTCCCCCGGTATCTAATCAGGGTAAGTGGAAATGCCTTAGTTTTTGTGACCATGTGTAGCTGGATTTAGAATGCGGACGGATCGTGAGCTTCTAATGGATGTGGGAAGTATTTAAGGAATGAGGACTTAGGCTGCATTCATGTTAAAGCTGTCTGCCTGATAATTATGGGCTTAACGAGAATGGATGTGCAGGTCATACGAGCTGTTGAATTACAGGATTTCCGTACAAGGATAGTTCATGTGAATGAAGCCTTAGGGTGGTTATCTCTTAATCGTTTTTGGCTGTGCTTATAGGGATTAATATGAGACTATAGGCCGTTTGATTGAAGAATTTATTTAACTACTTCAGAGATATGGAGGCAGGATGGACTCATGATTATCAGTGGCTTCTGCTTATAGTCTTTCTCTAAAATTCAAACCTTTTATGTCATAGTTCATATTAAACTAGGTATATATAACAGTTTACCAGTTTACATAAACAAATACAATTTCGATAATATTCTTCTACTGCTAAATTATGTCTTGTCTCAATGTATAATATCTACTTTGTACTTTGCGTTTTCAGTTCGTAGAATTAGTAAGAAATTGATATTTTTTAGGCAAAAACGTTCATGTATAATTTGTATACAACAAGTCAGGGTTCAGTGACTTATAGAGATGACTTAGCGTAACATAATTCGTGATTGAAGTCCTGCCTTGATACGCGTGATAAACCTTTTTAAGTAGCAGTTGTTGGTTTTTTGGACCTGTCATTTAATGAAATATTTTTTTTGTATTTTTTGATAACATTTCAAAGAACTCTTCTGAAAACTTCACTCCACAGTATTTCATAATGACTCCTTGAAAATGTTACCTGAAAAAAGGGTATAATTTCGTAAAATTATACTCGCAAACTGCAAAGCCTAAATGCAGTGAAAATACAGTACGTATCACATTAAATTAAATTGCAGCGGCCTTTTCATTGCATCCGGTACACTTAGCATAATGACGTCATTCCTGTAATGTTATGACGTGAAACTTTCAGAACGGATTTTGTTTATTTTTGTTGTGAAATCAATTTCGTATTAAAGTTAAAAAAAGTACAAAAATCGAGCCATTTACATGAATATCTAACTGCCAGTCACAATACAGGTTGTATCAGAAGTCCGAAATAAT
Source organism: Ptilodon capucinus (assembly GCA_914767695.1). Lineage (NCBI taxonomy): Eukaryota > Metazoa > Arthropoda > Insecta > Lepidoptera > Notodontidae > Ptilodon > Ptilodon capucinus. The sequence continues at coordinate 10,463,829 of OU611816.1, read as the reverse complement.
ATTTCAGTTACATACGGAAACTTATATCTAGATGCATAGTGAAGACAGAATATACCTAATTGACATAGTTTCTGAATTACAGACTTTTGAATGTTTATCACAGTGTTATGGGCTTAGGGCACACTTGTAACCCTATTTAACAGTGCAAACTACATCAACGAGAGGTGACCACTAAAATTCACAAAACAGAACTTGAAAGTTTTGCAAAGGACTCGGGATATTCTAGGTTTTTAAAATTAGCCGCGAAAAAACAATTCAAAAATCATGATCGACTTTCAATCCAATCGATTATAACCGATACACATGCAAACGGTCAAGTACTATTTCGGACTTCTGAAACACACTGTATAATACAGTCTGCTACGTTTTCTGAATTGTGTTGGTAGATATAACACTACAGTTTCAAAGGTGTACTCAGCTTTCCTCGGACTATGCTCTATCACCCTGTGTGCTATTTACACATTGCCTCTCGCGCGTGGGAGAGTGATTAAGTGACACTTAGTGAGAAGAGTTACATGAGCGAGTTCGTCTGTACTGGAATGCTTTAACAGTATGTTCCACTCAAATTATAGTGTGTTCTGTAAACATCTGGAAACTATTTCTTGGTATAAAAATATTGAACATAAACGTATGTTTTTGTAAAAAGTGTAAATGTGCTGGATGTTTTTTTTTCAAAATTTTATGAAATTTGGGGCATTTGAAAAAAAAAAATTGTTGGCCCTTTGCACACTGGGCCGTCAAAACGCGGGCGTCAAATTATTTGTCAATTCAAAAGCAAACTGTATTGACTCAGACAAAAAGTTTATTCTACAACGAAATTATATTGAAGGTGCGAGCGAATTTTGAAGCAATTCGATTGGGAGAGTTAGTTTTTGTGCAGTGGAAGCCGAGTGGTAGACCGCATGCCTTGCAAATCAAAGTGTGCAGGTTCAAACCCCGGCTCGCACCTTTGGGATTTATTTGCAAATCTCATTTTCATCCGCGATTATCACTTGCTATGAAAAGGTGAAGGAAAACATCGTGAGGAAACCTGCACGTCTGAAGGAACTTGACTAGTTTTTCGATAGATGTGTGAAGACTGCCAACCCGCACTGGGCCAACGTGGTGGACCATGGCCTGAATCCCCCTCGCATTGAGGGGAGGCCCGTGCCCAGCAGTGGGACGTTAAAACGGCTGTAGTAATAGTTTTGGTATTGGCTTTTGACGCCGCAGTCCCCGGAGGATTTAACGTGAGCCTAAATCTTTGATGGACTACTGTCCAGTTATCCTCATCAAAGATTTATCTCATTTCTTCCTAGTAAGTGATGAGATAAACTCACATAGATATGAAAGTTAACTTAAACATTAAATAATGGTAAAAAAAACTTTTTAAAAACAAGCTTTTATTTAATTTCCCTTAGTTTTCGTGTTCTCCCCAGCAAGCCCTTTCATTTGATACCCATACTGTGGTAGTGCAGAAACAATAACTATTCCGCCATCTTGGATGACTAGCTACGCATGCATTGTCATCCAAAGTAAGCGTGTATAACAAATTTCAGCTCAATCGGTTAAAGATAACTGAAATATGAGGGTACCCAGTTATTAACTATGACATCAGGACGTCTAACACCTCAGTCCCCCCGTGACCATGGTTGCTGTAAAGCAGCCGAAACGTCGGGAAAATAAAATAGTAAATAAACGCGATAAAATCCGTAAAATAGTTTAATTTCAATGTATAGTATTCGCGTAAATATAAGAAAACAAAGATAACTGATTTAAAATTCAGTTGCAAGATTCCACCCGGACATACATTGCAAGTTAATAGAAAGCTTGTAACTTGTAAAAAAATATGGTGACTGCAATTATTTTTATACACGACTTAAGTCCAAAAGCTTATTAGAATATCTTTCAGAGTTTCGTATAGCACTCGAAAGTGGCGTCATAGTCTGGACCTCTGAATTGAAACTGAAAGAAATAAAATATACATTACAGTACATAATATTTTTACTTGAAGCACTGCTGAGTGCCGGCGTTTTGTGTCAGTCCCGCAGTTTCCCAGTGTCTAAAATTCAACATCTCCGGCGTTCAAGTGCCTCTGAATCTAAATGGGGATTATAAAACTGCAAAGCTTTTGCTCGTTGTTTTTGCAATTTTATTTTTAAGTCCGCTCAAGTATTTATGTTGTATCATTGTATACTCACTTCCAAAACTTTTGGACTATACGAACTGGGTTTAAAAAGGCAACCCAAAACAGAGAGGAATGGAGAATAGGAACGAAGTCATGTGCCCAGCAGTGAGGCACCATCGGATTTTAATATTGACATAAAATAATAATCCTGGTTCTGACGTACTTGTTGCACAAGGCTTCTAATAATGCAATTATAAAAAAAATCTATGTATTTTTCATAGGAATAAATAATATTCATACATTTCTTCACATCTCTTAAATGAGAATTAAATCTTGAAGCATTAAAAATAATAAGAAATTGTGCTATGATCTCAACAACATTTTTAAGTGTTTATTTTTTTACCTCTACCCACCATTTTTCAAAACTGTTTGGTTTTCAAAACTGTTTGGTTGTTTGGTTTCAGACAACATCAGATTAAAAGGTAGTACGAAGCAGTGGTAGCAGAGTGGTCGAACGCACGCCTTGCAATCAAAGTGTGCAGGTTCAAACCCCGGCTCGCACCTTTGGGTTTATGTGCGAATCTCATTTTCATCCGAGATTATCACTTGCTATGAAACGGTGAAGGAAAACATCGAGAGGAAACCTGCACGTCTGAGGGAACTTGACTAGTTTTCGATAGATGTGTGAAGTCTGCAAACCTGCACTGGGCCAGCGTGGTGGACTATGGCCTGAATCCCCCTCGCATTAAGGGAAGGCCCGTGCTCAGCAGTGGGACGTTAAAAGGCTGTAGTTAGTAGGTAACATTTAAAATAAAAAAACCCTTAACGACCATAGACGGAATTAATTCAAACAATACTACCGAGACCAAATCTAAATCCAAGTTCAAAGCACTTGCGGTTGCTGCTCTCATTATCAAAGACAAGTTACAGTAAATATCATACTTATAGTTAAAGGAACACTTCCTCTAATTAGTAAACACTAAGGCGTCACGCCCTGCGCTCTTTGGAGCGAGCAAATTACCTTGACATTTTTGAAATAGTACACTGTGAAAATATACATCCGGTCAAAAACATAAATGTGAAATGATAGCCAAGTTCAATATAATGATATATGCCTTGGTTGTTGAATTTAACGACATAAGAAGTGAGATCTAAATGGGCGCCAAGTTCAGTTGTCAGTCCTGTTTTTTAATAACAACATAGAGTATTTCATAACAACTTAAAATATCATTTCTTCTTATAATTTAGGATAATACATTGAAGCCTAAGGTTTGACACGGTGCTGCACGCCAGCTTGACTTGTCTTGACACGCTACCGTGTGTCTAGATTAAAATTGAATTTCTATGGTATATAAGTCACGCAAAAACCCACCGAAATTCGCTTGCATTGAAAAACGTGCTTTTTCTATAAGTCTGGATGACCCGGCGAACTTCCTATCACCAATTGATCAAGTAATTTTTCAGTTTTAGCGAGACTAACGAAAAGCAATCGATTCTTATGTAATAGTATTGTGTAGTATGTAGGTGTAATATGTAGTTATACTGTATTTTATTAGACAGTAATAAACAAGAGACGTACGTTTAAGTACCGACGTGTTTATATTTATTACGCCCGACACCTCATGGCGACCCTGCCATATATGGCCGCCTCGCGATTTCCATCCCGCGAGTGCAGCAACTGGACTTGGATATTGTGATATCTACGTACTGGATTAATTGTTTATTTAGTTATTTATACAAAAAAAGAAATGGGCTAAAGTCAATTGGAGAAGAAGATGCAGTTTGTTTTGGTATTAACAAATTAGTTTGGAAGTTTTAACCCAAGGTTCCGTGTATACCCTTAAATGACGCCAAAGGATATACTTTCTTATTTCTGCCCAGATGTTCACATGTCGCCGCAAATTCTTAACATTTCTCACAGGGAATTACGAAGCGTGAACGAGAGATATAAACCATCTTACATTTTGCCGTCCCTAAAATTATTGCCACACGATTATGACAAATATCTACATAGCAATAAAAGTTATAATAATTTGGATCATACAGATATCAACGGCAAGTGCCAGTTGGACCGGAAAATTAATGTTGTCATCTCAAAGCCTACTTTCGATTCGAGCAACACTTTTCAAGTAAAATTGTAACATTTCTGAGTTGTCAATTTTCTTCTATGTATAAATCAATCGTTATATTTGTGTCAGTCTTTTCTGGAGCGTGTTTGATGCTTAATAATATAAACTTGATCAAGGGATATAATATTATTTTTACCAATACCAAAAAAAACTTTGTTAACTTATGGAAGAAGACTATTTTTCAACGGAATGTCATCGATGATCGGAGTTAGTTTAGTCGCATGGTGGCGTTGCTTTCCAACAGACATTCATTCTCAATGTATACTGATACAGTACAGTACATTCATCCGCGTGTTTTTTTTAAGTAGTCTAAGTTACTCTATATAACATCAGCTATCTGCCAGTGAAAGTGTCCTCAAAACCAATAAGACCGTTCCGGAACGGTCATACCTATTTTGACGAGCTTTATGTATTTTCCGGAAATAACCCCCGAACAAACAGACAGACAAACGTTTTTAAAACAGTTTTTGTTTTGTTTTAAGTGCAGTATATAGTTACTTTCATATGCATTCATTAAAAAACGTTATTTTGATTTATTTGTATGGATAATGGACTATAAACCCTCGTTTATTCTTCAAATCGAATTATAGAACTATAAATGAAACCATTTATAAGTTGTACAATTCTAATTTCACTTCCAAGCAATTTGCTTATGTACACAACAAATAGTAGAGACGAAGTTTCTTTGTGCTTCCGACCCGTTTATCTCGTAGTTAGTGTACAGTTGGTATAGTTTCACTAAAGTAATTACTAACCCCGGACATTACACCGTTGGCGAAGCCGTCAGAAGCTCTGTGTTTAAAAATTCATTACTTCCACCATGTTCTGTGTTTTCAGTAATATTTTATAATGTTATATTGTTTGTATGTATTTTAAAAATACAAAGTGTTTCAGAAGCCCGAAATAATGCCTTGACGTTTACATCAGTATCGGGTATACAACTGAATGGTATAAAAAAATTATCGAAACTCAACCATGTTTTTTCAACTTTTTTTTCGACGTCAATTTCTATAACTCGTTATCTCGAGTCCTATGTAAAATCTGCATGTTCTGTTTTGTGAATATTGGTAGTCGCCTGTCATAAGTGTAGTTTACACTGCTGAATAGGGTTATGGATGTACACAAAGGTCAGAACACGATACCTGTGACAAATTTTCAAGAACTCAGAAACTATTATAGTTCGGTATAAACTGTCATCACTAAGCATCCACATATGAGCTACCATATTTGCACCCAAAGTATTATTTCGGACATCTGATACACCCTGTTTATATTTATGTCAATGATCAAACCTCATGTCGTTCTATTATATTTCGTTCAAGAAAAGAAGACATCACTTGGCTTTGACTTTACACAAAATTTATAATTCGCTCAAAATTTACACAACTCAAAATTTGAAATCGATTGGTAAGAGGCGAAGCGACTCAGGCGCCGTGATGGACAATATTGAGGTATCGTTGAAATCAGCGAGTTTTTCTTGGTCTTTTGAGCTGGATTTCGTGCAAAGTTACCAAAATGGCACTTGAGTCACCGACACGATCACCGCCCTCCTCGACCCGGGCGTTGAGTGGGCCACCAACACACCTACACCAGCCTCAAACAGACACCGATCTCGCCGGCGAGGTCGAGGAACCCCCTCTTCCGCTCGTAGGTGCATCTTTGCACCTAGGAGCGCAGTCACTACCTCTCCCCTCACGGTAACTCCCCAGCCCAGGTCGTGCCCTCTGTGGCGCCCTTGAGCTAGTTGCCACCCCTTTCCGCCCTTAAGGCCTTGGTTGGAGTGCACTCTGTGGTTGGAGTGCACTCTGCGCTCGCCACTCCTCCGGTAAAGCTGTAAAGGCCACCTAACGGCCAACAGTGTAAGTCCTTAAAAAAAAAAAGCACTTTAGCCAATTCGCCTTTTAACCGCCGATATGTATTTACTTATTGTTATACTACTACTACTACAACCCTTTTAACGTCCCACTGCTGGGCACGGGCCTCCCCTCAATGCGAGGGGGATTCGAGCCATAGTCCACCAGGCTGGCCCAGTGCGGGTTGGCAGACTTCACACATCGATCGAAAACTAGTCAAGTTCCCTCAGACGTGCAGGTTTCCTCACGATGTTTTCCTTCACCGTTTCATAGCAAGTGATAATCTCGGATGAAAATGAGATTCGCATATAAATCCCAGAGTTGCGAGCCGGGGTTTGGACCTACACACTTGGCAGGCCTCGCACCTCGCAAGGCGTGCGTTCTACCACTCGGCGTTCCACCATTGTTATACACTTAGACCAAAGTAAACTAAATCGTGTTGCGTGCCGTACCAGCTTACTGACTAGTGGACGAGTGCCATTAACTTCTTTTAATATAACTTAAGCACCACTTACTGGAGTACCACTCAACATTGCTCCACATTAAGTTACTTCAGCAAGCAAGCTTGTCTCATAAACGTCGAATACATTGTATGGGAAACTTTAGCGCTGAAAATCACTGAAATATTACCGAACGTTCTGTTGGAGAATTAATTAAGAAAGTACGCTTTACTAAAGTGGCTTCGGTCCTTGTTTCTTGTACGTGTGATGCCCGTGGTATGGTAATATTGCCATAATTTCCCCGAAATTTGGGATCTTTGGTACCTTTATGCCTGCTTTTCAGAAAGCTGCTGTAAGTCCACTGAATAAGATTCTTTATCACAAAAATATTTCGTCTCAAATGAGGTTTTAATTTAGATAAGATTATAGTATGATTTGTTATGCCTTTAACAAACCTTCAACCCTTGATGGTAGAATTTGGGTTGTTAAATTTAAAAAATCAAATTGTTAAATTTTGAATCTAAGTGTACTTTTGAAGTCTGTTATTAAAGAAATAAGATTTAAAACACAAATTTGAAATAATTATTTTATTTCTGCTTTGAAAATCCTAGGTTGGTTAGGTCGCTTGTCCCTTTTATTGTGTTTATCTTTGGATCAAAGATGGTTAAAAAGTAATAACTGAGAAATAACTATGACAAAATGTTTGGTAAACACAATGAACTACTATTTTACACAAATGTTTACAAAATGTATATTTTAAGTTTGTATATAGGTACAACTTATTATTATTATTATGAGTCTATAACGTCCCACTGCTGGGCAAAGACCTCCCTCCCCTTCCTCCATTCATCTCTATTTTGAGCCAAAATAGGCCACTCCTTTCGATGGGAGTCTAGTTCATCCCGCCATCTCCTTCTGGGCCTGCCGCGATGTCTTCTTGCATTGCCGGGAATCTAATAGGAATCTAATAGGTACAACTGTATATTGAAAAATAATTTTGAGAGTATATAAAAATACATTAAATTTGGTCTCATTGTTGATCAAACCTTAGTACTTATAATCTTTTACGCGCCATTTGATAATTAATATATGTAATAAATCACTTATAAATTCTCAATCAAATAAAGAAATAAGTTGGCAAACTTATAGAAATAATCGAGCTCCTTATAATTAGTTTTTCTCTTATAAATAGCCAATATCAAATTGTTTATAGGAATACTCGTCTGGGTCTTGTATTGTTCACACTTGGCACTTACATTTTTGAGGTCATATGACCTTTCTTGTATGTTTTGTTAGATCTTTTGTCGTACATATTGACCTACCAACCTACGTTAAATTAATAATACATAAAATACATCATCACGCCTTTATTCCCCGAAGGGGTAGGCAGAGGTGCACTGCAGTGCGCCCACACTTCGCCGATGTATTTTGGTCCCAATGTAATAGGGGGCGAGCCTATTGCCATTATACCGGGCACATTCTCCCTCAATACGAGGGAGATTTTGGACCATAGTCCACCACGCTGGCCCAGTGCGGGTTGGTGAACTTCACACGCCCTTCTATAGACGTGCAGGTTTCCTCACGATGTTTTCCTTCACCGTTCAGCAAGTGGTAATCAATATTGAAAATGACATTCGCACATGAAATTTATCTCAGAGGTGCGGGCCCGGGATTTGAACTTGCACCCCTTATGTTCAAGGCGGGCGTTCTTGCCCACGAGGCTACCAATGCTAATAATAATAGCAGAAATATAGGTACATACAAACTCACGCCTGTATCCCATGGGGGTAAGCAGAGACTATCGTTTTCAGATGCTGCGTCGAATTCGCGGGTAGGAGCTAGTAATAAATCATGATTGTAATATTTTTATGTGAAAAATGCAATAAAACCATCACTAGTGTTAATTCGACTAACATTTTTTATTAAACTTAACTAAACTTAAGTAAGTCAATCGCCATCTTTGTCGCGGACGGAACGTATGACTGGCAGTAACATTTTTAGTAATAAAAAATTTAGTTTAATCTAAGTTTGGTGCCAACATAATCACCACCATAAAATGCTATACTACCTACTATCGCCGTTTTAACGTCCCACTGCTGGGCACGGGCCTCCCTTCAATGCGAGGGCGATTCAGGCTATAGTCCACCACGCTGGCCCGATGCGGGTTAGCAGACTTCACACATCTATCAAGAACTAGTCAAGTTCTCTCAAACGTGCAGGTTTCCTCACGATGTTTTCCTTCACCGTTACATAGCAAGTGATAATCTGGGATGAAAATGAGATTCGCACATGGAACTCAGAAGTGCGAGCCGGGTTTGAACTTGCACACGTGCGTTCAACCACTCGGCTACCACTGCTTATATTATTATAAAACTAGCTGTGCCCGCGACTTCGCCCGCGTGGACTTTAGGGAGATTACCCGGAAATATGGGTATTATGTTTTTCCCGCGGAACCCTCATGCTTTTTCTAAAATTAAAGTAGCCTAAGTTACGCCCTGGAACGTCAGCTATCTGTCAGTGAAAGTCCCATTGAAATCGGTTCAGCCGTTTAGAAGTTTACCTCAAACAAACAGACAGACAGACAGACAGACATAAAAATTCAAAATTGCGTTTTCGTTATAGGTATCGTATATACTTTCATACGCATTTGGTAAAAAAGTGTTATTTTGATATTACAAACAGACACTCCAATTTTATTTATTTGTATAGATATAGATACCGTAGACATTGAAATACGTCGGTATTTTCAAATTTCAGCTCTCGCAAGCCGGAACCCGGCCGTGAGCCGAACTTGGCAAAGTTTTTACGAACGCGCCCGGTAATTTCGTCGGAAGCAGGCTCGTGTGCTAATGAATTTCTGAAGGCTTACTCCAATCAAACTTTTCTCGTTTACGATGATGTATACCGTCATCTTACTTTCTAATCACACGGTAAGGCCGGCCACTCGATAATAAAAGACTGTGCAGGACATATAACACAAACAAACAAAACTGAAGTGTCTGTTTGTATAATTAAATAAATAATAGATATTTACTAAATACATATAAACTGCTAAAATTATAACCCAGGAACTGATTGGCTTCACCGTAGTCGGGTAACGAAAACCTTCAGTTCACTGTAAAACATTCACACTTGTAACAATTAACTTGAATTAGGTTCAAATTTGAACGATCAAAATTTTACTTCTCTCTGATAATTTAAAACCAAAACACGGGAGGCAAAAACTAATCCCGACCGTAATGTAATCAATGCAGAGCCCGTTCCGTTGACAGACAAACTGAAAAGTAAATGTTTGCTGTAATCAAGGGCAAAAAGTTGTCGAAAACACGGCTACGTGAAACAAACAACGCATTTTACACAGACTAAAAAACATAACTTTTTTATGACAAAAGAGACAAACAGGGAGGGTCCCAAGTCTCCTAACACTATGGTTGTGGATTTGCTATGACTTCATTTTTTAAGGCATGATAATATCTTTTAATTTTATGTATACATCATTATCACGCCTGTATTCCAAGAAGGGGTAGGCAGAACGTACTGCAGTTCGCCCACACTTCGCCGATGTATTTTGGTCCCAATGTAGGGGGCGAGCCTATTGCCATTCAACCGGACACATTCCCTCTCCATACGAGGGAGAATTGGGCCATAGTCCACCAAGCTGGCCAAGTGCGGGTTGGTGAACTCCACACGCCTTTCTATAGACGTGCAGGTTTCCTCGCGATCTTTTCGAAAGTGGCCTTTTAGAAGGCAGTACTTCTGTGGAAAGCATGCATAGTGAGAAAGTTTCTCTCTCTGGAGCCATGACCTCGGGTAACTAGGACCCTGTTCTAACTGACGGTGGGGAACTGTTTATTTATACTTGTTGGAAAAAAGCAACCGTGGAGTTTCTTGCCCATTCTTCTCCATAGGAAATGAATTCCGAATGGGTGATAGAGATACTATTATTAATATTTATTGACGATTCATAAGTGCCTGTGTCGGTTTACATGAATAAAAAAATCTGATTTTGATACTTTTAAATGTATTTTTTCATATTTATATGCAAAGAAAAAATAAAAAAATAAAAATGAATACTGAACGAATAATAAGTACATTACATGAAGTACTCCCTATTTCCAAGCTATTGTGCTGAAACCTCATTTTCACGTCCTCAATTTAAGGCATAAACAAATGGGACTTTAAAAAAATCGTCGCAACACAAAACAATGAGAACAATGCTTGAAAAATATTTTTTTCGAAATACGAGTCCGCTTACTCCGCCCTAAAAGCGTCTGGGGTATTATAAAACTTTTATTTCTTCATAATACCGAGGAGTGGAACCACCCCGCGACACGTTTTATGATAATAGCCGTTGCATACTTTCACCTTCATCCATTTAAAACAGAATTTTTCAGTATAACCCACTGTATGTCCGTTTAAGCAATTAATTAGGACAGGACGCGATTATGCCTACACTAAAAGGGTTTTTGTGTTAATTATTTTAACGATTACAGCAGTGGTAGCCTCGTCGGCAAGAACGCCCGCCTTGAACGTAAGGGGTGCAAGTTTAAATCCCCGGCCCGCAGCTCTGAGATAATTTTCATGTGCGAATGTCATTTTCAATATTGATTACCACTTGAACGGTGAAGGAAAACATCGTGGGGAAACCTGCATGTCTATAGAAAGTCGTGTGAAGTTCACCAACTCGCACTGGGCCAGCGTAGTGACTATGACCCAAATCTCCCTCGTATTGAGAGAGAATGTGCCCGGTATAATTGCAATAGGTTCGCCCCCTATTACGTATCACACCTTTTAATGTACGACAAGGGTAGTACAAGCGTTACCTAGCTTGGAGCCATACGATAAGTCTGTGTTCTGAATCAACAATCATTAATTTTCTTGTGAAAGTGATGAGGTTTTACTAGAGTGTATCCCCATAAATGCAAGAAGACATTGTGGCAGGCCCAGATGGAGAGGTTGGTATGAACTGGACTCCAAAATAGATAATAATGGAGAAAGGGGAGGAAAGTCTTTGCTCAGCAGTGGGACGTCACAGACTTTCAATAATAATAATGATGTCTTTGAATTTGAGAATTATGCAAAACAACATTATTAAAACCCTTTGTTTTTTAAACGAGCACCCAAAAATATCGTTCTTGTGTTGATGAAAAAAGTTTACTTTCAGTAAGATTAAGTTATTGCCCCCAAAGCCAACTTCACAAATTATCTCTGAATGTCTTTGTCGTGGAGACCTCGTCGTGGTTCCAACGATACAACTTTGTTCTACGAAAGCAGTTTAAATGATAAATAGGCGACTGTTTTAAATTACAGAGTTATTGTTACGTGATATAACACTTTTTTGTAGTTGATAGATTCGCAACAAGAATGTCACTCATGATGACGTGTGGACTAGGTATTTGGTGGACTGTGACAAATAACCCTCCTTCTGAGACAGTCAGTACTTATTTGCATGAGCAACTTCGCGGTTTCAATGCTCTTAAGATAATATCCGAAGAGCAAATCCAACATTTTTTGCGCAGCAATACTCTACCTAAACTTACCACAGATCTAATGAAGAAGAATGACAGTGACGACATGATCTCTCGAAGACAATACGACCACGCTAGAAGATGGCGATATAGCGTATACGTTATCTCTCTCGCGTCAAAATGTTTTCAACTACCAAAATGAACCCTGTATCAATATGCATAAAGAAAAAAAAAATGTCTTAAAAGACACGCCTCCAAGAGTCGATATTCGCTCGCGCTATTAGTGTAATTCGTTGTAAAATGAACTTTTTCAATGTATCAATACAGTTCGTTTTGTTATGGCAAAAAAATACGCGCGAGTGTGGATGCCTAAGTCTGCGGGAGGCCATAACTTGTTTTTTTTTACTTTTTAATATTACCGATTGGTAACGCCAAATATCGATTATCGATTACCAATACTAATCCCAATTCCCATTATTCCCATCCTTAATTACCGCTCCTGATTGGCCGTCATACTTTCGCGCGCGGCAACCTCAGCGCCGCGCTTTCCGCAAATCGCCGTCGAAGAAGGAAGAAAGCACCAATCGCCAGTCGTTCAACAACGCTCGTCACGCACGCAATGATGAGTTAAATCATTCATAATTAATTACCCGCTCTCGCTAACCCGATATATAATAATGTGCATTACGCGTAAATCCCGCCGCGATACAACATAATTAAATAACTTTAAATGTACCACGCTGGTACGGGCATTGAGCCCTAGTAACTTTTATGTGTCGCGAGTGAGTACGGAGAAGACCGCCACGCTGTTCTACATACCGAAGGCTTCAGAGGAGGCGTCGCTGTATCGGACGAGCTTAAGACGAAGAGACGAAGCTGCGAAGGCGTCAGAAGCAGGTCAGTCCTTTCCCAACGTCCGTTCCGCTGTCCATTCCACCCCTCGTAAATTTTCCCGCCATCCTACCGCTATTTCTCCGTGCCCGCGCGACCATTGTGGTCCTTCGAGCCGGATATTCTATCCTCTTAATTATACCTACTCGCATATTCCACGGCTATTGCAGCCTATTTTTCGTCTTACCAACCGCCAAACGCCTTTAAAGAGTCCCTATAAGCGTAGTAGTGATTGCCACTAAATTATTTCGCCGCAAATATATATTTTCGCACCGTATTGGTACTTACTATCTATTTATCGCCATATATTTAATGTATTTTTCGCATATATATTCTCGTAACATTGAGTTACACATTCGTACATTGCTATAAATAACATTTATAAACTATATTCACCCAATATAATTACGAAATTCACATAAAGTTTCGTACACCTACATTTTTCGCGCCTTTTAACCGCGTGTCGTCGCGGTGACGCCCGGTCGGTCGGTTAGCCGTTGCGCGCGCAGCAGCGAAGCCCCGCGCCGGCCATCGCGCCATCACCGGAGCCCCGCGGCTCGCTCGCCCGTCTCGAACGTAGGTACCTACGGTCCGCGACTCGCTCGTTATTTTGTAAACTTCACGCTTGCACTCCATTGGGGGGTGAGTAGACGCGTAGGTTTACAAACGCTATTTTATAATTTTATTTTTCGCGCTATGTTGGGTTCTCGTACCTAATTACCTTTCAAACTTCTTGCAATTTAATAACTTTGTATTTACGCACCGCCCGCGCCTCGCTCGCTATTTGTAAACTTCACGCTTGCACTCCATTGAGGGGTCAGCAGACGTGTAGGCTTACAACCGCTATTTTTATATAATTTATTTTTCCCGCTAAATTAGGTCCTCGTGCCTAGTTAAATAACTCATTTTCGTTACATCTATACTCGGCCCGCGTCTCGCGCGCTGTTGTGTAAACTTCACGCTTGCACTCCATTGAGGGGTCAGCAGACGCGTGGTTTTGCAACCGCTATTTTTATATTTTTATTTTTTTTCGTTAGGTTAGATTCTCGCGCCTAACTGCCGAAGTTAGTATAATTTATTATCTTTGTACCTGCGCCCTGCCCGCGTCTCGCGCGCTATTTGTAATCTTCCCGCTATCATTCTACTAAGGGGTAAGCAGACGCGTAGTTTCGCAACCGCTATTGTTAATATTATATTTTTCCCACTTTGTTTAGGTTCTTGCGCCTAATCAGTAATTAATTATCTACCTTATTGTAATTTATTCACTCGCGATTAACATGCCGCCAAATCGACAACCTGTTGCCGGTACAGGTACTGAGTGGTTCGATTATGAATACACTCAAGACCCTACCCTGCGTAGGTTAGCCGCTAAACGCGATACTCTTTTTGAAATGCTTAAAAGGATTTCCGATCTTTCTATCGACGCTCTAACAAAAGACAGTGCTAGGAAAAGTTTCCTCACTGAATGTTCCTATGTCGAAGCATTGCGCGACGAGTATAAGGAGATAGTCGATAGTTATAATTTACACTTGTTCACAATTAATCCAACCGCAAAGCCCGAATATCAATGTCTCATTTCGTTCGAGAGTCTGTATAGCAGGATAAGACGTATTAAACTAAAATGTTCACCGCCGCAGTTGACGACATACTCGGGTGATATTCGCCAAAATAATACTCGCGGTATTAATAATTATAACGCCCCGGCTCCGCCGCAGCCGGCCACGCCGCCGCCGCCGACGTATCAAGCGTATGTAAGTACGTCTGAGCCGTCAGCTGATTCCGCCCGCGAGTGTCTTTACGCCAACATTTCGCATCAGCACTTATACGAGTGTCCTGATTTTAATAAATTGTCTCCCCAAGAACGCGTTGATTATGCGAAGAGTAAGAATGTGTGTGTGAATTGCCTTAGCTTACAACATAAAGTATCAGTATGTAAGTCTAATTCTAATTGTAGTATATGTAATCTTAAACACCACACATCCTTACACCTCGAACGAGCAGCCACAACCGCTGTGCCATCGCCGCAATACGCCGCCGCCGCTACTCCGCATCCGCGCGTCGTCGTCGAGTTGTCGAACTCGCGCCCCGCGCACTCGACCTCGCCCCGCACGGACTCATCGCGATCGGACATAGCGTTGTGTGCTACCTATCCATATAAACAGCTGCCACCGCGCGATAATATTTCGCCCCGCGATAATTTAAGTGTCCTATTGACAACCGCTGAACTAACGCCGCAACCCGCCGCCGCTATTCCGCATTCACGCCTCGTCGAGGTGTCCAACGCGCGCCCCGCGCACTCAACCTCACCCCGCACGGACCCACCGCGATCGGCTTTAACATTGTCTGCGACTTACACATCTGTACACACGCCGCCGCACGATAATATTTCGCTCGCTATTATTTCAAATGTTTTATTGCCAACCGCACAAGTCGCTGCGTATGATACTACGGGCCGACGATGTATTAGTAGCGCATTATTAGATTCCGCGTCACAAAGCCACTTTATTACAAAGAGGTCTTGTGATCGACTAAGTCTTCAGATTCTAGCCACCGGACGTACTATTGCTAAGGGGTTCGGTGGGGATGAAAGGACAATAATAAATAATTTAGTAGATTTTAAATTTAATTCGCGGTTCGACGATAGCGTAAACTCTAAAGTCTCGCTGCTGTTAGTTGCCGATCGAATTGCCGATCGGTTTTCCGCCGCGATGGTAAATACGTTCGTCTTATCATCGTTATTGGGCTTGCAGCTAGCAGATGAGGAGTTGCTATTGCCGGACGTGGATCGCGTTCCGCGCGCTCCGTACGCATATATAACATTACGCACAGCGTTGGGATACGCCGTTATTGGTTCCGTACCCGCGTTGCCCACGCTTCAAACGCACCAGGCCTGGACGTACTGTTTGGTCCAAGAGCCTGCCGCCCTTGACACATTTGTCAACCGATTTAGGGAGCTTCCCCTCGCCACGCCCGTTCAGCATCCCGCTGATGTTGAATGTGAACTTTATTATAATATGTCAACTACGACCCGCAATCGCTTTAGAGGTAGATACGATTATGGACTACCGTCTGAGGGGGACGTCTATACTCTTGGAGATTCCTATAACTTTGCTCGCAGCCAATTCATACATCTCTCGCTGAGATTCGCATATGATGAGGTTTTTAATAAATGTTTCTCCAAGCGTCATATTTCGTCCGCACCCTCGTACGATACTTGTGACCCCGCTTCGCTTTATATTATACCGCATCACAGTGTCGTGCGAGTGGACAAGACGTCTACCCATCCCCGCGTTGTTCAGATTACCGATGATATTTCGGCTGACAATCTTTCCCATGTCGCGATTAATGTAAACCCCGCGATCATATTATTCCCGCGAGGCATTATGCCACATATTTTAATTTCGCAACCGCAACCACATCCGCGCCACGGTCCACCGTGGGCTATATTAAAACCGTCGCAATGGCCCCTTCGGAGCTTAGGTGATTGGTCTATTGCAGACATACCCGAACGAAGGGTTTTAACGCACCCTGTGTTCATACCTGTACAGTACTGTACTGTCAGGACCGCCAGAGGAACCTACCCGCGCCCTGTCGTTTGCATCCTCTTGTAACTAAATATTATTTTACCCACATTATATAATTAATTTTATCGCTTTGTTTATATTATTTTCGCTTATTTTTACATTATTTTATTTTCGCAATCCACTATAAATTGCCGCTAGGACTCTACTTTTATGCATTGAGCGCTCCATCGTAGAGTCTTACTTTATGGATGTTTATCTTCTAATTCTTCTTAAAGGCGACCCTTTAAGGGCGGGGGGAAATGGTAACGCCAAATATCGATTATCGATTACCAATACTAATCCCAATTCCCATTATTCCCATCCTTAATTACCGCTCCTGATTGGCCGTCATACTTTCGCGCGCGGCAACCTCAGCGCCGCGCTTTCCGCAAATCGCCGTCGAAGAAGGAAGAAAGCACCAATCGCCAGTCGTTCAACAACGCTCGTCACGCACGCAATGATGAGTTAAATCATTCATAATTAATTACCCGCTCTCGCTAACCCGATATATAATAATGTGCATTACGCGTAAATCCCGCCGCGATACAACATAATTAAATAACTTTAAATGTACCACGCTGGTACGGGCATTGAGCCCTAGTAACTTTTATGTGTCGCGAGTGAGTACGGAGAAGACCGCCACGCTGTTCTACATATCGAAGGCTTCAGAGGAGGCGTCGCTGTATCGGACGAGCTTAAGACGAAGAGACGAAGCTGCGAAGGCGTCAGAAGCAGGTCAGTCCTTTCCCAACGTCCGTTCCGCTGTCCATTCCACCCCTCGTAAATTTTCCCGCCATCCTACCGCTATTTCTCCGTGCCCGCGCGACCACCGATGTTACTCTAAAGGAAAACATCGTGAGGAAACCTGCACGTCTACAGCAAGGCGTGTGAAGTTAACCAACCCGCATTGAGCCAGCGTGGTGGACTATGGCCCAAAAATCTCCCTCGTATTGAGGGAGAATGTGCCCGGTATAATGGCAATAGGCTCGCCCCCTATTACATTGGGACCAAAATACATCGGCGAATACAGGCGTGAATATGTATATATATACTCTACTTGTAAAGTGCTTACTTTTAATTGAAACCAAGAGACGATAAACGTAAAAGGATTCCACTCATTATTCTAGATTAATCATAGTAACCCGGTTTTGTCGAGAGAACTAACAATATGCGTGGGAATATAGCAGGTGGGACCCGTTTTTCTAGATCTTATCCAGCTTTTATGACACTATTGTTCTGACAATGTAAAAAGTGGTCTCAAGATATAATGTATTCATCTTTATCATTGATCTAAGTCCTAATACTAGATATTGTTAGCTAAACGAGCAATATGGTAGAATGAATAACGAAATTAACAAATTTTAAGACTTGAATTAATTTATTTTTAATACTCATTGTTACGTATGTTAATATTTTGTAATAATAATAAAATAATACATCATCACGCCTGTATTCCCCGAAGGTGTAGGCAGAGGTGCACTGTAGTGCGCCCACACTTCGCCGATGTATTTTGGTCCCAATGTAATAGGGGGCGAGCCTATTGCCATTATACCGGGCACATTCCCCCTCAATACTAGGGAGATTTGGGCCATAGTCCACCACGCTGGCCCAGTGCGGGTTGGTGAACTTCACACGCCTTTCTATAGACGTGCAGGTTTCCTTGCGATGTTTTCCTACACCGTTCAGCAAGTGGTAATCATTGTTGAAAATGACATTCGCACATGAAAATTATCTCAGAGGTGCGGGCCTGGGATTTGAACTTGCATCCCTTACGTTCAAGGCGGGCGTTCTTGCCCGCGAGGCTACCACTGCTTTGTAATGTAAATAAATATTTTTTAAGTAGTTAGTACTAAGCTATTTTTATTTAATAAGTACCACTTGCTGAACGATGAAGGAAGACATCGTAAGAAAACCTTCACGACTATAGAAAGGCACGTGAGGTTTACCAACCCGCACTGGGCCAGCGTGGTGGACTTTGGTCCAAAGAATCAAAAACTTAACGAGGTTGAATAAAACCTAGTAGAAATGATGAAAAATTACATTTTCCAATTACATAAAGGAATTGTCCTTAAGCGGCCTTGATTCCCGACATGTCTGTATAATATTATCTGTACAATTTCCCGGCTGTCAGTTGCGAAACAGTTTTTTATCAATGTCATGAATGGGTCGTTATTCATTCCTTTGGAGATCTATTCTCATTCCTTTTCGTCGGGAGAGTGAATGCGCGACTTTCTGCGGTATATTTTCCGAGTTATATTTTGATATTTTGGCGGCCATTCTTGTCGAGGGCCTTTGATGGGCGAGTGGCTGTCCGCTGAGCTAGGTAAGATGTTTGGCATACAAATTTCAAACCACTTACGCCGTCTTCTTGAAACCTACATCTTTTAATAGTCGAATGCTGAACGTTGATTTACAATCATAAATAAATAAAAATTGCCAGACTAGACCAGACTAGGCCAGATGTTACCTAATATTATAGAGACCAAACTAAACGAATTATTCTAGATCCATTTGTTAACCTTATTAAAAGTAATGACTAACCGTTTGAGTAATTTAAAATATTCATTAAGTATTTTGCATTGATATAGTTAATTGAGTTCCGTCATATAATAACGGAAACTCAATTGACTATCCTAGGCTATAAATCATGGAATGAAACCCATGGACGGGCATTCGTGTATTCACGAGCAGTTAGTGCTGACTAGAGGAAACTATAAACCTTATCATTTTTAGGGTTCCGTACCCAAAGGGTAAAACGGGAACCCTATTACTGAGACTTCGCTGTCCGTCCGTCCGTCCGTCCGTCCGTCCGTCCGTCCGTCCGTCCGTCCGTCCGTCCGTCCGTCCGTCTGTCACCAGGCTGTATCTCATGAACCGTGATAGCTAGAGAGCTGAATTTTTTACAGGTGCTGTATTTCTGTTGCCGCTATAACAACAAATAAAAACATTACAAACGTGATTTTTTTGCCGTTTTTATAGATAATGGTACGGAACCCTACGTGCGCGAGTCCGACTCGCACTTTGTATTTATTATACATCCCGTTACATATATTTAGTTAACTAAGTGTTTTTATTTATAAAAAATAGCGTTCGAATCATTCCGGGGAGTTTCGTAGACAAATATCTAATGAAATACTTTTATCCAATATTTATAAATAATAAATAAAAAATAAAAAGCCTTTTATTTCTTGCATTACATTTCAATTGAATTAAATTAACTATTCTATATTAAATATAACGCATTGCATTAAATATTCTTATTATTATGATTGATTCAGTATTGTATTATTATCCAATATTTACCGTTTGGTATATTGACAAGGCAACGAATCTAAAGTTATGGACCATTAGAATAGTCTATTTGAACTTTCACAAGAAAACAGCCAAGTTAAATTTGGACTTTTGCACCGAGGGTTCCGTACAAACTTGTAAGTATGGACATAGTTCGTCTATCACGGGAATCGCATCTCGAAATTGCTATAGCAAAAATTAATTATTATTTCTTTTTGGTGCTACAATTACAAAATTTACGGTGTTCGGATTTTTCTTATTACTTGTGCTATAAGACATTACTTCTTTCCAAAATTCATTATTCTTGGTCAACGGGAAGGTTTTTATTCTATGGCGTCTCAAAAAATGCGGCATAAACGGCCGTATCTTGTGATTGCGGTGACTTAGAATTGTTATTTTTTTACCACTCCGAGAGATTACAGACTGGAGTATTTTATAATAATTTCAACTTGATACCTCCACGCGTTCCTAAGAAAAAGTTTCTAGACAGACTGACTGACAACAATAAGAGTTCTTAATTTCACATTGATGTACGGAACCCTAAAAATGACCGAAAGCTATTTGATATTTAAATATAGCTATAATAGATGCCTGTAAAAATAGGCATTTACTGTAAATGTAGATGCGTGGGGAAGGTAGCATTCGGTAAATGGGGTTCTCATACGGAATTAATAAGTTTGCGACTTCTTACAAGTCCAGCGCATACTGAGGCGTCAAGACGCGCATGTAATTTTTTTTCCCAAATTTGCCATTACCAAAACTCTATGCTCAACGATATTAAAAAGTACAGATACCTAAATTGACCAAAAAGATGTCCAAGAAAATGTTACTTAAATAGATGACGTATTTGTCAATCTCACATCCAAGATTATACATGTAATACTGGTAAAGCAGTGGTAGCCTCGTATGCAAGAACGCCCTCCTTGAATGTAAGGAGTGCAAGTTCAAATCCCAGGCCCGCACCTCTGAGATAATTTTGTGCGAATGTCATTTTCAACAATGATTACCACTTGCTGAACGGTGAAGGAAAACATCTTGAGGAAACCTGCACGTCTAGGCGTGTGAAGTTCACCAACCCGCACTGGGCCAGCGTGGTGGACTATGGCCCAAATCTCCCTCGTATTGAGGGGAAATGTGCCCGGTCAATAGACTCGCCCCCATTACATTGAGACCAAAATACATCGACGAAGTGTGGGCGCAGTGCAGTGCACCTCTGCCTACCCCTTCGGGGAATACAGACGTGATGATGTATTTATATATTTACTGGTAAAGGCATCGAAACGTAGAGGCAATTTTTTTGACGTTTATCTTACATCCGCCATTGCAGTTACCCTACGTAGTCGCCGTATACTACAGGTAACTACAATGGTTGATGTCAGATATACGTCAAAAAATAATCCGCAGCCATACGAACGTCGGATTCGATATGGGTTCTCTAGTAACTCTATGGTTAAGGGTCAGAAAAGGATCCCAAGCTTTGATATAAATACTCGTTGTCCGTGTCAAAATAGATAACAATTGAGTTTATATTGTAAAAGCCACGCGACTACGTATCAATGTTCACTCACGCTGTTAATTCCATTTCGTTGAAGAATGAGTTTTATTAATAAGTCAATACAGTTCTTTTTAGTATTGGCAAAACAAAATTATGTGCGTGTCAAGACGCCTCAGTGAGCTCGCGGCTTAAGTTTGATACGTGACGTGAGGTCCTTAGTGACGTTAAACGATTTTTTCGTTACATATTTCTGATCCCGAACTTTCTGTGAATTTGAATGTGGAAGTATTATTCGGATAATAATATGCTTTTCCTGCCTACATTTGGTAGAGTGGACTCTACAGAACTGATTTATATTTTTTCCGTTGTAACAAAATTCTGCCCATTTGCCACCTTTAAAGCAGTATTGTTGTAATATTACTCTGGTTTTAAGATTATATTCGTTGCATAAAATCTATCAAAAACTTCAAAGTAACATGAGAACAATTTAAACATCAGAGGTGATGATAGTACCACCCCAAGCTTTCTCAAAACACAAGTGACCGAACATAATAATAATTTTCTCTACGATTAACTCTTAAGCAATGAAGAGCCGTCGATAATTGTATGGCTGCTCTATCCTATAAGTATCCTACATTACAATAGGACCAAAATACTTCAGCAAAGTGTGGTTGCACTGCAGTGCATATCTGCCTACCCCTTCAGGGATCACAGGCGCGATGATGTATTGTTATAATATTTTTACCAAACATTTTTTACGTATTTTTATATTCTGACCAATTCCAATTAACGCTGTATAAAATTGAACTCAATTAGGAAAATATTAAAATATATATTTGATGTTCAATAGCTGCCCGAATTTTATACCCACTTAACAGAACCCAGCAATTAGGGCTACTTCGTCTTCTTTGTAGCCGAGATAAAGCCATTATAAATACCATAGAATTCACTAAAGGGCGTTCCGATAAAATGTCTCGTTATCAAACTTTCTTTACAATATTTTCATACAAAAGTTATTTAGTTTGAAAGCGTTTTTGAATTATCATATTTTTCAAGCGACCTCGTTATGTATATTTAACATTAATAACCACTAGGATTATGTTTTGTTTGTTAAATTATTATGTGAGTATTTACCCACCTGTACAGGAAACTTGATATATGTTTCCTGATATTATCAACTTGTGGCGTAGATCACTATAAATACACAATCAACGAGCCTATGTAATAAAAACAAGAAAATACATTTAAACGCTAATGATCATACAATAATAGAACACCCCATAATATGTTTTATAAGTCAGTAGCTGAGCCCGCGACCTAAGAGCCGAATTACCCAGAAAAAAAATATATACTGCGGAACCTCAATTATTTTTATGAATTAAAAGTAGCCTCGGTTACTGTTTGTAACATCATTACATTACAAACAAACACTTAAATTTTATTTATATGTAGAGATGAACAAAAACGTACTTATTTAGTATGAGATAAATTCCAACAACCAAATAGTTCTGGAACTACGCACGAACTTGTCCCAGGCTCACAGACACTTTTACAGTTCTAAAAACTATAACTCCGCCTAGCCCGGAGCTATACAAAAAGTACGATAACTATTCAGTGCCATCCCACACTACGTTTTATTGTTATAATCTTTTTATTTTACTGCTTAAATCCTCCATTTGGTTATTTTTATTTGGTAGCGGCCTCTATATTTTATTTTTAGAAATAAAAATGATACTCATCTTTATAGATGGCGCTAAACACAGCGCCCTACATAACAAAAGATTACCAATACAAAGCTAAAACACGCACAAGAAGTTTTCATTCCATATTTGTAACAAAACAATTGTGTTTAGAATTATTTATCCTGTGCGATACCACGAAGAATTTTCTAGAAGATTTGTCCTTAAACATCACGGGCACTTTAAAAAAATAATTTATGTTATTTTCCTCATAGAAACAACACAGTTAAGCTTAATGCAATTACGCGCCAATTTCCCGGTAGTATCGTATTTTTCACAGATAATGTAAGGTAGGTTGAGGTTATTTGGAACTGCCAATGTACAGCCTAGCAATTAAGTGTAATTTCACAAAAATAACTTTTAAATATTTTTTCACGTCGTTCGGAACGAAAAAGAAGAAGTTTTTATATTTTTCACACTTGCTTAATTTAGAAATATTTTATAAATATTTATATATTAATAAGGCATGGAATAAGATGATTAATAGTCCGAAAATCTAGTTTAGTTTAGTTGGTGTTTCGACATAATATGATCATAAATGACAGACACCTGATAAACAATGTCTTATCTATATTATCATACTAATGAGTGATATGAAGAACACAAATGGAGTGGAATATTCCAAAGAAAATGGAGCCTGGAAATAATAATTAAATGTTAATGGAGTAACTGTCTAGTAAAATTCAGTGCAGCTGCCAGTAGTTTAAAACTAACTCAATGTTTATGTGGTCGTTCAAGTCATAATGGAATATTTAAAACAAGATAAACTGGCTAGTACAGTTGACATCGATGACCTCAATTTTATTGTACACAAATTTTAACTAAACTTAAATTTGTATTGTTGTCTCGCTCATACGTAACAGTTATGAGAAAAATGGCAATACAACAAAATTTAAATACAATTATAGTCCATACAGTGACACTATAGTAAACTTACATACTGAAATATGCCAATTTGGAAATTAATTAAATATAATATAATATTCCTAATATTTGGGGGTAGGTTTAGAGTAGTTTGCTTCTAACAAAATGAACACATACGAATTTTTTGTTATGATAGAAAAATGAAAATATATTATGTGCCCGTCATATTGGCTAAACTCTGTCAAAATACATTTTCGACAAGGTAAAAAAAAAATATTTTACAATCTTTACGACAAGCCCTTTAGAGGGTCCAATTGTCCCTAAAATCCTCAATGTATTTATTCATTTCAATAAAATGACTGAATAGTGAGTCTAAAACAAACGCCATTCTAATAATTATTGCTGGTAATTATCGGTACTGTTCACGGTGCGGTAAAGCAACAAATTACATCCGTCTCTACCTTCCAATGTCAATGTTGGAACTAATCAGGGGCCTTAGTATTCTCTAAAAGTATTTTAGTCTCAATATTGACTGTAAATTTTTGACAGATTTTGTACCAAGTAAACTGTCAAAAAAACTGGCCAAGTGCGAGTCGGACTCGCGCACAAAGGGTTCCGTACCATTTTCTATAAAAACGGCAAAAAAATCACGTTTGTTGTATCGGAGCCCCCTTAAATATTTATTTTATTCTGTATTTAAGTATTTGTTGTTATAGCGGTAACAGAAGTACATCATCTGTGAAAATTTCAACTCTCTAGCTATCACGGTTCATGAGATACAGCCTGGTGACAGACGGACGGACGGACGGGCGGACAGCGAAGTCTCAGTAATAGGGTTCCCGTTTTACCCTTTGGGTACGGAACCCTAAAAAGTAATATTAAAATCTATGCTGCAAGACAGGGGCCTCACCATTACTTCGTATTGCACTTCACTTTTTAAAAAGATATGGCCTCCATCGTATTTAGTCGATGATTTTGCCAACAACAGAGTATGTAAAAACACTTGGTCGGTGGATGGGTGAGACTTGACACTAAATTTTGAGGTGACTATTTACAGTTGAGAAAACATAATATAAAATGTATTGAACATCACAAACACGAAAATACACATGACACAACATGGAGAATTTTTTTTTTTTTTTTTTTATCGAAATGAGTGAAATGATGATATTTAATGGAATAAGATGAGGAATGGCATCACCTGCGACTAGCGCGAGTATTTCGCCAATGTCAAGTAATTAATAGCAAGGACAAATTCAATAAATACACATCTATACATACATACAAATAAATAAAATTGGAGTGTCTGTTTGTCATATCAAAATAACACTTTTTTACCAAATGCGTATGAAAGTATATACGATACCTATAACGAAAACGCAATTTTGAATTTTTTTGTCTGTCTGTCTGTCTGTCTGTTTGTTTGAGGTAAACTTCTAAACGGCTGAACCGATTTCAATGGGACTTTCACTGACAGATAGCTGACGTTCCAGGGCGTAACTTAGGCTACTATAATTTTAGAAAAAGCATTAGGGTTCCGCGGGAAAAACATAATACTCATATTTCCGGGTAATCTCCCTAAAGTCCACGCGGGCGAAGTCGCGGGCACAGCTAGTTATAAATAAAAATGGATAATGACAGTGATAAAGATGGCGGATGACTCAGAAATAAATTTATCGTTGTTTTAATACTAACTGACAATTTTTGATAGATTTTGTAATGAGTTAACCGTCAAAAACTGAAAGTAGGTAATATTTAAAACAATGCTGCAAGACAGGTCAACACAGGTCAGATCTTCATTGAAATGTCATCATTTTATTAATTGCGTAAACAAAGGAGACGAAATCTACAGTTACTTTTGGATTTAAAGAATTTATTTATCTTACTAGCTGTGCCCGCGCCCGCGTGGACTTTAGGGAGATTACCCGGAAATATGGGTATTATGTTTTTCCCGCGGAACCCTAATGCTTTTTCTAAAATTAAAGTAGCCTTAGTTACGCCTTGGAACGTCAGCTATCTGTCAGTGAAAGTCCCATTGAAATCGGTTCAGCCGTTTAGAAGTTTACCTCAAACAAACAGACAGACAGACAGACAAAAAATTTTAAAATTGCGTTTTCGCTATAGGTATCGTATATACTTTCATACGCATTTGGTAAAAAAGTGTTATTTTGATATTACAAACAGACACTCCAATTTTGTTTATTTGTATAGATAGATGTATAGATACGAACAGAGTTCGCTTAATAATATTAAAAACTAGACATTGTAGGTTAGTACCTTATTGTGCTAGTGTTAATAGTTGGAACCGGCGAAAGTGTCAAGAGTGTTAGTGTGTTAGATGTTGTACTAGATGTGTTAGATGTGATACTTCTTCTTAACTTCACCTTCTATCTTCGTCCCTCGTATTTGAACATTTTAACTGTCCTACGCGTAGTGAAGGATTGAAATATATGTGTTCCCATAACGACTCAACTTTTCGTATAGCTCTGCGGCGATTTTTCCGCCATTGCTGTTATCTCATTTACCTGTAGTATACGGCAACTATATGGGAAAACAATGGCCGGAGTCAGATAAACCAGAAAAAAATACCAATGTGCGGGCTCAAAATGCCGTCTCCGTTATAATATCTCCATGATAGCTACCTACAAAAACAGTTGGTAACACAATATTGAGGTACATAAATTATCAGGGAGGCCTTGATCGGGTTTGGCTATCGATCTGTTTCGATAAGAGATAACTTTCGACCTATTTCACAGGTAGTTGGTACTTCTGTGAGAACTTTTGATGTCAGAATGTGTCGATGTTGCTATCGCCAGACCAGACATACTCATAAGGATATATGGAGTGATGTTTGGTACTCCTTCACGCAAAAACAACTGAACGGATTCTGATGAAACTTTCCAGTATTCTCGTTTATACCTCAGAATATCATACAGGCTATAATTTATAACGATATTGAACAATCTAAATCTGCGCGGATGAAGTCACGGGTCGAAGCTAGTAGGCGAAAAAGTTTCGCCGGATAACACATACTCATCGTATGATCCCAAACTATGCAACGCTCGTACTATGGGCATTATTATATAATGGGGCCGATCCCAGTTACACCCAGACTAGGGCAAAGTCCGTAAAGGCCATATCTGAAATTTGCCACTGACGAGAATCGAACCCGTCGTTCAATCTGAACCAAAATGTTATAGGTACCTACTACAAAAAAAAACATTCGTCCAGTATCTAAAATGAATGAATAAGGTATCTTTTGGTACATGACTAAACGTATTGCTGGCCTTTTTACGGCCGTAACGTGCGAGCAAGACGGCAATATTTTATTACTGTCTAATGTAGTTAAGTTGTAGTTCCTGGACATTAGAATGGACATTAATATTAAGTAATATTAATTAAAATTAAAGATCAGATTATTTTTTAACATCAAGGTCGCAAGCAGTAGACGTTCGTCGATAACACGAGTGTGCGTGTCCATTGATATAGGTATTTATAAAAAATAGGCAACTGTGTGTGAAGTGTGTATCTATGACTTTCAACTCCTATTAACTTCATGGGTAGTATACGCGGTTGCGACAAGACAAAATACAAGACAAATAATTTAACAAAAAAATCGTAATTTCCTGTCGTATGATTACGAAACTGTCATAGTGACATTTAGATAACCGAAAGACATACCGAATAAACTTCTATTGCCTGGAATTTTAAATGATATTTTATATGTTAAATAAATAAAATTTGTAAATAATATTTTATGAAATTTGTTGTAATCCTTGTGATAAATAAAATATCACTATTTCAAAACACGGACTGAGCTTTAAGAGCCTTTCAAAACACTTTTAATCTGTGACAAGTAAAAGCAAAATAAAATATTTAAACCAACTGTCATTCATTAATCCCTTAATAAAACAAGTTCTTCGACACGCTCTGTTTAAAATATTATTTTATTTCAAGTCAATATACGGGTATCTAAGAGTCAATCTAAAATTGAGTCACAAAACCCACAAAGTCGGTTATCTGATTGACGGGAGATGAACAACCCTTTAAAGTTAGGCGAGCGGCGATTTATTGTCTGCCCGCTGCTACCACATTTGCCAAGACTAGGCTTATACCACGGATTATGTCTATTTAGTATATTTTCGTCTATAAAATAAGTGAGTGAGCAACTCGATGCGACACGATCCATGACATAGATCTAGTCTTAGCAAGCAACTCTGCATGGAAAGAGATAAAAAAATATTTTTTAATAACAAACAAAAGCCCACTTTAAAAACCTATGCACTAAAAAACTACAAATAACCTTATAACTAACATTTGGAGTAGGTGCCATCTACATCAGAATAGGCAAATACACACATGAATTGGCTTGGTATTATCACCTCATAACAGCCTAAAGTAAATATTTACAGCCAAAAAAAAACACGAAACGAAGACGTTATCCGTAAATACACATATAAAAATGCGGTTGAATTGAGAACCCCCTCCTTTTTGAAGTCGGTCCAAAAATAATCAATTCTCACATTTCATTTAGTCACACCCGGCTATGCTGTCATATGTCATGTCACATAAGACTTTTTTAGGGATGTATGCTGACGTATAAAAACCCGCGAACACATGGAAACAGGAAACTGGCGAACGTCGGTTTATATTTACACGCCGCATGACGCAAGCGCAGTAGTGTACCCGACGAGGTTATGAGCGCACGTGTTCTAATTTCAAACCGTATTTGACATTTGTGAAAATTAACGTAATAATTTGGAATATCGAATATGAATACGCCAGTGAACTTATTGGATTTGAATAAGGAAGAGTTTCAAACGTTTTTGGATTCGTTCGATCATGTGTTTTCGGATTGTGACGGTGAGTTGCGAGAGGAATACTTAGTCGATTAGCTGTGTACCGATCCATACAATCGACATACCCTAGTGCGTCTAGCTCTAATACCACCACTTGTATTGAATGTTTCACTTGTAATGAAGCAATGTTTATAATATTACTCTCAATTTTGAACAGTTAACTCAGTACAAAATCTCCCAAATATTGACAGATACTAAAACAACAATACTTTAAGTGGTGGACCCTGTGTTCTGTGTTTGAAATAAGTGTCAAGTTCATAGTTCAATGTTGTGTGTGGCTTGTAAAAATCTGAGGCGTAAACAATGAGATAACTACAAATTAACGATTTCCAGATTTTTTCCCTTACTTGTGTTATAAGACCTTGCTTCTTACCCAATTTCATAATTCTAGATCAACGGAAATATCCTATTGGTTTTGATTCCCTTGCGAGTCAAATAATGCAGCATAAACATCCGTATCTTTTGATTGCATTAACTTAAACGTTTGATTTTTATACAGCTTATTATTTATGTTAATCACAACTTGATACCTTTACACATTCTCCAAAAATAGGGTCGCGACACGTAGACAGCATATTGATCCTATAAGGGTTCATTTTTCTCCTTTCGATGCACGGAATCTTATAAAAACAGAAGTGACAGTTTGAACAGTACTTAAAAATAATCTGATCGTAAGTTGAAGTTACGCTGTCTAAGGATGTATAAGGGCTATATCTCACAAGGACGCAAGTGCCAACGTAACTATTCGAACTACCAACAAAATATATACAGCTGTATGGAGGGTACTTCATCTGGTATCCGCTTGGTTGCGCCGCCACTTGTATGCTAGATACACACGGCACCTGACTATCACCGCCTCGTCGTTCAACGTCTACTAATCTACTAGTGGTCCACCGTTGAACACTGCGGTGTCACCTCTGAATGTCTCATTGTCACCTGTCAAAGACACGTTATAACCTGTAAATGTCGCGTTGACACTTGAGAGCCTCGCGTTGTCACCTATGAACCTCGCATTTTCTTTTGTGAATGTTGTGTTGCCACCTGTAAACCTCGCGTTGTCACTTGTGACCCTTGCGTGGTCACCTATGAACGTATCATGGTCTACGAGTGGACAGTGCGTGATCCCAAATTTTCCATGAGTATGTCACGATAGCAGTGGTAGCCGAGTGGTCGAACGCACGCTTTGCAATCAAAGTGCGCAGGTTCTATCCCCGGCTCGCACCTCTGGGTTCCATGTGCGAATCTCATTTTCATCTGAGATTATCACTTGCTAAGAAACGGTGACGGAAAACATCGTGAGGAAACCTGTGTGCCCGGTATAATGGCAATAGGCTCGCCCCCTATTACATTGGGACCAAAATACATCGGCGAAGTGTGGGCGCACTGCAGTGCACCTCTGCCTACCCCTTCGGGGAATACAGGCGTGATGATGATGATGTATATAAATCCACGCCCCAACGCATCAAAATTCGCTCGTGTTGTCAATGTTATTTCGTTAAAGAATAAACTTTTTGTATGATTATTCTGTGCTCGCTTATAAGACTGATTTTAATATGTAGTTGGTCCGAATTGACAAATTCCTTGGGCTGTTCGCACCACGTTCCGAAACGCCTACGTCTAAAAAAGCATTGTTCGTTTCGGAACGTGTTCCAAAAGAGCCCATTCAAAAAGAGTCCTTGGACGATTTGGAACATGGTGCGAACGGCGTGTCGGGCACCGGAGTGAAGTTGGCGGCCAAAAGTTGGCGGCCTTTTATAACCCGACCAAATTAAAATGTTCATAAAAATTATTTGAAATGATGCCCAGAAAATGCTTTTTATGCTTAGAAAATGGTTAAATAAGAATACTGCGACGGCCAAGGTCACATAAATTCTTGCAAAAATATTTTTCAAACAAGTTTTGGTACGGAAAATTATATCTCACCTCTTGAAATGGTCCAGATGAACATGAAGGACGGATTCCAAGGAAGTTGGCTATAGCTCATTTTATAGGTCTTGGGACAGGCTATGCGCTGTCAAAAGTCTACATTGATACCCGACCTAGACTAAGAGTAATTCTTCCAGACATATCCAGTGGCCGATTTTTTTCATACAAAATGGTCCAGATGAACATGAAGGACGGCTTCCAAGGAAGTATGCTATAGCTCATTTTATAGGTCTTAGGACAGGCTATGCGCTGTCAAAAGTCTAGATTAATACCCGACCTAGGTTAAGAGTAATTCATCCAGACATATCCAGCGGCCGATTTTTTTCGATATAAAATGGTCCAGATGAACATGAAGGACAGCTTCCAAGGAAGTTGGCTATAGCTCATTTTATAGGTCTTGGGACAGGCTATGCGCTGTCAAAAGTCTAGATTGATACGCGACCTAGATTAGGAGTAATTCATCCAGACATATCCAGCGGCCGATTTTTTTGATATAAAATGGTCCAGATGAACATGAAGGACGGCTTCCAAGGAAGTTGGCTATAGCTCATTTTATAGGTCTTGGGACAGGCTATGCGTTGTCGAAAGTCTAGATTGATACGCGACCTAGATTAGGAGTACTTCATCCAGACATATCCAGCGGCCGATTTTTTTCGATATAAAATGGTCCAGATGAACATGAAGGACGGCTTCCAAGGAAGTTGGCTATAGCTCATTTTATAGGTCTTGGGACAGGCTATGCGCTGTCAAAAGTCTAGATTGATACCCGACCTAGATTAAGAGTAATTCATCCAGACATATCCAGCGGCCGATTTTTTTCGATATAAAATGGTCCAGATGAACATGAAGGACGGCTTCCAAGGAAGTTGGCTATAGCTCATTTTATAGGTCTTAGGACAGGCTATGCGCTGTCAAAAGTCTAGATTGATACCCGACCTAGGTTAAGAGTAATTCATCCAGACATATCCAGCGGCAGATTTTATCGATATAAAATGGTCCAGATGTATATGAAGGACGGCTTCCAAGAAAGTTTTCTAGAGCTCATTTTATAGGTCTTAGGACAGGCTATGCGCTGTCAAAAGTCTAGATTGATACCCGACCTAGGTTAAGAGTAATTCATCCAGACATCTAATTACTCTTAATCTAGGTCAGGTATCAATCTAGACTTTTGACAGCGCATAGCCTGTCCCAAGACCTATAAAATGAGCTATAGCATACTTCCTTGGAAGCCGTCCTTCATGTTCATCTGGACCATTTCATATCGAAAAAAATCGGCCGCTGGATATGTCTGGATGAATTACTCTTAACCTAGGTCGGTTATCAATCTAGACTTTTGACAGCGCATAGCCTGTCCTAAGACCTATGAAATGAGCTATAGCATACTTCCTTGGAAGCCGTCCTTCATGTTCATCTGGACCCTTTTGTATCAAAAAAATCGGCCACTGGATATGTCTGGAAGAATTACTCTTAATCTAGGTCGGGTATCAATCTAGACTTTTGACAGCGCATAGCCTGACCCAAGACCTATAAAATGAGCTATAGAATACTTTCTTGGAAGCCGTCCTTCGTGTTCATCTGGACCATTTTATATCGAAAAAAATCGGCCGCTGGATATGTCTGGATGAATTACTCTTAACCTAGGTCGGGTATCAATCTAGACTTTTGACAGCGCATAGCCTGTCCTAAGACCTATAAAATGAGCTACTGAAAACTTCCTTGGAAGCCGTCCTTCATGTTCATCTGGACCATTTTATATCGAAAAAAATCGGCCGCTGGATATGTCTGGATGAATTACTCTTAACCTAGGTCGGGTATCAATCTAGACTTTTGACAGCGCATAGTTTGTCCCAAGACCTATAAAATGAGCTATAGCCAACTTCCTTGGAAGCCGTCCTTCATGTTCATCTGGACCATTTTATATCGAAAAAAATCGGCCGCTGGATATGTCTGGATGAATTACTCTTAACCTAGGTCGGGTATCAATCTAGACTTTTGACAGCGCATAGCCTGTCCTAAGACCTATAAAATGAGCTATAGAAAACTTCCTTGGAAGCCGTCCTTCATATACATCTGGACCATTTTATATCGAAAAAATCGGCCGCTGGATATGTCTGGATGAATTACTCCTAATCTAGGTCGCGTATCAATCTAGACTTTTGAGAGCGCATAGCCTGTCTCAAGACCTATAAAATGAGTTATAGCCAACTTCCTTGGAAGCCGTCCTTCATGTTCATCTGGACCATTTTATATCGAAAAAAATCGGCCGCTGGATATGTCTGGATGAATTACTCCTAATCTAGGTCGTGTATCAATCTAGACTTTTGACAGCGCATAGCCTGCCCCAAGACCTATAAAATGAGCTATAGCCAACTTCCTTGGAAGCCGTCCTTCATGTTCATCTGGACCATTTTATATCGAAAAAATCGGCCGCTGGATATATCTGGATGAATTACTCCTAATCTAGGTCGCGTATCAATCTAGACTTTCGACAGTGCATAGCCTGTCTCAAGACCTATAAAATGAGCTATAGCCAACTTCCTTGGAAGCCGTCCTTCATATACATCTGGACCATTTTATATCGAAAAAAATCGGCCGCTGGATATGTCTGGATGAATTACTCTTAACCTAGGTCGGGTATCAATCTAGACTTTTGACAGCGCATAGCCTGTCCCAAGACCTATAAAATGAGCTATAGCCAACTTCCTTGGAAGCCGTCCTTCATGTTCATCTGGACCATTTTATATCGAAAAAAATCGGCTGCTGGATATGTCTGGATGAATTACTCTTAACCTAGGTCGGGTATCAATCTAGACTTTTGACAGCGCATAGCCTGTCCTAAGACCTATAAAATGAGCTATAGCCAACTTCCTTGGAAGCCGTCCTTCATGTTCATCTGGACCATTTTATATCGAAAAAAATCGGCCGCTGGATATGTCTGGATGAATTACTCTTAACCTAGGTCGGTATCAATCTAGACTTTTGACAGCGCATAGTCTGTCCCAAGACCTATAAAATGAGCTATAGCCAACTTCCTTGGAAGCCGTCCTTCATGTTAATCTGGACCATTTTATATCGAAAAAAATCGGCCGCTGGATATGTCTGGATGAATTACTCCTAATCTAGGTCGCGTATCAATCTAGACTTTTGACAGCGCATAGCCTGTCTCAAGACCTATAAAATAAGCTATAGCATACTTCCTTGGAAGCCGTCCTTCATATTCATCTGGACCATTTTATATCGAAAAAAATCGGCCGCTGGACATGTCTGGATGAATTACTCTTAACCTAGGTCGGGTATCAATCTAGACTTTTGACAGCGCATAGCCTGTCCCAAGACCTATAAAATGAGCTATAGCCAACTTCCTTGGAAGCCGCCCTTCATGTTCATCTGGACCATTTAATATCGAAAAAAATCGGCCGCTGGATACGTCTGGATGAATTACTCTTAACCTAGGTCGGGTATCAATCTAGACTTTTGACAGCGCATAGCCTGTCCCAAGACCTATAAAATGAGCTATAGCCAACTTCCTTGGAAGCCGTCCTTCATGTTCATCTGGACCATTTTATATTAAAAAAAATCGGCCGCTGGATATGTCTGGATGAATTACTCCTAATCTAGGTCGTGTATCAATCTAGACTTTTGACAGCGCATAGTCTGTCCCAAGACCTATAAAATGAGCTATAGCCAACTTCCTTGGAAGCCGTCCTTCATGTTCATCTGGACCATTTTATATCGAAAAAATCGGCCGCTGGATATGTCTGGATGAATTACTCCTAATCTAGGTCGCGTATCAATCTAGGCTTTTGACAGCGCATAGCCTGTCTCAAGACCTATAAAATGAGCTATAGCCAACTTCCTTGGAAGCCGTCCTTCATGTTCATCTGGATCATTTTATATCGAAAAAAATCGGCCGCTGGATATGTCTGGATGAATTACTCTTAACCTAAGTCGGGTATCAATCTAGACTTTTGACAACGCAT
Source organism: Ptilodon capucinus (assembly GCA_914767695.1). Taxonomy (NCBI): domain Eukaryota; kingdom Metazoa; phylum Arthropoda; class Insecta; order Lepidoptera; family Notodontidae; genus Ptilodon; species Ptilodon capucinus. Next base: position 10,429,224 of record OU611816.1, on the reverse strand, counting down.
AGCCTGTCCCGAGACCTATAAAATGAGCTATAGCCAACTTCCTTGGAAGCCGTCCTTCATGTTCATCTGGACCATTTTATATCGAAAAAAATCGGCCGCTGGATATGTCTGGATGAATTACTCTTAACCTAGGTCGGGTATCAATCTAGACTTTTGACAGCGCATAGCCTGTCCCAAGACCTATAAAATGAGCTATAGCCAACTTCCTTGGAAGCCGTCCTTCATGTTCATCTGGACCATTTTATATCGAAAAAAATCGGCCACTGGATATGTCTGGATGAATTACTCTTAATCTAGGTCGGGTATCAATGTAGACTTTTGACAGCGCATAGCCTGTCCTAAGACCTATAAAATGAGCTATAGCATATTTCCTTGGAAGCCGTCCTTCATATACATCTGGACCATTTTATATCGAAAAAATCGGCCGCTGGATATGTCTGGATGAATTACTCCTAATCTAGGTCGCGTATCAATCTAGACTTTTGAGAGCGCATAGCCTGTCTCAAGACCTATAAAATGAGCTATAGCCATTTTCTTTGGAAGCCGTCCTTCATGTTCATCTGGACCATTTTATATCGAAAAAAATCGGCCGCTGGATATGTCTGGATGAATTACTCCTAATCTAGGTCGTGTATCAATCTAGACTTTTGACAGCGCATAGCCTGCCCCAAGACCTATAAAATGAGCTATAGCCAACTTCCTTGGAAGCCGTCCTTCATGTTCATCTGGACCATTTTATATCGAAAAAATCGGCCGCTGGATATATCTGGATGAATTACTCCTAATCTAGGTCGCGTATCAATCTAGACTTTTGTCAGCGCATAACCTGTCTCAAGACCTATAAAATGAGCTATAGCCAACTTCCTTGGAAGCCGTCCTTCATGTTCATCTGGACCATTTTATATCGAAAAAAATCGGCCGCTGGATATGTCTGGATGAATTACTCTTAACCTAAGTCGGGTATCAATCTAGACTTTTGACAGCGCATAGCCTGTCCCAAGACCTATAAAATGAGCTATAGCCAACTTCCTTGGAAGCCGTCCTTCATGTTCATCTGGACCATTTGATATCGAAAAAAATCGGCCGCTGGATATGTCTGGATGAATTACTCCTAATCTAGGTCGTGTATCAATCTAGACTTTTGACAGCGCATAGCCTGTCCCAAGACCTATAAAATGAGCTATAGCCAACTTCCTTGGAAGCCGTCCTTCATGTTCATCTGGACCATTTTATATCGAAAAAATCGGCCGCTGGATATGTCTGGATGAATTACTCCTAATCTAGGTCGCGTATCAGTCTAGACTTTTGACAGCGCATAGCCTGTCCTAAGACCTATAAAATGAGCTATAGCCAACTTCCTTGGAAGCTGTCCTTCATGTTCATCTGGACCATTTTATATCGAAAAAAATCGGCCGCTGGATATATCTGGATGAATTACTCCTAATCTAGGTCGCGTATCAATCTAGACTTTTGTCAGCGCATAACCTGTCTCAAGACCTATAAAATGAGCTATAGCCAACTTCCTTGGAAGCCGTCCTTCATGTTCATCTGGACCATTTTATATCGAAAAAAATCGGCCGCTGGATATGTCTGGATGAATTACTCTTAACCTAAGTCGGGTATCAATCTAGACTTTTGACAGCGCATAGCCTGTCCCAAGACCTATAAAATGAGCTATAGCCAACTTCCTTGGAAGCCGTCCTTCATGTTCATCTGGACCATTTGATATCGAAAAAAATCGGCCGCTGGATATGTCTGGATGAATTACTCCTAATCTAGGTCGTGTATCAATCTAGACTTTTGACAGCGCATAGCCTGTCCCAAGACCTATAAAATGAGCTATAGCCAACTTCCTTGGAAGCCGTCCTTCATGTTCATCTGGACCATTTTATATCGAAAAAATCGGCCGCTGGATATGTCTGGATGAATTACTCCTAATCTAGGTCGCGTATCAGTCTAGACTTTTGACAGCGCATAGCCTGTCCTAAGACCTATAAAATGAGCTATAGCCAACTTCCTTGGAAGCCGTCCTTCATGTTCATCTGGACCATTTTATATCGAAAAAAATCGGCCGCTGGATATGTCTGGATGAATTACTCTTAACCTAGGTCGGGTATCAATCTAGACTTTTGACAGCGCATAGTCTGTCCCAAGACCTATAAAATGAGCTATAGAAAACTTCCTTGGAAGCCGTCCTTCATATACATCTGGACCATTTTATATCGAAAAAATCGGCCGCTGGATATGTCTGGATGAATTACTCTTAACTTAGGTCGGGTATCAATCTAGACTTTTGACAGCGCATAGTCTGTCCTAAGACCTATAAAATGAGCTATAGCCAACTTCCTTGGAAGCCGTCCTTCATGTTCATCTGGACCATTTTATATCGAAAAAATCGGCCGCTGGATATGTCTGGATGAATTACTCCTAATCTAGGTCGCGTATCAATCTAGACTTTTGACAGCGCATAGCCTGTCCCAAGACCTATAAAATGAGCTATAGCCAACTTCCTTGGAAGCCGTCCTTCATGTTCATCTGGACCATTTTATATCGAAAAAATCGGCCGCTGGATATGTCTGGATGAATTACTCCTAATCTAGGTCGCGTATCAGTCTAGACTTTTGACAGCGCATAGCCTGTCCTAAGACCTATAAAATGAGCTATAGCCAACTTCCTTGGAAGCTGTCCTTCATGTTCATCTGGACCATTTTATATCGAAAAAAATCGGCCGCTGGATATATCTGGATGAATTACTCCTAATCTAGGTCGCGTATCAATCTAGACTTTTGTCAGCGCATAACCTGTCTCAAGACCTATAAAATGAGCTATAGCCAACTTCCTTGGAAGCCGTCCTTCATGTTCATCTGGACCATTTTATATCGAAAAAAATCGGCCGCTGGATATGTCTGGATGAATTACTCTTAACCTAAGTCGGGTATCAATCTAGACTTTTGACAGCGCATAGCCTGTCCCAAGACCTATAAAATGAGCTATAGCCAACTTCCTTGGAAGCCGTCCTTCATGTTCATCTGGACCATTTGATATCGAAAAAAATCGGCCGCTGGATATGTCTGGATGAATTACTCCTAATCTAGGTCGTGTATCAATCTAGACTTTTGACAGCGCATAGCCTGTCCCAAGACCTATAAAATGAGCTATAGCCAACTTCCTTGGAAGCCGTCCTTCATGTTCATCTGGACCATTTTATATCGAAAAAATCGGCCGCTGGATATGTCTGGATGAATTACTCCTAATCTAGGTCGCGTATCAGTCTAGACTTTTGACAGCGCATAGCCTGTCCTAAGACCTATAAAATGAGCTATAGCCAACTTCCTTGGAAGCCGTCCTTCATGTTCATCTGGACCATTTTATATCGAAAAAAATCGGCCGCTGGATATGTCTGGATGAATTACTCTTAACCTAGGTCGGGTATCAATCTAGACTTTTGACAGCGCATAGTCTGTCCCAAGACCTATAAAATGAGCTATAGAAAACTTCCTTGGAAGCCGTCCTTCATATACATCTGGACCATTTTATATCGAAAAAATCGGCCGCTGGATATGTCTGGATGAATTACTCTTAACTTAGGTCGGGTATCAATCTAGACTTTTGACAGCGCATAGTCTGTCCTAAGACCTATAAAATGAGCTATAGCCAACTTCCTTGGAAGCCGTCCTTCATGTTCATCTGGACCATTTTATATCGAAAAAATCGGCCGCTGGATATGTCTGGATGAATTACTCCTAATCTAGGTCGCGTATCAATCTAGACTTTTGACAGCGCATAGCCTGTCCCAAGACCTATAAAATGAGCTATAGCCAACTTCCTTGGAAGCCGTCCTTCATGTTCATCTGGACCATTTTATATCGAAAAAAATCGGCCACTGGATATGTCTGGATGAATTACTCTTAATCTAGGTCGGGTATCAATCTAGACTTTTGACAGCGCATAACCTGTCCTAAGACCTATAAAATGAGCTATAGCATACTTCCTTGGAAGCCGTCCTTCATATACATCTGGACTATTTTATATCGAAAAAATCGGCCGCTGGATATGTCTGGATGAATTACTCCTAATCTAGGTCGCGTATCAATCTAGACTTTTGAGAGCGCATAGCCTGTCTCAAGACCTATAAAATGAGCTATAGCCAACTTCCTTGGAAGCCGTCCTTCATGTTCATCTGGACCATTTTATATCGAAAAAATCGGCCGCTGGATATGTCTGGATGAATTACTCCTAATCTAGGTCGCGTATCAATCTAGACTTTCGACAGCGCATAGCCTGTCCTAAGACCTATAAAATGAGCTATTGAAAACTTCCTTGGAAGCCGTCCTTCATGTTCATCTGGACCATTTTATATCGAAAAAAATCGGCCGCTGGATATGTCTGGATGAATTACTCTTAACCTAGGTCGGGTATCAATCTAGACTTTTGACAGCGCATAGTTTGTCCCAAGACCTATAAAATGAGCTATAGCCAACTTCCTTGGAAGCCGTCCTTCATGTTCATCTGGACCATTTTATATCGAAAAAAATCGGCCGCTGGATATGTCTGGATGAATTACTCTTAACCTAGGTCGGGTATCAATCTAGACTTTTGACAGCGCATAGCCTGTCCTAAGACCTATAAAATGAGCTATAGAAAACTTCCTTGGAAGCCGTCCTTCATATACATCTGGACCATTTTATATCGAAAAAATCGGCCGCTGGATATGTCTGGATGAATTACTCCTAATCTAGGTCGCGTATCAATCTAGACTTTCGACAGCGCATAGCCTGTCTCAAGACCTATAAAATGAGCTATAGCCAACTTCCTTGGAAGCCGTCCTTCATGTTCATCTGGACCATTTTATATCGAAAAAAATCGGCCGCTGGATATGTCTGGATGAATTACTCTTAACCTAGGTCGGGTATCAATCTAGACTTTTGACAGCGCATAGCCTGTCTTAAGACCTATAAAATGAGCTATAGCATACTTTCTTGGAAGCTGTCCTTCATGTTCATCTGGACCATTTTGTATGAAAAAAATCGGCCACTGGATATGTCTGGAAGAATTACTCTTAATCTAGGTCGGGTATCAATGTAGACTTTTGACAGCGCATAGCCTGTCCCAAGACCTATAAAATGAGCTATAGCCAACTTCCTTGGAATCCGTCCTTCATGTTCATCTGGACCATTTCAAGATGTGAGATATAACTTTCCGTACCAAAACTTGTTTGAAAAATATTTTTGCAAGAATTTATGTGACCTTGGCCGTCGCAGTATTCTTATTTAACCATTTTCTAAGCATAAAAAGCATTTTCTGGGCATAATTTCAAATAATTTTTATGAACATTTTAATTTGGTCGGGTTATAAAAGGCCGCCAACTTTTGGCCGCCAACTTCACTCCGGTGTGTCGGGCGAAACGCGCCAGTACCCAATATCAATACAATTCATTTTGTTAGTGTCAATATTTTTGTTTTTGGGGTCTATGGTCATATAGATAGTGTTATGAACATTATACCTTTTAGGAGTTATATGGACGAATGCAGCTTTACCAGGCGTCGGAGATTTCTTTAAGCTAATGAAGAAACACGGGAAGACAGTCAATTTCGTATCAAACAACAGTATAAGAACCAAAGAGAATTACGATGCGCGATTCAAGGATGCTGACATTGAAAATGGCTTTGTGAGTAAGATTTGTGTAGTATTTACGACGACTTGGACCCTCGCCTCACTGAATTAGATGGTTACAGGTTCGACTCCCGAGAGTGGAAAATTACGGAGATAGCCTTATCGTATTGCCCTGGTCTGGGCGTAACTGGGATCGCCCCCAGTCCAGAATATAGTACACATAGTGAAAGCTTTGCTTAGTTTAGGATCGTGTTGTGTGGCGATATACAGGATGTTTCAGAAGTCAGAAATAATGCTTTAAAGTTTACATCAGTGTCGGGTATACAACTGAATGGTATAAAAAAATTATCGAAATTCGAGAATGTTTTTCCAACTTTGTTTCGTCGTCAATTTCTATATCTCATAATATCACGAGTCCTATATAAAATTTGCAAGTTCTGTTTTGTGAATAGGTATTGGTAATCGCCCCTCATAAGTGTATTTTACACCGCTGACCACGATACCTGTGACAAATAATAAAAGGTCTATAGCTCAGAAACTATCATAGTTAGGTATAAACTGTCTTCACTAAGCATCCGCATATGAGCTACCGTATAGGTATGTACCCAAAGTATTATTTCGGACTTTGATACACCCTGTATTTTTTTTATTTCCATGTCATCAGCTGATCTTCAAAATATATACATGCATATACTCACGCCAGTATTCCATAGGGGTAAGCAGAGACCACCGTTTGCCAAATGTCACGATCCTTACATACCTCCTTTGCTTACAATAGGTTGCATAGGTACCTAAAATGACTTTTTATTTCATAATCTAATCTGAAACAATTGTACCTACAATAAATGAATGCTAGTATGGGTTGTAAACTTTATGGTGGAAAATGTACACTATAGTCATTTGTATCACAACATAAGGGCGTGATTTTAAAGATGATAAAGTCCCGCACACTGGGGCGTCAAAAGACGCGCGTCAAAATGTTTGCCAATATCAAAACGAAATCTGTATCAATATAGATAAAGATAGAATTTCTGTGGTAAAAGTCACGTCCCCTCGCGTATTGTGTTAAGCCATAGAAAACGCTCATTCTTCGATGAAATGTCATTGACAGCACATGGCTGTCATGGCCATGGTTGGAGTGTACCTACTTTGCACCTGCCCCTCGTCCGGTGAAGCTGTAAAGACCACTCTCGGCCAACAGCGTAGTCATTATCATATGAATTCATGGTTTAAAAGCTTTTTAAAAACAAGCTATTTAATTGCCCTTAGTTTTCGTGTTATCCTCAGCAAGCCCTTTCATTTGATACCCATACTGTGGTAGTGCAGAAAAAATAACTATTCCGCCATCTTGGATGATCCGCCATATTAGAATGACGTCACATAGCTAAGCATGCATTGTCATCCAAAGTAAGCGTGTATACCAATTTGTAATAATAATGTGTATACCAAAGTAAGCGTGTATTCTGCTCAATCCGTTAAAGATAACTAATTTAAAATTCAGTTGGAAGATTCTACCCGGATATACATTGCAAGTTAATATAAAGCTTGTAAAAGGCAAATTTACTGCGCAAGTGAAATTTCGGCGCATGATCGCGTGACTTTTACCATAAAAAAAGTAAAGTAAAGTTCATTCGCTCGCGCCTGTGAGTGCAGGACATAATTTTTATACTAATAACACATTTTTTTTTCAGGAAAACCTAATAATACCATCAGTAGCTATAGCAGAATATTTAAAGTCTGTAAACTTCAAAAAAACAGTGTACAGCGTGGCTTGCGCAGAGACGATAAAAATGTTGAGATCGTACGGATTCAAGTGTGAAGAAGGGGTAAGGAGTAGAAATTACCATTATTACTTAAACTATAAGATACAGTTTGAAATGTGCTAGGAAACATCAAGCATTTAAGAGATTTTTTCTTTTATTTACATAAGCATGAAATCTAATTTACAAATGCTTATAAAGTTGCGATTATTATGAAAAAAAACCGTTATAAATTTCAACTTGATACCTTCACGCGTTCACTTCAGTAAAAGGGTCTTGACAGTCAGATGGACACCAAAGTGATCCTATAAAGGTTCCGTTTTGCTCCTTTCCTATAAGGGAACCCTAAAAAAGTTATCGTATCAAAGAGGGAGCTTTTCCTAACATTTGATAGTTTCACAAGTTCCGTTTTGTGTGTGACTTTGACGTCAACGTCAGATTGACCATTTCAAGATAGCATCAATAAGAGCAATCTCGGTGCAGTAATTTGACACCTTGTCACATTTTGGTATCTATACTATGCATGGACATATTATAACGGAGATGGCATTTTGAGCCCGCGCTGCGGTAATTTTTTCTGGTTTATCTGACTCTGCCATCTTTGCTTCCCCATTTATTTACCGTATACTACAGGTACATGAGATAACAAAAATGGCGAAAATATCGTCAGAGAGCTATACGAAGAGTGTAGTCCTTATGGGTATTCTAAATACTCTATGATACTTTCCAATATCAGTAACATAGATTTTTTCGTTTTTTTTTATTTATTTTTAGCCAGATGTAGCCTTGAACTATTACGGAGGGTACTTCGACTGTCTGAAGGATGATGAGGAAATCGGTGCGGTGGTCTTCGACAGTGACATCAGGATCAACCTGCCCAAGATACACAAGTCTATCGTCTATTTGAAGAGGCCTGAAGTGCTATTTTTGGCTGGCGCAACAGACGCTGAGTTGCATTATAAGGACGGATCAAATTTGAAGAAAATAATTGGTAAATTCTAAATTAACACGAACGAACGAACGAAGAACGATGATTGTTCACGTACCTATTGTTAGCCGACCTCAAAAAGAGGAGGTTCTGAATTCGACCTGTATGTTTTTTTATGTATGTTACCGCATATCTCCTGCGGCAGTCGATCTCAACTTTTTTTATTCTTTGTAATATTGTAATTTTGCTAAGCTGTTGTAAACCTTTAGTAACATGCTATCAGTTTCAGATGGAATTCATCATAGACTTAGAATCAGGACATGGCGTTTTATAATACAATAATAATACGTGTGATGTGCATAGTGACACTATACACATCACACAGCCACACACCCCACAAGATAATCTCTCATCTGCTGTAACTCACTCACCGCGGGGAGTCCTGAAATACAGGGTTACCCTAGTTTAGGCCCCAGTCCACTGCCTATAACCAGCTTCAAATGTGCCTTTAAACCTTGCTAAAATAATGTACCCTTAATTTACTTACTTACTTACTCATTAAGTCTATTAAGATTTTAGCAAATCTAGGGTGGAAAATAAAAAAAAACCTTTAAATGTATATCTATTGTACGTTTCTGGAGCGAGAAAATAGCCGATAGTTAGTCGTTTTATCGCTGGCGGTGGGACCACTGCCTTAATTAGTAATAGGGTTCCCGTTTTACCCTTTGGATACGGAACCCTAAAAATGAAGTCATAGCAAATCCAATAGCAATGAGGCCCTGTCTTCAAGAAAACGACATTTCATTCTTGATAGAGGTTTTGCTCTGAGGAAATTTATTCTCCTTTCAGGCACCGGAGTTTTTACAGATATGGTAGCCACGGAAACGAGTCGTAAGCCCGTCTTACTAGGAAAACCGGGAAAGATGTTGGGTGAATTCGCTATGAAGAAGGCAGGAGTCACAAATCCGAGCCGAGTTTTATTTATCGGTGACATGTAAGTGGATCTAGGGAATAGCCTAAGAAAATTGATAGCAATAAGTGTTACGTTATTACGTAACCCTTATTAATATCATACATCATCACGCCTGTATTCACCGAAGGGGTAGGCAGAGTTGCACTGTATTTTTTTAGAAACCGAACATGTTTTGGTATTTGCAACGCACGTTTTGAATCTCCAGTGTGACTTTAGCTCATGGCATTTGCCACCGTTTCGTTAGCGCGGCCGTATCTCATTTACCCCCAGTATTGAAAATAGGAATATTTGAGTTTAATCAGATAAGATAAAATGTGTTATATGGTTTCAAATTGTTAATTCGATGTCAATTCTATATCATACATTTTAATCTTTATTGTTTTCTATTATGTTCAGTCCCGTAATAAAAAAGGTTATTTACTAATAGCCGGTCTTACACTCGCCAGATAAATATTGAATGAATAACTAGACTACTTCAGGAAGAAATAACGGCCGAATAACTTTATCCGTTTGGTAGTTATTAAACAACTTCCTTTGGCATCTCCTCTGAATATCATATTAAATGTCACAAGGAGTGATATTGTTACTGTCATTTATAATATAGATACAATAATTATCTCCTTGATTCAAGATGTAGAAATTATCAAGTCATTGTAATGCAAACAGTGATAGCCTCGTCGCTAGAACGCCCGTCTTGAACGTAAGGGGTTGAAATCCCGGGCCCGCACTGAGATAATTTTTGTGTACGAATGTAATTTTCAATAATGGAGGATTTAATCGTGAGGAAACCTGCACGTCTATAGAAAGGCGTGGAGTTTACCAACCCGTCGACTATGACCCAAATCTCCCTCGTATTGAGGGAGCATGAGCCCGGTATAATGGCAATAGGCTCACCCCATTTATATCGGGACCAAAATATATCAGCGAAGTGTGGGCGCACTGCAATGAACCTCTGCCTACCTCTTCGTAGAATACAGGCATGATGATGCATTTAATGCTAATTCATTCCAGTACTACCCGTATTCCATACAAACATCACAAACTTGTGGCGTGAAATTAATTTTTTGCATAAACTTTGCCATATTTAAGTAATTTGTAATCCCAATAAGTTCCTAGGGAAAGTTTCACCACAATTTTCCCTCAGATGGTTTCCTCACGATGTTTTCCTTTACCGTTTCATAACATGTGATAATCTCAGATGAAAATGAGATACGCACATGAAGGCCAGTGGTGCGAGCCGGGGTTTGAATCTGCACACTTTGATTGCAAAGCGTGCGTTCGACCACTCGGCTACCACAGCTTTGCCCTTTATAAAAAAGTAGATAAATTATATCTTTTTTTTCAGGATTGCACAAGATGTCGGTTTAGGTAAAGCGTCCGGGTTCCAAACATTGTTATTACTAACACATGTGACCGTAGAAAAAATGTTGGCACAGGATCAACTGAGACCTGACTTCTACGCACCATCACTCGAAAGCATAGTGCCAGCACTAGAAAACAATCTATAGAAAATGACGATCAAATTTTGATCGGAAGAGCTTTAGACAAAAAAAAAAAGTAGCCGTTGCGGGACGCCTGGCAGATGTTAAACATTATGTTATTTAGAGTATAGAGAGAGAAGCGTCGTAGCGGCGAGTGAGCAGAGTCAGCTGGTAAGCGCAGTCAGTCTAAGCGGCGGAAACAACCGAGGAGCCACGGAGTTGGTCGAAGTTTTCTCATCGCGGTATCGCGGCATCAACAGTTGCACTCACTCGCCAAGCGCGCCATTAGATGTTTGCTTTAAAGGCTTGCGGACACTGGGGCGTCAAGAAGAGCGCGTCGAAATATTTGCCAATACTTAAACAGACTGTATTGCTACTAAGAGAAGGCTCATTCTTCAACGAAAAGTAATTGTCATCGTGATCGAATAGTGACGCTTGGTCAAGTGGCTTTTACCACAGAAATTAATCTTTATGTATACGACACATACTTCGTCTTGGTATTGGTAAATAATTTGACGCACGCGTCTTGACGCCACAGTGTGGCCAGGTCTTGATTCCTATTTATTTTGCACGCATTCCATTTTGATTATTCAATGGAAAACATAGTTAATTTCAATTATAAATAAATAATTTTAATATCTAAAAAATATTTAACTCTTCCCTAAGCTTCCTTGGTTGTTATTTAAGTGTTTGCGCCCAAAAATAGATCATAGATGATTGTGAATCGAAATAATCGTTGCCTATCCTTATTCCGCCCCCACCCCGCTCCTAACCCATTCCGTATCCCTTTCGTTCATTTGATCGCGCAGTACTTGATCGATATCCATCCAAACCGCACGCGTCGTACGCGTTAATCTTCTCGCCGCCGGCACCCCAAAGCAGTGACGGACATTTCAGTGATTTCGCCTCGAAGCCACCCGTGCGCACGGGGTAGTGGAATAAGCAGTGCCGGAAATCATCGAGACGTGAGTACCTACCTACCTATCCATCCTTAATGCCGAATTCCCGATCTTCGTTTCACGATCATTTATAGTTTTTAAAACCCAATTATATACAGTCCACTATTGTCGCGCCTCCATTAAGTTACTGGCAATGATATTGCAGTCATCATTTGCCTTACCTTATCCCATTATTTGGGGTCGGCGCAGTATGTCCTTTTCTTCCATTTGTCTCGCTTTTCCGTCATAGCGACGTCGACTCCGATCTCTATCATATCACTTTGTACACACTCCATCCATCTTTTCTTTGGTCTTCCTCTCGCTCTGTATCCATCAACATACTCATCACTCTTTTAGTCACATGCTTCTCACCTCTTCTCATCACATGCCCAAACCATTCGATGAAAAGAGATGAGAAGCATGTGACTAAAAGAGTGATGAGTATTGCAGTAAGGTACACAAATGCATGAAATAGCCTTTTTAGAATTACCGTGGTCTGGGTTCCAGTCCATTGTATGGTACCCATTGTACAAGATTTGCTCGATTTGGGACTCATACGATGAGTGATTGAGTGAATCAGACAAAAGTCGAGTGAATCAGACAAAAGTCTTGCGATGTTTATATTTATTTATTTATTTCGGTAGCCTCATTGCCGCCTTGATGATGAGCAGAAATCGGAATAGATAGTCTATATTTACCTAAACTTTGAGGAAGAAAGTAACATAGAGTGAATAATACCCGCTCTAAAATCTCGGAATAATTATAATGACGTTCTAATCCTGGGATTTAAAAATCACGAGTTATTTACCTCACGAATGATATAATGAGGTGCTGAAATGTTTTTCATTACTGTCACAAAACTGAAAATTATAATTGAAAAAAAAAAATATGTAAAAAGTTTTTGGTCATAAACGTTCGTATCTGATCTCGAAAGAGTGGATTCAGCGGACTGTTAGTTTTACGCAACGGTACACTTTACGCTAGTCTAGACCGGGCTTTACGTTGTATTTATCTGTTATTCTTGTAGTAAAAAATATGAGGCTCATGTACAACTAGCTTTGCCAGCTGCCAGACTCGTTTGTTTAACGTAGTTTTGTAAGATTTGAATTTAAATGAGTGAATAAGAATCATGCACGTATTTTTTTATTTTTTTTTATGAGATAGGGAGACAAACGAGCAGACGTTTCACCTGATGGTAAGTGATCAACGCCACCCATGGACACCTGCAACACCAGGGGCATCGCAAGTGCGTTGCCGGCCTTTAAGGAATGAGTATGCTCGATTCTTGAAGCGTAATTTTGCCCACCCCAGAGTACGCAGGGCAGCCCGAGCGTAAAAGCTCAGGGAGGGATTCTCCAGCACGCAGCGTGCTGGTACCCTATTTACGCCCTATAAGCAATAAGTCGAGCGATAAACATGACATTTTTGGAAAATGTACTCTATGTTAACACTCGTAAGATTGAATTTCAGTGGTAACAGCCACGAGGACATGCGCCAAAATTCACTTGCGTCATCAATGATATATCGTTAAAAAATGTGTTTGGTCTATGAATGTTGTACCTTTATTGCTAAATTATATAGGTAAGTTACAGCCAGCATTTCTCAGGAGTTAGTGAACCAATTTCGAAAAATATATTTTTGTTTAATATGGATTATTAACAAAAATCGACACTTACCCCCAGAGGGGTGGAAAGGGGGTAAATATGTATATTTACATATGTTAATATTTACTTTATTAGGGCTATTAAAAGGTGATTATACATGCACATTTTCAACAATTATTTACAATAAATACATAACATAACACAAATAAATCGTGAAAAAAAAAAACAAAAACCGACTTCAAAAACCTAGGTGCACTAAAAAGCTACAAATAACCTCATAATTTATTTCATTTGGCGTCGGTGCCAATGCAGTGTATTTGCCTAGTCTGACGTATATTGGCACCTACCTGAGGTTATTTGTAGCTTTTAAGTGCACCTAGGTTATTATAGTCGGTTTTTGTTTTTTTGGTATACATAATTTCGTTTGTTTCGACATATTTCGAATAGAGAGGGTATCGATCCCACGAAAATCACCCCGCAGGGGCCCAGTTTTCGTTTGATAGACATCAATCTCTATTAGAGATATGTCGAAACAAATGAAATACGACCAAATTGACGTTTCGTTTGTACATAGGTATCTCTAATAGGGATTGATGTCTATCGAACCAAAATTGGGCCCAGGGCTTGTACCAATTGTCATACTAAATTGTTTTGAGTAGTGTAGCTAAATTTAAATTTACATTAGTGAATAAGAATGACTCATATTACTGTAATATATTATGCATACAAACAGCTTCACGCATGGAAGTATTTAACCTTCTGGATACGCAATGCAAATTAACTTACAAGTCACAAATTTAACTATTCAAACTAAATTAACAGTATTTTTTGCAATATGATAACCATTTGCGGAATGCTAAAAATAAAGGAACGAAAAGAAACGAAAACTCGATGGAGAGACTTGTAGTTCAAGGTCAGGTAGCAGGAAAGAGAGCACGCGGCCGATCTCCCACACGCTGGATAGATTCAATTAAGACGGCAACTCAATCTACCATAGCGCAGTGTTCTCGCAATGCTACCAACCGCCAGAAGTGGAGAAGCATTGCCAGAGCGGTAACCAAGGAGAACGACAACACGGAGGATCCACCATGGACACCATCTCAACAACCACGACCACTCTGACAAGAGTGCCCGACTGAGAAGAAGAAGAAAAATAAAGGAAGTTCACCATACCGCCTTGGGCTAGTTTATATGTCCCAAATCTGCCTCAAATTACAGGGGAATGTGCCTGGTATAATGGCAATAGGTGACTCTATTACATTGGGACCAAATACATTTTTTATTTGCAAATTTAAATTCATCATAGGGAATAAAAATTTATTGGCGTGGTAAACTGCAATTCATCTCTGCCAATCCCCTGTAGGATACAGGCGTGGTGAAGTTTTATTAAGTTCTCCAACTGTTGCCATCCCATTTTCTAGTTGAAAAATCCCGAATCTGTCCTTAAATTGTGCTCGTTCGGGTGTGAAAAGGACGAATTGATTACGCCCATCCGAAAAGCGCTTTATTTATTGTTCCCTTTTTTCTTCAATATAAATTTCTAGCCGACGACTGTTACCGATGCCGCCGGAATTTGTATTGGTTCCGAATAAAACGTGGGAATACCGCAAATATCACGCTTTTGGGGATCCCTCGCACAGTGTATTCTACTCTAGCATTTGGTATCTTATTGAAGCGACTAACAATCACAAAATGATTTATAAACGACGCAGAAAAGTCTGGCCGTTTGAATGATATGTATAACTTATTTTACGATGTTTTGTCGCTTAAAGTAATATAACCAGGATGTCACTTTTTTGAGTAAAAAAAATCACTGTGCCTCAGCGAGAAATACTTGAACGTTAAAGAAACAGCTATGGCAAATTTAAAAAAATCTGAAAAAAGGCGCTCAGCACGGTAATTACGTAAATAAATTGCAAATTGTTTCAATCATCTTCTGTCAGTATGTATGTATTGAAAATCCGACATGTTGTTTGGTTTCTAACGAAAATGTGTAGCAAGAGTTAGTAACCTAGAAGAATTATGTATGAGCTGTTAGTGGTTTTTGGAACTGACTCATAATAAATAAGGCTATTGTTAATTTATTTAATTTTGAGTAGGTACTAATTTAAGTAAGTTAATTGGCACTTTGGCAGAACTTAAAATTAAATAAAACAACATATTTTTTCGCATTTTAGTGCAGCGAAGTCACTCTTTTGCATTAGGTATTATCTGCTGCTCGTTAGTCTCACATTAACTCAAAAACCGCTTGAAGGATTTCTTATTTTTGGTTTTGTTTGCTATAAAACAGGTTTACAAAACACGTCAATAAATTGTGAATTATATGAAGTTCAGCGGGTCATCTTTTATTTAACAAACTTAATTTTATTTCAACAAAATTATAAAGTAATATTAGTAGTAAAAAAGTATAAGCAGTGGTAGCCGAGTGGTCGAACGCACGCCTTGCAATCGAAGTGTGCAGGTTCAAACCCCGGCTCGCACCTATGGGTTCCATGTGCGAATCTCATTTTCATCCGAGATTATCACTTGCTATAAAACGAAGGAAAACATCGTGAGGAAACCTGCACGTCTGAGGGAACTTGACTAGTTTCGATAGATGTGTGCAGTCTGCCAACCCGCACTGGACCAGCGTGGTGGACTATAGGCCGAATCCCCCTCGCATTGACGGGAGGCCCGTGCCCAGCAGTGACGTTAAAAGGGCTGTAGTATTAGTAGTAGTATAAAGTAATATTACATCAATAATGCTAAAAGGTGTTGCAGTAAGGCCCTAGAAAACAACGGGACCCGATCTTAAAGTGACTTCACACTTATCCACCCGTTTATTTATTTCGCTTGGACGTCAGCGTGGATCGTCCGTGAACGGTTTTATTGCGACGCTCTGTCATTCAACTATTTTGCATACATTTGTAGATTTTTCAACTGTATTCTATGAGAACAATAGTTCACGAACAGAAAAATAACGTAGCAGCAAGGAATTTCATTCAGTTTCATAAATTTGTATAATCAAATTTAAGTAGCTTAGCAGTGGTAGCTCAGTTAGTAGAACACTCGCCTGCAACGCAAGGGGTGCAGTTTCAAACCCTGGACACGTACCTAACGGTGAGGTTTTATGTGCATGTGTAACTTTTGAGGAACAGATGGTGAAAGTATTTGCCAGTGGGGCAAGAAAGAGATCTCCTTGGACTTGGGAACCTCGGCTTTTTTGGCGTTGCCGCTTGCCTGTTTTTAGTGTTAAGACACTATCGTAGTTGATTTGCTATAACTTCATGTTTTCAGGCATGAAACAGCATATTTTATCTTCTATACATACATACATACATACAATACAATACATACATATACATACATACATACAAATAAATAAAATTGGAGTGTCTGTTTGTAATATCAAAATAACACTTTTTTACCAAATGCGTATGAAAGTATATAAGATACCTATAACGAAAACGCAATTTTAAAAATTTTTGTCTGTCTGTCTGTCTGTCTGTCTGTTTGTTTGAGGTAAACTTCTAAACGGCTGAACCGATTTCAATAGGACTTTCACTGACAGATAGCTGACGTTCTAAGGCGTAACTTAGGCTACTTTAATTTTAGAAAAAGCATTAGGGTTCCGCGGGAAAAACATAATACCCATATTTCCGGGTAATCTCCCTAAAGTCCACGCGGGCGAAGTCGCGGGCACAGCTAGTTCTAGAATATGACTAGACTAATGGTTTTTTTTTAATGGACTACGCTGTTGGCTATTAGGTGGCCTTTACAGCTTTACCGGAGGAGTGGCGAGCGCAGAGTGCACTGGCGAGATCGGTGTCTGTTTGAGGCTGGTGTAGGTGTGTTGGTGGACCTCTCAACGCTCGGGTCGGGCTTCATGCTGACAATGACTAGTGTCTACACTGGTCATATTCAGGCTGACATTGATAAACGATGCTGTTTTCGTTAGGGTGTCCCCTAACACTACCAATTGGTAAAATAAAGAGTATCAGCTTATTCGCATCACGTAAGAGCAATGTAAACAAAACTATAAGGACATAGGTAGATTAAACTGGGCACGGTGGGATTGGAAGCGCTTTTATGGTATGTTAGCCGGCGCTTGGCAAACATGTCATTTGTTAGAAGCGAAGGTGAACATAGAAGATTTTAATATTGGTTACGATTTTCTTAGTAAGCTTGTTTCTGCTGTAGCAATTTTAATAGTAGCAGTAGCGGCCCGTCCCGGCTTCGCTCGGGTGGACATTTTTTTTAAACATTTTGAGATTAATTTTACGTTGATAAATGAACTTATTCTACGAGTTAATACAGTACGTTTTGGTATTATACATCATCACGCATGTATTCCCCGAAGGGGTAGGCAGTGTAGTGTAGTGCAGCACTGTAGTGCGCCCACACTTCGCCGATGTATTTAGTTCCAATGTAATACGGGGCTAGCCTATTGCCATTATACCGGGCACATCAATACGAGGGTGAATTGGGCCATAGTCCACCACGCTGGCACAGTGCTTCTTCTTCACAACTTCTTCTTCAACTTCACACGCCTTTCCATAAACGTGCAGGTTTCCTCACGATGTTTTCCTTCACCGTTCAGCAAGTGGTAATCATTCTTGAAAATTACATTCGCACATGAAAATTATCTCTGAGGTGCGGGCCTGTAATTAGAACTTGAACCCCTTACGTTTAAGGCGGGCGTTCTTGCCCACGAGGCTACCACTGCTTTTTTACAGAGTTACTAAGCAATTAAAACTTTTGAAGGCCAAATGCAATTCGGACTCGCGCATGAAGGGTTCCGTACGATTAAATATAAAAATGGCAAAAAAATCACATTTGTTGTATGGGAGCCCCCTTAAATACTTATTTTATTCTGTTTTTTAGTATTTGTTATTATAGCGGCAACAGAAATACATAATCTGTGAAAATTTCAACTCTCTTATTATCACGGTTCATGAGATACAGCCTGATGACAGACGGACGGACGGACGGACAGCGAAATCTAAATAATAGGGTTCCCGTTTTACCCCTTGGGTCCGGAACCCTAAAAATATATTATGCATCAATATTTTGATACTTGTTTGTTTTAATAATCTAGTCTAGTCTTGTCCTATCTATTTCTGGTTAGAAAGTTAATGGGTTTTGCATAGCATGCAGCAAATTAACGGTGATCTGTCTTCTTGAATGCAAATGAAGAGGATCGGGGGTTTAATTAACTAAGACATTAGCGATAGCGAACATTGAGAAATGCATTCATTACTCGAATCTATCATTATAAAGCATCGAATGATTCGATCATGAATATTTATTTCCAGTGTAGGTACTCGTACATTTAACTCCAATTTTTTTTTTATGAGATAGGGAGGCAAACGAGCAGGCGTTTCACCTGATGGAAAGTGATCAACGCCGCCCATGGACACCTGCAACACCAGGGGCATCGCAAGTGCGTTGCCGGCCTTTAAGGAATGAGTAGGCTCGTTTCTTGAAGATACCAAATGTACGAGTATATTTCAATTGTTTAACTAAATTATTTCAATAAATATAATATTAATTATATATTAATTCTAAAGCGGTCCGAAGTTCGCCGGGTCTGCTAGTTTGAGTATAAAACTATAAATCTGATTTTACCACTGGTATCTTTTTATAAACCTTTGTCTTACCTTCGGAAGGCTGGGCATTATGCCAAAAGCATTATATCCATTAGTGTTTTCTTTTTGGTGAACGGTGAAGGAAAACATCGTGAGGAAACCCGCACGTCTGTAGAAAGGCGTGTGAAGTTCACAAACCCGCACTGGGCCAACGTGGTGGACTATGGCCCAAATCTCCCTCGTATTCAGGGAGAATGTGCCCGGTATAATGGCAATAGGCTCGCCCCCTATTACATTGGGACCAAAATACATCGGCGAAGTGTGGGCGCACTACAGTGCACCTCTGCCTACCCCTTCGGGGACAACAGGCGTGATGTATTATGTTTCTTTTTCTGAATATCCAGACGGAACATAGCTGGCGTAACTGTATTTCATTACTTGCTTAGTTCCCTACCTCTAGAACTATAGGCCCTATCTTACTATATACAGTGCTGCAAATCCAATAAATCATCATCACAATATCACCACACCTATATTTTCAGAAGGTATAGGCAAAGGTACTCTTTGTTGCTGTAATTTTGATCCCAATTTGGAGTGAGTACCCCGTACTGTACATGGATCGGTGTGATGTCATTTTCTTGAAAAATCTGACAGTTGAAAGAGATAAAACTTATATCTACGCGGTCATGCTAAGCCTATTGATTTGTATAAACAATAATACCGTAAAGTTTCATCAAAATTCGTTCAGTAATTTCTGTGAAAGAGTAAGAAACATCTTTTTCCAACATTTTCAACTATTACATTCATAATATTAGTAGGATAATTTATATTGTGTAAACAATTAAGAAAATACCCAATAGAAATTCCTCAGCAAAGTACGCTGCTATCGTAAAACTCAGGTGCTCAGACGAGCTCCAGGCAATGGCCACTCGACATAAAAGTGCTTCGACTAGTTCGCTATTACGGGCAACGAATAAAAACTTCACTCGACTACCTGACAATACAAGCTGTTATTTCTGCAAGGAAATAGCTTCAGCTATTCATTAAATTGGATAGCTTTGTGATATAAATAATAAAAAAACAAAAACCGACTTCAAAAACCACGTGTGTGATTGCCAAGTCTTTACGTTCACGTGATTCCTGTTATGCGGGCTGTTCAACCACAATTAATACCAGTCGTGTCAGTAAACGGTTTAATAGTCAAGAGCTTCAATCGTCATCTTAAGAAGTTCTCGCTTAACAGTTAGGTAAAGGGACTGATTCAAAATGCAAGTAGTACCTATTGTAGGCGGCGCGGATTGTGAGGTTTCTTGCTTTGCAGCCCTGACCACTGACAGCTTAGGTCAGAGATTCCGTTTTCGGGTAGGGACTCCATTTTATAGTTATAAACAGATAGGTTTTTAGAAAAGATATACCTAATGATATATTTATTTATTTATTATGACTTCGATTTCGACTTCGAAATCAAAATCGAAATCGATATCAAAATCGAAATACCGGATAGTACCTCATTCAGTATCGGGCCGGATAGTACCTAATTCAGTATCCGGCCGGATACCGGATAAAAATTCAGTATCCGATCGGATACCGGATAGTACCTAATTCAGTATCCGGCCGGATACCGGATAGTAATTCAGTATCCGGCCGGATACCGGATAGTGATTCAGTATCCGACTGGATACCGGATGGTGATTCAGTATCCGGTCGGATACCGGATAGTACCTAATTCAGTATCTGGCCGGATACCGGATAGTAATTCAGTATCTTGCCGGATACCGGATAGTAATTTAATATCCGGCCGGATACCGGATTGTGATTCAGTATCCGGCCGGATAGCGGATAGTGATTCAGTATCTGGCCGAATACCGGAAAGCTGAATTACTATCCGGTATCCGGCCGGATAATTGAGTTTCTTACCGGCTCTTCTCAGTGGAAGCAGCATTCCGAACCGGTGTTAGAATCTGGCTATTTGTAAATGCTTTTTGGCCTACACGAATAAAAAAAAAAATCTTGATTTTAAGCAAGTTTAAAAAGAAACTTCTAGCATTTTGAGCTCTCTAGGTAGCCATAGTATTGTACGAACTGTTAGAGTGGAGTCATTTTACTAGGTAACATTTGACAGTTCCTCAAAATTCAACAACGTAACCTTGTAACGGCGGGCATAAAATAATATATTTTTTCGTTTTGTTAGAACTGCACACTTTTTCAATTACGTTTACATATTTATTGTAATAATGACCGATACGAGTAATTTTACAATTTGCTTTCACTAAAAAATATTCTAAACATAATAAAGAGCTGAACGGTCGTTACTATGTTGCGTCAGTTAACTTTTTTTTCTTTTTAAACGCTAGGGATGTTACTCTAAGAATCGGAAGCTGATACCTAGAATCGAATGCAATGAATACTTGTGAAGAAATATCATCATAAATTAATAACCACGTTGTGATTATAATAAAACATAATTATATTCATTATTAAATTTACGAAAGAAAATAATATAATGGGACAGGGATTCGCCTGATGATTTTTTAAATTCACATATGTTTGATGTCCGTATCGATTCATTCACTTGAA
Organism: Ptilodon capucinus; assembly: GCA_914767695.1. NCBI lineage: Eukaryota > Metazoa > Arthropoda > Insecta > Lepidoptera > Notodontidae > Ptilodon > Ptilodon capucinus. The sequence goes on along the minus strand of OU611816.1, from coordinate 10,407,783 downwards.
TCGATGTTTTTAAGCAGGTCACCTCACTATGAAGATAAAACTGACAGACGTCAAATGTTATCTATTAAAATGACTCCACTTTTAGTACCTAGCGACGGTAACAGACAATGTAGAGTCTGTCATTTGGCGATTTAAAAAAATTATCAGCCCACTGAGTTTCTTGCCGGATCTTCTCAGTTGAGGTCGCGTTTCGATCCGGTGGTAGTATAGTAGAATTTAAAATAAATATTTAAACTTGACAATTTGTAAGTGCCCCCCATAGGCCTATACAGAATAAATGATTTGACTTTGACGTCTAAGTAATATTTCACATAGGTAGAGGCTAAATGTACAATTTTCAAATTAAGCGAGAGTCGCATTAAGAACCTTCGCAATAAAGTGATTACTGTATCAATTAAGGTTGACCAAGGGTCGGGTCGCGTTTACGTAATCTAAATAAAATTAAACTGAACATCCCTTATTTTAAATTATTTATTTGATATATTAAAAGAGGTTTTAAGTAATGAAATTCGAAGACCTGTGGGCAATTAGATTTTCTGTTTTTCATTCATGTTGTCATGTATGTTCTAAATGTTGATTATGTTTTCTTTTAATAACAAAAATGTCTTCGTTTAATCTATTTTTTGTTTTCAAATAAATTTCTCAGCTTACAGATCTTACCTTTGTTTGTTATATTCAATTAAACACTTGTATTGATACCCCATTGTCATAGACATTTCAACTCATCTACAAACCACCTACTAGACCATTTTAAGTACAAAAATTATCTGCAATAACACTGCGTAAGTGAATCATCAACTTTTTGTACATTTGTGGGTTACAATTAGTAGTTCTTTTTTATAAAGACGTGAGTTTAAAACTGAAATGTTTGCCATAAATGTTACACAGAAAAGTGCAATATGAATTTGGCTCGTTCGTACATGTTTTAAAAGCATTTGCCAATAAATTGCATTCATGCCGATGCTTGGCCGGTTACCAGACCGAATGCACCACTGGGGTGCGATGTTTTATTTTTTATGAGTTCACATTCCAAAATTGAATTATGGAACGAATATGAAAATGACTTGGTACAGTTACACTTTGTGCCACTAAGGCTAGTAACATGACTTCGTTTTAAAAATGTACACTGTGTCAATATACATAAAGATTAAAGTTCTGAGATAAAAGCTTCGTCGCCAAAACTCGGTTGTAGAATCGATGACATTTCATTGAAAATTGTGTTTTTTTTTCCGTGTGTCACTAAATTACCTTATTTGCAAGCTGTATTAACTTGCAATGTATGTATGTTCGGGTGGAATCTTGCAACTGAATTTTGACTCAGTTATATTTAACCGATTGAGCTGAAATTTGGTATACACGTTTATTTTGGATGACAATGCACGCTTAGCTACGTCACGTCATTCTAATTCCAATATGGCGGATCATCCAAGATGGCGGAATAGTTATTTTGTCTGCACTACCACAGTATGGGTATCAAATGAAAGGGCTTGCTAAGGTAACTAAGGGCAATTAAATAAAAGCTTGTTTTTAAAAAGTTATTTTACCATAAATTTTGTGATTGGAATTCAATTAGTCCCACGCATTGCGATACGCCCATACTGGGGCGACAAAACTCATGTTTGCCAATCCAAAACCAACTGTTTTGACTCGTATAAAAAGCGCATTCTTCAACGAAATGTCATTGACGGCGCGAGCGAATATTGTAGCGTAGTCGCGTCGCTTCTGACACACAAATTCAATCTGTATGGTTCTTAAAATAGAGTTTATTTTGGTATTTGCAAATATTTCAGCGGGTGTTTTAACAGTCCTATGTTCCTGGGACCTTATGCTGATAGTGGTAAGTAGTCACTGATATCCCAAAGGCAGTTATTAAGGATGCCATAAGACAGTTGTTCATCAACAGTTTAATAAAGATACAGCCGTCTTAACCATCGTAATAAACAAGGACCCAAGATATTATGGCCATCCCAGTACGGTGCAGACGAGACGCATTTTTATTTTGACATAATCGATGTTTTAATTATGATTGCTTTTAAATTAGGAGCTTTTGGCTGCATACCATTTTTCAGAAGCATGATTTAATTCGTTTACGAAATTTTCAAAGCCACAGGTTCTTTGGGGCGGCAAATAGCCCACTGGAAAATGTTTGCCAATATCAAAATCAACTCTGTGTTACAATACATTAAGGTCTAATTTCTGTGATAAAAGCCACGCGTTAAAATTAGCTCGAAGCTTAAAACAAAATTAACGTCCATCTTAGTATCCACTATTATACCATTATAATAACCCTTATAGTATAGGTTATGTACGATATTCTAAACAAATATGCGAAATCAGAAATATTTTATGTTTTTTTTTTCTTCTTAGCTTTAAAACAGGCGATTTGAGAAAAAAGGCGTTACGCTGTACTCTTGGTATATATTTTTTAAACCGGGGCATTTCGGCCCGTCCCGCGTTCAACCTCTGGATTGGGAGTCCTTATATAATAAGTGTGTAAAATGATTTCTTCCCAGTCACGCTTGGTAAGACATTAGTTGTAAATAAAAATGATAATATCGTCAAAATAGTGGCCGGTCTGCTCCTATTTAAGGGTAGAACATTAAACTGCCGAGGTGAATTGAACGAGTAATCTCTATTAAGTAACGGGAAGTGATGACGCCTCGGTATCAGGGGTCTGGTCTACCTCTCCTCGGCCGAGATAACGTTATAGATAGACTTAATAATTTGATTCCACTGCAATATCTATCTGAGGCATTTGAAACGGAATCGACCACTAAAATAATATTGCTTTCTTTAATGCATTGTTTTACTTCAAAAATATTACTGCTTATGTGAGGTTACGACAATACTTATCAATATGCAGTTAGTTCTACCAAGGCAATGAGTTATTAAATTAAAGAGGGTGCTTTTATTAACATTTGACATTTTAATACGTCTTATTTTGTGTGTGACGTCTATATAGGTTAGATTGTCTCTGATAAGTCTGATTTCAGTAAAAATAATTGAGACGTCGTTAAGACATTTTTAGGTGTATATTACATTATATAGTATATACATTCTAATGTCATTGGTTCAAGGAATAAACACGTAAAACCTATTGTTTTCTTATATTTACGCGAATACTATACATTGAAATTAAACTATTTTACGGATTTTATCGCGTTTATTTACTATTTGCATATCCTCGCAAAAGAACTCCGACTCCGACCAAGGATGATACGTGAGGCCATTGAAATTAAAAAAACATCATAATTTCAATAGGGAAGATGGCTGGGTGCTACCACCAACTTAGGATCCAGTAATTAATATGGTTAAATCCAAAACCAAGTGTACCATTGCAAGACCTCAAGACACCGTAAGCACTTTCTGCGTGGATCGGACCGCAAACAACAACTAAATATGAGGGTACCCAGTTATTAACTATGACATCAGGACGTCTAACACCTCAGTCCCCCCGTGACCATGGTTGCTGTAAAGCAGCCGAAACGTCGGGAAAATAAAATAGTAAATAATCGCGATAAAATCCGTAAAATAGTTTAATTTCAACGTAAAACCTATTTTGAGTTTCTAAAACATTACTTAAATAACAGCAAGATATTTCTGAACTTTGAAATGAATGTCTATAGATATACTTGATATATTTAGAAAGGACATGTAAGATCCTATGATACTAAATCTGTATTTATAACCGACTTCAAAAAGGAGGAGGTTCTCAATTCGACCCATATGTTTTTTCATACGAATATTCTAAATAAGATAAAGTTAAAAGACTATCGCATTTACGCTAACAAGCTTATAAAAATATCTAACATTCTACCATCTATTTTACGATCTTTTTAATACGTCTCGGCTTTTACAACTTTTGACACGTCTTTTTTTTTTAATTTTCCGCTTTTCACAAAAGGAGGTTGTAAAAAGTTTTGAATGGCGCGACAATAGCCCAGCTTTCGGGACTCGTAAAAGGTTGCCTAATAAATCTTATCGAAGGGAAGTGATCTTTGTTCATAAGGTAAGTGGGTCATAGAATTCGATGATTGACGTGTGAGATTTTCAACAATGGAAAAAAAACCAAGATTACAAAAAAAAATTGTAATGTTTTGACTGTTCTTATTATTGGCCATGGATTATGAGGATATTTTTTTAAGAATATGAAATTTAAAATTATACCTAACAGAACAATTTACATCTAAGGAGCTAGTATACACATGCTGCTTCAACTAGGTACCTTATATTTTGTGAAGGAAAATTAATGTTAAAAAAATATTTTTAACAAAAAACAAAAACCGACTTCAAACACCTACTGTGCACTAAAAAGCTACAAATAACCTTACAATTCATTACATTTGGAGTAGGTGCCAATCAACGTCGGACAAGGCAAATACACACATGAATTGGCACCGACTCCAAATGTAATGAATTGTAAGGTTATTTGTAGCTTTTTAGTGCACAGTAGGTGTTTGAAGTCGGTTTTTGTTTTTTGTTAAAAATATTTTTTTTTCACGATTTTTAGTGGCAATAATCGTTGAAAATTTGCAAATATTATCACCTTATAACAGCCCTAAAAAAGTAAAAATTTACAGCCAAAAAAAAAAATCACCCCCCCCCCCCCCCCCTCACCCCCCCTTTCCACCCCTTTGGAGGTGGGTTTCGATCTTTGTTAACAATCCGTATTAAACAAAAAAAGATTTTTCGAAATCGGTTCACTAACGCCGGAGATATGCTGTAGTCCGGGTTGGACCCCCATTTCACCCCCTACATATTTTTTCTTTCAAAATTCCTGAAAGACGTGTTTTTTTATGTTGTATGTTAAATATATATACAAAGTTTCAAGTCGTTCAAAAAATATTTTTGAAATTATGTGACCTTCAACCCCCCATTTCACCCCCAAGGGGTTAGATTTCTGATAATATTTTGGAAATGGGACCAACCTTGAAGAATTCCCTAGCAAACCTAAAAAAAATATTCGAAATCGGTCGACAGACGCCGGAGATATGCGGTAACATACATAAAAAAAAAAAAAAAAAAAACATACGGGTCGAATTGAGAACCTCCTCCTTTTTGAAGTCGGTTAAAAAATACTTTTAAAAAACAAGCTATTATTTGATTGCCCTTAGTTTTTGTGTTCTCCTCAGCAAGCCCTTTTATTTTATATCCATACTATGGTAGTGCAGAAAAAATAACTATTCCGCTATCTTGGATGATCCGCCATATTGGAATTAGAATGACGTCACATAGCTAAGCATGCATTGTCATCCAAAATAAGCGTGTAGGTATTCCAAATTTCACCTCAATCGGTTTAATTTTAAATCAGTTATCTTTAAGATAACTGATTTAAAATTCAGTTGCAAGATTCCACCCGGACATACATTGCAAGTTAATATAAAGCTTGTAATAATAGAAAAGACGTTAAATTATTCTTGAAAAGTCCATATTCGACTCCTAATTTGCTCGCCTCTATTACATTGGTATAAAATACATCTGTGAAGTGTGGATGCACTGCCTACCCCTTCGGCAATTCAAGCATGATGATGTTTTAGTGATTATCATTGTATTAATTGGTACATAAAATATTTTTTTATGTATAGAGCATTGGAATAGCGGAATTTCACATTTACCTTGAAATGCAAATTCAACAAACCAAGTGAACTCTAACGGCTGAAAAACGAAAAACAACCTGGAAATGACCAACTCTAGCCCGGAGCTAGTAAATGAAAGCTCCCGAGAAATAAATTATGCTCCATATTTCAGCTTATTTTTTCACGCTAATTAGGTTATGTTTGGAAAAGCTTTTAAAATATCAAAGCATTGGACGATGTAGTTAAACAGGTTCAGACTAAATGGGATTTTCAAAATACATGAGCGAGAACTACTCACATAAAAAAATAAGCACCATATCGTACAAATCTACTATGATGTAAGGTACAGATAGACGTGAAGGTACGCGAATCGACTTAAATTTACTTCACTTTTTTTGCGAGATATCCAAAAGGAGGTTTCGACCGAATTCGACCGTATATGTTTTTTTATGTGTGTTCGCGGATAACTTCGTTGTTTATGAACCGAATTTGATGACTCTTTTTAGTCCCATTAGTAGTACACGTTTTTAGTCCCACGTAGTCCCATTTCCAAAATATTATCATAAATCAACCTTAATCAAAACCAAAACTATTATCTGACGTCAAACTTTGTATATGTATTTTACATACAAAATAAAGAAATACGTGTTTTAGGAATTTTAAAAAAAAATATGTAAGGGGTGAAATGGGGGTCAAATCCATTTGTCTAACGCCGGAGATTTCACTACGCCCCCATTTCACTAAGGATATCGAAAAATTTTTTTTTGTTTGATACAATAATAATATATAAATAATAACGAAAATCGAAACCCACCCCCAATGGGGTGGAAAAGGAGGTAGGGGGAGGGAATTATTTGTTTTTTGGCTGTAAATTTTTACTTGATTAAGGCTGTTATGAGGTGATAATACTATATTTACAACGATTATACGATTATACACCAAAAATCGTGAAAACAAATAATATTAATAACAAAAAACAAAAACCGACTTCAAACCACAAGTAGGCACTAAAAAGCGTAAAATAAATTAATATAATAATTATAAGCGCTACCCACTCATCTATTTTAAGTCGGTGCCAGCCAAGTCTAATAAGTAGTAGATAGATACTACCTACAAGTATCTAGCTACCTACTACATACATAGTATCTATCTACTACCTATTAGATTATAAAATTGGGGTAATAAATTTCCTCCAAGTAGTTTTTGTAGGTCATAATACGTTATGTTTTTCATGTAAACCAAAATAAATTAAATTTATTGAATGATAGCGTTAGCAGCCTACTTAGAGCATTCAGCTTAGGCCCAACTGATGATCTACAGGCGTTAGTTCTTATTACATTATTTCCAAAAAGGTGGCAGTTAAAAGGGGCGATGAATCAGGCGCCTGTTGGGAAAACAAAACAGCTGATGGATCGAATAAACTTAGAATCATTATCCAAGTTTCATGAGAATTTCAAAGAAATAAAATATCACCGTTCACCTCGTTAAAACTTCCACAATGAACCAATTAAGGTACCCCTAACTGGCATTCAAACAAAAGTATGGAATTGCCTATTTCGGGTAAGCCATCGAAACTTGAAGAGATCGATTTCTCACTCGCCATACAATCATTGTATGAAATTCAATATTTGAGCGTATTGCTTACAACTAACTTAACAACCGCTGTAAGTTACTAAGTGAAAAAGTTTTCAATTGTAGATGTTTTGCTCAAAAAGTGTCAATAGCCTAATGGCTAGACGGGTTGTCTGGTAACCGAGAGTTTTCAGGTTTTATCTCAACCATCTCATATTTCAAACACAATTTTTTATCTTAGTTGGAGGGACTAACATGGCTACTGGTGAAGTGGCACAGTCTGATATTGCTAGTTATCCCTAAAAATAAATTAAATACAAATAATTTAACAGATATAAATGATGACTTTGACTGCAGATCAGTAAAATTCGAGTAAAATACATGAAAACAACTTCATCCGAAACACACCTGGTAGTAACATCGTAATATTCACACAAGACAAACTTTTATATCCTCACATCGAAACGGGGATAAGGTTATGCAAAACAAGATATACAGCCAAGGAAACAAGGAACAACTGAGTATAAAATCCCAAACGATATATAAACCACGACGATAAAAACAAAAACGTTGTTGCGTCGCTACTTTTTGGATTTCCGAGTCAGATTTGGTTGTCGGCCGAAGAGCTCGCTTGGGCCCGACAGAAATCAAGGTAGGGTTCGTGGGTTCAGTCTCCAGTGACAGACAAGACATTTTTATAGCCTTTCTACGTTTTGGGCAAAAGCCTCCGCCTTACTTCTCTACACATCTCGGTCCTGAGCTATTTTCTGCCATGCTGTCCCCGCAAAGGTGTTCAAACCATGTCGCCATCTCTTCCTATATCAAGATACTAAATACGGGAAATTGCAATTACGGATTGTGCATTCCCATAATGGCAATAGGCTCGCCCTCTATTTCATTGGAACCAGAAATACATAGGCGTTCGCACTTTTACTAAAAATAGAAAATTGATGGTGGCATGGATATTTTTAGAATTATTTATTTAAATGAAAATAAAATAAAACTTCCGCTCGTTTCTAACACTGGGAACGCACAAAGGTAAGGTCTCAGGAGGGCGCTCTCATCTTCTTATTGCAGAGAGTTTTTCCATCAAATCGGTGCCTTTTCCGTGAATTGTACCCAAAGAACAATGGGGACAGCGCGAGCGGGACCCTGTGTTACACCCAAAAGTAATAAAATTAGTCATTTTATTTAACCCAAACTAAGCAAAGCTTGTAGTATGGTTACCGGACAATGGACTGGGGGCAATCCCAATTACACTTAGACCAGGGCAAATTCCGAAAAGGCCATTTCCGAAATTTGCCGCTTACAGGAATCGAACTTGAAACAACCTGGTGCACCACGCTTGAGTCACTAGACTAAGCCGTTGTCAAGAATAGATGAATCTCGATCGCATGAAAATCGCCCCGCTGGAGCCCGATTTTCGAATTTAATAAAGAATTGCCCGAATTTAATAAAGAAAAAAATACAACCAATTTGACGTTTCGTTTCGACATCTAGAGATTGATGTCCATCAAACGAAAATCGGGATCCTGTTCATTGCAACATCGCTTCTGATTGCTCCCGTCAGAAATAAAGCAGTTACGCTTGGAATATGCCTGTGGCAGTCGTACAAGGCAGTTCACTTGGTCAAGACATGTCCTTATCACTGATCAAAAAACAAAACACTACACAAATAATAGCTTATATTTAGCTTATGTTACATGTCGGTGTCACAGGCCCTATATTGTATTCTACGTGAATATTCTCAAACAAAATGGTGATAAACCTTTATCGGTGCCCTTAGGAATGGCATACCTTTACCTCCGTTTTTTGTGCGAAATTATTATTTATATTTCGGTTGTGTTCCGTAATGGTAGCTGTAATATTATAGGTGCTTTAATAACGATGAAATGCGCGCCTCCATTTATGTTAATCCGTTTATTTTGTTCAATGGATTGTAGGAGATTTTACTTTAATATTATTCGTGTTATTTTTATGCCAGTACTTTTTTTTACATTTTTCTGTTACTCCTGGCTGCATCCAATGAAGACAACGAGGTTTGACCCTCTGCAAGTCCCAGGGAAGATTTAACTAGTCCTGGAACTGCCATGAAAGGGCAAGAAGAGTTGGAAAAAATCTATATCCACTTCCTTCAATTACAAAAAAAATATAATCTGACTTCCACAGAAACAAACAAGGCATCACCGATGTTTAAAAGATTTGTTGGTCCTAACCATGTGAGCTGTTTTGTACTTGATTCCAATAATAGATATGTTAGAAGCTCATGTAAAAACGGATTTGTTTCCTAATTTCAACAAGACCGTGTAATATACTACCCCTGACCGCTTGACTGATTACTTGACCGCGAATATGTTACATGAGTTGGTACTATGCGATCCAAATAAGAATAGGAATGTCAATAAGCTCTATCTGTCAAATGTCACATGAAAAGTATGGTCTGCAAAAAACTTATTTGCATATCAATAATAATAGTACCTACAACAAATATAAATAAAAAGGTTAAATTATTAGTAACTTGTCTTAATAAAATATTTAATTATTTAAAGTCATTCGTTTTTTCACGTCACAATATGGCGCAAAGGCGATCCTATTCTCATTTGAATCGCATAGTATCATTGTCGTATGTGGAAGTGACAAAGGCTGCAATGGATGGACCCAGGTGGCGGGGACTTCATCAGATGCACCGACAAGGACCAAGCCCTTAAATTAGAAGAAGAAGATATTACTTGCAAACTATCGAATATACTGTTACATTCGTTCTTTTACAGACCTACTTAAAGTTCTTTTATATTTTTGTCTGTGATGAAGTGAGCTGATACTGTAGGTAGCACCATCACAGATACAAGTGCCTCTGAGAATCTAAAATAGAGCAACTATCAGCCGGTTCACACTTCATTAGCCAATGATTTAAAACAAATGCGCTAAGCGCACTCAGTCTTCCGGGAACCGAGCTAATTGTCGATAAGAAGCGGTTTATTTACCGGGATAATGTTTACTCTACCGCGGCAAATTACCTCAATCCCATTCAATCTTTTTGTAGTAAATTACCCGAACAGAGATTGATAATAAAACGAGATTATAAGGATTAACTTACTTCCGGAGTAAAAACCAGTATATTTGACTTACCTAATCTAATTCCTGGAAAAAAGGGACAGAGCTATACAAAAGAGTAAGCTACGCTAGCTTGAAATTCAAACCAATATTTTTGTTTTTTTTTAAACCTTTACCTTGAAGCTTAAAGTGCCTCAAGATTGACTTTAAGCTGGAGCGTACGCACTGTAAAAGAATTGAGGTTTAAGCTGATTGAAACCTCAACCGCACTAGCTAATTGTTCTCCAAAATTGGGCCCGCGGGGAAGGAGTTAAATAGTTCTTGCACATCACCTCTCCAAAAGCATTTTTTTAAACATAAGTTGTAATATTAATGTTTTGTTGTAAAAAAAACTCAAATTAATATTAAAACAATACTATTAAAGTGGCCACAATGAATCAGCCATAGTTGTATAAAAAGGATGACTGTCAGTACAATGCTCAGACAAGACACATACTGACAGCCTTACACGACTGCTCGCTCGGTCAGTGTGTACTATATCAAATTAAATTAATAATTCAAACATCGATAAATTCAGAGTGCATTAATCACACAGACACCCCAGCTATTCTATCATCGCAGTTTCCGATCATTCATTAATGAGATTCCGCGTATTACACAAATTATAGGATTCCTGTCGAATGCACTCCAAATATCGAATAATTGGGAATCCACAACACCAACTAAATCGGATATAGGTTGTGATTGAAACTTAATGCGTAGATCGAATGGGTAACTTTACTCAAGGGCATCCGAGAAGAACCTTTTACGACCAGATCAACGGTCTCTTCCAGAAAGGTCAAGCTGTAGCACCCTCAACTGACGGAAGTGCAAGAAAAGATGTATGAATGTGGATGAACCGAAATAGGTATGAAGATCGTGGCGTGTGGCAAACGTTTCTCTCTCCACCCCTGTGGGATAAAGACTAAATGTTTGTCTGTATCTCGGGCACATTGTACCTTAAGCATATGTAATGCATGTGGAGTTGAGTGAAATAAATCCATTATAAATTCACGCCGCGATAACCCGTGAGAACTCACTCAGTGAGAACAGTGAGACCAAACCAATTTCTGGATGAATATGTAACAGGCTTAAATAACATTAATTGGCCTCACATTAGAACGAAAAAACTGTCATTTTGAAGCATTGAATCTTAGTATACTAATTCTTAATTCTTATTCCAAACGAATATTTGAAGTCACAAATAGTTTATTTTCGTTTTTTCTGTGTCAAGTTGTCCTTAAAATTTGCCGTAAGACAGCTATAAAATCAGCTATTACTTTTTAACTTCTTTCGATCTAAAGATGTATACTGCAGAAGAAACAAGCGGCCTTACTAATCATGCCTAGGTATGCCAAATAATAAATTAATGTTATAATTTTGTGGAATATTTCACATATGACTAAGGGTTGCAGACATACCAATTCTGAATCACAATATGTAGAAATTGAAAGAGAGTCTGCCTCACTCCACAGCTTGCCAAAATGTTACATAACAAACCAATTTTATTCTTTTAACGCAATTTTATTTCATTTTTGTAAATATATAAAGAAAGCAATTCTCTCGCAAGATTCAGCCCAACCAATTGCTTATCTGGAGATCCCAGCGATTGGCCACACTCCAAATAGATTCTTCTGAGACGTACAGAACACTTGTGTGTGTACCTGAACTTAACTTGTACAAATATACGAACATTGTACCTTGAAAACGTAATTAAATTACCAAGCTAAGTGTAATTAAATTATTTAAAAAAAACCGAGTTAAAAAATCTAGGCACCTATCTCTAGGAGTCTACTAAAATGGCTACTTTAGCAATTCCTCTTACAAAAATTCATTAGGTACTTGAGTTTTTTCTATTAAAACACATATAAAAGTCTATCGCGTTAGTCGTGCAAATACTTGACCATTTAAGAAAATATACAAAAAGATACGGTGCTGGTAATAAATAATGTAATGACTACGTTGAGAAGGAATTGCTTTGACACCCTTTGATACTGGAACCGTGAATGCTCACAAATCTTTTCAGCCGTGTATCACATCATATACAAATTGGATAGTAGCATTAAATGTCATAAAAACGATGCTGGTCATACAATGTTAACTAATATTTCATACTATAATACCAAAACGAACTCTGTGCCAATACGCATTAAGTTTGAATTTCATTGGTAGAAGCCACGCCCCTAGGCGTCAAAATTTGCTCGCGCTGTCAGTGTCATTTAGTTGAAGAATTAACTTTTACTATGAGTTAATACAGTTTGATTTGGTGTGGCAAAAAAAATCCTTAGACCCAAGGCTTAAAGTTCGGAAGCACTTTACATATTCCAATAGTTTCCATGTCATTTCAAAGTTTTGCATAAGGTGTGAGAATTTATCGGAAAGGATGAATGCAGTGGAGCGGTTATGTTTTAGCTATATCACCAATGCTATCAGGGTTAGTAAGACAAGATTTATGTCACACCGAATAGCTCTGTCGAGAAAAAAGTAGTTTAGTAAAATTTAGCTTAGTGCTAACAGACTCAACGCCGTGGCAACACAATGAACTAGTAGTAGTCCCTCTTGTAGTATTTTCCCAAATTTAAAGGAAGTTAAAATAGATTTATAATGTCATTTCAAAATACTTTTGTGCTGAACAATGTAATTGTAGTAGCTTGGTAGACGGATTCAAGTTACTATCAATTTCGGGATTATTGATGGCCTAATCAGCAATATATTTATTTAGATGCCTTTAATTTTGTTCATTCGTAGTTTGTAAGAAACAATTAAATAGGACTCAGTATCAGCGCAACTCTATTAAAATCTTCTACTACTTTTATTTTTTTACGAAATGTATGAAGTGATGATATTTAATAGAATAAGATGAGGAATGGCTCCACCTCCGATTAGCGGGTATTTCAGCCAGTGTCAAGTAATTAATAGCAAGAGCAAATTGAGTGATGCCAGTGATAAAGATGGCGGATGAATCCGAACTAAATATCTAAAAATCTAGCATATGTTATCTGAAATACATACCTTAATGTCAAAATCAAATATATTTGTCATCAGCAACAATGATATCAGAGGCTAATAACAAAGCACCGAACAATAAAAGCGGCTTCAAAACAAATACATTCTGAAATTAAATACCAACAAAATCGTTCCCAACTTTACAATACATTTGTACCGGGATTAAATTTAGGAAAAATTACTCAATTTACTCGAACGCCATCCGACTCTCAATCCCTGCTCAAATAAGCGCGTCAAAATGGATGTGACCAATTTTTTGCCAATAGCAAAACTAACTGTATTAACTCACAGCAGAAGTACATTTTTCATCGGTATGTATCTTCTGCTAGCAGCGCCGTTTCCTGCTGGGAGTTGGTAATTATTAGTCTATTTTTGAAACTGTGGCAAGGAATTATCGTGTTTTTGTGAGGTGTTGCAGAAATGTCATTATTAACACGAGTGAATTAAGTCTCGTGGAAATTCAATCGTTAAGTATATTGACAAAGAGAGCATTTTCAATTAAAAAACTCGCATCCCTACCAGACTGAGGATGCCTCGTTTAGAGGCTCACACTTGTAAAATTATTGCAGATTCGATTGTTCCGTGGAGAATTGCTCAATAATAGGATCCATCAGACTTATGACAAACAAACTCTTGATTGACAGGAAGTTTGGTCTTGTTAATTTCTGCTATTATAGATCAACTTATTTGGTTTATTTGTAACTAGCTGTGCCCGCGACTTCGCCCGCGTGGACTTTAGGGAAATTACCCGGAAATATCGGTATTATGTTTTTCCCGCGGAACCCTAATGCTTTTTCTAAAATTAAAGTAGCCTAAGTTACGCCTTGGAACGTCAGCTATCTGTCAGTGAAAGTCCCATTGAAATCGGTTCAGCCGTTTAGAAGTTTACCTCAAACAAACAGACAGACAGACAGACAAAAAAAATTAAAATTGCGTTTTCGTTATAGGTATCGTATATACTTTCATACGCATTTAGTAAAAAAGTGTTAATTTGATATTACAAACAGACTCCAATTTTATTTATTTGTATAGATTTTGGAAATTGACAATTTTAAAGGGGGGGGGGGGGGCGCGGGGTCCTTAGGTATCTCAACGATAAATTTCCGCAAAGTTACGCCTGATTCCATTAGTTTTAAAAACTCAAATGTGGGTCAAAGTAAATTATCTCGCCCCAGTGTATTGAGGGAGTAATGGCGTAAAGGTTATACGTCATTTTTATGTGCGGTTTCGGGGGCTGTAACCAAATACTTGTACTGTCTGCGCACGAGTAACGCATATTTTTCGGATTTATGTTCCACCTTTTTCTATTAAGGCCGAGTGCGGTCGTAAATAGAATCAGAGATTTCTTTTATGGGATCCCTTAAATCTTGACAGCATTCTTGGCTTTGGTTATTTTTGTGTGTTACTTTCTCTTTGAATTAATAAACATCTTTCGCGCTGAATACAATGTCAGAGTGCTCTAAACACTTTAGAATTGTCTACATTTCCATAGTTGGATAACAGACCTGATTTTTGGCAGTATTGTATTAATATTACTTTTAATTTATTTGATAGTTCTTGTAGATTTTACATAAATTAATAAAAATCTAAATAATATTAAAATAAGCCTGCCCAAGAGATTATGGTAAGATTGCAGTCTCTAATATTTGTAGAGTGTTAAGATCCATTTTAAAAAAACATTTCATTGTTAAAAAAATCCAGTACGGTTAAAATATATTATTACATTTATTTTAGTACCAACAAATTAATTGTATATAGTTAATGTACAACGAAATTGGTTTCTTTGCTTCAATTGCAAATAATCACAACTGTATAAAGGGCGTATCAGAAGTCTAAAATAGTATTTTAGGTACATATAGGGTAGTTTCTAGGTGGATGCTTAGTGATGACAGATTATACAATATGTGCTAAAATAGTATGTGTTCTTGCCTTTGGGTACATCCATGATCGTATTAAGCAGTGTAAACTACATTTACGAAGGGCGGTTACCAATATTCACATAACTGATCATGAAAATGTTAGATAGAACTCAAGATATTACAAGTTACAGAAATCGACGTCGAAAAAAAAGTTGAAAAAACATGATCGAATTTCAACTAAAATTGTATGCCATTCGATTGTATACCTACCTATACTTAGCTCACAAATCCCTGTAAAAATTAGAACCTATCTGCAAATCTTTTATAATGGCATTACAAACTATTTTTAAACGATTAGTTGTTCAATACAACATTTTTTTTATATTTATGCCTACCGATATTTTATTCCTAACACAGACAAAATAGTTCCCAAATGATATTAAAAATGCTGTTAACTATACTCCAGAGGATCGATATTTCATTTTCTCAACTGATTTACATATATATTGTAAAGTAACTCATTGTAAACGCAATTAAATTGTATAATTCCCAGTATTTGGATCCCTAATGACAGGTAAAGTTAGCAAATAGTACCCCGGTGGGGGTCTGAATGGTATAAATTAGAATTTACTCGTTAAAATGCGACCTCGATGGATTTGTAAATAGATTGGTTTTATTTGTATTTCTAGTCTAGACAACACTGATGTTTGTTTTAAATATTTACAGTTAATTATCTGATTTATTTAATATTTTTAAAAAAGAGTAGAATATTTTTAAATCATACTTTTTCATTTGACGTTTTGGATTATTTATTCGATATCATATAAATATTTTTACGTTTATTACTTGGTAATTCTTACAATACAATACAATACAATACAATACAATACAATACAATACAATACAATACAATACAATATATTTATTTGCACAAAACACGAGTAGGTTACAAATATACATATATACACATACATCATGCACATTGTTGTTGTTAAATTTTAGTATCAGATCCATCATATTTTACCATATCATATGGTGTACAAAGATTTGTAGGAGAAATAGAGCTGCGTCTTTGTATAATTATTATAAATAATTCAGTTTATATATCAAATCAAATCAAATTTATTTGTTTAAACATGAGTGTACAGTGATGAGAAGAGATGAGAATCATATGACTAAAAGAGTTATGAGTATAAATGTGGACGGATATAGAGCGAGAGGAAGACCCAAGAAAAGATGGATGGACTGTATAAAGAGCGATATGAATGAGATCGGAGTGGATGTCAGTATGACGGAAAAGCGAGATGAATGGAAGAAAAAGACATACTGCGCCGACCCCAAATAATGGGACAAGGTAAGGCAAATGATGATGATGAGTGTACATACAAACAAGTGAGTGCATGCAAGATGATAAGTTTCTACTGATGGTCTCGTCATGTTTGCCACATATATGGCGTACAAATATTAGGTTTTTTTTTTTAAAGTAGCTTATTAAAAATAATAAAAGTAACAAAAAAAATATTGAAAAAATAATATTAAAATTATAAAACATTCAAACAACAGAACAAAATTATTTGTTAGGTAATTAATAATTAATATAATATTAACCTCGCTAGAATCTATCATGTAAGAAGTCATTGATATTGTAGTAGCATTTTTGTATCAGTAACCTCCTAAAATGTAGTCTAAACAAATTTACATTTACAAAGCTTTTCCTAAAATTAGCATTTGCTATAAATATACCTCACGAGTAAAATATATCATAATTTCAAACAAACTTCCATCCACATTACAATTCAAAATAATGAATCCAAGCTTTTATTGTTACTTAATACCTCACCGCACATCCAAGTTGGAAAAGTTAGCCAATTATAACTTTGCATGACTTAGGCAATATAATAAATTCAACAATGATATATATTTTATGTATATGGTAACACTGCGGTTAAATTTAGATGGTAAAATCTCCTAAAACTAATATATATTTTAATGAATTTACGTTACTAGACTTAATCAAAAATCATATTTGAATATTCTTCCAATTTAAGTAATATATTGTTTGTTTGACAAACTATTTCTAAAATTGCTTTATATCCCAGCAATGTTACGAAATTGTTACCACATTATTTAAGCGCTATCAGTTTGAACTTGCAAATGTTGCCCCGGTCACAAGTTGCAGGTAGTACCTGCCCCAAAAATCTTTCTTTGAACCTGTAACGACTTACATTTAAATCCATTCTAACAATACACTTTCGCAAATCCCACGATTTTTGTCCTTTGTCGGAATGTCCATTGTTAATCCGACCACCTCTATTGTTTGATACTTAAGGCTCAAAATGGCGTAACAAATTGGTGATTAGTTGAATTAACAAGTTGTGGACACTTGTGACTTGTTGCAGAGTCAGTCAGTGTTCGATCGTCGATCAGTTCAGTTCAGTTTGAAAGGAGTTTTTGGATTACATTGGAGCCATTGTGTTCGCCCTGGGATCTTTTATCGCAGGTGTGTTTATATTATATTGTTATAACGTGAGATTGTATTGGAACTTGATTTCAATAGATATTGATTTTTGAACTCCATCTCATTTAAAATTACCTGAAAATATGATTTAGAGATCATCTAGGGAACCTTGAATTTTTCATAGTTTTCGTTCTGCGATTACTTTTAAAATATTAAAGTATTATTAAAACAATACTTCTAAGATGGTAAGGAGGCTGATTTAAGACTATTGATTAAAACTAGTTTTCACACTGCAACATATTTAGCATTATATTTAATGTGCAGAATCTGAAATCCTCTGAAAGCAAAAAAAAATCTATTCGGAGTTGCATTTTATCTTGTACAATAGCTTTCAGTTTTTAATAAGTGCTTTATTTATAACAGACATAAGTCTTAGTTTGGTTGGGGTGTATCCTTGGGGGCTCTATGGAGTTAGGTTAGGTTAGGGTTATTTTTTTTTTGTTTGCGCTGGGAATGCATTTCCCAGCGCAAACAAAAAAAAAAAAGATTAGGTTAGGTTAGGTTAGGTTAGCGCCCCCAAGGGTACACACTGACCCTTAGTTTTAATAGCAATAATACCAAACCTAATACTATACAATACATTATCTTATAGAAGTCCTTTGAAATTTCATGTACACGAAGTTTCCCTTGAAGTATCGGTGCAACTTTGTTATTAGTTTTAATAACATCTTTTGTTGTTTAATTAACAATCAGGCCCAATGTTACTTTAGTAATATTTACTTCATGTTTCGTGTTATCAAAATATATTAAGCTTGTAATGTCGTGAACACACTAAGGCGAGCGAATTAACCAAACATTTTTGGAAATTAATTTCATGTAGAAAAAAACCACGTGCCTTAATTCTCTAGCGCCATCAGTGACATCTCGTTGAAAAAATAGCTTTCTTAATTAGTTACTAAGGTTCGGTTTTGTATAGGCAGCAAAAGATATTTCGCGCGTTTTGAGTTGGCCATTTGCGCAGATCTGTAATATTAAATTTATTTTACACTGATGAGTAAAATTATGTATTTTACCAAAAACTTTGATCCCAAACATGAAATGTTACCTGCGACCCAATCCTTATAAGAGGTTTACGAACACAATAGGGCTAACAGGTAGTCTCCTATTATTATTATCTCGGTTAAGTTACCTTTACAATTATTACTACGTTTATCCTTTTATTGTGATGTCCATCTGCCGCCGACAAAGGCCTTATAATCTCTAATCTCTCTTAAGTTATATTTTAAAGTCATTCTTGTTATTTACTGTTGCTAATCCTTTATTTCTCTCTTCATGTTATTTTTAGGCTGATTCTAAGAAACCAACCCTTTCGAGATTTTGCGAGAGCATTATTGGTATATCCAGGAATTCCTTTACCCTGTTTGTATACTTAAGTATCTACTTAATTTTAAATAATACTCCAAACTTTATAGGAAAAAGTACAAATCCAGTTTTGTAGAAAATAACTTCTAGTGAATCCCTAATTCCTTTCTCATAGTCATAAAACTTTAGTATCTAGAAGCGTAATCTCAAGAACCATTTAAATGTTCTCGAGAGACTCTCACTGTCATAAAAATAGGTACATATCGTAGAAACGTGAAGTTTGGGTAATAAGTAGTATCTAATAATGGTGTTCCAATAGAAACGCGGCTGCAAAGGCATTGACCGCAGCTTGCTATGTCAGTTTGAGCACTGTAGAGGTTTTGATTATATGCAGATTCTACTAATTTCCATGTTTTACACTGATATCAATATTAATGAGATCGACTTCAATATTACAATACGAAGTTCCGGAGTTACTTTATTTAAGTTTGTTTATCAATCTTGTTATTTTAGTTCAGTTTCCCTTGTAATTGTATTTCTAATCCAAATAAATTTCACCTCAATCTCTTTCCTACTTTGTTTACAGAACCATAAACTTCCTTGTCTATTGATATTAAATTAGTTTTAAATCGTCATTTGAACTGAAATTACAACGTTCACTGACCATAAACCTTCTAACGACTTGGCTATTATTGCTGAGGTTATGAATTTAATACCACAGTTATTGCTCCCGTCATGGTTCCAGGCCATCATCTTCTCGACCTAGATTTTGCAACCAACCTAGACCAGTCCAAGTTAAAAATAAACGTCCCACAAGTCAATAACACTCAAAGTCATAGTCCAATTCTATAAATACATCTTTGAAAAGCCGGCACGAACTAAATTATCGCTAAACACATGCTTTTGAAATCATAGTGCTATTTAAGAACAAAAAATTAAATGTACTCTGGAATATTTGAATTCAGACAGTTATTTAGGCTTAGGGTAAGGCAATAATGAACCACTCGGACTATACAGAACTATTGAGTGCAAAGAAACACCTGTATAGTTACAAAAAGGTCATCTGTACGAACAATAAGCGAATGTTATTATACGGCGCGACTGTTGTATAGTTTGGTATGTAAACATTCGTATATGTCAGGAATGAGATCATTGTCTAAGCCACGTGTGGTGTGTACTATTTGATAGCGATAACAATGGGGACCTGGGTTTAAAATACAGGGACCTTTTTTTCTAAACATATGCTACATCTTTACATTCCATAATCTGTAGTAGACTCATTACATCTACCGATTTCCTTTCTGTGAAGGTGTCTAAGACCAGCTCATGGTTTAGCTCTGGCTGCAGAAAATTCAGAGAAAAAAATCATTCTGTAAAAGTTCAATAAATAAAAGAGGCTCCAAGCTAGTTATGCTCCAGTTTTAAACTTGAAAATAAACAAGTCATCGCTTAAATACCTGTATTAAAACTGTAATTAGTAATCATTGCCATCTACGATACTGGAAATTAATTAGCTTGGAATATACATGCCGAACCTACTGCCGTATCTGTTGTTGCATACAAGAATGCAATGACAACTTTTTGCTAATGGGATAATTACCGGCCATATTTAGCCATTACAATCACTTACAAACCTCTTATGCAATTTTAATGATAATGTAATTAACCATCGCATTTATTGTTGCAGATCCAACATGGAAGCAATAATGTCAGAGAATTATACGAAAGAAAATATACTTCAGCCATCGACGCTTCAAGAGGCAATAAACATTATTAAATTCTTGAATACGACACATAAGAAGGAGGTCGCGAGGCTGAAGGAAGCGTACGCGAAACAGTCTGATCTTATAAAGAAATTGGAATCCACCAGGAAGAAAGAATTGGAATTCCTATCGGGAGAATTGCAAAAATACGAAGTCAACTTAGCACTAAGAACAGACTCAGTAGCCAAACAACTAGCTCAGAAAGACATAGTCATACAGAAACAGAGCGAAGAAATTGAAGAACTCAAAAAACTATTAAAGATCAACGAATTTAATAACAGCATACCGCAAATAAATATACAAGTCGATTCGAATTCTGACTCAGGTGTAGCATTAGAAAACGAAGATTCTGTCAAGATCGAAGAAATCAAACCCGAAGTGAAAGCAACTAGGAAATGTAGCAGACGCTTCGGTGATACCATTAGTTTTCTAAGACGAGTGGATTTCTCACCCATCAAATACAAACCATGCAATCGAGAAGGTACGAAGAAGAAAGATGACAAGAAGAATAAATTACAAGTACCAGTAGCAGAGAAGAGAGTTTTACAACGACAGTTTAGCAACGAAAGCAACGATGACAAACCTAACGATGATTCTATATTTTCTGACAGCGGTGTTGAACCTCTAGTCATAAGGCCTTGTAAAGTTAACGATAGCATGAACAATCATTTCTCCGATGATGGAAGCGAGGATACCAGTGAAGAGATCTTTGACAGGGTAATGACAAGAAGCAGCGTCAGAAGATCCGTGAAAGCAAACCCTAAATACAAGAAGATTAACAGAAGCAAATCGAAGCTGTTAGAACAAGTGAAAGTAAATATCGTAGATTGAAATATTGTTAATAATATGTTATCTAAGGAAATGTGCAATGTCATTGTAGTCAGTTGAATGAAATTAAAATTGGCGTTTATTGAAATTATTATTGTTTTATTTTACTATGAACGATAAACTGACATAACTCACGTAGATGGGGCAGTTTGGGAAATGATTAGAAATGTGTATTAGGCGAATATTATCATTAGTATGTTAGTAATATAGATACGTATATAGGTAAGTCATAATGATGAAATTAAGTTTTCGGAATCGATCTGGAACAAAGAAAAAATAATATCATCACGCCTGTATTCCCCAAAGGGATAGGCAGAGGTACACTGCAGTGCACCTACATTTCGCTTATGTATTTTGGTCTCAATGTAATAATGTTAGATATATAATAATAACGAGGTGCGAGCCTATTGGCATTATACCAAGCATATTCCTTCTCAATACGAGGGAGATTTGGGTCGTAGCGAGGGCCAGCCGTGGGGCTGGCCCAGTGCGAATTGGTAAAGTTCGCCTTTAGACTTGCAGGTTTCCTCACGATGTTTTTTCCTTCACTGTTCAGCAAGTGGTAATCATTATTTAAACTGATGTTTGCACAAGGAAATCTCAGCGGTGCGGAGCTGGGATTTGAACTTGCACCCCTTACGTTCAAGGCGGGCATTCGACCAACTGGGCTAGCACTGCACAAATAAATCAAAATAGGATATAATATTTTCGCTTGAAGAAAAAACGTTACATAAAGGTTGTAGAAAGTTCTAATCCATTGGCAGTATTGTAATAACATTAATTGACAATTACATTGTACTGAAGGTCAATTAATTGACAGTCACATTGTATTGTAATACAATCAATTGACAGTGAAATTTTAAGATAGTATAGAGCAGTGGTAGCCGAGTGGTCGAGCGCACGCCTTGCAATCAAAGTGTGCAGGTTCAAACCCCGGCTCGCAACTGTGGGATATAAGTGCGAATCTCATTTTCATCCGAGATTACCACTTGCTATGAAACGGTGAAGGAAAACATCGTGAGGAAACCTGCACGTCTGAGGGAACTTGACTAGTTCTCGATAGATGTGTGAAGTCTGCCAACCTGCACTGGGCCAGCGTGGTGGACTATGGCCTGAATCCCCCGCATTGAGGGGAGGCCTGTGCCCAGCAGTGGGACGTTAAAAGGGCTGTAGTAGTATAGTTATTTTTTATTTTAGAAGGTTTAAACTCTAATGCTAATATATCATTAGGACAAGAAGCTATTATTACAAGCAAGTACTAGTAACACTTAACCAGAAAGTAATACGGATATAAATAAAGATTAACCACAAGTTAAACAGCGCAGATAACTTATATCCAACAATAACTATCTAAATGTAACAAACGCAGTAAAACTAGTTAAACGGGAAAGTTAAATTGTTCAGTAAACACGGTGCAGTGTCGCCTTAACTATTTCGTAAGTGGCAATTTGTGGGTTTATAGACAATAATACTAAAAGCTTTATGGCTTACAAAATGTTTTTAGGGGTCCGGAGTGGCATATGGAACCCTTAAGCCCCCGGCTCACTGTGACACATGGTCGTTTTAAGAATATTCAGCGCCGGAGTGCGAAAGTCAGCCTGCGTGTGTGCTCCCCCCCCCCCCTCCCCCCTCCCTTCATGTCAACAAAAAAAACAATGATGATGACCTATGATGTATATTGAACTAGCTGTGCCCGAGGCTCCGCTCGCGTGGTCTCAGTGTAGTAGGTATCTATCGAAATTAATGGCGGTTGGCTTGATTCTGCACCCTTTTTTTTTTTTTTGAATTGACTACGCTGTTATCCGTGAGTTGGCCTTTACAGCTTCACCGGAGGAAAGGCTCTGCACCCCTTGAACCCCCGGGTAAAGACGGCTCTGCTTCGACATCGAAACCCACGCCGCAAAAGTGTTGTCAGTACCAAAATGAACTCTATGTCGGCAAACATAATGATTACATTTCTTTGGTGAAATAAAAACATTGCCACAAGACAGTTGGTGTTAAGGATGTTTTATAAATTCAAGTTTGATAAGTGTAATTAGTGTTTAATTATTGTTTTTTTTAAGTATTACAAGGTATATATTTATTTAACGAAACTATTTACAAATTAACATTTAAAAACTAATTTAAAAAAAAACATACTAATTAAAAAAGATGGATTATTATTGAAAAGACTGCGGAACCCAATTGTATCATTACCAAATACATACAAACGGTATTGATTTATATTTTACAAAAAAACAATGTTCTTTTGATACAAAGTTTACCTTTGAAAAACATTCGTTTTAACTGAAAGTTGTTGAAAACGAAGGCTTCATTTATCTATGTGCGCTTCCCCGAGGCGCCCTTAAGACCTGCTCGTTATTTCTTTAAATATCTCCTTCTCAGAATGTGTCTCCTGTGTATTTTGTGTGTCTTTGAATAGATATCGATAAGGAAAGTGAAAAAAATGACAACACAGACATCTTTTATCTGTTTTTTTTTCATCTTTTACTGCATCTTATTTTATAAATGGTAACCAAGTAAGTGATGTTTTTTTTTTATAATACAAGTACGTATTCCTTGTTTTAAATAACTGGTAATAAATAAATTGCTATCTTATAACAGCTTTAAGCCATGTAAGTTTTAGTCAATACCAAAACGAACTGTTTGAACCCGAAGAAGCACTTTTTTCAGCGAAATGTCGTCGATCCTCCTTTCCGAGTCTTATTCCTTATATCTAAGAGTCGTAAATTGTCGAAAATCTTGTCCAACTTTTTAGTCCAACACCTGGAAAAATATCTCTGTTTCGCCATTTACACCGCTACCTTAATTTTTACGCTTAAAAAAATCTTCTAGACAACATTTTCTTGGTTACCTTTTGCAAAACACTTTTACGTCCAATGTTCCAGATCACTTCAAACGTCAATGGTCCGCATAATGCAGGAGGCGACAAGGCTGCAAAGTTTTGTACAGAGTCGCCGCCACTGTCTCGCTCAACTTTTCCCTTGGTGTATGCAGATTTCAATTTGTGTATAGCGTCAGCATATAGGGCTGCTTAAACATTCACAATATGAATATAAATACACTTGATTTAACAATGTTCTTCTTTTTATGTTTTGTTTTACATAAATGTGCCTAATCAATTTTTCGTAGAATTTTTCAGTATTTTTTTCGAACTACGCCTTGCTAGCTACTACTAAGTAGTGAAAGCTGGTACTCGAATCCATACTATCAATGCTTAATGGATCAAACAAAGTCTTGACAGTTTTGACAGGTGACGCACAGAAATATTGTGTGCAGTTTTAAGTTTCGAATTTAAATTAGTAATTTCTTATTTTAATTTTAACCCTTACATAAACAAGTCTAGGATAAGCCTCATTGCTACAACATTATGTATAGCCAATCTGTTGACATACACACGAACAAAGCTTACAGTTTAAAAACCTTTAACTTTTTTTCCCATCAGTACAGGTGCGGAGCCCAACATGGGTATGCTGTGTGAAATAAACTGGATTTGAACCGCCATTTCAGCATGTTTTGTTACAAACTTCAAAAGAGTTCCAATTACAAAATACTGACATAAATGTTTTTGTCACATTTGTATGAATTTGCAACACTTATGATAAATTTAGCTTTATGATTTTTTTCACATAAATACTCCAAGTGAAAATTATATTGAAGCTAAATTAAATATTGGAATGTTTTTGAGATAATCATATGAGCATTTTTTGTTATAAGGATATCTTTTAATTTTATAAATAAATAAATAAATACTTACTTAGTTTATTTTACATTAACTCTTCACTGATCCAGCAACGATCAAGTATTGACGACAAAGTCAGTTATGACAAGACAAAATGTGATATACATATGTCAATTTTATCGCTCAGTCTCGTATGTGTTACCAAAGTGAATGAGTAATTTACGATATCTAAATTTATTTAAATTGTTTCAGATTTGTCCAGATTTTAATGTTACTAATACGGCTTTTAAACCTATAAGTTTGCCAAATATCTGCAATAGCAGTAAATTAATGAAAAGAATAACACCATAACCATTTTATCTTGAAACATTTGCGACAAAATAAAACGGTTATTCATCCATTTGTACCGCGTTCAGTGACAAAATGGCGTCCCGTGTGGCATTAAATTTGTAATCTCGAGAATACGGTTTATTGTCTTGTTTTATCAACTGAGACCCGAGATTGGACATGAAGTTTTATTGTAATAGATAATAGAACCGAGTACTTGGATATTAGGGATTCTAGTGGGAGTCTGTGAATATTTTAACAATACCTTGACGGCTAGCTAAGACAAAACGTATATCACGGATTATGTCGCACCTAACCCCTCTCTCACGTTCATATTTCATACGAGAGTATAAGACAATGTTCATATATCTCAAATTTTGTCATGTCACGAGTAAAATTATAATTTTGACGTAAGTTGAACTCGTCCAGCGCCTCTAGTGGCATAATTATGAACTACGAAACTAATGCCTTTTCTAGGCTCGAGTTTCTCAAGAAATCCTTCTACTTTTTTACAAACTGCAATGATGACATTTATAATGGAATAAGATGAGAAAAGGCTGCGATTAGCGAGATTCTGCTAATATCAAGTAATTAATAGCAAGAACAAATTCATAAATATATATTATTAATAGAAATGGGCAAGGAAGGTGATAAAGATGTCGGATTATTATTATAAAATCCATATTTTGTCATTGTAAGTAAAAAAATATTTAAAAAATGATTTAGGTATTCGGTTTGAAGTAGGTACCTAAGTGGTGGGCATGTTCAGATGTTGATCACGTCTCCGAAGTTCGTTCGACGTGCACGCTTCGATGTACCAGAGACAAAGGACCGACGTGCAATTGGTCTCGGTTGGAGTGCCTTAAGTAATAAATTGATATAAATATCGAATAAAATTAGTCAATGCCATTTGTTTAGTACACCTCGTCCTTACTAGTACTTACATTTTTCTCCATCCAAAGGTTGCCAGTAGGCTTAGCATGAACGCGTCTGCATAAGTTTTATCTCTTTCAACTGTCAAATTTCTCGACAAATTAATGTCACACCCAGTCATGTACGAAAAGCTCGACATGACGTAATTTTCTCGACAAATCTGACAGTTGAAACAGATGAAACTTATGTCTACACGGTCATGCTAAGCTTACTGGTGGAGATCACTTTAAGTTATAAGGTCTCCAATTAAACTATTTTACGGATTTTTTCGCGTTTATTTACTATTTTATTTTCCCGACGTTTCGGCTGCTTTACAGCAACCATGGTCACGGGGGGACTGAGGTGTTAGACGTCCAGATGTCATAGTTAATAACTGGGTACCCTCATATTTAGTTGTTGTTTGCGGTCCGATCCACGCAGAAAGTGCTTACGGTGTCCTGAGGTCTTGCAATGGTACACTTGCAGACTTCGTGGAGCGTCGGTGTTTCACATCAGCTATCTATATAATATTTATAGATAGTTATCTAAGTTATTTATCTAATTTAATCGTTATCTAACTATCTATAAATATTGCCAAACAATACTTTCTCATGGTATCATCCCAAACTAAGCACTGTTTGAGCTATAGAAGCTTATACGATGGGCTAGAGCCAAAAGACAAGGCCAAATTCCAGAACGGTCAATTCTAAGATTAACCACAGACGGGGATCAAACCCGCAACCGAGCAACCTACGCTCGAACCACTAGCTAGACGAAACCATCGTTAAAATCTCAAGAGGTTTTATAAAGAGGTGAACCAGTTTCAATATTTTATTGGTTTTTGGATTGGTCAACTAAAACCGTAAAAATACAGTAACATGATAACAATACTACTAAATAGGTAGATCGGCAACGAGACCATTTCGTTAAAAGATTATTAAACGCTTTTAGCTCCTACGTAGAACCGTGTAGCAATGTTACGTGGATCTGAACATTAAACGCCGGGAATTGTCAGAGGAGACATAAGTAGGACGCCTCTTAATATTTTTTCATTTAATAAAAGGTTATAAAACTACATGCTTAGGTAAATAAAATATTTAATATCTTATTTTATCCTTCGAATACACTAGTCTACCTACAACGTTTTTTAGTGTTTTCTGAAATAAGGACACTTTGAAAATTAGTTTTTTATACACCCGATCGATCGCATTTTTAAGGAAGTGCTCCACAAATAGGACAACAAAATCATAAAATAATTACCTAATTATATTATCTGTTTTCAAAAATAACTTAAACAGCATAATTCGATTACCGATGGCAATCCTACCATATTATAAATGTGAGAGTTTGTGAGGATGGATTGATGTTTGTTACTCTTTCACGCAAAATCTACGGAACAAATTTGAATGAAACTTTACTACTACAATAATACGTTATTGTTTATACATCAGAATAACGTATAGGCTATTATTTAAAACGATATTGAATAAGCGAAGTCGCGGACGAAGTCAAGGGGGGTAGGAGCTAGTACAATCTATACTGATATTATTAAGCTGAAGAGTTTGTTTGTTTGGTTGAACGCATTAAGCTCTGGAACTACTGTCCGATTTAAAAAAAAATGCACTGTATAGTCTGTTTATTGAGTACCTAATGAGACTTTATAACATCTCGCTACGACACAGTAACCATAAGCACGTGTGAAACCGTGGGCACAGGTATAATGGGTGTAAACACGCTTTAGTTAAATGAAGAATTAAAAGCAAAAAATTAATGTTAAAAATGTTTTTTAAAAAACAAGCTTTTATATAATTGCCCTCCGTTTTCGTATTTTCCTCAGCAAGCCTTTTCATTTAATACCCATACTGTGGTAGTGCAGAAAAAAAACTATTCCGCCATCTTGGATGATCCACCATATTGGAATTAGAATGACGTCACATAGCTAAGCATGCATTGTCATCTAAAATAAGCGTGTATACCAAATTTCAGCTCAATCGGTTAAAGATAACTGATTTAAAATTCAGTTGCAAGATTCCACGTGGACATACCTACATACATTGCAAGTTAATATAAAGCTTGTAAAAAGAAAACAAAATTAATACCCGCATTTAAAGCTATCTCCAGAAATCGTCAACGTTTTTTTCTTTAATTTTCCTTATTTTCCACAAAATATAAAGGAATGAACGCGTTTTTGGATTGTACGACAGCATGTCGGCGTCTCTGGAGGCCGACCCTTGTCTTTAGAATATTTTTATTTTGTTTCCCTGTCACTTCAGCCGTATTGGGGCTGTGACTTCCTGTTAATTTCTGTACTGACCTTGTCTAGTCACTTTTAATTTATAGCTTACAATAAACAACGTCGATATTTTTTGGGAATTTTATTATTTCTTGTGTAAAATTAGGTTCCAATGCATACTCATCGTATGATCCCAAACTAAGCAAAGCTTGAACGATGGGTACCGTACAATGAACTGGGAGCTATCCCAGTCGCACCCAGATCCAGACCTGGACTAATTCCGAAAAAGCCATTTCCGCAATTTGCCACAGGCGGGAATCGAACCTACGGCCTACGCTCAAGTCACTAGACAAGCCGTCGTGTTTTTTTTTAAGATGTCAAAAGATATTAATTGAAAATGAAAAAAAACCATTCCATTGAAAATGAAAATACATTATTTGTGAAATTTTCAACTGTCTAACTATCATGGTTCATGAGATACAGTCTGGTGAGAGACGGACGGACGGCCGGACGGACGGCCGGACGGACAGCGAAGTCTCAGTAATAGGGTTCCCGTTTTACCCTTTGGGTACGGAACCCTAAAAAATCAAAACATAACTACTTGATTTTATCTGCTTTTACATGTAACATATCTTATTCCCTACTCATACATTTTTTTAGGGTTCCGTTCCTAAAAAGGAAATACGGAACCCTTATAGGATCACTTTGTCACGGTAATATTACCGTGACTTTTTCTCAGAAACGCATGAAGGTATCAAGTTGAAATTTCTAACAGAGACATGTCTACGGTCCCTTGGTGGCCTAAATAAATCAAAGTTCTAGGTTAACGCAATCACAAGATACGGCGGTTTATGTTGCATTTTCAATACATTTGCAAAGGAAAACCTATAGGGTACGTCACGTTGATCTAGAATCATGAAATTTGCCAAGAAGCAAGGTCTTATAGCACAAATAAAGGGAAAAAACCGAAAATTGAAAATTTATTAAATTAGAAAATGTTTTTTTTGCGATTACAAACTTATTTTGTCGTTACTTTGTATGGGGATAGCAGTATACCAACGGCAAAGTTAAGTTTGTCTGTCTCTATCCTGTCTATCTTTTCGTTAGATTAATGCTCGATGCTTTCACAGTATAGGTACATGCCTTGGTGGGTGAGTCCAACTCGCACTTGGACAGTTTTTTTAAATATTTGTTCACATTTTAATTAAGTTAATAGCATGAATAACTTTACGGTTCTCTTAAAATCAGCCATAAAGCTAAGTAATTACGGCGTTATCAAC
This sequence comes from Ptilodon capucinus, assembly GCA_914767695.1. Classification (NCBI taxonomy): domain Eukaryota; kingdom Metazoa; phylum Arthropoda; class Insecta; order Lepidoptera; family Notodontidae; genus Ptilodon; species Ptilodon capucinus. The sequence goes on along the minus strand of OU611816.1, from coordinate 10,377,832 downwards.
TTATAATTCCAAACGCCAACCCCTGTCTTAGAAACTAGACGCAACCAGATACATAATTCAAGGCCTGGTTTATCCTATTCGTAGGAGGTACAGACACCTTACCTTCAAGTTAGACCATGAAGTTTACGATTTTACACTTCCCTTTAATAGGCTTACATAAATCAAATTGATATCAAATAAGGAATATTAACGTCCGTCCGTCCGTCCGTCCGTCCGTCCATCCGTCCATCCGTCCGTCCGTCCGTCTGTCACCAGGCTGTATCTCATGAACCGTGATAGTTAGACGGTTGAAATTTTCACAGATTATGTATTTCTGTTGCCGCTATAACAACAAATACTAAAAAACAATGAAATAAATATTTAAGAGGGCTCTCATACAACAAACGTGATATTTTTGCTCATTTTTATAGATAATGGTACGGAACCCTTCGTGCGTAAGTCCGACTCGCACTTGGCCGGTTTTTATGTTCCTTCGCATGACAATAAAATGTACTTTTTTAATGGCCTCTTTCCATTGAGTCTGGCTTCTTTTGTCTTTTTTAATAGTCTCCGAAATAACCATTGTCTTGTTGCACAGTGCAACAATTTAAAAAGAAAAAAAAACGTCAAAGTTTTTACGAAATACCCGCGCACATTAAATCGATTTGAATTAATAGCTAATGACAAAAATTGCTAATGATGAAACTTTTAAATTGTTAATGACGAAAGTAATAATTTACTTGATGTAATTTTATTCGGTTGTAATGAAATATTATAATTTTACGTCGTGGCTGGCAGTGGTAAAATAGCTGAGATAAAATAACAAAATGCTATGATATTCGCACAAACGTAAGTAAATTATAGCTTTTCAACTATTCCTATGACAAATCAATTAATATCATTTTTTATTTATTTGCGAAAAAGATTATTAGGATATGTTAATTTTAGGGTCTAAATTTTTCCTAAAGTCTAAGCTACTAGCTTAATATTTTTGTTATTTTTTTTTAGTTTTATGTAACAATGGCTGTGAATTTTCAAAGCAAAGCAAACCAGATGCAAGGAAGCATAAATACTACGTTGTTTAATACTGAAATTAGCGCAATCTTATTTAAGAGGAAGACAAATTTAAGGTCTTATTGTCACACAAGATTAAAGATCAAAATGAACCCGACAAGAGTGCCCAAGATTTGCAGCAAACATTGGACGACAACACCAACAAATTGTCTTACCTCATATTATCAAAACTACCGCTACCAGCTCATCAGTGCGTTTCCCCAGTTCCAACTCACTGTACCTATCCCAGTCATTGCACCAATACCAATGTTTGCCCAACAAATTTGTCCATACGCCAGCTCATTATACCAGACAATGGTATCGCCAATAGTCCATCCTCACATACCAGAAAACTTGTCCGTCATGAGCTACTGTGTAGACCACGCTTTTAATAACAGTATCCAAAACTCTGATATAGGAAATGTGATATTTGATCAAGCATTTTATAAACCTAAAACGATTGTCACAGAAATTAATAATACAAATCCGATTAATAACAAATTGGAAACCAAAAATATGAGCAATGAAGTAACTGGAGATGATTTGATAGATGTCTATTTATCTTTGCCAAAAGATTTGTTTCCGCCGGCGAGATCGTTGAAACTCGATCCGAATCCGATCATAGATGAGTTCTGTAAAATGTCGGACATTGAAAGTCATACACCTTGGCTATTGGACATAGAATTTGGTATTCCTAAGTCGCCAATAACACGTCCAATACCAATTTATAATGTGAAATTTAATAGTATACATTGTAAGAATGCTCCGGACGCTATACATCCGAGTTTTGAGGTGTGTGATGCATATTTTAAGAAAGTTTTGTTGTTTTATTATGATTGTATTGTGTCTGCGTGGTACAGGGGATATGTAGCAATGAATTGTGATAGATCTGTGGAGAATTTCCAGTCTTGGCTGCTACTGCCGATGTTGGTGTTAGGCATGTGTTGGCCGTGAAGCATGAATGCATGATGTATACAATGTAATAAACAATTTGATTTTTTATCAGTATCAATAAATTTGGGAATTATTTTTTTTTAATGTTTTGTTTTTTTCAAATTTATCAACCAACGAGTAGCTAAAGGTGGCTTTTCCTAATATTTGACAGTTTCACGCTATCAATTTTGTACGTGTCATACGACAGATTGTCTATGTCAAGACGTGTTCATAAGAATAACAGTGTCATAAAGGTTTAATTTAAAACTATTCCACTACTCAAAACGCTTGCGACAGTAAATATCATGGTGCTGACAATATTTCCCCTCCCTGAATAGAATACCATGACTGTACAGTCAACATCAAAAGTATGTGAACAAAATAACTATGTATACCATAGAAATGAAAACTTAATACTTAGTTTTAAAAGAAAAAACGTTCATTCATATGTTCGATGTAATGCAATTTACTAGATTTTTTACTCTGCCAACTTCAACTTTTTGTATTTGATTAACGGCCTATTGTATTGTCCATTGTATGGTACTCGCCCCTAGTCCATTGCATGGTACTCGCCCCTAGTCCATTGTATGGTACTCGCCCCTAGTCCATTGTATGGTACTCGCCCCTACTCCATTGTATGGTACTCGCCCCTAGTCCATTGTATGGTACTCGCCCCTAGTCCATTGTATGGTACTCGCCCTTAGTCCATTGTATGGTACCCCGTAATAAAATCATTGCTTATTATAGGATGATACGATGTGTGTGTGTGGTCTGGCGATATTTATTTACTAACTAGCTTCTACCCACTACTCCGTCCGCGCAGACTTCGCTTATTCGATATCGCTATAAGTAATAATCCATATATTATTTTGATGTGTAAACAATAATACTGTAAAGTTTCATCTCAATCCGTTCAATAGTTTTTGCGTGAAAGAGTGACAAACATCCATCCATCCATCTATCCACACAAAAATTCACATTTATAATATTGGTAGGATTTACTTTCCATGCTGTCTGTATCAAGTGTAATTTCTAACCATTCCCTACACAATCATGTTGACCTAAATTTGATGTCCCTAATGACTTGGGAATTTTGTGGTCACACCACCGCTTGGGGTATTCAATTCTCGGTTGGACCTTATTCGCTGACCTCCGTTGTAGATAGTTTTGGGACATTCTTTGTGGTAATCAAGAGGGAATATCGTAGAACTTACAAGACTCTTGAGGCAGTATTGTTTTAAGTTACTTCGACATTTTTGACAGTATTCTTACAAAAAAGCGGTTACTAAGTCAAGTAATTTTATGCTGGTGTGTCAAAAAATAATGCTAAAATATTTTTTTTTGTACAGTCAGCATCAAAAATATAGAAACGATAAGATTGTTAAAAATGTTTAGGGCGTTTTACCACCACTTCCTGAAGTATTGTAGCTTCCTTATTAATTGTAAATTTTTGACAGATTTTGTAGTGAGTCAAAACTGTATGTAATATTAAGTAGATTGTTGAAAGACTTATATTTCTTTTAGGAAAATAAGAAATGTTGTAGAATTACATGGTAACTGGCTTCAAATACAATTAGCGAGTACTTCACCAGTGTCAAGTAATTAATAGTAAGTATGTACATAAATACACATTATTAATAATAATGGGTGATGTATCTGATTAAGATGGCGGAACATCATTCCTATTAAAAACTTGACTTTTACAAAAAAAAAGTAAAATAAAAAAAACGGAAAAAAATATCTCAAATATTTTAATAATTATTAACAAAAATATTAAGATCGCGTAACAATCATTGTCAACGTCATCATAAACTATCATTTAATAACATCGCAAATGAACGTACATAACTTAATCAAACAAACAAAACAAATGATCGGCATTATTTTACTAAATGCAGTAAGTACAAGACCCCGAGCACACTGGGTTACGCCAAAACGAACTCTGTTTCAATATACATAAAGATTTAAGTTCTGTACTGACAGCCAACTTTAGTCAAAATTCGCTAGTGATGTCAATGTAATTCCGTCGAAGAATGGACTTTCTGTGTGAGCTAATACAAATCGTTTTGATATTGGCAATAAATTTAACGCGCACCATTATCTCTTAAGCAGTGTTCTTTTAATAATGATTACATAGTCTTTCAACAGTTATTTTTTGTGCAAAAATGTGTAATAATAAGAGAACACTGCTAAAAAAGTGGTACTGCCCAAAGACAGGAATTTTGTACCTTTCTGAAAAAAAAGAAAAGTGAAATCCTACATAATATGTCCCAATTCACACGTATCATAATAACAGATTGTATTTTATACAATTAATTGATTTTAATATTATAATACATTAAAGAACTAAATTAAATTAAATTATAAGTAGGTACAATCATCAAAAAAAAGGTTGAACATGATAAAAAATAATTAAATTCGATCTAAATTTAAAAATAATATCAAATCCTAGCATTTTTACTTTTTAAATTATTGCTTCCAATTTTAAATTACGTATACAAATACGTAGTTAGTTATTAATTCAAATGATATTTACATAAACACGCAATTATAAGCTAGAAAAGTAAATAATACTGTAATTAAGTACTTAACTTAAACAGAAACGGCAAGACATAATACGCAGTTATATTTACAATACGTTAAAGCATAATAATAATTATTTATTTTTAAAGTACAAAATTTACACTAAATGCGTTTAGAGTATAATTAAGTTTAAACAAGTATTGTATTTACAAAATTGTTTTAGCGCTTAAAACGAAGATTAACATAAATATAGTAACGTGGTTTTTAAATTATTTTCCCAATAAAGATGTCAAAAATTATTAAACTTAACTTTTGCACTGGAAATACATCATCACGCCTGTATTCCCCGAAGGGGTAGGCAGAGGTGCACTGCAGTGCGCCCACTTCGCCGATGTATTTTGGTCCCAATGTAATAGGGGGCGAGCCTATTGCCATTATACCGGGCACATTCCCCCTCAATACGAGGGAGATTTGGGCCATAGTCCACCACGCTGGCCCAGTGCGGGTTGGTGAACTTCACACGCTATAGAAAGCTATAGACATGCAGGTTTCCTCACGATGTTTACCTTCACCGTTCAGCAAGTGGTAATCATTGTTGAAAATGATATTCGCACATGAAAATTATCTCAGAGGTGCGGGCCTGGGTTTTGAACTTGCACCCCTTACGTTCAAGGCGGGCGTTCTTGCCCGCGAGGCTACCACTGCTGGTTACACTGGACTGTACATAAAATAGTACATATTTTAGTACCAACATAATAAAGATAAACTTGATAATTACCTCTTTAACAATCTTTATTGACAAAAAAATAATAACCAATTTGTTGCAACAAAAGATTATATCGTCAAAATGTTCGTAGTCGGGCGTTTGTGTTGTCCAAACCATAAAAATCACCATTATGATGCTATTATACAGAACCTCGGGACACGGGGTTCGGTACAGCCTCTGGTGGACTTCACCATGAAACGCCTCAGAAAACGTTGAATCCAATCAACATTTTTGAAGGTAACTTATATTTCGTTTCTTCAACATCATCATCACTTTATTGTCACTTTCTCCAATTTGAGCAGACTTTTTTTAGGCACTGTTACTCCTGTAAGCCAGGGTCAACAGGTGTTATCAGAAGTCCGAAATAATATTTTATATTTCTGCTTATGTACTTTAACTCTTATTGATTGAGATACCATATTACATTTGTCACATGCATTGTATTGTGGCCTCAGGGTACACCCAAAACCCTATTGAACAGTAGAAACTACATCTTTAGTGCCTACTAATATTTTGCACAGGGTTCGAGATAAAATAAGTTTCTAAAATTGGCGGCATTAATATATTTGGAATAGTTGGAATTTCGATTAAATTTGTATGCCATTCATATATGTACCTCATACGCATGCTAACTTTAAATGTTTATTTCGGACTTTTGAAACACCCTATAGGTACAGCAGTAACCCATAAAGTCGAGGGTTGAGCCATGAAAAGTCCCTGAGAACAACTAAATCTTGGAACCAGTTCTGGAATTTGGGTCTAAGGCACATGTTACCGGTTTAAGAGTTGACCGTTTGGATTATCCAGGGGACAAACTTGGATATCCTAGTGCAAACCCCTGGTAGGTTCGCCTCCCCACAGCCAATGCCCCAGCTGATGATTCCGGCTAGGAAGTAACGCTGATTTCTGCCTTTGACCTGAAAAAGGCATGGATCCACATTTTATAACAATCATGTTCAAGAATTCTTTAGATTTACGCCCCACTGGAGCGAACGATTATCTTTTTTTTGCAGAATCCACTCTGTGTCCACGTCCGCATCATTGATAACCATATGTTGATGATGATGATATTATGTTGATATTGATGCCTATATATGCTTCTCGCACGAGTTAATGCAGTCTGTTTTGACATCTTCTATATCTATACATACATACATACATACAAATAAATAAAATTGGAGTGTCTGTTTGTAATATCAAAATAACACTTTTTTACCAAATGCGTATGAAAGTATATACGATACCTATAAAGAAAACGCAATTTTAATTTTTTTTGTCTGTCTGTCTGTCTGTTTGTTTGAGGTAAACTTCTAAACGGCTGAACCGATTTCAATGGGACTTTCACTGACAGATAGCTGCCGTTCTAAGGCGTAACTTAGGCTACTTTAATTTTAGAAAAAGCATTAGGGTTCCGCGGGAAAAACAAAATACCCATATTTCCGGGTAATCTCCCTAAAGTCCACGCGGGCGAAGTCGCGGGCACAGCTAGTTGGTAATAAATTATCTCTCATGATTACTAACAATTAGTTATATCCTATTTAAATTTAGCAATAATATGCCACTAAGCTTTTCATATCGTTTACTAATGCCAATTTCAACAATTCCAACATCGTTTTTTAGTGCAAATAAAGTTAGATCTTAAGTTATTTTCGACTGGCACTCCCCCGGTGGGTACTGCTGCTGATAAAATAATTACCCCAATGTTAATACATACGACATAAAGGTATGTTCTTTATATTATGTGTCAGATTGGTTTTGATCATAAATTGGAAAATAAGTTACCTGAAGCGGGCCCCCCGAGTCTCCCTGGCAAGAATCATGGCCGCCCCTCTCGTGGCCAGCGCAAAGGAATATATCCGGAATGAACTCATGCCTTCCGGCTCTAAGGAACATCGACTTGCATCGATCATTCGATACTATTGGAACTTGCACCTGGAGTAGATACAATAATTACACAATTACAATTTTCACATAATTGAATTTTGAGTGTTTTTTTAGGTCATGACCCTCACACTAAAACTCTTGTTATTCCTTAAAGTTAAGATTTACATGATCTTAGACTGAGTCTTAGATTTGATCTTAGACACAGACCAAACCTTAGATTACGGAACTACTGACAGTACCTAACTTCATGCTCAAGTTCCTCAAAATGTTCAGAACACACTGTCAGACAGAACAGACAATTCAATATCTTCAATGGAATTTGAATTTAGTTATTTATTCTCATTCTGGTCATCATCCTGATTAGATCTTACTTATTTAAAAAGAAATTTGATACAAAGAAAATATTATTATTTTCTCTATGTCTGCTGATAAAGTAAGATAAAGATAGATACAAATCTATCCACTTAAATAAACACCTGGAATGACATTGTGAAGTACTAAAATTTTCAGTACCTACTCTTGTAGATGGATCAGATAAAAATAATTACCTCTTGCAACACAGAAGGCAAGACACCGCCTTCCGAAAGTCTCCCCCATCCGGTCACAGTGGCATTCTCTCCGACCAGTAAATCATCAGTCGCCGGTAGGCAAATGGGGGAAATGTGGGGAGCGAACTGGACTGCAGACTCAAGCTTTACGAGCGCCAAATCGTACTCATACGTGTAGTAATTGTATTTAGGGTGAACAGCCTTCCGGGCGACGCCTCGCTCCACGAACGGGAACTCTTCAGACACAGAGGAGAAATCGTATTCTCCCACTCTGATCCTGATTTGTGATGTGAGGAGACTGAAAGATAATAATAAAATAAATATCGCCAACACATGTATGAGCATACATGATCCCAAACTAATCAAGACTGGGGTGATCCCAGGTAAAACTAGACCATGGAAAATTACAAAAAGGCCATTTTCGAAATTTACGGCTGGTGATAATTGAACCTCCAATCAGCTGATTCGGTGAGGCGAGCGACCTATGTTCAGACCACTGAACCAAGCCGTAGTCAAGTAATATAAAAAAGTGGGTTAGCTACTACTGGAAGAACATTATTTCTGAAAAGTCGTTTTAGAAGCCAAATACCACATTATGGGTACCTTTCGTTAATGGACAATTAATAAATAATGTTTGAATATAAAACCTTTAATAATAATCGACATAACAAAATAATGAAAACCCACAAACAGCAGGGTGATTACATAATTCTATTACAAACGAATTTCAATAACCTCCTGTCAAAATGTATTTGAAATCCGCCATGTTTTTGGTTTCCAAAGAAAATTGATAGCAATAACAGTTACATAGCCAAATATCCTGCTTACGGCAGACTCTATTAAAAAACCCGGTTTTAATTCCTTTTTTTTACTGTTCGCCTCACTTTGTTTTTACTGTAATCTACTTAGAACAGACTTAGAGGCGGGGTTGTAAAAAATAAATGAAAGGGAAGCAACCGTCTATCCGTATGAATGCGTTAATCTTGAGAATTACAAAATGGAATCCGTTAAAACGTTACGAAAGGGCCGTGATTAAAAGTCGGTTATAAAAACGGGAGTGTTTGAAGGTGTTATCCGGCTTTCTTACTCCTATTTAATGCGCCTTTATGAAGGCAAAATGCTTTACAGTTCATTTTCCTTATTGATTCCTCAGATACTTTGGATACTGAATACTTACCTACAAATACATCAATACACTTACTTCCTCGTTGTTCACATGCTATTAACTGTTCCATAGAAAACTTACGACAAAAGAAACTCTTTCGTCAGCTGATACAACTCTTTGAAATGTTTTCACACATCGAACTTAATTATTATGTAAGTACGAGGATAACATGCTCCCCGCATTATTAACTTAACAGGGATCGAATGAAAATTAGACTTCAATACTTAAGACTAAGCTAGGAGTAGAGTAATTGAGTTTGCCACAGATTCAAACATTATGTATATTTTCACAGGGTAGATTTAAAAAAAAGTCAAGTGGATTACCAAGCTCCAGTAGGTAATTAAGGCTTTATACATACTCGTCAACACAATGTCCGGCTGTGGCGATCCAGCCCTCATTGATAATAGCTCCTCCACAACGATGGGTGGAGGAGAATCCGAAGAAGGATGTCCTCCTGACAGACACCTGCCAGGGCCATCGGCCGAAGTTGGAGTCTCTGCCACCCATGATCCTTGTCTCTGGACGTGGCCACATCGCCGTCACACCACATTCTGGAATATTAATATTAGTAACATCAGGAGAATCCTGGATCCACACTGAAGGAAACAAATAATAAATTAAGACACGGGTTCTATGTAGTCTCAGGACAGGTTTATGTCAGGCTAGGGACCTATGGAGATGGAATTAAATTGAACCACAATGGAACATTCTACAGGTTACTAAAGCAACCTTCTAGTAAGGCAACCTGTCCTGAATAAACACTGATAAATTAAAAACCATTACGTTATTGAGGTTAGAACTTAAAGTTTATTTTACAACACGAAATAATAGAATGGATAAACCTTGAGATTGGGGTAATCATCTCATGATAAAGTTGAAAACTGCTGACCAGAGAGTATATTTAACAAGGGTTTTACTGATCTTAAGCTAAACTCAGAGTTTACAGCTGAAATACCAGACAGATATACCACCAATATCACAGAATAGAAAATATTTTCTAGTCTGAGTAGGACTTATTTAAGTTATTAGGATAGTTTGCGCAAATTTTCTTCAGCAAATAATCTTCCATCTAGCACTAATTCTCAGGAGTTCATACGTAATTCCAAACTTTCCAACTTCCAACAGTCGACATGCAAACAAAGAGCATACTCTCATTTAATCTCGTGCACTCATTTTGATGTGACCTAAATATCTTCCATTTCATTCTAGTGGAATTTTCATCTCTTGCTTGCTAAACTTTAGTAGACACATGCTTTTGTGGTAACCAACATAATATGCCAAGCCTACTATTATTGGACGGTTACGTTGAATAAGCAAGTATATTACATAGTAGATTACTGTTAAAGATAAAGATGCTTGTTTAGTTTAATTCAAGGGATGTTTACGTGCACTTGTGATATTCAATTAAAATGCGTACGACTTCTTAAGCACGGAAAGAGCTTGCATACTAATTTGATATTTCCAGACATCTTTTATAGACCTTTTATGAGTCCATGACTTTGACGATTTATGTCAAGTACTCCGAATCCAATTTTGTTTCATATTTTTTGAAGTTTTTCTGCATTACTCAACAACGGGTATTTAATTAACATCCTTTAGTGATCTGACTTTGCATACATTTAATACTTAGTCGTCTTATAAAATTCGTTTAGCTGCCGATACTGTTTCCTTTTCTTAAATTGATAAGTTGTTTGATAATCAAGAAGGTATTAAGAATTAAGAATATAAATGCTTATATAAGTACATACCAGCAGCATTCGTAGCAGCTGTAGTCTTCGTCGGCGCAAGAGTGGACTCGTCCGTCCTATTGATCGTATTCAGCGTCGGGTCTTTCGGCTTCAAGTAGTTCTTATGAGGTTTGTTTGTGGTTGTGGTGAACTTCTTCGTGGGTTTGGGCTTCCCGGCTGGTTTCTCCCACGAAGGTCTCGGTTTCGTTATAAATGTCGGCTCTGTGGTCGCCTGCCAATGCATTGTATTCAGATTGCTTGGTCTTGATATGAAGTGCCCTGGAAAATAATGAGACCGGTCTTTATATTAAACTTAAAACTTAACACTTAAAACGTATTTAGTGTTGTTACCCTAATTTTTAGAATTTTAGTTATTGAAATTTCATATTTTATTTAATTTTATTGGTTGTTATATTGAATTCGTAGGTACCACAATTCACAACCCTATTTAGTTTATTTTATTGAGAATAGTGCCATCTATAAATTAGGTTTGAAACTACTTGAATAGATACTAACCTGAGTTAATGCTGTTGTCAGCATGCTGCTCCGACACGGCCATTGGCCGCGCGCCGGATAATATATTAAGACTAGACGAAATCTTATTGTGGGGACTAGGTTCCGCTTCATTACTCGGCCTATTTACATTTTGGTATTTATTTACACTGTTATACGTTATTTTATTAACTATATCACTATTTTGTTCGCTATTTGAATCTAAATTAGAAGGTAAGTTGATTTCTGGTGGACGATAACTGTATGACGTGGCGCCGTCTACCGTCATGAAGGAGGGTCTCGGCGTTTGCCGCGAGATGGTTTGTGGGGTAGTCTCAGGTGGTTGTGTTGTTGTACGCGCTGTACTAGATGGCGTTGTGTACGATCGCTCTGTTACTGTCACCGGTGATTGGGTAACTGAAAAGAAAAATCTAGTCAAAGAACACTTTTCAATATGAAAACAAGCATTTCAAATAGTAAATACTATTTAATTGTTCATCTGTACAGTAAACTAACAGATTAGTGTTAGATTTTGTTACTAGATGGCAGCAGCAGTAGTAGTAAAAAATGACACACCACAGCTTTTGTAAGAAAATATATGCATCCATCATCACGCATACATTCCCCCGCAGAGGTAGGTAGAAATGCACTGCAATGCACCCACACTTCGCTATTGTATTTTGGTTGCAATGTAATATGAGGCAGGTCTATTACCATTATAATGAGCACAATCCCCCTCAATACAAAAGAAGATTTTTCAAAGATTTCGTTCGTATCTAAATTAGTACATTCTCGTATATTAATTTAATTTATTTTATCGTATAGTCTATGTTATTTGTTTAGTACACCTCGTCCTTACTAGTACTTTAATTCCTCTCCATCCAAAGGTTGTCTGGTAAAGATCATTGTTGCACTTAATCTTTTTTTACGTACATGTATAGTTTGTATTTCTCTAAGAGATGGAGCGATAAAGAGTTATCTATCTAAGTCTAAATTTTGTAGTGTTAAAATTATGCTGTCTCATTGATATTTTAGGAAAATGAGAAGGACGACACTTACTTCAGCACCATTTCTTAGCTTATACTTCAAAGTCACGTACCTTCTACAAGCACTGGTTTCTCGGGCAGTCGGCAGCATGATCCGAACATGAACCCGTCTACGCAGACCCCGTAGTGGGTGCCACCCATCCGTATACACTCCTGCACCCATGTGCAAAGCCCGCGAGCGCCGTTTACCTCGCACGATTTGCGAGACATTTGGTAACCTGGAAAACAAAAACGAATATTAAAACAATATATTTGGAGTAAGTAATAATATCGAGGGGTGAAAGGATATATCACTTAAGCGACATTTTTTTTAACTTTAGGTACAGGCGCCCAATTTTCGTGCGATCGACATTCATCTCGATTCGAGATATGTCGAAACAAATGAAAAAAATACGTACGATTTGACGTTTCGTTTCGAGATATCTCGAATCGAGATGAATGTCGATCGCACGAAAATCGGCCCCCAGGGCCCCAAGTCTGTTAACACTGTCGTCGTGGATTTGCTATGACTAAATTTTTAAAGCATAAAAATTTCATCTTGTATCAATGGTAACTAGATTATGACTAGTTACATTGCATCAAGGTGACAATATCTAATGTCTACACTGCTCATATTCTAGGTACCATTGAAAAAAGATGTTGCTCTCTTTTTTTTTTAACCTATATTGTCCCTCTGCTGGGCATAGGTCTCCCCCATGTTGTTCTCATGCCTTAAAAAATGGGAGTCATAGCAACTTCACGACGATAGTGTTAGTAGACTTGGGGCCCAGGAGAGCATACTCATTCGACGCAGAAAAAATCTCTAATTCCAAATATGTATTTAAGTCAATATCGCCGAAGTGTCGCTTAAGACAAACACCCTTCCATCCCTCGATATGTTAGGGTAAGCATACCCATTCGAAGTCACATTTCATTAAAAGCGTAGATACTGAATAGTCGCATGGAATTAAATGGAAAAAGATGGAAAATGATAGGTTTTGTAGTGCAGAGTGAATAGTACAATCATAGAAGACTCAACATAGGTAGACTTGCCATTTCAACTCTGGGTGTGAATAACAGATGTCGCTACGAATCTCAATTTTCTATTGAATTTTATTTACGTCATATTACTGCTATGTATTCAATCAACGACGAATTTTTCTTTTAATTGTTTCCTTACTTGCTAAATTTAATATTTGCTGTAAAATGAACATAAAATTTCTATTCAATAATTTATTTGTCTTGTTTTACAAAAAAGTAACAACTAAAAACCTTTTTGTTTTAAATTTCAACAAATGAAACTCAAACCGGGAAGATTACACCCATTTGTATAAATCATGGAAGGGAGACCAACCCTTTAACGATAAATATTCAAGTAGTGAACCAACAATCGCCGCGAGCGCATCTTGATGCATTTATGTACTATAATTATACAGGGTGTATCAAAAGTACGAAATATATTACACAATATGCAAGTGCAATAAACTTTTTAATAAGTCAAATAGCAAAATCTTAAGTTCCGTAATTTTTTTTGGAATGTAGTAGGTAGATACTAAACTGATGTACAGTACGAGCTGTTTTTGATAGACAAATCAAAATGTGACGTCATAAGCTCCACAAATCTGACAGTTGGACAAGATAACATGTATGTCTACACATATAACTCTTATAAGTACATGCCCCCTCTAATGTATTTATTGCAGGGTGCAGACTCTACACAAAATTCTAATTTAGAATTCACTAGAAGTATATTTACATAGTAAATACATACACGTATATACTTTATTATTAGTGAACATAGACCTCAACTTATCTGAGCTCAAACAATATCAGTCAAATCATAAAAACAAATAGAAAAATATTCTATTAGTTTCATCATTAAGTCCCGTGCCCGTAGACAGTTGCTTTAAAACGTACGTCCAATTTATTGCCAATACCAAAACGTACTCTATTATCTCATAAAAGAAGCACAATTTACAACGAAATTTTATCAACGTCGACAGAAAACTTTTACCACAGAATTTTAATCTTTATACATATAGATACAGAGTACATTTTCAAATTATAATTAAACAAACTTGTTAAAAACAAGCTTTTTAAATTGGCCTTAGTTTTCGTGTTCTCCTCAGCAAGACCTTTCCTTTGATACCCATACTGTGGTAGTGCAGAAAAAATAACTGATACGCCATCTTGGATGATCCGCTGTATTGGAATTAGGATGTCGTCATAGCTAAGCATGCCTTGTCATCCAAAATAAGCGTGTATACCATATTTCAGCTCAATCGTTTTAAGATAACTGATTTAAAATTCAGTTGCAAGATTCCACCCGGACCTACATCGCAAGTTAATATAAAGCTTGTAAAAAAGTCGATATAGTTCGCTCGCCCCAGTGAGTTTAGGCTGTAATATCTCAGACGGGATTCAAGAAGGCTCCATTATGTATGTAACCTTTGCAAAGGACTCAGAGAGAATCACAAACAACTGTTTTCTTAAGCAGTATCCAACGAAAGAAAAAGTTGAATCATTAAATGTCTCATTTCACTGACAACTTCCGCAGCGAGACGCTTCTTAGGACGGTTTTCTCAACTTTTCTGGAGAAAAAATGGCAATGGAAATTCTACCTTATGTTATCAGATTTTAAGTTGAAACTATAATGTCGACATTCTCAATTAAGGCATGCCTTGTCCTCTGTCGCGTTTGATTTATGAATGAACACGGGAGGAATTACACTGTACACCCACAGAAGCGGGCGAATATTTGTCATTTTTTGAAAATGTACTCTATGGTGATACACATACGGATTGAATTTCTATAGAAAAACTAAATTCGCTCGTTTCATCGATGACAGCTTGTTGAAAAATGTGCTTATTCTATTAGACAATACAGATCGTTTTAGGGTTGGCAAAAAATGGTCGCGCGTTTTTGACGGACTCATGGGCATAACAGTTGATTCCCTTCAGGATTAAAACTTTCGCTTTCGACGCACGTGACTTGATTCAACCATGTTCTTACGATGTCCATTGACGCTAATAAATCACGGTCGAGTTACATCATCAAAGATTAACTGCAATGAATTCTAAATGACGCGGAAAAGTCGTCAAGGGACCATTATGAATAGTCATGAGGGGACATGAATGAAACCGCTTGAGTGATGCAGGGTGTCAATGCCTTTGCCGATTTCACTTGGCCTAAAAAAGTACTCTGTACACATATGCATAAAGTTCGAATGTCTTTGGCAAAATTCCAAATTAAATTCGCAAAACATCAATGAGATATCGTTCAAAAATGTGTTTCTTCTAGAAGTTATGAAAGTTCCTTTTGGTATTTCCAGTTTTATGGGGCCCGTTTAAGACTTATGTAGACTTTACAAAGGAGTCCGCGAGAAAACTCCGATATTTTCTTGTATAAACTCAAACAGAAAGAAAATCCCTTAAGCTCTGCAATAGTGAATAGTGGTCTTAAAGAAAAACTTCTCAGCTACAATAAAGCCCCGGGTCCACGGGGTCATCAAGATGCGCGCTAAAAAGTGTTTGCCAAAACGAACTCTGTATCAATATATATAGAGATTGAATTTCTATGGTAACTTTTTGATTCGCATACATTATAAAATATTTTGTACAAAAAATCTATTATTAAGCTTAGTTAAAATTTTGTATGGACGGCAGAAAGCGCAAATGTCGTAATTCGAAAATTGACTTATTGATTCAGAATTGATCTGAAACATTAATAAATTAATGGTAAACAAAAACTTTTTAAAAACAAGCTTTTATTTAATTGCCCTTAGTTTTCGTGTTCTCCTCATCAAGCCCTTTCATTTAATACCCATAATATGGTAGTGCAGATAAAATAATCCATCCATCATCCATCCATCCATAATCCAAGCCATCTTGGATGATCTGCCATATTGGAATTAGAATGACGTCACATAGCTAAGCATGCATTGTCATCCAAAATAAGCGTGTATACCAAATTTCAGCTCAATCAAAGATTTTAATAACAGCGAGGAAGACAACTTAAGAGATGGGAAGATGAGTTAAAAATTACAGCGGGCCCTTACTGAAGAAGGGTTGCCAGAGATAGAACACAGTGAAAAATGTTAGAGGAGGCCTTTGCCAAAAGGCACACTGAACTTAGAGATATCCTCTAAATGAGAAAAATAAACATTAGAAAACAGACAGAAGTTCAGGATAGAGGGCTTATTGATTGATTGATTGAACAGCACTTAGCCCCCTGAGTCCAGAGTACAAAGAGGTTCTTAAAAGCGTACCCTAAAATATAATTAATAAAATAGAAAAAAGAAAAAGGATTTGTTAATATACGATCATCTTAAGATTATGTAGACAGTTATCAAAGTGGTATTTTGGTATTAAAAGTACCTTTTACGACCTTGGTCCTTTCACGAAATTTAATGTGGTTGGTTTGCCCGATGTCTGTGGTAAAAGTTTTTACACGTTTAGACCACTGGGCAGACAAGTACCTAAAGGGCAAAAGGTCAAGGGACCTTGATATTGTTCGTAGATTTTACACCGTCCCTTCAGCAGTGTTATTTAAATACTTGCTTTTACCCGTGACTTCGCCCGCGTAGGCTTAGATTGTTCAAAATTGTTATAAATTATAGCCTGTATGTTATTCTGATGTATGATAAAGTTTATTGTAAACTTTCATCAAAATCCGTTCAGTAGTTTTTGCTTGAAAGAATAACAAACATCCATCCTCACAAACTTGCAAATTTATAATCTTAGTAAGGACTACTTAAATCACGTAGCTATTTCTTTGTTTCTAAAAATGATAGTTATGATATAATGTACTAAATTTGACTGCGTATTACAAAACGTCCACAATGTCGTTACCAAAAAATACCCAAACAAAAACCAAATGTGATATTACCGAACTGGACCGTAAAGTATTTACAGCGACCTTAATATTCTTTTTTTGTAGGTACACTGAAGATCTTTTGTTATACCGGATGTTTCAGAAGTCCGAAAGAATACTTTGACTTTTGCATCAGGTATACAACTGAGTAGTATAAAAATTTGATCGGAATTCAACCAAGCTCTTCCAACTTCTTTTTTCGTCGTCTATTTCTATAACGCTCAATATCTCGAGTCCTATGTAAAAATTGTCGTAGTCGCCGATTTTATGTGTAGTTTACACTGCTGAATAGGGTTATGGACGTACCCAAAGGCCAGTACACGATACCGACACGATAACGATACGATAATGTGACAAATATTCAAAGGTCTATAACTCAGAAACTATGATAGTTAGGTATAAACTATCTTTACTAAGTCATTTCATCCACATTTGAGCAACCGTATTTGTACCCAAAGTATTATTTCGGGCTTCTGATACACGTTGTATTGTTTTAATAACAACAATGGAACGCGGGTGATGAAACTGTCCTTTTGAAATACTTTCGGCGTGTGTTTTACGATATGACGGGAAGGACAATGGCTTAGCGGTTTTTTTGTTACGCGCAATGTTTTGTTCCGTGCTGAGATTGGATTTTGTTACATAAAAAAATTTTGTTTCAGCAATATTTTTGTAATAGACTAATTTTTTTATTTTTTTTTAATATTTTTGTAATGGAGTCGGCATCTAGTGCACCTATCATTTGGTTATAGTGGTAATATCGACGAATAAAAGCAGTTGTAGCCTCGTCGGTATAACGCCCGCCTTGAACGTAAGAGGTGCAAGTTCAAATCCCGGGCACGCACCTCTGAGATAATTTTCATGAGCGAATGTCATTTTCAATCATGATTACCACTTGCTGAAAGGGAAAAACATGGTGAGGAAATCTGCACGTCTATTGAAAGGCGTGTGAAGTGCTCCAACCCGCACTGGGTCAGAGCGTGGTGGACTATGGACTCAATCTTCCTTGTATTGAGGCAGAATGTGCCCGGTATAATGGCAATAGGCTCGCCCCTATATCATTGGGACCAAAAGTGAAATCGGCGAAGTGTGCCTTGCAGTGCACCTCTGCCTACCCCTTTGACAAATTCAGGCGTGATGATGTATTTATATAAGACACTATTCGGTAACATGCAACCAACGAACCGACTTCCACATTATTGTTGTTTTAAAGGAAACAAAATGACAGCAGTTCTATTGTTCCAAACCTAACGAGTCAGTTTTGTGAAACGTTACGTATTGTGGTTACGTAACTTGGTGTGTTATTAGTATATAAAGACTTGAAAATCTGTTTCATAAATAAATATCGCCAGACAATATATCTATCGCAAAAAAACGGCCAAGTGCGAGTCAGACTCGCGCACGAAGGGTTTCGTACCATTATCTATAAAAACGAGCAAAAAAGTCACATTTAAATTATTGCCCCCGTAAATATTTATTTTATTCTGTTTTTTAGTATTTATTATTATAGCGGCAACAAAAATACATCATCTGTGCAAATTGCAACTTTTCTAACTATCACGGTTTATGAGATACAGCTTGGTGACAGACGGATGGACGAACGGACGGACGGACAGTGAAGTCTTAGTAATAGGGTTCCCGTTTTACCCTTTGGGTACGGAACCCTAAAAAGCAAAGCCTGTACTATGGGTGCCGTCCAATGGAGTTCGGGCCAAGCCAGTTACAAATTCCAGGGCAAATTCCAAAAAGGCTATTTCTGAAATTTGCCGCTGGCGGCAATCGTAGCCGCCTGTAGGCTTAGCATGGCTGCGTAGACATAAGTTTTGTGTATTTCAACTTTCAGATTTCATTTTCCCGGCAAAAGTGACAGTTCCAAGAGATAAAACTTATGTCTACTCGGTCATGCTAAGAGTGCTGGTTTAGTGAGCTGAGAAACTTAAGCTCAAACCACGACTTCTAAAATTAAAAAATAAATACAATTTGACAAACTGCTAACATTGCAAATAAGACTCTCTTCTCTGTTACCCCAAGAATCATATTTGCAAACTTGTTTAATTTGATTTGCCTTACGTTTTCCCATTATTTGGGGTCGGCGCAGTGTCTTTTTCTTCCATTCATCTCGCTTTTCCGTCATACTAACAATCACTCCATTCATTTGCAAACTCATTTCGTGGCAGATATAACGTTGCCCGTTCAATCAAAGGCCCTCTTCGAGCCTCCTTAATCAAAGTGTAAATATAATTATAGTAATAAATACAGAGTCAAGGGTTCTACGTAGGAGATGAAATGGAACCCCGAGCGCAGTATCGTACGGAACCTTTTAATTAAACAAATGCGCATCACGCTGGTATCACGGCGTAATTGTTATAATAACAGTTAAAATAACTTTTAAACGTTACGCAAACCTATAAAAACAGGGCTGGTTAATTGGAAAACTTTGTGAAAATCGCCGAGAGAAACCCTTTATTAGTAGCAAACTATCTTATCGGCTGGAAGACGTCAGATCTCACGGGTTTTTTCAGTTGAATGCTTGGAAACATTGAAGTAGACTGCGTGGTATAATTCTTACATGGTAGAAACTTAAAGTCCCGACTTTTCCTTAGGAAATGTACTCTGTCCCGATATACATAAGGATTGAATGGCCCTGGCGCGACTACGCTACTAAATTTTCTTTGGAAAATGAGCTTTTTCTACGAGTTAACAAGGTGCGTTTTGGTATTGGATAATAAATTAGTCTCTTGCTTCTGGACGATGCCTTATTTTATCAGTAGATTTCTAACACGATATTGTAATGTAGTTTCATTGCCAACATATTATGTTGGCAACCCTGAACGTTAATATTAGCAGTTATGCCATAGCTTAGCTAACTTGTGGTTATAATTTTAATGCGTCAGAACCAGTAGCTATTAAGATCCTGGATACTGTTGAATACGAAGGAAGTACTGCGTTCTTCAGAGATATTACCACGGATCATCGATCAAACTCGATTCTATCTCAACTTTGCCACATTACGGTTTTTTTAATTCTGGTGAACAAATAAATGCAATATTTAAGTATGCCACTTAATAACAAAATAACAATTATTACTTTTGTCTGTTTATTAGTTGCGAATAATCTCCGAAACGGTGGAATCGATTTTGCCAGGAGTTTCACGGGTAGTACATAGCTGATGTAATAAGAAGTCCCTTACGAGTATGCTACTTTTATCTTATGTTTTTTTTGGAACGAAGTTCCTTACGGCAGGCTTGGAGGGAATAGGGATTTTGCTAGGCGACCGAACTGAAAAAAATGTGATAGTAAAACCGTAAGAAAAAATGCGTGGAAAAAAACCGTTAAATGAGACGTCTCTTTATTTGTGTCGTTTGATGGATGGATGGATGGATGGATGGATGGATGGATGGATGGACGGACGGACGGACGGACGGACGGACGGACGGATGGACGGATGGATGGATGGATGGATGGATGGATGGATGGATGGATGGATGGATGGATGGATGGATGGATGGATGGATAGATTGATGGATGGATGGAACGAAGTCTGCGTGGACGAAGTCGCGGGTAGAAGCTGGTATTTTATATGTCCTATCATATATGTCTACTTCGAAGGAACTTCGTTCCTACCTGGTGTCCCACGACACCATTTAGTTTTTCATTTCACGCAGACTGTCACAGAATCAGATTTTTTTTATTCATGTAAACCAATACAGACACTTATGAATCGTCAATAAATAATAGTAATAGTATCTCTACCACCCGTTCGGAATGCATTTCCTATGGAGAAGAATGGGCAAGAAACTCCAGTGTTTTAAACTCCTTTTTTTCTAATATGAATTTACATTTTTGTGTGTTTTACAAACTATATGCTGTAGCAATAGCTAACATGATATCATAAATGGACACCAAAGTATTTCATCTCATTTGATTCAGTAGTAAGGGCGTTTCTGCAAACCAGTGGCTTATAATAGGCTCGTAGACCGAATACCGTCTTTATTCTCAATCAATATGATTTCGCCCTCGGGGTAACGATTATTACAGAATGGGGCTGGCGTGCGCAAGACTACGCATAAATAGTCTATATGTTATAAGTAATAAGGTTGCTTATTGTACAGAAACATGACCATGTCAGTATTTTGTTTCGACTCGACATTTAATAGTATCAAAGCGGGATATTCCTTTAGTTTAGTTTATTTTGAAAATATGTTTAGTAAATAATTAAATCGTAGGTGCTTTACTAAAAGGTATTGTTTTTAAAGTACTCTGTAAAGGTTTTGTAAAAGGATCATAATTTTCATAATACTGGAGATATCTATGGGCCGTTCGGAAAACGTTTTTTTTTCAGCTGACCTTTAAAACCAAAAATCCGTATTGAAATTGGCTAACGCTTTTGGTAGCTAAAAAGATACAGTTGGATGCACAGGTCAAACTAATAACGACCTTATATCTGTTACCTTATGGTTTAGAAAAAGTAAAACATAGACAAAGTATCTACAAATAACTCGAAATACCTTGACCTACTTTTAAGGAAAAAAAAACCGGCCAAGTGCGAGTCGGACTCGCGCAAGGAGGGTTCCGTACTATTATCTATAAAAACGGCAAAAAAATCACGACTCCTGTATGGGAGCCCCCTTAAATATTCATTGTATTCTGTTTTTTTTTATTATTTGTTGTTAAAGCGGCAACAGAAATACATCATTTGAGAAAATTTCAACTCTCTAGCTATCACGGTTCATGAGATACAGCCTGGTGACAGACGGACGGACGGACGGACAGCGAAGACTCAATAATAGGGTTCCCGTTTTACCCTTTGGGTACGGAACCCTAAAAAATGGGAAAATACTTAATGAGTTCTGTCCCCTCTTTGTTCAATCAGCGGAAACGCTGATGGCGTGTTCATTTCCCACCCGACGATCCAATTTTCTGCCGGCACCTTACAGCAAAGTTTCATAATATTCGAGGGGCGAAAGGCTATTTGACTCAAGGGGTTTTTTTAACAGGAGAGCATGCTTGTTCTGCGCAGAAAGATCATCTGATTCCAAAGATGTGTGTTAGAAAGTGACGCTTAAGTCAAAACGTATAAAAAGCAACAACTGAGATATGACCAATTGTTGTCAATTCTAATATCCTAGAATATCTAGAATTTTCGTGCTTAATTTTTAGCGTTCCGTACCCAAAGGGTAAAACGGGACCCTATTACTGAGACTTCGCTGTCCGTCCGTCCGTCCGTCTGTCACCAGGCTGTATCTCATGAACCGTGATAGTTAGAGAGTTGCAATTTTTGCAGATGATGTATTTCTGTTGCCGCTATAACAACAAATACTAAAAATCAGAATATAATGATTATTTAAGGGGCTCCCATACAATAAACGTGATTTTTTTGACGTTTTTATAGATAATGGTACGGAACCCTTCGCGCGCGAGTCCGACTCGCACTTGGCCGTTTTTTTTTTAGGTATGATGCTCAGAGATTCGGCTTCATCCGCCATCTTTAACACCCATATTGATTGATTATTACGTGTATTTATTGTTTTTTTTCTTGCTATTGATTACTTGAGACTGCCAGAATGCCCGCTAACCGCAGGTGCAGTCGTTCATCATCTTACTCCGATATATTTCATCATTTCGTTAAAAAGAAGAAGGGTCTCAGTTCTCTGTACCTTAATCGCCCATCAAGGAAACATAATTTTAATGATTTAATGATTTTGATCTGTATTTATCTACAAATAGAATTAACATCTTAATTGATTTACGTTCACTAAGTGAATAAAGCATCGATTAAAAGTGTCGATAAAAAATATCGATACTGCAAATCGATTCACAATAGCTAACGGCGAATCTATTTTTTATATTTGATCGATTATTATTTCGATTACATCAATTAAGGACTGATGAACAGCCTTCCTATGTTGCACAACCAGCATCAACAGCACACAGTATTATAGATCTTATGCATCGTGATATAGAACTCAATTTGACATGAAGTAATCCTGTCAATTGTGTTGACATTAGTTCGCTGTAGTACTATGAAGAATGGATGCCTCCAAAGAGAGTAGGAAGTGATTTATCTGAACATTTCCTATTGTTTGTTTTGGCTAACAATAGGATGTGATGTGGGTAGTTTTTTTATATTACTAATATTACAAGGAATGTATCTGAGTTACAATAGACAGGTAATTGATTATAAACTAGTGATAAACGAGCTTAAAACGCGCTTAAAACCCTTGGTAAAAGACCCTGAAATTTATGAAACTTACCACAGATATATAAGTGGCTCGCCACATTACATTCCAAGTCTATATGTCTATGGTGTCAAGTCTATTGGCACCAAACCACACTAATCTAAGCGTATTGCCATGGAGATATTATAAAGGAGATGGCATTTCGAGTCCGCGCTGCGGTAATTTTTTCTGGTTTATCTGACTCTACCATTATTTTTTTATTGCAAGCTTTATATTAACTTGCAATGTATGTTGCAAGCTTTATATTAACTTGCAATGTATGTTGCAAGCTTTATATTAACTTGCAATGTATGTTGCAAGCTTTATATTAACTTGCAATGTATGTTACAAGCTTTATATTAACTTGCAATGTATGTCCGGGTGGAATCTGGCAACTGAATTTTAAATCAGTTATCTTTAACCGATTGAGCTGAAATTTGGTATACACGCTTATTTTGGATGACAATGCATGCTTAGCTATGTGAAGTCATTCTAATTCCAATATGGCTTATCATTCGAGATGGCGGAATGGTTATTTTTTCTGCACTACCATGGTATGGGTATCAAATGAAAGGGCTTGCTGAGGAGAACACGTAAACTAAGGGCAATTAAATAAAAGCTTGTTTTTAAAAAGTTTTTTTACCATTAATTTATTCCCATATACCTGAGAACATGAGAAAACAAAAATGGCGGGACAATCGCCGCAGATCTATGCGAAGAGTGGAGTCATTACGGGTAATCCGCCATCTTTATCAAGTTCGTAGTAAGTAACCACTGCGGTACGATGACTGATGTCATCATTACATTTGATACTCAGTGCTGTAAAACTTGTACAGACATGGCGAACTAAATTTAAAAAAAACGCAAAGCAGGCTTCACAGCTGGCTTAACTACGGGTAGATAAATAGATAGTTAATTTATTGTGTTTTGAGAATGTATAGCCTCATTACCGTTTAATTGTATAATTGTTAGTTAAGAAAAACAGAAAACTGTTAATCCTTATTAGAAAAAAACCGGCCAAGTGCGAGTCGGACTTGCGCACGAAGGGTTCCGTACCATTATCTATAAAAATGGCAGAAAAAATCACGTTTGTTGTATGGGAGCCCCCTTACATATTCATTTAATTCTGTTTTTTAGTATTTGTTGTTATAGCGGCAACAGATATACATCATCTGTGAAAATTTCAACTTTCTAGCTATCACGGTTCATGAGATACAGCCTGGTGACAGACGGACGGACGGTGAAGTCTTAGTAATAGGGTTCCCGTTTTACCCTTTGGGTACGGAACCCTAAAAAGCAGTGATATTCTCTCGTTAAATACATGGAATAAGCATTGCTATCCGTACACGTTACTCGTCTCCACAGAATAAATAACTCTTTCATGGGGCAAAGTATAAGTCGGTAGTCGCATCGTGTCTACGCGTAACGTCTTTGTGGTTTTAATATATGTCTCAGATGATGATTATCGTTGAAACTGTGAAATGCTATTATTCTGTCAATGGTGGTTTGGATGAGGACAAAAAATATACTAAAGAAATACCTCTATCCCTATAATAGGGACATTTATAAAATAAATACTTCTATCTTTTAGTAGTTATACAAGATATACATACATACATTATCACGCCTGTGTTCCCCGAAGGGGTAGGCAGAGGTGCACACTTCGCCGATGTATTTTGGTCCCAATGTAATAGGTGCGAGCCTATTGCCATTATACCGGGCACATTCCCCCTCAGTACGATGGAGATATGGGCCATAGTCCACCACGCTGGCCCAGTGCGGGTTGGTGAACTTCACACGCCTTTCTATAGACGTGCAGGTTTCCTCACGATGTTTTCCTTCACCGTTCAGCAAGTGGTAATCATTGTTGAAAATGACATTCGAACATGAAAATTTACTCAGAGGTGCGGGCCTGGGATTTGAACTTGCACAACTTACAAGGCGGGCGTTCTTGCTCACGAGGCTACCCCTGCCTTTAGTTATACAATGAGATTCATAATTGGTATACTAACTGCTAACATATTCTAGACCCTCTAGCGTATTCAAAAAGAAAATGTGGAGTCATAAATATTCAATGATTTCATATCCTTTACAATAGTACTGGTAGCAGAGTTTTCGAACGCACACCTTGTAATCAAAGTATACAGGCTCAAATTGAGATTCGCACCTCTGGGTTTCATGTGCGAATCTCATTTTCATCCGACTTTACAACTTGCTATAAAACGGTGAAGGAAAACATCGTGAGGAAACCTAGTGAGGCTTATTATACCCAGTCTAAATAAATGTGTACTAGGTAGGATTTTAACAATTTTACAAACCCATGTTTTTTTAAAATAATTCATAGAATGTAGAACCTAATAGCGCTATTAATAAACCCACTTCCTTATCGTACAATCAAATGTCTTTACATAATAAAAAAAACAACGATTTTTGCCAGAAAATTAAAACTGATCTTTATATTCATAATTAACGAAGATACAGTTACATTTTAGATGCTAATGGATGATTTAATTTAGCTATTAACTTAATTATATCGAGGGGTGAAAGGCAATTTGACTTAAGCGACACTTTATACCAATATTGACCTATATACATATTTGGAATCAGCGATTTTTTCTGCGTCGAAGGAGTATGCTCTCCTGTAAAGTTAAAAAACTTGAGAGGTGGAACGAAGTGCCTTTTGAAATAAAAACCGGCCAAGTGCGAGTCGGACTCGCGGACGAAGGGTTCCGTACCATTATCTATAAAATCAGCAAAAAATCACGTTTGTTGTATGGGAGCCCCTTAAATATTTATTTTATTCTGTTTTTTAGTATTTGTTGTTATAGCTGCAACAGAAATACATCATCTGTGAAAATTTCAACTCTCTAACTATCACGGTTCATGAGATACAGCCTGGTGACAGACGGACGGACGGACGGACGGACAGCGAAGTCTTAGTAATAGGGTTCCGATTTTACCCTTTGGGTACGGAACCTTAAAAAAAGCAAAAAAATTGTACATTTACATACACACACACACACACACACATCGAAATCACACACACATTTACAAAAGTGTCGTTACAACTTTTACTCTCACATACACATTTACAAAAGTGTCGGTCGACACTTTTAGTCTTAATTTTTTCCGTCTAGCCCCCTTTCGCAACGCGCCATAAGGAACTACGTTCCAAAAAATGTCGCTTAAATGAAATACCTTTCACCCCTCCTTTCCCGTTATAATCCCAGAAATTAACTTTCAAGTATCATATGACAAAAATACCGTGGTCGTTTAATAATGGCTGTGGAATTAGAATATTACGCCACAAACAACCAAACTATTCCAATAAAATCATAATTTTATTCGTAGAAATGTTAACGTTGAATTATTCCGAGTCCCCGTTATCATTATTCCATAATTTGGTATAAAATTAGTTGAACAAGCAAATTGCGAACGTCAACTCCATAACAAGCTCCGCGTATTGTGGCTAAGTGTAAAATTACATTAACAGTTATACCAACCGGCGGGATTGAAACGACTGATGAATAAAAAACTATTACGCCCTGAACTAGAGATGTGCCGCACTCATGAGTCGACTCATTCGAGGTTCTCATTTTTGGAAATTAAACGAGTTGATTGAACCGCATCACTAGTTCATTTCCTCCTCACGTCCCTTATAAAAGTTTCTGATCGAGTTGCTCGCGTTTCATGATTGAACCGCCTCACTCGTTCATTTCCTTCTCACATCTCATGTAAAAGTTTCTGAGAATGGTTTTAAACGTGTCTCAGGTGTGT
Organism: Ptilodon capucinus; assembly: GCA_914767695.1. Taxonomy (NCBI): domain Eukaryota; kingdom Metazoa; phylum Arthropoda; class Insecta; order Lepidoptera; family Notodontidae; genus Ptilodon; species Ptilodon capucinus. The sequence continues at coordinate 10,350,870 of OU611816.1, read as the reverse complement.
GCGCGAAAGAAAATCATATGTGTGATAGATGACATGACCGTGTTACGGGTTCGAGTCGAGTATGAGTCACGAGTCACTTCCTCAGGCCCCTTACCAAAGATATATTAAAAACATTGCTGCGAGACGCAATGTTTCTATTCTAGCTTTCAGTTTTTGTTAATTAACTCAGTACAAAATCTGCCAAAAATTGTCAGTATTGAAACAAGATTACTTTAGGGGGTGGTGGTAAGGCCTCAGAACTTTTTGTAAAAAGAATATGCGTTCGAACGACACCTCATTTCAAATGAGGTGTTGTTCGAACCTCGTTCGTTGTGAGTTAAAATGAGGTACTCTCTCATCTTCAAATAAAAAAGACGAGTTACCATCACTACCCTTAACAAATTGTGGCACTGAATTCATTTGAAAATATACTCTATGCTATTTTACATAAAGATTGAATATCTATGGCAATAGCCACGCAGCTCAGCAACTAAATTAACTAGCGTCATCAATGACATTTCGTTGGAAAATATGCTTATTCTATCAGTTAATACAGTTCGTTTTTGTGTTAGTGATAAATTGGTTAAGTGCGTCTTGATGGCACTGATTGCCGGTCTCATTGCTGATTTGCAATCGTTATCAGTAAGCTCAACGGGTAAAAATAAATGCCAATACCAAAACGAACTCTGTGTAAGTATGCATAAAGTATGAATTTCTGTGGTAAAAGCCACGTCCCCACGCGTCAAAATTTACTCGCGTTGTGTGTGTCATGTAGTCCCCCTAGGCCTCCCCTTTCCTCTTCCACACTTCCCTGTCCTTGGCAACCTCCGGCCACGTTTTTCTCACAAAGGTGTCAAGGTCGTCTCGCCACCGTTATCTCGGTCGACCCCGACGGCCGCGGCCAGTACTGGGAGTCCAGCTGGTGGTGATATAGGCCCACCTCTGCGGGTCCATGCGCGAGACGTGACCTACCCACTAGCGATATTTATATTTAAAAAAATTATAACTCGTTAAAGTATTTTTACACCAAAAAAAATAATATTTATGTCAATTCTAAAGGACCGTACGTACACACGAACCAACAGTATTCTCATCTACGATTAAACTTAAAAAGTAAATTAATTAAAATTTTATTACATTTAATTAAGCATTCAATACGCATCAAGTAAGAATTACTAGTTATAATCGATTTAAATTAACTTTTTTTTTTTGTCTATGAATGCTATCTGTGGTCATAAAACTTTTGTGATAATTCAAATTCAGTCATAAAACCTTGAACGGTTTAATTAATTTTTTTATAAGCTACTGGATTACTTTCATAAGCTTGAATCTAGAACTAGTCATAGCTATACTTTGTTTACAGGGAGTATCAGAATTCCGAAATAATAACTGACAGTTTGCATGAGTATCGGGTATACAAATCTATACTTAATATAAGCTGAAGAGTTTGTATGTTAGGTTGAGCTCTGGAACTAGCAGTCCGATTTCAAAAAATATTTTTACACTTTGTAACCTATTTATTGGGGAAGGATATAGAGTTTATAACATCACGCTACGTGTGTCGTAAACTAACCATAAACTCGGGTGAAACCGTGGGCACATCTAGTGTATTGTACAAAATGATTGTTTTTTTTTCTATTCTAAAAACTTGAAGTCCAACGTGCACTGGGTAGTATGAAATACGGCAGAAGCCCTGGAGAGGACGGCATCTCGACTGAAATATTAAGGATGGGAGAACCAGTCTTGCTCCCACACATTACTAAACTCTTCAACTCCATTCTAAAATCAGGAAACATTCCCAAATCATTTTGTCAAGCAAATATAGTTCTTCTGCACAAAAAAGGCGACAAATCATCAATAGAAAACTATCGTCCCATCAGCCTGGTATCACATCTTTATAAAACATTTATTAAAGTCATACATAATAGAATATCCGAAAAACTCGACCAAAACCAACCACCCGAACAGGCAGGATTCCGACGAGGCCTTTCTACCACCGATCACCTACATTCCCTTAACCAAATTATAGAAAAACACTGCGAGTTCAAACTTCCTCTGTACATGGCATTTATCGACTTCTCCAAGGCTTTTGACAGTATCACACACTCAGCAATATTCGATGCATTAAAATTACAACAAATAGAACCTACCTACATCAACATAATCAAAAACATATACGCCAATAGTACAGCAGCAATAAAACTTCAATCCGTGGGGCCATTCTTTCACATACAACGAGGAGTCAAACAAGGAGACCCGCTATCTCCTAAGCTCTTCACTGCCGTTCTTGAAGAGATATTTAAGAAGCTGACGGCTCGGTGGAGAGAGCGAGGCATTGTTCTCGGGGAGACAAGATTAACTAATCTACGTTTCGCCGACGACATTGTCTTGTTCGCTTCATCCGCTAATGACCTACAGCACATGATAGAAGAACTAGACATGGTGGGCCGCGGTGGGCGCGGTGGATCGGACTGAGGATGAATATGTCAAAGACCAAACTTATGACGAACAACATCAAGCGTAGAATAGTGATTGAGGATGTGGAGATTGAATATGTTCATGAGTATATATATCTGGGCCAAATAGTCTCCTTCCAGGCCAGGCAAGACAAAGAGATAGCACGCCGCATAGAAAATGCCTGGAGGAGCTACTGGTCCATGAAAGAGCTTATGAAAGGAAGCCTCCCTCTCACATTGAAACGAAAACTCATGGACATGTGCATTCTCCCTATCCTCACCTACGGCGCACAGGTTTGGTCTTTGACAGCAGTCCAGAAGTCCGCGCTCGCGGTATGCCAGCGAGCAATGGAGCGCAGTATCCTCGGAGTCAAGATTACTGACCGAATCCGGAATACTGTACTGCGCTCCAAGACACAAATTAGTGACGTAGGTCAAAAAGCTGCCAAGCTAAAATGGAACTGGGCTGGACACATCTGCCGCATGTCAGAACAACAATGGGCCAAAATAACTACAGAGTGGATTCCCAGCAATGCAAGAAGACATCGCGGCAGGCCCAGAAGGAGATGGCGGGATGAACTAGACTCCCATCGAAAGGAGTGGCCTATTTTGGCTCAAAATAGAGATGAATGGAGGAAGGGGAGGGAGGTCTTTGCCCAGCAGTGGGACGTTATAGACTCATAATAATAATAAAAAATTTAAACTGCCGAAAAACAAACGAGGCTTTGCAAAACGTTCACCAACCCGCAATTGGATAGACCAGCGTGGTGGACAACTTTCACACATCTATGGCAAGTCAAATTTCTTACTTCTGATACACCCTGTATACATACAGATATTGTTGGAATAAATACACCATACTGCGACATATGTCACAGTCTGGTTATAAATGTTAGCAAATATAGGTTAGCTAAAAACAACATACGAGACATACTCGCTAACAAAGCTTTGTATTATTCATACGAGTCGAGCAAATTGCCGCTCTAGTTATTTGGCGGGGTGTACGGTGAGCAAAAAGGTCGAATGGCTTTTCAAATTAGCAACAAACCTCAAAAAAAAAAACATTTTTTTAATTCTTTCGAATTCGATATTTAAATTTAGCGCTTACATAGACATTAATATTTTTTCTGTGTTGTATAAAGCCTCAAAACAAAACAAGAATTCTTAAGGTCCGCGTCGTAATTTTCGCCAATACTAAAATGATATTGAATGATGATTGACTGATAGAAAAAGTTCTTTTTTCAACGAAATGACATTGTTGTGAACGAAATGGTGATGCTTTTACCACAGATATTATATCGAGGAATCAGCTTTTTCACCCCTCAATATATATACATCATCATCACGCGTGCATTCCCCGAAGAGATAGGTAGAGGTGCACTGCAGTACACTCACACCTTGCTGATGTATTTTGGTCCCAATGTAATAGGGGGCGAGCCTATTGCCATTATACCAAATGCCCTTCAATACGAGAGAGAATTGAAAACACAGAAATTCAATCTTTATTTATATTGACACAGAGTTCGTTTTGTTATTGGCAACGATTTTGACGCGCGGCCTTTGACTCCCCAGTGTACCTCCGCACTTAAGTATCCTAATTTTGTTTATGCTCTTTTTTTACAAGCTTTATATTAATTTGCAATGTATGTCCGGGTGGAATATTGCAACTGAATTTTAAATCAGTCATCTCTAACCTATTGAGCTGAAATTTGGTATACACGCCTATTTGAATGGCAATGCATGCTTAGTTATGTGACGTCATTCTAATTCCAATATAGCGGATCATCCAAGATGGCGGAATAGTTATTTTTTCTGCAATACCACAGTATGGGTATCCAATGAAAGGGCTTGCTGAGGAGAACACGAAAACTAAGGGCCATTAAATAAAAGCTTGTTTTTAAAAAGTATTTTTACCATTAATTTATTTTTCTGTTGACTATATGTAAAGAAATGTCGTTCATATAATTCGTACGACTGTTGTTTGGTGCGTGTTTAACGAAACGCCAGCTATTGTGTGGATTCACTTTAATTTTGCGACGAAGCAGCCGTGATTTTCCATTAAACGTTTCGGGTTCTGTATTGTCACGTTCAATGAACTTGACGTTTTTTAAAATTGTACTTTGCGTTAATAGCCCTAAAAATTGAATTTCCATGGCAGAAGCTACGCAGAGATCATCCACCATCTGTATCAGTGTCATCACCCATTTTTATTTATTCAATTGTGTATTTATTGAATTTGTCCTTGCTATTAATTACTCGACATTCGCATAAATACCGCTAATGGCAGGTGCAGCCATTTCTCGTCTTATTCCATTAAATTTCATAATTTCACTCATTTCGTAAAAAATTAAGAAGAAAAAAAGCTACGCTATATTTTCACAACTTATTAGTTGTGAAAATCGGTCACATTTAGTTGAATAATGAGCTTTTTCGATCAAATAATACAGTTCGTTTTTGTATGGGCAAATAATTGGTGGCACGAATTTTGACACGTTTTAATAAAGTTATTTGACTCAAGCGCTAATTACATAAGTCAACGAGTATGAATAAATGAATATGTATATGAATACATATTCATTCATACATACTCATTCGACGCAGAAAAAATAGCTGATTCCAAATATATACAATAAGGCTAGGCGCGCACTAGGCAGCCATGACTGCGCAGCCAGTCGGCCATATGACGTTGTATGAGAGCCCACGCACAAGGCATCCGCGAAATCTCGGCTGTGGCAGCCAATAAAACGCGCCTGTTTGCACGGCAGCCAGCTGGCTGTGCGCAGCCATAGCGTAGGTGAATGTATGTGGCTGTCGTCAGTCTCCGCGCACTAGTTGTAGCAGCCAGACGTATTTAGGGTTCAAACTTAAAAAAAAATGACTCGATACAGAGGATATTGAATAGTCGTGGATTGGCTGCTATAACTGGCTGCGCAAATATTCTGCCTGCCGCAGCCTGGCTAGGCGATCAGCGAATTTTATTGCGTCGAATAAGTATGCACTCTTGTAAAGTTAACAAAATGTCGCTTAAGCCAAATAGCCTTTCCCCTGGATATCAATTGGTAAAGGAATTGAATCAAGCGCCATGTTGGTCGACATTGAGTATATCGTTGAAATCAGCGAATTTTGAGCTTAATTTCATGCAAAGTTACCAAAATGGCACTTGAGTCAATTCGCCATTTAACCGTCGAAAGAATATTGTAATTAACGTACTACGTAAAGTTAAGTATTTCCGTTTCGTATCGTTGGTCCCTTGACTCCGGAAGGTCCTTCCCAGAATCAACCAACCCTTGATATATTATTTGCTACAGTTACGCTTTGAGGGGTAACAAAGGTTAACTAATGGTTGTTTGTATCTGGGTACATCCCTTGGGACGTCATTTGCAAAGGGCACCTTTTAAGATATAATTATTTATTTATATATCATCATAACTTACTACTATCTTTACAGGCAACCTAATACGATAGATGGTATATATGGTAGATATTATATAGATATGGTATAGTGTATAGAAACAGATAACAAGGATAAGTATCCTACTATAAGTATAGTCAAGGATGCAAATATGATACCTATTAGCTGCCCTTAACATAGCAATGAACACTTGCGGACCTATAGAAAATTAAGAAAAGCACAAAAATGTAAATCCTTATTTGAAAAAAGCAACCATGGAGTTTCTTGCCCATTATTCTCTATAGGAAATGCATTCCGAATGGGCGGTAGAGCTACTATTTTTACTATTTATTGACGATTCACAAGTGCCTGTATTGGTTTATATGAATAAAAAATATTCTGATTCTGATTAGAAAAACTCTCTACTCATATATACATCTTCATTATCATCACGCCTGTAATCCCCGAAAGGGTAGGCAGAGGTGCATTGTATTGCACACACATTTTGCCGATGTATTTTGGTCCTAACGTAATAGGGGGCGAACCTATTGCCACTATATCGGCAAGTGCCGACTTAATACGAGGGAGATTTAGGCCATAGGCCACCACACTAGCTCAGGTCTGGTTAGTGAAATAATTAGCCTTTCTATAGACGTGCAGGTTTCCTCAGGATGTTTGCCCTCACCGTTCAGAAAAAGGTCATCATTAGTGAAGACGACATGAAAACGGGGTTATAACCTGCACCCCATTCGTGCAAGGCGGTTTGTTGTACAAACCATAGCCATACTGCTTGTAAAAAATAATACATTTATTGACATTGTCCATAATGCCAAGAAGTCCAAGATATCCAAGTTAAATCCAGGATAAAGTGCAAAAAAACAGATTTTAAAAACAAATTTCCATATTTCTACGAAAATTTGTCAAATCCTAGCTATTACCTAATCCTAGCAAGTAAATCTATTTCATGCCTGCAGCTTATGACATTAATCTTTTAATATTTATACCCTGGAGTTATACGGCTCACAATAATGTCTGTATTCGTTCTCGTGCGGCATTAACTTTGAGCCGGGTCGCGACTAATTACCAGCCAACCGTTTTACGCAAATTTTTTGACGAGTTTCAACACCGAATCATAATTGGCAGAAGCAGAAGGGATCCAATCCGCAAAATGGACAAAAATTAGTTGTTCCCAAATGTTCCTAAAGGGGGTCTTTTCAATCAACAAACAAGATCCCATCGAAAAATAAAAGCAAAAAGCATTTTACAGCTTAAGTAACCCCACATATCCCTCATGTAATACATTATCAAACAAGCTGCCATATCTCAAAACAGACTTACTGTGGTTTGGATCATTTTTGTTTAACTATTATCGATTCGAAAATGATGTAATACGCATTATATTCATATTTCTAATTATTTATATTGACCCCTCAACTGCTTTACCACCTCCCATCACATAGGGTTGGCGCTGAATGCCTATTGCTTCCATTAGTTGCAACTTTATCGACTTACATATAGACCTTAAATTCGCTCATACATCCTAAATTCTATAGCCATACTGACATCTACTCCTATCTCATTCATATCACTATTTACACACTCCATCCGTCTTTTCTTGGGTCTTCCTCTCGATATAAATCCATCAACATTCATACATATTATTCTTTTAGGCATATGCTTCCATCTCTTCTAGTCATATGTTCGAACCATTCCAGTGCTACTTCTTTCCTTGTCTATTATGGGCATGTCTTTCCTCCACCATATTCGCAGCCTGCGCGAATGGATACGTTAAGGATTAGTTGTGGAGGGCCACAAACCCATCTCAACTTTAGCACCTCGCTAGAGTTTTAATTGGAAGTAGTGTTCCCTTGTTTCCAAAAAGCTTTTTTAATAGTCTGAATAGATCGATAACCGCTATTTTAGGCTAGGTATTTAGTCACCTTACTCAAAAAACTGAAATTATATACTTTATGAGAAGTTAACAGGACTATAAATAATAGTACCAAAATTAAATAGAACAGAATTCTCGAAGGTAGTCTGTAATATCGCCCTAAAATTGTATCTAATATCGATATTCAGTTATACGTGCCTTTTCTAGGCAAAAACATTCAAAGTTAAATCCACGTTAAATATCCTCCGCCATTAATTTAATCCGTTCGAACCTTTGGGACATTTGATTTGCTCGGATTATATACTAAGTCTTGAATTTGATCGAGGACGGACCTTTAAAGAGCACTTTAAAATAGGTCGACCTTTCCATCTACAAAATCCTTTTATTTCTAGTTACTAATTCGAATAAAATATGTAGATACCTTATATAGGTAATAATATAGATACTAAGTACCTACCTGGTAGATTACCACCTTTTATAGTAGGTACTAATCCGTTTATTTCTCATTATTCTTTTAAATTATATTTTTTAATATAAAAAGAAAAAAAACATTTAAAAGTTACCAGTAGTTCAGTGGTTCAGGCTTCAGAGAAAGGAATTTTCTCACTATACACGCCGTTTCCAGAAGTACTGCTTTCTGAAGTTATCCCTTGATCCAGTCGTTTGACGCGAGCCAATTCAGATGATTGTCAAGGCTCTTGGCGGAAACGACTATCGGTACAATCATTGCCACGTCAATGTCCCACATGTCGACAACCACATATGCCAGATAAAGATACTTGCTTTCTTTATCTGTCTCTGCCTTCACGAGATTCTCGTCATGAGGGACAGTAACATCGATAATCACTACCTATTAATATATTATTAACTTTCACTTTTTGACAGATTTCGTATTACGAAGACTATTAAATTTTTTAGGTAATATTAAAACAATATTACAATACAATGCTAAAGAGATGATGGTAAGGTGGCTGTAATGTGGAATCACCTAATATCTTAGTTAAATGTTTTTTACAAAGGAAAATTTCTAAAACAAATTACTAACATATGAAATTATTCGCACTATACTGCTATGATAAGTACCAAGCACATCTCAATAGGTGCTTAAGTATGTTTAATAAGAGGGTATTCACAAAAAAAAGATACATCTTAAAATCGTACAGGAAAATAGTGCCTAAAATAACGCAATATGGCCAACGGCCGCGCCTAATTCGGCCTCACCCTCCATGTAATAAATTCGTCTTTATAAAGGTCTACCCATTACATCAGCTACATTACGACCTTTTTGCCTATCATGTTTTAACTTGTTTATAGAAGTTGGTCTAGTGCTTAATAAGGACATGACAAGTTCTAAGGCAGCTCCATACTTGGATGATTTGGTCCATTTGGCGAGACGCGAGTCTGGGTGCTGTGTCAGAAATAGGTTAAATATTGTTGAGATTAATGTTAAGAAAGATAAATGTTTATTGCGCTTATTTATGGTCCAAAACATTTTTTTTACAAAGATAAGTGTGTGAGCCATAATATCTTCATTTATATTATGTTTATTACAAAATCTATAATTATTATTATCAAAACATGCTCATTAACAAAAAATATACTTGTGCCAAACCAAAGTCGCTTGGCAATATTCCCAGAAGACTGGCAGCATTGGTACGTTAAATGGCAATGCCGATTATCTGTGCAAGATATAAACCAGCCTTTATAAATTAGATAATAGACTGTTTTAAACAAGAAATAAAAGATTCAGTTTAACTAAAAGATTTAGTACCTTATCTGTGTTAAACTAATTTGGAACAACCTTCACACAACTTCCCATAAAAGCAAATAAACTGTAAAGCACTAAAAAAGTTTCAACTTTACGCAAATAACGCCGTATTTCTCAGCGGGCAAGGATGTTTTTTATTTGCTAGAGGAGATTAAATATTTACTTTATTATAATGCCCTGCACACACAGGGGCGAGTGAATCAAAATGTACATAATTTAAAAATGTTAATACATCATCACGCCTGTATTCCCCGACAGGGTAGGCAGAGGTGCACTGCAGTGCGCCTACTAATGTAATAAACAGCGAGCCTATTGCCATTATACCGGGCACATTCTTTCTCAATACGCGGGAGATTTTTGAGCCATAGTCCACCACGCTGGCCCAGTGCGGATTGGTGAACTTCACACGCCTTTCTGTACACGTGCAGGTTTCCTTACGATGTTATCACCTTCAAAAATGTACTTTGTGTAAATATACATAAAGATTGAATTTATACGGTAAAAGTTATCCATCATAATTCGCTCGAATCGTCGATGACAATTTGTTTAAAAATGAGCTTTTTCGACGAGTTAATACAGTTCATTTTAGTATCAGCAAAACATTTTCAAGCGTATTTTGACGCGCTTGTCGGCGCAGAGCTTTTATGTTACCACAAGACGGATAAATAGAGGTACTTTTTATACCAATTCTTTTACAAAAAAGGTACAGGGATGCTGTAATTTCAATTTCCAGCTAACATAAAACGAAGCTAGGTCAGCCCTAAGTTCTAACCACAATTTACAACTTTGGGTACCTACTGTATTTGAAACTTATCGTGTGAGCTAGCTACCAGCTAATCGGGCATAGTTAAGTTGTTGTTTTTTTTTTTAGCTATAATTTTTTTGGGCTGTGATCTGGTGATAATATTTGCATATATTCAACGACTATTGACACTAAAAATGGTGAAAAAAAATAATTACAAAAAACAAAAACCGACTTCAAAAACCTAGGTGCACTAAAAAGCTAGAAATAATCTTATAATTCAGTACAATTGGAGTCGGTGCCAATTCATAAATGTGCATTTGCCTAGTCTGACGTAGATTGGCATCTAGTCCAAATGTACTGAATTATAAGATTATTTCTAGCTTTTTAATGCACCTAGGTAGGTTTTTGAAGTCGGTTTTTAAGGTTCCGTACCCAAAGGGTAAAACGGGAACCCTATTACTGAGACTTCGCTGTCCGTCCGTCCGTCCTTCCGTACGTCCGTCTGTCACCAGGCTGTATCTCATGAACCGTGATAGCTAGAGATTTGATATTTTAACAGATGATGTATTTCTGTTGGCGCTATAACAACAAATACTATAAAATACAGAATAAAATAAATATTTAAGGGGGCTCTTTTTTGCCGTTTTTATAGATAATGGTACGGGACCCTTCGTGCGCGAGTCCGACTCGCACTTGGCCGGTTTTTGTTTTTTGTTAAAAATATTTTTTGACTTAAGCGATACTTTGGGCTATATTGACTTATATACATATTTTTAATCAGCGATATTTTTCTTCGTAAAGTTAAAAAAATGTCGCTTACGTTCTTAAGCCTCTCACCCCTCGACTACTTCTTCTCATCATGTACCTAATAAACCATTTTAAATCAAATCGCATTTGAGACGGCTTTTCCCTACTGCCTACAAAATAAAGTAAGCAAGTAAGAGACGATCTAGGAGATTCACTCTCGTTTATCCAAGTACAGTTAGCCAGGCACACCGTTGAGCCATCTCACTGTAGCCCGTAGATAGGGTTGCCAACCATACTTTATAATTATACTTTATATTTTTCATACAAATAAAGTTAGTAAAAATACTGTATTTCCAATGTTTTCTATGATGCGTAAAACAAAACATTTATTATGGGTACTTAACTATTTAAGGGTACACATAAGTGAAAACGGATGATGGAAACTATTTATAATTACTAAACACACACACACTCAGATGTGGTGTGATGTGTGGTGGTGATTTTGATTGTCAAACAAGCTTTGAAACATTTAAAGATAACAAAGAATTGTTAGCATGTGCTAAAAGCACACAAAAATACGTTTTTAAGGCATTCAAAACATAAAATTTGAAAAATACTTTATTTTCTTCTAAATACTTCAATTTTTTCCTATCCAAACCATTTTATACGTTTTTTTGTTGGCAACCCTACCCGTAGACTGTTAACTACAATGTTGATGAAGCAACATAGAATAAAACAAGTTAAACAATTACGAAGACTGCAATAAAGATAGTGAGACGGGTTTACTTTTTATTGTCTTTTGACTTTAAATTTTTTAATAATTTTTTTTTTTTGATTTTATTATTTCAATAAATATAATCCAGGCTGGAAAAGTTATTTTACACACTAAACTTAAGGCTAATTTTAAGAACTCTGACCCCCACATCAGAGGTGAGCACGCGGGCCGGGCCCATAGAGGTCCGGTATAAAAAAAAAAAAAAAAATTATAAAGATAGTGATTTTTCCTTCTATAGGCACCAAACACTACATTAAACTTATGCCCATGCCAAAATGAATTGTATTAACTCAGAGAAATAGCTCAGTTTTCAGTCATCATTATCAATCATCAAGTGATCGATGTCGCAAATGAAATTTGACGCGTCGACACGTGCTTTTCCGAAAGAAATTGAATATTTACGTATATTGACTTAGAGTTCGTTTTAGTATTGGCAAGAAAAAGTACGCGCGCGACTGACGCCCTTATAGGCCCAAGAGTTTAGTGTGAGTTTAGTGACGTCTCAGCGGTAATACAAGCAATCAAAGAAGCTATATTTGCTCTTATTTAATATACTTTTTCACTGATTAATTCAATTGTAGGTCATTTGTAGATTGATTGAATTTCTATATAATAAGTCTTCTAAATTGCTCTACTTGTGGTCTAGGAGAAAACCGCGGTCTAGACTTCAACTATCGTGGAATCGGTTTCAATATTTTTACGACAACTTATCTGATTCGCATTCTCACACTAGGAGTAGATGACAAGGATTTAAAAGGAACATCCTACTAATAGCCGCTTCCACAATAGCCTTTAATTCTTCATTTTCCACTTTGGTTTCCGGCCATCCACGGGGTTGGTTCTGAAGGTTGAAATTTCCAGAACGAAAACGTTGAAACCAAAAACGTACCGTCCTTGCTTTTGCGACACCAGCGCCGGACAGATCATTAATCCTTCGAGCTGTTTCTGCTGAGGATGAAATGAGGAAAAAACAAATGAATGACTGTTTTCAAAACTCAAATGTACCAGCTAAATGAATTTATAAATTTGAATTTGGAATTCTTAACCAAAGAGGAGATATTTCAGATCAAAGTGGTCAGTACGACAAAACGCAAATTTCATATGTAAGGACCTAATATTATAAATGTGAAAGTTTGCGAGTATGGATAGATGGATGTTTGTTACTCTTTCACGCAAAAACTACTGAACGGATCTTGATTAAACTTTACAGTATTATTGTTGGTAGATCAGAGTAAAATTTTTTTTTAAATCTATATTGTCCCACTGCTGGGCAAAGGTCTCCCCCATTCTCCTCCACACATCTCTATCTCCTGTCATATCACTCCATCCCTCCAGATAACGGTCTAGGTCATCGCACCACCTATTCCTGGGTCGACCACGGCGGCGGTGTCCGTTATCTGGGATCCATTCGGTACAAATTTTGGCCCACTGGGTGTCATCCATTCTTTTTAGATGACCCGCCCATCCCCACTTCAGCAGAGCGGACTTTTCAGAATAAAATATAGTCTATAATTAATAACGATATTGAATAATAGAAGTCTGCGCCGACGAAGTCGCGGGTAGAAGCTAGTAGGCAATAAATGTGGTTTAAAGTTGAACAATCCATAATCAAAGTTGCCCATTTACTTCATACCTTATACCGTCAGTGCTACATAAAAAGCTTATAAACAATTTCCATTTATCGGCAGTATCGCGACTTGTACAACTGGAGCAGGCTACATCCACACGGTTAAGCCGGCTGCCTGATAATTACGGGCTTAGAAGGATCCCTACGAGTTAAGTTTTCGGGAGTTTACATAATCTTGTAATCTGACAGATCATGTGAACGCTTCAATACATAACGTTCTGCCTCTACGCACCTGTTTCTATTATACGAGTAATTATATTAGACAGTCGGCTTTACCGTGTAAATGAAGCCTTAAAGGGTATGCGTTTTTGTTATCGGTAGAGTTTATACTTTTATATGCATTTAGTAAAAAGCTGTTATTAAGACATTTGTACAGAAACTAAAATTTCATTTATTTGTATAGATTAAGTGAAGATTTGAGATATAAGGCACCCCGCACACTGCGCTCGCGCGTAAATTTAATACTTCAACGAAATGACACAGACAGAATTAAAATTCTCGCATATTCGCATAATCTCTATTCGATTTTTTTTTACTAGCCTTTAATAGTGTCCCTCACCAGGGCAAAGGCCTCCCCTTTCCTCTTCCACACTTCTCTGTCTTTTGAAATAGCCTTTTGCCCGTCGATATGATCAGTACCTACATAATATCGCGTGTACAGCCAATCGCGTGCGTAGATACATCCGATGTATAAAAAGATTGTTGTTCTGTCGTCGAGAAAGCAGAGATGAAACTAAGATACGAGTATAGTATGACAGGAATGAAACATTACTTATATGAGAACTACCGTTCGACGCAATTGGGGATATCTAGATAATCTGCAACTACCCTAGTTAGGAAATTGCAACTGTAAAACTATACATAGTTAGGGTTATATTAGCTTGATGGTGTGTTTAGTTTAATTTGTTTACTTAAGGCTATTCAAATTATGCCGCCTCTACCGACCTCTACAATTCAATACCACGCAACTAGTTAATCGGTAAGGATCCAATCAACGGTGACGAAAAACATCGTGAAGAAACCTGCACGTACATAGAAGGCGTCTGAAGTTCTCCAACCCGCACTGGGCTAGCGTGGTGGATCTTCCTCGGTTTAAGGGGGAATGTGCCCGGTATTATGGCAATAGGCTCGCCCCCTATTATATTGGGACCAAAATACATCGCTGAAGTGTGGATGCACTGAAGTGCGCTTCTGCCTACCCCTCCGGGGAATATAAGAGTGACGATCCAATTATGTATCCAATCCACAGAATTGACAAAAATAACTTAAGTATACCACACGGTTGCTGAAGGAGGCCTTTTCGATCAACAAAAAAGAATTCATCAAAAAATAAAAGCAAATAGCATTTCATTGTTAATTACAAAAATAAGTCGCGTGTCTTTTGACGCGCTTATTTGTGCAGGTCTTAACGACCACTGACAGCCACAATTTACATAACTTATCTCACCAGCCGCCATTAATCATCAAATGATCCTTCACTGGATTAGCCGCCCACGTGGTTATCGGAAATGTCATACTCCAGAAGCGATGGCTTATTAAAAGCTCAGTGACCCTTGATTGTTTGGCTATCGGAAGATTTGTGTTAAATATTTTATAGTTCAGCCCCCGCACACTGGGAAGTCAACCTTAGCGCGTCTAAATGTTTGCTCATACCAAAACTATTGCGGCTATCGGTAACCGCTATTGTGGCTACATATTCTTTGCAAGGCAAAAAAAAAGTTTAAAATTCGAACTAAGATTCATAAACAATCGTGCTCTATTTAAAAACCTGAAACTTATAACCATATATGAAATAATGTTTAAAATTCTAAGTAACATTCATAAACAATCTTTCTCAATTTAAAAAGCTAAAACTTATAACCATTGATGAAATTATGTTTAAAATTCGAATTAAGATTTGGAAACAATCTTGATCTATTTAAAAAGCTGAAATTTATAACCATATAATATGAAATAATGTTTAAAATTCGAACTAAGATCCATATACAATCTTGCTCTATAAAGCTCTAAAAAGCTTAAACTTATAACCATTGACGAAATTATGTTTAAAATTCGAACTAAGATTGATTTGATTAAAGATTGTCGGGTGGCTGCGGGTTCGGTTCTTGACAGAGACAAATTGCAGACCTTTTCGAGATTTGCCCCGTTCTGGATGTAACTTGGTTCGTCTCCAGTTCATTTTACGTTACTTATCCCCATTCCATTCCATTCCCCAGTCCATTTTGTTTAGTTTGGGATCACACGATGCGTATGCACTGTCTGGTGACATATAATACTTTGACGTTTGCATCAGTATCGTATATACAACTGAATGGTATAATTTTTTTATCGAAATTCGACCATGTTTTTCCAAATTTTTTTTCGTCGTCAATTTCTTTGGTAATATCTAAGTTCCATGTAAAATTTGTATGTTCTGTTTTATGTATATCGATAGTCGCCACTGATATGTGTAGTTTACACTGCTTAATAGGATTATGGATGTACTTACCCAAAAGCCAGAACACGATACTGGTGACAAATATTTAAAGGTCTACTCAGAAACTATGATTGTTTGGTATAAACTTTCTTCACTAAGCATCCACATATGAGCTACTGCATATGTACCCAAAGTATTATTTCGGACTTCTGATACAGTATACTGCCATACAGTAGTATACAGGTATACTGCCACTTAGATGATAATTGAATTTAACGATTATTACTTATACAAAATTAATTGCTTGGAAACGATTCAATGGCGATGAAACGCGCATTTACCTAATGAAGCAATTATTGGAAATCCATTTAACTCAGAATATGATCGCCATTACTAGAAGCGTTTAGTTATAACATTATAGACGATTATCTGTAAAACTTGATTGTATCTTATAAGGAATGATGATATAACTAGTCAACGAAAGAATAAAATGGGCGTATTGCACTGAACTACTACCTACCTACGTGCTTTTCCTACGTTCTTTAGCCTAGGCTAGTTACTTTGATCACAATTAAGTGATGTTAAAAATGCAATTACCGTCATCCAAAGCTTTTTTTTATTTACAAGCTTTATATTAACTTGCAATGTATGTCCGGGTGGAATCTTGGAACTGAACTAAATCAATTACCTTTAACAGATTGAGCATAAATTTGGTATACATGCTTATTTTGGATGACAATGCATGCTTAGCTATGTGAAGTCATTATAATTCCAATATGGCGGATCATCCAAGATGGCGGGATAGTTATTTTTTCTGCACTACCACAGTATGGGTATCAAATGAAAGGGCTTGCTGAGGAGAACACGAAAACTAAGGGCAATTAAATAAAAGCTTGTTTTTAAAAACCTGGGGTTTAAACTGCTCTTTGGTTGCAAGGCGTGCGTTCGACCACTCAGCTACCACTGCTTTATGTTAATTTATGCAATAAAATAAACGAGATTTAACAAGATTCATATTTATGTTATATTTCTCGGAACAGTAAACGTAATCACAGATCACTACACATGACAGACAGTGTCAATGTTTTTTTCTTTATTCCTAGATAGTCATAAGTATAAAACCTTATTATAGGTTTATAAACAACACTTTAAAGCAAATTAAGTAAGTAAATAAATACTGCCAGACAACACATACTCATCGTATGACCCCAAACTAAGCAAAGCTTGTACTATGGGTATTATACAAAGAATTAGGGGGCGATACCAGTTACATCCAGACCAGGGCAAATAGCGATGGCCCTTTCCGAAATTTGCCACTAACAGGAATTAAACCAGCATCCGATTTAGTGAGTAGACCAATGCGTCGTCAACTAAGCACTAACCTAATCAGTAATCTAATTCCTTATCGAAAACAAGATCGTTAACACAATAGATAAACAGTCGCAGTTGAATGCGCTGAAAGTGTGCCACCTGCGCCCGCGCACATGTTCAGTGAGCCAACGAAAGCGACATCTGACACGGTTCGCATTGCCACCCAATGAGGTAACTTTATACAAATGTTTAACTATAAAGCCTCTGAACACTTTGGCGTCAAAACGCGCCCGTCAATATTTTTTCCAATGGCAAACTCAGTATCAACATAAATAAAAGTTGTGTGACATTTCACCCCCAAGGATGATAATATTTTTAAAATGGGACCACTTTCGAAGAATTCTGTAGCAAATATCACAAAAAAAATCGAAAGTGGAAATGAAATCATACATAAAAAAAAAAAATATACGCGTCGAATTGAAAATCTCTTCCGTTTTTTTCGTCAGTTAAAAATATAAATATAGCCATACAATACTCATCGTATGATCGCAAACTAAGCAAATGTTTTATTATGGGTGGGTACTATAGAGTATCTAGAGTACCCATAAAGACTCCAGTCTTCTTATAGCTCTGCGGCGATTTTTCCGCCATTGTTGTTATCGCATGTACCTGTATTATACGGCAACTATATGCGAAAACAACAATGGCCGATTCAGATAAACCAGAAAAAATTACTGCAGCGCGGGCTTGAAATGCCATCTCGTTATGATATCTCCATGGTTGGTACCCATAATGCGCTGGGACCAGCAGCAAATTTTGAAAATGACCTTATCTGAATTTGCCCTAGTCTGGACGTAACTAGAATCGCCCTAGTCCTATCTAGGGTACCCATAGTACAAGCTTTGTCTACTTACGGATCATACGATGAGTTATGTGTTGTCTGACGGTATTTATTTCTTCAAATGCAAGCTTAGAAATGATCTGAAAAGCACATGACGAGTTTCATTTTTGGCAACAAAATAACCACAACACACGGCTTAAGTGCGTCTACAGTTAAAAGGATTAGAAGCATTCACCGCATAAGGAAAAATCCTAACCGTAAATACCTAACATTGAAGATAAAATATGTAGACGGTTTCGCTAAAACGCTGACCATTTTCCAGAACATACAGGCGCGAGCATATTCACTCGTCTTGTGTTGAAAATGTACTCTGTGCCAATAAACATAAATATTGATTATCTGTGGCAAAATTCACGCAAATGAATTCGCTCGCCTCATCGATTTGTCGTTGGAAAATGTGCTTTATCTATGAGTTAATACAGTTTGTTTTGGTTTATGCAATACGAGGAAGTATGGCTTGATGTAACCCTACGTGGAGAAGAAGTCCACGCAGAGTGCGTTTGTAAGGACTGCCCCACTAGTGGGGTGGCGAGCGAGACACTAAGTGATCCAGTTACCCCTGGTTACAAAGCGGAAGGAAGTGTGAATTTAGCTGGTATAAGACCTAGAAACATCGCTCGCAATGATATCAGAAAATACACATACCTAAATGTGTTCAAAAAAGTCCAATTTGTTTTTATTTCTTTTGCTCCAAATTTTTACTTTTTAAGGCCTGTTATGAGGTGATAATATTTGCATATTTTCACCGATTATTGACAATAAAAACTGAAATTTTTTAACAAAAACCGACTTCAAAACTACAAATAGGTTTTTTTTTATGAAAATGGTTCTAGTCTTATACGTCTTGACATCATATAGTAACTAGAGAACCCATATCGACTCTCGGCGTACGGCTCTGCAGCAATTTTTTGACGTGTATTACATCCGCGATTGTAGTTACCTTAGGTTCTTACTCGATCCGGGAACTACTTAAGGCAACTGCAATGACGGATGTCAGATAAACGTAAGAAAATGCCGCAGGACAGAGTCGGTACACCCTTTTTTTTTTTTTTTTTTTTTAACGAAATGAGTGAAATGATGTTAAGTAATGGAATAAGATGAGGAATGGCATCACCTGCGACTAGCGCGAGTATTTCGCCAATGTCAAGTAATTAATAGCAAGGACAAATTCAATAAATACACATATTAAATAAAAATGGATAATGACAGTGATAAAGATGGCGGATGACTCCCGGTACACCCTTATCTAACGCAATGCTTGACATAGTCAATCTGACGTTCCCCGACATCAATCTCATCCACGAAATTGGTCATGTGAAACTGTCAAATGATAGGAAATGCTCTTACTTTGGAATAATAACTCGTTGGATCCCATGAAGATTTTCAAAACCGGCCAAGTGCGAGTCGGGCTCGCGCACGTAGGGTTCCGTACCATTATCCATAAAAATGGCTAAAAAATCACGTTTGTTGTATGGGAGCCCTCTTAAATATTCATTTTATTCTGTTTTTTAGTATTTGTTGTTATAGCGGCAACAGAAATACATCATCTGTGAAAATTTCAACTCTCTAACTATCACGGTTCATGAGATACATCCTGGTGACAGACGGACAGCGAAGTCTTAGTAATAATAACGGGTTCCCGTTTTACCCTTTGGGTACGGAGACCTAAAAAGGAATAAGGTTCCCTTTTGGTATTGGCAAAAAAATAAGCGTGCCTTGACGCCCCGATCTGTTCAGGCCGTACTAACGGTCGCGTTAGTCGGCTCATTTCTCCCGACAGTGGTAATGTTTGTGCTAATACTGCTAAGCTAACGTTACATGGGTTGGTGAATGTTTACGCGTCGCGGAAGCGAAGGGCCGGTGTTAACAAAGTGCTGGTGAGAGCAGACTTGCTATCTAAATTTCTACGGCTCAAGTAAAGTTAACAGAGGCTTTATCGCGATATCTTTTAACTGAATTGTTTTGCTAAATAATTATATACTCGTATAATGTATATACAAATTAATCCCTACTTCCTTTGCTCAAGACATAACTTGAAAATGGCTTTATAGATTGCATTCATCTTTTTTTCAGTCTTAATTTTTTTTTTGTGAGATAGGGAGGCAAACGAGCAGACGTTTCACCTGATGGTAAGTAATCAACGTCGCCCATGGACACCTGCAACACCAGGGGCATCGCAAGTGCGTTGCCGGCCTTTAAGGAAAGAGTATGCTAGTTTCTTGAAGGTACCTTTGTCGTATCGGTCCGGGAACACCGCTGCAGGAAGTTCATTCCACATCATTCCACTTAAAAGGTTCGTACGAAAAAAAGAAACTTGACAATAATTAGGGTAGCTACCAACATTTTTAAAATTATAATTGCTTTTGAATTGAATTAATTGTAAAAAAAAAAACAGTAATATTAATAACCATACTGCACAATAAGTCATGTTAATTATTGAGGTATAATTTTTATACCGCGTCTCATTTGAGCATCCAGATTTCCCTTTTTTTGTTTTGTGCGTTCATAGACGTATTTCATAACTTCGAGTTATTCTAATAGTGACGAACAAACGAGCTAACTAATAGTCTCAGACTTGCTCCTTTCTTGTAAGCTCGCCCCTTTATACACGAATGTATGGAGAAGGTAAATCCAGACGAACCATAGGCAATTTAACAGGTACATTAAAAATGAGCATCATTAATCTATAAATTAATAAAAAATAATACGCGTCGCACAATTTCCGGGTATTTTTATGTACAACTCTATTAAAACATGGTCTATTTTGTTTTATAAATGGTCCGACATATATAACTTTTAAACATCCACCTTGTCCTACTATCTCTACATAGAACATACATTATCACTTCGAGATGTCTTCTAGATACACGGCTCCTATCAGCTATCAACCCAGAGCATCAGTGAAACCCACAACGTTAGCCGATAAATAAACTATCGTGATTTAGAAAGGGATCAGCAACTTTGTATAGGCTTTTCTCTTTCCATCACAGATGGATGTAACTCCCTTTAGATCTACGAAACTACCCGCATCAACACTTTTCAGGGTTTTAAATAAATAAATTAACCTGCTGAGTTCCGCTATTAAGAGAGACTAAAATTAAATTAACTAAGATAAATAATTGAAATGTTATTTTTGTAGAACGTTTACGTCCCGCGCAGGGCGCAATACATTGATTAATTATCGCCAGACAACCCGCACTAAGGTCTCAAAAAGGTAAAAATAAGAAATCAGCCTGTTAATGTGTTAGCTTGAACAAAGTTTTTGAAGAAAAATAAATAAGTATTTTTAAAGCTCATTGAATAGAGACTGCCCCTTCCCGAAAGGGGTAGTTTACGAGAGTTTTAAAATATATTACGAATCGCATTTGCAATAAATATTTTCGATTTGTTGAACTGCACGTAGATTCTATCTACGCACTTTAAGAAACAAGTTATGTTCAAAGGAGATTATTACTAAGAAGGCATTAGTCTAAAAACTGAAGTCGTTTCTATAGTACAATTTTCTACGGTCGCGCAATCCCTTAGCGACTGTCCGGTTAAAGTTTCACCTGCAATCCAGTCCAGGGCAAGGATGTCTAGAAAACATCGATAAAATAAAATATAACAAACTCAGAAACTCGTTACCAAATATATATTGTAAGCAATACGGTTGAGCAAATATTTTAAAAGTTTCATTCTATCATGTTTGTAGTCATAGTTACCTCAGTTGAACCATAAAGCTAAGCGTACATCGGCGCATCAAGTCTCGCATTTTCTTTCCAATACCAAAATGAACTCTGTGGAAATATACATAAAGACTGAATTTCTGTGGTTAACTCCCGGCACCACACGCCAAAAGTCATTCGCGCTGTCAATCTAATTTCTTTGAAAAATATTTCTTTTCTATGAGTTAATACAGCCGTTTTGGTATTGGCAAAATGGTCGGGCGCTTTTTGACGCGTCTGTAAAAAAGGCTTTAAAAAGTTTTTTAAACATATTTTTGTTTTTAAAATATAATTTACACATACATTATATTCGTATCGATATCTCGTCCCACCCCTAGCCCGGCCATCGTTCAACACGTCTCCCCAGACGAGACGACGCGTATCTGCTTCTCGCTTGCCGTTCATTCGTATTATTTTCTAACCGGCGCAGACGCAACCAATTACCGTCCCCGATTATTAAGATCCAACTACTGTTATACACACCTTATTTGTTACTATTCGATTTAAATCGATTCACAGTTTTAGAATCGAATCGATTTGAAATTGTTTTCAGATTATTTCTTGCAGCTTTATTTTAACTGTTTAAATACAGCTACTAAAAGTTTCTTTACGATGTTTTTCAATACAACTATTTTAAGGTTTTGTTTGATTACTACATTTCGAATTACGAAATTGAGTTCCATTTCAATTTAATTTGAGATTTAATCATAATCCATGCGTCAAACAAATCTATTAATTGACTTCTAATTAACATAAATTTTAATCCATTTATAACCTGCTTACAACGGCATATTTAAGTACAAATATGTTTAGCAATAGCTTTATATTATCTAACTAAGGTAACATTATATATTTAGTTGTACACCTCTCTAAAAAATATTTATGAGTCACAGGACATGTAACCAGACCATACATTAAATGCAGTTACAATACATTTAAAAGAGGTTGTAATAAAATATAAGTCTATTGTAATAATTCTATATAAGAACCAATGCTAAGTAATCTTCACGCTCATACCTCCGAAGGGTTAACATGTGCGTGTAACCGTTCTCATCACGTGATTGTTTGAAAGTGAAACTTAACGGTTTCACTTACATTTTATATATACGATGTCTCTTTCACACACTTATAATAGTAATATAATATGGATCAAGCGGAAGGCGGTACTTCTGGAGACGGCGCGCATAGTGAGGAAGTTCCTCTCTCTGGAGCCCTAACCACTGGTAACTAGGACCCTGTTCCAGATGCCGTAAGGAACTGTTTTTATATTTTTAAATGTATTCTTTAATTATTTATATTTAACAATGTATTAAATTAGATAAATGGAAAATAAACGAAATAATAATATCGTCAGACACACTAATTTTATTGGCCATTTTTGTTTTTGACAGAGATAAGCAATAGTTCTTCTTCGTCTTCTTTTTTTACGAAATATAAATAAATTTCTAGGACAAAAGTCCAGGACAGGGACATGTAAAGACGGGAGGGGGAGTCCTTTGCCTAGCAGTGGGACATCCAATACGCTATTTAAAAAAACCACCAGATAACACATACCCATCGTATGAGCCCAAACTAAGCAATGCTTGTACTATGGGTACCATACAATGGACTGGGAGCGATTCGAATTACACCCAGATCAGGACAAATTCCGAAAAGGACAGTCCCGAAATTTATCCATAACGGGAATCGAATCCGGAGCCACCCGGTGCAGCAAGCCGGGCTTACGCTTGAACCATTAAACCAAGCCATCGTCAATTAAATATTTCTTTGAGATAGAATGACCTACCAGCAGTGGTAGCCGAGTGGTCGAACGCACGCCTTGCAATCAAAGTGTGCAGGTTCAAACCCCGGCTCGCACCTCTGAGTTTCAAGTGTGAACCTCATTTTCATCCGAGATTATCACTTGCTAAGAAACGGTGGATGAAAACATCGTGAGGAAACCTGCATGTCTGAGGGAACTAGTCTAGTTCTCGATTGATATGTGAAGTCTGCCAACCTGCACTTAGGACAGCGTGGTGGACAATGGGCTGAATCCCCCTCGCATTGAGGAGTGGCCCGTGCCCAGCAGTGGGACGTTAAAATGGCTATAGTAGTTGTAGTAATACCTCCTATATCTCTTTTACGCGTTCCCAATCTTTTGCAGACACCGTTAAAAGCAGTAAACATATGCCGTCATATTTTACGACGCTTAAGGCTGATTAAATGGTTCCTGATAAGTCCATACAGCGGCGGCGTCAAGATGAAACTGTGGTTGTAAAAACATTTTATTACAGTAACAGTAAGATGAAAGACTTTTTTGGAAGAGTTCGTCTACTCTTGTGTTCTGTAGTAATGCGGCTTTCAGCCCCCTTGCTACCAATAAATTCAGTTTTTGACAGTACGTACAAAATCTGTCAAAAAATGACAGTTAATATAAAAATATTTATACTTTTAACAAAATTCATGATATTTTTTTTTAAACAAGCTTTTATTTAATTGCCCTTAGTTTTTGTGTTCTCCTCAGCAAGCCTTTTCAGTGCAGAAAAAATAACTATTCCGCCATCTTGGATGATCCGCCATGGCGCTATGACGTCACATAGCTAAGCATACATTGTCATCCAAAGTAAGCGATTGAGCTGAAATTTGGTATACAAATTTCAGCTCAATCGGTTAAAGATAACTGATTTAAAATTCAGTTGCAAGATTCCACCCGGACATACATACGTTGCAAGCTAATATAAAGCTTGTAAATAATGGTCCCAGTTTTGACTCCAGTTGAACGGCTTATTCTCATGCCTTTGTTGTTTTACAGACGCTTAGCTGAATATAATTGTGTGTTTATAAAAGCAACGAATAATATTAATAAATATTTGAAGCCACGCAATAATGAACAATATGGTTATTGATAATAATAAAATGAGCTTACAAGGGACAGTTATGATTAAGACATTGGTGCCAATTTGGTACCAAACTAACCTAAACTTAGTCTGCTTCTCGCTCTGACAGGACGTTTTGAGACGAACGGCGATACGATTAGTTTAGTTTAGTACTTTAGTAGAATTAACATCTTTGTACAATGCTCTATGACTTATTACAAAATATAATATCAACAAAAAATATTGTGTTTATTTACTCTCATTTTCAAATCAACACAAAGGAATATGAAAATGTAAGGATTCATCTCTTTGTTTATCTGAAGATATACGGCGTTACGCTCGGCTCAACCAGAATGGGTTCTATATTAAAATGAATTAGATCTATCCCGCTTGCCTTGTTCAATTCCGAAGACTGCGTAAAAAACAGAGAGTTATGTCTAAACATTATACAAGTTATGTGTATTTTTAGGAATATATATATATATAATATATATATATATCCTTATTATCCTTATTATTATATATATATATAATAATAAGGATCGATTTATGGTCGAGATTTTATATATTTTATTTTGTATTCACAGAAAGCTTACGTTGCATTATCAAACAAGTTAACATTTCTTAATTTATTGATTGAAGACCTCATTATCAAATTTTCATTATGTTTAATTGACATACAGACAGTATGATATAACAGTAACATAAATTATAACTCAATAAAAATTAGACCTTATTTATACCTGTTAAAATAACAATTCATTTTAATAAAGCATGGGATCTACAACCGTAAATTATCAGAACGTTCTAAGATATTCCAATCTTAGATCCAACCTCCACGAAAGTTAACCTCTACGAAAATACTTAAAGAAAATTCTGTCATCGTACCTGGCATGGGACTAACGTTAGCTATTTGCATAATCTCTGTCAGCGCCGAGATTTATGGGTAAGCACATTTTCACGGGGTTCCCTTACCGAGCCCCTACCTGAATAAATGAAGTTTATTCTTCATCTAAGTCAGTAACCTTATCTTGGATCTTTTTAGTTGCATTCTGGATTATTTTTTGAGATATAATTCTCATTTTTAGGGTTCCGGACCCAAAGGGTACAATCGGAACCCTATTACTAAGACTTCGCTGTCCGTCCGTCCGTCCATCTGTCACCAAGCTGTATCTCATGAACCGTGATAGTTGGAGAGTTGAAATTTTCATAGATTATGTATTTCTGTTGCCGCTTTAACAATAAATACTAAAAATCAGAATAAAATAAATATTAAAGGGGGCTCCCATACAACAAACGTGATTTTTTGCTGTTTTTATAGATAATGGTACGGAACCCATCGTGCGCGAGTCCGACTCGCACTTGGCCGGTTTTTTAAATATTAATAGCAGGTGTGAAGCTATGATTACTCGGAAATGTTTCTTTACAATATTGTTTATTATCTACACTTTTTCATAACACTTTATTCTGCCAAATCCGTGGATTTGCCTTACCACGTATACCTAATATTGTCTCTATTTCTGTGTCCCAAGTTTCATGTGATTTTACATTAATTTACAAGGTTTGTCCATGAAGTAGCAGTGGTAGCCGAGTGGTCGAAAGCACGTCTTGCAAATCAAAGTGAGCGGGTTCAAACCCCGGCTCGCACCTCTGGGATTTATGTGCGAATCTCATTTTCATCTGAGATTATCACTTGCCATGAAACGGTGAAGGAAAACATCGTGAGGAAACCTGCATGTCTGAGGGAACTTGTCTAGTTCTTGATAGATGTGTGAAGTCTGCCAACCCGCACTGGGCCAGCGTGGTGGACTATGGCCTGAATCCCCCTCGCATTGAGGGGAGGCCCGTGCCCAGCAGTGGGACGTTAAAAGGGCTGTAGTAGTAGTCCATGAATACTTCTAACTTATACTATTCGTTCGCTTAGTACCGCTAATTTGTGTCAAAAACGTATAGGTATCTTGTATTGTGTACCTTTCCAGTAGTATCCACGTAACATTTTGATAAGTCAAAAAAATATACAATTTAAAAATTACCAGTCAATTTGTATAAGTTGCAACAACAGAGCTCGTCGCACCTTTAAAAGTATAGAGACCTAACTCAAAAGTAATGTTGTTGAAAAATGGTCGTTAGAACGACCCTTTAAGATTTATAGTCGACATCTTAAATTTCAAAATGGACTCTATACTTTTAAAGGTGCGGTATGTTTTCACTTTGGAAACTAACCTCAGTACGTTTCCCATATCTCAGCGGTCCGCAGTAATTGCACATTACTGCAGCCGGCTGCTGGCGAACGAGTATTTACTGCGCCAGACCACAATCCATCTCTAATAACTTAAAAAAGAAGATTCTGACTAATGCTACCATGTTCCAATGGAGGGTTGAAGTAAAGGAGGGCAATCTGTGTATTGAAAAAGTGTCCGTCGAAATGCATGAAATAATAGTTCAAAAACCTGATGTCGACACGGGTACATATCGACGCTCCCCTGGAATAAACCGGTAATCGGAAAAATCGCTGATTCCGAATCTGGCATAACAGCAAAAAGTCCATAATAGCGCTACCAACCACTACTTAAAGTATAACTATTTCAATATTAACTGTCAATTATTAAGAGATTTTGTTGAGAAATAGCTGTAAAAACTGAAGGTATTATTGAAACATTACTGCAAAAGTGGTGGTAGTAAAGGGACATATCGTTGCCTGGCTGTACCCGCGTTTATGGATACTGTATGGTAGCGTGATGTTATATAGCCTTTCTCGATAAATAGACTATTCAACACAAACATTATTTTTCAATTCAAACCAGTAGTAGATTAGCGCGTTCAACTAAACAAACACTTCTGCTTTATAATATTAATAATATGTAGCCGAGTGGTCGAACGCACGCCTTGAAAATCAAAGTGTTCAAACCCCGGCTCGCACCTCTGGTATTTATGTGCGAATCACATTTACATCCGGATTATCACTTGCTATGAAACGGTGAATGAAAACATCGTGAGGAAACCTGTACGTCTGAGGGAACTTGACTAGTTCTCGATAGATGTGTGAAGTCTGCCAACCCGCACTGGGCCAGCGTGGTGGACTATGGCCTGAATCCCCCACGCATAGAGGGGAGGCCCGTTCCCAGCAGTGGGGCGTTAAAAGGGCTGTAGTAGTAGTATAGTATAGATATTTTGAGATAGATAAGCGGTAGTTAGCGAACTGGCTTTTTTTTTTTTGAAGGACTTACACTGTTGGCCGTGAGGTGGCCTTTACAGCTTTACCGGAGGAGTGGCGAGCGCAGAGTGCACTCCAACCAAGGCCTCGCGGAAAAGGGTGGCAACTAGCTCAAGGGCGCCACAGAGGGCACGACCTCGGCTTGGGCAGTTACCGTGAGGGGAGAGGTAGTGACTGCGCTCCTAGGTGCAAAGATGCACCTACGAGCGGAAGAGGGGGTTCCTCGACCTCGCCGGCGAGATCGGTGTCTGTTTAAGGCTGGTGTAGGTGTGTTGGTGGCTCTCTCAACGCCCGGGTCGAGGAGGGCGGTGATCGTGTCGGGGTTAGCGAACTAATAATATAAGTTCGAAGTTCTTATGGTTAACCAAAATTTAATTTGCCATCAAAATAATATTGGGACGATTGCTCTGTCAGCCCATCCTTGGTAAAAGATTAATTCATTTTGTTTTTGGGATATCTATATTTAACTCGCAGCAGAATATTAACAAACCACTTAATATATGCGATTGGGTTTCTAGTAGTAGGTATTCGCCGGTTTGAGCTCACGCCAAAAAAAAAAAAAAAGGCTCATTCGTCGCGTCGGCCATCGTCGCCTAAAAAAAAAAAAAAAAGTTTGGTATCGTTTTGGGGGTTTTCAGACATGCCCGATCGATCTGTGTAATCCCCGTTTTGATATCTCTTACGGTTCCCGAGATAGGTTTCAGGATTAGCGCTCATTAGATAACGTAATTACATCACGCTCGGCGCTAATGAGGGTTTGTCATTGTTGTTAATGAGGGTCTCTTGTTCCTAACAATGCATCTGTTTGAAATGATAAATCTTGGTTATTTTATAAATCTTTATTAATCAAAAAAAGCATTTAAACATATCATGAAGTAATATATCATTGTACAGTGTATTAGTATCGAATATTCGTATAAAATCAGACATTTTATTACCATTGAATTTATAGTACAGATACAACAAACAATATTCACCGCATACGGATGTTAAATCATTTTGTAACCTATCGCTATTAAATTGCCATTGTCGGGAATTCCTCTTTAAAAATGATCTGTGGTAACCTGTTGGCGGTCGACCATAAGAATCAAAATATTGCCCAACCCCGCTGTCATCAATGTGTATTGCTATCCAATGAGATCCAGGCTTTGTATCAGGGTCTAAATTGCTAATTGAGTATGACTGTATATTGGCAATCGGTTGGCAGCATACACATTAAATTGTAAGCTTGGATGAATTTTGCACAAATGTTTCTGGATATCTATTGTGTTCATAATGGTCACTGAATCGTCCGCCGCATCGCTAACTGTTAACTATCCAACTTATCAGATGCAAGTGTATAATTTAAGGTATTGACTTGGTATTTCAAGTCTGCTGAGGTCATGGAATAAATACAAGGATATGCTGAAAATTATGGGTTTATTCAATTAAAAAGCTTAAAACTATTACAATGAATACTTAAAACAACAACATAACCATAACAATGAAAACTTAAAACTATAATAATAAAATACTAACCTAACCTAACATACACTTAACGCGATAGTCAACGAAATTGATGTTTTAGCTACTATAGTCTACTGTAACATTACGGTTTTTATCAATTTCAATAACATTATCGAACTCAGCATAAACAATACAGTTGATGGTTTGCGAAAGTGCTGATTCAAAACGAACTTCCAATCTCACGCTTCCATGTTTTATAAGATTCCAATGGCCTGATGAGCTAGCTGATAGATCGGGTGTTAAGTCAAAAGCTAATAGACAATAACCTTGTGCATATTGTTCCCTAGATATGCCATTACCTTCGTTAAGGAAATGTATACCCGTTCCAGAGAATAATGTGTGATAAGCTGAAGTGT
Source organism: Ptilodon capucinus (assembly GCA_914767695.1). Classification (NCBI taxonomy): domain Eukaryota; kingdom Metazoa; phylum Arthropoda; class Insecta; order Lepidoptera; family Notodontidae; genus Ptilodon; species Ptilodon capucinus. Next base: position 10,321,228 of record OU611816.1, on the reverse strand, counting down.
AAATATTATTCTCGAATGATGGTTGTAAAGCTTTGGAAGGTATTTGTTGTCCATCAATATATAAAGAAAATGTATTAAAATTGTGATTTTCAAAATTAAATGGATTTTTTGTGAGTTTGCCATTAAAGGCTGCGTTATTAACAAATCCTATTATGCATCTTTTAGGTACTTGTCCTAGAAAAATGTTATCTAGTGTTTTTCCCTGAACTCCCGATGGAATTGTCAAAACTTTAACTTCAGCACGCGTAATAGGATATTTAGCTGTAGTAGAGGCTAAGACTTTTTGATGTGCAAGTAAAACTGTTGGATTGATTCGTGCTCTACGGACAATAAGCGTTGCATCAGTAATACACACTTTCAATTTTAAATCATCTGAAGAAGCCATTAAGTTGAATGTTTCTCTGGAACGAACTAATTTAACAGACATCTCAACACCATTAATTAAAAACTTTTCTTGGTTGAATATATCACCATGCAGATGCCCAATCATTTCAATTTCTTTACTTTCGGCTGTTAATTCATGTCTTTTAGTGAACCCTTCATTTTTCTCATCGGTTGAGTCCATTTTCCCAGCTGTATCTTCATACCAAAGACTGCATGTTAGATGAGATTCTTTTGATGCAGGAGCATAATTCAACAATGTTTCCATGTAAGCACGATAGGCGTATGTATTATTTGGTGGAGACACAAGTTTTTGATTCAAATAAACATCGAGCTGACTAAATAATGAATGTAACCAATTGTTTATTGGTGCTGCTGTCGTTGTAGCTATCAGTTTTGTTGAGTCTTGGTTTAGTATCTTTGCTTTAATATGAATCAAAGTATGAGACAAATCTATGTAGTCATCACCGGTTCCTGGTACTTGAAATTCGATGGGGCCATCATCGGCGAGAGATGAAATAGGTTTGTAATGTATCCTTAATCAAACAATTTAAATACACACATATTATTATCAATGAACCATTTCTTCAGTAAAATGACATTTCTTAATGCACAATGGTTTTCATGGTACAAACAATTTGATGCACTTCTGTCATTATAATACAGTTTATATAATCGTAATAAATTGGGGCAACCTTTTTCACCAACATCTATCACACTGCAGTTATTACAAACACTTTGTAGCCACTTTATTTTTTCCCTACCTTTAACTAAAATTTTTTTATTTGTTAAAATTGGTATAATCACTCGTTTAAACTCACGATAGTCAATGAAACCGGAACTCCAATAATATCCATGTCGTCTTTCTAGGAAAGAAACGTTTTTCTTTTCTGCGTCTGTCAAATTGCCATATGGGTATGGCGGTTTTATCAAGAACACTTGGGTGTAATCTTCTGTAGCTAGTGCAAACTCCTTTATCACGAACACATTTTGCGAAACTTTAAATCCTTGTAAATCTACAATCATGTAGTCTGGATTCATGATTATTTTCTTAACGAACGTCCACTCAACTGGCCAATGTCAACGCAACTACCATAGTTATCTATGTTCGCCTTTGCTCACAGATAACATCACAGCGTACAAGTTCAGACATGACTTTATCTTTATGAAACGAAAGTGACGAATTCCATTAACAAAGAATTTGAGTAATCGACATCCGCCCCTTTCTGCACAAAAAACCACTTAACGTGATAGTAAATGAAACCTTTTATTCACAGATAACATAAAGTTGAGACAAGCTTTTATCGGACGAATTCCATTGTCAAAGAATTTGAATTATCAACTTCCGTCCTTTCTGTAAAGAAAAAAACGCTTAACTATAACAGACGGTGACGGTGGGGGCTACTATTTGGGTATAAAAGTGAACAATAAGAACTTGGAAGCTACAGTATTCATTAGTTTGTGAACTCAGTTTCATATAGAGTGTTGTGAAAGTGATCTAAAATCTTCAATCTTCAGAACTGCACAATGGAGGTAAGTTTACGGTTTTATTTAATCAATTCATTAGATGGTCACAGTTTTTTATATTTTTTTATTTCATCAATTCATTAGTTGGCTCCTATACAACTTTAATGTAAATTGTTACAGAACTCATTCGATGTCGAAGAAAATACATACAAACATTATTATTACCCACTCACCCCACCGGATGATGACCTAACCATCAAAGAAACACCTAAAAAAGAAATGAAAAGAAAGACAATGACCACATCATCGGATAATTTGGATGAGCTCTTTGAAAATCCATCACCGATAAAGAAGAAAAAGCAATCGTCCACAGTTGCTAGGTCTAATGCAGAGGGGGGAATAACATATATATCAACAAATGCTGATGATAATATTAATTCAAGCCATCTAATAAAAATTGAAATTTATGATCTAAAAAAGTTGTCGAAAATTCCTCAACAACAACACTGGAAATATGCTGATGTCAAAGTAAAATACTACACAGACATAAAAAATAATAACTTTGTTGATAGTAAAAATGTTATCTATCAAATAACGAAAGAAATTTCAGAAACGGACAGTTGTAGGAAATATTCATTTACTAATAACTAAAAATAATTTGTTAATTGTAATCCATTGTTCGCTGTACTTACTAATTTACTAATAACTAAAAAGAATTTGTTAATTGTATTCCATTGTTCGCTGTAGTTACTAAGATACTAAACCATTTTTTAACTAGTTAGGCTCCATATAAATATGTAGTGTAAATTTCAAAGGCGCATCATTTCGAAACGTGGAACCATCGATGTTAGATCTACCGTCTGTTTCCTCAAACAACATGGAACAAAGTGGCGAAGTTTGCATCAGCACTTTCTTCAATTCGGCACTCAATGAAGATGTTGATATTATTATGTACGAGCTTTGTGAAGAGATAGAAAAAAGATGTGAATTGAGTAATTCATATTACGATGCGGAGCTCTATAAAATCTGTGCTGAGGTTGAAATTACCTTAAAGTAAGTTGCATGAACATTTAATTTACCATATATAAAATAAACATATATCTGTAGGATTTATTTTAAACATATTTTATTTTTTTATTACAGTCAATCAACACATCAGATTGGTGGTGGTCTCAAAAGAGCTCGGAGTATTCAAGTATCAGAAACAACACCTACGAAGAGACCAAGAATTGAAGAAGGACCTTCAACTTCATCATCTAGACCCTCCGCTAGTGATAAGGTAAATTGTAGCACATGTCAGATGTTAGTTAGTAGGAGATATTTCTCAAATCATTTAAAAAGTAACATACATAAAAATAATCTTTTCAAATTACACAACTCTTTGCCAAATGTTTCCGTTGTTGAAACTGCTTTTGGACAAAGAATCATAACATATAAAATTAATAGTAAAAGGGATCCCTCATCAGAATTGGTATTTGAAACACCAGAATTATTTTTGAATTCCATAAAAAATGATATATTACTTTTGATTGAAGAATCCATTAATAAACACAAAATTTTTAAAACAAATTTTATTTTGAATGCCGATTTTGTACAACAAACTAAAAATATTACAAATTCATTTGATTTTCAAACCAGTAATTATATAATTTTTCAAGGAGACGACTTAAATATATTCTTTTCATCTTTATGTGACACTCTAACAAATAAAATTAGTGCTTTCGAGAAAAAAGATAGTGGCTGGAGTCTCAAACAAATCAAATGTATCGATATGAATGTAAACAAATTTAACCCCCTACGGGGATCTTCATATATTGATTTACCCCCTGACATTAAAGTTAAAAAAGCCATAATTAATGTAAAAAATAAAGATAATTTATGTTTTAAATGGGCATTACTCTCAGCGTTATATCCCGTAACTAAAAACGCAGATCGTGTATCATCTTACAGCATACATTTCAATAACCTTAAATTCAACGGCGTATCTTTCCCAGTTAAATTGAGTGACATACCGAAAGTTGAAAAGTTAAACAATATCAGTATAAATGTCTTTGGTTTGGAATTAAACAAAGAAACAAAAGCACATAATGTGGTGGGCCCACTGTTTATGACGAAATCTCGTAAAAGCAAACACATAAATCTATTGTGCATACACAATGGTGCAAATAACCATTATTGTTTTATTAAAAACTTGGCACGCTTAGTCGGAAAACAAATTTCAAATCACGATCATAAAATTAATATCTGTGATGGATGTTTACTTCACTTTCCCACAGAAGAGAGGTTGGCTAACCACCAACAACATGATTGCTCTCACATATCTACTGAACTTCCAAGTGATCTAAAAACATCGAAAGATTGGTTTGGACAGTCGGTATCTAACGATAAATTAAAATTTGATAAATTTCAAAGAAAGTTAAAAATACCTTTTGTTGTGTATGCTGATTTTGAAGCATTCTTAAACCCGATAAAATCATGTCCTAATGACCCGTCTAAGTCGTATACTAACAACGTTAATAAACATGAAGTTTATAGCTTTGGTTATTACATAAAATGTTCCTTTGATGATAGCTTATCAAAATATGAAACGTACAGTGGGCCGGACTGCGCACAAGTTTTTATGAAACGTTTATATGAAGATTTAAAAAATATATATTGTAAAAATAGCTTTCAAAAACTACCCAAACCACTATCAACTAAAGATGAGAATAAAATTAACAATTCAAAAAAATGTTACATTTGTGAGACCGATTTGAAAGAGGAAAACGTTCACTATTTTGATTGGTACACGGGTGATTTCAAAGGAGTTGCACATGAAGTATGTGTGACTAAATTTCAAACACCACAATACATTCCAGTATTCCTTCATAATCTCAGTCACTATGATGCACATTTCATTGTTCATGCATTAAATTTTGTAGATGGTAATGTGGAAGTAATTCCCCAAAACAAAGAAAGATACATATCCTTTTCAAAGATATTAACCATAAACAACCGGAGAGTCAATTTAAGATTTGTAGATTCTTTTAAATTCCTACCATGCAGTCTTGATCAATTAGCTAAGAATCTCAATGATGAACAATTCCACACACTTAAAAGAAATTTCCCTAGGGATGAAGACTTTATTCGTCTTAGAAAGAAGGGCATATACCCTTACGAATTTATGACATCATATGACTGTTTAAAATTAACAACTCTCCCCAGCAAAGATCAGTTTTACAGTTCACTAACCGATTCAAGTGTTTCTGTTGATGATTATCATCGTGCTCAGGATGTTTGGCAACATTTTAACTGTCGCGAAATGTCGAATTACTCTGACTTATACCTAAAAACTGATGTTTTGCTCCTGACTGATGTGTTTGAAAACTTTAGAGATATTTGTATTACAACTTATGATTTAGATCCTGCTCACTATTATACAGCACCGGGATTGAGTTGGGACGCTATGTTGAAATACACAAAAATTGAACTAGAACTATTAACAGACTTTGATAAAGTAGCTTTTATTAAGGCAGGTATAAGGGGAGGTGTATCTCAATGTAGCAATCGATATGCCAAGGCAAATAATGAATTCTTGGAAGATTTTGATGAGAAAAAACCTAGGTCATATCTTGCATATTTTGATGCTAACAATCTTTATGGTTGGGCTATGTCTCAATTTCTTCCAGAAGGTAGTTTTGAGTGGGTTAGCACGGATACAAATTTTGATGTGTCAGATACATCTGAATGTGGTTTCATTTTAGAAGTCGATTTAGAGTACCCCATGGAACTTCACGATTTACATTCGGACTTGCCACTGTGTCCAGAAAATATATTAATAGGTAATTCTAAAGAAAAAAAACTAATTCCAAATCTGAATGAAAAAATCAAATATAAAATTCATTACAGAAATCTCAAACAATGTCTTGAAATGGGTATGAAATTGGTTAAAATTCATAGGATTTTAAAGTTTCGTCAAAGTCCTTGGTTAGAAAGATATATAGATCTGAATACGAAATTAAGAACAAAGGCAACATCAGATTTTGAGAAAGATTTTTATAAATTAATGAACAACGCCGTATTCGGTAAAACAATGGAGAACATTGAAAAACGAGTTAATGTTAAATTATTAACGCACTGGGAAAATCGAGGTAAAACTTTAGGCGTGCAAGACTTAATTGCAAAGCCAGAATTTCACAGTTTATCAATTTTTTCCGAAAACTTAGTTGCAGTACAGTTACAAAAAACAAAATTGATTTATAACAAACCTATTTACTTAGGATTTTGTATATTAGATATTTCAAAAACTCTGATGTATGATTTTCATTACAACTACATGTTAAACAAATTCAACAATAAAACAAAATTATTATACACCGACACTGACAGTTTAATATATCAAATTTTTACAGCCAATTTTTATGAAGATATTAAACCAGACCTTGCTACACGATTTGATACATCTGATTATGCTTCTGATAATATATTTTGTTTTCCAAGACTAAATAAAAAAAAGATAGGTTTCTTTAAAGATGAAAATAATGGCAGAATTATGAAAGAATTTGTAGGACTTCGATCGAAAATGTATGCGTTTGAGGTGGAAAATAAATTGATAGCCAAAGCAAAAGGTGTAAATAAAAGTGTTACCAAAACAATGAACATTGAAAATTACAAGTCATGTCTCTTTGAAAAGAAAAATCTATTTTGTAGTATGTACAGATTTAAATCGATTAAACACACAATCTTTACTCAACAAATAAACAAAGTGGGAAAGTGAAGTAAACATCCATCACAGATATTAATTTTATGATCGTGATTTGAAATTTGTTTTCCGACTAAGCGTGCCAAGTTTTTAATAAAACAATAATGGTTATTTGCACCATTGTGTATGCACAATAGATTTATGTGTTTGCTTTTACGAGATTTCGTCATAAACAGTGGGCCCACCACATTATGTGCTTTTGTTTCTTTGTTTAATTCCAAACCAAAGACATTTATACTGATATTGTTTAACTTTTCAACTTTCGGTATGTCACTCAATTTAACTGGGAAAGATACGCCGTTGAATTTAAGGTTATTGAAATGTATGCTGTAAGATGATACACGATCTGCGTTTTTAGTTACGGGATATAACGCTGAGAGTAATGCCCATTTAAAACATAAATTATCTTTATTTTTTACATTAATTATGGCTTTTTTAACTTTAATGTCAGGGGGTAAATCAATATATGAAGATCCCCGTAGGGGGTTAAATTTGTTTACATTCATATCGATACATTTGATTTGTTTGAGACTCCAGCCACTATCTTTTTTCTCGAAAGCACTAATTTTATTTGTTAGAGTGTCACATAAAGATGAAAAGAATATATTTAAGTCGTCTCCTTGAAAAATTATATAATTACTGGTTTGAAAATCAAATGAATTTGTAATATTTTTAGTTTGTTGTACAAAATCGGCATTCAAAATAAAATTTGTTTTAAAAATTTTGTGTTTATTAATGGATTCTTCAATCAAAAGTAATATATCATTTTTTATGGAATTCAAAAATAATTCTGGTGTTTCAAATACCAATTCTGATGAGGGATCCCTTTTACTATTAATTTTATATGTTATGATTCTTTGTCCAAAAGCAGTTTCAACAACGGAAACATTTGGCAAAGAGTTGTGTAATTTGAAAAGATTATTTTTATGTATGTTACTTTTTAAATGATTTGAGAAATATCTCCTACTAACTAACATCTGACATGTGCTACAATTTACCTTATCACTAGCGGAGGGTCTAGATGATGAAGTTGAAGGTCCTTCTTCAATTCTTGGTCTCTTCGTAGGTGTTGTTTCTGATACTTGAATACTCCGAGCTCTTTTGAGACCACCACCAATCTGATGTGTTGATTGACTGTAATAAAAAAATAAAATATGTTTAAAATAAATCCTACAGATATATGTTTATTTTATATATGGTAAATTAAATGTTCATGCAACTTACTTTAAGGTAATTTCAACCTCAGCACAGATTTTATAGAGCTCCGCATCGTAATATGAATTACTCAATTCACATCTTTTTTCTATCTCTTCACAAAGCTCGTACATAATAATATCAACATCTTCATTGAGTGCCGAATTGAAGAAAGTGCTGATGCAAACTTCGCCACTTTGTTCCATGTTGTTTGAGGAAACAGACGGTAGATCTAACATCGATGGTTCCACGTTTCGAAATGATGCGCCTTTGAAATTTACACTACATATTTATATGGAGCCTAACTAGTTAAAAAATGGTTTAGTATCTTAGTAACTACAGCGAACAATGGAATACAATTAACAAATTCTTTTTAGTTATTAGTAAATTAGTAAGTACAGCGAACAATGGATTACAATTAACAAATTATTTTTAGTTATTAGTAAATGAATATTTCCTACAACTGTCCGTTTCTGAAATTTCTTTCGTTATTTGATAGATAACATTTTTACTATCAACAAAGTTATTATTTTTTATGTCTGTGTAGTATTTTACTTTGACATCAGCATATTTCCAGTGTTGTTGTTGAGGAATTTTCGACAACTTTTTTAGATCATAAATTTCAATTTTTATTAGATGGCTTGAATTAATATTATCATCAGCATTTGTTGATATATATGTTATTCCCCCCTCTGCATTAGACCTAGCAACTGTGGACGATTGCTTTTTCTTCTTTATCGGTGATGGATTTTCAAAGAGCTCATCCAAATTATCCGATGATGTGGTCATTGTCTTTCTTTTCATTTCTTTTTTAGGTGTTTCTTTGATGGTTAGGTCATCATCCGGTGGGGTGAGTGGGTAATAATAATGTTTGTATGTATTTTCTTCGACATCGAATGAGTTCTGTAACAATTTACATTAAAGTTGTATAGGAGCCAACTAATGAATTGATGAAATAAAAAAATATAAAAAACTGTGACCATCTAATGAATTGATTAAATAAAACCGTAAACTTACCTCCATTGTGCAGTTCTGAAGATTGAAGATTTTAGATCACTTTCACAACACTCTATATGAAACTGAGTTCACAAACTAATGAATACTGTAGCTTCCAAGTTCTTATTGTTCACTTTTATACCCAAATAGTAGCCCCCACCGTCACCGTCTGTTATAGTTAAGTGTTTTTTTCTTTACAGAAAGGACGGAAGTTGATAATTCAAATTCTTTGACAATGGAATTCGTCCGATAAAAGCTTGTCTCAACTTTATGTTATCTGTGAATAAAAGGTTTCATTTACTATCACGTTAAGTGGTTTTTTGTGCAGAAAGGGGCGGATGTCGATTACTCAAATTCTTTGTTAATGGAATTCGTCACTTTCGTTTCATAAAGATAAAGTCATGTCTGAACTTGTACGCTGTGATGTTATCTGTGAGCAAAGGCGAACATAGATAACTATGGTAGTTGCGTTGACATTGGCCAGTTGAGTGGACGTTCGTTAAGAAAATAATCATGAATCCAGACTACATGATTGTAGATTTACAAGGATTTAAAGTTTCGCAAAATGTGTTCGTGATAAAGGAGTTTGCACTAGCTACAGAAGATTACACCCAAGTGTTCTTGATAAAACCGCCATACCCATATGGCAATTTGACAGACGCAGAAAAGAAAAACGTTTCTTTCCTAGAAAGACGACATGGATATTATTGGAGTTCCGGTTTCATTGACTATCGTGAGTTTAAACGAGTGATTATACCAATTTTAACAAATAAAAAAATTTTAGTTAAAGGTAGGGAAAAAATAAAGTGGCTACAAAGTGTTTGTAATAACTGCAGTGTGATAGATGTTGGTGAAAAAGGTTGCCCCAATTTATTACGATTATATAAACTGTATTATAATGACAGAAGTGCATCAAATTGTTTGTACCATGAAAACCATTGTGCATTAAGAAATGTCATTTTACTGAAGAAATGGTTCATTGATAATAATATGTGTGTATTTAAATTGTTTGATTAAGGATACATTACAAACCTATTTCATCTCTCGCCGATGATGGCCCCATCGAATTTCAAGTACCAGGAACCGGTGATGACTACATAGATTTGTCTCATACTTTGATTCATATTAAAGCAAAGATACTAAACCAAGACTCAACAAAACTGATAGCTACAACGACAGCAGCACCAATAAACAATTGGTTACATTCATTATTTAGTCAGCTCGATGTTTATTTGAATCAAAAACTTGTGTCTCCACCAAATAATACATACGCCTATCGTGCTTACATGGAAACATTGTTGAATTATGCTCCTGCATCAAAAGAATCTCATCTAACATGCAGTCTTTGGTATGAAGATACAGCTGGGAAAATGGACTCAACCGATGAGAAAAATGAAGGGTTCACTAAAAGACATGAATTAACAGCCGAAAGTAAAGAAATTGAAATGATTGGGCATCTGCATGGTGATATATTCAACCAAGAAAAGTTTTTAATTAATGGTGTTGAGATGTCTGTTAAATTAGTTCGTTCCAGAGAAACATTCAACTTAATGGCTTCTTCAGATGATTTAAAATTGAAAGTGTGTATTACTGATGCAACGCTTATTGTCCGTAGAGCACGAATCAATCCAACAGTTTTACTTGCACATCAAAAAGTCTTAGCCTCTACTACAGCTAAATATCCTATTACGCGTGCTGAAGTTAAAGTTTTGACAATTCCATCGGGAGTTCAGGGAAAAACACTAGATAACATTTTTCTAGGACAAGTACCTAAAAGATGCATAATAGGATTTGTTAATAACGCAGCCTTTAATGGCAAACTCACAAAAAATCCATTTAATTTTGAAAATCACAATTTTAATACATTTTCTTTATATATTGATGGACAACAAATACCTTCCAAAGCTTTACAACCATCATTCGAGAATAATATTTACACTTCAGCTTATCACACATTATTCTCTGGAACGGGTATACATTTCCTTAACGAAGGTAATGGCATATCTAGGGAACAATATGCACAAGGTTATTGTCTATTAGCTTTTGACTTAACACCCGATCTATCAGCTAGCTCATCAGGCCATTGGAATCTTATAAAACATGGAAGCGTGAGATTGGAAGTTCGTTTTGAATCAGCACTTTCGCAAACCATCAACTGTATTGTTTATGCTGAGTTCGATAATGTTATTGAAATTGATAAAAACCGTAATGTTACAGTAGACTATAGTAGCTAAAACATCAATTTCGTTGACTATCGCGTTAAGTGTATGTTAGGTTAGGTTAGTATTTTATTATTATAGTTTTAAGTTTTCATTGTTATGGTTATGTTGTTGTTTTAAGTATTCATTGTAATAGTTTTAAGCTTTTTAATTGAATAAACCCATAATTTTCAGCATATCCTTGTATTTATTCCATGACCTCAGCAGACTTGAAATACCAAGTCAATACCTTAAATTATACACTTGCATCTGATAAGTTGGATAGTTAACAGTTAGCGATGCGGCGGACGATTCAGTGACCATTATGAACACAATAGATATCCAGAAACATTTGTGCAAAATTCATCCAAGCTTACAATTTAATGTGTATGCTGCCAACCGATTGCCAATATACAGTCATACTCCAACATACATAATAAGCAATTTAGACCCTGATACAAAGCCTGGATCTCATTGGATAGCAATACACATTGATGACAGCGGGGTTGGGCAATATTTTGATTCTTATGGTCGACCGCCAACAGGTTACCACAGATCATTTTTAAAGAGGAATTCCCGACAATGGCAATTTAATAGCGATAGGTTACAAAATGATTTAACATCCGTATGCGGTGAATATTGTTTGTTGTATCTGTACTATAAATTCAATGGTAATAAAATGTCTGATTTTATACGAATATTCGATACTAATACACTGTACAATGATATATTACTTCATGATATGTTTAAATGCTTTTTTTGATTAATAAAGATTTATAAAATAACCAAGATTTATCATTTCAAACAGATGCATTGTTAGGAACAAGAGACCCTCATTAACAACAATGACAAACCCTCATTAGCGCCGAGCGTGATGTAATTACGTTATCTAATGAGCGCTAATCCTGAAACCTATCTCGGGAACCGTAAGAGATATCAAAACGGGGATTGCACAGATCGATCGGGCATGTCTGAAAACCCCCAAAACGATACCAAACTTTTTTTTTTTTTTTTTTTTTTTTTAGGCGACGATGGCCGACGCGACGAATGAGCTTTTTTTTTTTTTTTTTTTGGCGTGAGCTCAAACCGGCGAATACCTACTACTGTTTCTTTCTACAATGCAAATGGGCTCACAACCATTTGTTTATCAAAATAAACCGTATTAACTCATACAAAAAGCACATTTTTCAATGAAACATCATCGATGACGCGAACGAACTTATTATAACTAACTTTACTGCATGTAGTTGGATTCCGACTGAAGTATTTAAGAATCCAGTTTTCCTATACAACGTGCAAGATTGAAAGCCTGTAAAGTATAAAAACAATTAAAAGAATATTAAGACCTTTATTATTACCTTCCATAAAATAATACACCAGCCCTTAAATCGTGGGCCATTAAAAGCGCGGTGACATAATCCGCGGATTTACGACCCACCGATAAGGACGCGCGAACGAGCAGGCTGTAAAACGACTTTGTGGCCCCACTGCGAAGACCGTAAAGATCTTACGCTGACAGACGCGTCAAGACGCCCGCGATAAATTTTTTGCCAATACGAAAACGAGCTGTATTTCTTCCCAGAAGGAGCAAATTTTCCAGTGGAATGTCATCGATGACGTAAGAAAGTTTTGCCCTGTGTGTGTTCATAGGAACTAAATTCGTAGTTCCTATGAACATACACATGTACCGTAGAAGGCGAAAAAAATCGATTGCGGATTAATCGCGTTACCAATCCAATTTTATCAACTCCAAGGACGAAACAGATAAATAAAAGTCGCACCAGCCTTTGATGTATTTTCTCCAAAGATAAATGTGCCGAATTTTATCTTAGAAAGCAATCAAAAGTGTCTCAACCGACTCTTACGTAACGTAACAAGATATTAAAGTAGGTCTACGGTATCGCAATTTGTCAAGATGTTATGACAATACCTCACAATTTAGAAGGAGCATTGGGGATCAATGCTCGTTATTTTGCTCTCGAGCATAATGAAAATATTTGGAAGACTTATAGAGCCGAATAATGAAAAAAAAAACAGATTTTTACTAAAAGCATAGAAATGCGTTTTCGTTATAAGAACCGTATAAAGTACTAGCTGTGCCCGCGGTTTCACCCGCGCTCATAGTTACTTTGGCGTAGAGTGATGTTATAAAGTCTATAATACCCGATTCATGTTCGGGAATTTTCCCGTTTTTGCCTCATTATTCGTTGCTGCTCCGCTCCCATTGGTCGTAGCGTGATGATATATAGCTTATAACCTTCCTCGATAAATGAACTATTTAACACAAAAATAATTATTCCATTCGGACCACTAGTTCCTGAGATAAGCGCGTTCAACCAAACAAACAAACAAACAAACTCTTTAGCTTGATAATATTAGTATAGATAATATACGGTTCTTATAAAAAAACGCATTTTTTTGTATGTCTGTCTCCCAAACGCCAGGACCGATTTTGAAGGGACTTTCACAGAAACATAGCTGCTGATGAGGAGTTTCTAAGGCTACTTAAATTTTTGGAAAATAATTAGGGTCCTTAATTCCACACGTACACAGTGGCGGGCTCAGCTAGTCTCAAATATACGAGTATGCAGCGAAAAGGATCGAACTTTCTGAGATATCTAATGTTACTTTTAGGATGTGGAGCAGTAGACGTTGCTTTTTTGGCACCGAAAATATAATTTGTGGAGTAATAGGTAATAGTGGAGTTATGAAAATACAATACATCATCACGCCTGTATTCCCCGAAGAGGTAGGCAGAGGTGCACTGTAGTGCGCCCACACTTCGCCGATGTATTTTTGGTCCCAATGTAATAGGGGGCGAGCCTATTGCCATTATACCGGGCACATTCCCCCTCAATACGAGGGAGATTTGGGCCATAGTCCACCACGCCGGCCCAGTGCGGTTTAGTGAACTTCACACGCCGTTCTATAGACGTGCAGGTTTCCTAACGATGTTTTCCTTCACCGTTCAGCAAGTGGTAATTATTGTGAAAATTACATTCGCACATGAAATTTTTCTCAGAGGTGCGGGCCTGGGATTTGAATTTGCACCCCTTATGTTCAAGGCCGGCGTTCTTGTCCGCGAGGCGACCACTCAATTATGAAAATAGAATTTTATTCATAAAATTGTATTAAATTGTGATGTAGAACCAATTTATTATTTTGTTTTGATTTTAAGATTGTTTAAAGTAATTTCTAAATAATAATAATTTTGTTGTAAAGTGTTTTTTTTTAAAGGGTATCCATAAAGGATATTCCGACGTTAAAAAAATATATTAATTTTCACTGAAATGTAATAGAAGTTGAGATTCATAACGCGAGATAGGAAAAAGTGCACAAGATAGATGCTCACTGTAGAATAGCTCACCGTTGCCCGCCCTGGGCGCGGGGCGGGCGGGCGCCAACAGCGCTAGCAGCGCAAGCGCCCACCACCATGTCATCACAACCACACCTGCCGGAGACAGAAAAAAATACATTAAAAAAAACAAAACATGAAATTATAACCGATTGGGTCTTAAATAATTTAAGAAAAGCCCTATTGGGATGCACCGAATGGACTACGCTGATGGCCGTGAGTTGGCCTTTACAGCTTCACCGGAAGAGTTCCATTACTCGTATTACTGACGTGGGTGGGAAGACGGCAAGGCTGAAGTTGGCCGGTCACGTAGCACGAATGGACCCGCAGAGGTGGACAAATCGTGTCAACACCTGGATGCCCGAAGGCGGTTGCCGGCATCGTGGCATACCAAGGAGAAGATGGTGCGACGATTTGGTCACTTTTGCGGGAGAAACGTGGCCACAATACGCCCAGGCCAGGGACATGTGGAGACGAGAGGGGGAGGCCTGTGCCCAGCAGTGGGACATACAATAGACTATTTAAAAAACAAAAAAAAGGTTTTATGTGAATTTTGTTATATTTACTTTAATTTCAAAATAACAGCTTTGTACTAAATGCATAATATGATAGTATATGACGGAGTAGGAACGTCTTAAGTGTTTTTAAAGAGTGTGACGTTAGCACCGCTGACGTCACCATTGTTGGATTCCTGATGATGACTCATGTTTTGGGTCTTTGAAAGACAATATCACACATATCTGGTAAGCTTATAGTCGACAGGTAGCGTAACGATGTCTCAAGGAGGTCCGGACTGCACGACAGCTCGAGCACAAATGCCGTGGCGCTTTTTTTTTCTTTTTTTTTTTTGAATGGACTACGCTGTTGGCCGTGAGTTGGCCTTTACAGCTTCACCGGAGGAGTGGCGAGTGCAGAGTGCGACTCCAGCCAAAGCCTTAAGGGCCGACACAGTGCGGCCGTATATAAGGCTCGGCACACGTGCGCGTGTTCTTAAGTTTTTAGGTTGTGTTAGAATTACCATAAGTAAAATAATACGTTAATTTCTCATCTTAACAAACTCAAATTAATCGATTGACGATTTTAGAATAATCAGATTATCAAACTTAATTATTCTTGTTTTTATAACAGGCCAATTGTTGTATTTACGCCGACATATATATTGTACCTATAATTTAAACATTTTTGTAAAAATTTTAACTTTCCGTCCGTCTGTCTGTTTGTTTTAGGTAATCTCCGAAATAGGAGGACCAAATTTAACCGGATTTTCAATAACTGATGTTACACAGAGTAACTTACGGTACTTTTATTTTAGAAAAATAAAAACCGGCCAAGTGCGAGTCAGACTCGCGCACGAAGGGTTCCGTACACTTATTTATAAAAATGGCAAAAAAATTACGTTTGTTGTATGGGAGCCCCCTTAAATAATTATTTAATCGGACAGCGAAGTCTCAGTAATAGGGTTCCCGTTTTACCCCTTGGGTACGGAACCCTAAAAAAGGTAAAATCCGCGGAAAAAAATAAAACCCCTTTTGGCAGCATACAATTACTGTTTATTTTATTTAAAATTCTTCTTAAAACGCTTGAAATTAAACTCCTCAGCTATTTATTTATACGCCTTCTAGAGAAAAAAGGCCCGCCCTGGCATGTACAAACTTTAAAAATCTCGAACTAACAATAATTTTAATGGAAGAACTTTACTTATTTTTGGAAAGTGATAAAAATTTCCCAGTAACCAAACGCGTAAGTTTAAAACGAGACGATAACATTACTTCGCAAAGATTGCCCACAGTACAAATTAACAGCAGTATAACTCATAATATAATAAGGCCGCGGGCACTAAAACCTTTATACCCAGTTGTACATATTTTTGCTGGCCTACTTCTGATACGGTCGGCTATTAAAGTCGTTGCGGCCGATAACGCCTGGAAAGCACTCCGCTCTTAAATATTTATGAACACTGTTACTGTAATAAATTTATATTATTAGTGAAATATGAGTGGAGCTTTAAGATGATGTAAGTCGTTTTAGTGCTGACAATGAAGACATCTACCCTTGTTGGTAGGGCTTGCAATTCCAATTTTGAAATACCGCGAATGTACGACCGTTCTTATTTTTATTATTTCACATCTTTCTTATAAATTACATTTTTAAATATATATATATAAAAAATACATTTAAAAATATAAAAAAAACAGTTCCCCACCGGCATCTGGAAATTTAAAATTTATTATTATTATTACAAGCTTTATATTAACTTGCAATGTATGTCCGGGAGGAATCTAGCAACTGAATTTTAAATCAGTTATCTTTAACCGATTGAGCTAAAATACACACTTATTTTGGATGACAAAGCTTTGTGACGTAATTCTAATTCCAATATGGCGGATCATCCAAGATGGCGGAATAGTTATTTTTTCTGCACTATCACAGTATGGGTATCAAATGAAAGGGCTTGCTGAGGAGAACACGAAAACTAAGGCCAATTAAAATAAAAGCTTGTTTTTAAAAAGTTTTTTTTACCATTAATTTATTTGAATAGAACCTAAATTCCAATTGAAAACCTCATTTTACAGTCTTCGGCCATTCGTTTAAATTTCATTAGCTGATGTAAGTACGACAATTTAGTGGTAACTAGCAGTTTAAAAAAATCATGATGATAAGACTACCTGTACCCGCGACTTCTTCCACGTATAATTTGGGAACACTAATAATTTTCTTAAATACAAAAAGCCTAAGTTACTCAGCTATCTGCCACTGAAAGTCCCGTCAAGATCGATCTAGACGTTTGGGAGTTTACCCAAAGCAAACAGTGTTTTTTTTTAATTGCGTTTTTGTTATCGTTTAGTAACTAACGTAAAAGTATAACCTAACATAAACATAACCAACATAAACAGATTTATGTTATTTCGACAAAACAGACACTTCAACTTTATTTATTTGTATAGATTATAAATATTTCAGAAAGCATTATCGTTTTAAACAGTATTAATGTAACTAAGATTTCAATATATAAAACGTTCAACATTATTACAACATTCAAAATTAAATTAACATTACAAGCGCCATTGTTCACACAATAAATCAAAATGTTACATTGTTGCCGGCTCATTGTTACTCGAATTCTCTCATATTTAATGTTTAATGTGCGCTTTATTAGTAAAGAATGGGGTAAGCCCGCAACCTGTCACGACTTACGAATAAATCATTGAATATATAAAGCCCTGGGTCAATAGAGGCGTCAAAACACGCGCGTCATATATTTTACCAAAAACGAACTTAATGTCAGTAAACATTTATATTGAAATTCTCCGGTATTAACCACTCAACCTCGTATAAGTATTCGCTCGAGCTGTCAATGAAATTTGATAAAACAACCGGCCAAAAGCGAGTCGCGCACGAAGGTTTCCGTAGCATTATCTAAAAAAATGCCAAAAAAATCACGTTTGTTGTATGGGAGCCCCCTTAAATATTTATTTTATTCTGTTTTTTAGTATTTGTTGCTATAACGGCAACAGAAATACATCATGTGTGAAAATTTCAACTTTCTAACCATCACGGTTCATGAGATACAGCTTGGTGACAGACGGACGGACTGACGGACAGCGAAGTCTTAGTAATAGGGTTTCCGTTTTACCCTTTGGGTACGGAACCCTAAAAATGATCTTTTTCTGCGAGTTAATACAGTTAGTTTTGTTATTGGCAGAAAACATCCAGCACATGTCGCCATTTTGTCGTTGTTAGTGTTTTTCGTCGTGCGACTGAGTGCATTTTTCACTCAACCTTAGCAAAAAAATATTTAAAAAAATATCTTGTTTTGCTCACCCTACCTAACTGGTTAGAATTGACAGCTATGACGTCACAATATTGCGCAAAGTCGATCCTATTCTCATTTCAAACGCATAGTAAGCTTTTTCTATGAGTCAATACAGTTAGTTTTGGTTTGAGCAAAACTTATTCATGCGAATTTTGACGCTCTTGTGGACTCAGGGCTCTACTTAATACCTATTGTACTTAGTACCAAACAATGGTACAGTAACTGTACTTACCTACAGCTTGAAACAAAGCCATTTCGAGATACTCATAACCACCTAGTAACAGCTAATATTTCTAATAAGCTGTAATTATTTAAGCTAATTCCCTAGTCTGTGAACTAGTGTAGACATAGTAGACACTACTACTGTAGACACTAGTGTAGACATAGGCGCACTGCAGTGCACCCACTCTTCGCCGATGTATTTTGGTCCCAATGTAACAGGGGGCGGGCCTATCGGCATTACAACGGTGCTCCCCCTCAATACGAGAGAGTTTCGGACCATAGTCTACCACGCTGGCCCAGTGCGAGTTGGTGAACTTCACGCGCCTTTTTTATAGTCGTGCAGGTTTCCTCACGACGTTTGCTTTCACCATTCAGCAAGTGGTAATTATTATTGAAAATGAAAAAGTGATTTGCAAATGAAAATTTCACAGGTGCAAGCTAGGGATTTGAACCTGGAGCTCTTACGTTCAAGGTGCGCGTTCTACCAACTAGACTACCACAATTTTTTTTATAGATAACCAAAATGTCAGTTGTCATCAGAACAATATTGGGACGATTGCTCTGTCAGCCCTATCCTTAGTCTGTAATAGGTAGGTAAGGCAAATCCACATATTATACAGCATATAGGTTTCCGTTGTTATAATAATAACATATCGCAAATATAATACAACAGCACATCCAATAGTACATCCAGTATTACTAATAGTATTACTGGATGTACTGTACTATGTAGATGTACTATTGGAAGTACTACTATTGTACTGCTATTGATGATGATGATGACTATTGGATGTATTACTGGATATACTACATCCCAAACTAAACGTTGCTTAATAGTAAGCAATAAAATTAACTGCAATTTTTAACAAATTTTCATCATGACGCAGGCGTAATACAGGTACTTCCTGAAAGGGTAGGCAGACGCGCATTGCATTACACCCACACTTCGCCGATGTATGTTTCCTCCTTCGCCTTCGCCTTCTTACGCTCAGCAAGCCGTATTCATTTATTGGAAAAGATATTCGCACATGAAATCCGAAAATCCTAGAGGTCTTGGTATTAGAACCTATACTCCTTGCTACCAAACACTGAAAGTAATATTAAAACAATACTGCGTGAGAGGTTGTGTTAAGAAGGCAGTATTGCATGTCTCTCCGAACCGCCATTACATGTCATATCAAGTGAAATTGCACTTTCATTGGAAAACAAGGTGGAAAATCGGAAGCGTATCGAGTGATCACCGTGACATATGTGATGGGGTAATTACAGACACACGTACCTACTTGCCATTCGCATGATATGAAGAGAAATTGCCACCACTTATATGCCATTACGCCCTCCATTCATCGGGGCGAGCGAATTTACTCGACTTTTTTGAAAATGAACTCTCGCACGACAAAAATAAAGATTGAATTTTATTCGTCAAAATCGCCCGCGTCTATGATAACATTGTGTTGAAAAATGTGCTCCTTGTTTAACCTTTATAGTATTGAACTTCAAATGTATGTTTCTTGTATATGTCAATTGTTTTATATTCAATTGTTCCGCGGAGGATTTCTCATTGTTGGGTCCATAATTTATGACAGATATACTCTCGACTGACAGGGAGTTCAGTATCGTTCGTTTCTTCTATTATTGATCCACTTATTTGGCTTTCCATCATATGAGTGTTACGTGCCAATCTCTACAGTTGTTTTTTTAATAAAGTACGTTTTGCCTTTGGCTGTAAGTAGCTCGCGCGAAAGACGCGCCTATGTGTGCAGGGCTTCTTGGATAGGGTTCAGTGGGCCGTAACTTCATTTGTTTTAAATTTAACACTGATTGTGGGGTTGTGTGACTTATGTGGTACTATGGATTAAGCCTCCTGCACACTGGGGCGTCAAAGCCGCGCGTCTAAGTCGCATGCTTAATGGAATACTGACCTAACTCAAAAATAATGTTGAAAAATGGTCGTTAGAACGACCCTTTAAGACGTCGAAATCCTAAAATTACAAAATGGGTCTCTTTACTTTTAAACATGCGAAGTGTTTGCTAATACCTAAATGAACTCTATGTCAATGTACATAAAGATTATATTTCTGTTGTTTCACGCCCCCACGCGTCAAAATTCGCTCGCGCTGTGTATATAATTTCGTTAAGGAATTAACATTTTCTGAGTTTTTTTTTATGAGTTTTTTTACTCTTACGCGCGGTTTTTGACGCCCCGATGTGTGGGCCTTTTATCGGTAACAGTATATGAAAGAATGTTGATCATTTGATTTTTATTTAAAAGCAGTGGTAGCCGAGTGGTCGAACGCAAATCAAAGTGTGCAGGTTCAAACCCCGGCTCGCACCTCTGGGATTTATGTGCGAATCTCATTTTCATCTGAGATTATCACTTGCTATAAAACGGTGAAGGAAAACATCGTGGATAACCTGCACGTCTGAGGGAACTTGACTAGTTATCGATAGATCTGTGAAGTCTGCCAAACCGCACTAGGCCAGCGTGGTGGACTACGGCCTGAAATCCTCCTCACATTGAGGGGAGGCCCGTACCCAGCAGTGGGACGTTAAAAGGGCTGTAGTAGTAACCTTTTGTTCTATTATATATGTAAAAGCGTTGGTTGCTCGTCCTTTTTGTAAAGTCGGTTAAAAATGAAACCAAACACAATAGGCAAGAAAGTTTTTTTTTTAAGAATCACTTTTACTTTAAATATTGCCACTTCACGACTGACCCAAGGGCATGGCAGTTCACAGCAGTACCTTGCTTTCTTCGAACTCGTCATAATGTTTTGACACGTAAATTTGCTCAAGTACTTCAAAGCCACGCTTTCTCGTCTTGTGATGATTGACTGCTGTACACGAGTGTACTATACGTGAATGTACAGTCGGCATGGTTAGCATGTGGATTAAGAGTAGACTTATAACACGGAATTGCCTTTCTATGAAGTAAGACTGTGAGGGCAGTGATACATATGCCGTGATACAGATTTATTCTGGACATACTACAGAAATAATCTGAACAAATAAGTAAACCAAACTTTTCCGCAATGGGACTGAATTTCTTTTCAGACTGACAGCTGTCTTGTACTTTTTATGTTCTGCAATGAGGTTTGATTCATAATTTAACAGATCCAAATAAGGAAGCGTTTTCATTCAACCCGTTCTTTTTAAATATATAGCAGGGTGTTCGTCTGTGGAATGCATTACCTGTTACAGTAAGACGTGCTGAGTCGTATCTATTTTTAAGCGATTAGTTAAAGAGCATTACTTATCACTGTGATCACCTATTGTTCACACTATTATTTTATTTCCTACCTTATTACTATATCTATGTATTATCACCTATAATTATATATATATATAAATTATGTTTGTATGTATATGTGTATGTATTTCTATTTTATATATTGATTTATTATTTACACCACCAACAGCTGCCCATAATTAATTAAGAATATTTTTCTTGTCCAAACTGGTTGTCTGGAAGAAATAGCGATAAGACCGCCCAATTGTACATATCTACTGTATTTTGAAATAAGAATGTTGTATTATTTTATTTGTTTGGTGTGTACAATAAAGCGTACTCTATCTATCTATCTAACTATATCGTGGGATAAAAGGTTGTGTGACCTAAGCGACCTTTAAATTTACAGGAGAGCATACTCATTCGACGTAGTAAAATTAACTGATTAAAAAAATGTATGTAAGTTTGTTAGTCTATATCGCCCAAAAGTGTCGCTCATAAATGTCAAATAGCCTTTCAATCGTCGATATGTTACTTAATAGCTCCTTCGCTTGCTAACCGATTTCTAAATATGTTTGTATATTTGACTAGATGACCCACTAAACTTAGTAACACCTAGGTACTTTTTTTTTCTACCTTTCGATTTTTAAACCACTAACGAACACTTGACTTTGAGGTAGATTAAAATACATAGGTAATTCTCTACAATTGGTTGGAACACTATTAACAATCAACTCGTCTTGAAACTTGTGACGATGTCTGTACATCCGTGCCGCTATGTATCAATGGTTTCCAGTCCAGTCACTTTCGCCTGATGCGCTGACAATCGTGTTTGTTTGACAGCTTATCTTATTTCAACAGAACAAGGCACCCAAGGGCGTCGATACCCGTGCGTCAATTTCTTTTGCCAACACCAAAACGAACTTTATTGACTCATTGAAAAAGTTAATTCTTACTTGGCAGAACAAAACCGTTTTATGAGAGAAAAATATTATTTCGAGACATTTGCTTATTTAATTAGCGATAGCAATTCTTTGGTGATTCTATGATTGATTTGACAGCTCTTATGAATGTTGCTATAGTCAATTTCAATTGCAATAACATTAAAAGTGAATTGGAAAGTGATTTCTTTAAAATGTGTTCAATCAAAACGTTTTTAAAGTCATGTCAACTACTTAAAAAATTGAAAGTCTTTTTTTATATGACGTGAAAGTTACTCATGTGTTATTATCTAACGCATGTAATAATCAAGTTTCAGTATAAAAATATTAAATAGTAGCTATGCTCGCAAAATCACCCGCGTGGAATTCATAGCTTGTTACTTAATGATATGCAAGTATTTAACGCTACGTATAATGAAAAGGCTATTTAATGTTTTTGTCTGTATGTTGTTCTTTTTGACTTTTTCAATCATGACGGAATTTTCACTGACATATGAACTGATGTTACAAGGCGTAACTTAGGCTACTTTTAACAAAAAAATTGGGATACCGAACTCTGAAAGGGCTAGGAAAGTGCTTCCCCATTCTCCTCCACACATCTCTATCTTCTACCAGATCTGTTCGTCCCTCCAGATAACGGTCCAGGTCATGGCACCACCTTCTCTTGGATCGACCACGGCGGCGGTGTCCATCATCTGGGATCCAGTTGGTACATATTTTGGCCATCCATGCGGCTTATATGACCCACCCATCCTTAGAGCTTAGCATGACCGCGTAGATATAAGTATTATATCTTTCAACTGTCAGATTTTTCGAGAAAATAACGTCACTTCAAGCTTTTTGTACTGGGCATGTCTCGGTGTGACGTCATCTTTTCGACAAATTTGACATTTGAAAGAGATAAAACTTATGTCTTCACGGTAATGCTAAGCCTCCAGGAATAACTTAGGCTACTTTTATTTGAACAAAATTATGGGTCCTAAGTTCCGCGCCGATGAATTTGAGGCCTCAACTAGTATGAAATAAAGTAAACAAAGGCTTATGCAAGATGGGCGACTTGGGTATAAAAGAATTGTGCCCAGTTGCGCACTTACCTACATGATATTACCTCACAGAGACGGTGGTGTGAATGGGACGAGGCAATTTCGAGGGACAATCGGATTGTTACACATGACCTACATCCGTGAACCAATTTGCGCTTTTGCAAGTAATAGGACGGTGCCCCAAGGGTATTGTTCTTATAAAAAAAAGTATGGAGCAAATAGAGAATCACCTACTTTTGTTTAAGTCGCTTCAAAGTCGCGTCAAATATTTTGCTATCCCAAAACAAACTGTACCTATTCTCGCATGGAAAAAGTTAATTCTTCATCTAAATGACACTGACAGCGCGAGCGAATTTCAATTCGTGAGGGCGTGGCTTTTACAATAGTAATTCAATCTTTATACCTATTGACACAGAGTCCGTTTTGGTATGGCAAAAAAATTGACGCTTGGGCTTTGACTCCCCAGCGTGCCGGGGGCTTTAAGATGTAGTGGTCTTGTCTTGTCTTGTCCAAGAAACATTTATGTTATAGTTGTCAAAAACTGACAGGTATGTTAACAGTAATGTAACTTAGTAATGAAATCCAGAAAATGATTAAAAGTGTTTGTAATATCAAAGTAACAACTTTGACTTAATGCATGTAAAAGTATATACATCTTATAAGATAAACCGAATGATATATTTTTTGTATGTTCGTTCCGGGCAAACTACCAAACGGCTGGACTGATTACGATGGGACTTTCACTGGCAGAGATCCAATGTTACAAGGAGTAACTTAAGCTACGTGATTTAAGTAAATTAATTAGGGCTCCGTGGGTAATAAATGAAATTGTATTGTAATTATAGGTAACCTACTAATGCATTAAAAAAAGCAGTTATTTTGACATTACAAATACAGTATAGATACACTATGTTTTAAAAATTAAATATACCCAAAAAGTTAATAGTTAATTAACTTTTTGGGTTAAAAACATATTTCTTTGTCCCAGTGCCACGTGTTACATGACACAATCTCACATAAGTTACAAACAGTTACAAAAAGTATCAACAAATCGTTCCGCTGTCACTTTGTCGTGTGAAACGAACTGTATTCAAGTGTGCAGCAAAAACTCGATACACCTAATTATCGAAGTAAATACATAATCGTCGTCTATTATGCTGTCGGCAAGTTTTCCATATAAACTGGTCCAAGTTGTAATGTAGGTTAGTAGTACATTGATGCTCATTTTCATATAAAATAAGTAGAAGAAGTAGTAGGTACTTCATAGTAGTAAGTAGCTGTTACCTACGACTTCGTACGCGTGGAATTCAGGAAAGGTAAAAAATGCTCATGTTACTCCTTATTCTATCCAGTGAAAGTATCGTCAAAATCAGTTCATCCGTTCTTAAGATTACCCGGAACAAACATATAGATAGACAGATAAAAAAAATAAAAATTGTTGACTTCTATAAGTACTGTTTGTACTTCAAAAAGCACTTAGTAAAAAGGTGTTATTTTGATATTACAAACAGACACTTCAAATTTATGAATTCGTTAAGACCTAAATACATTGCCGAAGAGTAGGTTAACTGCAGTGCACCTGCGCCTACTCCTTCAAAGAATATAGGCGTAAAGACCTACTATTATAACATTATAGAAGAAAAGGTACAGGAAGTTGAGTCAAAACCAGTGCCCATTTGTAGACCAGTACCTGTAGCCTAAATTAGCAACTGTTTCTAAGTTAAAATGGGTCACTGTCTGCAAGCCACTCGCTGTGCCAATTCCCAGCATACGTCGCCGATCTTATTAAGTGAAAACGATACGGGCTGCGATCGTTGGAAATCGTGCAAAGAATTATTGGCCGTCCGATGTCGGATGGTTTTCTAAGAAGTGGTATGCGGTTAGATGTATTTGGCTCTACGATATCTATTTGTGTAGGCGTAAAATGCAGACACAGATACGAAATTATAACTACATCTATATAATATCAAAATCGTTTATTTTATGTTATGTTCGCTACAATACAAATGTGGTTTAAAAATGTAATACGAATTATACTGACTAGTAAATCAATAAAAATTGAGCTCTCAACTAATCTTCGCTATTAATCGCTTATTCTAGGAGTACGTTCACGTCATATTTAATGGCCAGAGTACTCTTTCCCTAGCCTTAACTCAGAATCTTTTGGGTACAACGACGATCCCTCTAAGCACTTGGTTATTGATGTTTATTTTGAAAAACAACAAATATTTTGTTACAGTTTTGCACTACCTAAAAGTAGTGTCATAGTGTGACTTAGTATACGAAACTAAAACCTTGGCTTAGAGTTAAGTAAATCATACAAAATATCTTGTAGAGATAGATATATCTCATAATAATAACGTCATATACCATCGGTATTTTTACTGATTGTCTCTCCACGTATTTCTACTAAGCCCTCAGCCTGAAATCAAATATAACTCGATCGTTTACAGAAAATAAGACGTTCGTATTACAAATTCCACTTACAGAAGCCTTCAGAGAAAGAAATAAAAATTAAATTTCTGCGTTACAAGTCCTCGCTACTTTCAATCTTATCGCCTTAGTTATAAGGCTCTATGGTGCTTTGAAAACTGTTCATGGAACATTCGAGGAAGCCATTAAAAATGTCCGGATCCCTTTTAACAAACTTGGAGAAATCTTCTCTGACAGCCTGTTTCTTGGTAAACTTTTTAACAATATCATTTAACTTGAGAAATAGGATAGAGTTAGGAACTTTGTGTCTTCTTGTCAAAGACAATATAATCAGCGCCGAATGTACAAAATATACTCTGGGCTAAATTCGCTAGCGTCACCTATGACCATTTATTGAAAAATGTACTTCAACAATATGTAAATAAAGTACCTTTTAGCTTTTAATTCAGCAATCTCAACAAGCTGGTGCACAGATATTACTATAATGTTTTATACGTAAGCTCACTTGGGCAACGGGTGTGATAGATTAGTGCTACCTATCAAAATACTGGATAAGACAGCTTAATACTAGAGAAACTGCTTCAGAGGCGCATTGGAAGTTCTAAGAGGAGGTGATTCTGAATAATTGCGGCATGAATTTCGTTGTCAACCATTTAAAATGTCTCCGAGGGCGGTAGATCGATAAGTCTTAGATACTGTTATGTAACGGCATTGCAACTTATTTGCACAAATCATCTTCTATAAAGACGAAACACTATATCCATCCTGATATTTTCTTTGTATGTATTCTGGTAAGGATTTATCATTTACACAAATTTAAAGTGATATTATTTCAAATAATAAAATATGAGAGAGGAATGCATTTTGCCTTTTAAATGCATAAACACACACGGGACAAGGGAAGCATGGATTTGCAAAAAATTAAGTAATAAAAACATCTGAAAATTGAAAAATAAAGAAAATTCTTTGTTTCGTCATGTTGTGTTCGCCATCTAATTAACTTTTGAGATCCATCGCCCTATCCGAAACATCTGATCGCATTACGTATGTTATTTCAAACGATTTTTGCATATTAACGATTAATGAAAACACCTGCAGTTATCTAGACTAGAAAAGCTGCAGTTGAAAGATGTAAGTATTGCAGGTGCTATCTTAAGGGATAGTTAGGGTAATTTAATAGCAGTGGTAGCCGAGTGGTCGAACGCACGCTTTGCAAATCAAAGTGTGCAGGTTCAAACCCCGGCTCGCACCTCTGGGATTTATGTGCGCATCTCATTTTCATCCGAGATTATCACTTGCTATGAAACGGTGAAGGAAAACATCGTGAGGAAACCTGCACCTCTGAGGGAACTTGTCTAGTTCTCGATAGATGTGTGAAGTCTGCCAACCCGCACTGGGCCAGCGTGGTGGACTATGGCCTGAAATCCTCCTCACATTGAGGGGAGGCCCGTGCCCAGCAGTGGGACGTTAAAAGGGCTGTAGTAGTAGGGTAATTTATTCACGAGTACCTTAGAGCGGTTAAGGGTAGGACTTTGGTGGAGGTCAGTAATCTAAACCTTAAGGTTACATTCATACTTCAATAATTCAGTATTCCGACGTCTTACATGCCAAGCTTGTTGCACCGTTACTTTTATTGTCCTCCATCCAATTATCTCCTCACCAACTAATCAATTGGAAAGGTATATAATGCTATCATTAAACATAAGAAAGTTCTTCACACATCTATGAAACTCTGCTCAAATAGGCACAAATACGCGACCAATTCTTGTCCAACCCAAAACCAACTGTATTAACTCATATAAAAAGCACATTTTTAATCGAAATGTCATCGATAATGCGAGCGTATTTAGCCGCGTTGTCGAGTGACTTTTAAGTATTACTAGCTGACCGGGCGAACTTCGTACCGCCTTAAAATGAGTGACATACGAAAGCAGCGCCACCTATCGAGTCCAATTGTGAATATAAACCATCCAGGGTGCCACCCAAACACATAAAAAAAATCATTCAAATCGGTCCAGCCGTTTAGGAGGAATTAGCTTATAACGAAAAGTGGCATTGATTTTTATATCCAGAGCGTAAAAATATTACCGCTGCAAATACTTAAAACGCTTAGGAATACTAATCTAGTTGGTTTCAATCGTATCGTAATAAAGAGTGAAAAGTTGTCTAGGATGAATTAATTAAGTGATCGTTAAAAAACAATTTATGGTTTACGAGCGGAGCCGAAGCGCTGGATTTATGATGCCCACTTGGCATTGGAAAACGAAACTTGTGAAGTCGAACCAGCTTGGATACGATAGTACCTTCTAATCGATTGTTTTTACACACGTGCGATCAAAATATCAAACTTGGCTTTCTACACATCAGTGTTTCCCAAACATTGTTTTGGTAAGTTTGACACTGCCCCTTCGTGACCCACTAAATACTTTTAAGCCCATGCTGATTCCATTAGGTAAATGGAATGTTGCGACCCGGTATTTTATTTTGAGGGCCCGGTACCGGGTCGCGACCCGACTAATGGGAAACGCTGCTATACTGAATTGTCTGAAGCGTTTTTATAAATCGTCATGAATAACTATCTAATATGATCGATAAGCAGTGCAATTTCAAACCCCAGCTCGCACCTCTGGGATTTATGTGCGAATCTCATTTTCATCCGAGATTATCACTTGCTATGAAACGGTGAAGGAAAACATCGTGAGGAAACCTGCACGTCTGAGGGAACTTGACTAGTTCTTGATAGATGTGTGAAGTCTGCCAACCCGCACTGGGCCAGCGTAGTGGACTATGGCCTTAATCCGCCTCGCATTGAGGGGAGGCCCGTGCCCAGCAGTGGGACGTTAAAAGGTCTGTAATAGTAGTATTGTCGAAAAATGTGTGAATTTTGACAACTTGCAGTCAGCCAGCGTGGTAGACGACAATCCTAAGTTGTAGACTGTGAATTAGAATGATGACATGTTTGCTTGCAATATCATTGCAACCAAAATGTGTGTGTCATCTTACATCAGGATTTGGTAATACTTTAATCGTATTCACCTAAATATCAACTCCCAGTAAGCAGTATATCTATCGGTTACTATATTAAACAGTTTCTACAGCGCTGCGGCTAACTAGCGCTGACCATTGATCGTAATCTCGCCAACACTAAAGCTTCCGCAGAATTTATGCGCTCTTAAGCGTAAACAAGTTTATTGTGCCATATTTATGGCCACCCCAATGCCGCTGGCCAGCTCTGTGGGTCATTAAAATAGCTGTTACAGTAGATTTTCTTTTTCCATGAAGCTCTATTACAAACAGTAATCCGACTGCCCGATTATTAAGGGTTTGACAAGATCTCCGTAAACTGACAGGTCATGTAAATAAGTCCATACGATGCGATCAGCCTTTAAATAAGTGGGGTTATTTTTAATGACCTTCATTTGGTTTATAAAGTCTCACCAAACCGACCAAGTGTTTCCAAACTCCGTTGTTGGCTAAATTATTGGCTGAACTCGATGGAAGCCATGGACTTTTGCAAGGTGAAGTGAAGTGAGTGAAGTGGGGTTAATGTTAAGTTTTTAATTTTGTGGCGATCATCTAAACTTCGACTTATGTGTGTACCAAAATCAAAACTCTTAGGTATAAGGAGATTTTATTTATTTGTCTACATTTATTTGTTAGAGTCGAATTCGTTTCTGACAGTGTCAGTTACTGGCACATGAAAACCTTTTTGTCAAACCCTGCAGACTTGGCATGACCACTACACTCTTCTACTTGGCAGAATTATCGAACCGATGACGAGTTTTTTCTACTCTAGTAGCTCGATGTGACGTCATTTGCTAGACAAATCTGACGGTTGGAAAGATCAAATTGGCTTCAAGATTTCCGTCAAAATTAATTTGAGAACAGAGGTAATGGATTTCATCTAAATTTTCCGAATCCGTTGGTTCTTATTATGTGTATACCTCCGCTGGTGGGATATAACGTATGGTTATTTCATGTTATTTTACCTGTATTAGCATATAGAGTGGGACCTCAAAGTGAATCGCTTTTGAATAATTTTACTTATTTTCGTGGACTTACCAGAGTAGGTGGGACCTTTTTATGGAAATTTATTTCATTTATGTTTATAGATTTTCACTCTCATATATATTAGGTTGACTGGTCTACGTTTTGATTTAGTAATTTTAAGTTTTTTGCGTTTGAATGTTTAGGCTTAGTTTAAGTGAGAATTATTTTTGAAATAAAATATTATTCCTAACTTTTCAAATCGAAAATTATCTGAAATTCATCATGAATTATATCACCTCGTTTGTGTTGTTCATGAATGTGAATGGCACCTAACTCTGTATTCAACTTAATCAAAACTGCCCGTTGACAACAAGTGGCGTCGATAAAATAAACTTTAGTGTCTCAATGAAAGTTTGTTTTTCCATGTAAAATGTTATTATAGCCATTTTCGCACAGACAACATATAGTATAAATCACTAGATTCCATTTATTTTACTTCATAATCAAATTATGAAAGTTGGTTTTTGTGTACCTATCATAAACATGTAAGACACGAGTATAAAACCAGTTAGCTATCTTCCGAGTGTATGTTTAGACCCATGTTTGACCCACAATTTTGAGACGGGTCAGTATTACCCAAACCAATAAATCATTCCTTTTTAGGGTTTCGTATCTTGAATGGAAAAAAGGAAACCTATTAGGATCACTATATCACTTCGTTGTCGGTCTGTCAAGACTCTTTTTCTGAGGAACTCGTGGAGGTATCAAGTAGAAATTAATAACTAAGGCCTACAATCCTTTGTAACTGTAAAAAAAACAAACTTCCATGTTAACGCAATCAAAAGATACGGCTGATTATGTTGCATATTTAGAACATTCGCAAAGGAATCAAGACCCTATATAGTATTTCCCGTTGACTTAGAATCATGAAAGAGAAGAAGCAATGTCTTATAGCACAAGTTAAGGGAAAAATCTGAATACCGTACATTTTATAGGTTTGAACGCATAAAAAATTTTATTTCGGGATTATGAAATTATTTACATTTGGTAAACTAACCGTGACCTATCTGGATATATAAGGACAACAGTTTTCCAACAGCAAAGATAAGTTTGTCCTTTAATTCAGTTTATCTTTTCGTTATAGCAATGTTAGGTGCTGTCATAGTTTATGTACGGAAGCCTCACTGAGTGAATCCAACTCGCACTTGGCTGGTTTTTTCCTAGCATACCGTTTTTGGACGGTGTCCGATCTTTTATGTTACGATCGACCATAACCCTGACTTCGATGGTTCCGCGAACCGGCCATTCTGGTTTATTGCCCGTTATTGCCGAATTTATGAAAACCGCAACTTACCAGAACACTCTGTCGTAAATCGAGATCGTTTTTCAAATACATACATTATCATGCCTGTATTCCCGGAAGGAGTAGGCGGAGGTGCACTGCAGTGCGCCCACACTTCGCCGATGTATTTTGGTCCCAATGTAATAGGCACATTCACATTCGAGAGAGATATGGGCCATAGTCCTCCACGCTGGCTCAGTGCGGGTTAGTGGACTTAACACAGGCGTGTTAAGTTTTTTTTTTTTTGAAGGATTACACTGTTGGCCGTGAGGTGGCCTTTACAGCTTTACCGGAGGAGTGGCGAGCGCAGAGTGCACTCCAACCAAGGCCTTAAGGGCGGAAAGGGGTGGCAACTAGCTCAAGGGCGCCACAGAGGGCACGACCTCGGCTTGGGTAGTTACCGTGAGGGAGAGGTAGTGACTGCGCTCCTAGGTGCAAAGATGCACCTACGAGCGGAAGAGGGGGTTCCTCGACCTCACCGGCGAGATCGGTGTCTGTTTGAGGCTGGTGTAGGTGTGTTGGTGGCCCTCTCAACGCCCGGGTCGAGGAGGGCGGTGATCGTGTCGGGAGGATCAATCAACACGTGCTGCGGACGGCGGCGACGAGTTGATGATGTGTGCGCGGGGTCTGGCTCGTAATTGCCGGCGGCGACAATTAGAGGGGCGTACTGCTGACTTCGCTTTTATAACTTACAAGAAACCCTCAGTTTTATAACGACCTTTTTCAAAGTATCTTAAGCTGATACCTCATTTTTTAATGACCCTACAATACATTTACCGTATGCTTGTCAGACACTAAGAGAAAAAAAACTCTAATCGAGAACGCATAAAGTTTGAGTTCGCGTGACACTCCGGTAGGGGACAGACTTGTGACGTGCCAAGCAGTTCTTGCAATAATCAGTCCATTACCTCAAAATGTAACAATCAAAATTCAACTCGGATGCGAAAGATACAAAGTCAAAAATCATTACACATTTTCAGTTATGGTTAATAGGTTAACATTAAATTAATCTAACCACCATATTGCCAGTCATAACATCTCGAAGACGTTTTTTTATATTTACTGACTGATATAGCTTTATTATTCCTAAAGAAAGTTATAATGAAAACTTGAAGAATTCAGTTATAAATTACTTGATTGTTGACAGGTAAGCGGAAACTTATGATTTCAACGTCAATTTTATGACTATTGTTAAAGCTAACAATAAAATTTACTTCATCTTTAATCCAATAACAATGCGACATCATCACGCCTGCTTTCACTAAATAGATAGGCAGAGATGCACTGCAGTGCACGCAGACTTTGGCAATATAATTTTTGTATCAACGTTAACATCGAGACATAGACCGTGCGGTAAATTTTTTCCAATAACAAAACGAAATTCATTCTACAACGATATGCCATTAAAACTAACTGAGGGAAAATTTAGACTCGTGGGGGACCAGTACCAAAGAAATTCAATCTTTATTCATATTGCCACAGCGTTCGTATTGGTACTGACAAACATTTTGACGCGACTGTGGGTGTTTCAGGCTCTGGGGACACTGGACACACAATTATTTTTTTATGTATATACTAACTACAGCCCTTTTAAAGTCCCACTGCTGGGCACGGGCCTCCCCTCAATGAGAGGGGGATTCAGGCCATAGTCCACCACGCTGGCCCAGTGCGGGTTGGCAGACTTCACACATCTATCAAAAACTAGTCAAGTTCCCTCAGACGTGCAGGTTCCCTCACGACGTTTTCCTTCACCGTTTCATAGCAAGTGATAATCTCGGATGAAAATGAGATTTGCACATAAACTCAGAGGTGCGAGCCGGGGTTTGAACTTGCACACTTTGATTGCAAGGCGTGTGTTTGACCACTTTTATGTATATACGCGGAGGACATATTATTTAAAGTTAAATTAATTCCCTCGCCACTAGTGAGCGCAGGGCGAAGTTCTAATCCAAAAAATATAGTACCTATAGAAAAACACGGGAGCAAGAAAAAGTCTGTGTAATTAAGACAAACGGTGTGAACCTAATGACGTCGCCTCGTGGAAATATATCGTTCTTATCTCTGCGGACTGGGTTGGGATTTATGTCCGCTGTACAATTCCTTACTGAAGAATTAATGTTTTATTTCATTGGGATAGCCGAAATAAATCTCTCCACTAAAAAGGACATAAAAGTCTTGGGAGATACTTTAATAGAAAAATATATTGACACAGACATATATTAGAAGCACCGGAATGAGCTTTTAAAAAAAAAAACTTTTACTCATGCCTGTATCCCACGTGGGTAGGCAGAGACTACCATTTGCCACACGCTACGATCACTGA
This sequence comes from Ptilodon capucinus, assembly GCA_914767695.1. Taxonomy (NCBI): domain Eukaryota; kingdom Metazoa; phylum Arthropoda; class Insecta; order Lepidoptera; family Notodontidae; genus Ptilodon; species Ptilodon capucinus. The sequence goes on along the minus strand of OU611816.1, from coordinate 10,287,562 downwards.
CAGTTTGGCGGTAAAGGGAGGATCCTCCAACCAGACGGGTGTTGTGTCTGGTGGGCTACTGCCCGACGGAAGTTGTCGGGTTTTTGTATATATGTGCAATCGCTCGGATCGCTTTAATATCGCGATGCAGGATTTAGTTCGTATGTGGCGAGATAGATGTCGCAACATCACTCCCCTCCGAGACCGGAGGTCGCTAGCAGGTTGAGTCTTCCATACATCTTGTGATGCTTGCCGGGCCAGTGGAATGTTCCAGTGAGTCGGAACCAGAAGCCGCATAGTTCACGGTGAGTTGGAACTGTCTGCGGTGATGCCTCAGTGAGTCGGGGTGATGCTGCATATGCTCCAGTGAGTCGGAGTGGTGCAGTGCTGCGTAGTGGCTGGCTGCTGCGTCGACCAGGAGAAAAGTGCGTCTCTGCTTGCTGACCAGTCGAAGTGCAGTGTGCTGTGCCAAGGTCGCTGAGATGGCTGTGGGTGATGACTAGGAATGCGCGTCCGCTGCATGCTGGTGGTCGCTGGTGGTCCGGATACCCAAGCCGTGGATGCTGGCTGGCTGTATGACTCACTGCTCGGAAGCTTGAAGAAGTGATGATGACGTCACGATGAGGTAGCTTTGCGAAGGCTGCGCTGACGTTCATGCTCGGGGTCACCAGTTTGGCGGTAAAGGGAGGATCCTCCGACCAGACGGGTGTTGTGTCTGGTGGGCTACTGCCCGACGGATGTTGTCGGGTTCTTGTATATATGTGCAATCGCTCGGATCGCTTTAATATCGCGATGCAGGATTTAGTTCGTATGTGGCGAGATAGATGTCGCTACAGCTTCATCTACTTTCATAAATATTTTCATGCACTTCCGTCGGTGGACGGTGCTACGGACTTGACCATTCTTAAAGAGACCGTTGATCTGGTCGCGAAAGGTCCTTTCTCGAGCGCCCTCTTCCTACACTTCCACTCACGGTCGCTTCGTTTATTTCTTTTGCGAATACATTTTTACCCATCCTCCAATTAAAAATATATATTTTTAACAAAAACAAAATCCCGACTTCAAAACCTTTGTGCACTAAACAGCTACAAATAACCTTATAATTTATGACATTTGGAGTTGGATTTATTTTACATGAATTGGCACCGAGAGATATGCCGGAGAAATGCGGTAACATAGACTCGCCCCTATAACATTGAGACCTAAATACATCGGCGAAGTGTGGGCGCACTGAAGTGCACCTCTGCCTACCCCTACGGGGAATACAGGCGTTATGATGTATGTACGTATGGTTGTGGGCTTGTTAAAGGCATCATTATCACATAAAGGTTACTTTTTAAATTTTTTTGTTTATTCATTGCAAGTACAGTTAACGATATAAGTTACTAGATAACGTCTCTGAGTTATAATAAGTGGGTTATATTTATACTCGGATAAAACCCATTATTAAAGTTTTGCGAACTATACCCGATATGATCGATCAATTATTTTTTAATAACAATACACCCAAGATGATTGATGAATTTATTTACCATTCTACAGTTATTGAGCTACTTATTTTGAAAGGTTTCTGATGGCTTCTTTGTAAAGTTGCCCGTATCGGTGCGATTTCAATGCTATCAAGATCACGACATTATCTTCCTTTTTTTAAATTTTATAAGTGATAATAATGATATCAGAAATTGTAGATACCTGAATGTGTCAAACATAATTTCTTATTTTTTTACGGAATTAGTGAAATGATGATATTTTAATGGAATAAGATGACGAATGGCTCCACCTGCGTTTCAGCCAGTGTCAAGTAAATAATAGCAAGGTCAAATTCAATAAATACACATTAAAAATAAAAATGGATGATGACAGTGATAAAGATGGCGGATGATTAAGAAAAAAAAATTGGTGACAAATGATGTATTATTATTTAAATTGGTGACATTGTTGAGCCGGACGTCTTATACATCTTGCCGTAACAATCTGATGTCAAAGTCAAAGTCACACACACAATTGCACGCGTGAAACTGACAATTGTTAGGAAATGCCCTCTCTTTGATATAATAAGTCGTTGCATAAGACTTAACAAATAGTAGTAGTAGTGTTTTTGAAATCTCTATATACCTACCAAAAAGACCTACTCCAAGAAATGGAATTTATTGAACGAAATACATAACTAAAATGTATAGTTTAATACCGCCATGCAATACCCCATGTATTATTGTTTCAAGTTAAGGTAGTTTTTTTTTTTTGAAGGACTTACACTGTTGGCCGTGAGGTGGCCTTTACAGCTTTACCGGAGGAGTGGCGAGCGCAGAGTGCACTCCAACCAAGGCCTTAAGGGCGGAAAGTTAAGGTAGTACCATACAGTCATCAATACAGGTACGGCAGTGAAGCCCTCGAAATTATTAAAAAATAAACAAAAATACTTTATCACAGTGATAAATTGTATGATACTGACTGTACTGAGTTAGATGAGACTAGTGTACTAGTCCTTTGCATTTTCTCATCGTTGTCACCGTTGATATTCAGCCATTGAAAAGTGGTCCACTTAACACAATGTAAATAGTATTGAGGCTAATCCCATAATATATTTACAGCAATCTGTCGATCTCAATATCAGTCTAGCTGTTATCCGAAGCAAACAGACAGACATACAGTCAGATCGAAGGTAAAAAATCTGTTTTGTTTTTAGTATATACTTTCATAATACATTAAGTAAAAGGCTGCCATATTAGCATTGCAAACTGACGTTTCAATTTTATATATTTCTACAGATGTATATACAGATACCAACTCCTAGCTGTACTAAAGTTTTATGACCCATATGTTAAGTCTAATCATAAAACCATCTCTAACTATGTAGTAGCAAGTTATTGCGTATTTAGCAGCTAATGTTGCCGACAGACGGACCAGTAGGCAAATATGGCGTATCACAAATCACAGCCTGTACGAACGATACACACAGTCGAGACTCGGAGGCAACGTTAACGCTCTGAACAACCCCCTACCTCCACCTGCAGCAATGTATTAAATATTACTTTCAGTTTTGACAGTTAAATAAATATACATCATCACGCCTGTATTCTCCGAAGAGGTAGGCAGAGGTGCACTCTGCCCTGATAATAAAGAATGCAGTAATCGACATTTTTGGGATTTTCACTTTTTACCAGAAATGGCATCCCAAGGGGTTTACCTGCATGGAAAAAAATTAATTTCATAATTTTTTTCACTGGAAGTATGTTTTTTTAACGAACGATTTCGCAGCACTTGCATGAAAATTGTATCAATGCTAAGGAGAAGCGCGGCATTAAACATATGCTAAAAAAGAATGCAGTACTTGCAATAAATCCTAGAGCTAAGTGCAGTAATCGCCATTACCGCAGCATTTTGATTTGGAATCAATAGACCAGTTGCTAAATCAAAACGCAGTACTCCATATTACTGCATTTGTGTGTAGTAAAGGCTTGCGAGAATAGGGCCGTAGGATACAATGCCGCGTTTTATTTTAGTAAATCAGTTAGTTGACGTCATTCGTAGAAGTGGTACGTGTCGCGTGCGCTGCTCCGTTACGCCTCTTGTTGTTTTTTCAATGCAACGAAATTTGGGTGAGTTGTTATGACATTATATTTTCTAAATACTGCATTTGAATCAAACAAGAAAGCTAATGAATCATTTAGTTTATTATGTGATGAAACGTTCCCAAGTTCTGTGATGGATTTAACGTTTGCAGATTTGACATTTGGATTAGAAGCTCCCGTTCGTGACATAGCATCAATAGAAAATAGACAGCTACCGCAATATAATTTGAGCAACAGAATTATTGATATCGCATTCAGTTCGAAGAATCTGACAAATCGAGAGCCCCAACATAATTACTTGAACCACAATACACTTGAAACTGAATCCAGTTCGCAGAATGCCATAAATGTAGAGCCAGAAAATAATTATTTGGATCACGCAAAAGACATTCCATGTAATGGGACTACAAAGGGAACAACAAAATCTGGAAATCCAAGGGTCAGGCGTAAATTTGAGGAATCGTTAGAAACAAGATTAGAAGAGAAGAAAAAGCTTAAGTTGGAGATAATGGCAGTGAAACCTGGATGTAACGAAAGTTGTACTAAAAATGTATGTCATCTTTTACAGAATCAGAATGCAAACGTGTAAATGAAATATTTTGGAAGTTAAGCTATGAAGCTCAAGGTTTGTATGTCAAGTCACTGGTTACTGAAAAAGATGTTTGTAGGCGTATTAGGGATAGCCGGCAGTTGCGGAAGCACACTTATGTCTATTTTTTGGAAATCGGCAATAAGAAGAAGGAAGTTTGTAAAACTTTCTTTCTCACGACTCTGGGATAATATAAAAACAACGACAGACGTGTGCTTGATATTTTGAAAAAGCTTTCAGACGCTCAAGCTGATCGACGCGGGAAACATGATTTTTCGAGACAATTGGACAGAGAAAAACTCAAAGAGCATATCGAGAGTTTTAGACCAGCCATTGCTCATTACAGACGGACACATGCTCCAAACAGAAGATATCTACCAAGTGATTTAAATGCAACCATGATGCATGCTGATTTTATAGAAAAAAATCCAAATTTTAAAATATCCTATGACCTCTACAGAAAATTCCTAAAAAAAGATATGAATATATCTTTTGCCCAGTTAGGCAACGAAAATTCATTCAATAATATTTTAGAATTATATATTTTATTATAAGTGTTACTGATTACCGCATTTTGATATTATATATTTATGGACTGTTTCATATGATTAAACTTAAAGTGTAGAAGAAAGAAAAATATAATTTAGTCTAAGTGGGCATTACTATTCCTCATAAGTATCGGTGCACCTGATTAATTAAAATATTTATTTGTTGTTTACACACGTAAGTAGAAAAACTTGGGTAGGTAGCCAAAACTCGTAAGTTTTGTCAATGCAAACAAAGACTGAATGTATTTAGACTAGTCCTAATTCAAACTAATTGAAGCAGAGTGATTATTGTGATTATGAAGACGCTAATAGTTTAATAGTATAGTTTTTTAGACGAAGCAAATATTATTGCAAATAAGGTTAATTATCAGTCTGACTGAATATTGTGATTTTGGTTTGTATTTCTTCAGATATTCATAGAGACAGAAATTGTCTAAATAAAACTTGATTTACACAAAAATGATTTATTTTTATTTCACCCTGATACTGAAGCAGGTATTGACGAGCCGGTTAGCGTGGTTGGTTGAGTTTGGGTGTAATTTATCTATATAAGTATGTATTTACAAAAAAAAGTAGTATATTATGTAGTATATCAGTTATCTGGTTTCCATAAAACAAGCTCTGCTTAAATTGGGATCAGATGGTCGTGTGTGAATAATGTCCCAGCATATTATATTATTATTTTCAACCCCATAGCAATCACTTAGGAAGAATTTTAGAACTGCATGAAAGGATATTTAGGTCCACTACGTCTTAGTCATGAGCATAAAAAATGAAAATTAATACTACTAAATAACGCAGCAATCGACATGTGCTAGATCATAATGCAGTAATATGCGCAACTACTGCATTTAGTTTTAGTATCCTCCGACCTCACAACACCGTATGCTAAACCCAAACGCAGTAATACGCATTATATTTGAATAGATTGTTATTATAAGTAAAAGAAGATTACCATTCAAAAGCTTGATTTTTTTCTTAATTTTTTGATATATTTTTATGACCATAAAATACGAGCATCTTGCTCAGACATCTAAAAATATGTTACCCGCGTTTTTCTCGAAACCGCCATTTTACGAGTACTGCGTTCTTAGTTATCACGGCAGCACTGCAGTGCGCACCTACTTCGCCGATGTATTTTGGTCCCAATGTAATAGGGGGCGAGCCTATTGCCATTATACGGCGCACATTCTCCCTCAATACAAGGAAGATGTTTGGGATATAGTCCACCAAGCTGGCCCAGTGCTTGTTGGTGAACATCATACTACTAAATTTTGGGACAGTAATAAGGGTTACTAAATTTCGCGCGTACGAAGTCGCAGGCTCGGATAGTTGTTATCGAAGTTCGCTAAACAAACAGTCCTTATGTCTGCCTCTCAGATCAGATAACGAGATCTCCAGCTTTGCCGGACTCCGCAGATGACTATCGCGACACCTCATGACGGCCGCATGCAAAATGAATAATGCCTATCTATCTTAATCTGAAAGCACCGCACATCGGGGCGTCAAAAGTCGCGCGTCTTAATTATGCCACACCAAAACCAACCCTGTGTCAATATAAATATAAATTGTATTTCTGTGGTAGAAGTATAGAGATATATAACGTAGAACGCCCTATCTACACCGGCCTGCGGCAATTTTTTCTGTCTTCTATCTGATTTCTGCCATTACAGTTGCTCTATGTAGTTGCCGTATACTACAGAGGGGTTAGCACGTACGTCAAGACAAGACCTTTTTCAAGGTTTCGCTCGCTCGCTGTCTGTTTAATTTCATACGAGAGAAAGAGACAACATCAAGATATTCTGTGAAATACGTTTAGTACAGGCGCTCATTTTTTTTTTGTTGACGGGGAGGAAATCTTCAGAAAGATTCCCAGTCTTCTGTGTGGGAGAAGACTGGGATATGTGGGATTCTTACCCACTAAAACCTCCCCCGTGGCCGTCTTCGACACGTTAGAGTGACCCCGGGATCTCCTACCGGAACGCACCGGTGTCCCTCTGTGCCTTGCTCCCGAGCTTAAGTGCCCAGGAGCTCGTCTCGGTGGGAGCATTGCTGCCGAATCATACGCAGGGCGAAGTCGATATGGGTTATCTAGTTACTCTATGGGTAAAAGCTATGCCCCTCGCGTCAAAATTCGCTCGCGCTGTCTACGTCACTCTGTTGAGGAATTAACTTTTCCTTTTTAGTATTGGCAAAAATGTGAACGCGCGGTTTTTGACGTACCAGTACTTGAACTTACTTGCGGAAATAACTTAGAAAGTAGACAGCTTTGTTCAGTGATCAACTTTTTTTTGAAACAGGTAAGTCTAGATTTTGCAGTTGTACAAATTGCAACGGGGCTTATTCTACATACTTAAAATTAAGTTTATATTTGTAGGACTATCAAGAGCAGTGGTAATCTAATCAGCTGCCTTGGAAACAACAGGTTCGTTCGATTTTGTGACCTAATATTAAAGTACTTTTAAAATGTACCTACTAACCGTGTCATACTAACGTGTATAAACGACTATATCATCTGGGAAAATTATAAGTAGAGTCCAAAGACCGTGAATTATTGCGCTTTGCCCAGTTGCAACGTGGGAAAACTTGTTATGAAAGGTAACACATACGAGTATAATCGTTGTAAACATGAAACCCACGTCTCTACTCTTTATTGTCGGACCAATCTCCATAACACAATGTCGTGTAATAAAGAAAGATGATTGCGATTTGACCTTAATCACATGCATTAGAAATGTGACTAGCAAACAGAGAAATCCGACATTACACCGCGTGCCCGATATATGACGGCCACACAAAGAAATATTATTGAAATCAAGTGAAAATTATGTTTCCGCGGCGATTGGCGATCTCCCGTCTTTTTTCATATATTCTTCTCGCTCGCACGCGTAACGATAATTGTCCATCTCTTTCTTTAGTCGTGCCGACTGACTGAACTTATTTGTTTACCTTTTGTTTAGTAAAAGCACTACTTCACGGCTCTTAGGCCGTCATTATCGTCATTGTAAGCTGATTTGGGTCGTTTCCCCATCACTTTAAATAGTAAATACTTTGACACTTTCTTATTATCCGGAGAAAGTATCATAATGGTATGTCACGAATCTATTTAAATCGATTAACAATTATTTTTGTGTTTCTAAAACATCGCGATTATTCGTGCGTTGAATGAAACGGGCGGTAATGTTCATTCGTGCTTAGATTCCATCTGAATTCAGAGCGTTTATTTCGGTTTCAATGAATCCAAGATTGAAATGTTTAGATATTTTTCTTATTGTACGTGAAAGACATTTAAAATATATTCAGTGCTATATATTGGCGGCGTGGTAGTTAAAGCGTGGGCCGATTGATTTACTGAAACGGTTGGTTACGGTTCGATTCCCGCTTGTGGCAACTTTCGGAATTTGTCCAGGTCTGGGTGTAACTGGGATCGCCCCCAGCCCATTGTACGGTACCCGTAGTACAAGCTTTGCTTAGTTTAGGGTAAGGATATGCTGTCTGGCGGTATTTGTGATATACTCGTATATTTATAGATGTAAAACATCAATCTGAACTGTTAAAATAAATAAGCATTATTAATTTACTTAATCACACTTTTACACGTCTATCCAAGTCAAACAGACAGTGCTTTTGTTGAACATTTTCAATGACTTCGTTTACGGCAAAATTACTAATATTTTTCATAATATTTCTTTAAGTAAATTCTCAAAGAACGCCTTGTAAATTTTGCTATCGGGGATATTAAATAAGAGAATGATTTAGTGATGGCTACAGTTTACCTGTAGTATAATTGGAAGAACTAACACGAAAAAAACTACCAAAGATTACTCTGGAAATACAAACACATGCAGTAATAAATAATAAACTTTAGTTACATTGTCTTTGTTCGGAATAAATAATGAAGCTATTACACAAGTTAGCACTCTACTGCCATTAATTTAAATCACAATTATCACTGCCTCAACACCACATTCAATTGGCCAATTGTCAGTTCGTATTACATTTAACTACGAGTCATGAATATATTATAGCAATTACAGTTTTAAAAGGTGATAGAGCCATCGCGTGATTTTGATAGTGAAAGTGATCGCACCGGTAACTAGACTACTAAATGTTTTAATATGATAATGAATATATCTATATAAGCAGTGGTGGCCGAGTGGTCGAACGCACGCCTTGCAATCAAAGTGTGCAAGTTCAAACCCCGGCTCGCCGCACCTTTGGGTTTATGTGCGAATCTCATTTTCATCCGAGATAATCACTTGCTATGAAACGGTGAAGGAAAACATTGTGAGGAAACCTGCACGTCTGAGGGATCTTGACTAGTTCTCGATAGATGTGTGAATTCTGCCAACCCGCACTGGGTCAGCATGGTGGACTATGGCCTGAATCCCCCTCGCATTGAGTAGAGGCCCGGGCCCATGCCCGTTAGTGTTAGTGGGACGTTAAAAGGCCTGCAGTTAGTTAGTGAATATATCTAGTCCATTGCTAAGTCTAGAGCATGAAGGGACGTCAACAGTCGCGCGCCAATTTTTTGCCATAGCAAAACGAACTGTGTTTACACATTAAAAAAGATCATTCTACAACGAAATGACACCCGACAGCCCGAGCGAATTTTGATGCGTGGGAGCGTGGCTTTCAGAACAGAAATTTAATCTTTATGCATATTGACACTGAGCTCGTTTTGGTACTGACAAACATTTTAAGGCGTGAGTGTTGACGCCCCGGTGTGCGGGGAGCTTAAGACTTGACTATGCTAGGCTCATTAGGTAAGTCAAAGTAAGTCATTAGGCAGGTAGGTAAAAATAAAATTCCAAAGTTCTTTAAATTTTAGTAATTAAGAGCTCCATTAAGTCATCCGCCATATTTATCACGTTCAGCACCTATTTCTATTAATAAATAATAATAAAATAACACATCATCACGCCTATATCCTCCAAAGGGGTAGGCAGAGGCGCACTACAGTGCACCTTCACTTCGCCGATGTATTTATTTTTGTATGATACATTGGGACCAAAATAGGGGGCGAGCCTATTGACATCATACCGGGCACAGTCCACCACACTGGCCCAGTGCCGGTTGATGAACTTCACACGCCCTTCCTATAGACATGCAGGTTTCCTCACGATGTTTTCCTTCACCGTTCAGCAAGTGGTAATCATTATTAAAAATGAGATTCACACATGAAAATCATCTCAGAGGTGCTAGCCTGGGATTTTAACTTGCACAGCTTAGGTTCAAGGTGGGGGGTTCTACCAACGAGACTACCACTGCTTCTAATAATGTGTATTTATTGAATTTGTCTGCTATTAATTACTCTACATTGGCAATAATCTCGCTAATTATAGGTACTGCCATTTCTCATGTCATTCCATTAAATTTCATTCAGTGGTAGTAAAGTATGCAAGGTTTTAAATCGTCATTAGTTATTTGCATGTATTTTTGATGTGAAACATGTAATGGCGCGCTTGGCGAGTGAGAGCAACTGTTGATGCCGCGATGGCGTGATGCAAACACTTCGAGCAGCTCCGTGGCTACTCGGTTCTTACCGCCGCTTATAATCCGCCCACCGGCTGACTCTGCTCACTTGCCGCTACGTCGCTTCTGTCTCTACTCTAAATAATATAATGTTTCACATCTGCCAGGCGTCTCGCGACGGTTATTTTTTTTCGTAGATACGATAATCATGATGTACACTAAGCTTAACCGGGTCTTGTCACAATGTTTCCAGTTTAGAAAGGTTATCATCATAGATCTAGTGTTGCTGGGAGAAATTTTTACGTCTCCGGCGTGTCGGATCTGATATGTCATCGTGTTTGAAAGTTGTTCACTTGCTATAAAATTGTTCTCACATCTGTATTCATATGTCGATTTGCTGTTTATTTTTTTCGATAGCAATATCTATTTATGTCGATGTGAAATTCATAAATGTAGAGCCTCGCATTACCAAAACGAACTGTATTGATATATAGATAAAGTTTATTCTACAACGAAATTACGCTGGCAACGCGAGCGAATTTCGACGCGTGGGGAGAGGCTTTAAGGGCAGAAATTCGATCTTTATGTATTTAACGTACATGAAGATCGAATTTCTATTTTTCGAATCGGATTTCGGATCGAATTTTTTACACAAGAGTTCCTTTTGGCACTGACATTTTGCATTAGATTAGCTTTGAAGTCGCTTTCATACAACGAAAATTTTGCACACAATTTTGACTCGAATACGTATTATTTGCTTATTATTTCCTCAAAAGGTACCAGTAGACCGTCCTTTCCGAACTTTCAGCTGACATTTATAAATGATACGCTCCAAACAGTTGAACTGATTTCAGTTATCCGGTCTTCAATAAATTGCCTTAGACATTTTTATAAATGAATCTCTGCACATTTTATATGTGCGCCATTGTGTGATATCTAAACAAATAAATAAAAACTGTTTGTTAAGTCAAATATCACCTTTTTACTAAAATGCATATGAAAGTACTTTATAGTTACGGTATATAGGTAATAACGTTTATTTTTAAATTTTGTATGTGTGTCTGTTTTTTCTAGGTAACCTGAGGAACGACTGGACCGATTTTGAAGTTAATAAACTGTATGCAAGAATTTTCCTCACCGTTCAGCAAGTGGTAATAATTGTTGATAATGACATTCGTCCATGAAAAAAATATCTCAAAGGGCCCGGGAATTGAACTTGCACCCCTTACGTTCAAGTCGGGCGTTCTTGTCCACGAGGCTACCACTGCTATTAATTAATTTTATAAATGAATTGAGTAAATAATAAATTAAGCATTAATGTAAAATATTTTATTTAATGTAAATACATGCCTATTTCTGTATATGGAAAGGTCATATTCCAACAGCAAGGTAGGTCCACCAGTATTTTACGGTACTTAGCAGTACACGTACATTGGAACCGGATAAATATCTCTCATAAAGTACAAATGACTCATTACATTATAAAATTTAAATAAGACATGGTAACCAGTAGGTCGGACATGCAATCCGGAACATTGGATCCGTGAATGAACAACACTGGGAATTACGATTGACACACTTTGAATATGAGTAACATGCAGAAATTAGTCAACCAACTTAAGATTGAATTGCGAATCTATACTCTCTGCTTCTAAACTTAAAGTTATAATTTTCAATATTTATATTAAGGTTGGGCTGTTATTGCGTACCGCTATAGGTAATTAAAGCTATAAAATATTGGAGTTAAGTATTAAAATTGATTAGACCGTTTAGGGTTTCATTAAGAATTGATTGTATGTAAGTACAGCCATTTTGAAGCAACGATAAAGCCCCGGGCACTATGAGGCGACTTGACTTGACTTTTGATAAAAGTGTGTTCTATGATTTTCGTTGGGACCAAAATACATCGTCGAAGTGTGGGCGCACTGCAGTGTACCTCTGCCTGCCCCTTCGGGGAATATTGGCGGATGTGTATAAGTATCTAGTTAATACTTTTTGAAAATATAATTTCTCTATTTTTTATAATAAAAAAGTGTCTTTTGTAAAATCTACTTATTGAAGATAGATGTAACATATTTTATGTTACAAAGACACTGTTAACCTTGTCATAAGCTTACAAATGATGTTATGATAACATATTATGTTGGCGGTGAACACGCGGTTTAATATCACAAAGGACGAGAGACATCTGTAGGCAACGTCTTTGTTACGTTTCAGAGCTGAATTACACACATAATTCATACGTGAGGAATGTTATGCTGTTAAATTATGAGCTGATGTTACGAGAGACGCAACTCGTAACTTTCTGTTAAATTAGGAAGATGATGGTACGGTGGCAATAATCTAGTTAGTGGAACGCTCGCTTTAAACACAAAGGCTGAAAGTTGAAATCCCGGGGGCGCATCTATGGAATTTTCAAATGTCATCCGCGAATGTAATTTTCAATACAATAATGATTACTACTTCCTGAACGGTGAAGGTCATCGTGAGGAAACCTGCACGTCTATAGAAAGGTGTGTGAAGTTCACCAACCCACAATGGCCCAACGTGATGGACGATGGCTCAAATCTCCCTCGTATTGAAGAGAAATGTGTCCGGTATAATGGCAATAGGCTCGCCCCTACTACATTTTATCCACAATACATACACGTACCTACACGAACTCTTCGGGGAATATAGGTGTAGTAATGTATTATGATTAAGATGATGTTCTTATAAAAAGTATAAAGCTAGTTAAAAAAATCAGTCAATTTATGTTTCATATAAAAATAACAACGTACAATTTTGCTGCAAGAAAAGATACCTAGTTTAATTGAATCTTATAGAAAAAACAAACGAAAACCATGAAAAAGGTCCACAAAATCAGATCCAATGAAAATAAAGTGTCCGTTTTACAAGACAGCCAGCGAGGGCCTTTTCGAATAGTGTTACCAAGACCCTCGGCTTCCCTGAGCCCATTCAATATTAATATTTCAGGAATCACCGACATTGCCAATCTCTGATGGAACATTTCCTAAGTATCATCTTGGTTTACATGGATAAGATGTTTTTTTTTTTAATTTGGATACATTCAGCATTTTCAAGTATAATCTTTAAAGTTAGAATAGAATACAAACTTTTATTCAATTAACTTACATGGGTTAGTAGACTTAAGACTAACGTTAGTATTACTGTTAAGGGTCCTATTGGGGACGTAAATAAAAGGCGTGGACTGTATTATAGGGCTGTAATGCCATCCAAATCTACAGTATACTATTACAATTATTGGGAGGATTCGTAATAAGCGTCGACCGGTGCCGGTGGGGTCCGGTCAGTAAGTGGTGGTGCGGGCTTCGGGTCGCCCGTCTGTCGCCTCGGGTCGCTCGGCTGCATCGGCAATGACGGGTGCGCTGCATCGTGATTGGACGCTGCTGATGACGATGCTGAGTCCGCGCCCGCGCGTCTCCTCCCGCGCGTATATGTGGGTGAATTCCCAACAATTACCTTATTAAATTTTTGGCGGTTAAGGGATGATCTTCCTGCCAGGCGGGTGGTATGCCTGGCGGGGTCCGCTTGTCGGGGAATTTGTATATATAGTTCAGAACGTCGAACACACCAGTACCGCGAGCCAGGATTTTCATAGTACTTTGTATGGCGGATAATTTCTTGAACGCGTAGAATTGCGATGTGTCTACAGCCGCGCCATCTAGTAGCGACTGGCGGTAGTTGTGTTTTCGTGGCGAGATATAGGGTGCGGTGGTGCAAATTTATAATAAACTGCGGAACAATATTAAAGAAGCCAACAGTTTATATTCCTTAAAAAAAAGAATCTTACGAGACTTCTACATGATAAGGCTTATTATAGTGTACAGGATATCAGTATCTTAATGATAAGTTGTATTCTTTTTTTTTTTTTTTTGCATACCATAGTTTAATAGTTGCATACCAACTTATGTTAAACATTTGCCACTTTTTTTAAATATTTGCATACCGTAAGGTAGAATACGGCATACGCTACCTTTACTGATACTAATACTGATACTCATCTTAGAATAACCTGTATTCGCAAATAAATTACTTTGACTTTGACCTATTTTAAATAAGCCCTAAGGTGTCATCCCGTGTGCGATAGCGCAGCAGCGACTTACAATTACACAATCTAACCTACTGGCTATCATATTTAGAACGCTGTTGGAGCTGGTCCGCACTCTGCGCACCAAGACACGTATAGAAAAAGTTCATTCTATAACGGAAATACACTGACAGCGCGAAGGAATATTATTTTTACGAAATGAGCGAAATGATGATATTTAATGGAATAAGATGAGGAATGGCATCACCTGCGACTAGCGCGGGTATTTTGCCAATGTCAAGTAATTAATAGCAAGGACAAATTCAATAAATACACGTAATAAATAAAAATGAATGATGACCGAGGGAATATTGATGCGTGGATGTGGATTTTGCCACAGAAATTCAATCTTCTTTTTATTTGAGAAAATAAAGACGGGCGTAACTTAACGCTCCAGTATGTCCGGAGACTAATTAGACTCGACTAAAATGTGTTGAATTGACAATTTTGTCAGAGGATAAAAATATCGGTCCTTAATCAAATTAATTAATAAGGTTTTGTGTTCTGTACTATTGTAAAGGGTTTTTGTTTGTTTTAGACCTTTTGTGGCACCTTTGTGAGTGAGCTATTCTTTAAAACAACGTTATAACCTACCCTTTGTTCGTCAGCGTAAGGTTTATAAATTCTGTATATTTATAAATAAAACTTTGTGTTTATAAAAAATGGTGAATAAAAGGAGAATTTATTTTTACGATGCTGACAAAAAATAACGTTGATTAGCATTTTTTTTATTTTCTAATAAAATAATTTCGACGAACGCGCAAGTAACAGATAGTTTAATATTTAATAAAATAATATTTAATCAAAACTCCAAAAAAAATAAGCTATTAGTAGCTCTTTGGAATTAATGTTTTTTTTTTTTTGGAAACAAAAAAATCGTTCCAATCTTTCCCATGATCCATATCTGTTCTTAAAACTCATCTATCGATACCGAAATACCGATATATCGATAATATTCAATTATAATCCGAACGCATCAATTAATTTCATTGTTTGAAATCCATTATATTTGGATGGCTACGTGTTCCAAATAAATAAAGGTTCGGATTTCGGTCACAAAAAGGCTATTACAGACGGTTCGTGTAAGGGCATATCAAATATTAAAAAACCGACCAAGTGCGAGTCGGACTCGCGCACGGAGGGTTCCCTACTATTATCTATAAAAACGGCAAAAAAATCCCGTCTGTTGTATGGGAGCCCCCTTAAATATTCATTGTAATCTGTTTTTTAGTATTTGTTGTTATAGCGGCAACAGAAATACATCATTTGTGAAAATTTCGACTCTCTAGCTATCACGGTTCATGAGATACAGCCTGGTGACAGACGGACGGACGGACGGATGGACAGCGAAGTCTCAGTAATAGGGTTCCCGTTTTACCCTTGGGTACGGAACCCTAAAAACAATACGCGACTCACTTATACCTTATTCGGTACGCAGTACAGTCGGTCACGAAATGAATATTATACAGATTACAAATGAATATAATACAACCTTGATGATGAATTGTATTTACAATATTTTATAAAATTTTAGTCCGTTAAATCCACGAAGGTGACTTTTTTAACGGTTTACAGACGAGGATGTAAGGAATTGTGATCTGAGCTGATTGACATAAAGTTTTTTTTCGCTCGACTTACTATGGGTAGATAGGGTAGTATCAATGCATATATATAACAATGGAAAACCATACCACCCACTATAACCTTGTCACAATACAAAACGAAAACAAAACAGTACCGCGCGCCATTTGCAATTACATCAAAAATTTAAATTGTTAATACCCGCCGCGCGCGAGTGTACTCGTCCACGGCTCGAGACGAAAGTGAAAATGACCTTAAAACGCCGTACAAACGCTGGCCCGTCTGGTTTTGACAAAAACAAATATTGGTCCCGACACAATAACAGCGCGCCATAGAAAGTGGTTCGACATTGCGTCTTTTTATTCCATTTACCACTCTTTCATTAGTAATTTGGATGATAGTCGAACGGGAAAATTGGTAGATCATGGGAAGTTCGCCGGTTAGAGTATGCGCTCAATGGAATTAATTGCGTGTTGTGCGGCGATTTTTTTCCGGTTCATATATTTAAGATGAATGGAAGAAAAAGACATGCTACGCCGAACCCTAATAATGAGAAAAAAGGCGCTCACGCCCGCGCGTCAAATCTTTTGTCATAGCAAAACGTATTGACACATACAAAAAAGTTCATTCTAAAGTATAATGCGATCCAAATAAGAATAGGAATGTCAATAACCTCTATGTGTCAAATGTCACTTGAAAAGTATGGTTTGCAAAAAACTTATTGGCATTATCAATAATAATAGTCTTACATCACATTTAAATAAAAAGGTTAAATTATTAGTAAATTGTTTTCGTTTGTCTCAATATGGCGCAAAGTCGATCCTATTCTCATTTGAATCGCATAGTACACTAAAAGCGCGAACGATTTTTGACTCGTCGTGGCGTGGCTTTTACGACAGACATTTAATCTTTATGCATATTGACACAGAGTTCGTTTTGATATTGTCAAACTTTTAGACGCGCGGTAAACACATTGTTTGACTCCTTGGTTAAAATAATAATACGCAGTAATAATGGATGACACGCAAAATAATACGCCACAACGGCACAAAACATTACCTATAGGTTAAAAACCGTAAATAAGTGATACGTAAAGGGCATTTTTACTTATACAGTTATTATGTTACCGTATTAAAGATACTTTTAGTGACGGTAAGTGTTCCACGAAGCTCGTTTCAATAAAAATGGAATTTTAGATAACAATCGAGAGATACTAAGAAATCATAAAATTTTTAAAAGGCCTTTATACCTATCTATATGCTATTTAATTTGATGGAATAGATGTTGTTTTTTTTTTAATAATTTCCTACTCAGGCACTATCAGTAATCATTCAACAGATAAATTTTTAATTAACATTAGTAGAGTCAACAAGAACAGACGGACAAAAAAATGGTTTTCGTTAGTTGAGCAGTGGTAGCCGAGTGGTCGAATGCACGCCTTGCAATCGAAGTGTGCAGGTTCAAACCCCGGCTCGCACCTCTGGGATTTATGTGCGAATCTCATTTTCATCCGAGATTATCACTTGCTATAAAACGGTGAAGGAAAACATCGTGAGGAAACCTGCACGTTTGAGGGAACTTGACTAGTTCTCGATGTGTGAAGTCTACCAACCCGGACTGGGCCAGTGTGGTGGACTATGGCCCGAATCCCCCTCGCATTGAGGGGAGGCCCGTGACCAGTAGTGGGACGTTAAAAGGGCTGTAGTAGTAGTAGTTTCGTTATAACGTCTATACTTTCACATGCATTTAGTAAAACGCTGTTATTTTGATATTACAAATCATACATACTGCAATTATATTTATTTTTATCGATGTTATAAGCAGTGGTAGCCTCGCGGGCAAGAACGCCCGCCTTGGACGTAAGGGGTGCAAGTTCAAATCCCAGGCCCACACCTCTGAGATAATTTTCATGTGCGAATGTAATTTTCAACAATGATTACCACTTGCTGAACGGTGAAGGTAAACATCGTGAGGAAACCTGCACGTCTATAGCTTTCTATAGCGTGTGAAGTTCACCAACCCGCACTGGGCCAGCGTGGTGGACTATGGCCCAAATTTCCCTCGTATTGAGGTATAATGGCAATAGGCTCGCCCCCTATTACATTGGGACCAAAATACATCGGCGAAGTGTGGGCGCACTACAGTGCAGCTCTGCCTACCCCTTCGGGGAATACAGGCGTGATGATGTATGTTATAACTGCCCTAATAGTGAAATAATCCTACTAATATTATAAATGTGAAAGTTTGAGGATGGATGTTTGTGACTCTTTCACGCAAAAACTACTGAACAGATTTCGATTAAACTTTACATTATTATTGTTTATACATTAGAATATCATATAGGTTATAATTTATATTAAACGATATTAAAATTATCAGTCTGCGCTGTTTAAGTCGCGGGTAGAAACTAGTAAGATATATTTATGTCCTATCTTCAAATTCACGCCCAATCCATCGTTAAACAGCGATAGAACTCCGATAAGTTTAAAACGTCGCGTGTACAGGGCCCTTAATATGTAAATCGAATCGTTTACAATCGAGATTTTATTTTCCGTTCCATTATCGATAACGATCTTATCTTTTATACCTACATGTTACACAATAATTTGAAAACCGAAACTGAACTTTTTCGAATAACCTTTTTATAATAACCAAATTTGTATACCCTATTTCGTTTTTAAATTGACTGCAACGTTTTTATTTAAATTTTAATTCGGTAATAGATACTATATGATCAAACGAACTTAACAAGTGAAGTTCGATCGATATTATATGAGTACGCTTCATTCGAAGATATAATAACAACATGTAGTACTTTTATCTCACCGGCAACTTCGCACGTAAAACAAATAAAAAGAGGGTATTTTTATTTACTCCGATCCCCTTCGGGCAGGCGCTGCGCGGACATCTCATTCTTTAGAGAAGAACTCACAAAATTTTCCACCGGGTATAGGGTGGGTGGGAACTTATATCTTCGAATGAAGCGTACTCATATAATATCGATCGAACTTCACTTGTTAAGTTCGTTTGATCATATATTATATTTCGTCGCTTCATTCTCGATATAATAACAACATGTAGATGTTCAGAGATGAAAATTTTGACAAATTAGGTAAATAAATCCAGATTTGCGGAGAAAAATATATTTATTTGAAACTAGAAATACAATTCCGTGATATTAGTAATTCAATCAGTCTTTATAATATTTGTCTATCATAATAATTAACAATCGAAATACCTAGTAATGTGTTCTCATTAAGAGTTTTTAAGATGACAAAATTACGATTCGTTAGGTATTAACACAGATCTAGCAAAATTCCCCTGGTCAATTAATTGACGATGGTAGAATTTAGCAAAAGCCTGGGAAGTGCTCGTCCAACCAGCCGTTTTCCTAATTACATCCAACGAGAGACCAGAGGCGCGCGCCGCAGACGTGGCGGCGTGCCGCGTGCTGTGCGCGCTAAACATGGACACGTCCACGCCACTTGCGCTTAACACTTGTTTAATCCATCTGCTAATGGTTTGAGGAGATGCGGGCTTATGAGGCCGCCTAAATGTTAGTATAAGATTATTTGTCTCCTCTAGTCTGATATTCTTTGTAACAAACATATAGTCAAGTACGATGCTGGCTGGACAAATGGCTTTATTTTCATTAAAATAAGGTAAATATAGAACCGGCTGTAAGCGTCCGGGAGCGGACGTTTTTATAACTTCTGAAATCCCTATCGATATTCCAGTAGGACAGACCTTGATGTTCTCTAGTTTTATAAGCGCGAGTGTTTGCACCCGATGCGCTGTGCATAAAGCTAATAAGGCCACCAGCTTCATTGTGATCTTTTCTATCGGTAAAGTTCTATTAGGAAACCAGTTTCCAACAAAATTCAAGACGACCTGAGGATCCCACGTGTGAGTGTATTTTGGGGCAGCAGGTCTTAGTTTATAAACACCTTTGAGAAGCCGTTTTACCTGATCATCAGAAACTATATGGCTCCCTAGTAGCAGTGATAAAGCAGAGCGGTGACTATTTAAAGAGCCGTATGCTGCTCCCTTGCTAAACTGTTCTGTTAGAAACAACATTACGGATCGAAGTGAACATACGAAAGGGTCTAGACTATTCGTTTGACAATAGTGCCACCAAAGTTTAAAGGTCCCATTATATTGAAGTAAAGTATTTTTAGAAAGAGATGCTATTATTAAATCCAAGGCAGGGTCTGGTGTTCCTCTGGCCGCAAACGCAGCCCTGAGAGCACCGCTGCACCCAGGGTAAACTGCCCGCGAAATCGAGGAGTCCTGAAAGAGGACGATAATAAATTCACATTAGGGTCTATAAAAATAATGTCCGATTGAATTAAACTTTTAAGCAGCGGGAACCAAGGTTGAGTTGGCCAGTATGGGAACACTAAGATACCTCTTGCTCTGTCGTTTATAATCTTTTGAATACATTTCAAGATTATTGTAAACGGCGGGAATGCGTAAAAAAATAAGGTATTCCAATTCAGAGTAAAGGCGTCTACAGTAAAAGCGTCTGGATCCTGTCTCCAAGAGACGTACGTTTCACATTTTGCATTGGTGCGTGAAGCGAAAAGGTCTATCACTGGTTCGCCGAAAGATGCTACGATGTTATGGTATTCTAAATCCGATAACTGCCATTCGATATCAGGATTAACTTTTCTTGACTCGCGATCAGCTTCTATATTATCTTTTGTGTTAATATAGGAGGCAAACAACCAAATATTTCGCTCCTCGCACCATTGCCAGATGCTTTTGGTCAAGTCATTGAGATGGGGAAACTGAATTCCCCCCATTCGATTTATGTAACTTAGGGCCGTTGTGTTGTCTACGCGCAACAATATGTTACAGTTGTCTGTATCACGAGCGAAACATTTTAAACCGAGAAAAACCGCGAGTAATTCCAAATTATTAATATGCAACCTACGCTCAATGTCCTTCCATCCCCCGCCTATGCTAATATTGTTACAATAGGCGCCCCATCCTGTTTTAGACGCGTCTGTAAAGATTTCTAATTTAAAGTTCGACCTAAAGAGGGGGTTCGATGTGGACGAAATACTACTTGACCACCATTTCAAGTCCGGTACGATATCTGGGCTTGGTCTAAATTTAGCGTCGTATCTTTGATGTTTAATCAATGCTAGATATTTCTGTCTTTCTAATTGTTTCGTGTAAAGCCAACCATAACTTACGGCAGGACAAGCTGAAGTAAGTAATCCTATCAACTGAGCAAATTCTCTTATGTTACATTTAGGTAAGTGAGAAAATTTTTCTACTAACTGTTTAATTTTTAAACGCTTTTCCGAAGGGAGGGAAATGGACATATCTATTGAATTATATATAAATCCTAAAAATTTGCAACATTGTTGAGGATGTAACGAACTTTTGTCGTAATTGATAACGAAACCTAAACATTTGAGTAGCTTAATAGTTTCCTCAATGTTTTGTAGGCATTCATCGAATGATTCTCCGATACATAATATATCATCAATGTATATAACAGATTTAAAACCGCGGAGTCTTAAATGACTCACAACCTCTTTCATAATTTTTGTGAAAGTTCGAGGTGCTGAAGATAGACCATAAGGCATAGCCCTGAACTCGTAGGTATTTCTTTGTGAATTCATATCAAAAAATTGGAATCTTAAATATTTGCGATGACTGGTAGCTATGGGAACTAAAAGGTATGATTCTTTAAGGTCTATTGTGGCCATGAAGCCATTAGTCGGTATCATTTTTGATGCAGTCCTGTGGTCCTCCATTTTGAAATGAGAGTTGGAAACGAACTTATTCAGTTGTTTAAGATTAAGAATGAACCTATGTCCACCATTCGATTTATCTGCTAAAAAAATACTAGATATAAATTGGTCCTCTTGGGGCTCACATTTTATAATGGCGCCTAACTTTAATAAGTTTTCTATTGCCAACGTCATGTCCTGTTTTTGTTGAGGCGAAAGATAATTGTTAGGGAGAGTAGTCTGTACTACCGTACGAGCAAAAGGTATGTAATAACCATTACGAATCCAGTTCAAAATTAAAGAGTTTTTTGTGATTTTTACCCAGCAGTTATAATGGTACTGCAATCTACCCGCATGTACCTGAGTCACTGCCGCGTTTGGGCACGCTTGTTCACCGGCATCGACGTCGCATGTCGCGGCGGCGGTGGCGGTGCTGCAGGCGGGCCGCGCCGTGATGGTGCCCTGTATGATGACGTCCGCCCCCCCCTGTTCGACGAAGCATTGCGAGGAGGGCCCAACCAGTTTCCCTGGTTGCGAGGGCGCATACTTGAAAACGAGGCGTTTGATGTCGAAGGTTTTGGATTAGAAGGTTTCCTTATTTGGTGACCTTGCTTCTCTATTGCCTTAGAAGCCTTGATTTTATCCGCCAGCTGAACTCCGAACAGAGACTCGTCTCTATCTTCATCCTGTATTACTGACAAGAAAGATTTCTCGAGACCGGGAGTAATCAGTTTTTTCCTAACTTGCGTCTCTACGAAGTGAAGGTCTGTGAGAATTCGGCAACCATCAGACAAAATTTTTATGGCCTGTACTTTGTTGTCGCCCGTTAGTAGCAACGTCATTGCTCGGTTAATGGCCGTTATGCCTAGGCCTAATTGGTTCTGCTTGGTTTGCATCTTTTTATCACGAGTCCTGACTATATCTCCAACCGCCGCAGATATTTCGGCATTTAAAATTGGTGCCTTTAGCAATTTACAATTCTCGGGAATAGCATATTCCTTCAAAAGTTTATCTTTAGCGTCATGTAGAATTCCTTTTTTAAGAATAGGAAGCCAGCGTTGAGCCAGCGTGCTGTGAATGTTCGGTCCATAGACAGGAACATCATCAGCGGGGTCACCTAATGCCTGTAACAACTCTGGGTCGAGTTCCGGCGACGTCTCTCTGATATTTTCTAGCGCGGGCAGTGGAACCTCGATAGATGGCTCTTGTGGTGGTGGCAGCGGTGACGTCGATGGAAGCAGTGGTTGTGGGGACAAATTCGGCGGCGTCGGCGGTGGCGGCGACAGCCGCGGAGACTCCGGCAAAACATTATTCGACCCCCGGTCGCGTTGCCATCCATTATCTGAACAGACATATTAATTTTTCAAATTGGGGGTAGATGTGACAGAATGTTATAATCATCGAAGATATTTTCTTCGGATGGATAAAGAACCTTCGTGTTGACCCGCGGTCAACCTCCAGGTTGGCTTTTTATAGTGTCATGCTTAACCCTCGTGTTAACCCGCAGTTAACCTCCAGGAAAGCTTACAGACACTTAATTCCCCATTATAGAACACTTGAAATCACTTTTTCACCTCACTGCCGTAAATAAATAATTACAAACTCACCCGCATTTTGTTCGGAATCTGACGATGATGAATACACAACCGCCCGACGGTATCTTTTAACAGACTTTTTATTCTGTAATTTTTTAATCTTTTCGTTGTAATATTGTATTTTTTCCGTTGCACTTCTTTTTGACATGATTAAAATCTTGATGAAATAAGTTATTGCGAGAGCTAAGTAAGCGTGTGCTTGTTGCCGCGCACGATAAAAGAATGAGATGTCCGCGCAGCGCCTGCCCGAAGGGGATCGGAGTAAATAAAAATACCCTCTTTTTATTTGTTTTACGTGCGAAGTTGCCGGTGAGATAAAAGTACTACATGTTGTTATTATATCGAGAATGAAGCGACGAAATATAATTGTTATTATTATAGCACAGATTAACACTTTTAATTTCATTAAACGCCGAAACACGTACATAGTCAAGTAAAAAATCACGTCGGTAGTCTGTAGTGGAGTCACGAACTGTCAAAATATCAATAGTGTTGTACAATAATATCGATAATCATATCAAGGGGTGTAAAGGCTATATGGCTTAAGCGACACTTTTGGACGATATTTACTTATATACATATTTGGAATCAGCTAATTTTTCTGCGTCGAGTAAGTATGCTCACCTGTAAAGATAAAATCATGTCGCTTAACTCAAAGTGCCTTTCACCCCTCGATATACTTAGATTTGGCGATGGCTTGATATTGTGGTTTGAGAGTAGACCGCTCGGCTTAATAGCAAATTTCAGGAATCGCCTTTTCGGAATTTGCCCTGGTCTAGGTGTATCTGGGATCATCCCCAGTCCACTGTATAAAACCAATAGTACAAGTATTCCATATTTTGGGATCATACGATGAGTAAGCGTTATCTGGCGATTCTTTTTGACATTAAAATTTGTATAGACCCATACATTTCTCTAACTGAATTTTTGCTTTAATAAGTCTTTAAATAGAAAGAAGGTATACTAGCAAACTAATAGTATCTATAATTAGTGAGTATTATCTTTAACAAATCCATTATAATACCCATGGGAATGCAATTATCTATAAAATTAATCGCATGAAGCCCGCAGTAGGATTGAATGCACTGCAGTATCTCTTTTATGGACTATTTTATGGTTAATTAATGTGCATTAATTATAATTCCGAGAGCAATGTTAACACTATCTATGCTATTTCCTGTTTTTGAATGATAATCGGTTCTCAATTAATTGCTTTTAAGCGCCGTTTTATTATACATTTCAAAATAAGTACTTTATAAATTAAACTAAAGGATTTCTTTTCAAAAGACTTGGTGTAGTGGTCTGGGCGTAGAGCCCTGCTCACTGCTGTAGTAAATAGTGGTATATTAGCGTACTAATAGTGCATTCATAAAACATATTTTCGAAATCATATCGATATAATTTAAAACCAATAACGAAAAGACGCACATCACTATTCTCAACTCATTATTTATTCCACAAGCGATTCTTTTTACGTAACGGGTGACAGCTAGTCGGTTACGAGATATTTTTAAACGCTTTTCCGAAATTCGTGGCGTTTATCACTTTCACTATGTTTAAGATAATTGTTGTTCGTAATTGCTATTGTGAATGGACGCGCGAGCGATTTGACATCTGACATTTTGAGATATTTTCTATGTTGTAGTTATGGAGGGTAGAGTTAAGGAGAGTCATCAGTGTATTGAAAAAGTGTCCGTCTAAATGCATTAAATAAGGGTGGCGCCACATTCGCATCAGGTGGCATTATGTTGTCAATTTTAACAATAATATTTTTTAACTACAATAAAATTGCTATATTCATACCATACCCTTTGTCTTCACCAGCGCGATTGTGGAAGATTTTTGAACTGTTATTTTTAGCATACAGCTGGACACTTTTTCAACTTTTCTCCCATATGAGATGACTCTCCTTAACTCTACCCTCCATAGTTGTAGTGTGTATTGTGTGGTTATTTGTATAAGACAGTTCGCAAAAACAGCTCAACAAAACAAGGCCCTTAATACCATATTCTGCAAACCCTTGGAGCTGTACAAAAATCAAACGATACGGTAACGGAATCAAAAGATACGGGCGTTCATGATTCATACGGAAATCAAAACCTATAGGGTACTTCCCGTTGACCAAGAACCATGAAATTTGGCAAGAAATAATGTCTTGTAGCACAATACAAAGTTGCTCGCACAGTCAGTACGCGCCTATGAACTGGAGTCCTATCTAAGTATATCAAATTCATTACTAGTTAAACTAGTTAATAACTTGTTCACTCAAAACAGGGTACCTAACAAACACCTATTAACTTCAGTACAGACTACTAAATCAAGTTATCTGCGAAATAAAGCTCTTCCAAAGCCCTGTTTTATCGCTCAAGCCGTTGTCTTATCAACGAATACAACTCAAGTGCAACGTAAACAATTTACGAGGTATTCTAAGTCATACGTGGTAGCTTAGTAGGTAGAACGCTCACCTTAAAAGTAAGGGATGCAAGTTCAAATCCTGGACCCGCACCTCTGAGGTTTTCGTGAATGTGACTTTCAATAATGATTACCACTTGCTGAACGGTGAAGGAAAACATCGTGTTGTAACCTACACATGTGTAAAAAGGTGTGTGGAGTTCACCAACTCGCATTAAGACCAAAATGTAATAGGGGGCGAGCCTATTGCTACACCGGGCACTTTCGCCCTCAATACGAGGGTGATTTGTGCCAAATTTCACAACACTGTACAGTGCGGGTTGGTGAACTTCACACGCCTTTCTATAGACGTGTAGGTTTCCTCACGATGTTTTCACCGTTATCACCTTTGTGTTGAAGGACTTACGCTGTTGGCCGTGAGGTGGCCTTTACAGGTTTACCGGAAGAGTGGCGAGCGCAGAGTGCACTCCAACCAAGGCCTTAAGGGCGGAAAAAGGGGTGGGAACTAGCTCAAGGGCGCCACAGAGGGCACGACCTCGGCTTGGGCAGTTGCCGTGAGGGGAGAGGAAGAGACTGCACTCCTAGGTGCAAAGATGTACCAACGAGCGGAAGAGTGGGTTCCTCGACCTCGCCGGTGAGATCGGCGTCTGTTTGAGGGGCCGTTATTACCTATCAATATCTAAGCTGTATCTAATGTGTATCATAGTCGCAGAACAGGCTGTAGAGTCATGAATAGCCCACGTGCAACCAACCTAACCAGCCTTTGTTGTTCCCCGCCACCTGTTCAAGAGTTTTCACTTTTTATTAGGGCTATTTCATACGTGGCTATTAAGCTAATCGCTCGCACCGTGCCTCACGTGATTGGTTCCTATATTCATATATCTACATACATCAACGTTCTATAGGGTTTACACAAAGCTTAACTTAAATTTTAAAAAATACAACTTATTTGATTTGTAATTATTGGAAATTGACGATTCTGCGAATGAGTGGTGGGGACCTTTCTCCACAATTGCTTATTAAAAATACCAATCGAATTGAGAAGAACCTTCTCGTTTTGGAAGTCGGTTAAAAATTAATTTCCGCATGAACAAATTGAATGTTATCAATATTATTTTTTTCGTGTAAGGGTTTTAAAAATGTCATGTAATGTTTGTTTAATAGACAAACTACACTATACTAAGTATATAACAACAGTAACAGATTTGGTAGCCACTTGCATTGCCAAACATGGTGAAAATATGGAGTTTGTTGTATGGGAGCCCCATTAAATATTTATTTTATTCTGTATTTCAGTATTTGTTGTTATAGCGGCAACAGAAATACATCATCTGAGAAAATTCCAACTGTCTAACTATCACGGTTCATGAGATACAGCCTGGTGACAGACAGACAGACAGACAGACGGACGAAAAGCGGAGTCTAGGGTCCCGTTTAATAGGTCTATAGGGTCCCGTTTAACCCCTTGGGTACGGAACCCTAAAAAGCTATCCGCCATCTTTATCTTCCCCATTACTTACTTATATTTAAAATGTGTATTTATTGAATTTGTTTATGCTATTAATAACTTGACATAGGTGAAATACGCTTTAATCGCATGTGAAGGCAAGTCTCATCTCATTTCATTACAATTTTCTCATTTCGGAAAATAAAAACTGTATAAAGAAAACCTAGAATAGCCCTCAGTTCATTGTGCGGTACCTACTCATATAAAACATATCTTAGTTTGGGGCCATACGATGAATGTGTGATGTCTGGTGTGTATTAAGTAGGTAACGGGGCTATGTTTTATGTATTTGAAAGTGAAATGCCTTTGCATTGGAAAAAATGGAGTGAAGCTATTAATTTACAGATTAGAGGTTGTATAACTCGTAAATAATGGTTGTTATATTTATCGACTGTATTGGAATTTATGTGGTAATATATCTATGATTAAAGGGGAGCGCATAGTTTTATGTAAAATTTTTTTGTTTTTATTTCAACTATCATAATGACTTCCATTTATTGCATGCCTCGATGATGATAATTTATTATAGAGTATCTTCTACCCGCGACTTCGATCGCGCAGACTTGGAATCTTTAATATCGTTATAAATTATTATAGCCTAAATGTTATTCTGATGTATAACCAATAACACTGTAATGTTCAAAATCCGTTCAGTAGGTTTTGTGTGAAAGAGTAACAATCATCCATCCATGCTCACAAACTTTCAGAATTATAATATTAGCAGGGTTATAATATTTTAAAGGTATATTTTTTTCTGTCTAAATACCACGAAGACCCAAGAAGCAGTGGCGCGATGAGGTCGACGCTTATTTGGACGGAAGTACCATCCGTCCAAACCAGGTCAACCAGGTCTTTCGACCTTCGAATGGGAGGAGGTGGCGAAAACCTGTGCCCAGCTATGGGTCACAAATGGTTAGAAAAAAAAATGTTATGTCAGGATCGTAGCATGTGACAAACGGTAGTCTCTGCCTACCCCAGTAGGATAGAAGCATGAGTGTGTATTTTTTTAAATAAAAAAAGGCTGTTAGTAATATGAGATAACCACATTATTAGCAGTTCCGGTAGCTTCTACAACTAAGATTAATAAATGTGTTCACGTCAATAGTTTAATGGTCAGAGTGGGGATCAAACCCAGAGCCTCCTGGTTACAGAGCGGCCTGTCTAACGACTAAGCTATTGCTGTTTCAATATGCTTTACCTTCAACATAAATTTCAAGATTATTTTATCCATTTCATGCTCACTGAATATTATGTTTTAAAGGGTATTCAGATATTTCAGTAATCATGATCATACATGAACAACTGCGAATAGTTGGACAAATTGAAATTGCTTTCGAGTCCCGAGGGCCGAGGGGTAATTAATTCAAGATATTAATGGTAGATAATGGATTAGAATGGTAGCAAGTCCCATAGCGAATTTCTAGAGAAATTTAGCTGAATATTCCTCATGAAATTTGTATTAAATTCGTAACTTTACTCATTATCGCATGAAAAAATTAATTTAAATTAGTCAATATTAATCTAACTTCTGTAAACATGATTTTTATGATTAGCGGTGTTAGTCTAGTCGGTCTAACGCCCGCCTTTGAAATTGTTCAAACCCCGGGTTCGCATCTCTGAGATTTTCATGGTCCAATGTAATTTTCATTATTGATTTGCTGAACAATGAAGGAAAACATCGCGAGAAAATCTGCACGTCTATATACAGGCGTGTAAAGTTGACCAACCCGCACTGGGCTAGCGTGGTGGACTATGGCCCAAATCTTCCTCAAATTGAGAGGGAATGTGCCCGGTATAATTGGAATAGGCTCGCCCCCTATTACATTGGGACCGTATTACATATACAGCGGTGAAGTGTGGGCATCTCCTCTGCCTACCCCTTCGAAGAATACAGGCATGGTGATGTATTATGTGGAAATTTACAGAGCAAATTACATCTCTGTTGTGCGAAACGGCGACAATAACAAGGTCACACTAATTTGCGCCAAATTTGCGTAATTCTACGTTCTACTAATGGATATGTAAAAATGAAAGTAGTGTTTGTTTTAAGCGACCTAATTACTTAGAAACCAGTTTATGAGAAACGTTATAATAGTTAAATATAATGAAAGTGCGAGCCGAAAGATTATTACAGGGTTCCGTGCAAGAGAAGAGAATCTTTTGTCTCGAAAAAGAAAATTATCCGCACAAGAAATGAGAATATATAACAAACACCTATGTACTTACTTATAAAGTTTTAGACATAAAGCTCCTCGCACACAGGAGCGTGAAATGTCATTGTCAATAATCATTACCACTTCATAAATGTAAAGGCATACATTGTGAGAAAACCTGCATATATATAGAAAGACGTGTGAACTTCACCAACCTGCACTAGGGCGCTGTGGCCAAAATCTTACTCGCATTGAAGAGGTATGTAACCAATACAATGGCAAAAGGCTCGCCCCCTATAACATAAGGATCAAAAATATATATATATAATATATTGACGAAGACTGAGTGCACTGCATTGCACCTCTGTCTAACCCTTCGGTATTACAGTCGTTGTGACGAGTGTCATATGCTATACAATATTGTCAATAGGGACTTCACTCCATCAGAAATCATGAGGAAATTGTATTCATTATACGAGTACGGAACCCCAAAACTGAGAATACCCGGTAGCTATGTAGAAGATAGGTGAATAATTAATTATGTATACATTTAATTAGGTAGACTAGTTTGAGCGTAAGTGGTTAAAATCTTGAGCCCATAGGCGGGTCGTGCGGTTGCTTCTTTTAATCTTTAGCGAGATTCTGTCCGATCTTTTTATAGTATTTTTTTGAAAAGAAACAAAACAAATCCTATTTAGGGTTCCGTACCCCAAGGGTAAAACGGGAACTCTATTACTAAGACTTTGCTGTCCGTCCGTCCGTCCGTCTGTCACCAAGCTATATCTCATGAACCGTGATAGTTAGAAAGTTGAAATTTGCACAGATGATGTATTTCTGTTGCCGCTATAACAACAAATACTAAAAATTAGAATAAAATAAATATTTAAGGGGGCTCCCATACAACAAACCCGTACGGAACCCTTCGTGCGCGAGTCCGACTCGCACTTGGCCGGTTTTATACAGTTAAAATGGCAATTCAATAATTCTTTCAATTAATACTTTATGTAGGGGACGGAAAATTAGCAAGCAGTTAACATTGATAATTACTCGTCATTAAATATTTTATAAGCCATCAGACCGCCATTTGGTGAATGCCTTCCTTAATTATGTAAAATATATTCAAATATATACAGAAAATTAATATGGAAATAATCAAATATTTAAGATTGCAATCTATTGAATTCTTCAAATGTCGTATTTATAATATGTAGGAATGACGGGAATCATGTTGTTGACATAGAGCTAAGGTCCATATAAGTTAATTCTATTTGGAACCGTTGTTTACTAATATGTACTAAGCAAGGACACTACATTCCAAACTGTTATTAAGAAACATTGTACAAGTAGGTACTCTACATTCCAAGCAAATGTGTACGCAAAATTCACCCTAAAGAAATACATGAATATGTGAACACGCGATGGTTACTATAAATTGGACTAATAAGGACCATCCTTTAATATCGAAGACGGTTGTCATGACTTAAACAAACCGAGAACCAAAATCACGCGCAAATACATTCATATTTGAAACTATTAAAAGTGGCCATCCATCATCTTTGTAACCTTCATATCCTATTTTTATTCATAATACGTATTTATAGAATCAGTTTTTGCTATTAATAACTGCCCAGACCTCAACATAATTTTATTAATTTTGTAAAACAAACCTTAAGAAGGAAAGGAAAGCTTCAGCTTTAATTACATGGGTCCAGGGCCCCAAGACCCCTAGAGGAGTTGCTATGACTTCATAATAAGGCATGAAAACATCTTTTATTTCCTCCACAACGATAGTGTTACGAAACTTAAGGTCCGGGTTGTCATTAATTCAATCTCATTTACCTTCTGTAAGTAGAGAAAGAAACTAAACAAAAGAGGACATTTATCTCCTGTGGGGTGCGGGTCGGTAGTTGTATTAGTAACACAAATTCCCAACGAACGAGAAATAAATAAACGGCGTTTCCCGCAATACGGCGGACGTGTGGCTCGATTAATTGCGGTTCGGTATTGGATTCCGATAGAGCGAACTCAGCACCGCCTCGCCATCGTGCAACGCAACAGTTTTTCGTTTGTACATTTATTTTATTGGATGTTAACCATACATCAAGGTATTAAAAAGACTATAGAAAGTTTGCCAACCACCACTCAGTGTTGTATAAAGTTCAACCCCGCGTGAGACGTGTCTCTTAAACAATTAAATCACGTATTGTTTTAATTATGCCCACGTGATAGCAGTGGTAGCCGAGTGGTCGAACGCACGCCTTGCAATCAAAGTGTGTAGGTTCAAACCCCGGCTTGCACCTTTGGGATTTATGTGCGAATCTCATTGTCATCTGAGATTATCACTTGCTATGAAACGGTGAAGGAAACCATCGTCTGAGGGAATTTGACTTGTTTTCTATAGATGTGTGAAGTCTGCCAACCCGCACTGGGCCAGCGTGGTGGACTATGGCCCGAATCCCCCTCGCATTGAGGGAAGGCCCGTGCCCAGCAGTGGGACGTTAAAAGGGCTGTAACACTATCACTTTGACTTTTTTGGTACATATATGAATAAAATTATAGTAATATATAAACAAAAATACTAAATATTAGATTTAATAGACAAATTGTTTATACATTTAGAATTTATTTATTTAATTATTGCTATTTTTAACAGTTAAATGAGAGTATGTTTAAAATTAATATACAGTTTTAATGTGCTGCTATTGGGTAGAGCGAGGAGTATTGAGTCTATGGTTCACTGAAACCAAACCCTAAGGCCATTCTTGTTTTCAATAAAATCACTCCGAAGTTCTTTGAGCGCCAAATTACATCCCTATTTACGGAATTTTACATAAGACTCCGCCAAATAAACAAACTAAGAACCACTTTCACATTTCCAAGGATTACCATAAAGGAGTATTTTTTTCTTTTTAAATACACACTTGCCGGATTGTGACGCGTGTCACATTTCGCCACGCATCTGTTATTACGCCCTGCACACACTGGGGCGAGCGAATTAACTTGTTTTACTTTTTATATGCACTCTGTGGTACACATACACAAAGATTACATTTCTTTGGTAAAAGTCATATGATCAGTAGGGTAATTACGAAATTATCTTGCAAACAAGTTTCAATCATGTTCTGATATGACAGCTGTCAAAATTGATATCAGTAAGAGTTACGTAATAGCCCAGCTGGTATCTAAATTTGCTCGCGTCATCAATGATATTTCATTGAAAAGTGTGCTTTTACTATGAGTTACCTTATTGGAAAAGAGCTATCATAGAGTTTCTTGCCTATTCTTCTGCTTATGTTGCATTCCCAATGGGTGGTAGAGATACTATTATTATTTTTTATTTATTGACGACTCATAAGTGCCTGTATTAGTTTTTATGAACAAAAAGAATGACATATTTTGATTCAGGATTAATGCAGGTTCTTTTGGTATTGGCGAATTCTTGGACGCGTTTTAACGCGCCTGTGGACGCAGGGTTTTATGAGTCGTGCTTTCTACCAAATGTGGATCCTGTTGTGTCATTTCGCTTACACAACACGCCGTACATCTTTTGAATACGTAAAAAATGTCACAAGGTTGTTTGTTATGCGTTTAGAATATCAATTATGTTAATTTGATAACCGTTATGTGTATGTTTTTTTTATTTTTAACTTATATAATTTAGTATCAGATAAGATGTCAGTAGCAATAAGTACTGTGCAGCATCGCTATGCGAGATCTGCATAACTGAATCTCCATATTATTATCTAGTGTGTTAATTCAATAAATTTTTGTTAAGAAACTAGCTACCTTACATTACTTTTACAAACAAATATAAAATATACATTAATATAGGTTTATATAAGTATTTTTTTTTATTGTACTACCTACCAATTGGGTACCAGTTGTGTAATATTGGCACACAACTGTCTGCTATCATGTCATTATGATAAAATCCTCTCCATCCAAAGGTTGTCTGGAAGAGATCGCAGCTTGCGATAAGACCGCCCAATGTACACTACTATTTGTTCCTTGTTTTGTCAATATATTTTGAGTAATATCCATGTAACTATTGGTGTACAATAAAGAGTTTTCTATCTATCTACCTATTTTTTTTTTTTTGCTTAATACTCGTTGTATGATCCCAAACTAAGCCAAACATAGTAGTAGGATGAAAACGTTTGTGTGGATGGATTTTTGTTACTCTTTCACGCAAAAACTACTGAACGGATTTTGATAAAACTTTACAGTATTAATTTTTACACATCAGTGTAACAAATAGACTATAATTTATTTAATAATCGAAGTCTACGCGGATAAAGTCGCGTGTAGAAGCTAGTATTCTATAAACTCATGGAAAATGGTTCATAGCTTTCTATAGTTTTTGGGGTTATAAAGTATATCTCGGCTTCTTAAACCAATTCCCTAGATAATAACCTTAGGACAATAGACAGAGAAAGAACAATGGTTTAATTGCATTTTTTGCTTCACTTTCGTAGACCTTCATTCCGCGGCCGGTTCCATTAGTACTAAACTACTATAATTACTGGTTGTTTTATTGCACTAACAAATTAAACAACGTTACATTAACTACTATTTCTGTAGTTCTACTTAATTGATGATTATTTCAGTAATTATCTAATTACAGGATATTATTAGTGCGTACGGAAAACTCTGAATGAATAAATTGGAATTTTACCACCAATTTATCCAAATACCAATAAGTTCCATCATTAAACAACACGCCTGTATTCCCCGAAGGGGTAGGCAGAGGTACACAGCGGTGCACCCACGCATCGTCGACGTATTTTGGTCCCAATGTTATAGGAGGCGAGTCTATTGCCATTATACCGGACAAATTCCCCCTTGATGCGAAGGAGATTTAGGCCATAGTCCACCACGCTGGCCCAGTGCGGGTTGGTGGACTTCACACACCTATTTTATAGACATGCAGGTTTCCTTATTATGCTTGCTTTCACTGTTGACCTAGTGGTAATCATACCTACTTATCATTATTGAAAATGACATTCGCACATTTAAATATCAGAGATACTGGCCCGGGATTTGAACTTACATCTCTTACGTTTCAGGCGGGACAATATAAGTTATTCAAGAGTTATAAGATAATCTTGTAACCATGTTTTGGGTGTAACTGGGATTGACCCCAAAACCGTTGTACTAGTGTCACCTAGATTGGAACTGTAGGATGAGTATGCTTTGACTGGCAGTATTAATTTGAAAATGTCCCACTCTTTGGCCCTAACATGGTCACCGTACCCTTATTGTGTACCTAACCCAATTCTGTCCAATCCATTTTGTGTACGACCCGAGAGCGAATTCAAACATTTCGGCAGCACTATACGAACCCTACGCTAATAGGAACGCCAAAACAAGTGTGAAAATTGATTTTGTATATCAAAACGAACTGTATGACAAAATACATAAAGATCGAATTTGTTCGAAGATTTGCTTAGTTACGGAACAAACGGTGAGTATATGTTGTCTGGCGAAATTTATTATTATTTCGTAATAAATTAAAGGTAAAAAAACTTTTTAAAAACAAGCTTTTATTTAATTGCCCTTAGTTTTCGTGTTCTCCTCAGCAAGCCCTTTCATTTGTTACCCATACTGTGGTAGTGCAGAAAAAAATACTATTCCGCTATCTTGGATGATCCGCCATATTGGAATTAGAATGACGTCACATAGGTAAATAATAATGCATTGTCATCCAAAATAAGCGTGTATACCAAATTTCAGCTCAATCGGTTAGAGACAACTGATCTAAAATTCTGTTGTAAGATTTCACCAGGACATACATTGCAAGTTAATATAAAGCTTGTAATAAAAAGGCGCTTACCGGGTGCGCGGGCGGCATGCATGTGTCGATCGCCGGCGCTCGCGGCGCATCACCGCTCGCGCAGCTACACACACACCCTATGAAACAAACAAAAACATTATAAACAAACATTTTTTTAAAAATCCAAAAAAAAATGTGAAGGAAAAAAAAATATCTTTCATTTGATATTAGCAAAAATTTGGAAGCGCCCGACTTGTCGCCCCAGTGTTTCATCAATAGTTTTTCTTTATGCGACGTGCAAGCATTACTTATCTTATACGAGGAATGCTTGCACATGCAATTAGCGGGTGTTTATGCCAATGTATAGATTAAATATAAATACATCATCATCACGCCTGTATTCCCCGGAGGGGTAGGCAGAGGTGCACTGTAGTGCACCCACACTTCGCCGATGTATTTTGGTCCCAATGTAATAAGGGGCGAGCCTATTGCCATTATACCGGGCACATTCCCCCTCAATACGAGGGAGATTTGGTCCATATTACACCACGCTAGCCCAGTGCGGGTTGGTGAACTTCACACGCCTTTCTACAGACGTGCAGGTTTCCTCACGATGTTTTCCTTCACCATTCAGCAAGTGGTAATCATTGTTGAAAATGACATTCGCACATGAAAATTATCTCAGAGGTACGGGCCTGGGATTTGAACTTGCACCCCTTACGTTCAAGGCGGGCGTTCTTGCCCACGAGGCTACCACTGCTTTAGATTAATTAATAGCAAACAAATTAAATAAATACACATCTATACAAATAAATGAAATTGAAGTTGGTAATATAAAAACATTTTTTTTTACCAAATGCTTACTCGACATAAATACCTGCTAAACGCAGTTGCAGCCATTCCTCATCTTATCCCATTAAGTTTCATAGTTTCACTCTTTTCGTTAAAAAAGAAGTTAGACGACTCCTAGTGTTTGTGAAAACGTGAATCTATGTCGCATTATTTATTACTCGGTGCCACCCAGAAATCATTAAACCTTATGTACACAACTTGAACAATGAAAGTATAGTTAGAGCTGCGACCCGAATATTTTTTTTTGTGCTCCGTACAACTAATAACACAGATAATATACCTTTTCAATTTTAATATCTCAATTACAAAGCATCTGAATGGCTTCCGTGTGACCGCTAGTCTAATGAATGTCACGTACAGTTATCCAATGCGCACGCGCCACTGTTTGCCTTGTGAGAAGTAGCGATAGCAAAAAAAGCCATAAAAAACTGGTGTATTATTTTTGTACTTTCCGTAGTTAGTCCCTTTAGCGCTATTAAAATAAGCCAAAAGATTTTGCTATGCCCACATTAGTAGTTGAATAGTCAGGATGGGGGTTGAACCCGGAACCTCACAGTTGAGGTCTGATACACATTTTTTTTTTAGATACGATTTTTTTTTGATCGTCCAAATTGTTATCATCATCTTCTAACGTTTTCGTATCGTCGTAAGCTCACAGTGATATTCTTATTTTAAAGTCTATGTTCTGTTTGGGATAATTCAACGAGTTTACGTAGCGTTACGCTAAGTAAAAAGATCGTGATTGCTCCTCTGATAATGCATTGTTTCTCAAAACCAATGAGGTATTTTAGCAGGATACAGCATTTCTTCTTTCTTTTTTTATATGATTGAAATGATGATATTTCGATGGAATAAGATCAGGAATGCCTGCACCTGCGATTACCGGTATTTATGGCAATGTCGAGTAATTATAGCAAGGACAAATTCAATAAATACACTTTGTAAATAAAATGGATGATGACAGTGATAAAGATGGCCGATGAATCCCAGCATTTCTTAACATACAACAGTTTGTGTGTGACTTTGACGTCTACGTTCGTCAAATTGTTTATGTCATGACGTATAAGACTAGACGACCACGGCATAAATAATTTCGGTTGAATTTTTTTAGACGTCTTTTAATTACCTATAATTTCTGATGTCATTGCTCAAAAAACTATTATTTTGCGTTTTTTAGTCCTATTATATAGCCCTATATATTTTAGTTTTTAAATTCGTCTTTGAACTTGTATTGCTATCCGTACAACACATAATCAAACAACAACAAAAAACTACAGAGTACTAGAGAATATACCTTTTAACACGACTGGGACTATTAACTGCTGATATCTAGGTTATTATAAGACGAACTCCGAGATGAACTGTTCGTAAGCCCTGCGCACACTGTAGCGTCAAAACGCACACGTAAAATTTTTTGCCAATCAACAAAAATTTTTTTTTTTAACAAAGAACAAAAACCGACTTCAAAAGCGTTGATAATGTTCATAAAAAAATCTACTGGTCGAAACAATGTCATTTTTTTACGGGACCAAATGGCAAGTATTCCGCATCAAAGTAAAGAAGAATCACGTAAATAGGAACATAAATATCAGCGTAATCCGTTTTCAAATCTGTTAAAAATTTCATTGATTCGACTCATGCTGGTACCATAGTAATTCAGTCTTTATTTATATTTCACACAGAGTCTGTTTTGGTATTGGCAATGAAATTGACGCTCGTACCTCTGACGCCTTAGTGTGTGCGGTGCATAATATGTAGTCTTTTTTGCCATCGTTGATTTGTAGTCTTTTTGTGAGTAAACAGATTGTGTTTTGTTTTTATTTTATTTTTTCGTGTTCGTCAACGTATCCGGGTTTGTTTAAGGCCAGTATTCTTTTATTAATCCTATACTCAGATGGAGAATAGATAGGATATTGCAATGAAAGGACTGCGGCGAGTGATATAGTTGACTTTTTCTGAAAATAGACTCTGTGCTTATGTGCATAAAGATTGGATTGCTGTGGGCAAAAGTCACGCAATTGAATTCGCTTGTAGTTAAGTTCGCTCAAAGTTAGTAGGTACAGTATATTGACGCGTAGTGCCCTTTAAAAATATCAAGCAGCTTTGGTACGCTGGGGCGTCAACAATCGCGTGTATTTTTAGGGTTCCGTACCCAAAGGGTAAAACGGGAACCCTATTACTGAGACTTCGCTGTCCGTCCGTCCGTCCGTCTGTCACCAGGCTGTATCTCATGAACCGTGATAGCTAGAGACTTCAAATTTTCACAGATGATGTATTTCTGTTGCCGCTATAACAACAAATACTAAAAAACAGAATACAATAAATATTTAAGGGGGCTCCCATACAAAAAATTTGATTTTTTTGCCCGTTTTTATAGATAATGGTACGGAACCCCTCGTGTGCGAGTCCGACTCGCACTTGGCCGGTTTTTTTTTACAATAGCAAATCCGAACTGTATTGTCAAATAGAAAAAGTTAATTTTACAACGAAATTCATTGACAGCGCGAGCGAATTTTGAAGCTTGATTGCGTAGACACAGAGTTCGTTTTGGTGTTAGCAAAAAATATGATGTACGAATTTTAAAACTCTAGTATACGGGGGGTTTAATTCGCTCGCTGCAGTGTGTTCAGGGCGTTATAATATGGTACAATACCTACCCAAATAAATGTGTATACGGATGAATGCAAACTTTTTGTTTCTCAGTTTCTCGTTTGTGTCTAAATAACTGGAACGCGACAAAGAATCCCGTTGGTATCAAATGCAAGTAAAATCTCAGTAAAACAAGTAAGGTTAAATATTTTGATAGACATAAGGAATATTCGTCCGATATTCCTCAGTGCCTGAAGACAAAAGTCTTCGAACAGTGTGTGTTGCCAGTGATGACGTACGGATCCGAGACGTGGTCGCTCACAATTGGACTCATAAGACGGCTCAGAGTCACTCAACGTGAAAATTACGCGTACGAAAATCGGCACAGACAAAATTTAATAATACATCATCATCACGCCTGTATTCCCCGAAGGGGTAGGCAGAGGTGCACTGTAGTGCGCCCACACTTCGCCGATGTATTTTTGGTCCCAATGTAATTGGGGGCGAGCCTATTGCCATTATACCGGGCACATTCTCCCTCAATACGAGGGAGATTTTTGGGCTATAGTCCACCACGCTGGGCCCAGTGCGGGTTGGTGAACTTCACACGCCTTTCTATAGACGTGCAGGTTTCCTCACGATGTTTTCCTTCACCGTTTCATAGCAAGTGGTAATCTCGGATGAAAATGAGATTCGCACATAAACCCAGAGGTGCGAGCCGGGGTTTGAACCTGCACACTTTGATTTGCAAGGCGTGCGTTCGACCACTCGGCTACCACTGCTTTTATAGACAAAATTTATATTATAAAGAGTGTACATATATAATATCCTTATTTAAGCATTAGAAATACATTAAATCATTAAAATTACTTGATTTCAAACATCATAATGTCATGCTGTATTTACCTTATTTATTAGTTATTTAAATAGATTAGCCTCGTGGGCAACAACGCCCGCCTTGAACGTAAGGGGTGCAAGTTCAAATTCCAGGCCCGCACCTCTGAGATAATTTTCATGTGCAAATGTCATTTTCAACAATGATTACCACTTGCTGAAGGTTGAAGGAAAACATCGTGAGGAAACCTGCACGTCTATAGAAAGGCGTGTGAAGTTCAC
Organism: Ptilodon capucinus; assembly: GCA_914767695.1. Classification (NCBI taxonomy): domain Eukaryota; kingdom Metazoa; phylum Arthropoda; class Insecta; order Lepidoptera; family Notodontidae; genus Ptilodon; species Ptilodon capucinus. Next base: position 10,247,963 of record OU611816.1, on the reverse strand, counting down.
CAACCCGCACTGGGCCAGCGTGGTGGACTATGGCCCAAATCTCCCTCGTATTCAGGGAAAATGTGCCCGGTATAATGGCAATAGGCTCGCCCCCTATTACATTGGGACCAAAATACATCGGCGAAGTGTGGGCGCACTACAGTGTACCTCTGCCTACCCCTTCGGGGAATACAGGCGTGATGATGTATTTATTTATGATGTATTATGGCTTAATTTCAATAAAAGTGGGTTTTACACACTTAAATTACAAGTTCGCTAACTAACGCGTATTAAGGTAAAAAAAAAGCATTTTGGACATAAGAAACTACACTGAAATAAATCCTGTATAATTGCGGAATCCGGAAATTGCTACGGATCTTTTTCTTATGTGCCCCTAAGGATTCAAGTAATAATAACCCCTATCGATCACATAATACGGTTTAGGCCGCTCTTTGATTTATAATACACAAATGTGTGTTGTGGTTACGTGATTATGTACTCCCTCGCTACTAACAACGCCGGACGTTAGGGCTCAAACGTTACATAATACGCTCGCTAGCTATACTGGGAGTTTCACTGCGCGATAGAATCAGAAATGAGGACATCCGCAGAAGAACCAAGGTTACAGACATAGCTCGAAGGGTTGCACGTTTGAAGTGGCAATGGGCCGGACACATTGCCCGGAGAACGGATTCCCGTTGGGGCATCAAAGTCCTAGAGTGGCGGCCACGAACAGGTAAGCGTAATGTGGGACGACCCCCGATCAGATGGACGGACGACCTCACCAGGGTCGCCGGGAGTCGATGGGCGCATAAAGCCCAAGAACGTAATTTGTGGCGATCTATGGGGGAGGCCTATGTCCAGCAGTGGACGTCCCTGGCTGATAGATAGATAGATAGAAGGAATATTCGCATCATCAAATGTAAACAAATCGACATTCACTACTTTATTAAGGTATATTAGCTGCCAAGGCATAGATTGAAATTATTTTGCTGACTAAATGCCTATTTATTGACTATTAAATCGATTTACATAAAGTACATCTTGCTTGTAAGCCGTTTTGCTACTAGGGTTTTTAGATAAGTATTGTAATAAATTTATGTAGTTTTAATACTAAAATCATTTTTTATTGATCGTCACATAAGCTTTATTTGACATCGTGTGTAGTAATAAAACAGCCAAGTGCGAGTCGCGCACGAAGGGTTCCGTACCATTATCTATAAAAACGGCAAAAAAACACGTTTGTTGTATGGGAGCCCCCTTAAATATTTATTTCATTATGTTTCTTAGTATTTGTTGTTATAGCGGCAACAGAAATACATCATCTATTTCAACGGTCTAACTATCACGGTTCAAGAGATACAGCCTGGTGACAGTCGGATGGACAGACGGACAGCGAAGTCTTAGTAATAGGGTTCCCGTTTTACACTTTGGGTACGGAACCCTAAAAAATGTCTATTGTTGACAACGGCTTGGTTTAGTGTTTTTTTTCTAAATTTCGGACCTCTATCGGCCCACCTCTGATGTGGGGGCCAGAGTTCTTAAAATTAGGTTAGTTTAGTGGTTTGAGCGTAGGCTCTTCAGGTTACTTCATTAGGTGGTTGCAGGTTCGATTCCCGCCAGGAACAAATTTCGGAAAAGGCCTTTCCGAAATTCACCCTGGTCTGGTTGTAACTAGGATCACCCCCAGTCCATTGCATGGTACCCATAGCACAAGCTTTGCTCAGTTTTGGATCATACGATGGGTGTGTGTTGTCTGGCGTTTTTTTTTAATTTCAGTAGCGAGTCCCAAGTCATCCTACTTTTCGCATTCCACTATGGATTTTGTATTTATTGAAGTTCACTTTTTTGTCCATTCACAACAGGTAAACCAATTTGAAAACTGCGCGTGCGACTGGCAATTTCGTACAAAAAATGCAAAAAATATGTGCGCAAACGTCAATTATCGCTTTAACCTATATTTTCACCACGTCAATGGGCTATTGTGTAAATGTTTTAAAAGCAAACACGTTCATGGTATTTGCTAATGATAACTGGCATTTGACTATTAACAAAAAGATAAAGGCTTGTGTACACAGGCGCGTCAAAATGCGCGCGACAAATTTTTACCAATACCAAAACGCACTCTGTTTCATTATGCATAAAGATTGAATTTCCGTAATAAAAGTCGCGCCCCACGAATAAAAAATTCGCTTGCGCAGTGTAGAATAAACTTTTCCCATTTGTCAATACAGGGGAGGAATTCTCTGATGATCAACATTACCTCTAATTTGATATATGACGAATAAAATATAGTGTCGATTTTAACGCGCGAGCGTCCACGCCCCAGTGTGCAGGAGGCCTAACAATTGAAAATTAAATATACGGAACTCATCGCGTTAAATAAATTTCAAACTCCATAGTCATATTTACAGGATAACAAACCAGAGTGTTACCACGACAAAATAAAACTGTGGTGTTAGCACGCCTGTCAAGACAAGATCTTTGTCACAGATGTGCTCGTTCGCTCTCTGTCTAATTTCATACGAGAGACAACATCAAGATATTCCGTGACATACGTCTAGTCTTGGCGCACATGCTACAACTATTGACTCACTTGAGAAAGTAGAAATTCACAAGATGTCGAAAAATTACGTATAATCGATGACAAAACGAAACAGATTGGCTTGGGCAATTTGCGGGCATTAGCGGAAGATTTGTCTGGTGCCTATCGCGGTCTCGAACCCGATCGCCCCTTAACAACTCGCTATTTCGTATTTTGAGACACTCAAGCTTTGAGACAATGTGGGCTATCTGCAGCACGCAACATACGGTAATTCAAGAAATTATTACAAAAGCTATAAGAAGGCATTTAGGGGAAAAAGGAGATATGCAGTGGGAATCAGACGTCTGAAATTATATATTAGGGTTAATAGGATATGTAATATTTAGATGCTAAGTAATAACTCATTATACCTATATAGTTATCAAAATTATCCAGTAGAAAACTCTGAATATGCCACAAAGTTTTTTTTTTTTTTACGAAATGAGCGAAATGATGATATTTAATGGAATAAGTTGAGGAATGGCTTCACCTGCGAATAGCGCGGGTATTTTGCCAAGTAATTAATAGCAAGGGCAAATTCAATAAATACACATTATAAATAAAAATTGATAATGACAGTGATAAAGATGGCGGATTTCTTTTGAAAAATAAAATACCTTTCGTTTGTTTGCCATTACTATAAGTTCTGTCTTTATAAAGTTTTTAAACAGTCTTTAAAAAGTTTTTGTACCTCTTACCTCTGAAGACCTTAATTTAATCTTTTAGAACCCTTTTATAATTCAAGATTCTAACATTTTACTTCCTTATTTTGTTTATGATATCTTTTTACTGTTTACTTTTTATATTTTTGGAGGTACTACTGCCATCTGTAGATCACTTTATAAACTAGTCAACTTGCAATTTCGTAGACTAAGCATAGACACACTGACACTGTTTTTTTTTTTGTTTCAAACTCTTCACGGACTGTATTGGAAATTAAATAAAGCGATACACTTTCGGGCTTTTTTTGTTATTTTTATTGATGAAACGTAAATTGCTTTTGTGTTCTCACGATATATTGTTGTTGGGGATAACTTTTATTGGATTTTCAACAGAGCCGACTTCAAAAGAAATGCTAATTTAGCTCTTATATTGGGTATGCTTATGACCTTCCTTATACAGGACATATGAAGCTTTTCAAAAACGAACTGTATTAACTTCATTTTTCAATGAAATGCCATCGATGAAGCGAGCGACTTTCGCCGTGTGGTCGCTTGACTTTAACTACAGATATTTAAACTTTATGAATATTGATACAGAGTATATATTCAAAAGACTCAAGTGAATACGCTCGCTCCAGTGGGTGCAGAGTAATATATGAACAAATTTCTAAAACAAACAAATAACTGACATTGAAATCGATTATAATCATAACACGGTACCTGCGAAATGTAGTAACGTGTATGCGTTGTGAAATAATAACTGCGTAACGAATAACGTTCGGTACCGGCAGATATAGGGCTGTCTGTACCGCTGTTCCAAATTAATATAACAATAACAAGAGGGAGCTTTTCCTAACATTTGACAGGACCACACGTCCAATAGTGTGCGTCACTTCTATGTACATCAGATTGTCTATGTCAAGACGGTTAAGACTAGCCATAGCATCAATATGACCATTTTCTTTCACGTCTTTTTGCCGCATTTCGGTATCTGTACTTTTTAATATCATTAAACAATAATGATGAAGGTCACGGTTGTGTAATATTAAATTTTAATCAATGATACTTATAACTTGTGTTTATTTTACCTTACCTTAACCGATTTTGGTCAAGAAATATTCGATTTCTTAATAATAATGGACGTTATAAAATGTTTCTTATTTAAAAAAAAAATACAAACGCCTCATTAAGTTGAACGGTTCAACGATACACAGACGACTCAATCATTTTTGAGAGCCATACAAAAATGAGTAACCAAGTGTTAATTTGGTTTTATTGTTTGTTTTTTTTTTAATAATTATGCCTTTGTTTTGTACCGTTAGAAAGATCTTACCTATACTGTAGATAGTAACTATAACTTAAGTATTTTTAGTACTTTTAAAATGCTGATGACCGGTCCAAATTACGAACATAACAATATTTTTTCACTAAAAATGACCTAATATTACCTTAAAACTGAAAAAAGTATAAAAAACAAGACAGGACACATTTCAGTGATTTAAATACCAGTCATAATGAATACTAAGATATTATGTAAGAATACCTATTTTTGTTATATTTCTTGTGAGTAAAAAAGTCATTATGTATCTTACAATTCTCAATACAAATCTTGACGATAATAGACAGCCCTACGTGTATATACAGCGTGCTCGCGATATCAGTACCGTTGAGTCGCGGGTTGTGTATCAATAACGCATCAGTGCGGCCATTAAGCTGGATTCCAAACGGCAGTACACTATTCTGATTTATAACAGCCATTGATATTTGAATGAAATATGGAGGTACATTGTGTGTTTTGAATTTAAAAAAAAAATCTATCGCTGTGGTAGCCTCCTGGGCAAGAATACCCGCCTTGAACGTAAGGGGTGCAAGTTTAAATCCCGGGCCCGCCCCTCTGAGATAATTATCATGTGCGAATGTCATTTTTAACAATAATTACCACTTGCTGAACGGTGAAGGAAAACATCGTGAGAAAACCTGCACGTCTATAGAAAGGCGTGTGAAGTTCACCAACCTGTACTGGGCCAGCGTGGTGGACTATGGCCCAAATCTCCCTCGTATTGAGGAGCAATGTGCCCGGTATAATGGCAATAGGCGCGCCTCCTATTACATTGAAACCAAAATAAATGTGTACACTGTAGTGCGCCCACACTTGTATTTTGTATATTTGGAATCAGATAATTTTTCTGCATCGAATGATTATGCTCTCCCGTAATATTAAAATATGTCGCTTAAGTCGAATAGCCTTTTACGCCTCGATATGTATTATTATTCATCCTCCGTCTCACTCTAATTCTGTTAAAGTAGTACCTACTGAGAAACGAAGCGAATTCCCTACTGTTGGTTCAATATACGCGGTCGTAAACCATTGTTTGGGTATTACTGCAATATGTGACTGAGACACTCTAGCCCTGAGCCGACAGAAGCGGCAAAATTCGCGCGATCAAATTTTACATACCAAAACGAGCTGTATTAACATATTCATAAGCTCTATTTTCAACGAAATGTAATCGATTACGCGACCAAATTTAGACGCGTGGTTCTTAAAACAGAAGTTCAATCTTTATGTCACATTTGACAGTTTTAAACGTCGTAATTTGTCCGTGATTTAACGTCTACGTACGTGACAGGCTTCAAAGGGCTAGTATCCAAAGCCGTAAAACCCATTATAAAAAAAAATCTACGTACGTCAAATACGAACATGGCGACAAGGTGACACATTTCGGCGTATTTCTTTTTTGGTCGGTACTTCTTGATATAATTGCTTCATGTATTATAACACAGAGTGTGTCAAAAGTGTTCGCGCGCTCGTCTTGACGCCCCTGTTGGTCCAGGGCTTTACGGTAAATGGGGCGACCGCTTTCGGGTAACCAATAAAACGGCACTAAAACTGTATGAGCCGCTTCTAATATGGTTAATAAATTTAAGTGTGTTTTTGTTTACGTCCTTAACCAAAGGCGTCTAACCAAATCACAAGTATTTTGGAGCCAATAAGGTTTTATATCTTTAAACATCCAATCGTAACTTAAATACTCATCATAGTAAAAAAAACCGGCCAAGTGCGAATCGGACTCGCATACGGGACCCCCGTACCATTATCTATAAAAAACTGCAAAAAAAATCATGTCTTTTGTATGCTTGTCGCGAGATTTTCATATTTTATAGGAATCATACCTACCTAAAATACCTAAGCCTGTCAAGCTAGTTAGTCTTTAGTTAGTACACAAGTAAATCTCGCGACAAGCTTTTATATCATTTAACAAATTGTGTAATACATGTACTAAGTTGATTGGTTGATTTAATTTAAAGTTTATTTTCTTCTTTGTTTGCAATTAAAATCAAAATCAGAATCAAAAAATTTTTATTCGTGTAGGCCAAAAAGCACTTACAAATAGTCAGATTCTACCACCGGTTCGGAATGCTGCTTCCACTGAGAAGAGCCGGGAAGAAACTCAATGGTTACTCTTTTCAAAATGATAATTATTGCGAGTAATACATTCTCAGGAGCAGCAACACCATGAGAGCAGACCGCACCTTTGCCACAATACTAGAGAAGAATTATACTCACGGCAATCTAATATTAAATACAAATATAATCTTTACGCTTAGGAAGCTAGTACAGTAAGGTGCGTCTACTCCCATTTACAATGAAGGGATTATTCTAAACCACAGATGGTTATAGAAATAATTGCTTTGGTATGATGTCTTAAACGCACTATGGGAGAGTAGGTAAGCCATTAAGAGGAAAATGGTTGGACCAGTCCTCGCAAGTATCACCCATACACGAGCATGACTTGAGGAGCAGCCATCACTCTCCTCAACCATATTCGGGGAAAGAGGGTGACCCGCCTCCCAGAGCCACCACAGGCAAGAACATTTAGGTGAGCATGACCAATCCATCACCGTAAGAGGAAAAAAAAAAAAGGAACAAACTTATCACCCAAGCGTAGGCAAGGCAAGATCCGCCGCAATTATCCCGATTAGTTAGTACTTAGGTACCTAAGGGTACCTTATATAAGAGCTTGTTTTTAAAAAGTTTTTTTTACCATAAATTTATTTAGTATTTGTTGAACAAACTGACCAAGTTAAAATAAGAAACAAATAGCTATACCACTAACTCCGTTCACGGAGAAATCAGGAACCGTAATATTTTTTCTAAAATAATATAAAGTAGCCTTAATTACTTCTTATACCTAACATCGGCTATCTGCCAGTGAAAATCCTGCCTAAATCGGTTCAGGCGTTTTGAAATAACCAGTAACGAACAGATTGGCAATCAGACAAAATAGGTAACAATAAAATAACGTATCTACATAAACAAAATACGGCTTAAATATCACACTTTTTAGATATCACCTGAACACTAATAAAATTATCACCAATAAATAAATTTTGTTACAACACTAAAGTAACGTTATATGAATAACATGACATTCCGTTTTTTCAACGTTATTATGAGTTACGTTATTGTTTTGTTACAAACACGCACGCAACAGATTATTTAATAGCAACCTTTCCTCGCATCACGATTGAATAAACAAGTCATTTGAGCTGCTATAATTTATGTTTATCGATCCATTTGGAATGCAACAGGGAGCGTTGCGAAGTGCCCACAACACGACATTCGTATGACATTAAGATATAAATCTGTAAGCACGCAACTTTGCTGAGCTTTAAGACACTGGAGCTTCAAAGGTCACGCGTCCAAATTATTGTACTTTTAACCGACTTCCAAAAAGGAGGCTGTTCTCAAGTCGATAGGTATGTTTTTTTTTTTAATGTATGTACACCGATTACGCTGCGAGTTATGAACCGATTTACGTAATTCTTTTTTTGTTTGATGCGGAATAGATGCCATTTGATCCCATAAAAATTTAAAATTGTATGGCCAAGCAGTTTTCATTTTATGAACATTTTTTGTGTTTATTATGAAAATTTTTGTTTACGTGGATGAATGTAATTGTAGTTTGTGTACTGCTTTTTAAGGAGTTTTCATTTAGGTTGATTATTGGTTTTTGTTTAATACGGATTGTTAACAAAAATCTAAACTTACCCCCAATGGAGTGGAAAGGGTGTTTTTTTTTTTTGCTGTAAATATTTAGGTACTTTTTTAGGGTTGTTATGAGGTGATAATACTAGCATATTTTCAACAATTATTGACACTAAAAATCGTGAAAAAAAAAATTACAAAAAAGGAACACCGACCGAGAATCGTATTGGAAAAAGATTGATCACAAACATTCAGTCCAGTTGATTTTGATATGATTAAATGTATATAAGTCAAAGCAAACACTATCAAATTACAAAAACCTTTAAAAAATTAATCAACAGAGCTTAATTATTTGCATTAAAAATGAAGGCTGATTTAAATACAAAAACAACGTACAAACACGATTTGGGAACTCGTATATTTTAAAAGTTAATCGATTAAAAATCTCTCGTAACGGATTTTATCGATTAATCGAATCATTTCTTATCGATAATGAGGTTCCATAAAAATTAATATCAACTTATAATGTCCACTCGTATATTTGTTTGCACTGAACTAAAATACACTAAACTAAATATATTGCCATATTTCTCGTGGTGGTGGTGGTCTTATAAACAAGACAGCAATAATATTAGTGTTGTCAAATTTAGTTAAGTTGTTAATTATTTTGGTGTCAATTTTGGCGAACAACGATTTATAAAAACTGTGTTTTTTATGAAAAAATATATATCTACGTAAAATAATTTGAAGCTATAAAGTCACGCGCATGCTGGGGCGCCAAAACGTGCTCTTTAAAATTTTTGCCGACACTGATACGACCCGTATTGACTCTTAGAAAAAACTGACTTTATGAACATTGACACAGAGTTCATTTTGGTCCTGGCAATCAACAGTTTTGATGAACGTGTCTTTTGAATATTTTACGTTCCGTTACAGTTTGCGTTACATAGAAATCGCTCATAAATATGAATATACAATCCTCATATACAATACCAACATAAAAAAACTTCACAATATCATTTCATTCTTCCTTTTGCCATTCAAATTTCACAGTTATACCAACAAAACAAACAAAAAACTAACCACACAATCTAACTAAGCTCTTTCTACTCGTCATACGATTTAATGAATGCGAAAAAAGTTACAACATCGTTAGGTTGGCGAAAAAAAACATAATGAGTGAATGAATGAATGAACTATGAACCTGACGTCGTGAGGTCACCGACCTCTGTAATTAAATACATTATGCATTCAGACGCGATGAGCGAGTGAGATAACAGATAATTGGTAGCTGGATAGTTTAATACAATTGCTTGTTTTATGTAGAACAGTTTCAGATAAATATAAGACAATGTTGTAGGTACCTTCTTCATTAAAGATACTATCTTTTTTATTTGCGTGTATTTGTTATGGAAAGTATATATACTATTCAAATGACATCCACACAAATAAAGTAGGCTTTAAAAATCATAAGACCATTGAGTTTCTTGTCGGATCTTCTCAGTTAAAGCCTTGCTTCTATCCGACATTATATCCGCATATAAGAAAACTTGACAATTGATAGGTAGCCTCGTAGGGCTATACAAAATAAATGATGTGACTTTGGTAGGTACAAGGAAAAGCAATGCTTATTATTCATTCATTACAGATTTGAGACGTCAAAATGCGCGTCAAAATATTTTCCAATGCAAATATGATCTGTATCAACACAAAGAAGAAGCACATTTTTCAACGAAATGTCATCTATGGCGCTTGTTCAATATATCCGCATAGTTTTTGCTACAGATATTTTACCTTTATGTATATTAGCATAGAGTACATTTGCAATAAAATTCAATCGAATTAGCGTTAATCATAGTTTGAACCCAAAATAATTGGGCTTAACAATAATATATTTTATTGGTCCAGTTATTACACTTTTATTATTGCCTTAAACCTATTTTTTTTATTAATATAAATTAGGCACTAAAATTAATTAAAGTCCTTTCTACTCTCGTTAACGTAAAATATATTCCGCACCTCTTTTAACTTATTAACCCGTTTGTAGACCGTTTTTTGTATCAAATTAATTACAACGAAATTGAAATTAACAATGAATTATTACAAGGAGTAGTATTCCCGAATATTTAATTTTAAATAAAGAACACTTTTGTTATCATTCTGTATTTTTTATTACAAGCTTTATTTTATTATTATTACAAGCTTTATATTAACTTGTTATGTATGTCCGGGTAAAATCTTGGAACTGAACTTTAAATCAGTTATCTTTAACCGATTGAGCTGAAATTTGGAATACCTACACGCCTCTTTTGGATGACAATGCATGCTTAGCTATGTGACGCCATTCTAATTATAATATGGCGGATCATCCAAGATGGCGGAATAGTTATTTTTTCTGCACGACCACAGTATGGGTATCAAATGAAAGGGCTCGCTGAGGAGAACACGAAAACTAAGTACAATTAAATAAAAGCTTGTTTTTAAAAAGTTTTTTACCATTAATTTATTAATCTTTCGATGCATTGAATGAATGAAAGATTAAGAAAAGATCGCATACACGAATGTTATATTTTCTCACACGCGCGCGTTAAAACGTTTGCCATACCAAAACGAACTGTATTGACACATAGAAAAAGTTCATTATTCAACGAAATGAAATTGACAGCGCGAACGAATTTTGACGCATCGAGACATGGCTTTTACTATATAAATTTAATCTGTATGTATATTATTTTTATTATTTTTATTATTATATAGTAGCAGTGGTAGCTGAGTAGTCGAACGCACGCCTTGCAATCAAAGTGTGCATGTTCAAACCCTGGCTCGCACCTCTGGGTTTATGTGCAAATGTTATTCTCATCCGAGATTATCACTTGCTATGAAACAGTGAAGGAAAACATCGTGAGGAACACGTCTGAGGGAACTTGACTAGTTCTCGATAGATGTGTGAAATCTGTCAATCCGCACTGGGCCAGCGTGGTGGACTATGGCCTGAATCCCCCTCGCATTGAGGGGAGGCCCATGCCCAGCAGTGGGACGTTAAGAGGGCTGTAGTAGTAGTATATTGACACAGAGTCCGTTTTCGTATTTGCAAAAATGTTGACTTTTGATGCCTCAGATAACTTAACCGCGATAAGTATCGTGTATGTGAACTTTTTCGTTAGTTTTTCGTTCATTAGCGCTGGTGTACATGCAGCCTTATTGTGACATTCTAATACTCCTTTTAATAACTGGTTGAGATTTCTCGTAAATACAAGTTTCTTAACTCTTTTACGAGATCACATTTATCAATGAAAGTGATCGTATTCAATTTTAATAATACTTTTTGACAACCTCCGCCTTTTTATAGCGGAAACCAATATTTTCTTGTTGACAGAGATAAGTGTTAGCGAACCGCTAGTGTAAGTTAAAAGTTTTAATTAATGACCTAAATGAATGTCGCCAAAATAAAATTGGGACGATTACCCTACTGGCCCTATCCTAAGTAAAAGGTAAACTTACATGAATGTTAGGACTATGGAGGGAAGAAGTAAAGGAGGGCAATCTCCTATGGAAAAAAAAATGAAAAAGTGTCCGTCAAAATGCATTAAATAATAAAAAACCTTCGATGCCCCCCGGGAATAAGTTGTATAAATGGTAACTAGAATATGACTAGTTAAATTGCATCAAGGTGACAATATCTAATGTCTACATTGCTTATATTCTAGGTATCATTGAAAAACCGGCCAAGTGCGAGTCGGACTCGCGCACGAAAGGTTCCGTACCATTACCTATAAAAACCGGCCAAGTGCGAGTCGGACTCGCGCACGAAGGGTTCCGTACCATTATCTATAAAAACGAGCAAAAAAATCACGTTTGTTGTATGGGAGCCCCCTTAAATATTTATTTTATTCGGTGTTTTAGTATTTGATGTTATAGCGGCAATAGAAATATATCATCTGTGAAAATTTCAACTCTCTAACTATCACGGTTCATGAGATACAGCCTGGTGACTGACGGACAGACGGACAGCGAAGTCTCAGTAATATGGTTCCCGTTTTACCCTTTCGGTACGGAACCCTAAAAAGATGTTGTTTTCATGCCTTAAAAAATGCAGTCATAGCGACTCCACGACGATAGTGTTAGTAGACTTGTGGCCCTGGTTTTGTCCTAGCAATGTCAACCCAAATTTTGGTGAAACCGAGTAAATAAATATCAAGGACAGAAACGGATAAAAAATAGTGGCCTCTCATATGTCTTAATAACTTATGCATTGACGAGTTCACAAAACCACTTAAAGACCACACACAGTTCGTCTTGTAATTTTTAACTGCCAAGAAAGCTGATAATTTTGGGGGAAACATCGAACACTCAACGCGGACACTCATAAAGTTACGTAACATTTTATTACTTGGCGTTTCAATAAGTAGAAAGTTATATGCGTATGCGCATCACTGTCGTACTTAAGATATCATCGAAGCGATTGGATAATTGATGATAAGTGAATATAGTTTCGTAGCTATAGGCAGACAGCAAAACCCAATAGCAATAGGCAAAACAAATTTTGCGTGTGTCTTTTCGTTTTAACGTGAACCAAAACAAACTGTATTAGCTCATAGAAAAAGTTTATACTTCAACTGTATTACACTGACAGTGCGAGCGAGTTTTGAAGCATGGTCGCGTGGCCTTTACCACAGAAATTCCATGTTTATGCATATTGACATAGAGGTGGTTTTGGTATCGGCAAAACTTTTGACACACGAGCGTCGACCCCGAGAGGCTTAAATGTTAAACAGTCGCCTAGCACCCAGCACCTAGTTGCTATTTAGGCGTTAGTAAAATTGAGCTTAAATAAATAATGATTTAAGAAATCTAAGTGAAAATGGACATACACTTTTTATATCAACATAAATGATTTCCCGGCGATTGTCACCTCGGCCGCTTCACATTCTAACTCTCACTGCGCTTGCGATCCACTGACACACTGTGCAGAATCGCCCGCCTAGATATGCCCACGAGATTTGCATGCGCCCGCGCATATGCGAGCGCGAACATGCTAATTAATGCATAGCAACGAACGCCGAAGCAACACTACGCGGCTGTGATTATACCACGTATTATTCTCATTTCTACCTTACAATCGCGAGATATCTTTCACAGTTTACACGCAAGTATTTAGGTTTTTGTCGAACAGGAAAAGATACGTTTTAATCTAAATAGTTTTTATGCTTAGCTATAATGTAATTTGTGAAAATAATATTGAGACGAATGCTCGGTCCTATCTTTGGTAAATGTTAAGCTCGAGGTAAATGTGTCAAAAAGTCGTCCAAAAAATGGACCCAGGCTGTTAATGAGATCAATTGACCATGGCCGTCTAATCTTATACGTTGTGACATAGACAATCAGAGGTGCGTAGACGTCAAAGTCACACATAAACTTGGACGTGTGAGATTGTAAAATTATACGAAAAACATTAATAAAATCCAATGCAAATATTTCCTTCTTTTACGAAATATGATGGAATAAAATTAAAAATGGCTGTACCCGCAATTAATCAGAATCAGAATATTTTTTATTCATATAAACCAATACAGGCACTTATGAATCGTCAATAAATAGTAAAAATAGTAGCTCTACCACCCATTCGGAATGCATTTCCTATGGAGAAGAATGGGCAAGAAACTCCATGGTTGCTTTTTTCAAATAAGTATTTTCATTTTTGTGTTTTTCTTAATTAACAATTATACAATATAAAGTTAATGAGGCTATACATTCTCAAAACACAATTAATAGGTATGCTACCAATGTCAAGTAATTAATAGCAAGGACAAATTCAATCAATACAGATTATAAATAAAAAGTGGGTGATAACGATAATAACAATATTAAACAGCAGCGAAAGTTAGACCTCACTGCACCGTGCGCGGGCGGAGAGGGAAGTGTAAATATAGCATCCGTGGTGCCTCCTTCATTTCTTTGGCATATGGGAAGTGGATACTTTTTTTCCAACTCCTAGACCTTATTCGACTAAATTCGTGCATGTTCCAAGACAATTTAGCTTTTCCACGGGACTCGCCGTGGGTCAAACCTCGGTGTCTTCAATGGACACCTCTGTTGATCCTGGCTTACAGGAGTAACAGTGGTGGGAATGTGTAGCGGGCTTAGTCCCATAAAAAAGAAGATAATAACGATGGCTGAATGTATATCTTTATATATATTCTTACAGTATTCCGAAAATCATAATAACGGTTCTTTTACATTAACGCTTTTTTGTGGGGTGCAGTGCAAAGTGTATAATAATGATACAACCTAACTGTATGCCGTCGATAAGTTCATGTATTTCGATTTGCAAATCGATTGTGAAGGATAAAACATGATCGATTTAATTTCCGTTCGTTCTGAACTTAAACTACTGTTGCAGTTTTACATCCTGGGCACACTGAAGCGCCAAGACGCGTGCAGCAATTTTGCCAACACGTAAATGAGCTATAGTGGCTAGTAGAAACAGTTCATTCTTCAACGAAATGTCATTGACAGCGCGAGCGAATTTTCACGCGTGGTTGCCTGGCTGTGGCCAGATTAATTCAATCTTTATGTATATATATGTCGCAGGTTTTTCATAAAATTAGATTTTTGATGAAAAACCGGAAGATGACACATTTTAAACTCAATTTCATCATAAACCTGTAACAATCCAGATTTTTGATCAAAAACCTGAACTAGTTTGGGTTTATGATAAAAAATCATAACGTAACCTAACCAAACCATCAAACTTTATCATAAACCCAAACTAGGTCAGGTTATGATGAAATTGAGTTTAAAATGTTTCATCTTCCGGTTTTTCATCAAACACCTAGGTTTTTGATCAAAAACCTAATTTTATGAAAAACCTGCGACATATACACGGATATCGTTTAGGTATTGGTAAACATATTGACGCGCGTCTTGTTGTCCTAGTGTGTCCCGGACTGTTTAACGATAGAATGGGATGTAGAAATTAAGACACGAATCAATTTACTGAACGGTTCAGGTGTGTACAGTTTCGATTTATGAAAACATACAATAGAATAATGCCTTGCATTTTTATTTTATGATCCGAGAATAAAATTAAGTTTGGAGCTGATTTATTATTCCCCAGTTGTAATCTTTATCAACTTCATCACGCTTTTACTTTATAATGCTATTTATTACTTGAAACTGGCAAAATACTTGCTAATTATAAGTGCAACCATAACTAATCTTTTAAACCTTATTTCAACATTTCACGATTCTCAAAAAAAGAAGAAATGAGATATCGTTAACCCAGACAGCTATTGTTTAAAGTTTCTACCTACTGGTATAGATAATATAGTGACAAATTCTACAACCAACGAAGTTTATTAAACTCAGGTATAAGTATTTATATCTTACAAAATCTAAGAAGTCCTTCTTGCAATCCGAGCCTGACTCAAAAGAAAACAAGGATGGGCTTTTACGTCTTAATATTTTTCTTATTCGTATATTTTACTTATTTTGGTTGGTACTATATAGTATACCTGCAAGGTGTATCAGAAGTCTGAACTAATATTTTACCTAAATATACGGTATTTCCCATAGGATTCGAGATATTACAAGTTTTTAAATTTGGCGACGAAAAAACTATGTAAAAAAGTGATCGAATTTTGATAAAATTGTTTACCATGCAGTGGCATACCCGATACTTGTGCAAACGTTAAAGTTTATTTCGTACTTCTAATATACACTGTCTAAAATGAGCAGACCGTGTCAGATTTGGGATAATTTCTGGTAACAAGATTCGTTGATAGAAAGAGTTTAATATCGTATTATCCTCGCTTTTTCTTTCAAAGAACATAGCGTGACCCGTCCGCATTAGCATAGTTTCATCGTTACAGTCTCATTTTCAAAATTCGCTCCAGTAGCTTTTTAGTTTACCAGTTACAACGGACTTCTACACTTCACTGACTGGCTTTTTTCAGAATTTATTTATAAAACGTGACTACAGTGAATATAGTCCTTTGGTGAAGCAGATATCCTGATTCTATCTGCATCTTTCATTTCACTCGCTATTCATCCACATTCCTGGTATAAATCTCGGATCAGTGCGTAATGTGCGTGTGGCCTATTTTGTTCTTTTTAGGTGTCTACTTAGCCAGTGGCGGTTGTTGTGTACACGTATCGTGTAGTGCGCGGGCGCCGGCGCGTCGCTCCGGCGATTTCGTGCATTTTTTTGCAAGTGTCGACTCGGATTTCTAAATAATTTAAATACGTGCACGACGCGCTCACCAACGAGCATTTAATTGCTATTCAATGAATTAGGTTTGTGTGCACGGTCGCGTGCTAATCACGCCGTGTGTCGTATCTCAACGTTTATTTACGACGACTTCCACACGATCTAAATTGACTCATTTTTTTTATTTCGTGGTACTAATAAAGATTGTAATTAAGACTTACGGTTCTAACGACACCGACACAGAATCCAATTAAAACACAAAACCATGTCACTGTCACAGGTGTATTTAGTTTACGGTAGCACTCGATGCGCGACGATTGTGTCCGATCAGCTGTGCGCTATGTGCGGCGGGCGCGTGCGGTCTATACCGTGGCTCGGGCGCGACTGGACTCGGCGCGCAGACCGCATGCGCGGGCGCCGGTGAAATGTTCGCGGACGGGAGTCGTGGAACGAAACCGCGTATTGTTGCAGTTTTAAGATCGATTGTAAAAAGTGGTGCTAATGGGTTATAAGTATTTGATAATGACGCGACACGGTGCATCTGTCAATATAGCTTAGAGATGACGACGAAGGCCTCATGATATTTAACTAAGTGAGGACTGAATGTACAATACAAAAATATCTTCTATCGTTTCACCTGGCGTCACATTGATCTTTATCCGCAGTTTATGTTGCATACAAAAGACATCAACGCGCGCTGCGCGTGCGCATTGTACTAATAATTTTGCACATTATACAACTTGCGATAGTTGTGATGATTTAAACAAATTATTTTCTGTAATAATTTGTTTAAATTTAAATTTGTTTAATTAATACTATGAAAACATATTTCTCAAATTATTTTTACATTTCCAGGCATGAGAACCCTGTTCATCTTCCATTGTTATCGTATCATGTTGTATGTTGACTGACTTGGTAACGACTTGGTCTAGTGGTAAGGGCGTAGGCGGGTTCGGGTTCAATTCCAGTCTGCGGCAAATTTAGAAAATTACCTTTTCTCATTTTCCCTGGTTTAGGTCTAACTGCGATCGCCTCAACACCATTGTACGGTGCCCATAGTATAAGCTTTACATAATATATACATCATCACGATTCCCGAAGGGGTAGGCAGTGCGCCCACACTTCGCCGATGTATTTTGTTCCCAATGTAATAGGGGGGCGAGCCTATTGCTATTATACCTGGCACATTCCCCCTCAATACGAGGAAGATTTGGGCCATAGTCCACCACGCTGGCCCAGTACCGGTTGTTCTTAACTTCACACGCCTTTCTACAAACGTGCAGGTTTCGTCACGATGTTTTCCTTCACCGTTCAGCAAGTGGTATTCATCGCTGAAAATGACTTTCGCACATGAAAATTATCTCAGAGGTGAGGGCCCGGGATTTGAACTTGCACCCCTTACGTTCAATGCGGGCGTTCTTGCCCACGAGGCTACCACTGCTTTACATAGTTTGGGCTTAAGCGATCAGTATGTGTTGTCTAACGATATTTATCTACTACAGCCCTTTTTAACGTCCCACTGCTAGGCACGGGCCTCCCCTCAATGCGACGGGGATTCACGCCATAGTCCACCACGCTGGCCCGGTACGGGTTGGCAGACTTCACACATCTATCGCGAACTAATCAAGCTCCCTCAGACGTGCAGGTTTCCTCACGATGTTTTCCTTCACCGTTTCTTAGCATCTCTTAGCATATTTATCTGTTGCGTGGTATATAATCATTATTTATATGGCTTCTGTTTGTAGAGAAGAAAGCTAACTTTTCATTACAGACCTGTTCTTGTTCCCGTTATCACTCTGCAATCAGACCATTTACTATAAATAAAGTCGAACCATTTCTCTCGATATCGGTATGGTGTGGTTAAACACTAAATCAATGGGAACTTTCATGGTGTTATGGTGGGTATGTCACTAATCAATACGTAAAACTCTACGTAAATAGGCACGTCAAAAGGCGTGCTTGCTCGCTACCAATTATTGCCATACCAAATCGAACTGTATAAACTCATTGACGAAGCACATTTTTCATTGGAATGTCGCGAGAGAATCGAGTCGCCTAGTCGCGTCGCTTTTGCCACAGACATTCAATCTTTATGAGTACCTACATTTTAAATAAAGGGTATTCGTTTGCCCCAGTGTATACGGGGCATAAAAATATAAGGTAATCGGATATTAGGGTTACCGAAAGAAGTATATTTATTAACTCGCCTGGAATTTTAAAAAAAGTTACTTTAATTACTACTTGTAACATCAGCTATAGCCTGTGTAATTAATTACTACTTTAATTACTACTTGTAACATCAGCTATAGCCTGTGTAATTCACACATGAAGTCAGAATATCTCAGAGTTTGAACCTGCACCTCACGTGTTCAAGGCGGGCGTTCGACCAACCAAGCTACCACTGTTTTTGTGCTGTAGAGATTGAGATAACTGTAATTTTTGTTTTAGTGGTAGCACGCACGCTTGCACTCAAAGTGTGCAGGTTCAAGCCCCGGCTCGCACCTCTGGGTTTCATTTGCGAATCTCATTTTCATCCAAGATTACCACTTGCTATAAAACGATGAAGGGAAATATCGTGAGGAAACCAATGGTATAGAAAGGCGTATGAAGTTCACCAACCCGCACCGGGCCAGCGTGGTGGACTATAGCCCAAAATCTCCCTCGTATTGAGAAAGAAAAAACATTTATTCGGCACAGACAAAACAAAGCAAACAAAGCACACAGAGAATATGAAACTTATACAATACACAGAAAAGGAAAGAAAAAGAGGATTGAGGGAGAATATAATATAATAATTTGGCAATAGGCTCGCATTGGGACCAACGTACATAGGCGAAGTGTGGGAGCACTGCAGTGCACCTCTGCCTGCCCTCTAAGGGAATACAGGCGTGATGATGATGTATTGTTGATTAGTTCAGTGTGGTTTTAGTATGATATCAACAAAATCAAAACCGTTCAACATGTGACGACTTTTTAAGAGAAAACACATGATTTTTAAGATGAGATCTCTATAAGGGCCGGTGGCGGCCCTGCGTGCGAGTGAAAGTGATAGCGACTATTAGCCGCATCTCTTGCTGCGCCCGCGCCGCGCCAACGCCGCTCGTCTGGGAAAGCCGACTGTCAAAATCACTTGTCACTCAGGGTGTTTATCACACCGTAACGCATCAGATTGCTATTATAACATTTTATTTCTGTCTTTGATTTTGATTATGTCTAATTATAATCCCAATGTAAAAATTACAGTTTAACCTAACCATCATGCATAATATCACTTTTAATTTTATTATCTGTCGCTTCATTAGTAAGCCAAATAGCTAAACTGGTTTCCCTACCTACGCAATAAATAAAATCAATTCTGAATCGCATTATATGAGTCAAAACATTTTATTTTGGTATGGCAAAAATATTGCCCTTAACGTAATCTTATTGACGTTAAACCAAAGAAGAAGAATTGGATAGGAAATTCGTATAATTATTTATTTATTTGTTTATTTGAGTTAGGAAAAACAACTGCTTTTAGGTACATCGGTGGTTACAATTGTAATATGCAACATAAGCCTACTGTTTTCACAGATAAACTTTACAATGTAAGTACTTAATTTAAAAAAAATTAAGCATATAGTAACAAAATTTAAAAAGTAAAATGTTTTTTTTTATGAGATAGGGAGGCAAACGAGCAGACGTTTCACCTGATGGTAAGTGATCAACGCCGCCCATGGACACCTGCAACACCAGGGGCATCGCAAGTGCGTTGCCGGCCTTTAAGGAATGAGTAGGCTCGTTTCTTGAAGATACCTTTGTCGCATCGGTCCGGGAACACCGCTGCAGGAAGTTCATTCCACAAATGTACAATAAAAATAAGAATAAATAATTCAGAAGTAAAAGTAAGCGAATACAAATATTGATACAACTAAATAATGTAAACTTTAATAATAAGCACTATTTTTGGTTCTTAAAAAAGAGAACAGATTTGTAAATACACTAATTGCATAAAGTTAAATTATGGTACAGGTTGATAAGTAAAAAAAAAAAAAGTTAATATGGATCGAAATTGCTTCTGTGCATTTATCATTACTTACTATGGAAATGATCTACAGACCTCTTCGCAATATTACAAGTCGGTGTTACAGCCGGCCATTTACCGTACAGCAATAAAAAAAAAGTAATTGGTGACGGGCGCGTGTGTCGCAATAAATCTGCGGAGTTTTATCTCCGCGCCATCTCTGCCTACCCTTTACGGGCCGTTGATCTGACAACAAACGGTTCGACTGTAGTTACCTGTGTTAAGGACCGTGACATTTGTAGCTGTCTCACTGATTTGGATGCTAATCACTTGTCACATGGTTTCTTTTTGCATTTAAAATAAAATAAGTTGTTAGAAAACATCTCAACGTCTCTAGATAGACGTGTAAATTAATACGCACTGAGCCAGCGTGATTTAGGGCGAATGTGTCCGGTATAATGGCAATAGGCTCGCCTATTACATTGGAACCAAAATAAATTGGCGAAGAGTTGGTTATCTGCCTACCCGCTTAATGTAATAAAGGCGCGATGATGTATTTATTGTTGAGGAATCAAACATTTCGATTTATGGTTGAATTTTGGCTTCAATCAGTATATAATTTCCTTTGCAATTACAAAGCATTAAGCGTGCTCTGATTGCTAACATACTGATTTAACTAAGTGATTGCTAATGAGTGCCCGAAGCTCATGTTCGTGATAATTACTTGCTCAATACTAATAGTGTATCATAAACTATAGACTAGATATTGGCATTTGATTAGCAAAATCACGGTGATTCAGATTCATATCTTATCAGTACCCATGTTACAGTCGTAAATCGATTATCATGGGTGACGAGGGTACTAAGCAAAAATATTTAAAACTTACACACGTAAAAGTTTTTAAATCTCCCGTTTAATTGAAAAAAATACACAAAAATGTAAATCCTTATTGGAAATGAGTCACCAGGTTGTTTTTTGCTATATCAATGCCTATTCTCCATAGGAAATTTATTTGGAATGGTTGGTAGAGAAACATTTTTTTTATTGCCCAGAGCTTCATGACTTGTTCTGTCGACTATATGCGCCCAACAAATACCTGGGGCACCGGCAAAACCGCCGGCACCAACTTTTCGCGCAATCTTTCTGTCAAACAGCTGCCAGAGCCGAGTCCCCAGTCTGTCGTACCCTGAATGTGCTCAATGCCCTCCAACGGCTAATCCTGAAATGTGATGTCTTTGCGGATGGATGGAACTTTATTAGACGACTATGTTTGGAGTATTGTGAGAAGAAGTATGCACGAGTGTCCTCAATTCAATTATAATTATTTTTTTATTATTTTGTTATGTTATTGTTATTTAATGTAATTGGTTCTGCCGTTTTAATTAACCATAAATAATAAATACATTTCTGTATTGGTTTACACGAATATATTCCGAATCTAATTCCAAAACGGCTAGATCCATTTTGACAGGACTTTTACTGGCAGATAGCTGATGTTATAAGGAATAATCAACTTCAATTTCAGGAAAATATTTAGGATACCTAAATTCCATGCGTACGGAGTCACGGGTTCAGTTAGTAAGTTAATAAGGTTATACTTTATCCTCTATGTTCTTAAATCTGTCGTCACAAGAAACTTGTTATGCATGCTCTGATGAACAGTGACCTAATTATGTTGTGGTTTAATAGAGACTCGGCACCCGCAGCATCGCTCACCACACCAAGGACCGCTAGAATGTAGCGCATTCCCGCTAACTAGGGCCTACGAAAATTATATCCATACATCTTGTGCGTTCTGGTCACCTCCTTAAAGAACTCCTTAATACAAATTCACGCCTGTATTCCTGGGGTAGGCAGGTAGGTGCATTACAGCGCATCCACACTTCGCCGAAGTATTTTGGTGCTAATGTAATAGGGAGTAAGCCTATTGCCATTATACCAGGCACATTTCCTCTCAATACGACGGAGATTTGGGCCATAGTCCAGCTCGCTGACCCAGTGAAGGTTGGTGAACTTCACACGCCCTTCTATAGACGAGAAGGTTTCCTCATGATGTTTTTGTACATTTGGCTAGTGGTAATCGTTATTGAAAATGACATTCGCACATGAAAATCATCTCAGAGGTGCTAGCCCGGGATTTGAACAGGCACTCCTAATGTTCAAGGCGGGCGTTTTAGAGACGTCTTCGATTTCATGTTGAATGCAGGCATAAAGTATTATATGGTCCGACCGTTTGATTACAGGAACAAGCCATTATAGACAAACTATTTCTATACTGTTATATAACAACTAGATAATATAAACGTTGTTATTTTAATTGTGTGGCTGCGTTTTAGCTTAGTAATTAACCTAATTACCTTGCTAAATATTTTAGCGCTACTGCTAGGATGGCGGCCACGAAGACAGCGGTAAAGTATTGCCGGCCTAGATGTTGCTCGTTCCTTGAATACTTCAAAAGCTTTGGGGCGCGGCTCGAGTGTGAGCGAGTATTTGAGTCTATAAAAATAAATAAAATGTCAAAGTAACAGTTTTTTACTGCACCGGATGTTTGCGGGTTTGATTCCCACCAGTGGCTAATTTTGGAAATGGCTCTTTAAAATTTTGCCATGTGCTCGTTGTAACTGGGATCCCCCCAATCCATTACATGGTACCGTGCCACATCATAGAGCTTTGGTTAGTTTGGGATCACACGGTGTGTATGTGTTATCTGACGACAATACTATTATAGTATAATATGCCTGTTTGTATCAGGTAATGTCTGGAACGGCTGGACAGATTTTGACGGGTCTTATAATGACAGATTATTGTTGTTTAAATTAAATACTTATTTGTGCTTGTGTAAACGCTATATGGCCTGTTTACAATGGAACCCCATTTTACACAACACACTAAGGCCCTGCACCCACAAGCGCGTCTAAACACGCGCCACCAATATTTTTCCAATACCAAAACTGACTATATTTACTCGCAGATAAAGCATTTTTTTCAACGAAATTGTATCGATGACGTGACTGATTTCAACGCGCGTTCACTTGGTTACAGAAATTTAAAATTTATGTATATTGAAACAGAGTGTATTTTCAATAAAAAGTAAGTAAATTCACTCGCTTCAGTGATTGCAGGTAATACCTAGATTCGACTTAGGATTGGAAAGTGGGAATTATTGTTGAATTATTAATGGGAGTTGGGAATCATTCCGCGCGTACCTTCCACCCCGTCAGATGGCGCTGCCGATTATAAAGGTGTATAGGCAAGCTTCGTGGATATTTTGCACTTCGAGGAATTGAAAATTTATGGTATAATTATAGTCGGGATTATTATGGAATACAGAATTCGGTGTGTATCCAAAAATAGATTATAGAACGTATAGATTCAGGAAAGTTGTTGTCTGAAATGACGATTTCTATTATGTATGGCAGCAGTTGTAGTCGCGTGGGTAAGAACGCCCGCCTTGAACGTAAGGGGTGCAAGTTCAAATCCCAGGCCCGCACCTCTGAGATAATTTTCATGTGCGAATGTCATTTTCAACAATGATTACCACTTGTTGAACTGTGAAGGAAATCATCGTGAGGAAACCTGCACGTCTAGCAAGTTTTAGCCCAGCGTGGACTATGGCCCAATTCTCCCTCTTATTGAGGGGGAATGTGCCCGGTATAATGGCAATAGGCTCGCCCCTTATTACATTGGGACCAAAATACATCGGCGAAGTGTGGGCGCACTACAGTTTACCTCTGCCTACCCCTTCGGGGAATACAGGCGTGACGATGTATTTATTTATATTTATTTCTATTATGTATAAAGCTTAGCTAAACGCGCATATTCTCAAAGTTTTTGCCCATACCAAATTTATGAGATAGGGAGGCAAACGAGCAGACGTTTCACCTGATGGTAAGTGATCAACGCCGTCCATGGAAACCTGCAACACCAGGGGCATCGCAAGGCCTTTAAGGAATGAGTAGGCTCGTTTCTTGAAGATACCTTTGTCGCATAAAAAGCAATATTTTCAACGAAATGTTATCGACGACGAGGGCGAATCATGACGCGCGGTCGCGTAGCTTTTGCAACAGAAATTCAATCTTTATGTAGACAAAGCTAAGTATAGCTTAACTAGCTTCTACCAGCGACTTAGTCCGCACAGACTTCGATGATACAAGATCGTAGCAAAGTATAGCCTATATGTTATTATGATGTATAAACAATAATACTGTAAAGTTTCATCAAAATACGTTCAGTAGATTTTGCGTGAAATAGTAACAAACATCCATACAAACTTTCTCATTTATAATATTGATAGGATAGGATAGGATTGGTAGGAAGTAGGATTAGTAGGAAATACACTAATCTACAAATATTTGCATTAGAAAATTGTATAATTTTATTACCTAATAAATAACTATTAAAAAATTAGAGCAGTGGTAGCCGAGTGGTCGAACGCACGTCTTGCAAATCAAAGTGTGCAGGTTCAAACCCCGGCTCGCACCTCTGGGTTTCATGTGCGAATCTCATTTTCATTCGAGATTATCACTTGCTATGAAACGGTTAAGGATAACATCGTGAGGAAACCTGCACGACTGAAGGAACTTGTCTAGTTCTCGATAGATGTGTGAAGTCTGCCAACCCGCACTGGGCCAGCGTGGTGGACTATGGCCTGAAATCCCCCTTGCATTGAGGGGAGGCCCGTGCCCAGCAGTGGGACGTTAAAAGGGCTGTAGTAGATAGAAAATTAGAGATATATAAATTATGAAGCAAATTAAGTAATTAAAATTTAATTTAATTTAAACGGTATGTATCTCACATTACTTGTCTGTCATCTCCGCCAGCAAATATGAACAGTTATGTAATTTGAGACGTTTATTAAGAGCTCATTAATTGCATCGTTTTCCTTGAAACGCGGTGTCACTCTTTCTTTGTGATGCCGCCACAATACTGTTTTATATATATAGATAGAAATATGGAACTGTTGTCGTGTATTAAATAAAAAAATATATTAAAATAGTTATGTAATAGTTACATAATTATGATTATTAAAAAATACGGCCAAGTGCGAGTCGGATTCGCACACAGAGGGTTCCGTACATCAACTAGTACCGAAAATTACCGAACATTGTTTATAATGGCAAAAAAAAAAAAATTTTTAAGATTGCCGATTTTTCCTTTTCCAGTTCTATTATTGCTTCTTGCCAAATTTTAATTCCAAAGAATATTCATCACCTTCTCTCATCTCCTTTTATTATTATTTATTATATGTATTGAATTTCTTGTCCCTGTTATTACTTTAGACCTAAATGTGGCGAAGTTTGGGTAAAAAAACAATCATATCTACCAATACAAAAATAAAAAATACAAATTCCAAATATGTTTATAAGTCAATATCGCCCAAAAGTGTGACTTAAGTTAAATAGCCTTATACCGTTCGATATGTCCAATATTCAACACTGACAGAATACCTACTAATTGCAGATACATTCCTTATCCTCTATATCTATCTATTACAATAAATAAATAATCATTTTGTAAAAGAAGAAGATATTGCAGCTAAAAATGTTACAAGCATCGCCTCGAGATTTAACTAGTTATTCTGTTGATGTTATCTAACAAGTCCTAATACCAACAAGCGGTGAATTAATCTAGATTTAAGATAAGCAGCAATTAGCCGGAGTCTGGGGCCGCGTGACGAGTACTCGAGAACTAGGAAACACCTTATAACCCCGGTGAAAATAGACCTTCCAAGACCCGCGCGATGGATTTAATGCCAATACCACAGACAAACTGTAGTTTTCTTTTTTTTACGAAATGAATTAAGTAATGTTTTTTAATGTAATTAGATGAGGGATGGCTGCACCTGCGATTGGTAGATATTTATGCTAGTGTCAATTAATTAATAGCAAGCAGAAATCTAATAACACATAAATAAATAAATCTAAATATTATACTAAATCTAAAAACACATTATAAATAAACATGGGTGATGAACATGATAAAGATGGCGGATCACACAAACAGTATTAACTTATAAAAGACACACGTGTATAGAAATAAATTAAATGGTGTTGTCTGATTTTAAAATCAAAATAACAATATCTCGGTTGAAAGGCAATCCGTACTAAGCGACAAGAAAATCGTAAAATGAGTTATATATACTGTTCAAATGGCCAGATTATTCTGCGTCTTTTGGTATATATAACTAACTCATTTTACGATTTTGTGTCGTTTAGTAAGGATTGCTTTTCAAGCGTCGATATGAAATAAGATACGCTGCTAATGACGATGAAACATTTTTTGTATGTATGTTTGTTTGGGATAAAATCACAAACGGCTAGACTGATTTTAATGGAACTTTCATTGGCATAAATATCTGATGTTACAATTAATAACTTAGGATAGTTTTGAATTAGAGTTAAGTAATTAGGGCTCCTAAATTAAGTAAAGTGAATTAGTTCGCTGCAGTATATTCAAGACGTCACAGATATTCGTAGAGTTTTATATCTAAATAGCGTAGCCGTTACGTACTTAATAAGATACGAAGGGTAATGGAACTAAATGATTCCTGCGATTCTATAATTTTGTAAGTTTGACTACGGAACCCTAATAGTGTTTCCTTAAACTGACAAATGTTTGATAAAGGTTTGATTGGACGCAGGAATCGAAAATAAGAGCCTGTAAATTTATTACACCGCTTCGTAAGCCCACACTAATTAGGGCAGACAATTAATAAGCGTACAATAAAGCATTGTAAACTAATACCATTTTATATGTTATCTGTATGTCGGTTACAGATTGTTAATTTAAGATCACGCTTTCTTACCGCGCCACGGGTGAAAGTGGGCACCTTCGTGCGATTTTTAAACATTTAGGGTTCCTAGTGATAATCATAAAAACATAATAATGATGATTTTGTTGATCATATTCTCGGTTCAAAAACTGTCAAGAAAATGTCCATTTATTTATTTGTGAATTTAATAAAATAGTATATTTGAATAAAACTGTTAAGGCAGAAAGTCGTACGGTTCTTGTTCATATTAAGAGCAAACAATGCAGTAAGTTTTAACACCTGCTACATTGTAAAAGCGTGTAAATGTTAGTGGTCTGTGTTTGATGGTTTGGATAGGTCGCTTATGGAGGGAAAGAAAACATGTCCAGTCGTAATGGAGTCCGAGAGGGAAGAGTTTTAATAGATAATGTTGCATACAAAAAAATAATAAAAAAAAAATTGGGTTGCCAACATAGATAAAACTGACATCCGATGGAGACCCGCAGCTATAGCAAAATACAATTAGATGATAGTGCATCTTATGTATTCATAATATAATTATGTTTCTCATCATATA
The DNA here is from genome assembly GCA_914767695.1 of Ptilodon capucinus. NCBI lineage: Eukaryota > Metazoa > Arthropoda > Insecta > Lepidoptera > Notodontidae > Ptilodon > Ptilodon capucinus. The sequence continues at coordinate 10,220,207 of OU611816.1, read as the reverse complement.
CGGCCATGTATAGCGTGATATTCTTATAAGTTTGGTATAAGTTCTAACTGGCATTAAAATTTGGGTTATTTTCTTCTCTAAAAGTTCTAGGGTTTGATGACTTTATTATAATTCTTTAAAGAACATCTTAAACTGCGTATTGTATACATGGTACTATAAATATTTTTTATTTCTCCAAACTATGTGAAATAACAAAGCGACGGTTTATTTAATCATAAATGAAAATATTATATACAGAACCTTTAAATTTGTTGCTTGACTTCGCCAACGCGTTTATTTTTTAATATTATTATAGTAATGTGCACTCTACGATTACGTTACAATGTTATTATAATTATAATTATTTACATTGGCGTCTTGTTACGATTTGAATGAGTAGATAATAACAGGAAAGGAGTTAGGTTATGTAAATAATTTCACCAAGATATTAAATGAACCATTTAAAATTAGAAAGATGTAACTAACTATAGGCTAACATTGAATGAACTGACAGGTTGATAATATAATCTGTGCGAAGTAAAAAATGCATCAAATTGCAATTTAAAGCTCCAACAAATAGACGCGTTAAGACGCGCAAGCCCATGTTTTTTCCAATACTAAATTGAACTGTATTAACTTATAGAAAAACACACATTCCCAACCAAATACTGTTGGCGATCACTATGCAGCGGCCTAGCAACGATGGATGTCATCATCGCGGCGGCGCTGTATGAATGGGACCATTGATCCTAAACACTTGATAGGCGTATTTGGCCGGAGTTGAAGAGTAAACAAAAAAATAACGTTAGGACCCGTGTTAAGCAGTCGCATTTTGAACGTTGACAAATGTACTCGTTGAGCATTGTGTAATTGATTGTATTTAATTATTATAATACTATTTGAAACTGCATACGCGTGTTTTAGTCAAGTATTCCATTAAATTAGGCCTCGTCTAACAATACCATGTATGGCTCGCGCGAATTCTACCGCGTGGTCACTTTTCCCTTAACACAGACATTCCCATATTTATATATATTTATTACGCATTTTCAGACAAAGTTAAGTGAATTCGCACCCGACAGGACGACTTTTAGTACAAGACTAAACTAGAACTTGTTACTTTTAGTTTAGTAGTAATTACTGTATTACAAAATTGGGATGGTTATCAGACTGTTGGTTTAGAGATGTTGTTATCAGGTACGGGTTTGTTGGGAGCGGCGTGGGCGCGTGCGCGTGGCTCCGCTTTCTGCGCGACGCGAGCACGCCGATGCGCCCGATACCGGGCACGCGCCCCGCACTATCTTTACCGGAGATATAAAGTTCAATAGCAGACCATCCTGCTTACCACCACCTGTCTTGCAGCAATATTTTAAATATTATTTTCAGTTTTTGACAGTTACCTCAGTACAGTGCGATCCAAACTTATTTGCATATCAATAATTTAATTATTTAAAGTCATAATTCGTTTTCGTTCGTCACAATATGGCGCAGAGTCGATCCTATTCTCATTTGAATCGCATAGTACACACATTTTGGTGTCAAAAATTTACAGTGTTGTTATTGAAACAGTCTACAGTACATCCATCTTCTCATCTTCCGGGTTTTCCTCTCGCACTGTATCTATCCACATTCATTAAATGTGGATAGATACATAGATACACTCTTGTCGTTACATGCTTCTCATCTCTTGTCATCAACAAGTCCTAACCATTCTCAACTCCTACTTAATTAGATTTTCTGTTATGGACACTACTTTTAAACTACCTCATATACACATTCCTCACCTTATCCATCCCTGTCACTCTAAACAACCATCTCAAACCTGGTCTCGACAGAGTGGAGACGTTTTCAAACCATCTTCAAGGGAATTTTATATATTCTACGAGACTACTATGGACGCTTGTTCAGGCGCTGGTCCGGATCCACAGGAACTCATATGACGGATGTTAGCTATTTGTCCCGTTTTCCTCCTCCAACCTACCTTTAAGTCTTGCACAGCTTGTTGTGGAGTTAATCAATTGTGTTTTGAGAATGTATATAGCCTCAATTACTTTATAATGGAAAATTGTTAATTATGAAAAATACACACACAAAAATGTAAATGCTTGGAAAAAAGCAACAATGGAGTTTCTTGCCCATTCTTCTCCATAGGAAATGCATTCCGAATGGGTGGTAGAGATACTATTATTATTATTAGTTGACGATTCATAATTGCCTGTTTTGGTTTACATGAATTAAAAAAACTGATTCTGATTCTGGAATATAAATTTCTACAAATTCGAGGGCTACTTTAGTAAAGGGACATTTTTTTATATCAATGACACATCTAGTTAGTCTATTAATTCGATGTCCATAATCGCAACCAATTAGCAATTCTCTTGAACTTTCATTGTTTCGTTAGATGTAAGATTGTAATTAAATATGTAATTTGTGTTGTGTCCTAGGTATAATTGCACCGCCATTGCTATAGAATACGCATTAGCTTAGGCTATTGTTAAGATAAACTCATTGGTCTTACCAATGAGTCCTGAGTTCAAAGGAGCGTCGTATTTTTTAGGGTTCCGTACCCGAACCCTATTTCTGAAACTTCGCTTTCCGTCCGTCCGTCCGTCTGTCACCAGGCTATATCTCATGAACCGGGATATTTAGAGAGTTGACATATTTACAAATGATGTATTTCTATTGCCGCTATAACAAAAAATACTAAAAAACAGAATAAAATAAATATTTAAGGGGGCTCCCATACAACAAACGTGTTTTTTTGCCGTTTTTATAGATAATGGTACGGAACCCTTCGTGCGCGAGTCCGACTCGCATTTGGCCGGTTTTTATAGATAATTTATTTATTTATTTATTTAAGAACGACACACCAACAGTATACCTATTAAACAATTGGGTAAATAAAATAATAAATAATAACTGGTCTGATAGGTACACCAATGACAGGTGTGTACAACTTTCACCGACGTGAGACTTAAACATTTAAAAAAGAAACAAATAAAGTTGAAACTAAACTAAAAATTAAGTTAAAGCTAAAATTTAAAATTTGAATACTGAAAAAGTAAAAATAAAATGAAAATATTTATGGCAATGATTTAAGTATCATTTTTCTAAACTCGTATAATGAACTGTATAATAATAATAAACTCGTATAATGGTACGGAACCCTTCGTGCGCGAGTCCGACTCGCACTTGGCCAGTTTTTCTTGCCAATAACAAATCGAACTCTGTAAATATATATAAATCTTTTTAGGGCAATTAAAATAAAGCTTGTTTTTCAAAAGTTTTTTTTTACCATTAATTTATTTCCAAAAACATTACTATTGAGCTCCTTGCAATTACAAAAGTCGATTTTCTATTGTTACGGTACACATACGTCCTGCGCGAGGTTCAACACATTAACAAGTAGGTATGTAGTATCGAGTTGCTTCAACTACATTTACTTTTATTCTTATAGACAAAAATAATCTCGCGAATTTTTTCTTCTAATAAAACGTTTATAAACCACGCCTCAAACTATCGCACAGGTAGATAATGAAAGCCCTATTGATTTCGAACAGGTTGCAATAAACCACCCTATATATGGTTATAATTGGCTATGGCGGAGTAAAAGCATGGCTGATTACATAGTCTCTATCTGAGTACCGTACTTAGTATGGTACAGTCAGCAGGGGATACTTATGAACGTATTTACTATCTAGCTTCGAAGAAAAAATATGTGTAAAATAAGTCTCGGTGGATCTTTTCATTTATGATTCGATACAATGACAATAAAAGGTATTCGTTTTACAATAACTCAACGTTAAAAGCCCAGTGCCGACAGAAGCGTTAGATTGCGCAAGACCTTGGGCCTGATTTTTGCCTGATTTCTTTTCGAGATAAGTGGAAAAAAAACGAAAAAATGCGATCAATTTGACGTTCTGTTTCGAGCGAAAATCGGGCCCCATGTTGTTTTGATATACAATAGCAAACTGTAATAACTTTCTCAAAAGTTCACTCACGCCAAAGGATGCAGGGCGTAATGCCGCCGCCATAAAGGAACAAAGCAAGACCTCTATCACGGATTATTCCACACCGAAAAGCTCTGCTTTGGTAATGGATACAAGAGAATGAGACAAATTGAACATGTCTCAAATTTGTCTTGTCGGTTGTGACACCAAAGTGTACCACCCAAGCTGGTTCCGCCTAACATTACTATGTTTACTCCTGGCATAAAAATCTTTTTCCCCCAAAAATTTGCAGCTGACTGTACAAAGAGCCATCAATCACAGCAAGCCTGGTCGTTGACAGATTACTGCCAGCCGCGACCCGAGGTTATGGCATGTGGGGCCCATTTTACACATCATGCGATCAGGGGGTAACAAATGACGACCATCTGTTAGCCTGTAATGGTGTCATGAAAAGTGGAACGAAGGGTTACCTATGTTCGTATGTTTTGAAAAGGCTTTACTTGGGTACGAAAGCCCGCTAAATTATAAAGTTTGCTTTTTGCATAAAGATTATATTTCTGTCGTAGAAGCCACGCCCCTACGCGTCAAAATACACTTACACTGTCCATGTCATTTAGTTGTATTGTACAATGAACTTTTTCGATATAACAATACAGTTCGTTTTGATATGGCAAAAAAAATTACATGCTAGCGTTGACGCCGCAGTGTGCGGGCTGCCTAATAATTACGGCTTATACGGGAACGGCTGAGCAGTGACAGGTCATAGAAGCGATCACACGTTTACGCTGCCATCCTATAGCCAAATGAGGCTAGTTGTTATTGTTTGGCCGTTAAATAAGTAAACCCAATTATGAGCAACAATATTTTCAATGCCAATACCGTTGCCAATATTTTCCCACGAATTCCTCAGTCCAGTGTAGAAGTCTCAAACACCAGATAGCTATCTGCCTCTCATGAATGTATTCATACGGTATCGGCGTCTCACTTTCTTCGTTTCTGAACATTTTCGCGAACTCAATATGGATTCCACCAATTGGTATTGCACGGTTCTGGCTCTAAGATATTTCCGCTTATTTTTATTTATGTGCGTTTATAAGATGCTAATTTGAGTTAACAACATGTATACGTCGTTGTTTAATTGGAATGTCGAATACAAATTAAATATAACAATTACCACCGTCTACGAACAGGGAAAAGTTAAAGAACTGTAACCCGACTACGGAACTTAAAAGGAATTAAATCATCATTAAATAAATGACAAATATTTTCAGATACATTAGCTACTTTTTTTTTAACGTCGGAATATCCTCTATGGATACCCTGCCACCTCGGGGGAAGTAGCAGGGTTATGTGGGAGTCCCGGCAGAAGGCCGTCTAACCACTAAAAACCGACGGTGTACCATCTACCGCTTATATCGGGGCGCCACGGGATTGCTTTGGCATGCACCGCCACGATACATTAGCTATCTAGAATAATACCTACTTACCTGTTACGTTCCTCAGAGTAGTAAGTAAAGGAAATATTCAATTCAGACAACGCGAGTATTTTTTTCTCACGGTTTTTCGCGTTTTGAATACTAGACACGAATATTTAATTCGGATACCATGCCTGAATACAAAATTAGATTTTGAAACACCGCCTCAAAGATTTCTTCTTTTTTAGCCTCCGCACTGGGGTATCAACGCTCGCGCGATACTCTTAATTTAATGACCTCTTAAACTGCTCCAGGGTAGCCCACAAGTACTTGTAGCATGAGCGTCAAGACTAGACTTATGTCACAGAATATGTTGACTATATCTCTTTCTCTCGTATGAAATAAGACAGAGAGCGACCGAGCCAATCCGTGACAGAGGTCTTGTCTTGACATGCGTGCAAGTACTACAGGTAAGTTGTTCATTTGCTGTCGAACATGCTTGACAGAAGTACCAGGAATTAATAAATGGTAGAAGTGTTTTAGAAACGAAAATGCAGGCTTCGTTAGCAAGCGCGGTGCATGCCAAAGCGATCCATTGGCGCCCCGATATAAGCGGAAAATGGTACACAGTCGGTTTTAAGTGGGTATACAGCCTTCTGCCGGGACTCCCACATAACCCTGCTACTTCCCCCGAGATGGCAGGGAAGCCATAAAGGATTTTCCGATGTTAAAAAAAAGGCTCCGTTAGCATACTGAGATACAGTATACCCAAAATCCGTAGAAGAAGTATGTCTCTAAGTATATAAGAGCCCCTTTTATGAATACCTCGGAAGACACGGTTCTTCAAGAATTATAAAAGCAAATTTTATAATTTTACCTCTTTGGCAAGCGGTGCCAGTACTTCAGGAAAAGTAACAGCTTACGATTAATTATAATCAAAATAGTGCCTAGTAGAATTCCAACGGCAATTAGATCTCAAGTAGAGATTACTATTACATCTAATTAGGCACTGTTTATCTCAGTATACCAGACAGTAACCTACAGTTCCCTACTCCAAAATACCTGTAATTGAAATGAAATTACTCGAGTTAATATATTCCGTAAACAGGATCCCGCTTTTCAATCAAACATGCTAAACTTGTAATTTTCGTATCACGTAGCGTCAAAAGTTGCATCAAAGTTACGAACGCCTGTGTGGGACTGAATGTTAAATACAGTTTAATACTTGTTGCGATGAACTTTTAACCAGACGAAACAACTCCGAATTATTTCCTACCTTGTTATTTAAATACGCCTGTACTTTCCTGTCGTTCAGAACTTTTGATGTTGTTTTGATTATAATGTTTTCGTTGTTAAATGATGCCTTGTTGAATAAGTAAATTAAGGAAAAGGCCAACTGTATTTAATTCTGTGGGACAGTTCGGAAACGAATTAAGTAGGATGAGACTTTCTCGAAAATGCAATCATTACTTTGCATGTTGGGCTTTGCATTACCCATATGTACCACTTAAACAAGCTTTTAACACCAGCTCATATAATAGGCAGATCATCAGAAGTATAATAGGTATTCAATGTTCTAAAAACTTCGTGAACACAATTTTTTTTAATAATCTTGTATCTATTCTCCATACAGGTATTTGTGTATAGATAATAGATACCCACTAGGAATATTTCCATTTTCATATCAAAATCACAAAGGCCGTCACACCAAAAAAATGCCAGCATAATACATTCGCCTTGATAAATTCCTAGATAGGCATCCGTTCAATATCTTCCTTATATCAGAAAATAAGAATTCCCGCGTCGTCTATTCACGCGATCAGCAACCATGGAGATTGATCCGATATATCGTGCTTCTATATGTAGACAGGTAACCGAAGATATTGCGAATTTACGAACCCGATGAATTGCCCAAGCCAACGCGCGATCGAGCGAGGAAACCGTACGCGCGTATTGGGCTTGCATAGATTGGTAGGTAGATAAATGTTATTTTCGTCGTTTTTAAAATGAAATATACCTACCTATTGTTTTTCCCCTCTATCATCTTTTTTCTTCGCTGTTAATTGTCTTTGCAACAATCAATTGCTGTTTGATTCATCCGCCATCTTTATCACTGTCATCATTAATTTTTATTTATGTGTATTTATTGAATTTGCCTTTACTATTAATTACTTGACACTGGCTGAAATACTCGCCAAACGCAGGTGGAGCCAATCCTCATCTTATTCCATTAAATATAATAATTTCATAAATTTCATTAATTTCGTAAAAAAAGAATTCTGTTTCTTAGAACCGCTAAATTTTTTTTTTTTGTTTTGTTTGCTCTAATCAAGCGGTGGAATAAAGCAAAATTAGATAATACGAAATTCGCTAGTTCATCTAGTTTTAATCTAAACTTATACTTTAGATTTGTATTTTAGTTTTTTTGTATGTAACGAATTAACTTAAAAACTACTGCACCGGTTTCAAAAATTATTTTGCCGTTAGAAAGCTATATTATCACTGAGTAACATAGGCTATATTAGAAACCCGTGCAAAGCCGGGACGGGCCGCTAGTTATATAATAGATCTTTATCAATACAAAAAGTCGTACAAGTCTAGTGTGATACTTACACGACTTCAACTTACAGAGTTCAAAAATGCAATTAATGATAGTTAATTATTATATTGCACCAAAGCGATGCCTTTAACATGAATGTCGGAAAATTTTTCGATCATAAATAATCTATAAGATACAAGAATAAGACAGTGATTACTTCCCGGTGTGAAAACATGATTACCTAAAGAAAAAAGAGACACAGAGACAAAGGGAATACGTTACAGGTTCTTTACACCACACGAGGTTAAAGATACTATGAAAGATCTCTATAGAAACTTCAAAAGTAATCTTTATGGATACTACGGTTAGCGTTGATTTTCCTATATATACATCATCACACCTGTATTCCCCGAAGGGGTAGGCAGAGTAGCACTGCAGTGCGCCCACACTTCGCCGATGTATTTTGGTCCCAATGTAATAGGGGGCGAGCCTATTGCCATTATACCGGGCACATTCCCCCTCAATACGAGGGAGATTTGGGCCATAGTCCACCACGCTGGCCCAGTGCGGGTTGGTGAACTTTCGATGGGTGGTTCGATTCTCCTGTAACTAAGATATAACCCTGTTTTGGAATAGTCGATTGCGTAAAATGGAAGGCTTTAAAGCCTACTATCGAGAATTAAATCAGGCCACATAAAAAATAACTTAAAAATGTACTAGGTTCTTACCGATTAATTTGTGTCAATAGATAACAGCAACGACTCTATAATGCTAGTGGTGTGCAAAAACATGTCGATATTGTATTTCATGTTCAAAGGCACGTTAAACCTAACCATGACGTATTTAGGCCATGTTAGGCGAGTGACTCATTTAACAGCACCCAACATAATACTTGGATAACCTTTGCTTGAGCCCTCGACACATATTTTGAGCGTAAGAAAACAATAACGTGAAATCGTCCGATCTGAACCAAGGTCAACACTTAATAAGTGAGGAAATTAATTATTGTTTATTAAATGTAACTAATTATAACTCTAATTAATCTTATAAACGGTCCGAAATCAACGCTGTATTTGTACGGATTTCGGCAAAGTTAAGTAATGAGTTGGTATTATTAAATTCTGAAAAGGAATCACGATTGAATTATGAATTCTTATGTAACGCTCGCCAATTAGATAACTCAGGGAAAATATCTATGAAATTGTCTAGAAAACGTGTCACCTATAACGGTTAGTTGGTTGCGTAAACTGACGCCCCACTGCCGCCACCAATGAACCGGAAAGCAAGGTCTTCGACCAGACCTCATTGCTTTATTTCAGACGACGTTCTCATTAGGGACAGTTGAAACAATACCACAGGAAGGAAACGGCTGGATACGGACCAGACGCCCCGTGAAAACTATCACACGCCGACACAAAAACCGTATTTCGTTCCACCGAATTTAACCTTAGTATAAATATCAGTTGCAATATCGCAATGACATCAGTCTCGAAACGTCGGTAACAATCGCATCGGCAAGATGTTGACACAAGTTTTCACCCTCGCGCTGGTTGCGTTGGCGGCGCCGGCGCAGCAAGTTGAGCTGGCAGATGAGAAGACACCGTACGACTACGTGAGAGATCAGTTGGATTCTATACGCACTGATGGCAGGTTTGGACTGCCAGTTGCAGACGGTTATGAAGTGGAAGAAAGTGAGGATTACCCTGATCATCTAGAAGGAGCTGCGTCCACGGTCCTAAATACTGTTACCGGGGTCGGTGGTATTGGTGGTGTGGGAGGCATTGGTGGAATTGGTGGGGTTGGCGGGATTGGATACGGCCAAGGATTGGGATTGAGTGGACTCGGCTTCGGAGGCATCGGTCTCGGCCAAGGATTAGGACTAGGTCTTGGTGGCGTCGGTGTCGGCGGAGTCGGTCTTGGACATGCTGGCATTGGAGCAGGGGGAGTTGGTGTCGGGAACGGGGTCGGTTTGATTCACCCCGGAATCAACGGTTTGGGTGTGGGCGGCATCGGCGTCGGAAACGGCTTGCTGTACCATCCAATTCTGAATACCCAAGTTGGTGGTGGATACGTAGACACGAAGGCATACGATGCAGCACAGAAGAAAGATGCCGGAGAAAACGTGGAGAAACTAGAGAAGAAAGCCGAAGAAGAAGCTAAACACGGCCAAGAGGGATTCCAGCAAGCTGCCGCAGCTGCCAAAGCGGAGAAGGGTGAATCAAGTTTCTACAAAGACGAAGAAGCAAAGAAAAAAGCAGCTGGTGACGAAAAATTCTACGAGGGCGCACAGAAGATAGACAAACAAGGTACATTTTTGTCATAATAGTAACTCGTTTTATTTATTATGAATAACTGATTTAAACACGATTTCACGGTTCTTTGTTAACAGGCTTTTTTCATTAAAATACCTACAAAATATTTTACTGAATAGGCATTCAATTAACATCTTCAATGACATAGTTTTCTAATTCATGAATTAAAAATTCTAGGTGCTAACGAAGAACAAGTGAAAAAGGCGAAGAGTCATAAGAAAGGCCACGTGAGCAAGGGTTTTAAGTCTTCAAGCAGTAAGAATGAGGAGGAAAAGTCTGAGAGTTTCTACGACGAAGCACATGACGAAGCTGATCATAAGCTGGCTGGACATAATGCTGGATCCTTTGGTGAAAATGCGCAACAAGGATTCAAAGGTGCTCATGAGGAGAAGGTCTTGGATGCGAACGCTCAGGGGAAAGAAGGACACCATCTTTCGGAGCAGAAGATTGATGACGCCAAAGCTAATAAGGTAAGTGATAAAAATACTTTAAAATTCGTTCACGTTCATGTAATGTTAGCTATCTGAACGGTAGCGCACGATAAAAAGGCATTATATCGATCAGAGTAGGTATAATACAGTTTATTAATAAAAGAAGAGAATACGATTTGCTTGCGAAAACGCGTTCTCAATGTAGTTCAATAAAAACGCGATTCGCTAAAACAAAGTCGTTAACCGTAAGTATGTTACCGGAAACGGTAATGACATAATAAGTTATACGTTATGTTAGAGCGTGAACGAGGAATATAATAGTAAACGCACTTATTCACTGTATAATACAAACTTTTATGGTACCTAAAACGTTATAACGTCGGTTCATACATTGTTTAAATTGAAAACAGTAGCCTCCTTGGTCGTTAATGTGGAATAGTATGAAGGTTCGTACATAAAAGCTATTGAACGATACCACACCGTTTCAGGACGCTGAAATAAAACCCTGAAAGTTTATGGTCTAGCGTTTTATGGGTATTTTTAGTAAGCATCGCTTTAATGTCTGACATGTACAAGGTTTTTTGTGGGTTTGCGTTATTGATGTGATCCATCACACTGGAATTTACAGGTAGATAGATGAGGATTTAGAAAAAAATTAAATACACCATCGAAATTGAGTCAATAGAATCAAACGTACAACATGTATTAAAAAATGAAATTCATTGGTTAATTAGAAACAATAATTTAAATAACTTTATTCTGGATTACCCATTAAGAACATACCTAATAGGTACTTAGTTTAATATGTTATAGTTTGAATTATAAAAACAGTTTAACTATTTAGCACACATCTTATAAAAAACTTCTTGAACAAATTCTGTTATGTGTGTCTGTTATATTTTATTGTTCCTTTGCATCGACAGGGCGAGTTTCTCCAAAAAGGCTACCAGGGCGGCACCGAGGTTTTGGAGAAGTTCAACAATCTCGGCGCGCACTCCATCCACGGTCACCAGGAGGCAACCGGTGGTTACCAGCAGAACAAGGGGATCCTGCCCATCCACCGCCGCTAAATGCCGTGAAGACACACTATCTTGTTACACACTATCTTATTGTGGCCAATGGGAATAAAGTATATTTTTGGATTTTTTTGATTAATCTGTATTTTTTTTTCTGAGTCATCGCAACAACTTTGCTATGCAACACCATACTAATGGCGATACTCTATAAACCATTACAATTGGAAGAATACTCCCACATTCCAAGGAATGATCAGATATTTAAGCTACAACTTTATAAAATTTTCCATTCATCTACAATGACATTTTAATGACCAAAATGTTCTACGAAGCCAGTGTAGATGCATCATAACTTTCTAGAAATGACGACTAAAGTCTACCGTAGTCTATGGCTTCATAGGATAACGAATATCCGAGCCTTGAACTAGGTATCACGTGCGAACTCGACGAAGCCTCTGCAAACGTTAATTAAATTTTCTAATTAAAACTCAGTTGAGGGGTTTCTATTTGTTTCGGTAATGAGCCAATTGGACCAAAATTTACTTTGAAATGAAACATTATGTTACTTTTGCGGTAACTATATTTTATTACAATGAAATGAAAATGAATCAAACATGCAGTCATTTAATTTAGAACATGCATCTTTTAAATAAAATATAAAAATTTCCTCTTAAAACTAGTTACTTTTAATTAATAAAAAATTAATATACTGAATTTAAATGCCAGCAAAACACACAAAACGAGATTATTTTTTGCTCAAACACGAATTAAATTATAAAGACTAAAAATTTCGTAAAACAATGTTTGTTAGGTACATTCCTCTGTTTATCAATGCTACTACTACTAGTTCTACTACTACTATGTACTTTTGATTTGAGATATTGGTAAGTTTTCATATCACAGAATATATATTTTATCGACAGCAGACATAAGTATTTTTGTGATATTACTTATACTATATTAAAAAAATAATTAACCAAAGACAAATCAATTAACTAAAATTTCATAATCTTAATTCCATTCCTATTGAAGCGACATTTACCGAAGCCATTGCAGTAGACGCCAGGAGAGGTCCGCAATGTACTGCTCGAGGTATACCCAGACTCACTGCTCGCCCCGCTAAAACAGAACCTAGAAAACCATCCAACTGTAAAATTACCCATGGTTAGTATCATGGCTATAATTTTTTTTTCGCAACGGCAGGCAAAAAAAAACTACTGTAGTCTATGGATAGATTTATGATTCTTTGTGGCATTATGAATAAATTAAAAACAAAAACAAACGATTTTAATTATGGATTCCATAGAATCCATAATTTATAAAAGCGGTTTGTTAATAACAAAAGAAAATAAGAACATAGAAAAGTATTATCTGCGACAAAACATTATGCATCGTAAAACGCCGAAATCTTATTTCCTTCGTCTCATATGCTTCCGCACGTCAGAACAACGCGATCACGCCACGACACGGAACAAATTTGATTTTTTATACAACCGTCTTGTACTCAGTTCTCGCCCAAAAATATGTCAGCAATTTAGGAAGATTCCCCGTATAATCACATTACCAAAAAACATGGCATAGACAAAAATATAAAAAAGAAACATATTTTCTTTAAAAAATATATGAATTTTTAATTTCGCGTTCTAAGTTCAAATAATCTGGTATGCAGATATAAAAATTCGCAGAGGCATAGCGCGAGCGAACTTTTGGGTGCGTTCAGAATACCGTTTGCTTAGAGATTCTTTAAAAAGTTGGTGTACCCGGCCGATTCCGGCGTCGGCGGTGTGAACACGGTCGACGATATCTTGTTGGAGTTGTTGGAACGCTAGAAACAATCAACAAGTTATAACATCATCACGCCTCAATTCCTCAAAGGGTAAGTAGATCGAAATTAATTTCAATTTACGAGAACCCAAATTGATAGAAAATTATAATCCACCTTTTAGTTATATTGTAGACCTACTTTTCTTTAAATTTGGTGGATAATCTTCATTCCCACGGAACCCTTAAGAATTGATGCAGTATAAAGGTCCCAGGCACACTGGGGCGTCTAAACCCGCGATGCAACATTTTTGCCAATACTAAAACGAACTCTGTATAAATATAAATAGAGATTAAACTTCTGTGAAAGCCACGCGACCACCCGTAAAAATTCGCTCGCACTATCAATTATATTTCGTTGAAGAATGAGCTTTTTCTTTATGTCAATAGAATTCGATTTGTATTAGCAAATATTTTGACGTTCTATCTGACGCCTCAGTAAGTGTTGGCTTTACATTGCTTCAGTTCTCAACACATCACTGTGTTGAGAACTGTGAAACTTTACAATACAAAAGTGCTCACAATATTGGGGGTTAAATTTATATACATCATCACGGCTGTGTTCCCCGAAGGGGTAAGCAGAGGTGCACTGCAGTGCGCCCACACTTCGCCGATGTATTTTGGTTCCAATGTAAATAGGGGGCCAATATACCGGTCACATTCTCCCTCAATACGAGAGAGATTTTTGGGCTTTAGTACACCACGCTGGCACAGTGCCAGCCTTTCTATAGACGTGCAGGTTTCCTCACGATGTTTCCTTCACCTTCAAGTGGTAATCTCGGATGGAAATGAGATTCGCACATGAAACCCAGATAAGCCGGGGTTTGAACCTGAACACTTTGATTGCAAGGCGTGCGTTCGACCACTCGGCTACCACTGCTGTCAAATTTATAATTAGTTAATACCTGGCTCTGAGCGCTGACGTTGGCGGATCGATATTTTGTTATCCGTGAGGGGGTCACGAGGGTCGACTGGTACGACTGGGGGTCACAAAGTCAATGTTATCATTTATTGATACATTAAATTCAGTAACCCCTTTATTGTACATATCGCTCGTTACCAAGTAACCAAAGTCAATAACAATGATATCAGGGAATTACTTTTTAACTTGCTTAATGGCGCCTAAAATAGATATTTCATAATAAAACACCGGGGCGCCAAAAGCTGCGTGTCATAATGTTTGCCGAAACCAAAATGAACTCAGTCACCATATACATGAAGATCAAATTTGTGTGGCGAAAGCCACGCTTCCACGTGTTAAGAAACCGGCCAAGTGCGTGTCGGACTCGCGCACGAAGGGTTTCGTACCATTATCTATTAAAACGGCAAAAAAATCACGTTTTTTGTATGGGAGCCCCCTTAAATATATATTTTATTCTGTTTTTTAGTATTTGTTGTTATAGCGGCAATAGAAATACCTACATTATCTGTGACAATTTCAACTCTCTAACTATCACGGTTCATGAGATACAGCCTGGTGACAGACGGACGGACGGACAGCTAAGTCTTAGTAATAGGGTTCCCGTTTTACCCTTTGGGTACGGAACCTTAAAAACGCTGTTATAATTTGCTATTAGAAAATACAGTTGATTTTGGTATTGACAAAATATTGACGCACCGCTTTGGACGCCTCAGTGTAGGCTTAAATCTAGGAAATATTAGATTATTTAAAACCTAATACTTACAGCATAAGGTGTACTTTTCGCTGTGCGTTTGAACGTCGGCGTAGTCTGTAGGTAACTCGGTGATATATTAGTACCAGGAGATATGGGTATGTTGAATGGAGACGCTTGTTCTACGAAGAATTGTTTTATGAAGACGTTTACTAACCAATCTTGCATATCATCACGCTTGTATTCACCGAAGGGGTAGACAGAGGTGTACGGCAGTTGCCCGATGTATTTTAGTCCCAATGTAATAGAGGGCCAATTACCAATTTATCGGGTAGATTGAAATAAAACTATTTTACGGATTCTATCGCGTTCATTTACTTTTTTTATTTTCCCGACGTTTCGGCTGCTTTACAGCAACCATGGTCACGGGGGGACTGAGGTTTTAGACGTCCTGATGTCATAGTTAATAACTGGGTACTCTCATATTTAGTTGTTGTTTGCGGGTACATTTATCTCTTTAACGAGAAAGATCAGGGCCCCAAGTCTACTTACACTATCGTTGTGGCGTTGCTATGACTATATTTTTAAGAAATGAAAATAACATCTTGTATCAATGGTAGCTAGAATATGACAAGTCAAATGTTTGCCTACACCGTTCAGTTCGTTATAATCATTATTGAATATCGAGGTGTGAAAGGCAATTTGACTTAACCGACACTTTTGGGACGCAGTGTGCAGCAAAGTGTGCAGGTTCAAACCCCGGCTCGCACCTCTGGGATTTTTGTGCAAATCTCATTTTCATCCGAAATTATCACTTGCTATGAAACGGTGAAGGAAAACATCGTGAGGAAACCTGCGCGTCTGAGGGAACTTGTCTAGTTCTCGATAGATGTGTGAAGTCTGCCAACCCGCACTAGGCCAGCATGGTGGACTATGGCCTGAAATCCTCCTCACATTGAGGGGAGGCCCGTGCCCAGCAGTGGGACGTTAAAAGGGCTGTAGTAGTAGACACTTTTGGGCGATATTTATTTATGTACATATATAGCTAATTTTTCAGCGTCGAATAAGTATACTCTCCTGTAAAGTTAAAGAAATTTCGCTTAAACCTTTCACCCCTCGAAATGATATGCACGCAAACTCAGAGGTGCGAGGTTCTAGACGAGCGTTCTATCAATTAGACTGCCATTGGTATAAAGTAGTTTACCCACTGTTATTTATGCATGCTGTGATTTCCTATAATTGACAGGGCTTTTAGCTTAATACCTTTGCATGTTACCTTGTTATTTAACACGGTGCACTTGTTGTTGGAAATCTTAAATTAAAAAAAAAGAAAAAAAAACTACAGTCGGTTCAATAAATCATAAATAAGTTACTCGATTTGTTCGCCTGCTGTGACTCTAAACTTTTAATGATCCTCTGGTACTCCTTCAGCTGGTTGTGTTGCTTGTGGCACAGATCCGTCATTCGTTGTAATTCGTTTCGTGCCGAATAAAATTTCTTAGTCTGCAAAATAGATACCTTACCTATCATTATCACGGTCATCACCCATTTTTATTTATAATGTGTATTTATTGAATTTGCCCTTGCTATTAATTACTTGACACTGGCTGAAATACCCGCTTAACGCAGATGGAGCCAGTCCTCATCTTATTCCATTACTAGCGGCCCGTTCCGGCTTTGCACGGGGTTCTCATATAGCCTATGTTACTCAGTGATAATGTAGCTTTCTAACGGTAGAATATTTTTTGAAATCGGTCCTGTAGTTTTTAAGTTAATTCGTTACACAAAAATACAAATTTTTCATCTTTATAATATTAGTATAGATATAGATAGTATAGATATATTATCATTTGGTAAAAAAGATAGAAGAAGATACAACTGACATAGGTTCTAACAGATCAATGTTATAGTACCATAATAGCAGATTACATATGTCTTACGAAAAAGGCTGCCGATATCAAAACTAACTCTGTGTCAATATACATAAAGATTCAATTTGCTTTTACAGCAACGCGACCACGCGTCAATTCGCTCGCGCTGTCCATGGCATTACGTTGCAAAATGAACTGTTTTCTATGAGTCAATACAGTTCATTTTAGTATGTATTGGCAAAGATTTTGACCTGCGAGTCTTGACGCTTCCGTGGGCCCGGAGCTTTATAACTATCGTAGACAGGATAGATAGGATCAAATTTATTATTAGGTATAATGTGTGAAACTACAAAAATTACCTACTTACTTGAGTAGACATTTTATAATATAACTGCCACTTTTATAGATACTGCCTTTTAGATATTTAAATTCTTATTTCACATCAAAGTTCAGTAAATATCTTATTCTATACAAAAACTTTATTAATAAAGTTATATTACGAACCGATTGCAACAAATAAGAGAGCAAACGCCGTCTGTGCTGCCTCTGGAACTGTAACACCTCGCAGGACTTTTTAATTAATTCCTCGGGGTCGGTGAAGTAGTCCTGGACCTCTTGTTTCATCTTAAATTAATGACATTAATTTATAAACCAGAATTAAAATGCTCAATTTCATAAGCAAAGTTTATTTGTCGAATTACATACGTCCGGAACGAGTTTCATGATGGAACACGGCACACGGCATACTAAACAAGTACTGTCTTTACCACCTACAGAACAATTATTAATTAAGACATGTGAATTATAATTATTCTCGAATTACATTAATTTCATTAAGTCGAGGAAAATCATTACTAACCTTTTTCTAAGCAATTATTGCAGAAAATATGGCCACATGATGTCAAGTGTAAAGTAATTCCAGGCTCTAGCTGAGCAAAGCAATTATTACAGTGAATCCAATCCATATTGTTATTTAATAACTTTAACAGTAACTTTAAGACAAATTAATTTTAATTGATTCATGTTACTTCAGCAATGTGATAGTTAACTTTTTAATTATTATATAAAAGTAAACAATATTTTTCTACAGGTTAAACCATGAAGGTATCTATCTCAAAAAGCTGAACTATTGCCGATGTTATTAACAGTGATGCTTATGTAACTAAAGTGAGAAGTTTCGTAAATGATTTACAGTATTTTATTTGCTGAAAACACACTTAGTTAAAAAATTTAGTTATTATTTTTATTATATCAGGTCAAAAATGCAATAAAAAATCTAGTATGAAGCCATAAGATAATTAAAAAGCAATGTAGCTTTTTTTTTCATTGTGATACAGATAGTGAAATTATCCAGCCAGTATTATTTTTTCATACCAATATTTACATACTCTTTTCATATTAAATTATATATAATCCATATTTCGTTTCGAACATAAGCTATTTGTATAGGAACCGCATGCAACTAAGTAGCTGATACACCTGGCACAGGCCGTTTTCCTACTAAATAACTTCGTGTTTACCGTGACACAATACCCGTCCCGATTTATCGTTAACAATCGCAGTGTCCACCTCTGTGTTTACCTATATGCCAAGGAGCAATCACATTAAAGATAACACGTGAATATAAAAGAAGTTTGCCAGTACGGAGGTTTGGTAGTGTCGACCGGATTGCGCGAGTGGTCGCCTTGGCCATGGCATTCAAATATTCGTGTCTGATAGCGTTTGCGCTGACCTGCGTTAGTGTTCACTGCAAATCCTCATGTATGTTATAGTTAAAGTGTATTTTTTATTCTGTGCATGTTAAAAAATATATTAGTGTGAAAGTTGGTCTTTATTTTAATTCGAATTCCGAATCGATTTCAAGAAAAAGAGATAATTCATGATTTTGGAACGAACGTTCCTCAATTCTTTTTTCAAAATTCAAATTTAGATTCGTTTTCAAGACCATGAGATAATTGTTTAAGTTTTCCATTCAGTCCATTTACGCTTTATAAGTATCTTTTATATTAATTTGTTTTAAAAAATCACAATGTTGTAGATTTAAAAGGACATGAAGAACATATTTTTGCAGGCAACAATACTAAACTTATCAGTGCTAATAATTTACACATTCAGCCTGTATTATTTCTATGAAATCATTTAAAATCGGCAAGTTGTGAAATGTGAAAAAATAACATCGTCATTTGTTAACACGCATGTTTGGGGCTTCACTTACCGTACCTAACTACCTATAAACTGTGTACTGACTGAACCAGGTATCTATGTTAGATTATCTAACTATTTACATTACAATTTTTTTTTAGTAATATTTGTGTAAATATATATATTTTTTATTGCATCATGAGATAAACATAAATAATGGACTTCCACTTTTACCAACGTATCTACTAAAGTAATTATTTTAAAACAATAGTGTATTTATGAAACTTGATTTATTTACCTACCTACTTCTCATTTTCTTGTTAATAAACTAGATACCTAGAGTAAGTACAGCAACGTCAACGTACGATAAAAAAAAAAACAAAGGTCAAAGATTTTTTTATCAATATCTCATTATGTCTGTCTGTACAAGTCGTATGGGCTGTATCAGTAATATTGTCTTACTCAAATATATGTAACAAAGTAAATATTTGATAATAATTATTTACACAAGTACCTACCTTCCTACCTAATCGCATTATAAACTTTTCATTAGCTTTACAAAGCATTTAAAGAGTGTTGCAACGACATTGTACCTAAGTAAATGGTATCTTTCAAAAAGGGAATGTTATTTTTAACTTATGTATTTACCAACTTTATTAGAGCCGTATTTCGCTGCGGATAAGTGATTAGTAAGATAACTACTACCTGCCTACTTAACTTACTAATAACACGTAATACAATAAACTAA
Source organism: Ptilodon capucinus (assembly GCA_914767695.1). Lineage (NCBI taxonomy): Eukaryota > Metazoa > Arthropoda > Insecta > Lepidoptera > Notodontidae > Ptilodon > Ptilodon capucinus. The sequence goes on along the minus strand of OU611816.1, from coordinate 10,200,370 downwards.
CACACTGTATTGACTGAGAGACAGAGTTTATTTCTCAATGATACCACATTGACAGCGCGAGCGGATATTGACGCGTGGCCTTTGACGCCCCAGTGTGCTTACGTCATGCCTAAATAGTTGCTACTTGTAGTGTATTGATATTCAGGTTTTATATTCTACCGTCTCGTAGTGTGAAACCGGGGATTGTACTGGCATTAACAAAGCAGTACCTAAGATATGTTTTTCTAAATTTTAGATAAAATATGTGTGCCCTCGCAGTTCATGAAGGCTTGCGAGGAGATGCTGGAGATTCCCACCAAGTCCAAAGCCCAGTTGGAATGCATAGCAGCTAGGGACAGGTGAGTTCCAGCAAGGCGATGGAGACACTCTTCTATTTCTTAAAGGACCTATAGCTATAAGCAGGGGAAAAAAATGATTAACACTTTCTGAACAGTGACGGCATCGTGAGGAAACCGTCAGTTCACCCTTCCGCGCTGGGCCAGCGTGGTTGACTATGGCCCAAATCTCCCTTGCATTGAGGCGGAATATGCCGGAAATGTGCTCACTCCCTATTATATTGGGACCAATATATATATATATATATATATATATAATAACTTGGAATAAACGTTAAATAGCAATCTACTTAGTCCTACACAAATAAATAAAATTGAAGTGTTGGTTTTTTACTAAATGCATGTGAAAGGATTATACGATACTTATAACGAAAATGCAATTTAAAAAAAATGGTCTCTCTGTATAAATCAACTAGATCGATTTTGACGGTACTTTCACCGGCATACAGCTGATGTCATATATAATGAGTGTGACGTGTGCGCGGTGTATTTGTGGTGCTGTGCCTGGTGTATGCTGGCTCCTTCGATGGCTTGCTGTCTTGCGCATGCGTGGTAGCGGCGGCCGTCATCGCGCCAGCGAGGGACGCCGAGGCGCGGACCCCCCGCAGAGGTTTTCCGGGAGTTTTTCCGTGCGCGTCGTATTTTGTGATTTATTGTCGATTGATTCTGATTTCTGTGTAACTCACGTTAATTATTGTAGTTCTTGTATTTTGGTGGGTAATGAAATTTTTTAATTAAATTATTAATTAAATTTTATTCGTTATATGAGTAATTAATTTTAGGATAATAATTAGGGTTCCTAAATTCCGCGCGTATAAAGTCGCAGGCTCAGCTAGTTCACTTATAAATTGGAATCCATACAAATCCCAGCAGACCAAATATGGTATAGGCATAACTCTGTAGCCAAATTGAGTAAACTCTCTAGTGACTCTGAATATCGTTAGCGATACGTACTTACGTAATATGTCTACTGACCCCTGATATTACGTGAAGAGAGACTAGTATAGACGGGGTGTGATAAAAGCCTAAGATAATACTTTAACGTTGCCATGGCTATCGGATATCTAATTGAATTATATCAAAATTTGAACATGGTATTTGTTTTTTAGACAATTTTAAAACATTTAATATCTCGTGACCCAGTGTACATTATTGGTAGACAATTGCAGATATGTCCGACATTAAGCTAGGAATTTAGCACTACCCTTGTGGTAACCAGCTCCTCAGAATTTTTGGTAGAACAAAATTTGTAAATATTAAAACAATGTAGGTACATAAATGTTTAGAACACCGAAATAATGGACTTCTGATACACCCTATACTAAAACACGCTAAATAATGCTTATGTGATCTTTCGTAGGATGGAGTGCTTGAACTACGTTCAACAAAGACAGGCTGATATCGTTCCTGTGGACCCTGAGGATATGTACGTCGCCTCCAAGATACCCAACCAGGACTTCGTGGTCATCCAAGAGTACAGAACTGACGAGGAGCCCGATGGTAAGACGCATTTCATCTAAAAAGTTGATGATTTTAACAGCACCAAACTTAACTTTCACGCTATTAGTCTACGTATACTATAGATGTCTTCCACTTTGCAATGGAAGGAATTGTACAAATATTTTCTTCCAACACCTACAACTTTTTTCCATTAAAGTTCAGATTCCTAGACAATTAAGCCTTTCCCCACGACTCACCGAGGATCAAACCTCAGTGTTTTCGATATGGCTGTAGATCTTGGCGTACAGGAGTAACTGTGGTGGGAATATGAGGCGGGCCTTGTCCTCTATTAAATTTTGGATGTAAATAAATTTAATCTTATGGCACAATATGGCTTGATTCGGAAGAAGAAAAAAATCAACGAAGTTATTCGTTAAGTCTACTACGAAATTTATAGCTCCTTCAACCCACACTTGTATTCCGAAGGGACAAGCCCAAAAGTAACTTCAGCCTCGGAAAATAAATTAGAAGCCCGGAACTCAGAGCCCACGTTGCTTCCTTTGTTCAATAGCCTTTAAAAAATCTCTTGATGGTTAATTGCGTCAGTTTAACAAGTTCATTAAATCGTATTTTCTTTGGAAGACAGAGACCATAATTAAACTGATTTAAAGGCATTCTATCCGCCATTTTGTTCTGACTACCACGCTGCTTTTGTTGTAGAAAATATCTCAAAGCTTTGACAGAGATTTGTTTATTTATAAAGTTTATAATGGCATTGTTTTCCGAATAAGTTGAAATTTAAATCCGAATCACTGAAACCAATTATTGTGGAGTGTTTGGCTTTGAAAACCGTTCGAAAATATGAGAGACAAAGGTTTATTTAAAGCCGACGATCCGTATGGATAACTCGCCGATTATTATAAATGAGGATTCATTGTGTTGCTTTAGTTATATTTCATAGCAATCCATTTTGTGAAAATAAAATACGAGACTGTGCGTTCATAACACATCATAATTACCTTTATAATCTGACAGTGGCATTCAAAGGCGATACAGATAAAATATACAACAGTTTTCATATTCGTTAATAAATTGCGAACTTCACTGAGTGCTTATCCCCCGGGGTCGGTAAATAAACTTCGGGACACGGGTTTGCAATTTTGTTCGTGCGAAATCTATGTCACTCGCAAATATACATATAAAAGTGTTTCCATCTAGGTCTGCTTACCTTAGCCTTTGGTGATGAAATATGCATGAACTCTATCCTATTCCGTGCCTATTTATTTGTTATAGTATCCAAGGGAATAGGTAACAATGTTTACCTAATAATATTAGGATATGTCCCAAATAGGGGATTCATTTCTGATTCTAGTATTTTGTACTTAAGTATATTATTCGCTAGTCCGTCTATAGTAATAAGTAAGTGGGGCTTAGTAATATTTTCCAAGATAAGTCCCAGAACGACCAGTGGACTCCAAACGGTACCCGTTTATTGAGCTAACATTGTTGTAACCTGGTGATATAGACCAATAAGTATCGATAAAATTGTTTATTACAAGACCCTTTCAAAACATGCAACATGCAATTGAAGCCCAAAAAACCTTATCAACCACATTCAATCGAGTTGTTACTCCGATAACGCAAACTGTCTAGGTTGCGCAACGTCTAATCGAGAGAAAGTTTCCGGCGACGTGTCTTCAGGCCATGACAACAGTTTTATTGCGTACCATTACAATAACTGAGAACGTGAAACCATTAAGATAAATAAGTTTTGATTTCCATGCGAGCGGGCGCTCGGCGAGACCGAGTTTGATATTGATGTAATTTGTCGTCAAATAGATATAGAAATTTCTTAGAAATTTAAACGAGATTTGAGAGCTGTTCGATATTTGTTTTGGAATGTAATCGAGTCATTTAAATAAGAATTAAATAGTCTTATTCTTTAATGGGTGCTATGTATGTTCATGGGTAACTGCGTTGTATCAAGATAAATGCGAATAAGTTGATATATTCTCGTAATTAGTTTATTCCCTCTTTACATTCCAGCACCTTACAGATACGAAGCAGTGATAGTAGTACACAAAGACTTGGCTATCAATAACTTGGATCAACTGAAAGGACTGAAGTCTTGCCACACTGGTGTCGGCAGGAACGTAGGATATAAGGTACGGCTAATTTATTTCTTAAACACACACCATTTAAGTCATAAATCCTTTGAACCCAACACGAACTCCACTGATGTGATCATAAATCTTGTAAAATCCCATCTCTACCTGTTTTATAGACTTCTAAGCGTGAATGAAGAACCATCTTAAATTTAGTTCCACTTGCTACCATCCATTAATATTCTGGACATTACACTATTCCTGTAAACAAGTGCTTCCGTTATGTCATGATCTCCTGGTACCTATCTGTATACTAAGGTACACTTCCCACCTTTGTTTTTACTTTTTTCTTCAGCCTGTGTTGTCCCAACGCTTTGTCTAGCCTCCCTTCCCTTCTTCTCGACTCCTTCCTGGTATGGCTCCTCTTTCATGCATTTCCTCCCTATAGTACATAAATCGTTTCATAAATATGTTGGTTGTCACCATCAACAAAACCCTTCCGCGTCGAAAATATTGTATCATTCATTCCCAAGGTATCCATTACTCTTTTATATCTCTCGCAACCTCAAACATCCTACCTACATCAGTGAATTACGATCCGACCCTGCAAATGACAACAGGAAGTCTTCAACAATGGCCTATTTGTGGCTGTGCCTTTGTTTCACACTTGTTATGCACATCGATATGCATCAAACCGGTAGCTTACGTGTAGAATGCAGATAATGCCAGTGTGGGGTCAAGGTGAGAGATTGGTATAGGTATTTGATGAGCGGCGCTTACTACTGACTACTACAGATGTATTGATATCTCTATTAATGTGCACCATCTCAGAAAATAAGTAGGTACTTAAAGTAGGTGTCCAACAAGATAGTAGGTAGGATAGATGACTATAAAACAACTAATTTGTGTTTCAAATTTTTCAAAGCGCGCTCTAGACGACATCAAAACTAGAGATGTAAATTCAAATTAAATTAAGAATTATTTGTACAAACTATTCCAAATTACAGTTACAGTAGGCACACATTGTTTTGTAATACCTACCAATGTAAAAGTTGTAAAAATGTTACAAAACCAATCGTTTTTTTTTACAAACGTGTTTTCAATTTGAGTTTTCGAAATGATGAAGCTAAATGTATTTCCCAAAGATAATCACTAGCGTATTTTTTTTAATGCGTTAGCTATACTTAGTTATGTATGACATTGATATAAATCTCATAATAAAGCCCTCAGCACACTGGGGCGTCAACCCTCGCGCGTCATAATGATTGCCAGTACCAAAACGAACTCTGTGTCAATACGCATAAATATCAAATTTCTGTCGCAAAAGCCACGCCCCCACGCGTCTAAATTCGCTCGCGCTGTCAGTGTCATTTCGTTGTAGAATGAACTTTTTCTTTGTGTCAATACAGTTCGTATTGCTATGGCAATATGCGGGAGGCCTAAAACGACAATCATAGCTCTCTCCCCTGAAATAGTCTACATTGTAAATAATCATATTTCTTGACGCAGAAATTCACCAGTCAGCCTTCGGGAATTATTAATGTTAATACTTAACCCGGTATTCTGTAGGTACCCCAGATACGTCCCTATCCTGCTTAAGCTGAAATGAGGCCAAGTAACGAATACATAAGTAGGTTGAAAACAGTAATTAGCTGCCTGGTATGAATTAATTAAGGTGGTGTATCCACAAATATATGGTGATTTAAGGATTGGTGTAGTAGGAGAAATAGATTGCACAGCAGTAGAACATTTCTAACTATAAATCAGTGCAAAATATACGTAGGTACTTGTACTTTAGTAAAAAAAAAGTCAGATCAATCAATCTAGTTTTAGTCAATTTATAAAGCCCTGGGCTCACAGTGGCGTCAATACTAGCCAATACCAAAACGAACTCTGTGTTAATATACATTAAGATATAAATTCTGTGGTAAAATCTTTAAATCTTTAAATCTTTAAAGTGGTAAAATGGCATTTTGTTGAAGAATAAGCTTTTTGCTATGAGTCAATAAAATTGGTTTTAGTATGAATAAAAAAAATATCCCATTAATTTTGAAGCGCCTGTGCCCCGAGGTTTTAAGGTGTCTTAGATAGACCCCTGGTCTTTTCGATTTACCAGAGTATCTTGGTAGGTGGCTACCTACATATACTTACTTTGGTATACTAAAATTGGATCGTCGTATTCATTAATTATGTCGTAAGCAAAATACTGGTCCACATTTATGAAATTCCTACAAAAAACGTGACACATGGCAACCCCTTGTACGTCCTTTTGTACCTGCGTCAAACAAAATTACCTGAAAAGTCTTACAATAACATCACGTACTTGAGCATTGGAGACACGTAACGCTAGCTAATGAAAGCATAAAGTAGCTATAAAGACAATCCTACTAACATAATAAATGTGAATGTTTGTGAGGATGGATGTTTGTAACTATTTCACGCAAAAAATACTGAACGGATTCGATGTGATTTTCCAGTATTATTGTTTGTACATCAGAATAACATATAGGCTATTTGAACAATCGAATTCTGCGCGGACGAAGACGCGGGTAGAAGCTAGTTACAAATATATATAAAACTATGTATTAAATATACAAATTCATTTACTTATCTCCTTGTGTAAATTAATCTTTTACTTAGACCAAGTTAAGTTAGAATATTCTGACATTCGCGCACAAAATTAATTAAAGTCAAGTGTTTCAGCATTAAGGCTTCAGGCTAATACTGTATAACAATATATCCATGCCATATTATATTATTTCGGTGGTGGAAATTACTGAGTAGGTACCTAAAATATAAGATGTATGAAACGAGGAATGACAAGTAACATTAATATTCCGTTAGGTACATGTTGGTACCACAGAGTAAGTAATAAATTAGATATCGTCTTTATCAATATATGGTCTAACTCCCTATTAGTTATTTATGAGTCTTATGAGTAACTGGGCCTTTTATTTGAGGATGAGGGAGTACCTCATTTTAACTCGCGAGATACCCTTATTTATGATATTCACTTCTTTCGCTTGTTTAGCTTACTTACTCATTCCAAAGACTCACTTACTAGCAACACGATTAATACTTTTATGAGGAAGGACGTGAGGAGGAAGTGAACGAGTGAGGCGGTTCAATATTAAAATTCGAATAACTTCAAATTAGTCGAGTCATGAGTGAGTGAGTGATTAACCATTTATTTCAGATCCCTCTAACTATGCTGATGAAGCGCTCAGTGTTCCCGAAAATGAATGATCACAGCATATCACCCAGGGAGAACGAGCTCCGAGCCCTCTCTACTTTCTTCTCCAAATCTTGTATCGTCGGCACATGGTCTCCAGATCTCAAGACTAATTCCGCGTGGAGTAAGTTAAGCATAAAAAGTCTAAAATTTTGAAAAAAAATATTTGTTTACGTAATCTAGTTTAATAAAACACTTATGAATGAACCAATTCTTAAATGAGTCAGAAAATTAAAGGTTCTTAATGCAGATTTACTCTGTCATCATCTACTCTGCTATTATAATCCTAGAATTTATGAGATTCTTGAGTTTCATTTGATATCTAACTAAGCCACTTCTTCTATTTCTCTCACACATTTCAAGTTTTAGTATAGCTTGTACTTAACTCAGAAAAAAATCTCCTGCAAAGAAACCTTATGCAAAATATACACGAATAAAATTCAAATACATCACGATTATACGCAAAAACAATCAATCTTTCACGAAAGTTTATCCCAAAGGGCCAGCGGACGCAATACATTAACCTTCATATTTCGCTGGCCATTTTTCTCTTCGGAATAATTTAGGCCTTTGGGAGTTTCGAACCCTCGTTCCGGTCCTGAAAGTGTGTTTTTTCATGGCGCTCGTATTTTCAGAGGGTCAGTACAGTCAGTTGTGTGCGATGTGCGAGCATCCGGATAAATGCGACTACCCAGATAACTACAGCGGTTATGATGGCGCGCTGAGGTGTTTGGCGAGTAATGGGGGTCAGGTCGCCTTTACTAAGGTCATCTTTGTACATAAGTTCTTCGGGGTGAGTGGTTTTGAATATATAACTTTAATTTTTAGGTCAATTCCTTATCGTCCTTCTCCGCCCTGAGCTTGTTCAAGACATTTCGCAAGAAGCTAGCGTTGTACTACAGATGAAGGACTTGTTTAGTCTAGATACTCCTCCTTCAAAGTCCAATTTCATGTCTTGTCTCCGTATTTTAAATTAATCAATTATGTTTAAAGTTCGTCCAATAATATTCTTTTCTATATTTAACTCCGTCTATGCACTTCGTCTCTTGGGAAATTACGATTACTCCGGGAATGAAAAACTGAAACGAAATCAGCGTTTCAGGTGTGTCTATTTAAAATTGATGGAACGGAGCGCTGCTCACTCGGAGAGGAAATTATATCGAGCGCTCTGAATAAAAATTGTAGAGTACATTTCATATTTAACTGCAAATGCGAACCTATAATCATTTCAAATCAGGAGCTTCTGTTCAAAGGAAGATATTTCTATCTACCATAACAAAATTTTGATAAATGAAAATAACGTCTAATTAAGTCATCACTGATAATTGTTTTTATACTTTCTCAGTAAAATATTGACGAAATTTTGTTCACTCTAATCTCTTTCCGAATGTATAGGAAATACCTCTTTTTGAACAAAACAATCATTATAATATTATTTTTTTATTGGAAATTACGATTCCTGACGCAGCCTGATAAGCGCAGATGATACATCATCTACATCAACCAAACCAGATCACAGATTTAAAAAATAAAACAAAAAACTATGGAATGTGGAAATATCTCTCTTTGAAAGACACTCCTCAAATTTTCTAGCTAATATCTTGGAACCTATAATTCCACAATGACTAAATACAACAGAAAACGACAGCAAGATTTACGAAAATCAAAGGCGTTGAACCAAATTGGACTTATGAACAGTCCATATGGAACCAACAATATCATTATTTCTCTAGCTACCCCAGGGCAAGATCCCCGCCGGTACTAGGGAACAAAATCCCGATGGGTTCAGCTACCTGTGCGTGGACGGCTCCAAGGTTGCCATCGGAGACAAGCCCTGCACCTGGGCCGCCAGACCCTGGCAGGGACTGCTGGCACATAACGACGTGCTTGCTCAACTATCACCACTGAGAGAGAAGATTAAGCAGTTGGCTGATGCTGGTACGTTGTTAATAAGATACTTTGATCTCGGTTAGTAGAGTCATATTAAACCCCTGGCGTCTCCAAAAGGACCTCTATTGACTTGTAGAAAAGGTTTCTTTTTTAACGACGTGGCATTGACAGTGCGAGCGAATTTTGACACGTGGGAGCGTGTCTCTTAACACAGAAATTTAATCTTAATGTATATTAACACACAGTTTATTTTGGTATAGGAAACAATTTTGACGCACATCTTGACACCCCAGTGTGCCCTGGGTTTAAGAAAAAAACTGGTCGAAAATTAGTATCGACTTTCAATCCCCTCCTAAATGGCCATAGTATGAGGTCTAAAAGATCTCTCAAATCTTCATTAACAGGTGCCAGCAGTAAGCCACTATGGTTTACGGGTGTGCTAGGTCTCTCGGAGAAGATTCACCACGTCGCCGATAACATTCCCGTGAGGCCAGTCAACTATTTGGACAAGGCCAACTATACTGAAGTAATTGAGAGAGGCCACGGACCCCCTGAAGTAGTTGTCAGGTAATCATTTGTGAAAAAAGTTAAGGGAATACTGGCCTTTTTGTAATACTATATTAATATATTGCAACTGCCAACTGTTTCATATTTAGGTATCACGTTTAGGCGTCCCATAATGGTAGTGGAAACGAAAATTTAGTGTTCCTATTGTAATTTTAAGACATAATTTTGTTTGAAGAGTTCTGTTAAGATTGCCGTATGAGAGACAGTAGGGTAGGGCTCTTGAAAATCCCATAATATGTTTCCCATTTTCTATCTACGACTTTCGGCAGCATTACATCTTACTCGTATGTCGCGTATTTTTACATAAAAACTAATCGTTTAGTAAAAGTAACTTTTCATTTCTTGAGATACGACTAAGGCGCCGTAAAAGGCGCTTACGAAACTTGTTAGAGCACGTTTTTCATTATCGTCTTGTTAAAAATTCTATGGTATTTTAGTGAAACAAGGCCTTCAATAAACCCTTCGAAAATATCTCTTATGGACAGAACACGTCCAAAGTAAATATGTAAAGAGTGTAATAACTTTAACACATAAAACAAGTGCTTACATAAAAGCTGATCCATCAACATCGCCCATATAATCTCGCATCTCACGCAACACAATATGTACATTACCCTGAGAGCTCCCCAACGACCCATATCTTTGAAAAGACTGCTCCCAGCTGTTGACACACTGACCTAGAGTGCTACTCCGGTTACGAACATCGAAACGACCCGTTACCACTCTAGTAGGCCTCCAATTACTGAAACCAAAAACGTTAACGCTTGGTATTTATAAAGTTCGTTTCAAGATTTATCCGTATGTATAGCCTGCCACAAACTCCCACCACTATTAGTCCTGTTAAAAATGTTTATGTATGCTGTTTAGACGACGATTTGGTCAAGTGGTTTGAGCGTAGCCCGCTCTGCGTGGTTGCGGATTCGATTCTCGCCAGCGGCAATTTTTAGAAATGATCTGTTTGAAATATTCCCTGGCCTAGGTGTAACTAGGAATGCCCCCAGTCCATTGTACGGTACGCATGTTACAAGCTTTACTTAGTTTGGGATCATACGATTAGTATTTGTATTGTCCGTGATAGTATGGACGTTATTTGCTATGAGAAAGCAATGTCCAATATTGGGTAAGTGAGTTTAAACTCACCACAATTTTCTAAAATTTTAGTCCCTCTACAACGACTGAAAAATGTAGTTGACATTAGCCAGTGTAAGAGATTGACTGACCTGTTGTTTATTTAAGCATTCTCCCCTAATTTTTCCCGACTGCCTCAGAAGAAAAACTGCCCTGTTGTTGTTCTAAGCATTCTCCCTATATTTTTTCCCGCCTGCCTCAGAAGGAAAATTATATTTTTCCAAGTGTGAACTAAAGCTTTCTTGGACAGGTTGTGTGTAACTTCGAACGTGGCTCTTGCAAAGTGCCGAGCGATGTCCGTATTCGCGTTCAGTAGAGATATCCGCCCGAGACTGGACTGCGTGCAAGAGGCTTCTGAAGCCAAATGTCTTCAGAGCGTACGTATCACAATTGATATTTTGTCACCTGAGTTTGTGTGTGTCCGTAGTACATGACATCAACCAAAATTTACCTGATAAAATTTTGTTCCTTGATCAATATATTAATATGCTTTAGACTCTAGACTTCTTTAAAATACTTTACTAAACTTTAGAGTGTTTTATAGACACATTTACATACACCTAACATAACACAAAATACAGGAATAACCAACCTACAAAATACAGGAATAGCAGTGGTAGCCGAGTGGTCGAACGCACGCCTTGCAAAATCAAAGTGTGCAGGTTCAAACCCCAGCTCGCACCTCTGGCATTCATGTGCGAATCTCATTTTCATCCGAGATTATCACTTGCTATGAAACGGTGAAGGAAAACATCGTGAGGAAACCTGCACGTCTGAGGGAACTTGTCTAGTTCTCGATAGATGTGTGAAGTCTACCAACCCGCACTGGGCCAGCGTGGTGGACTATGGCCCGAATCCCCCTCGCATTGTGGGGAGACCCGTGCCCAGCAGTGGGACGTTAAAAGGGCTGTAGTAGTAGTAGTAACCAACCTAGACATACCTGTGCTGACATACTTAGATTCAAGATCAATTTTTAATATGACTCCAGATAATAACAAAGTTTTTACAACACCTATAAAACTATGTTTGACAACACAAAAAAGTATTGCCATCTTGCTCATACTAATGTATGCGTTACAGCCTGTAAGAAGGACGACAATACGCTTGGTTTAGTGTTATTTAATTTAATCACAATATAATTGACATAATTTTAGACAAAGCAATAACGATAAAGATTTTCGAATCGTTTAAAGTGTACAAAAACAATGTTTTTAGAACATAATTATACATCATCACACCTGTATTCCCCGAAGGGGTAGGCCGAGGTGCACTGCAGTGCGCCCACACTTCGCCGCTGTATTTTGGTCCCAATGTAATAAGGGGCGAGTCTATTGCCATTATAGCGGGCACATCCCCCCTCAATACGAGGGAGATTTGGGCCATATATTTGGCCCATCAAACGCCTTTATAAAGACGTACGATGTTTTCCTTGTCCCTTAAGCAAGTGGTAATCATTGTTGAAAATGACATTCGCACATGAAACTTATCTCAGAGGTGCGAGCCCGGGATTTGTACTTGCACCCCTTACGTTCAAATTGGGTGTTCTTACCCACGAGGCTTTTAGAACATCATCAAATTTTAATACAGGTACAAGACAATGGTTCGGACTTGGCAAGCGTAGACGACATACAGGTAGCAGCTGCGGCTAAGAAATACAATCTCCACGCAGTCTTCCACGAAGTATATGGGGATGCCAAACAGCCTAAATATGCCGTCGCTGTTGTTAAGAAAAACGCGCAGTACACCAAAATGGACGACCTGAGAGGCAAAAGGTAAGATTAAAGGGAGCTTTCCAATGCACCGCCTCAAAATATATCCGTGCTAGGAACGTAGACAAAACAATATTATATTTAGGAGTATGAATCAGATTTTTTTAGTGATAATGGAATCTCTACCACCCATTCGCAATGCATTTCATATGGAGAAGAATGGGCAGTCCTGGATTAGCCTATATGCTATTTAAGCAATTGCTTAGGGCAATCCCGTCTAGGGCAACGACCGAGAAAAAAAAGCGAGCACACGAAAGTTAAAGTAATTTCAAAATTCGCGCGTTTTAAATAGTCGTTGACGTTCGGTTCGGTCGCAGAAATGACAACACATACATATTCTACCTACGATACATATCCACATGATTTTTTCAATTAATTCTTTGTAGTTCACTTAAGGATATAGGGGGCCCACGGGGGAAGATTGCTTAGGGCATCAAGTTACCTTAATCCGGCACTGAGAATGGGCACGAAATTATATGGTCTCCATGGAGTTCCATGGTCTCCTTGGTTCTATTTAACACACCATCCTCGGGCCATGACCGGACCAACGGTCAATTCACTGCGACAATATCTATATCGACTATTAAAAGGCAAATGGACTGGCAAATTAATGAATGGTGTCATTTTGGTTAATTTGCACAAAACCCAGCTCAAAAGACGTATAAAAATTAGCTGATTCCAATTATATATGTAACTCAATATCGCTCGTCAACTCTACTTAGCGTTTTACCGACCGATATCGTGATACGGATTTACGGATACTGGAGGAGGCTTTTTCTAAAAGGCACACTGAGTTGAGAGATATCTTATAGCCAAACGAATCAAACAATACAGTCATAAAGATCAATCTCACCCAGTAAAAATAAATAAATAATAGTTAGTGATAAGATGTTGATGTATACGTTCTAGTGTATAGTAATGCCTGTACGTACCTGATAGTTGATACTTTCATAGTATATGGTCGTAGTATGGAACAGGGATTACCCTGTTCCATACTACGACCATGCTATGAGTCAGGCTTTGTGCCCATTAGGACACAAAGCCTAACTCCTAATGAGTTAAGGGTCTTTAGAGTACCTAATATTAACATGACCGTAACATGAGTTATATTGGACTCATATAAAACCAATATTTTTTTCATTGAAATACAATCAACACAAATGCTTTGACTAAAATGCCACACAGAAACCTTCGTTCGAATTCTACAGTTGACTAGACCCTAGAAAAGAATTTATTCGACTTTATCGCCCAATTCCTTCAATACCTAACTTAATCAATACGGACCGAACAATATGTACCTTGGCTGAAGTCCAATTCGCTGTTCAAAGCACCATTGTAGTGAAATATATTTTGATTAAGTTCGTTACTGCTACTGGTAGGCTACTTTTATTGTTAATTTCCAATGCCTAGGTTATCGATCTACAATAGTACTAGATACTAGATGCTTAATTTCATTTCTTAAGTCGCTACTCACAATGAATTTTAAAAAGTATCCTACGTTTGGATTGTTTATTTACCACACAGATAAAATGATTTGCGCTTGAAAAGTCATTGCAATAAATATATGACTCCTTTAAACGTATTTCAGCGTACGAACCTAAATGCTACGTACAGAAATTTTGATGATTATATAATAATGAGTTAATCCACCTTATATAGATATTTCTCTCGCATCTAAGCCTTCAATAGAAATAAAGGATAAGTAGCTAGATAATTATGACCGAAACTGATATTTTTCTTGACAAAGTTAAGTCAGCGAACTGTTTCTGTGGATAGCAAAAATGTCAGGGGCCGAATTTAGCTTGATAGGCAATTTCTATTCAAAACAACAAATTGGTCGTATTTTTTTTTAATTATCTTGATATAGAAAAGAGATATCAAACGAAAACCGGGCCTGGGATAAGTGCTCTGTTAGCCCTATCCTTGGTAATAATTAAATTCGCATGAATGTTGGGACGCATTATACGAAATAGGCAATTTTATCCTTAGTAAAACTAATCCACTGACTAGACAGAATATCGCTGTTAAGCTCTAACAGACTTCTACGATTCACAATTTTACGAGTCAAGTTTTAATAGAAGTTTCCGCTCGACTAGTTACTGTTTTAATGGTATAAGTAAGTCGAAGTGATCGTAAAATCAAAAGGGGTTAGTTGCTTCTACAATTAGTTTTACTTCGGTTAGGTACTTATGTTTGGGAACTATGGATAAACAATGGCAAATTTTCGATTTGCTCTTCGTAAATGTAAGATGACTTGAAGTCCTAATGTAACTGATACATGGTCCTTAAATAAAAGGAATAGGTACTTAGGTAGAGTACAGTAGGTAAAGCTACAGATTCCAATCCCCATAATATGGGAATAACGTTACCTATGTGTAATTGAATTTAGACAAAAGTTGTTACTCTTTTAACTAAATAACTATAGGTGCTTAAGTAAAATGTGAAGAAAATTGCAACTCATGCTAATTACTTGAGTGACTTGTTACTTATTTTCACTCAGAGTAGGTACGCCAATTAGTAGGTACCTAGTTATTCGAAAGTTCTTAAGTGTGATCATAGTATAAGTAGGGTCGAACTTATTATAAGATGACACACCATCCAACATAACATCTTTTCTCTATTTGCAAGTAGGATTTTTTTATAAAATTACCTAGGTACTCATGTTAGGTATTATTGTGTCTCAGGTCTTGTCACAACTCTTACGGGACATTCAGTGGCTTAAACGCTCCACTGTACTATCTGATCAACAAGAACTTGATCAACCATGACCTGGTTAGTATCTTTCTGCGCTTTATTTAACATTACACACAGTCTGCTATATTAACAACGCCGATTGTGACAACTAGTGACAAGGTAAAAGGTAAGTCAATTGTGTCTCTTTCTGTTGTTTGTATTATGAAAGTGAGAGAACGTTACGAATTGCAGTGCATTCAAAACTTTGGCGATTTCTTCTCCGGTGGGTCGTGTTTGCCGGGCGTAGACAAACCAGAGAACAACCCTCGAGGTACGTATACCTATATATATAGTAAAATAGTTATCAATGGTTTTTACCAAAGATCTTGATTGTTGTCGCATGACAACCTATTTTTAAGGGATTTTACACTACTACATGGCCTCAAATCCCCTAACACGATCGTTGTGGTTTCTACTTGGATCTAGAGTATGAGTAGTCCTTCAAAGTGACTATGTCTGATGTCTACACTAATCATACTTTCGCTCGGTATAGTTAACGAAAATGTAGTTTTCATGCCTTAAAAAAATAATTCATAGTAACTCCACGACGATACTGTTAGCGGACTTGGGGCCCAGTACCGTTAATAATCGCTTCCTTAATTTGGTTATAATGAAGTTTGGAGCAGATTTTCTTATAACCCTCCGCCGTAGCCTGGAATAATTAAGTATAATACCTAAATATCGCCTTACCTACAGGCATTTAAACCTTCTGAGGTACCTATGCCTATGCAAAAAGTCTTCCTCTAACTAAACTCCAAGGACATGGTATTGTTTCCGATTGCCACTCGAAACACTGTCTCACCCGTTTTAGAAAACGTTTCAGTTACGTGTTTAACTCCCCACCAAAATAGGTCATGACTAGGGTACCTATTCCAGACGTTTACCTACCCGTAGAAAACTAAAGATAGTTATTTCCGGATATGATAATTATGTAATTTTCAGGTAACAACGTGTCGAAGATGGAGAAACAGTGCTCGCCCGACTACTCTCCGCTGAAATGTCTGAAGGAAGACCACGGTGACGTTGCCTTCGTGTCCAGTAAGTTAAAAAATAACATTGTAAAATTATGTCATTGCTATCAAGTATTTATAAGACTGATGTCTATTTTGGATTAAAGTATCTATCTACTTTCGTAATTTTAGGTACTGTTAAAGGAAAATAAGCTGTAGTATATGTATTATGTAGGTATACTTCCATACGCCTACTTAACATTTCGTAGCAAATCATATTTGTTGGCCAGAGCCATCTTAAGCATATTCGGCGGCGGGGTGCGAAAGTCAACTTGCCCCAAGAATGCCCCTACAAGTAATATTAAAACAATTGCTGCAAGACAGGTGGTAGAAGTAATAAGAATATGTTGGTCATAATCCATTCCATTTATTCCAGGTACAGATTTGAATTCCGTCGACCCTACCCAATTCGAGCTGCTCTGCTTGAACCGTGAAGCGGGCGGGCGGGACTCTCTCGCCAACAATGCTACCTGCAACATCGCGATAGAGCCTTCCAGGACCTGGTTGGCGGCCAAAGACTTCCTCTCCGATGTATCCATAGCCTTCACCCCCCTCAGCCTGGCAGACCTCTTGAACACTAGGAGCGATCTATTTAACATCTACGGGGAGTTCTTGAAGAACAACAACGTTATTTTTAATGTAAGTCAACTATCTATCACACCTGCCCACATATACCTACATTTCATTTACTTACGAGGTCTTTACAAAACACTTTTAGATCAAAAGTGCTTTGTAGTTCAAACCCACAAGTATACAGAAACTTTAATGTACCTACTAAAGAGCCTAACTAAGTTGGTATCGATCATAATATTCTTATAATTCATAAGTCTTTGATACCAATAGCATCTTTGGTGAGTACTAAAATGCTCTACAATGCTATTGCAAACGATCTATAAGTTTCAATAAATTTTATAATAAAACCTTGCATTTGCCTATCATAGGCAGGTATTTAAAATATTTTGACAGAAGAGCTGTAGATACCCTTGGAGCAGATTGCAATCGCTCTGTGAATATCGATGTTTAGATATAAAATAAGAATATTAGCAGAGATCAGGGGCAAAGTAGAGACTATTTACCCGTCTACTCTCCAATAAGAGTATAATGTGTTCATTGTCTGTGCCTGTTTCAGAATGCAGCGACAGGTCTGGCTACGACTGAGAAGTTAGACTTCGAGAAGTTCAAGCAGATTCATGACGTCATCTCTTCTTGTGGAGTTGCTTAATTATTTTTATAATGTATTTAAGTTACGATTTATAAATTAACCATAAAAGGCATGTTCTATAGTTGCTGATAGATATAATACCTAATTTATTTTAAGTTACACGTCCCACTGCTGTCATTTTATGAAATAAAGTTATAGCCTGTGTTTCTTAGGATTCTATCAGTAAAATAGTTTTCTTATATCAGATCATGGAATCTGGATGTCTTGGCACAAAAGTGCTATAAGAGGCTGCCGACAACGGTATGTAACTTTCTATAAATAATAGGTGATATTGCAATATCACCTAATATTGATTACTTGGAACATGCCTTAATAACAAATAATTAACCAAAAAAGTTGAAAAAACAAGTCTGATTTCATAAACATTTATTACATCGCTTATATCATAAGCCTTATTAGAACAAATAAATAATATCCAACTATTAGTCAACTGATTTTTATTAATACTTTTATAACGCTGCTAAGATTAGCGTGAGCACCGTCGCAACTCCCAACATGGTGTATCCTGAGGCATATACCTCCTTGATTGTGAGGCCTTTCGCAGTATCCCAATATAAATGTCTGATTCCATTAGCGAAGTGATATCCCAATGGGGCTGCGATTATTGCCTTAGCTACGAACAGTGTTGCCGGTGATAAATTTAATCCCTCAATCATGGTTACATAGTGCGAGATGTCATGTGGCAACACTAGCGCTCCGACACCTAATGCACTGACGTACCCGGAGAGCATCATACCTAAAATGAAAAGATTGTAATAAGAGATGAGTCGTATTTACTGGAAGAGGTACAATGGAATAGATATCTTGCCAGACTAGGTTAAACCCGTTCCAATTTAGACAATACCTATTCCACCTAGAATTGAGATTATTATATAGTAGCATATTATGATATTGCAACATAATACTTCAAACAAATCCTGTTTATATAATGAGCGCTTGGTCTAGTGGTTTGAGTGTAGGCGACAGGACTAACTGTAACAGGTTCTTACGGGTTCAATTCTCGTCGGCAGTAAAATTCGGAAACCGCCTTTACGGTATTTATCCTGCGGGGCGATTATTTAATCTCTATTCGAGATATGTCGAAACAAAATGTCAAATTGGTCGTTTTTTTCCGACATATCTTGAATAGAGATGATGATTATCAAGCAAAAATTGGGATCCTGGTTTGAGTGTGACCTAAATTTGTACCCTCAGTACATTTTGTAGTCCCGATAGTACAAGAATTACTTAATCATACAATAAGCATTATGTTGTTTGGCCATATTTATTTACACACACAACAACACCTGCACATCAATAAAGCACACTGATGGTCAAATGCCATTAAAAAATGTAATGAATTGGTAGATGGTAAGTCTGTTAAGGGCAAGTCTGGTTTACATTCAAGACTTGCCGACTTTAGTCAGGGATAAAGTTTTAATGAGTGTTATCACCTTATCTGGCCTTAATAAACTATTCCATTCATCTGGAATAAATATTAACTATAAATAGAACTGTATAGCGAATGGTTATCAGTTAACAAACTGTACGCAGTTCATAATTGATGTGCATTAGTTATGTATGCCAATTAATAAATATACCTTGATGTCAATCAATAACTAGCTTAACTAGTTATTCAATTTAGCTGAAATAAGCGGATTTTGGATTTTTTTATATGTATACCTGATCAAAATAACAGAACATTGCATTCCCAAAACAATACAAGATAAGTGTCTAAAGAAAGGCATGTGAAGTTAATCAACCCATACTGGGCCAGTGTGATGGACTAAGGCCCAATTCTCCTTCATATTTCTCAATATAGTGGCAATAAGCTCTTCCCCTATGACATTCAGACCAAAATACATTGGCAAATTGTGGATACACTGCAGTGATTATAGGCATGAAGATATATAGGTAAAAAAATCCTTTTTACTTTTTTGTATAAACCGTTTCAACCAAGGCCCATTTAAGTGCTTAAGCTGCACAAAAAATGTTACAAAACCAGTTTTATAAATTAATAAATTAGTTTTTATGTAGGTACCTATAGGTCAGTAGTGTTTGTTTCGATTACCAAATTTTCCTTATTCATGTAATGTGTTAACTGTTGAAACAGTCACAACGAGTTATTTAGGCAATTAATTAACATAAAGTATATACCTGCAATTCTATGGGTAATAGATAGCATGCTTGTCAGCTGAGGGGAGTAGATGGTGAGATGTGGCGACAGTGGACGATTGAGGCGGGTATTTCTACTATCATGATGTTCAACAACACCCTCTTCAAACTTTTTAAACGTAATCTTAGGTACTCCAGCAGCGGCCTGGGCGTAATTAGCGGTGCTCAGCGACACAGGAAACCTGTTTAACGCAGCCAACACTGGCCTGCTACCCAATCTACAAAAATATACACCATTTTCAACAAACGATAGTACGCAAACAATCTGAAAGCGATTACATAATTTGTCAACATACCTGCCGCAGCTGAACAAAGCCATTTTTTATTCGCAAAAGGTTATTCAATTCGTTCGTAGGCTTCTGTAACACACGAATGACTAAGGTTATTGCTAGCAATAAATATTATCGAACTAAAAACAAAATATCACCCACCACTGAGTCTGACCCGCACGAATTGACATTTATTCGCTATAATTTGACAGTACGTGTGTGTGTTGACAGGTAAAAAGGTACAATGTTGAAATAAAACG
Organism: Ptilodon capucinus; assembly: GCA_914767695.1. Lineage (NCBI taxonomy): Eukaryota > Metazoa > Arthropoda > Insecta > Lepidoptera > Notodontidae > Ptilodon > Ptilodon capucinus. The sequence continues at coordinate 10,180,256 of OU611816.1, read as the reverse complement.
AAACGTCCGCGTCGCTGTGAAATGTGCTTTGATGTTTATTTGTTTAAAGTATACGCAACAAATATAATTGTCATATCTTATAAACTTTTTGTCGTGTTTTTTATATGAATCTTTTACCTAATCTACGTCATCTTTATATATATATTTTTTTAATGGCTTCTTTTATATTTTCTTTCACCAACACTAACGTAAAATGATACGTAAATGTCATTCTGCTAGAATTTTATTTCTCTTTCATCTAAATTTATTTAGGGAAATTTGAAAAATACAGAAACCAGAATCAAATATTTTCTGTTTTCGTTTCTGTAATCGGAATTTTATTTTAAATTTTCGCGTATAAATGCTACGGTTATTAGTGTTGACGACTGCGGCAAGTGTGTTTCGAGTGAACTACAGCGCGGTAGCCTTAAATATGTCTGTTAAAGCTGTGGATTTCGAAGTGTTTGGCCGGGTGCAAGGGGTTTTCTTTCGAAAGGTGCGTATATTACCTTGTTTTATTGATTATGATTATAAATTTCCTCTCTTATTGCATCCTATACGTCGCTTGCTATGTATCTTTTGTTTTAAACACCTACTAATACTAAGAAAATCATGACAAATTCTCGCTAAAACAATGTACCTATGTAGGTACTCAAAGTGGAAGAGCTAAAAGATGGCAAAAGTACTCATCATAAATTAAAACCAATATTTTTTTAAATTTCGTTTCATATTTAATAGGTACATACCTATATAGATTTTACAAAATAAACGCATGTGGATGTTACATAGATCATAAGTACTTAACCACACCGTTTTACCTGTCACCTAAATACTAAGAAGCAGTCTATCAATAAGCAATATGCCGGATATAAAGTACTCAAGTGAAAACCAAATAACAATCTTGTGTCTTGCTTCCGCAGACACAAAGATATAGGATCTCTAAATATATAGAAAGTTATGATCCATTTAAAAGGCACTGTGCAACCCTATTGTACTGAATATTGACATTTTAATTTTCAGATGGATTTAAATTCCTGTAAATTTGCTATGAATTCAAAAACAATTGTTGTTTTGGTCTGTGACTGCGATCGACACTATTCAGATTAAATACTAATTTAATAGTTTAATTACAGTACACCAGTATTTTCGTCCAAGTAAACCCATTTAATTGGCTAATTATTTAGTAGGGTGGCCAACCTTCCCCTGATTTTTTGGGAGAGTCTCACAAATTACAAATGTAAACTAACACTACAAACCACAGTAATTAATGGTCTATCTAACACTGATAGAACATACATTTCTAAATAAATATACTTATACTAAATGCATATCTATGTTTTCTCAAATAAAGCTGACCACAATGTAGCCCTATTTAATATGTAGGTTAGTTATTAAACTAACCTACATATTAAATAGGGCCACATTTTTACTAATTATAGTAAAAATGTATATTGTAAAAATATAAAATGTAATTCAATTAGTAAAAATGTAAAATGTAATTCAATTAGTAAAAATGTAAAATGTATCTGATATTTATTTTTATGGCATAATGCCTATGTTCATATTTATTACAACCTATGTCAGTTTGAAAAGGTTTATTTATTATTAGCTGTCACTCACATTTATTTTATTAACATTTTACTAAATAATTGTAATTTTAGACTAATTCTACTAGGTAGTTCGGTCAAAATAGACATTCACCCTTGCATAAATTCCCAAGAAGCTGAAAATTTACATGAACGTTAGGGATACCATTATGATGAAATTGTGAAAAGTCCCCATCGATCCCATGTGTGCAATTTTTGTTATTCATGGTCAAAGTTCGCAAAAATGGGTTTTTTGTATTTTTTGCGAAACGGTTAGTTTTATGATAAAATTGCTGAATAAAGGCGATTCTAAGATTTACTAAAGTTGTATTATATATATGAGTACGTTACCTATTCACTCGTACACCATTGAACGCATAAAAACTATTAGGTCGACGTGACTAATACATGAATATTTAATGATAATTTTAAATGAAGAGTGTGAAAAAGAGAGCACGTAAATATCGGCGTAGAGTTTGTAAAGTTTAATTCAGATCGATGGGGACTTTTCACAATTTCATTATAATGGTATCCCTAACATTCCTGTAAATTTTCAGCTTCTTGGGAATTAATGCAAGGGTATCCCTATTTTTCGGGCTAATTTGACTGGACTATAGGTACTACTTATGAAAATATTAAATTGATGTCCAACCAGTTTTCTTTAATATTTACTTTCAAGTAAGTTTGCGCATGTACAACTCATTGTTGGGTGCGCGAGCATTTTAAAAAGCGGTAAATGCTCTTAAGGTCCATTGCTGCTTGAAAAAAACGGAATATTTTTTACGAAATGAGTGAAATGCTGAAATTAAATGGAATGAAAAGCGGCTGCATCTGCGATTAGCGGGCATTTATGCCAATGTCGAATAATTAATAGTAAGGAAAATATGAACAAATACACATTATAAATACAAATAGGTGATGAACGTGATAAAGGTGAAAATAAGAACTAAACCCGACTTCATAAGCCTAGGTGCACTAAAAACCTAAAAATAACCTTATTTATAACCTTAATTCAATACATATTTTGGAGTATGTGCCAAAATCTACGTCAGCGCAAATACACACCTGTTTCTTTATTTTGTATGTAAAGTACATGTACAAAGATTCAAGTCGATCAAAACATATTTTTGAAAGTGTGCGACTTTCAACTCCCCATTTCACCCCTAAGAGGATTGATTTCTGATAATATTTTGAACAAATGGCAACTATTCCGCATCAAACTAAAAAAATATCACGTAATCAGATGATTAATCGCAGCGTAATCGACCCCCTCCGTAAGAAAGAACCCATTCCTTTTGGAAGTCTGTTAATAATGGGTGACGACAAGGTATTAACATGACCGAAAAATTATTTTTTCGCGTCAATGCTAATTTCTATAGCAATTTCGTATAAGTCATGAAAGTCACTTTGACACTAATCTTTTCTCCTAGCATAATTATAGTAATCTGTGCTTTATACACATAGTGGTTACTTTTCCTTTTCTCTGTGATTTAAATTAGATAATATAGTATTAGATAATATAGTATATCAAAAATACCGATACGAGTTCATTATTTTATGTTATTAGATTCAATGGATAGATGTCATTAGGGTAAAAGGAATCTAACTAACTAAAAAAGTACATAGTTTTAAAAAGTGTATCCAATTATGCTTCACAACGGGCTGCTTTAAAAGCAAGGTAGTACCAGCTGGTACTGAAAACAGAATAGAACTGCGGGCTGTGGATTTCGAAGTGTTTGGCATTGTTCAGGGTGTATACTTCCGAGTGGTTAGCATTTATGCTCTCTTGGTTTAAAAAAAAATACAGCCTACTGTTTTTGTTATGAATTTTGTTATCCTGATGATAATGGACTACAATGTTCTGTCCCGCAAAATTGAAATATTACTCTTACATATTTTTTTCTTCATTTGGCTTCAAATACTCATTTTTCTCAGTTCACAAAAGAACAAGCTGAAAAACTTGGCCTTCGGGGATGGTGCATGAATACTCCTGACGGGACTGTCCTGGGACATATGCAGGGACCACCTGAACAAGTGGAATCCATGTGAGTTATATTTGTAACCAACGCTCATCAGGATATCCGTACCTTATTTCTACGACGACTTGGTCTAGTGGTGTGAACGTAAGCCGCTCAGCTCACTGTAGCAGATAGTTGTGGGTTCGGTTCCCGCCAGTGTCAAGCGTCGTAATTTGCCCCGATCTGGGTGAAACTGGGGTCGCCCCCAGTCATACAATGGTATGACACCCATAGTAAAAGATTTGCTTAGTTTGGGAACATACTTTGGGTATTCATTTATATCGACGCTTGAAAGGCAGTCCTTACGGAGCGACAAAATCGTAAAATGAGTATACATATATACCATTCGAACGGCCCGAATTTTCTGCCTCGTTTGGTATGAATAACTCATTTTACGATTTGTTGTCGCTTAGTAAAGAATTGCCTTTCAAGCGCCAATATCTGAAAGCCTTTGTATAAATCCGTCGCGAAATATTGTCAAGAATTACAAATAGTCTATTTTGATTTCTCAAAGGCACACCCAACTCATCAAAAGAAAAGGCGAGATCATTACTATCTTAGACCGGGCATAAAGTTGCAGTGATTACAGACAAGACCTTTCATTTCATTACAATTCAAAAGCAGAATGCAAATTAGAAAAGTCCCGGAGCAGCGTAATTAGATTCCTTTTTATAAAAAAAACCCTTTGAATCTACAGAATTTTGCTAGAGGATTAATGAAGAAAAAAAGTAGCTTGTCAGCTACTGGCTTTTTGTCGAGTTGATTAAATTAGGGTCAGCTGTTTCCATATAACTCTAATTATTGTTTTGCATTCGGTTTTCCTAAAGTTAGATCGGACAGTCAGTAGTTAATATTGCTCTTAGGTGTTACGATGACCCAAGAAAAGTGTGTGTTACTTTCATAGCGTAAACCCTTTCCCTACAATATCTTATTTCCAGGATGCATTGGTTGAAGACAACCGGGAGCCCCAGCAGCAAAATAGACAAAACTGAATTTCGAAATCAGAAAAGTATTTCTGAATATTCTTTTGAAAATTTTGGTATCCGTAAAGGATAGTCTGCTGTCTGCAACTTGAAAATCTCTGTTACTTGTGTTAGTTATTTATTGATTGTGTTCGGAAAGTTATTTTAAAGTAATGATGTCCAATGTGATATTTATGTGCTTATGCCATAATTGTATTAAAATTTGATATGACTAGTATTATTTATTTTAAATGTTAGTAGAGTTACGTAGATTTATTTAAAAAAATAAAATAAAACTTTCAATGTTCAAAGTTTACTAATTATAATGGTAAAAGGGCAAAAAACTGCGGAATTTTTAATTACATTTCGCGCTTGCGTCAACCCCAACCCCAATCTCCCATCTCATAAATGTGCAGAAAACAAAAAGCTTATCTCCCGAGACTCAAACAAAAAGCCTCCACCTACTCATTACTAGAGTAATGAGTAAAAACTCTTGGTCGCATCATCCCATTTAATTAGATGCTGAAGCCAGTGCGAAATATAATCTTGGAGACGAAAGAACGAGGGTCAGGCGTGAAAATTATCGCACAAAATAGGTCTACGGTCATCGTTCATCTTGTATATTTCCATGAAAGTGGAACCTTACTAACCAAACAATGTATCAACGGCCCGAACCTGCTTCAGAATACGCGATTTGTCATTTGATATTGACTTACGAAAATAAGCTACAACCCGAGGGGAAACCACAGGTGGTTGGTTTTATAGTTTAACAAGTATTATTGTTTGATTGCCTTTGTGCCACAGGTGACATTGAAATATTTCGGTCCACAGCACGAACACCCTTGATTATATATACCCTTATAATTATTTGTTAGGTGTGAAGTGTGGTCGAAATATTAAAACTGACGTGTAGGTAGGGAACGGTTGGCGGTCGAATGAAAAACTTTCTCTGAAAATATCCAACTCGGGACGCATCCCATTAACGCTTAAAAGACTTTCAAGGTACTCGTTGAATTTTGTACGAAACATTTCCATTTAGACATCGGCAGTCACATGTCGTCGTACGTGTCGAAATTTTACAATCCCATTTATGAGTGTCGTAAACGAAGCTCTGCAACAGTTACATTCCGACGAATCAAACAATAATATTCCATCTGTTAGCTAACAATAGACATCGACCTTGAAGGCTTTTCGGAAGAGTTTTCCCTCTAAAGGGTAGGAAATAATTACGTTCGAGTCAGTAACCCGGGCGTGCGTTATTGATGGGCGCGCGCGGCGGCGCCGAGACGCGCGGTAAGTGGGTCAGGGAGGAGCGAGGGACGCGCAGCCGCTCCGCCACTGCGCCCTCAACCCTCAGCCATGGCGGACGCGCCGCCCGAGGTCCTCGAGCTCAACGTGGGCGGCGTGCACTACGCCACGTCGCGCGACACGCTACTTCGCGAGCCCGATTCGCTGCTCGCCGCCGCGCTGCAAGACTCCGAACACCCGCGAGACGCTCGCGGACGCGTCTTTTTCGATCGCGACGGTGTGCTGTTCCGCTATGTTTTGGATTATCTTCGGGACGGCGGGCTCGTCCTCCCGGAGTGTTTCCGGGAGCACAAACGTTTGGCGCGCGAAGCAAAACACTACCGAGTGGCGGGACTAGAAAACGCGGTCCGGGATGCGGATCCACGTCCCCCTAATCGCGAGAAAGGATGCATCACTGTTGGCTATCGGGGCAGTTTTGCGTTTGGCCGTGACGGGCTGGCGGACGTTAAGTTCCGCAAGTTGTCACGTATTCTCGTCTGTGGAAAGGTGAATTTGTGCCGCGACGTCTTCGGAGAGACACTCAACGAGTCCAGAGATCCGGACCATGGCATGGCAGACAGGTACACGTCTCGATTTTTCTTGAAGCACTCGTTCATCGAACAGGCGTTTGATATGTTGCAAGAGAACGGGTTCAAGTTGACGGCGAGCTGTGGCAGCGGAACGGCCGGCGGCGCGGCCGAGTTGAAGCCGGGAGTTGACTCTGAGGAGAATCGCTGGAACCATTACAACGAATTTGTTTTCGTGCGCGAATAGATTATGCGTTTAAATTACAGTATGTGATAGTCATCTGTTACAGCGGGGCTTTCTGAATGTTGAGAGATGATATAACAAGTACGGGAGAGGTGTTGAGATTTTAAGATGCATAATGTTCTAAATGCATTTCACGTTATCTAAAGTAAGGTAACTCTATAACTCGCGTAAGTCGTTCGCAATATTTGCGTATTGTTCAGGCTTGGCATATTAATTTCGTCATTACTACAATGATGTTCGAAATATCAACCATCTGTATCGGCGTGCGATGAAAACAATGGTCGTGTTGCAACTTCGAGTAAATAAATGTTTTATTATTATGTAGATAATGAAGTTAAATTGTAACCCTGTAACAAATAGGTAGTGTTATATGTAAAAATATGAAGTATAGTAGTTAATTATCTCCTTAGGTCTTATTTTCTGTACTGTCTATAAAATATGCATATATCTAAGGTTATGTTTGATATTATTGTTACAACATTGAATTTTTATCTAAGTATTTTGGAAACAATCTCATGGGTTATGGGCTTTTGTATTTGTGTAACATGCCAAATTATTGTATAAAATATGTTTTTTTTTTTTGTATTTTGTTGTCATCTATCAAAGTGTTAACATGTTATTTTCAATTTCTTATTGTAGTTGTAAGAAAAATAAAATGAAATACAAAATTTCAACTAAGTATGAAACTAGAAGCGCGGCTGAAATGTACCTAACTTTAATGAATTATTTATTTATTTCGTTTAGTCTGAAAATATATACATCTCATGGTAATATTGAAGCATACCGTGAGCCCGGAAATGTGAATATTTTGTGTCAGAAGTTTAAGTCGTAATTCACACTTGAATAATGTCCGAAATTTTAGAGGAAAGTTATTGTCGCCCGCGCAGTCTTAGCTTACGGACGACGTTAACTCACTAATTTATTTAAATGCTTGACAAAATCTTCATTATTTTCTGCATTTTTTTTTTATTGTAAGGATGATAATTCAAAGCTTTGTCGATTGTGAACTTTTTATTGTTTGAAAGATAACTCTTCAAGGATGATCCCATTTTAAAAGTACTTTCAGAAATCAAACTCGTATGGCATGTAATAATCAGGGTTTGATTGATGTAAAAATAATTTTAGTTTGACTTAAAACTATATGTGAACATATAGAAATTGAAAAATAAATGGAAAATGGATTTTCAGAAAAAAAAAACGTGTGGAAGAGGGGTGTTAAAAAGTTGCATTCCGGGCTATCGCGTAGCTCCGGCGTTCGTGAAATAGTTTCACTAATCTTTTATTCTGCTCAATAGAGATTGTTCGTAAATAGTTTCAACGTTGTTGCTATTTCGAATATAAGCGATTGCAATCATATCATTAGATTACCTAGATAATTTAAGAAAACCTTCCGTATTATCATACTTAAATTTAATTTAATTAGCAAAATTCGCATACAAATTATTTTTGTTTTAAATTTATCAACCGTTGACTCCACTTAACTTTATACGTAGGTAATTAAATAGTTACTGGCTTAATCTAAATAATGTTCATTATTTTTTGATAAAACATGAAAGTATATATTAGACTTATAAGTAATGTATGGACTACTTATTTATTCTTCTATCTACTTATATAATAAAGTAGGTACTATGTCATGAATATTTTTGTTATAATTAGCTGCGAATATCATTTACTTACCACGTTTTTTTTTTCGATGGTTAAAATAGGATTTTCTACTAATATTTTTTTTATAATGAACAGGCAATTAGACAATTCTATTAATTACACAAAATCTTATAAAATATTGCCATCAAAATGCTGACGGATAAGTTGGTAGTAGATTAGTTAGTTCCCTACCTTACTAATCTATTTAGATCTTCCAACATCGGCTATAGGTTGTATGTTTAGCAAAATAACAGTGCCATGTTTCGATATACAGTTTAAAAAAACAAGAGATGAAAAGGATATCCGGTAAGTATCCGGTATCCGGCCTTGTTTTCACGATCCGGCCGGATACCGGGTAGTAATTCAGTATCCGGCCGGATACCGGATAGATAAATATCAAAAACATCATACCACAATTGGTATGATTTGCCTTGTGTAAAATAATGAGATGAGAGACCTATTGAGGTTATGGATACCGTTTATTTTTATAATCGCACGTCAAAAATATTTGTTTCATTAATTAATTTAGTACTCAAAATTAACAATTGGCAAATTGTAGTGAATGAATACCAAATTTTCCGCATTTGTTGGTAAAAGGCGACTTCGCTTGGTTTCGTATACCAGACCAGCTTCTGAAAATAGCCTTTCGCTGTAAACGCTACTGCCAGGTGCTGAAAGATAAATTCTAGCAAACCTTGACAACTACGGAATCTGATGCAAATTCACTGACCACCATATATGTATGGGTCATGATTGTGATCGATTCTCTCGAATTGATCACAATCACAATCTTATAGACATCTCTGTCTATAAGAAGAGTCATGAAACGCGATAAAGGGCCGGATATCCAGCGCGCTCCGACCTGGTAGCGTGCCGGATATCCGGTAACCAGCCAAACCACTATCCGTTTCATCTCTAAAAAAACCCTTGTTACTTACTTATTGTATTGGAAATAAAATAATAATTATAATACTTACAACATCACATCTGTTTCCCCAAAGGGCTAGGGAGAGGTGCGCTGTATTACTTATTAATAAATAGGTAGTAGATATATTAGTTTAAACGTAAGTAAAAGAGTTATTATTTATAAGATCTATGTACCTACCGGACCTCACCTATGTGTCTAAGAATGCGTTAAAATGTTAATAATATAATTTAAAATTCTTCAGTAAGTATAAATTAAATAAACCTATTTGTCTGGAGAAAAAAACAGTGTTGAACCTGGCCTGGATTTCTATAGTAGGGTTTCTAAACAATAGTTTTGGGAATAAATTTAGTTTAAAATGTTTGAGTTTTTCTTCACCCACTATAACTACATATTGTGACACTAAATTAATAATGTTCTTTACAAAATTCCACTTTGTGCATCTGGGTGAACAAAGTGGACAAACAGTTGCCGTATTTCACCTGCGTTTGATTTACATCACCTAGGTGCACCAAGTGGAAATGTTTACTCGCCGTTATTCTTTTCTTTATACGTATTAGGTGCGCTCACTATTAAATAAATACCTACTTACCTTTCCATACAATATTATTACTTATATAGGTATCTACCCAACACAGAAAATATTTTTTGACATCCGCTTATTTAGCTAAGTACCTACATAGTTAACTGACTATCTACTAAGTAAGGTACTTATTTGTGCTGGGATTTTGTATTTATCTCCGCTCGTTTCGTGCTCACCTCACTAATTCTAATTACGCGTCCATACGTTAATTTATCGTGTAGGTTCGTGCCCTAACTTGCCCTCTACCTACTCCATTATTATACTACCTAAACCAACAGGGACGACATATATTTCGAATTTCATGGAATTCGAATAATTCGTTTTCACACCACAACCCATGACAAACTTCTGAAAGCTGAAGTTTAATTTCTAGTTGGATAGGTACCTACATAATTACCTACCTATCTATTAAATCATTCGAATTATAGGAACAAAACAGCAGCTTTATTTAGGTGTTGACTTTACCTATGCGACTAATTTTAAATGCTGGACATACCATGCAGTAACATAGGTAAAAAGTAAATCGATATTAGAGATAGAAATAAGAATTAGCTCCCTTTCCTTAAGTTGGTTAAAAATGGCGGCACATTTATTAAGTTGACATGTAGGTAGATTCACGGTTACTTGAAAATTCTAAATTTATTAAATTGTATTAGGTGGTAACTGGTGATCTACTTACACCTAGGTAGGTACTTAGTGGTAAACCAAAATAAACTAAAATAAAATAGCTCAGAAAAGTAACAGTCTCAAAGAAATAACATGTCAGGAATGTTTGTTTATGTTTAAAACGATTCACAGGAAATCGGGGCATAATCAAACATAGACTAACTATAAAATTCGCTATTTAAGATGCACTGGAATGTATTTATTGGCTTCTATTTAAAAATAAACCTGTTTGTAGTTAAAATATACATAAACCAACGAGATTATATTACAGTTCAAAGGCTTGTTCGAAGTTCAAAGGACATAATATTGTACATCTAGGCCAGTGGTGTGCAAACGTTCTTAATGGCAGAATTATAGCAGAAATGCATTTTGTGTTGAACTGTACTACAGTCGTATTTTTAATTGGACGAAAACACTGACATTACCTAATGTCACTTTGTAAAATAATGTTGCCATATTTAAAGTAATAGTGATGCGTTCAGTTCTCGTTCAATCAGATGAATGAACAAAGAGTGTGAATAGTTAATCATTTCAAACTATAAAAGACAATCGAGGCAATTTCATTCATTCAGTAGGTTTTCAATCATGCACTTTGTCACAACACTATTTTTATTTCATTAAAAACTGACAACACAGCAAACGTCAGTTGACTTCGTCTAATTAAAAATACGACTATAAGTACCTAGAATCTACTTTATACTTCTGGACCGTCAAAATATAATTAACGCAGGCCATATACTATTCATGTCGAAGGACCGTCGACGGGCCGGATTAAATGCTTTCGCGGGCAGGAGCTGGCCCGCGCCGCGGGCCGTACTTTGCCCATCACTGATGTAGGTAGATTGGTTACCTACATTGACAGCTTGGTCTAGTAGTTTAAGCGTAGACCGCTCAGCTCAATGCACCAGGTTGCAGGTTCGATTCCCGTCAACGGCCAATTTCGTAAATAACCTTATTTCACCTGGTCTGGTGTAACTGGGATAGCCAGTCCACCACCAACCAGTCCATTGGATTGTACTTACCTATAGTACAAGATTTGCTTAGTTTGAGATCATACGATGGGTAAGTTACATGTGTGTTATCTGGTGATATTTATTTATTATACCTACACCGACTAGTTACCTTCTTTATAAGTATTTACTTCATCATAATTTTAATTTAGAAATGCTAGAAAATATTTGTAATTTCCGTTTTCACTTTTTTTCTCCCAATCAGTAATTTGGTAAAGTCAAAGGGTAAATGATCAAAGGATTTGATCAAATCCTTTGATCATTTACCCTACCCTACCTATATGTACTGTGTTTAGCAAGCTAATACATATATGAGCACCAAGGTTTTGACCCACGCCCACTGAGCATGTCGAATCCAACCCAGTAAGCAATAAGTATCTAACACTTTGGATATCCTTTAGAGTTCATTAGTACGCAAAAGGATGAAAGCACTTCCTTTTTTATAAATATTAAGGGTTAGTACCTATAAGTTAGAAGTTTCTGTGGATAACCAAAATGTCAGTTGTCATCAAAATAATATTGGGACGATTGTTCTGGCAGCCCTATCCTTGGTAAAAGGTAAGCTCACATTAATGTTGGGATGCAAGTTAATAGAAGATGGGCAATTTCAGCCTAAAGCAAATCCACAGGTTTAGACAGAATAGGTAGGTATAGGTTTTGGCTGTTAGTCACGGCAGTCTATTATAGTGATAATCTCTAACGTTGTGCCTACCGAGACAGAATTGAATCTACTACGCTAAAATCACTTTCTTTCGTTTCGTTAGATGGTTTTGGCTAAGCGATTTCTTCCTTCGCAACTTAAATCACAGGCGTCCTAGTCCCCATAAATAAATACATTAATATACCTATCATCGTGCCTGTATTCCCCGCAGTAGTAGGCAGAGAGGCACTGCAGTGCACACACTTAAATGTATTTTGGACCCAATATAATTGGGGCGAGTCGATTACCATAATACCGGGCACATGAGGGACATTTGGGCCATACCTAGTCCACCACACTGGCCCAGACCCAGTTCTTGTACTTCGCACGCCTTTGTATAGACGTGTAGGTTTCCTCACGATGTTTGCCTTCGACGTTCCGCCGGTTCCGCGAGTGGTAATCATGATTGAAAATGACATTCGCACATGACATCCGAGAGGTGCGGGCCCGGTTTTAAACTTGCACTTCTTGCATTCAAGGCAGGCATTCTAGTCCCATGATAATAAAATTCTGTTGCGTGTTCCACATCCATTAGAACACCCAGGGCTGCGAGTCTGAAGGTTAATTTGTGGTCATCTCGTAGAACCGAGCCTAAGGCCGCCGGGCCCTAAAATAATGTCCTATCGATTTCTTATACTAACTTACTATTATGCTTAGGATTTGTTGCCGTGAGGCGAGTTTGCGGAGAGGAAGAATTGAAAGGAAAGTAAGTATTGCTATACGCAATTATATAAAAAGTATAGATAGGTACCTACCTAAGCGTTATGGACAACCAAAACAATTACTAACTTGTCTTCCTATCTGCATAAGTAGGAGGCACCTACGTGTAGGTCCTCAGCAGGAGGGCGATTACGTAATTAAATTGAAAACAAGTATCAATCATCTGTCAAAATGCACGGAAAATTCGCCATATTGATTGATTTCTGACCAACTTTAATAGCAATATGTTACACAATCAATTATAAATACTTTTTATTGCGACAGCGTACTTTGTACAGACCCGTACAAACTTTTCCAACCAAACTGCCGCCATATTAGCGCGTCTTCACCCGCTTTTTTACAAAATTAATTAGAAGTCAGATTACCAGCTAATACACTTAAATTATTGTTTACAACGCCAAATTAATATGATAATTAATTAAATTATTAATTATTGATATAATAATGTATGGGTAAATCACAAAAATATCATTGGAAGTGGTTATTATGCGTCATAACCGCAGGGCGCCTATGTGTTTCTTGATAACACCAAGCTTGAAGAAATACTCATACACAAATGCCCTAAGCATTTGTGTATGACGAGTATTATTATTAGTATTAAGTTTTGTCTCGTGACACTATCAACTAGAGAGCAGTACTTACCTACAATATATAATACAGCCCAAATAAAATAACAGGTTAAATACCTCTTGAGTTTTAATATTTTCTAATAGATCTGTATATACATATTATTATTATAAGTTAAAATGCTGTTAGTATTGTCAAAATAACAAAATTCATAGTAAGCACTGGATATTCATAGTAAAATCGTAAATAGTGTTTGTACTTAAACAGTAGGTACAATTTTTTTTTACAGTATTATGTTCATTAGTAACGGCTTATCTCCCAAACGGCTGCACCGATTTTGACCGGACTTTCACTGGTAGATAGCTAGTTTTTAAATATATTCTGTTTGTAATACTTCAACTCCTGTATACTCTCTAGTATATCATCTGTAGATCTATGTTTGAATTTCTTCATCGGCATATTTGAGTATTCCTTCTGGTGCCATCGTTTGGCCAGTTCTTTGATAGTGCTGACATCTATTATCCTATAGTGTAAATACTGGTTCAATGTCGGCATATACTTTCTTAGAAACAGCCGGTCCATATAAACACTGTTGCCACCCAACGGACATTTCTTCTCGGGAGCATGTGCTCTGACAAACTCCAAAACTTGTTTTTCCGCCTGTTCTAGGGTAACATTTGATTTGCGACTAGCCTCCGTCAGACCACTCTGTAATTTAAAGGAATTAGTATGAGTATTCTAAATCTGGAATAATCAGATCTCATTTGTTTTTGTTTGAACTGTGCAGATTGTTTTTATCCATGTAAGTAAACTTTATCAGTGACTTATGAATTAGGCAACAAACAAAAAATCTGGTTTAAACAGAAAAAAAAAATAGTGGGCTACACTATTTATGCATATGCATGTAATTATTTAAAAAACATTCAAATTCAACAATAATACTAATATATGTTACGTAAATAAACATAAATATTTATTTTTATCTACAAATGATCAATTTTTTTAATTTTTGTTATTTGTTTGTATAGATTTATTCAAAATAAAGCCACAAATAAAGTTCCCTGGATGTAGGGTATATCTTTGAGGCGTTTGGGGTAGAAACCTTAGTTCCATGAGGTCTGGGTGCCCACTGGATGTTTCAAGATATTGCAAAACATCCAATTGAAACATCCGGTGATCATAATGCATGAAACTATTTCACACAGCATTGCCATTCCACGTGGCAATGCTGCCAGCGTTCTGGGCACACTACCGCCCGACAGTGTTGGGGGACTGTGGGGTATTTATTTTATTTTTTCTTACATTTTCTGTCATACTCTTTGTAAATTGTTACCTATGTAATTATTTTGTCTAGCTATACCAATAAATAAATAAAAGATCAAATTAGCATGAAAAGGTCTGTCTGTGCTTATATTATATTTGCAGCTTACCAAAGTAAAACATATCAACACTTGAACGGCAATTGTTACTAAACAACAAAAAATTGTAAAATTAGTTATATACCATTGGAACAGCCAAATTTTTCTGCATAGTTTGGTATATAACTACGAATATTTTTCGCTGAGTAAGTATTGCCTTTCAAGCATCAATATATTACAAAATATGTAGCAAAAAAAATGGATATTGCGGGCAACTGGTTGTGATAAATTAAATACCTCACCGTGCTGAGCTATACACCATTCATCCATAGTATTCAAGATATGGTCCGACTGCTTAATCACTAAATCAGGACCAGTAGCTATTACATTGAGGTCACTGTCGGTGACGATGCAAGCTATCTCCAAAATGTGGTCATTGTCAATGTCTAGCCCAGTCATTTCTAGGTCAACCCACACAATCCTCTTGGCAGCGTTTTTATCTGTTGATAAGTTCATTGTTGGAGATAATTTAGGCCCTGGAACAAGAAAATCTAGTACAGAATATACCAGCTACATGATAAAGGTATAATTATGCATAATCCTGATAATGATCATTCAGACGAGAAGATGCCTGTTTAGTACTTAAATAAACTTCAGCATAAATATTATTTATGGCGGCGCAGGCCTTCGGTAGAGTGAAATAAAATGGTTTTTGAGGTTAGGTAGGAACTTATTGCTTTGTAGAATAACTTACTGCTTGTTACTGGTCGCTTAACAAATTTAGCTAAAGGCAAAGCCGATTTTAAGCAATGACGTATTACATACATTTATAATCAATTATTATAACTCGATTTATCAATGATATCGTCTCCTCGTACGTACCGTAGTGCTAGCTAAGTCACAGATCGCTAAGTGCTCATTATTGATCTGTGAATCTGTGGTGGTGCTCATATTATTTTTAATTATGTAGGTATACCACAGAGAAACTAATCATTATTAGGGATGCCGATTCTTGTCGACAAATATTTTTTTATTAAATCAATTCCGAAAATACGAAGACAGAACTATTATAAATCAATATGATGGAAAACAAAAAGGACATCATGATAATCTATCTTTTCTGTAATTAAAGTTTTTTACAGGTATATTTATCAGGTATAAAATCAGGACGGATCAGCAAGTCAGGACGGACCGCTAGTACATAATAAATTGATTCAGGATATTAATTATCGCAGATCTCATCCCTATAACTCTCCATCTCATATACTCTGTGGCTAATCACAATCTACAAAGAGTAAAATAAATTTTATTTATACTTCTTTTACGAAATCAGTTGTATGATAGGAAATAGTTGCAATTTAGTTTATTTTTTTATCAATACAGTTCCAAACACCTACGAATAATAATTTTGACACCTTTGAATTTTATTTTAGTCTGTTTCAAGTCGGCCATTCCTGGTTCAGTCCATCCATACCTAGTTTAGTGCCCCATCCATACACTTGTTGTTTGTTAAAAATACCAAACACAACAAAGTCCCAAACATCGGCCACAGTCACCAAACACAAATCAATCTTCTTCACACTTGGTTGGCGAACATGTCAGTATTTTCTGAATCGGCAAACATGGCGGACGACGAGCTTGTAGCAGCTATCACTTTCGACCTATTTTACCTATTTTAATTTTAAATATAAACAAGCCATTAATATTTATTTTTTAATTCTTTCACATTTTTCTTCATGATCACACAGAGGCCACGCATCCTATACTTTCTACCTACTTTTGTGGTTAAAGTAGCACATAGCAAGCGTGTGGAAACGTCGCAAACTGTTTGCCAAACAGCCTTTGATCTGTGAAGAAAAACCGATCACACACATACAACCTCCACATGTTCGTGTTTGCTGTTTGCTACTGTTTGCCAAGCGTATGGATCAGCAGCATATCATAGATAGAGGAACACTACTACAAAAACTCTCTAGTTCGTTCATTTGATCGTTCGTCGTTCTGTGGTCGTTCTTCTCGATTGTCATGGTGTACTAAAGGTTGATTTTGTTTTTGTTAGAATTTAATAATTTTCAGGAATAATTAAGCCTTTCGACGGATAATCAGAATGAACAGAATACTCACTAATCGTTGTCGGTGCTTAAAACGATCAAGTAAGTTTATGAAGTTCCTCTAAATTTCATACTAAGTCAGGTCTAACCTATAGCAAAATTTGATTGATTACTGTGTACATTTTATGACTTCACCGTGAAAAATATAATACGATAGGTACCTTAATTATATCGCTTTATTTTTGATACCACTTGGGTGTACTAACTTTTACTGTTACGGGTGGCATTACGAATACTGCATGCAATGCAGTATATTCTTTGTGTAATCATCATCAGTCCATCACATGGTTGATGTACTGTTATGTATTTCATGATAAATATAGTCTGTACTAGTATTCTCGCAAATTTATTAATTAAAAACTCTTTGAAAGCTGCGTTATTACATCGCACACACTTGATGTGTAAATATTGTTGTTTCGTAAAAAGTGCATAGATGATCAAACTCTTCAATTAGCTGGTATTTTATACACCATATTAGCTATTATTCAAATTTGGAAATTCTATTTCAGCCATCCTATATGAGACCAGACAGTATCAAAATTTTCCATACATAACACTTTCAAGGTCATTGTCTTATTATACAACTCAGCCGATTGGCTTCCAACACGATGTCGCGCAGAAGCCGCTCAACAAAATGTACTGCCACCCACCAATCATCAGGCCCTTCTCAACAACTCAATATTATTTCGAAAAAGAACCATTGAAACCGTCATCGAAACTTGAAGCTTCTGTTGAATCCATCAAAAAGGGAATAGAAGAGAAAGATAAGCTTCCTAAGAAGGAAGAGAAGAAGAAACCACTGAAAGAGCGTATTATGGATGAGTTAAAACACTATTACCATGGTTTCAGGTTATTGTTTATCGAAATCAGAATTTCAGCCTGGTTACTCTTGAATGTTTTAAAAGGCGAATCGTTGACGCGCCGGGAGCATAGACTACTGGTCACAACAATCGGTGATCTCTTCAGGATGGTTCCATTTATTGTATTTATAGCTGTCCCATTTCTAGAGTTTGCCCTGCCAGTCTTTATCAAGCTATTCCCCAACATGTTACCGTCTACGTTTGAGACTGGAATAATGAAAGAAGATAAGCTAAAGCAACATTTGAAAGTTAAGCTGGAAATGGCCAAGTTCTTCCAAGAGACATTGGATCAAATGGCTCCACAAGCTAGTAACAGGCACTCGGAGCTCGCTAAGGAATTCTCAATTTTTTTCAACAAAATCAGGACATCAGGAGATGTGGCAACCAGTGAAGAGATAATGAAGTTCTCCAAGTTGTTTGAGGATGAGATCACATTGGATTCTTTGCAGAGACCACATTTAGTAGCTTTATGCAAGGTATTAAATGTGTCTACGATTGGCACGAGTGCAATGTTACGCTTTAACCTGAAGATGAAGCTTAGATCGTTGGCAGCCGATGACAAGATGATAGCTAAAGAAGGTGTGAACAGTCTGAACTTCGGTGAACTGCAGCAAGCATGTAGGTCTAGAGGTATGAGGGCATACGGTGTCTCTGAGGAGCGTCTACGAAAAGAGTTGAGGAACTGGTTGGATCTGTCCTTAAACGAAAAAGTGCCGCCGTCTTTGCTGCTACTGTCCAGGGCTCTGATGGTACCGGAGCATGTGCCGACTACGTACAAGCTGAAGGCAACAATTTCGGCTTTACCTGAACAGGTGGCAACACATACTAAGGCTGCTATTGGTGAGAAGGAGGGTAAACTTGACTTCAAGGTAAGTTTCACAAACTTTTTGTATATAAAATCTTTACAACATAATTCCCTATTCCCTTTCTCAGTTATCAAGGAGGATAATTCCCATATGATGGATATGATGGAAACACAGTTTCAATTTTGTTTTCATTCCTACTTATTATCAACTAGCAGTATGTAATAATTTCCATCGAACATGTTTCTGCGAGCTTTCAAATGACCGAAAGATATCTGTTAAAATAATATGGACACATGTTTTTCTTAAACATGTACATTAATGTGTTTCAATGGAACTTTCCAAAACCTTTGGTTTATGTCAAATGTGACCACCCAAAACGTTGAATAGATGTGTATTGGTTGGTATTGTTCCTACTTTATGAACTATACAGTCATTTGTCATTTGAATTATCTCCTTATCAATTGTGTAATATAATCAGTTGGTTACTATGTCATATACACTTGTAAACATAAACAATATGAAATATGATTTCAATTGTTCTACTACAGTGTGACTTATCTGTATTTGTATTTATTATACTCTCTAATTAATTAAGTATCTACTACTACTACTACAGCCCTTTTAACGTCCCACTGCTGGGCACGGGCCTCCCCTCAATGCGAGGGGGATTCAGGCCATAGTCCATCATGCTGGCCCAGTGGGGGTTGGCAGACTTCACACATCTATCGAGAACTAGACAAGTTCCCTCAGACGTGCAGGTTTCCTCACGATGTTTTCCTTCACCGTTCATAGCTAGTGATAATCTCGGATGAAAATAAGATTCGCACATAAATCCCAGAGGTGCGAGCCAGGGTTAAAACCTGCTCACTTTGATTTGCAAGGCGTGCTTTCGACCACTTGGTTACCACTGCTACAAAGTAGTATGTACAATTAAGTATCTAAGTGGGGCTAATTCTAATTCAGTACTTAACAATCTTAAGAAGACTTATGCACATTTGCAATAACACAAACAGTCACCTTAATGTAATGCCTAAATATTCATACATAGGCGTCTTTAAGTGCTAGTTAAAATGAGCAGGGGCATTATAATTAGTAAGGATTGTTTATTTCAAAATAAGCACAAAAGACCTAAATAAATCCAAATCTCAGTCTTCAATTGTAAATACCTTTTGACTCTATGCTATATACTGTCTTCAGGCTAAAGCAGAAGCCATCAAACTCGAAGAACTGAGGATCAAGGAAGAAAAGAAGGAAATGCAAGAGGCGGAAAGGGAGAAACAGATATTAGAAGCCAAGAAAAAGGAGAAGGAGGAACTCAAAGACAAAGCACCAATTATTGACGCGGAGACTACACCTATTTTAGAAGACCGAGCTCCAGTCATAGCTGTGGATACGCCGAAGCCGAAATCCGAGGAAGGTCTGTCTGGCAAAGACATTGAAGTCATTGAGGATGCTTTAGAGAAATTAGGTAAGTGTTCTGGCATTGATCCATTTTCTTTTTTCAGTTTAAATGGGAGTTCAAGTTCACGATAGTCGTTTCTAATGCTAATGATCTCTTTGTATTGGAATTATGCCTATTTATAGATTCTGTATTCGTGACGACACCCGTTTGTAGGCAGGAAGCGTGGGTGACGTTTTTGTAAACTTGAATAGAATAGCTGTTGTGTTTTTATTTAGTTAGATATTACTCGCGTAACACGTGGTTGACACGTTTAGCGATATAATGTTAACGTTATGACAGTTGACAGTGGTCCATAGATCTCGTTATTGGTATGAACCATAGAGTATCTAGAGTACCCATAACGACTCCGCTGTTCGTATAGCTCTGCGGTGATTTTTCCGCCATTGTTGTTATCTCATGTACCTGTAGTATACGGCAACTATATGGGAAAACAACAATGGCGGAGTCAGATAAACCAGAAAAAATTACCGCAGCGCGGGCTCGAAATGCCATTTCCGTTATAATATCTCCATGGTATGAACGCTTAAAACTTTTTGGATGGAATCTCGCTCTATAATAAATGAAGCACCCAATTAAGTCTGCATGCTTGGACGTATACGTCTATCTCACACAGTAAGAGTGCTGCCGTTGCGCGATACACATTGGTTCGTATGTCGCAATTCACACACATAGATCGATGGATACGTTCCTTCACTTTCAAATGAACGCCAATGGATGTGCACTGGCGATAAATAAAGTCGCTAATAAAATACCTCGTAGCTCTTATACAGTTGATTATGTTGCGTTTAAAAATTGTAAGCCGACAGTTTGTCCGGAAAAAAACTAAAGTTTCTCTATGGTCCGCTCACCTATGAATGGTTAACAATTATAAAATATTATTGTAACGAACCCTGCGTCAACAGGCGCGTCAAATCGCCCACGACCAATTTTGAGTCAATACCAAAATTAACTGAGAAAAGCTCATTTTCAAAGAAAAATCGTCGATGACGGGGCTCAAAGAAATTAAGTCTGTATCTATATAGATACAGAGTAAATTTTTTAAAAAGAAGCTATCAATTTGCTCGCACCAGTGGGTGAAAGGCGTAATACTGCAAATACTTTATATCTTTTCAAGATAACATTATTTGATGCAGGTACCTATTGCATTAGCATATCTATCTGCATTTCGTAGGTATAAATAAATTTATCGCGCCCTTCGCTGATTATCTACTAGGTTAAGTTTTAATTCAAATTTATTTTCCAATATCATTAGACTAGACATTTACATAAATTTATATCGCCAGACAACACATACTCATTGCATGATCTCAAACTAAGCAAAGCTTGTGCTATGACTGGTCCCAGTTACAGCCAGACCGGGGCAAATACATTAAAGGCCATTTCTGAAATTTCGAAAATTTCCTGCTGACATGAATAAAGAAAAATCAGAAACACTCAGACCGTTAGACTTACCTGTCGTCGATATGAAGGGTTGCCATACGTCCCGTATATACTGGACCCGGGACTGTCACTGTATTTGACTATCTCGTCCCGTATTTATTTATTGCACAATTCTACATGAGAAAAAAATGTACCAAGGTAAGCTTAATGCCTCAGGCATTTTCTACCAGCCAACCTTAGAGTAATGTAGAGAGAGGAAAATACAAACAAACTAAGTGGGTGCAAGAAACACTACATGTTCCGTATTTGTCCCGTATTTAAGTAAAACAATTGTAGATGTAACATTTCTAATAAAAACTTTGATATTATGATGTATGATATATTTAATTTATTTTATACTTTTGATAGCCACTACGGTTGAGATCAGAGGGTATCTGAAAACACGTAGTTTGTCTCTCACTATGTACACACGCGTGCTACGTATGGTTTAGTTGAAAAGCCACGTGTCGGCGTTGAATGTGTTATGAGCTTTGGGCATCGGAAGCAGTCCTGGATTAGCCTAAGGGCTATTTAAGAAAATGCTTAGGGCATCCCGTCTAGGGGGGCACCAGAGACGACCGAGAAAAAAAATACGGGCACACGAAACTTAAAACAATTTCAAAAGCTTACGGCAACATGTGAAATCATGTTGTGCCGACCCCACCTAGCATGGGATAAGGTGCAGAAGGAACAACACATACATATTGTACCTACGATACGTATTCACATAAACGTCCCGTATTGGTTTCTAGATCTTATGGCAACCCTATCAATATGATATGAATGGACATGGTTTTGACTTTTATACCTAATTCCTTCCAGCAAAACAGAAGAAGTCGCTGCTGCTTGAAAAGGAAAGCATTCAGGAGCTGAAGGCGGAACTTTTGGACTACAACGAGGATGTGATGGAGATGAACGAGATTGTGAAGACCAAACAGGCTGACATCAAACTGACTAAAGGTGCTAGAAGGTACGACAGCACACTTTATACTTTTTAACAAACAAAAAAGGAGGAGGTTCTCAATTCGATGTTTCTTTTTTACTTTCAAGATTCTATTGTTTTCAAAGAATAGATTGTAGATACGACTAAGCTTAAACGCTAATGTCTGACAAGTGGCATCGACTGCCCGCGCGTATTAACACTTTGTTTTCATTAATCTATGACCATCGAGATATATAACGAAGATGCCCTATCTACTCCGCCGTGCGGCAATTTTTTTGACGTTTATCTGACGTCCACCATTGCAGTTGCCGTATACTACAGGTAGGTCAAAAGAATTGCCGCAGCGCCATACGCAGGGCGGAGTCGATATAGTTTATCTAGTTACTCTATGCCATTGTCATTTCGTTGATATAAACTTTTTCTATGAATCAATAACATTTCAATTTGGTATTGGGAAAAAAATTTGCCGCGAGGGTTTTTCAGTATACGGGATACGGGATACGGCTTGATTGTATTTTCTGATAGTGCATTGGCGAATTCGTGATGATAATGCCTATAGTTTATTTTATATTTTCACGTTAATTTCCAGGTTACATAGTGCTGTGAACAACATGATAGCGAAACTCGGCGCGGCACTCGTTGAACTCGAGAACAAGGAGCGAGCCCTCAAAACAACCCTAGAACAGACCAAGTCCGAACCACAGAAGGCCAAAGAACAGTTGATACAGATCGATGAGCTGATGCATTCCATTAAGAGTTTACAGAAGGTGCCCGATGAGGCCAAGTTGAAACTGATACAAGATGTCTTAGGAAGGCTGGATGATGACTTTGATGGGCAGCTCAAGATTGATGATGTTTTGAAGGTCTGTATTGTATAAATATCGCCCTCCTCTGGTGAAGCTGTAAAGGCCAACCCACGGACAACAGTGTAGTCCATTAAAAAAAATATCGCCAGATAACACAAACTTATTGTAATATCCCTAACTAATCGTAGCTTGTACTATTGGTACCGTACAATGGACTGGGGATGATCCTGGTTACAAAATATGTTTGAAAAATTATGCGTAAGTAGGCTTTGTCAGATCTACTACCTGACAAAGCCTACTTACGCATGTACGTTTTGTGGAACTCTTCAAGGTCCAATTTTAAAGTTAATTCCAGAAAACAACCCACGACTTGGTAGTTGACTTAATATTCGACAAATTCTACTACTACTACTACTACTACTGCAGCCCTTTTTTAACGTCCCACTGCTGGGCACGGGCCTCCCCTCAATGCGAGGGTGATTCAGGCCATAGCCCACCACGCTGGCCCAGTGCGGGTTGGTGAACTTAACACGCCTTTCTATAGACGTGCAGGTTTCCTCACGATGTTTCCCTTCACCGTTTCTTAGCAAGTGATAATCTCGGATGAAAATGAGATTCGCACATGGAACACAGAGGTGCGAGCCGGGGTTTGAACCTGCGCACTTTGATTGCAAGGCGTGCGTTCGACCACTCGGCTACCACTGCCTCGACAAATTCTATTGTACCCAAATTAGAAACTAAATATCGCATCCTAAAAAGTATAGAGACCTAACTCAAAAATAATTTTGTTGAAAAATGGTCGTTAGAACGACCCTTTAAGATATAAAGTCGAAATCCTAAAATTTCAAAATGGGCCTCTATACTTTTAAAGATGCGATATATTTGAAAGCAATATTGCTGTCTCGCTCATACATTGCCGCCGGAAAAAGACGGCCATACACTCAGTTTAGTGCAGCTTAGTTCAGTGCCAACAGAATAGTCACATTTGCATACTCAACGTGACTTTGTTAATTTCAGATGTTGGAGTTCATAGGTAACGAAAACGTGAATCTGTCAGAGAAGCAGATGGCCGAGCTGATCGAGCTGCTCGACAAGGAGGAGATCCTCGAAGTCGAGAGCAAGATACAGAAGGCGCTCGACAAGGCAGCCAGCGCCGCCAAGGAACAGGACAAACCCGCTGAATCTTACGGAAAGGTACAACTAATAACTTTATTTTCACTAATATAGCTCCACTGTGTAGTTGTAGCATGTGCGCCAAGACTAGACTTATGTCACGGAATATGTTGACTTTGTCTCTTTCTCTCGTTTGAAATAAGACAGAGCGAGCGAGTGAATCCATAGCATGTGTGCTATTCCCTTTGTTCTACGCTCACTGGTCGCTAAAGTGGACGTATTTTCAAAAAAAAATCTATTATAGATCAATTTGTTAAAGCAGTTGTAGCCTGGTTGGTAGAACGCCCGCCTTGAATGCATGGGATGCAAGTTCAAATCCCGGGCCTGCACGTCTGAGACTTTAGGATTTCATGTGCCAATGTCATTTTCAATCATGATTACCATTTGCTGAATGGTACATGCAAACATCGCAAGAAAACCAGAATGTCTAAAGAAAGGCGTGTAAAGTTCATCCAAGTAATACATCATGAAGCCTGTATTCCCCGAAGGCATAGGCAGAGGTGCACTGCAGTGCGCCCACACTTCGCTGATGTATTTTGGTCCCAATGTAATAGGCACATTCCCCCTCAATACGAGGGAGATTTGGGCCATAGTCCACAACGCTGGCCCAGTGCGGGTTGGTGAACTTCACATACCTTTCTGTAGACGTGCAGGTTTCCTCACGATGTTTTCCTTCACCGTTCAGCAAGTGGTAATCATGTTTGATAATGACAATGATCTTCATCTAAGTAACTAACAATTTGCTCTTTTATTACTTTATAACTGACTGCTAGCAAACATACGACTACCGAAGATATTGTTTGTAGGCCATAAAAAATAAAGTCATAGAACCTCCACAACAATAGTGATACTTGGGGCCCTGTATTCTCTGAGTAGGTAGGCAGAGGTGTTCTGCTGTGTTCCCAAACATGTCTATTTGCTTACTATCCTAATCAGTATTGGGAAGATGTGTAAAGTTTGTCAATCCGTACAAAGCTAACATGGTGGACTATAATCAGCATAATAGATTCACCTCGCGATAAGGGGAAGTGTGCCAGATATAATGGCAATAAACTCGATCCCTATAACGATCGACTACAGGTGTTATAGTACGCAAATATCAGACTTATAATGATTCATAGTCTAAAGGTGAATGCACTGTATACTAATGTCATACAATGATATTGGCACATGTTTGCGCATCGAAATATTATGTACATAACCTCTATTTGGTGAAATAGAGTCATGAAATGAATGAACAATACACGTACTTGGTTAAAAGTAATGAAAACAAAGTCACATATGCTGCCAATATAAAATTATAGTTATGTTTTCTTGTTGATGTACCTAGTACTTTTTTTATCACGCATTTAACTGGGAAACGCAAATGTCGTGATGAATATTTAAAGGCTTGTATCTCAGTAGCCGTGGTGGCAGTGGTAGCCGAGTGGTCGAACGCACGCCTTGCAATCAAAGTGTGCAAGTTCAAACCCCGGCTCGCTTCGCTCGCTCGGTTTATGTGCGAATCTCATTTTCATCCGAGATTATCACTTGCTATGAAACGGTGAAGGAAAACATCGTGAGGAAACCTGCACGTCTGAGCGAACTTTACTAGTTCTCGATAGATGTGTGAAGTCTGCCAACCCGCACTGGGCCAGCGTGGTGGACTATGGCCTGAATCCCCCTCGCATTGAGGGGAGGCCCGTGCCCAGCAGTGGGACATTAAAAGGTCTGTAGTTAGTAGTAGATCTCAGTGTAGGCCGCTGTGGTGTCAGCACGCATGTCAGGACATGACCTCTGTCACGGATCGGCTCGGTCGCTCTTTGTCTTATTTCATACGAGAGAAAGAGATATAATCCACATATTCTGTGACATAAGTCTTGTCTTGGCGGTCACGCTACAACTTCAGGTGGTTTCGGGTTCGATTTTCGTCAGCGGCAAATTTTGGAAATAGCATTTTCGTAATTTGCCCTGTTCTGGTAACTGGGATCCTCCCCAGTCCATTCTATGGTGCCGATAGTTGCACATAATTGCCCACAGTGTTGCTTAGTTTGGGCATGTTGGCGTTTTTTTTTTGTTTAAGACTAGCGGCCCGTCCCGGCTTCGCACGGGTTTATAATATAGCCTATGTTACTCAGTGATAATATAGCTTTCTAACGGTAAAAGAATTTTTGAAATCGGTCTAGTAGTTTTTAAGTTAATTTGTTACATACAAAAAAAAACAAATATGCAAATCTTTCCTCTTTATAATAGTAGTATAGACAGTATGAATCTAAGTTCTAAAATGTTACAGGGTTTATTCGACATAATCCGAGAAGCGCAGAAGAGACGGGAAATGAAGAAAGCCGTCGAGAAATTCGGCGAAGAGCGGCCAATGCCGAAGAGCGAAGAGATCGTCACCAAAACGGAGGAGAGCCGGAAACGGCCGGAGAGCCACTGAGGCGTGGCCCCACTGAGTCAAGGTGTAAATAGTACGATGGACGAGCAAAGTGGGTGTTCGCGCCTTCCTGCTGGTTTAGACGACGATAAATTAGCAAAGAGGGCGGTATACGGCCGGAAGCTTACTTATAAAGATGCGTTCGGATTATTATCTCAGTGAGATATTTCCTTATTTTAATTGTTACGGTAGCATTCGAAGTTTATGCAGTGAGATTGCGTCGATCTGAACGCGCCTAAATTGGCAATACTCCCCAACTGTTATAATATTATAACGACGATGCGCATATTTATGTAAAAGATAATATTATAATAATATAACGTTTATATTATGTGTTACCTTAACGACAATAAGCATTTTGTAAACATGTAATCAATAACACATGAATATGTAAATAACGTGTACCCTTATTTAATAGAATTTACCTAACTTTCCATACACGTACAAAAATAGTTTTTTTGTTCCATTGTGTTGTTTCGTTGTAATTTATTTTCTGGTTTTTAGGTTCTTTCATTGTTTCAGATATTTATTGTATTTTTCATGCGTTTCTGTGATCACTTCAGTTGTAAGTTTTATTTTAATTAATGTTTTAGAATATTATCAAAAGCGTACAGAATAAATTGATGTCTGCGTGGTAGGTATGGATATCATTTTCCTTATTCGTACCGTATTAGATAAATTGAGATGAGTGGCTATGTTGGTATAGGTACTGCAACTGCTAAATACGTGTATAAATTATACCTACCTGATTATGAATATGGAATTATTAATTATATTATGATGTATTATGTGTAGGGTGTTCTAAATGCCAAGTGCTGTTGAGAACGGTATGTATTTATGAAGTATCTATCTTTGTATATTCAGGGGATTTATGTTTAAAAACAGCATTAAGTAGGTTTGTTTGGTTTATATAATTTAGATTGTTTTGTCAGAAATTACAATTGTTCCACGGATCCCCAAATACATCACCAATCTATTTTTAGTATCAATATTAGTATCCTCCCTCCGTCAGATTGATATATTTATAATTTCCCATTAACAAAGTGCTATGAATAGGTACATACTTTTTGCTATTCGATGTGCTGAGAAATAAAGTTTTAAAGAGTAAGTAAATAAACAGATCGATGAATATAAGTGGTTTTATTAACATGGTGATAAGCTGTTTGCCAAGACTACGTATCAGCTGCGACCATGGCATGGGTTAAGGAGTGAAGTATATTTTTATGCGACCTAGGCTACTGCCTGTAGTTGTGGTAGTAGTACATAGTATAAAACAGTAAAGCCCTATTTACATTGCGACACTAGTGGCGTTAAAGTAGTGTCGTGACATTAGTTTCATCAACAGTTTCACAGTGTAAACGTTAAGTTTAATGCATTCCTCGATGCATGCATTGTGAAACTTGACGTTTACACTGTGAAACTGTTGATGAAACAAATGTCACGACACTACTTTCACGCCACTAGTGTCGCAATGTAAATTAGGCTTAAAGAGTTAAATAAACCTAGAAACCAAAGCCCAAAGTATTGCAGTAAAGGTAAAGATTATTATAATAGTAACAATTTTAGTGGTTTGTGGTTGGTTATAAAAAATATTTCGAGTTTACCGCGTTACCAGTTTAGCTCTCCATAGATAATACTAAAGTAACAGGTATCCGGTTTCATTTTGCGAACGTTGATTGGCTACTTCGTAACACACATAAATGACATTAGCCAATGAGATTTAATTTCAACGAATCACGAATGAGCTTTTATTAAAATTAAGAACTGATGGAGCGCCATCTTTGATGATTTCGAAAACAGAAGCGATCCTATTGGTCGATGAGAGACGTCACACCAATATTTTGACGGACGGAGTTGCGCAAATTATAATAAATTTTCAACTCTCACTCGTTCATTCATTGCGGCTGCCATGTTTTTTTCATGTGGGGTGTGTGTGTATTGATATAAAATGATATTTTAAACCCCGCATAAACTGTTACAGGTGAGTAATTACTATTTAGTTTGTTTATATTTTATCGTGCGTACTCAGAAGTGTGTGTTTCGGGCGTCCTCTCTCAGTGAAAGTGCATCATGTAACAACGTCGCCTCTTGTGAAATTGCATCGTATCATATTATCGGGAGGCTAGTATAGTATGAGTCAGTGTAAACGATGATAAACGACATACGCACTTTTCGCGGGGCTTCTCTTTGTTGTTAAACAACTAAACGATAGAGTAGCAAAGGTGACGTCGCGAGAAGGCCGAGCCTCCGTAGGCGCTCACCTGCAATCGAGTGACGTTTTCGCGCCATCGCATCGACCCATTTAGCACGACACGGCGCGCCAGGCATGATATTCACGTCTCATCAAATTCTTTGTGCTTACAAAATCATAATGATCTTTGTATGAAAACATTGACACAGTAAATAGTAAATGTCATACATTTCTCTTGCAGAATTAGAGGGGTTCACGAAGTGCGTCATTCGTTATTACCTGGCGACAATGCGATTTCAAAAAGTATAATTATAACAGACAAAACGCTGCATAGGAAGAAAAACGACACACCAGCAAAGAATAGGCCAAAGAAATTAAGAATGTATTAATAAAAGAGGAATAAAAAAGGATCGATTTTTATCACACGGCCCAAGGCGATTGTAAAATGGACTCACGATTTTTAAAAATGATGCTGGTGTATGATAACGGCAGACACTATCAAGGACAGGATGCGTAAGCATAAGAGAGGGAGCCAGGCGTTTGCCGGCTGGCCAGCCATCTGGAGACTACTGCACCAGGCGCCGCACACCGCCATCTGATACCCCACACTACACACAGGTAAACATATCACCCACTATGCATCCAACTTGCAACTCGTCCTAGTATAACCTATCAATAACAGGCAAATTAACCCCAAAGTCCTATGTACATGAACTACAAAAGTTTCGACAGCCCTAAAAATATTGTTGGTTCACTCATAAATTACGACCCTATGCAGGAAAGCAATAAAATTAACTTACATTTGGTGCCACCAAATCTTTTTAATCATGTCAATGAAGTCAGTTCTTACATATTAGCTGTCAAAAATATTATACTGAGTGAGGATTACTATGTATGCATCCCTTGTGGAGAAAAGTTAGGAAGAAACTTTATGGATAATCTTTTATTACCTTTAAATAACCACAATAGAATCTGTAAAATAGTTTTATTTCAATGTGTAGTATTCGCGTAAATATAAGAAAACAATATTTTATTACCTATTTGAAATTTCATAAAGATCTGAAGAATTTTAAAGGGATCTCTGATACACCAAAAGTCACACATTTATAATGGCATTAACAAACAGTCAAGTGCTTTGTAATGTCATTTTAATAATCTATAGATGGATAAGGATTTCTAAGCCAAGTTTGAACTGATGCACTGACTGATACATGCTGTCTCTATTGTTCTTCAACAGAATATAGGGACCACAACATAAATCAGTGTAAATGTTTTAACTGTGAAACTAAGGTTCGATTACTGTCAAAACATTTAAATCATTTTATGTTGCATATGGGCTAGCCCCACCTGTGTCAAAACAAGAATTTTTTTAATGGAATAAGTCTATTGTGTCTATTTATATAAGAAAATGACTTGGTGTGAAATAATCCATGACTTATGCTTGGTGGAGGGTTACAGATTAAGCCCTGTTAAGTGCTAACCAAATCCATTAGTATCTTATCATGATCCTTTTACCATGTCCATCTAGTATTAGTAGTAGATTTCTCATTGTGAGAAATCATTACATTAATTTGTTGTAATAATCGTTAGGAAATTGATTTGCCAACATGATAACGATGAAACAACATTCAGTTTGAACTAATTATTGTTTTTTCTGCTGTGAAGAGGATATGCAGTGCTCAGTAACACTGGAAAGTGATCAGAACAGTGGGAATGTTAAAATGAAGACAATTAGCAATTATAAGAATCCTTACATGAAGGTCGGTCTTGCATCTATACCCATGTTTTACAGTTGTTTTGTAGGCAACATAACTTATTCCGTTCTGTTAACATTAAGCCTTGCTCACTAGGCCGTCAAGACCTGCATGTTGAACATTTTTGCCTATACCAAATCGAACTGTATTGACTCAGAGAAAGAGTTAATTCTTCAAGGACACGTCATTGGCAACGGGAGCGATATCTGACGCGTGTCATTTACCAAATTCAATCTTTATGTATTCTGACATAGAATTAGTTTTCGTATTGGCAAAAATATCAACGCGCGCGTTTTATCGCCCCAGTGTGCGCCGGCCTTCAGCTTTATATTGCAATCTACAGAGTCCATTGAAATATTTCCTTGTAAATTTATTGTGTGGTATCACCGAATGCAACAGGAAGTATGAATGTTGCCTATGAAAGCGCCTCACTCTAATTTTGCGTCAATACCTTGGTTTGCACACTACTTAAGGCGCATCACTGCATTCTTCCTTTGTTCCATTGTTTGTAGCTACTTGTTACAATTTATTTGCATTTGTTATTCTATGCATCAAGCCCTGGGCACACTGCAGCGTCTAAACTCACGCGGAAATAGTTTTGCCAATAGAAAAACTAACAGTGTATTAGCAAACATAAAGATTGAATTTCTGTGGTAAATGCCACGCCCCCCACGCGTCAGAATTAGCTGGTGCTGTTAATGACATTTCATTTAAAAATGAACTTTTGTTCTAAGTTAATAGTGTTTGTTTTGGTATTGGCAAAGATGAGTTCTGACGCTTTGGTGTACGCAGAGCTTAACGTCATTTTATAGTGCAATGAATGAGTACATTATCATGGTTGCATTAAGGATCAATTAGGTCATAGTTTTTTGTATTGATTTTTCCAAGGGCTGTACTTTCCTTCTTGGTATTTAGTATTTTTCTGAATCACCATTATATGTAGTGTGATATTTTAATATTCATGTTCCTGTATGGTATTCACTGTTTTGTTTGCATATGTCAAATATTTATCTCCTTTAAATTCATCATTGGGCATTTCCCAAGGTCATGACATGACCTTATTCCTTGTTATCTGCAAAAACCTACTCCGGAATTCTGACTGAAGTGGTTTTTGTTTAGTATTTTAGGTAGATAGTTGACTTATTGAACAGTTTTGTGTTAATTCTTTTCAGGAACCTAATCTCGACAACATTGTTGATGAGCTGTGCATGAGACTCCAGGACATAAAGGATCAGGAAGGTGCGTCAAGAGTAGGTATGCCCACGTGTTCCATAGAAGAAGCAGAGGCCGTACGTCGATATTACGCCGCGTTTCCGCCATTGAAGAAGGGCAGAGAGTCGCCGCTAACGTACTACCTCCCGCCGCCAGCGTGGTGTCACAAGTCATCCCCAGATTCTAAGATCAAAATGCAAAGCGAATTATCAGTGTCGAAAGATTGGAACGGGAAAAACAAGAAGTTCGCCACGGGAAAGGAGCGACGCAATTCGTACCAGGGTCAGAGGAAGAACAACAAGAAGCGTTGCAACGGCTACGGTAGGTCTTTCGAGAGCAAGGAGTGCCTGCCCGAGTGGGTGACGCACGAGGGCGTCTGGGACATCGAGACGCAGGACCCCGTCAAGGAGTTCATCCGCGCCATCGCACTGGACGAGGGCTACGGCACCTGCGAGAACACCGTCACCGACGAGCTCAAGGAGATGGCGCAAGTCAAGCGCGGACCCAACGAGGACGCCGTGCCGGACTGGGACGACGGCCTCGACCTCGCCGCCGACTGGGTCATCACCGGCGACCTCGACACCCGCGCGCGCACGCCCACCGAGCGGGAGCTCCACGCGCAGTTCGAGGCCAAGTTCGACCGGAACATCGAGGCGCTGTGGGCCAAGGACCAGAACACCCCCGACGACGAGTACCAGGATCTACCGATCGACTTCCAGGACCTGCTGTCGTCGCCGTCCGACCGCCTGTTCGGCGACCCGGCCGCCGAGAAGTGCAGCCTCGTGTCGTTCGGCGAGAGCATCTGGTCCGCGGACGCAACGCGCGCGTCGCCAGTGTCGCGCGCCTCGCCCGCCTCGCGCGCAGCCTCCGCGCTGCACGCGCGTCTCCGCCCGCTGCGACTGGCCGACGCCGCGCCCGCGCCGCCCGAGCTCGACTCCTTCGCGCTGTACGAGGACGAGGACATCTACGACGCCCTCGCGGCCGTCGCCGGCACCATGCGCTCCTTCGCCGCCATCAACCACAGCCGCGACGGCAGCGGGTTCGCCGAGGTGCCGCCGCGCCGCTCGCGCGCGCCCGCCGGCCCGCCGCCTCCGCCCCGCCCCGTCGCTCCGCCCGTCCCGCCCGCCCCGCCCGCCGCGCCCGCCGCGCAGCCCGCCCACGAGCGCGAGGACCTGCTCACCGCCCCGCGCACGCACTTCCGCCCCGTGCGCCGCGAGCCCGAGCGCGAGCCGCCGCGCCACGCCGACGGCGACACATTCGACATCCGGGGCGATCTCGACTCGGTCGAGTTCCGACGCAGCGAGTCCGGCGGCGCCTACCTCGGCGACCCGCTCGAGCGCTACCTCGAGTACCGCGGCCCGCGCACCGTCGACTACGGCCGGCTCGCGCTCTCGCCCGAGGCGCAGCGTCTGCTCGAGCTCGGCGAGCCCGGCCTGCGCCTGCGCTTCCCGATGCGGCAGTGCGACGCGGCCGCGCAGACCTCGCCGTCGCCCGCGCCGCGGGCCGAGCGGGCGGGCGGCGCGTGGGCGCCGTGCGAGGAGTGCGGGCGCGCCGCCAAGAAGATGCGGCGCTCCATCTGGAGCCAGCGCGCCTGCCCCGCGTGCGCGCCGCCCGCGCGGCAAGCGCCGCCCGCGCCGCCCGCCGCCGCGCCGCCGCCCGACGAGCTGGCGCGCGAGTGGGAGGAGCTGGTGTCGGCCATCAGCGCGGCGCACGCGCAGTACGCGGGCGGCGAGGCGGGCGCGGAGGAGAGCCGCGGCGACCGCAAGCGGCGGCACAGCGCGGCGCTGCGCTGCGCGGCGCAGTGCACGCACCCGCACGCGCGCTTCCTGCCCTGCTGCACGCTCGCGCTCGACCGCCCGCTCACGCGCTAACCGACCTCGCCGCGCCGGGTGTCCACGTCGCGCGTCCGTGTCGTCCTCCGGAAATCTTGTCTGCGATGATGTCGACCCCTATTAAAATCGAAATGCTTTTGAACTTGACCCGGATGGTAAATTCTATTAAAATAATTTAACTGCTGTATATTCTCTATCTCCGGGTAGTGTATCGCACCGAGTGGCACGTGATCTCGAAACGAAGGGTTAGGTCACGTGTTGGTCGGTTTATAGCGTAATTCTGTAGTATCCGTGCGCGGTCGGCGTCACCGCGGCAGGTTTTCAGAGTGCAGGCGCGGATGCGATTTCCCGGCCTTCATTTGTGTTACGCAACTGCGAGTATAACGATAGGCGCGGTGTTGCGTCAGGCGGCCGAACCGAGTCCACGTTTCCATTCTCGTTCTTCGTGCGGCATTCTTTGTAAATATCATCCCTGTTTTCTTGCACTTATCATTCGGAATTATGTATGTCGAAAATATATATCGCAGAGCTCTGAAATCGAAAAACGACGTGCCGCCGTGATCGGTCCCGACATGTTTTGTCCAGCGGGTCGATTGCTATTTCAAGTGGCATTAGAATGAAAATGTTAGCAATAATTGTAGGTTTAATTAGCGAGGCCGTACGTTACTTTCTCCGAGGGTTGCGGCTTGTTGAAGTACGCGAGTGGAAGGCTAGAAGTGCTAACATATCTTATGATTGTTGATATCGAGGGGAGGAGTAATATTGTAACGTTAATTTTAGTTCAATGTTTTTTTTGTAGAGACTTCATATTGATGTAGACATGTTTGATGGAATGCTCGCGTCTTATCGACGATTGGTCGAGGAGCGAAAGTTTAGTACGACATAAAAATAATCGCTTTAAAGTATTAACGTTATTGGTATTGTATTTTGTTTTGAAATGTTTAGTTGGGATGTAGATAATATATATTTTGTTTTAATGATTCACGGAATTCACCAACAAAAGCTAGGACGCGACGAGATGACAGCATTCCACTGCAAACATTTAGGACGATTCTAATATAATTCTTACAATAATATCGTCCCACTTGTTTAATGATTTGTTTATATAAAGTGTAGGTAGAACTGGTATTTTATTTTTGTTAGTAATGTTTTTTTCGTTTACATATTTGGGTAATCTTAAAATGAAAAATTTCAAAATTTTATATAAAGGTATGGATAAAATTAGTTGTTCTGTTTTATGTTGCTACATTTGTGATGGCGAATTTTAATTTGTGTGGAGATGATTCGATGCATCTCCCGCGTGTTGCGACCGTGGGTACGCCTTTCGGTGGCCATTTCGCGAAAGATGTACCCACAGTGAGCACCGGAGCCGAACATGTTGAGATGCGGCCCGTTTTATGTCCGCGCTTCGTAGTACGTTATCAGAAGCCAGTGGACAGTTTTAATGGTTTGTCCAATGTTGTCTAAGTTTTACACGCGGCGATTTTATTGATTAGCCGATATATTTAACGTAGGGCGGTGGGCGCGCGTGAGGGCCGGGACTCGTGTCGCGGCCCGCAGGCAGCGGTCTGCCGGATAGTGGTAACTCGAGGTGTTAGCAGTTTTGTATGAAGCTGGACTATGTTAGTCGGGGGCGCTCGGTGCCGCCCCCTAGTGTGTCGACGGGAGAGATGAACTATGTATCGTGCTCTTTTTTTTGATAATAAACTCTCAGCCATCACCATTTACCGTTTTGCAGGCGCGCGCGTCTACGATCTTAGCAACGGTTGATTATGAATAGCGTACGGCATGCCCCTTATTCGCCCAGAGACTGTGAGCGGCGATGGCGAGAAATTGTAACATAATCTACATCTCCAAATATGGATTGTAACAGGTCATATAGGCGTAACTGTTATTATAGTTCATGTAAAACATAAGAAGTGTATATGTTATATTTTGGTATATTAAGTCTCGGTTTGCGCGGAATACACCGCCGTGTTTTTTTGGTCGCCTCGGCCCAGAGCTGCGGGCTCGCGGTTCGCTTCGTTCGCGATAAGAAGTCCGCAAAGTCTGTTACGAGGCACCACACATATTTCCCCAAAATTATAGAAGTTTTAATCCTTTATACAATCGCTTTACAGAACATTTTATCATTACAAATGTGCTTTATATACACATATTGCTACGACCTATATGGATTGTAGTTTCTATAATGTTGGGGTGTATTTATTTCAATTGAAAAGCCTTACCTAGTTAGGATTTCATATAAACACTTTGCAAACTGCTACTTTATGTGTCGTGTTTTATATATTTATTTTACGTAGTGTGATTTACTTCTGTTTATATAACTGAAAATAATAAAAAAAAATGTTAAAAAAAATGTATTTGCAAAATTTGCATCAGCAAAACTGTCTTTGTATATATTTAGTATATTGTGAAATTAATATTTAGTCATTTTAGTTCATTTAAATGATGTAATATTATATGTTCGCTATTTCTACTGTTATATAATTTCTTTATCTGAAATATTTGGTGGCATGCAATCATTTGTTGTTTAGTAATGAAGTAATAAAAACATGTACGAATACAACGATCAAACTAAATGTGACATCGATAAAAAATAACTGTCTTGTCTCTTACATTACGACCGTGAAGAAGGCGGCAATACAGTTAAGTTTAGTTTGTCGCCAACAAAATGGGCACTGCTGTCAGTTAACTCTTTGACAATGATTTCAGATAATGGAGTTTTTAATTATTATATAAATACATCATTAGTGCGGTTGGGTATTTTTTAACTCATTGAACTAATTATTTTACATTCACTTTATTTTGTTGTGTCACATAATGTATTTCATGTTTTTTTTTTCTGTCATAAGTTCATATTATATTGTACTTATTCCATTAACGATGTTCGCTAAAGAATATACCTCTATAAAAAAAAGTTAGAAAATGCAAAAAAAAAATACTATATTCGAGTTGCATATAAATATTATATTTGATTAGCTGTTAATCCAATGTAATGTGCTTATGCGCTCGACTGTTCCAATTATCCGAAACATCTATGGATAATTACAGTTTTTTAACAAATTGTTGATATATTTGAACGCTTGTTGAAAAACTAACAGTTTGCGATGGTTGTCTGTCACGGGGGCTATTTTAAATCGAATTCCACAACATCGCAAGCTTTATTGTATAATGGGATATCGAAAGAAACGTTCAGACCTCTTTATATTTCGCTGTAGCCCCAGGTCCACATGTGAGTCAAAAATCGCGCGACCAATTTTCTCACCATACCAATACGAACTTTAGAAAAAGCTAATTTTCCATCAAGCGACGCAAGCTAATTTTGACGCGTGATCGTGTGGTTTTCGGCACAGAAATGAAATCTTTATGTATATTGGCATAGAGTTCGTTTGATTATTGGCAAAGAAAATTGGATGCGTGCATTTTGATGCCCTTGTAGACCCAAAGGCTTGAATCTAATGTTGACATTGGTATCCCATTAAATGTGTGTAAGCCTTTGTATTTACTTGCACCAGCTTACATATATGTTTATCACGCTAAATTTTTTGCTGTGCCAATCTATAAGTCGGCGCAAGTGACTATAAAGGCGAAGTCCCCCAAAGATCAAAACTCATTTGAGCTGCTTTATCTAAAGGCAAATGAGGTCTTCGTCGTTTTACATAAAATTATTGGTCTTTAAACATTTTTGACTGTCTACGTATTACAGTTTTGTTACACTTATTTTGAGAAGAGAGCAACACTTTAGTAATTACTCTTTGGTCACGTAGCAATTCAGCACGCGATAAAAAAATAAACGAAAGAAAAAACCAAAAATATTTTCATCTAGTAAAAAGCAAATTCAAAATTCTTGCAATGCTCTCTCTTCAATCAAGACAAGTCGGTTTGTAACCGACCCCTATCGAGTGGCCTTGGTTACATGCATATTTGTTTACATTTCATATCAATTTATATCATTTTGTTTCTTTTTGAAATTTCGTAAAATCATTAGAAATTAAAATTGAAAAAATATATCTCATAGGCCGGAGTAGGAGCAGATTACAAGGGATATCACATTTTAGTTTTGGCGCCAGATTTTCTGAATCCACCGCAAATAACCAATAAAGCGATCCGTTATCTTTAGCAGGGTGATTACTTGTTTCACTATTTGATACAATGATGCTCATTTCTTTTGTAATTATGAATACAGAAAGTTAAATGAAGATCACGTAGTGTGCCTACATTCGAACATACTTTGTAAGTGATTAGAATGCAACCATTATGTAATACCCTCGACAATTGTTAATTGCATCCGTTTAGAAGTGGTTATCCCTGAAAATAGTTACCATTTTAATTATTACGTTAGGCTGTGCCCTACTCTGGTTCTTGCCACCTGTGGGAAGAAAATAAAAAACGATCCACACTCGTTTATTTTTATTTCTATTACCTACCTACCGTCTACACCCCATGTTTGGTTAAAAATGAATATAAAGTAGAAGAAAAGAAATTGGACACTCAAGTCTTTTTGTATTTGTGTAAACAAGTTCCGGTGCAGCTCCGTAAGGGGTCTCAAGATCTGAAGAATTAGAATAACAATAAAATAGTGGGCGAAGTCGTCGCTCCACTCAAAAAGCCGAACTGCTATGGCTCAAGTTGTCGTCTCCCTTGCGCACATGAGCGCGAACGAGAGAGCGCTATACAAAAACCACGGTTTACACTTTCATCCATTGAAATGCACGCGGTGCTTCGCTGCGAGCGAGACTCCGCCGGTTATTATAACAGCGAGCCGTCCGGTCTTATCGAACTAAAATACCCCACGTTTCAGTGATACGAACTGATTTCACGTGTGATAACAGTGTTTACATGAACGTTAGTGTTGTAAAGGTTTGAACTGTTTCCGGCGTTTGTTTTTCCTTGTTCTGGAGCGGGGTGAGTTCTATTTTTCCACATAAACTTACATAGAGGTACTCTGTTTAAATTGCCCTAAAGATTGCCTACTCACAAGATCTACCTATATCAAATAAAGCTACCAATACATTGTATTACGTACATAAACATTGCTTTAACAATAACATATTAAAAGCAGTAACTACCCTCGATTAGGTGGAATACTTAGATAAGGAAGTGTTTGTTAAGCTTTAGTTTGGAAATTGGGTAGACTGAAACATTCATTATATCTAATAATACTTGCATACGTTTTGGCGACGTGACATTGTTTATTAATCATATTGGTTAAAAAATTAAATGTTTCTCTTACGATCCTAGTCTATAATCTGTCTTGAATGTTTGTGAATCATGCTGTTTGTCTAGGCAGGTACTAAGCAGGATTTCTTTCTTATTTAATCGGATCTTGATATCTTAGTCGTAGTTAACTCAAAGACTTTGTAAATCTAAGGAACCGTTAGGTGTATAAAACTGTTGACGGTGGATTATGCGAGTAAAGTGGCCTGACACTGCAGGCGGCCTCCTCTCCCATTTATGGCATCCTGAACTGAAAAGTGCAGCTATCCGCCCGACTCATTGGTTTTGCCAGCAATAAAACTTGTCAAATATCGTGAGGCAGTGACAGTTAAACTATAAATAAAGGCCGTGAATATAGCAATAAAAATCTATCTAAAGTTGCCATAAATAGATTATTGTGAATTATTTATCGATCCGCTAAAAATCGAAGGCTGTACAAGTTTGGCGATACCACACACCTAAAATTAGCTCTGAGCATGGAGGTAAGGCTCTGTGACTTGAAACTTATCTATCAATAATAATAGCAAATGGGGGTTAAATAGGTAACTATAGCTACCTATTAGAAACAATCTGCTTGGCTCGGTAATAAGAGGTAATGCCGAAATAATCGCGTCACTGATAGTTTTCAATTAAAATAAATTGCCATAGGATATAAGTAGTTACCTAGGAGGCAGTTTAGTTAAGTTTTAACACGATATTATACACCCTCTATTATTAACAATGTAAAATCTATCTAGATAGGTAGGTACCTACATACCGTAACGAATTGGATTTTCTTCAACGTGTTAATGCCGCTGAATATGAATACAAAGTACGTAGGTACCTAATTGCTAACAGGCAGGAAGGTGCTTATGTATTAAAGTCACATCGAATATAGCATGTAATGTCAGTGGGTAAGTTAAAAGCCACTCACACGTGTCTACCAAGGCTAGTTAGCTATGTCTATATTACTCTACCTAGATATATGTACCAACAAGTTTCAGTTAGTCACTATTGTTTGGTCACACACAGACACAAACCAAGCGTAGGTACCTACCCAATAGGGACACATTGCTTTGACTTATTTGCTTGACATTAGGTACATTTGATTGTAAGTAGGTAGGTTCGTACCTACCTCATTGGAGTAATAGATAGATAGTTATGGAGCTTGTGGGAGACGTTCTAAGTAGGTAGGAAAATAAACATTAACAACAGCGCGATAAAAGTTCTTACAGTTGAATAAATGCAAACTTCCGCCCAGTGTATGAATACGGGGAAGTATGGATAGGTAAGTGATATCATTGAATGATAGTCTTATAAGGAATCAATTTTATTCCTTATAAGACTAACTATGTATAGTGCTTACAAACCTTTTAACAATTTAGCTCGCAGGTTCAACAACCCTGGGTCCTAAGTGTAATATCACTTTCCTTGTGGATTTGCTATGATTTTATTGTTTAAGGCATGTAAACATATTTTATCAATGGTGCCTAGAATGAGCAGTGGTAGCCTCGCGGGCAAGAACGCCCGCCTTGAACGTAAGGGGTGCAAGTTCAAATCCCAGGCCCGCACCTCTGAGATAATTTTCATGTGTGAATGTCATTTTCAACAATGATTACCACTTGCTGAACGGTGAAGGAAAACACCGTGAGGAAACCTGCACATCTATAGAAAGGCGTGTGAAGTTCACCAACCCGCACTGGGCCAGCGTGGTGGACTATGGCCCAAATCTCCCTCGTATTGAGGGGGAATGTGTCCGGTATAATGGCAATAGGCTCGCCCCCTATTACATTGGGACCAAAATACATCGGCGAATTGTGGGCGCACTACAGTGCACCTCTGCCTACCCCTTCGGGGAATAAAGGCGTGATGATGTATGATGTATGTATGGTGCCTAGAACACGTTACACGACTAGTCAAATAGATGTCGACCATTAGTGAATTGGGTCCGTGATCATACTTTAGCTACAATTAATAAAAGTTGTTGTTTTCATGCTATAAAAATGTTAAAAAAACTTTTTTAAAAACAAGCTTTTAGTTAATTGCCCTTAGTTTTCGTGTTCTCCTCAGCAAGCTCCTTCATTTGATACCCATAATGTGGTAGTGCAGAAAAAAAATCTATTCCGCCATCTTGGATGATCCACCATATTGGAATTAGAATGACGTCACATAGAAAAGCACGCATTGTCATCCATAATAAGCGTTTATACCAAATTTCAGCTAAATCGGTTAAATTGAAATAAACCTATTTTACGCTATTATTAACTATTTAAAACTATTAAACGCGATAAAATCCGTAAAATAGTTTTATTTCAATGTATAGTATTCGCGTAAATATAAGAAAATAATATGTAAATCGGTTAAAGATAACTAATTTAAATTTAAGTTGCAAGATTCCACCCGGACATACATTGCAAGTTAATATAAAGCTAGTAATAATAATAAAAAAATAGGTCATAGCAACTCCGCAACGATTGACTTGGGGACCTGGATTATAAGTAGATACCCTATTTATATAGTATAACCAATTCACATAGCAGAAATTCTATTCATAGACGCTGGAAGTAGACACAAATCAGCCAGTCTTATTAGTAGAGTCTGATGGTGAGATAGCCACAGAAGTCCGCCCCTATCGGCCGCCCACGCCCGGAATAACCTATAATTACTAGCCTATTGTCCACGCTATCCCATAAACAGATATGCCGTCCGCACACATCGCCAAGATCAGAGATAGGCACTGTGTCGATAGGTAGGTAGGTAGAATTTTATTTTATAAACTGGCTGTTAGGCTCCACACTACCTAAGTTCAAAATGCGTTATTTAATGATAGATAATACTACGATACTTTTTCTAGAAAGAATAATTGCCTACCTAAGTATTTTCTTTGTACTTTACAAGATGTATGCGAAGTCCGAAATAATAATTTAGGTATCTATTATATGACACCTAACATGTAGATTCTTAGTGAAGACAGAGTATACCGTACTTTCGTAGTTTCTGAGTTAGGTACCATATGTACCTATTTTTTATTATTTTATTTATTATAAATCTTGCATAGGCATCGATCTCGATGTGTTTAAAATGAGAAAATAACAAGTGCTTACATTGGGGCGGCAAAAAAGTTGAAAATACATTAAATACCTATCAATCAATTTTTTATATCATTTGTTTGTATAGGTACCTAACTTTTACCAGATACTGGTGCAAAAACGGTCAAGTATTATTTCGGACTTCTGATACACCCTGGATATACGATTCCACGTTGAAACTTTACACGTGCACTTTTAAAATTAGCTGCACTAGGCATAAAATAAAAACAGCACCTTTTGACGTCAATAAAGCAAAGTGAATTTCGTAACTGCAATCCATTTTCCTGTCAACACTCTGCCGACTTTACGAGCAATCTCCTTTGTTTAGATGTTTATCTCGGCATCGTTTTGTGGAACAAAAGACCTACTTGTGTAAGAGATCGTGTTTTGGGCATTATATGTTCCTGCGGCCTCGCTATCCTTTCACTGGAGGATTAAACGGTTACGTCACGTGAAGACCGCGAGATTTATGGTTGTTGTTTATGGTAAAACCCGACACATTTGACTATAACATAACGACAATTATGTTTTGAGTTTTTACGTAACGAAGCAGTACCTAATATGGTGCCGCATGAGTACATACCACCTTACTGAACAACAATGATTAATTAACTACTCATTCATTAAATTTATCAAGCCGTTTAGGCTGTAGAGCGTGCTAAATAAACAGATATATTTATACACTCAAAAAACAACCTTAAGTAGTCGGCTTAAAACTACACGGTCCTGAAATTATGAAATAAATACTGGAATAAGACGATTAATGGTTGCACCTAATAAGCAGGTTTTCTGCCAGTATTAAGTAGTTAATAGGAGTAACAAATTCAATGAATGCACATTATAAATAGGTGATGAATGTGAAGAAGATGGCGAATGAAATGTGTTCAAGATGTCAATAATAGAGATAGAGTGAACCCTATGAGTGATCCTAAGCCTTGGGGCCCTATTTTCGTTTGATAGACATATATCTCTATTATAGATATGTCGAAACGAAACGTCTAATAATTGGTCGTATTTTTTTCTTTTGTTTCGTCATATCTCTAATAGAGATTGATGTATTGAGAGAGAGTGATAATTTTAAATTCGCAATTCTTTCTGGCCCACCCTATAGGTATATCAAACGAAAATCGGGCCCCTGTCCAGTAATCTAGTAAGCACTTCAGTGCAATGAATAAGTGAACTATCTACTTCAGAGAAAAAAATTATAAAGTACAATCTCGTTATGTGGATAGGTATTATGTCGAAACGTCATTGTGTCAGTGTTACGTGCGCGGGCGCAGCGGCGCGTATGCACGCTGATGCACATGGTATTGTAATTAAAGATAATACTGATTGCAACGCACTTTCAACAGTTTCCGTGTAGATTTCAATGAGAGGTGCGTACTTCAACACAATAATTCAGTTTTCATATATATAAGATAATTTAAAAATAATATATATCACCAGACAACCTATACTTACCATTGTATGATCCCGAACTAAGCAATACTTTAAATTTGGGTACCATACAATGCCTGAAAGCGATCCCAGTTACACTTAGACCTGGGGCCCGATTTTCGTTTGATAGAGATAAATCTCTATTAGAGATATGTCGAAACAAAAATACGACCAATTTGACGTTTCGATTCGACATTATCTCTAATAGAGATGGATGTCGATCGCACGAAAATCGCCCCGCTGGGCAAATACCGAAAAGTCCATTTTCAAAATATAGCAGTTTTTCTTGAAGATACATTGTCATTTAGTTGCATACCTACACTAGGTTGGTTTGTTCATTTATAGTTTCAATGGCGGTTTCAAAAGCTTGGTCCAGTGGTTTGAGCGCAGGCTGCTCGGCTCACTGAACCGGGTCGTAGCACGTTCGATTCCCGCCAGTGACTCATCTCGGAAATGCCCTTCTTAGAATATGCCCTGGTCTGCATGCAACTTGGATTACCATCAGTCCACTGTCTGCTACCTATAGCTTTGCATAGTTTGGGTGCATACGATAAGTATGTGTTGTCTAGCGATATTTGATATGAAGTCGTCTCCACCCTAGCTTGGTGTATATTTCTAGAAATATGAAACGTATGTATGCGTCGAGTCGTTCTCACAGCGGACCTAACAGACCGTTGAAAATCCGCTTTGATCTATCCGCTTAGGGCTATAAATCTAGACATTCTATTAAACTAACAAAGATAATACGATCTTTATCTCACTCAACACTCGCTTTAGAAAGGATTCGGTTTGGTAAATGTTGCCGTAGATTGTAATAAAATTGCAATTGGTAGGTATCCTAATTGCAATAAGTCATTAGTCGAAGTGTAAAAGGGACCTAAATGGTATAATTGTGTATAAAAGATTTACCTACCCCAAACACATGGCAATTTTATTAAACCTCCTGCAATAGTACTTATTTGCAATACAAAAGTGTTCTGTAATGGGATTGTAAATGGATCACAAAACTTTATATAAATTTGGAAGGACTAGTAGATAAGTGATTCTGTTCCGGGTAA
The DNA here is from genome assembly GCA_914767695.1 of Ptilodon capucinus. NCBI lineage: Eukaryota > Metazoa > Arthropoda > Insecta > Lepidoptera > Notodontidae > Ptilodon > Ptilodon capucinus. The sequence goes on along the minus strand of OU611816.1, from coordinate 10,135,709 downwards.
CCTTACCGAGAACAGAATCACTTATCTACCTACTTATATACTTAAGTCATGAATAAAATAATGCCTAGTCTGTAAGTACTACCTAAGTAATGTCTTCGTTTTCGCTAAAGTAAGTACCTTTTTACAACATTGTTGAAATTGGAACTTAGATTAGATGTTGCAAAACAGCAGTAGGCAAGTAATACAATCGATAGCCAGTTAAGTAGGCACTTCACAAAGCTTATTATCTCGTTTAGGTGTACCTATCGTAGATTACACCACGGCTCACGAATCTGTTGGCCATCACACTCTGCATCCACTGCAGCGAGCGAATTAAACTGACTTCTTCTTTACGTAATGATAAATTTTTAATGGAATAAGATGAAGAAGAGAAGGAATGGTTGCATCTGCCAATGAAAAGTAATGAACAGCCAGGGCAAATTTAATAAATACACATTATAAATACAAATGGGTGATAAACGTGATAAAGATGGCAGAATCTCTTCACCTGACTTTTTTAGAAAATTTAACTGACACTATTCGCTCGGGTCATCGGTGACATTTAATTGAAAATCTTTTTTTAATCTTTAACTTTTTTATAAGTTAAAAAGCCCGAGATTTCATCCACGTGGAGTTAAGGAATACTAATATTATATCTAAAATCAAAGTAGCATACATTACTTCTTATAATATCAGCTATCTGCCAGTGAAAGTCCCATCAAAATCGGTCCAGACGTTAAAGGATACAGTTCGTTTTGGTTTTAGCGGAAAATTGGTCGTGCTTTTTAAAGCGCCTATGATTGCAGGGTTTTATTGTTTCGATATAATCGCCATAGACAGATGAGTCACGAGCGATCGTCAGATATCTTCAAACTGTCTCCCTTTGTCAAACCGCTGGTGCGCAGGGCCAGCCTAACCTGATCCCTGTTTAAACACGAACCTTTAAAAATTACCGATAAGACAACTTTAACGTCTTTGGAATAAGGTCGTATGGGATTACGGCCAGCGTTGCCTATGATTGGTGTTCAGTTAATCGGCAAAGAGCTTTGTTCTGCATTTGGACGAACGGGCGCCGTCAAAACTCGTGCGCTACAGAATCTTAGGCATTTTACGAGCTCTTGCGAAATATAAAAAACCGACCATGTGCGGGTTAGGCCCGCACACCGAGGGTTCCGTATAAAGTTGTAGGAATGTAAATTGTTTGTCCATTTAAAAAAAGTTTTTAAGTTGGTGATGTAAGTAAAATATACGGTTTTCGGATTTTTGCCTTTACTTGTGTTATTAGACACAGCTTCTTGTCAAATCAACGGGAAGTTATCCTAGATAGGTTTTTATTCCCTTACGGATTAAAATATGCAGCATAAGTACTCTTTTGATAGAAGTTTGATTTTTTACAGCTCCTAGGGACTGCAGACCTGAGGTTTTGATTCTCTACGCGTTCCTGCCTAAAAGGGCCTAGACAGAAAGACGGATAACGAAGTGTCCCTATAAGGGTTACTTTTTGCCTCTTGAGGTACGGAACTCTAAAACCAGTCTGTAATGTGTGGTTCCAAGAAGACCTTAGCCCCAAATAGTTGAGCATCCATAATTGGGCCAATAGGCAAGCAAATAATGCCAGCCAAATGTCAATTTCGTCTTTTATTATTTTCCGAAAACTTTCATGCTGTGTTATTAATGGCTCTATATTTCCAATCTAGTTCTAGCCTTTTCTGGAATTATATCTGAATACAATATTCTATGTACTTCATTAATATTAATGGCGACTGACAATATTTCATTTATTCTCGCGTGGGTGTACGTTTAATGGATTCTCTTGTATGTAATTTAGTTCTCAACGGAATTCACTTTTGTACATATTATTTTATTTCGTATCCAAATAAATTATTTAGTTACGTATAATAAAACGTTTGAGAATTTCATTCTTATCTTACTTAGATATAATTATTAAGAAAAGTTAGCTTTTCACATCACATGTATATGGTCTAGCACACATATCAAGACTAGTGTTTTCTTCGTATTCATCCGCCATCTTTATCACTTTCATCATCCATTTTTATTTATAATGTGTATTTATTGAATTTGCCCTTGCTATTAATTACTTGACACTGGCTAAAATACCTACTAAAAGCAGGTGGAGACATTCCTCATCTTATTCCATTAAATATCATCATTTCATTCATCATTTCGTAAAAAAAAAGAAGATATCAAGACCACACCTCTGTCACAGATTCGCTCGCTTGCCCCGTCTTATTTCATATGAATGATAGAGATATTTATGTCTTGGCGCACATGTTACAACAACTGCTAAGATAAATAATTATATTAGGACTGCCTCACATTAATAGTTCAATCGCTCAGTGGGGATTGAACATGGTATCTTGCGTTCACAAAGGCGGCCTCTCTAACCACTAGCTCATTGAAGCTTTAATCTCTATCTCTAAAATAAATAGAAAAAAAATCGATACGACTTTTTAGAAAGTATCACTTGTAAGTCTTGTAACAATTATACTTGGTAACATAAGTGCGGGGTCCGTTTTGAAAGCAGGCGTCGGTTCTCACGAGGCGGGCGGCGCGCGCGCATGGCGATCCGGTTAGATAACCATTTATTTATCACCTATGCCGATGGACCACCGAGGTGGATAATAACGCTATCCGTGGACATCTGGGAGCCACTCCAGACAGGGTTTCGTATAACCTATTTTAAAAATAAATAAGTCTGGGCGAGTAAAATGATAAAATATCGAAGCAAAGGTGCTTTGAAAGGGGTTAAAGAAGTAAACTTACTGTAAATCAGTTTTGTTTATGAAAAAAAACTCATTTAATTCCTATCACTACCCGCTCCTGCACGGCTCTCACGCGCGGCAAGACTAGACTTATGTCACGGATAACATCGCACAGATTCGTTCTCTCACTTTCATAATTGATATAAAAGAAAGAGACAAGACATCGGCTGTTGAGAGTTTTTAAGCTGAGCAACCACTTCCCTCTACTTATCCCCCCCCCCTCGTTGCTGCAAGATAAGGCATCTATCGACACTAGGTTGTAAATAGATACCTAGTTACCTATTTCGCTTTCTAAATAATAAAATTGTGCTATAGTAAAATGCTTAACTCTGATAGATTAGGATTTAACCCTTATTTACTTGCTTAAATGAAGCATACATTTCCAGAAAGTTCATAGTAACAATTAATTTGTTACGGAATCCGTTAACTATCTATCTTAAATTGATTGTACAGTTCGGAAACGGCGATGACTTGTAGAAAATAAACATCTTGCGGCTTGTAAGGACCCCTTTTGTCTGCCATAAGGCAGGTAAACTTTCTATTTGCCTTCAAAAAACAGGGAATCCGTTTTTCCTCGATGGCGAGACGCGTTCAATTCCAAATACACTCAAAATATTCGATCGTATAAATTTGAATCTTTGACAAAACGATTTCCTGCCTCGTGGGTGGAATATGTATCATGAGCGCTTATAATTTGGTTATTTACCTAAAAAAGAGGACAATCGAGAATGATTTAATAAATTAACGAAACGATTGAGACGTCTGGCGACGCCCGCACATTCTTTCGAGTGCAGCTTACCCGTAGCGTCAGAAAAAGGTAGACAATTCAATTCAAAACTTTCAGAATTCAAAACTCGATTTTTTATCGTAAACGTATAGTTTGTATTTCTCTAAGAGTTGGAACAATAAAGAGTTATCTATCTAGCCCTCCTCGACCCGGGCGTCGAGAGGGCTACCAACACACCTACACCAGCCTCAAACAGACACCGATCTCGCCGGCGAGGTCGAGGAACCCCCTCTTCCGCTCGTAGGTGCATCTTTGCACCTAGGAGCGCAGTCACTTCCTCTCCCCTCACGGCAAATTCCCAAGCTGAGGTCGTGCCCTCTGTGGCGCCCTTGAGCTAGTTGCCACTCTTTTTCCGCCCTTAAGGCCTTGGTTGGAGTGCACTCTGCGCTCGCCACTCCTCCGGTAAAGCTGTAAAGGCAACCTCACGGCCAACAGTGTAAGTCCAAAGTTATCTATCTATCTAAAGTACACTATTTTTTTTATACGCAGCGAACGCGGTAAGCCATGCGACTACGCTGCAAAATTAGCTTCCTCTATCAATAACATTTCGTTGAAGAATGTGCTTTCCCTATGTGTTAATACAGTTCTTTTTGGTATTAGCAAAAATTCTGCAACGTATTGATACCCCAGTCAGCCTGGGCCTATCTATTAGGTCCCGCCGCCGCACGTCAAAGATTATCTCGTGGGGTGGAAGGCTATTTGACTTCGACACTTTTGGGCGATATTGACTTATATTTTGAAATCAGCGAGTTTTACTGCGTCGAATGAGGTATGCTCTCCTGTAAAGTTAACAAAATGTCGATTGAGTCAAACAGCCTTACCTTTCGATCTATCTTTTTTATGTAAATTGTATTGAGTGAAAGAGTAGGCAATTCATATATTGTATACCAGTATGTTAGTGAATCTTGCGACCTTGGGCCGTTAGTTTTAGAAACAGTTGATTAGTTTCTGTTTAATTCATACCGCGACCGGTATAACGGTCGCCGGCCATCAATGAATACCAATATTATCAATACCCATGTTTCTAGAACGCTGCGAAGTGAGGCTTACAGTGAGAAGTTCTGATGATATTTTTTCTCTTACCTATTTATTTTTATTATATTCACGCTTTCATAACTTATTAAAATAAATATCTCCAGATAGCATAAACTCATCGTGTAATCCCAAACCAACCAAAGCTTATTAACTGGGGGCGATCCCAGTTATACCCAGACCGGTGCTAATTCTGAATAAACCATTTTCCAAAATTTGCCACCAGCGGAAATCGAACCCGCAACCAACTGGTTCAGTAAACCGAGTGGCCTATGCTCACACGATTAGACCAAATAATGTAGTGATTACTTGATAGAACTAATGTGGTGCTTATTCGATCCTCCCATCTTCAACAGATCTTGTAAAAGCTCCTAGGTAGATCCGATGATAGTCAACTGTTCATAGAATCGATTGTTTATATCCATCATCGAATATAAATCGATATTCTAATAATCGGAGGTGAACAAACGGCCTCGCCGCCGACCGTTTCCAATAATACATCAACCCAACATCCGCGATGCTGACACGAGCATGTTTTTCTTGTTTTCACTAAAATAAAGCGCTGGGCCTATAGCATCGAGACGCGAGCATAAATTATTTGCCAAAAATGAAACGAATTCTGTTTCAATATACATAAAGAATTAATTTCAGCGATATAAGGCACGCGACCGCGCGTCAAAATTTACTCACGTCGTCGTTTGGTGTGAGAAAAAACTTAACGCGTTACGCTAGCGTCAACGCCCCAGTGTGAGAGAAGTTAAAATGTAGAGAACAGGCTAGAGTCACAAGTAGAACAGGAAATGTTTTATGTGTACAGAGAACATAAAAATATGTCGCGAATTTTGACGCGCACATCGACCCGGAGTTCAACGCTAAAGCTTTCGGTTACTTTGTAATTTGCTATATCCCATACACCTGCCGACACTCAAAAGTAAACTTTATTTCATGTTTATTTATAGTTTTGTTGTGATCGGTCCTCAAAGAGTAGGTGACCTCCCCGTTCTGAAACTTTTGAGACAATTCGACATACTTGCGTGCCGTTTTTGGGACATTCTAGTAACGTGTTGATTTGTTTTAGTCACGATATTTTTGCACGTGCAAGCTCTACCAATTTAGATACCCATAACTATACTATCCTATCGAGCTGTGCGTAATTAAAACAATTGATTTAATTTTCTTCCCACTGCCAAAACGAACTGTATTGAATAATACACAAAGATTATTTTGCTAAAAATGTCATAAGTTTGTTTACACTGCCGAATAAGGTTGTGGATGTACCCAAAAAGTCAGAACACGATACCTGTGACAAATATTCATAGGTCTACAACTCGGAAACTGTGATAGTTAGATATAAACCGTCTTCACTATGCATCTACATATGAGCTACAGTATATGTACCCAAAATATTATTTCGGAGTTCTGATGAACCCTGTATATATTGATACTGAGTTGGTTTTGGTATTGACAAAATTTTGCAACGAGTATTGTGACGTCCCTAAATGGCCAGGGATTTATTCTTGTCTGCGTAACTCTATGCATACGAAGACCGGAGAATCACACACAGATATTTTTTTACAACAAACACTGCAAGTCAACATACTCATCTTATGATCGCAAACTAAGCAATGCTTTTACTATGGGTACCATACAATAGACTGGTGCGATCCAGTTACAGCGAAGCAGTGGTAGCCGAGTGGTAGAACGCACGCCTTGCAAATCAAAGTGTGCAGGTTCAAACCCCGGCTCGCACCTCTGGGATTTATGTGCGAATCTCATTTTCATCCCATATTATCACTTGCTATGAAACGGTGAAGGAAAACATCGTGAGGATATCTGCACGTCTGAGGGAACTTGACTAGTTTGCGATAGATGTGTGAAGTATGCCAACCCGCACTGGGCCAGCGTGGTGGACTATGGCCCGAATCCCCCTTGCATTGAGGGGAGGGCCGTGCCCAGCAGTGGGACGTTATAAGGGCTGTAGTAGTAGATCCAGTTACACCCAGACCGAGTAAATTCCGAAAAAGCCATTCCCGTAATTTGCTGCTAGCGGGAATGGAACCCGTAATCGGTGCAGAGAGCTGTTTTTGTAGCATGAGCGCCAAGACTAGATTTATGTCACAGAATATGTTGATTATATCTCTTTCTCTCGTATGAAATAAAACAGAAAGCGACCGAGCCACTCCGTGACAGAGGTCTTGTCTCGACATGCGGGCTAACCATCGAGCAGTAACCAGAACCATCAAGAGTATATACTAAGGAGCGGCCCTAAGGAGTTCGAACTGCGTTAAATTATCGCCATATTAGAATTTGATTGTTTATACTAGTTTAAACCAAGTTTATGGTGGTCTCAAAGAACCTGAACGCACCCCCAAACGTTACTATATCCGGCCATGTAAGCGAGCGAGAACGTGAATATAAATATTTAGGCACTTGGGTGACAGAAGACTGGGACAGCAATCTAGAAATCAAAACCCGCATAGAAATTGCCCGTGCCGCATTCAATGCTATGAGAACGGTATTATGCAGTCGAAACTTGAACATCCACTTGCGTATTGGACTCTTGCACTGCTATATCTGGCCCATAATTCAATACAGATGCGAGTCATGGACCATAAAAGAAGATCTTAGAAAACGTATTGAAGCTTTTGAAATGTGGGGATACAGACGTATGTTGAGAATAAGTTGGTCACAAAAGGTAACAAACGAGGCCGTACTGCGACAGGCTAACCAGAAACGGAAACTTTTGTTCATCATAAAAAAACGGAAAATTTCATAACTCGGACATGTGCTCAAGCACGAAAGATATCAACCCCTGCAACTTATTATGATGGGCAAGGTCATCGGCAAGAGACGAGTTGGTCGCAGGAAGAAATCGTGGCTCCGTAACATACGAGTGTGGACTGGAATCTCCAACGCAGCCCAATTATTTCGCCTTGCACAGGACATGACCTAATTTCAAAAGTTGATAGCCATCCTTCACAGGTTGGAGAGGCACTTGAAGAAGAAGAATTGTTTCACACTTACGTACTTACTTAATCTTAATTCTAAGATGGCGGATCTCATATAAACCATTAGGCAAACCTTAAAAAAAACGCCGCAGAGCATTACGAAGAGTTAAGTTTTTAAGTCAACTCTATCTACTCTGAGGTGCTAACACCACTGAGTTGTCTAGCACTCAGACCGCTAGACCCGTTCTCGAAATGATTTATACATAGAATGCTTCAATCATCATGAATCTGTTATAATAGATATGTTATTGGCTATTGATTTATATCCTTTTGAACGTATTCGTGATTTATTGCTATAAAGGTTAATTGTTTTCAATAGAAATCTAAATGCCAGCATATAATCAAATCGCTCGAGATGATGCCATTTATTTAGGCAGGAAGTGTTTTCTAATTCGTTGATTAATAGTAAATAGCTAGGATTGATCTATCCAATTTAGTGAACAGGCTTCTTTAGCTTTATAGTGCTTTGAATGTAATATTAAATAGATACTGTATGAGCAGTGCTAACCTAGTTGGTAGAACGCCTGCTTTATACGCAAGGGGTGCAATTTAAAACACAAAAATGTAAATCCTTATTTGAAAAAAGCAACCATGGAGTTTCTTGCCTATTCTTCTCCATAGGAAATGCATTCCGAATGGGTGGTAGAGCTACTATTTTTACTATTTATTGACGATTCATAAGTGCCTGTATTGGTTTATATGAATAAAAAATATTCTGATTCTGATTCCGGCTCGCACCTCTGGGTTCCATGTGCGAATCTCATTTTCATCCGAGATTATCACTTGCTAAGAAACGGTGAAGGAAAACATCGTGAGAAAACCTGCTCGTCTGAGGGAGCTTGACTAGTTCTCGATAGATGTGTGAAGTCTGCCTACCTGCACCGGGCCAGCGTAGTGTACTATGGCCTGAATCCCCCTCGCATTGAGGGGAGGCCCGTTCCCAGCAGTGGGACGTTAAAAAGGGCTGTAGTAGTAGCATGTGTGATAATCACTTTCAATAACGATTACCCAAGTGGTAATCGTTATTGAAAGTGACATTCGCACATGAAAATTATCTCAGAGGTGCGAGCCTGGGATTTGAACTTGCACCGCTTACGTTCAAGGCGGGCGTTCTTGCTCGCGAGGCGACCACTGCTAGTTTAGGACCCTGAACTTGCAAATAAAACAAAGTATAGGTGGATTAGGACTCTTATCTCATGTGTTTTGTTCTAGTGATGCTGTAGTAAGGCATGGGGCAGACGGAGGAGGCGCGGGGCCCCCGCAGCAGCCCCAGGGCACAGCGCTCGCCCGACCTGCCGCCCCCCATACAACCCTGCAGCGGCTTCCTCGGCAACGTGAGTAGTACCCTTAAGCAAAATCAAATAATTATAAAGATGATTGTTCTCTAACATATTTAGGTGTGATAGAGCTTTTTTTCAGTGTTGTCATTATAATTCTACCATATTAAAAACCGGCCAAGTGCGAGTCGGACTCGCGCACGAAAGGTTCCGTACCATTATCTATAAAAACGGCAATCACGTTTGTTGTATGGGAGCCCCCTTAAATATTTATTTTATTCTGGTTTTTAGTATTTGTTGTTATAGCGGCAACAGAAATACATCATCTGTGAGAAATTCAACTCTCTAACTATCGCAGTTCATGAGATACAGACAGATGACAAACAGACGGACGGATGGACGGACAGCGAAGTCTTAGTAATAGGGTTCCCGTTTTATTTTTTGGGTACGGAACCCTAAAAACGGGTACGCTATGTTAGACAAACCAAGTTACTCTATTTATTTGTCGCTCTCGAGGCAATAGGTATGCGTAGGATAGGTATATAGTGCATGCATAGCATGGAGTAGAAAATAAAACATGCGGATCGAATTGAGATCTCTTTCTTCTAAAGCTCCGGGCTCACAGGCGCGTACCAAAACGAACTGTATTAACTCACAGAAAAGGCTCATTCTTCAACGCAAAACCATCTATGATGCGAGCGAATTTTAACGCGTGATCGTGTTACCTTTACCAAAGAAATTCAATCTATGTATTTCGGCAGTTCATTTTGGTATTGACAAAAGAATTTACGCGAATATTGACACACCTTTGAAACTAACATCGAAGCCTATCTACTGCACCTCCTTAAAAAAACAATATTCATACACAGATTACTAATAACAAAGTAAGTGCAACTTCCGATCACAAAGGCATCCTATACAGCACGGCCGTGCTCATGCGCCGCACACGTTCCATTTCACACGTGGCTTAGTGCTATTAGCATATAATTAAGCAACCGCCATCCGTCTTGCTTTGCCGACTTTCCGATCGGACAGCCGGTTTAAAAGCTATAACGGCATCTGCACCGAAAGTGGTGCGTCGATCGAAACGTACTCATCATTTGGCGTTTGTTTTCAGACGGGATTAAGCCACACTGGGGCGCTGAAATTCATGATTGCCAATACCAAAATGAACTGTATTAACACAGAGAAAAAGCTCATTCTTCAAGGAAACCTCGAAAATCTTTTTGACGCCTAGTCACGAGGCTTTTAGCAAAGATTTTTTTAATACCTACTAACAGATCTCATTATGGTAATAGCAAATTTTTGACGCTCCAGTGTGCCTGGGGCTTAAGACATTGACTAGGTACTAAGTGCATGCAAGGAAACAGATCATATTTTAAACTTCATCCCATTTGTAATTGCGTCTAATTTAGAACACCTCTCAGCCCTACCGTCGGGTTTGATAAATTAACGGCGACAGGACGTAACCGTAACCCACAGATCATAAATCTAGTCGCAAATTGTGTTAACCGAGCCAGTTTGAAGGTGGTTGCTTCATCGTACACTTTCAAGGAATCGTTTTGTCGGTGTGTCTACCAATCACTGATTTATCGATGGTTTCGCTGTTAATTAATCGATATCAGGTAAAATAACTACCCTATGTTGTATAGCAGTAATGTTTCAAGTTTGATGACGGCTTTTTGTAGTGATTTGAGCGTGTGTAGCTTGGCAGTGTCACGGGATGGTCGCGGGTTCGAATCCTGTCCGAGCGTAGGTCTGAAAATGACTGAAAATACACTTGATTGTAGAGTACCAAAAACACATTGGAGAATTTTAGGGCTGAATTCATTTTTTTTTTGTTTTTATGTTACTATATATTACCGCATATCTCTCTAACTTTTTTACCTTTCAATATATACGTTTTCAGGATTGTAATGAGGTGCTAACTTTCATATTTTCAACGATGTAAATATGTTATTTAAAAGAAAATCTTGAAAGAATTATTCAAAAAAAATAAATTCTTCAAAAAGTTAGAAATGACCTTATAATTTATTACACCTGGAGTCGGTGCCAATTCCAGTGTGTCTCGTTAAAATAGATTAGCACCTACTCCAAATGTAATAAATTATGAGGTTATTTCTACTTCTTTAGTGCACCTAGGTTTCTGATCGTTCCTTTTTTAATATTTTCTTGATACAATTTTAGCACGATCTGATAGCATATTATGACGAGGTAAAGGCCGGTTGGTCCTCGCAATTTATGCCTCGACGCCTCGCTCGAGGCGGGTACGTAACAGATTATACAAGCCAATCTTCTTACATAAATTGCTAAGGTTACCTTCAATGAGCTATAAAGCTCTTATTAGGATCGCGCACCGAGAAGCTATTGTGGCCATGCTAATAATAATAATAAATCATGTAGTTTTTTTTCAGTGTTTTGACTTCTGACAGCTTAAAACAACATATACCTAGTAATCTTCTTCTTACTATATATTTTTATAAAAATCAATTTCTGTTCGTCAGTCTCGCTAAAACTGAAAAACAACTAGACCAGTGGTGGGAAAACTTCCTAATAGGTGGCCAGAATTATAGCAAAAATGCATTTTATGTTAAAACTTTTCTTCATATAAAACGCTATAGTATAAGTAGAATCTACTTTTACTTCGGGGCCGTCAAAATATAATTATCGCGGGCCTTATAGGTACTATTCATGTCAAAGGACCGTCGGCGGTCCGGATTAAATACTTTCGCGGACCGGAAATGGCCCGCAGGCCGTACTTTGCCCATCACTGAACTAGACCGATTGTTTTTTTTATTCGCTCTAATATAAGGTTGGTTTCAAATAAATAGGGAAATGAGAAATAAATAGTAGGTGATACGGACTTTTCCGGGTCATTTAACACTTAATTAAAATGTACGAGCTTCGTTATTATTTTCATAATTTATCCTGCATAACTACTAAGTAGGTGCTAAAATTATTAATCAATAATATTCAAACTGATATCAAGTAAGTAACGCGTATAAGTACTTAATCAATACATATGCAGTTTACGGAATGACTTTACGAACATTTGATGAATAAATTAAATAAAATAAAAAAAATCTCGATTACTCGCATATTATAGGCCACCCTACTAGTGACAGTGACCTCAGGGCTTGCTACATAAACAATGCGCCCGCGATCCCGGTACGGCCTTTGATATAAAATCCTCGGAAGCTGTACACGCCGCGTCGTGTCCAACAGATAGTTTAGTTCAATTTATTATAACTGTTACATCCAGTTTAATACGCTGGCCAGATAGAAAGCACGGAGCACATTACAAGTAGACTCTAGCGTGAACGCTATGTTTTATTTTTTAAACGCGACTGGATTATCACTGTTACAATTCATCCGCCTTTATCACATTCATCACCCATTTTTATTTATATCACGCATTTATAAAATTTGTTCTTAGTATTCATTAGGTACTAGACACTGGAAATAACCGCTAACCGCAGTTGGAGCCAATCCTCATCTTATTCCATTAGTTTCATCATTTCTATAAAGAAAGAAGAATCACTGTTACCCATGTAAAAACTGTTTTCAGTATCAACAACAACGAATGCGAATATTACTGTAGAAGTAGCGCTAGGTAGATAGGTACATAGTAAAAATATTACTTTAAGACGGGAAATATAATTTGGTCAAAATGCTACAAAAGCTCCACTATACCTCACAGAAGGCCGTGTATGCTTTACGAGCAATAAGAACCCATCTATTTAATGGCTGCGTTCATATGATATCAATAATTATGTATAAATTCAATTATAATAATATTACAATAATACATCATCACGCCTGTATTCACTGAAGGGGTAGACAGAGGTGCACTGCAGTGCGCCCACACTTCGCCGATGTATTTTTGGTCCCAATGTAATAGGGGGCGAGCCTATTGCCATTATACCGGGCACATTCCCCCCCAATACGAGGGAGATTTTTGGGCTATAGTCGGCGCTGGCCCAGTGTGGGTTGGTGAACTTCTCACGCCTTTCTATAGACGTGCAGGTTTCCTCACGATGTTTTCATTCAATAATCTTTTAATATATTGGATTAATATATTTTCTAATATATTTTGTGTCACAAAACGATCTAAAATCTAAGTAATGTAATAACAATAGTTACTGCTAAGGGGTGGTGTGAAAGGGTATGCTCCTTTGCAAAAAGAAAACAGTATAGGAACACCAATCTGTATAAGTTCTTAACATTGACCATAAAAAAACAAATAAGTTATAAGTTTCCATACTTACGGTACCTTGTTGAAGCAAATTTGAAACTTCCTAAAATAAAACTAAAACACAGGTTCAAAGTGAGATATTGACAAAACTTAACAGTTTCCGTTTCTGTGCGTATCTTGTAATAACGAGCTGTTGGTTTAACTGCGAGGCACTAATTGGTCGAGACTGGCCCGTTACTTGATACCTGGGCAAGTATTTTGCGGATGCTGCGTGCCCGAAATCGGCGACACCGCTGTATAATTATATTCGAGACCATTAACGTGACAACTTCTACCACTTGCTGTGTTCCTGGTACTTCTTTAGGTTCTACATTTATTTTCTTTCAAAAACAAAATCAGGCGTAATACTTTTAGTAAATTCATTTTATACAGCAGCATTATAAAATGCAATCTAAAACAATCAAGGTTTTATCTATGTTTTAAAATTTATGTTGTAAAAACAGTACGGAAAAAGTCTATAAAATATCTTATGCTTTAACTCAATAGTGGCGGTAGATAAATAAACTTTGCGTGAAGCGAAACTTACCTGCACTACTCTTTGATGTAATATAAAAGTTAAATCAGCTTTTGACATGAACTAAACCACTGAAAGCTCACCAGTTGCTAATATCCATGCTAAACCTCGAGTGTTAACCCCACATAGCTTACAAAGCTTACAAGGTTGCACACAATAGCCCAACGTGTTTCTGTCAACTTTAGCACCACCGACTTTAAGTCTTCAAGACGCCTTAATGGCTAGCCAAGGTGGAAGACAATACGGGTCAGTGCACGGATGACCTGAAAAACAGGAGATTATGCTTATTTATGCCAGTCCCGAGTGAGGGGTTAGCGCAATGGCGACGAAGAACGCGGACATTTTAAACATGAGGCGAAGACTTAAGTCCTCTAGGCTAGTTTAAGATAGCAAGTGAACAGCGTAAAACTAATAAATTCGATCGCATACAGCATTGTGAATACTACTTATGTCAGTAAAGTAAAGTTTAAGCTCCGGACGTAAGAAGCATTTAAACTGAGCGCTTTTCTTCGTGATCCGAAGGGCACGTTAAGTGGTCGGTCTCGGCTATTAAAGTTCTGTAGTGGAGACCTTTGAATGGCCTGAAACACTTTGGCACTGTCAAAATATATAAAAAATCCGCCAAGTTTAGTTTAAATAGAAAATTGCAACTAAAGTTACATAAATAGTTGGAGGTTAGCGCCCCGCATAGTGCCCTATTCGGCTTTACCTTTTATTTTATAGAAAACTGTTGCTCCGCCCAGGATGTCTGCGAGTCCCGCCATCTTGTCTAGCTGTCAGTTATGGCGCGGCAAACGGACGATGTACTAATATTAGTCTGAATGTAATGTAAAACATGTAATTTGTTTACGCTTATTTTGTAAGTAGAGCGTATTTTCATGAGGGGTTAATTTTAAATTGATAGTCTTTCCCCTGTGAACACCTCCTTCTTTTATTTTATTTTGTAGGTTTAGGTAAGTAATAATACATTTTAATGTTTTAATCTTTAAATCTTTTAATTTGTTGTTTAAATCTTTATGTTTCTCTTTAATAGGATTGTTTTAATATTAAATACTTTGAGTTTTGAGAGTTTTTATACGTAATAATAAATCTGTAAAAATCAGAATTATACGTTATATCAGAATACTGCCCCGGTGATGGGAATTTGAAAATGGCCAGAATAGTTGCAGTTCTATGTAACTTTTTTATTCATTATTTATCGCAAAGTAAAAATATATGTTTCATAAAATTAATACGACTTTTATGATCCTTTCCATATGTATTATTCTGGTTTGGAAGTAAATTTGTAACGACCGTGTCGAGTTTTGATAACGTTCCAATATTATCTTCAGCAAATAAGGACATAAAACCCCAGGCACACAAGAGCGTCAAGGCAAGCTTTTTACCAATATTTAAATGAACTCTGTGTAAGTATAC
This sequence comes from Ptilodon capucinus, assembly GCA_914767695.1. NCBI lineage: Eukaryota > Metazoa > Arthropoda > Insecta > Lepidoptera > Notodontidae > Ptilodon > Ptilodon capucinus. The sequence goes on along the minus strand of OU611816.1, from coordinate 10,120,658 downwards.
ATAAAGGTTGGATTTCTGTGGTAAGCGCAACGCGACCACGATGCAAAATCCGCTCGTGTCATCGATGACACTTCGTTGAAGAATCAGCTTTGTCTGTAAGATAATACAGTCCGTTTTAGTACTGGCAAAGATTTCGTAGTGCATGTCTTGACGCCCCTGTGTGCTCAGGGCTTACACGTCCTTCGATTAGAGCATGTAGGTGTTAATAGCAGGCCAAAAACCTGTCTATGCCTACCTACATAAGGTTGTTGGTTTTTAAGGAAAAATATTTTGCAATGCCCACTCGGTCCCCGAAACAACGAATTGAAAGATCAATGGCTTTGTTTCTAGAATGTTTTTTTTTTTTAACGTCGGAAAATCCTTTATGGATACCCTGCCACCTCGGGGGAAGTAACAGGGTTATGTGGCAGTCCCGGCAGAAGGCCGTATACCCACTAAAAACCGACGGTGTACCATCTTCCGCTTATATCGGGCCGCCAAGGGATCGCTTTCGCATGCACCGCGAAGAATGAAATACCTACCTAACAGTATTAAAAACGAAAATAAATTATTGAAGTAACTCTGCCTTCGATAAATATCGTCAGACCATACTAGTGATGTGCCAGATCGTTAAAAATGTATATCCGCGGATACAGATACGGATCTTAACAAGTTTATAAAAATCGTAATTAATTATAGCCTATATGTTATTCTGATGTATAAACAATAATATATACTGTAAAATTTAGTCAAAATCCGTTTAGTAGTTTTTGCGTGAAAGAGTAACAAACATCCATCCTCACACACTTTCAGATTTATAATATTAGTAGGAAGGATGGTAGGTATACGGTCATAGTTCGTTTTGTAGCTCACTTTTAAACAATAATGCTTGGATAAAAAAAAATTACACTTAACTTAGCACCTACAATATTTTAAAAAAAATATTTTAACAATAATGTGTCATTACTACTACTACAGCCCTTTTAACGTCCCACTGCTGGGCACGGGCCTCACCTCAATGCGAGGGGGATTCAGGCCATAGTCCGTTACTAGTTTCATTACTACTCAATTTTTTTACAGGTAATTTTGTACGAAATCTGTCAAAAATATAAAGTATTATTAAACCAGTATTGCTAAAATATGTAGTGGTAAGACCCCAGAACAGAATTCATACATTAAAAACGACACTCACAATTAAGCGATCATGTTTTTTACTTTACTCTTTTAAATTTTTAAGGAAAGATCTCTTTGATAATGAAACGTATGTACCTACTTGTAGGTATGCAATTTACCGGTTAAACGTTAAGGACCGCGATTCGGCCCACTTGGGTCGAATGTGGAGCGTGCAATACGTCCACCATAACTCACTGCGCGGCCGCATGCGCGTGGGTAAGCGTCGAATAAGGCGTCAGCGCTTAGATAAATTCGATTGGTTGTCGTGCCTGTAACTACAAAATATTGCAGTACTTAACACATAGAGACTGGCCCACACTAGTAAATAACAGAGAGGAGTCGAAGAAGGAAAGTGACACCTGTGTCCAGCATACGATACAGGCTGATAAATGTAGATAAAGGAGTCTTATATAGCATTGTATATATGTACGTAATAATGTTAACAGTTTAGTAATTGGAACGTAGTTCCTTATCGCGAAAAAAAATAAGACTAAAAATTGTAACGATAATTTTGTAACGACACTTTTACATATGTGTGTGTGATTTTTATTGTATACATTAATGTATACAATAAAATTCGATTTCGATTGAGATTGCGATTGCGATTTCGATGTGTGTGTGTGTATGTATATGTACAATTTTTTGCTCTTTTTTTATTTCAAAAACGGGTAACACGGGAACCCTATTACTAAAACTCCGCTGTCCATCCGTCCGTCCGTCTGTCACCAGGCTGTATCTCTTGAACCGTGATAGTTAGACAGTTGAAATTTCCACCGAAGATGATGTAGTTATTTCTATTGCCGCTATAACAACAAATACTAAAAAACATAATAAAATAAATATTTCAGGGAGCCCCCATACAACAAACGTGATTTTTTGCCGTTTTTATAGATCCCTAGATGTACGGAACCCTTCGTGCACGAGTCCTACTCGCAATTGGCCGGTTTTTTAATAAAAGTCAAGTGGACTGGTTCGCCTCAGTATGTCTAGGAAATTAATCTATGCAGTGCCGTAAATAGGGCGATGCCACCGGTGCCCAGGCACAGGGCGTAGACTCTGGGGGCGCAAGAATGGCCAGACCAGGCAGGACTATTCTTTTTTCGGTTTGCTCCTGTTAAGTTCCCGCTGTGTCCCTATTTTTTTATTTAATATCTAAAAAAACAAGGCCGCCGTTATAGAAGCTCGCACAGGGCGCAGAAAAGGCTATTTACGGCACTGAATCTATGCGATGGAAGTTTCTGATTTAAGGCGACTATCCGAGAGATCTATGCATATGCAGAATGTCAATTAGTCCGTTGGCCCAGCTATCAATCACTGTCGTTCGTTTGTAGCTTTCCTGCGCCGTCTGTAGGGCTGTCACATTCATGTCTTCAGAAATCAAATTAATAAATATCGCCAGACAACACATACTTATCGTATGATCCCAAATTAAGCAAAGCTTGTACCATGGATAGGTACCATACAAAGGACTGGGGGCGATACCAGTTACACTCAGACCAGGGCAAATCTTGAAACACCATTTAGGAAATTTGCCGCGATGCGAAAACTTCGAGCAGCTCCGTGGTTCCTCGGTTTTTTCCGCCGCTTATGCTCCGATCACCGGCTGACTCCGCTCACTCGCCGCTACGACGCTTCTCTCTCTCTCTCTCTACTCTAAATAACATAATGTTTCACATCTGCCAGGCGTCCCGCGACGGCTACTGGTTTTTTTTATATTGTAAAGTCCTTTTCATGGTAAATGTGGTTTATTGTCAACCCTACGAGATGCGCGTGCGCCTATCCTCCGCCAACACTTGTCAATCTCGCGTCCTTGTGACGTCATTTGCGTCGACGCGCCGGCCTGTGCGACCGCGCTCATTGTGCCAACTGGTTCCTTACATTTCAACTTTTTTATTGCAGTGAGCATCAAAGTTGCAGCTATTGCAAATTTAATTGGCTTCGAGGAATGTTTTATTGTGAGCTTAAAGACCTTGTACGTTTAAGTCAAAGACTATCTATAAGTTTCATATTGTTTACAAATACGTGCCTTTTTTTAAAATAAATAGGTAGTTCTGCATTGACTGTCCTCACATTCCATGCATTTTAAATTCGAAATGATCGTTCTAAAGGTATACTTTATAAATAAAAACTTGCTCAGTTAAAGGCATAGATCGACCGAATAATCTATAAACACTAATATTTAAGGTAATACGGCAGGCCCAAGAACAGATAGTGGGATAACCTGGATCCCCACTTGGTCCCAGTTAGCTATAGACTGGAGAATAGTGCGGAATAAATTAATGGTAAAAAAAACTTAAAAAAAAACATACGGGTCGAATTGAGATCCTCCTCCTTTTTGTAGTCGGTTAAAAACAAGCTTTTATTTAATTGTCCTTAGTTTTCGCGTTATCATCAGCAAGCCCTTTCATTTCATACCCGTGCTCCCGTGCCCGTGTGGTAGTGCAGAAAAAATAACTATTCCGCCATCTTGGATTATCCGCCATATTGGAATTAGAATGACGTCACATAGCTAAGCATGCATTGTTATCCAAAGTAAGCGCGTATACCATATTTCAGCTCAATCGGTTAAAGATTAAAATTCAGTTGCAAGATTCCACCCGGACATACATACGTTGCAAGCTAATATAAACCTTGTAAAAAGGGAGGGAGGCTTAAGTCCAGCAGTGGGACAGTCAAGGCTAGAAATAAAATGAAATTATTATAAATCCAAGCCTCCCAACGACTGGGGCGTCGACGTTTGTGGGTCAATATTTTTGCTACCACCAAAACGAGCCCTGTGTTTATATTCATAAAGATTGAACTTATCTGGTACAAGCCGCGCCCCCACATGTCAAAATTCGCTCGCGCTGTCCGTGTCATTTAGTTGAAGAATGAACTAGTTCAAAGAGTCAATACAGTTTGTTTTGGTATGGGAATAAACTTAACGCTCTACGCTAGCGACAACCCCCAGTGTGCAAGAAGCTTGAAAGTAGAGAACAGACTAAAGTCACAAGTGGAACAGCGAACGTGTCATCTAAATACATACAATACAAACATTATAGTGTGTCAAACGCTCATAAAAGAACTACCAATACTCATTTATCTTATTTGTACCGTAGTTCTAATTCTGTTCAAAGCAAAGCACGACAAATAACGACGATACAATCATCTTTGTAAATGTTTGTTATTCTGGTTTTTACAGTCTGTGCAAAGCTTTACAAACCCAGTTGTTAGCTTACAATGTAGTTGTGGCTGGTATAGTTACAATGTAATTGAACATAGAGCATTTTACTGCCGCGTTTAAGCGCGACCTACGCATAAAAAAACACTTTCAAAAACACTTACAAGACATCGACACACTAGAACCTCAAAAATGGTGATGATTTGTTTTGTTTATACCAAAATGTACTTTGTGTTTTATATACATAAAGATTTAATTACTGTGGTAAGAATATTGAAATTTGGCAAGATGCAAGGTCTTATAAAACAAGTAAAGGAAAAATACGAAAACTTTAAATTTATTGTTGGAAAATGTTTTTTTTTGCGATTACAAACTTATTTTGTAGTTACTTTGTATGGGCACAACAGTATACTAACTGCAAAGTTAAGTTTGTCTCTCTATCCAGTTTAGCTTTTCGTTAGAGTCCAGCTCTCACTAGGGCAGATTTTTTCTTTTGTTTCGACATAAATCTCTAAAGCTGGCTTTCCACGGTGCGTGATTCTACGGATTATCACGCACAGCCGACGATCACGGACGGCAACGCACACAGACAGGGCTCTTCCAACGGTGCGTGTCAGTCTGTGTAGATCTTTTGATAGCTTCATTTCAAAATGCAACGTGAAAGAGAACGTGATACGTTCTCTTCCACTTTTTCACCGCACCTTTGAAGTTACCGCCTCGCGATGGATACCGGCGCACCGTCTGCGCTACCACAGACGAGACCGGTGTGTCGTGCGAGCTTGTCCGCGTCCGTCGGCGATATCACGGACCGTGGGAACCTATAAAAACCGGCCAAGTGCGAGTTGGACTCGCGCACGAAGGGTTCCGTACCATTATCTATAAAAACGGCCTTAATAGAGATTGATGTCTATCAAACGAAATTCGGGCCCCTGGCTTATTGTACCTATTCTGAATCACAAAATCTACTTAGGCTGTAGGATTAAGTCATACACTTATCGTAAGTGCTTCATATTGACCCAATTAAATTATTTCATGTTTAAAAACAACCAAAACACTAATTACGTCCTCAAAATGCAATCTTATCGTAAGGTCGACATGAAAACTTGCAGTATCGGTTACAGGGGCAACTCGCCGATGTCCCAGAAAACGAATTCATACATGGTGTATCAGAAGTCCGAAATAATATTTTTAGGTACATATATGGATAGCTGATAATATGTAGATGCTTAGTGAATCTTATACCTAAGTATTATTGTTTCTGAGTTACAGACCTTTGAGTATATGTCTCAGGAGTCGTTGTATGGCATTGGAGCTCATGAATAACCCTGTTAAGCAGATTGATGTACTAAGCAATGGTAGCTAAGCAATGGACGACTGCATTAAACGTAAGTTCAAACCCCGGGCTCTCAACTCTGTCATTTTCATTTGCAAATGTCATTTTCAATAATGATTACCGCTTGCTGCCCGGTAAAGGACAACATCGTGAGGAAACCTGCACGTCTACAGAAAGGCGTGTGAAGTTCACCAACTCGCACGGAGCCAGCATGATGAACTATGGCCCAAATACCCCTCGTATTGAGTATAATGGCAATAGGTTCGCCCCAATACATTGGGACCAAAATACATCGGCGAAGTGTGGATGCAATGCACCTCTGCCTACCACCTGGGGGAATACAGGCGTGATGTATTAAAGTGCTAAGTTTAAAAGTTGGTACACTCGGCCATATGTAGGTTATTGGTCAGACTATTGGAAGTATGTATATTTTCCACAACTCAGCCTCGTTGTAAGTGGGTCGATTGGCCGCACGAACCTGTCAGCACACTTCCCAGTAGGGTCTCCAGCTCGCACCGCTGGTGCAGGACAGGTTTTAAACTCCTGATAACAGACCCGACCATTTAAATATTCTGTATACAGCGTGCGATCAAAATATATTGCAGTATTTTGCGTATATAAACGTGTTGCAAAATTGTAATATGATCTTGAAAAAAAAAATGGTGTATAAAGTTTATTAGGTTCTTTGGTTTTAAACTAATAATTATATAGAGCACTAGCTGAGCCCGTGGGCACGCGCGGAATTTAGGTACCCTAGTTACCCGGAAAAACAGGTTTTCATAGAATAAAAATAGCCTAAGTTACTCCTTGTAACATCAGCTATCTGCTAGTAAAAGTCCCAACAAAATCGGTCCAGCCCTTTGCCTCGAAGACGTAGATACAATACGTTCAATCAAATACAGTTTATTTAAAAAATATTTTATGTTTATTTTTTGAACTTGGTAACCCTACAGGCACTATTGGAACAGTACTCAGGTGAAGGTTGAAGATTACTAGTCACTAGTCCTCACGTGAGGTCTTCCAAACACTCACTGCTCTTTGAGCCATTTTACTAACCACATATTGTTTGGTGAAGTTAGTTCCAGATTGCATGTACCTACGCCACGCTCCCATCTTGTCTGCCCACTGTCAGAGTCAAAATCAAGTCATAAATTTATTTCGTACAAGTCTCTGGGGGAAATTGTTAGATTTAAAAAATAAAACTCCTGACGCGTACTCACATGGTGCTTGCCACAGAAATTTGATCTTTATTCATATTTACATAGAGTACCTACCCACATAAAAATCAAAACGCTCGCCGAAGTGTGTGTAAGACATAAAAAATACCGTCTGCAAGTACCTGTTGTTAGAATGCCATCTAAAATGTTTTCGCAACAAGTCATTTGCATTGAAAAAAAAAATGTCTAACAGGCCACAATCGATCATAACAAGACATCCATCACACAACGCGTTCATTCAATGAAAGTGAAATGAACGAACCCTCAAACAAGATCACCGCTTATGTAACAAGAGAAAAAAAAAGAATTTGCGCAACAAACATTACTCTAATAGTGACCGCACTCGGATACGCAAACTGAATGGGATATTATGAAGAATAGCATTTTGGACTTATGACCTATGCTTAAAAGCATCCTTTGTTCGACTTTCGCTATTCCATATTGGAAAAGTTATTTAAAAAATATTTGGATGGTGCGTCGTGTGTCGTGCGATTAAAGAACACATTGAATAAATTGTTTTATCTATAGAAAAAAAAAGTTTTTAGAACCAGGTCTATGAAACGGAAATTGTATAGGCTAGAAATGTTTTGAGGACTGCGGTCGGTTGATAGATGGGGACCGCTTATGTTTTTAAAAACTGTCTTAAGAAGAATTTTATTAATATGAAGGTCTTACAATCCCATGCGTAGCAAAGAAAACAAAACTAAAGTTGTTTTCGCGTGATCTGTAAGCTTGAACGAAGGCTATCTAATAATAATTCTGAAAAAAAAACTAAATACCATGTTTAAAAAATGATATCGAAAAGTTGGTAGTGATCACTGATAAGGGGCCCATTGTATCACTCGAAATTTATATCGTATACGTAATTTGTATTACTTTACGAGGTGGAACAATAAAGAGTTATCTATCTACATCGTATCTACATTCATTTCTGTACGGATTGTATGCAAGATATCTCGGAAAGAAATCACGCACTCATCGTCACCTTTCGTTACTAATTACCAATGCAATTAAGATCATTCAAGGTTACAAAGCGACATGAATATAGGTGAATGCCAATGGATAGCAAAGTGCTAATGCACCGGACTGACGGCCAGTGAAAGTGGCTTCAAATGAGAATGAGTATACCACGCCCACGGCGGAAGAAAGTGTTTTAGATTCAACATTTTTGATTGTCTACAAAACATCTAGGATGTCAGTTAATAACAAGATGCTGGTCTTTGCTTGAAGAAGTGCCAAACGTTTGTCATTACAGATAAATACTCCATTTGTTGAAACTAGTAAAATGATACGAGATTTGAAATTAATGAAAGCAGTGGTAGCCCGCTTTGAACATCTGGGATTTTCAAATTTCATGTGCGAATCTCATGTTCAAAAATATCACATAACAATAAACGGTGAAAGCAAATGAGCAATCATGAGGAAACCTGTATTTCTATGCGTGTGAAGTTCGCTAACCTGCACTGGGCAGCGTGTTGGACAGTCCAGACCTTCCTTGTATTGAGGGGAATGTGCCCGGTATAATGGCAATAGACTCGCTCGTTGCATTGGGACCAAAATACATCGTTGAAGAATGGGCATAACTAATAGTTGTCAAAAAAGCATAAGCTTAGTAGAAAAACAAAGTAACTATGAAATACCCAAAACTAAAACAGTTTGCATGTAACATCGGGAGTGGTGTATTACACAGACCTTGTTGAGACCAGGGAAAATGTCCGTGCATTCAAACGATTCTGCCATACCTATTACTGGAATCAAGTATAATGCAGCTCACATTGTTAGGTCCAACTAGTGCCAAATAGCATCCGAATAGTGCCGTCTTTATTTCTGTGGCAATTCAGCCAATACAGTTATTTTTGTGGATACATTTTTCTTCCAACTCCTCCTACACCTTTTTCGATTCAATTCGTGCGGGTTCCAAGACAATTTAGCTGCCCGGGACTCGCCGAGGGTCAAACCTCAGTGTCTTTAATGGATACCGCTGTCGATCCTGGCTTACAGGAGGAACAGTGGTGGGAATGTGTGGCGGGCTTAGTCCCAAAAAAAAATACCCAAAACTATTGATAAAATCGTGACCTACAGTAGATACTATAACGAGAATCGTTGTGACATCTAAATATTCTCACACGGAAGCCATGGTAATAACGGAGACCATTTGTTTGGTCGCATCGATATCCGATACAGATTTGTTCCACTTTAGCGGCATAACCAATAGAAACTTTACAATAGCGATTCATATGATTTAAATATTCCGTGAAACAATGGTGCTTTACTTATAAGACTTATAGAGACGGGACTGTTATTTGAAACGACTTTTGTCTCTACATTGTAACGAATACTGAAACGTTGTAAGATCGAAATATAAAGTTACTTATCTATAAGTATAGTATAGTAAGTAAGTATAGTACTGGGGCCTTACCACTACCTTAGCAGTATTATTATAATATTGCTTTAATATTTTCAAATCTTAGCTACTAAAAACATCGAATATTAATGCTGAAAAGGTAAGGGCAAGGGAAAGGCTAAGGGCGGGTTGGGCGTCGAACATGCCCGCTGAGAGCAATTTTCTGTCTGTGAATTCTGTTTATGATTCAGTAAATGAATTGCACCATAGCCATACCTTTGATTAAATAATAGTACATCAAGCTTTGTTTGGACAAATGTCGTGTGTCGACGTATTGTTACGACATATGTCGAATTAGAGATGATGTCGGTCCCAAGCCGTCGTCTATAAATAGCATTTGTCTATGGGTGTCGCCGAGATGAGATGTTGTTCGATAGACTTATCTACGAATTTGTGTTCGGATCGATCGTGAGATAGATCGTGAAAGCCCTAGCCGGCGGCTGTGGCACACTGGGCCGGCTGATGAAGGTCAACCATACCGCCCGCTACAGTGAAAGTCAACATCGCCTGGTCAAGTGCATATTGAAAGTGCGGTAGAATCGTCGAGCTTTTAAATTTAAAAGCGTAGTGTATATTTAACGGTGAAGGAAAACATCTTGAGGAAACCTGCACGTCTGAGGGAACTTGACTAGTTCTCCACAGATGTGTGAAGTCCGCCAACCCGCACTGGGCCAGCATGGTGGACTATGGCCTGAATCTTATGAATCGTCAATGAATATTAATAACAGTCTCTCTATCATTTGTTAGAGTATCTCTCCAAATGCATATTCGGAGCTTTGACTATATAATATCAATCAAAGATACCGAGACATTCCTAAAATAACGAATCGTTACTCTTACTGATAACAATTCGTTCGGCCTACGAAGGAAAGTACGCAACTTATCAGAACAATCGCCAAATCTCTATTCTAGGTTCTCCAAACATCAAACATCGTCTATCAATATGTTTTCATAGTGGGCGTAGTGATTATACCAAATCCGCCTGTCTGTCTGTCCGTGCTAATTCGAGTTAAGATAAATAGTGTTTGCGGAAGACGGAATAGGCAAGCGTGGTATTGGGAATCTTAATTGATTTGTTCCTACACGTTTTTGTGCGAATGTTTGATACCCAATAGTTATACTCAACAAGGTTATTTTGTATTTTGAAATTTAGTAATTATAATACATCATCACGCCTGTATTCCCCGAAGGGGTAGGCAGAGGTACACTTCAGTGTGCCCACACTTCGCCAATGTGTTTTGATCCCAATGTAATAGGGGGCGAGCCTATTGCACCGGGCACATTCTCCCGCAATACGAGGGAGGTTTTGGGCCATAGTTGGTGGACTGCCCATCACCCTGGCCCAGTGCGGGTTGGCGAACTTCACACGCTTCTCTACAAACGTGCAGATTTCCTCACGATGTTTTCCTTCACCGTTCAGCAAGTGGTAATCATTATTGAAAATGAGATTCGCACATGAAAATTAACTCAGGGGTCCGGCCCGGGATTGGAACTCACACCCCTTACGGTCAAGGTGGGCGTTCTGCCGACGAGGCGACCACTGCTTAGGCATCTATACCTTCCAATATCATTGTTTATGACATTGTAAATTAATTAAACATTTTAAAAATGTATAAGTTATTATATTTACGAGTTGGAATAACAGAAATAAGTGTCTAATATTGCGGAGTTAGCGATAAATTTAAATATATTTAAATTACTTGCCTATTTAATTATACTTACACAAAAGAAGTTATTTTGTTCTGACAACACAAGCCGGAGTTAATTTATATCTTTCTTTCCCATCCAGATGAGTATGAATGAACGAGACCATAAAATTATGTTATTTGTACATTTTATTGGCTTTTTAATATCGCAATAACTCTCCTTTTGTCTGTAAAATTAAAAAGTCATTTAGTTTTTAAATGATGTAAGTTACCTGTGATGTATTATGAACAAAAATATATTCATCTTAGAAACATCATCATCACCACGCCTGTATTCCCAGAAGGGGTAGGCAGAGGTGCACTGCAGTGCGCACACTTCGCCGATGTATTTTGGTCCCAATATAATAGGAATAGGAGGCGAACTTATTGCTATTATACCGGGCACATTCTCCCTCAATACGAAGGAGATTTTTGGGCTATAATCCACCACACTGGCCCAGTGCAGGTTGGTGAACTTCACACGCCTTTCTACAGACGTGCAGATTTCCGAATCCGGTTCCATGTTTTCCTTCACCGTTCCATCTTAGAAACTTACCATAAGAACAAAAACATTATTTAAATACCTTTCTATTTCGAATCAAAATTATAGAAAGTTATGATACAGTTACAGTGGCATTGTAGGTGGTTTGTAAAATAAAATTTCCATCTACGCCTTCATGCTGCGTCTGTTGTTTTTATAAAACGAAGTAAATTAAATTCGGGACTTACTTAATAGTATTGTGTATTCTATAACCATTATTAATCAATATTCTTTTATTTCCCAAGCCATTATTTAATTTACTGAGTAGGCCATCAAATACACAGATCAATTAAGTATAGGGTTATGTGAGATGTACATTTAAAACCTTTTGTTAGCTGCGTTTGGCTATTATGGAAAGAAAAGAAAAATGTAACACCATATAAAACAATGGCTTTTAACCTCCACGTATAAAGTCAAGGGCGTCAATGCTCGCGCGTTGAAATATTTGTCAATACTGAAACGAACTCTGGGTCAATACGCATAAAGATTAAATTTATGTGGTACAAGCCAAGCCCCCATGCGTCAAAGCTCGCGCTGTCAGTTTCATTTCGTTGTAGAATGAACTTTTGATGTGAAAAATCTATAGGCGAGGGGTGAACCTGATTTTTAGCGTGGCGAGATTTGCCGACGCTTCGCCACAACAAAATAAAATTAACCTTAATACTTAATGTATAAAGTATAGTTTTAAATGCGGCCACGCTTCGTACTCCTCGGCTCCTCGGTTCTTTCCGCCGCTTAGACTCCGCCCACCGGCTGACTCCGCTCACTTACTGACTCGCCGCCCCGACGTTTATGTTTCACATCTACCAGGCGTCCCGCGACGGCTTAGTTTTTTTTTCTACGTATCACTACAGTTCGTATTGATATTGCAAAATAATACACGCGAGGGTTGACGCACCAGTTTGCGGGAATCTTTATCCTCCATGTACTATAGTGGTGTTCACTTACTGCGATGCTATCTCCCATGGAAACATTGTTACCATGGGAAATTAAATTTTTTCAATCGCGCATCTGTTGTATTGTTTTAAATGTTGCATTGCAATCAATATGTTGTTTTTATACAGGAAACAACACTTCCTCATTGTTGATATATTGTTGTTCATAGTTCTACTGTTAATTGCTGAGTTAATTGATGTTAAAATAACTAAGAGCCGTTAAGGAGGTATCTACCTGTATTTATGTTAGACAGATTTTTTTTATTTCTGCCATTGACTTTCCTATTAGCCTCGTCATAATACGCTTTACGACGCTCTTATACTAAGCGTCACATCGCTCTTATACTAGGCGTCACAATACAATGATACTAGGCGTCGCCATGTTCATATGTTGAAAGCGTCGTGCCTCTTACGTCACGACGCTCTTATACCGAGTGTCACGTTGCTCTTATTGGGGGTCGCCATGCTCATATACTAAGCGTCATGACGCTCTTATACTAAGCGTCACGACGCTCTCATACTAACCTTCACCAAGCTCTTATGGTGGGCGACGCAATGCTCCTATAATTTGTCGAGAGGCTCTTATTACAAGCGTCACGCAACTGCTATAAGAGGGTCATGACCCTCGCTGTATGAATATCTCGTTATAAGGGCGTCGTGACGTCTAATTGGAATATATTCTGTAGTATAAAATTCTACTTGAAATTGTACACTATTTAAATCACTTATCTTTATCTTTCTTATCTTTATCTTTATCTTTGACGTTATTATCACGAAGCAAACGGCAATAAAATTAGTTAAGTCAAGTTTAGTTTGGTACAGTTATAATTAGCTTCTATTACTTACTTAAGTATGCGTGAGTGTCTATATTTAAACTGTTAGTGCATCTATACATATTATGTATCACACTTAACGCATCTTTAAAAGGATAGAGACCCATATTGTTTTCTCACATTTACGCGAATACTATACATTATAAAATAGTAAATAAACGCGATAGAATCCGTAAAATATTTTAATTTCAATGTGTATAGTTCCATTTTGAAATTTGCGGATTTCGACTATAAATCTTAAAGGGTTAACGAGCATTTTTCAACAACATTATTTTTGAGTTAGGTCTCTATACTTTTAAAGATAGCGATAAGTGCTAAATACCAGGGGCAATTCTCGCAAGATCTACATCATCTCTAATTCGACATTATGTCGAAACAAAACGTCAAATTGGTCGTATTTTTGCCAATACGAACCGTATAAACTCACAAATGAAGCACATTTTTCAACGCAATGTCATCCAAGACGGGAGCGAATTTTGAGGCGTCTTCAGGTCCACCATATAAATTTAATCTTTATGCATAATTTTACACAGCGTACACGATACGCTGTGTACGCTGTGTATAATGATACATAAAAAATCATCGTAAATTCGTTCGCTCGAGTGTGCGCAGGACGTTAGTGTCACACAGTGCTAAAAGCCTAGGAATTAAACCGTAATTTGAAGTGCCGATAAAATCGCCAATTATCGTATACCTATCGTGGCAACAGTACGCTTTCACCGTTATCGTTAAATGACCTATTGGCGAACTGTTGTTTTATCACTTTTTATTATTTCCGCGAAAGTTTACAATGTAAAGCCCCCAGCACACTGGCGCGTCAATCCTAGCGCGTCAATTTTATTAAGTCCCGTCGAATTCTGTTCAGCCGTTTGGAAGTTTACCCGGAACAAACAGACAAAATCCAACAGAAACTCAATTTTTTTTTTTATTGCATTTTCGTAACAAATGCATATGTATCGTACACGATACATATGCATTTGTTACGAATTTGTTACGAATGTAAGTATACATACTTACATATGCATTTGTTAAAATAATGCTAGTTTGATATTACAAACAGACATTCCAATTTTATGTATGTATGTATAGATGACACAGAGTTCGTTTTGTTATTGGGAAATATTTTGACGCGTGAGTGTGGACTCCCCAGTGTGCGGGGGGCTTATTAACGGCGACTTGGTGCTATGCCAGTGTAGGCCGCACGGCTCACTGTACCGGGGTTCCATTCCTAACAGCGACAAACTTCGGAAGCTGACGTTTCAAAATTGATTCTTGGCTTGGTGTAACTTGGATCGCCATTAGTAAGTCCACTACACAGTACCTATACCATAGCACAAGCCAACGAGTTATTGATGTGAAACATTTATAGGAGTAAACCTGATGTTTGGCGTGGCGAGATTTGCCGACGCTTCGCCACAACAAAATGAAATCAACCTTATTACTGATTGCATAATTCATAAAGTATAGTTTTAAATGCGGCCACGCTTCGTCCGCCGCTTTGACTCCGCTCACTCGCCGCTACGAGCGACGTTTATGTTTTATGTTTCACATCTGCCGGGCGTCCTGCAACGGCTCAGTTTTTATATCAAAGAGGGAGCGTTTCCTAACGTTTGACAGTATTATATTTTGTGTCTATGTCAAGGCTAGATGGCCTTAGCATCAATGTGACCCATTTCGGCTTAATTTTTATTTAACGTCTGTCTGGCACATTTAGGTATCTGTACTTTTAATATCATTGGTGCAAGCGTTGCTCAGTTTGGTATAATACGATGATTCGGCGTTGGTCATCAATAAAATGTTAGTCCCATGCAATTAGTTACAATAAATTCAATTTATTTACCAGAAATTAATCCTATTTTAAGGCAATTATGACATAAAGTCACATCACTATAATATTGCTTTACTCTTCATTTCCCAAGCACGGTATTCCCATTGGTAATTTACTCATTAAATGGGAGTTACTCTACGTTTTACCGCGGTAATTACGTTGTTATGGTTCCACACAGAGCGGTAATTATAGAGTCTGATAGAGCTAGACTGCTACAAAAGCAAAACGATACAAATTAATGACCTCACAGACATTGATAGATGGTTTTCGATGTTCAACAAATATTTGAACACCAGAAATCCATTAAGGTTTTACTGTAAACTGTAAATTAGATTTTATCTGTTCATTCGGTACCATTTTAAAAATAATATACCTAGAACTATAAAGCAGTGGTAGCCGAGTGGTCGAACGCACGCATTGCAATCAAAGTGCGCACATTCAAACCCCGGCTCGCACCTTTGGGTTTCATGTGCGAATTTCCTTTCATCCGAGATAACAAGTGATATTGCTAAGTAACGGTGAAAGAAATATCGTGAGAAAACATGCACGTCTGAGGGAACTTGACTAGTTCTCGATAGATGTGTGGATTCTGCCAACCTGCATCGGGCCAGCGTTGAGGAATCCCCTGGCCTGAATCCCCCTTGCATTGAAGGGCCCGTGCCCAGCATTGGGACGTTAAAAGGGTTATATATACATCATCACGCCTGTATTCCCCGAAGGGGTAGGCAGAGGTGCACTGTAGTGCGCCCACACTTCGCCGATGTATTTTGGTCCCAATGTAATAGGGGGCGAGCCTATTGCCATTATACCGGGTACATTCCCCCTCAATACGAGGGTGATTTGGGCCATAGTCCACCACGCTGACCCAGTGCGGGTTGGTGAACTTCACACGCCTTTCTTTAGACGTGCAGGTTTCCTCACGATGTTTTCCTTCACCGTTATAGTAAGGGTTATAGTAAGTATGAAATTAGTAGTTAGTTGATAGACACAAAAGACCTTACGATTACCGATTTATCGATTACCGATAAATCGAATAGGTAATCGATATCACTTAGGAGCGCCGCTTAGTAAATGCGCGTGCTAAACGAACACTTTAAAAACACAAGAAACTAACGAAGTCTAACCTAGATTTTGACATTTTTATGTGTTCCAAATAGTTTTTATTATGTTAGCAATCGCGTTATAAACAAAACTAAAGAATTCGGATATAACCGTAGAAGTAGCGCTATAATTAGAGCAGTTGAAAGCTCAGTATGACGTACACTTTCAAACCCTGCATGTACACTTTGCGAGCAATAATACTCCGTCTATTATTTAAAGGCTTCGTTTATCTAAGATTATAACTGATTTATGTTTTTTTTTTCGGTGGTATTAGATTTTTTTTTTACATTTTTAGCCTCTTGATTAATGTATTTTTAATTTACGAAAATTGAAATTGAAAGATAAATAAGGTGTTGATGTGTTTGAAAGGTAGATTTTTCATAAACTTACAAATCGTTTCGTAAACTTATACTAACCTCAGTTTTGAAATGTCAATTTCCTCATGATCACTAAATCTATATCCGTGAAATGTAGACTAAAAACACTTATTAGAATAATGATCCTGTTATAATTGATTGTCTATGGTCGATAATAAATTAATTATTGTTTTATTTTTCTCGTCGACCAAATTTTAAGACAAATCAGTTGTCGTTTACCAAACGAGCTTTATATATTTGAATAGTTTTAATTTTAATATATTCATGTTAGACCACCCACTGTTTGTGCAAACATTTCGAAGTAAAGTTGGATAACAATATATTTAGGACTAATTTGACTAATTAATATATTCCGTTTTATTAGACTGGTCTTAAAAATGTTTGTTTGATTGTGTTTAATATTTTATTTATAATATTGATGCCTCGCGTCACGCAATATGTGTACACAAAGTTATTAAAGAATACGTTATTTATTAGGCTTTAAAATATTGTACTAAAATTAAAAAAATATATATTAATAGACATTTGGTATATTTTAAACATGCATAATGTTAATATTGTGTTTTAAGCCAAATACCAATACATCATCACGCCTGTATTGCCCGAAAGGGTAGGCAGAGGTGCACTGCCGTGCGCCGACACTTCGCCGATTTATTTTGGTCCCAATGTAATAGGGGTTACCCTATTGCCATTATACCGGGCACATTCCCCCTCAATACGAGAGAGATTTGGACTATAGTCCACCACGCTAGCCCAGTGCGGTTGGTGAACTTCATACGCGTTTCTATAGCCGTGCAGGTTTCTCCACGAGGTTTTCCTTCACCGTTTCATAGCAAGTGGTAATCTCGGATGAAAATGAGATTCGCACATAAACATAGAGGTGCGAGCCGGGGTTTGAACCTGCACACTTTGATTGCAAGACGTGCGTTAGACCACTCGGCTACCACTGCTATAAATACTATAATCGGCATTATAATTATAGTTAATAATCCAAGATATCTCCAAGACCTCTCCAAATTTTTACATACACAATCTTCGAAAGAGGTCGTTGCCGTAGGCTGTCTTCGCACAAAAGCAATATTAGATTCGCCATATTATGTTACATGGTTTCATTTTTTGCCTCTTTTAATTCAAAAACTGCTGTAGCGAATTCGCAGATGGCTGTAATAAAGCCTTTTGTATCCAAAAGAAACCGTTCCTTGGTATTTTTATTAGCGGAAATAAAAGTTTAAGTTACTTACTTTTACACAATTAATTACTAAAATGTACTTGATTTGCATTTGAAATTAATCAACCATTAAATTAATGAATTTGAATTTTGCCAACATTTAGAAAATTGGTAGTGCGTTCCATTTCAAAATGTAAGGTTATTATGAGGCCTACTATCCAATCTACTTTCCAAGATCAGTTGAAAAGGTAAAACATAGTTTGAGGTAAATATATATATAGGTGGGAACAATGATTTCAAAAAATATTTCGCGGTTTGGTTACAATCACATAAACTCATCCTTCAATTAATCCAATACAACGATAAAAATAATGGATGGAGGCATGCGCGAGTGCAATTTGTTATTAGATTACAATCTTTTTCGAGGGTGTGCGGGCTAGAGATGCACATCTCCAACAATTTGTTGTTTTCTATGCTGGCATCCCAGCGCTGGTATCTCGCAGAATAGTTTTTGCCAATTCCCCTCAAATTATTAATTGCTACCTATTAATTTCGTGACTGCAATAGACCGATAGTAGTATGGTGTACACACTATTTTGTTATATATTTAAACTTATTTTCATCATGGCAAATAAATATATCGGTCCTTCGAGGCGAATGTTTGTGGATTGCAACATTGACATTATTTATCAGTTCTTAATTCAGAGAAAAACTGTTATACACTTTAAATGTAAAGTCGTATCGATTCAGTATGTAAGGGTGCACGACCGACACAGCTCGTATGACAGCTTCTGAGTATGAAATCGTGACCAGCACCCACGAAATTTTCACGTAAAAAAATTAGTTCAGACTGAGGTACGATCAGCTGCTGCTAAGCATTTGTGGAGTTCTAGTCGGATTTCATCCTTGTTGTCGCATGTCGCCTCAGTCTGAACGGAGCTCCAACGAAACTGATACGTGTTCTATAGATCAGCGTTGTCACACTCTAAAGACATTAAATTTAGGCCCCGACACATGCGACACACTTCTTAAATGTATGGTAAGAGCGAAGTTTGATTTATTGCCAAATTGGTATTAAATTATCGAATTTATTGGAATTGAAAGTGTGCTCTTTTTTTAATTGTCTTTCAAGTTATACTGCCATTTTACTAGTCTATTTATAAAGTTGCCGTCGTAAACAAAACAAAATATAACATATTAAAATAATAGATTTAGGAACGCAACCAATGACAGTTCAGCTACGTCTTCTATATTTATCAAAGACAACTTTTTTTTTCTAACTGAAACAATAATTTATATCGCCTCTTTTTCGTCTATATATTTCTTGGTTTATTCCAACATAACATCATACAAGTGTCGATGACATCGGAGTTCGTGATCCAATTGTAATATTTGACAGACGACACCTGCCCACGCGTGGGCGCATCCTGGTTCTTTACAAGCTGGGCGTGGGATTAACACACGCAGATAAGACAAGGACGACGACAAGCCCGACCACGCGTTTGGCAAACAATGAAGCTTAAATATCCTTGGATTTTTACCGAGATAATACGACATACCGCTGGATGAAGCAACAATCTAAAGGTGTTTAGTGGTAACGGGATAATCTTAGAAATACTCGTATCTAGTTACCTACTATTAAGATTATAATTGATGCAAGAGTGATTTGTAGCGATGAGTTAACATTTTTATTATGAAAATATTTTTGACATCCCACTATTGTTAACTATAAGCTTTTTTATGGCCCAAGTCCGCCACACATTCCTACCATAGTTACTCCTGTAAGCCAGGATCGACAGCGGTATCCATTGAAGACACCGAGGTTCGACCCTCGTCGAGTCCCGGGGAAATGCTAAATTGTCTTAGAACCCACACGAATTTAATCTATAAAAGGTGTTAGAGAAGCTGGAAGAAATAATGTATCCACTTTACAATATGGTTTTGAACTTTAACAAGAAGCTAGAGAACATTTAATTCGTGGATTGGTCTGGTTGTTCGAGCGTAGGCCGCAGTTCTCAAATTGCTGGTCTGTGTGCAGCTGTGATCTGATACCCATACCACAGGCGTTGCTTAGTTAGGGATCATACGTTGAGACGGTTTCATCTGGCGGTTTCATATTTCTTTTAATAACCACGTGAATAATATAAAAGACACTTCGCGCAACTATATTTATTATAAATCATCCAGTATCCAATAAAATCCATGAACACTTCTAAGGGTTCGCTACATATTGGGAATCTCTAGAAAGTTGCTACCGAAACCGGATTAATGTAGAGCCGAATTTGCGAGAAACCCCGCATCGGAGCGGTCTTCTAACCAAGGTGTTCACATTATAATAAGTCATTTTAATGTAGAGTATTACGAAGTAATTGACTTGACCAATGTCAAGATGTCAAAACCAAGTCAATACTTGGAAACATCTTGAGACGGTCTCTGACTCGGATAGACGGAGCCGCGCCGTTTGGTAGCACTTATCTGAATTCTTTGAACTGTGGTATGTGTCGTTATTTATTTTTGATTCTATTAACAGGTATTGAATCAAGGACATTTAAAGTGAGATGTATAGGAAAGTACAGTTTGCCCGTTTTATTTAAAGTTTCGTATCCCCCATCACTATCTTGGCTAGGGCTGGGGTGTAAACAAATGAAAAATATTTTAGACGTGATACCAACTCTGGAAATCAATATTTCGGGTTGATCGTTCCTTCTGGCATTTATACAGACATTTGTGGACATTGAAGATGAAGTCAGGATCCGACACTACAAATGTCACAACATGACATGATATATCGAATATAGGAGTGTTCGCCTTACACGTTTTTTTTTTTTAAATTTAATGGAAATGTCTCCAAGAATTCCTATAGATTAAACTTGATACTAAGCACATAAAATTACTAACATAGATATTATTGCCACACTCGCGGGCTTCTGTAGATGTATTTTGACTGCGTGTGACACTATTTCAGTGGCTATAAATAATATTAATTTATTGCGCAAAATTATGTTTTCATATGAATTTAAATTATGATTTTATAATAATGCTACCGTCGAAACAAATCTTTGAAATAGCGTGCCGTTGTCTAAATATTTAGTTAGCTTATACCTGTTTAAGCAGTGGTAGCCGAGTGGTCGAGCGCACGCCTTGCAATCAAAGTGTGCAGGGTCAAACCCCGGCTCGCACCTCTGGTATTTATGTGCGAATCTCATTTTCATCCGAGATTACCACTTGCTATGAAACGGTGAAGGAAAACATCGTGAGGAAACCTGCACGTCTTAGGTAACTTGATTAGTTCTCGATAGATGTGTGAAGTCTGCCAACCCGCACCGGGCCAGCGTGGTGTACTATGACCCAAATCTCCCTCGCATTAAGGGGAGGCCCGTGCCCAGCAGTGGGACGTTAAAAGGGCTGTATTAGTAGTTATACCAGTTTTCATTAACACTAGGAGATGCCTTAAGTGATGCCTAATTGTAAAGCAGTCAAGCCTATTCTACTTGTTATTTAAGGGTTAGAAGTAGGAATCTTGATAATGCTTTTGCAGGATAACCGATCTTGCAGCAATGTTTTTTACTCAGTACAAAATCTGTTGATAGTTACCATTGAAACTACTATACTTTAAGAGGTGGGGGTAAGGCCTCTGATTCGATCCAGTGCAGCGTCCTCCACCTCCACACACGACATGACGCCAACCTTATCTTTTATCTGGCTCATGTAGCATATTCGCGGTCTCCCTCTTCTACGCGTTCCTTCCCTCTAAAATATCCTTTTCAAAGTAATCATGTCGCATAAGATAGCCTATAATTTTTCCTCTTCTGTTTCTTACTGTCTCGATTCATGTTCTTCGTTCTTGCACTCTCTTCAATACATTATCGTTAGTAATTATTTATGTGCAGCTGACCTTTTCCATTCTCATTGAGTGTTAGTGTAATCGGCTATTGACCTGAGTTGCACATAGTTAAACAGTTGATTTTCTATTGTTATGGTGAAAAGACGAGCTGTGTTTTCTTTACACAGGGGTCGTGCATATGGGTCCCACGAATCTTTAGTTTCAACCCCAAAGATACTATTCCTACTTTCCGCCGCTTGAGGTACTTACTAGGAATACTTCCCATATGATCCATCTATCCTAAAAAAAGTCCTCTAAACATTAAGTATCTATAGTACTACTATCTCGTATATTCGAAAAAAGACAAAGTGTCGCCGTTTTATTTTTTTTATCTTGTAAGTATGTTGTCGCCTTCAAAATGAAATACAATATTCCGATAAATCTGACCATTTTAAAAGCCAATCTAACCGAAGCCAAATAATGAATTGCTTCAGATAATGACTTGTTTTTTGTCTAAAATGGTGATTTAAGATCGGCGCCGCGGCGCCATATTGCGCTCGGAGATCGGTCGATAAGCGGCGCACGCGCAGCCTTACCCTCGAGGACGATTTCGTTGTTATGGCGATGATTTTAGAACGTTCGTATTATTATGCTTCTAACATTTCCTGCTTTACTTAATTTCTGGGTAATATTTGTATCCTTTATAGTTTAACGCTCTATATGCACGGTGAAGCCGGCTACTCGATGATTACATTATTGGCTGTCAGTTTAAAGAAAATCCATTTCCATTTGTTTAACTAGCAATCAGCAAACAATCTTTACAACGACCGGAATCCCGGCGCCGCCATTGTATCTATCCATCAAGATTGCTATCGGACTTAGATGGCCGTTGCATTTCCCCAGTCCATAGCACCGACGACATTGCCCATAAAATAGTCCTTTGTCTTCGGTTCCCACGTCCCGCATCGATATAAGAAATCGATTGTTAGGAACTCTATGTTTTCTCTAGTATCGATTTGTTGGGTTTACCCATCGCTTATCTTTTTGAATCTTAATTGGGAGTTATCAATGTGTTCGGTTCATATTTTTGTAGTCTCAACGATTTGATCTCGAATTTTGGATGTTTGGCTCGATTTCCGAGCTATGACATCGTAGTTTAAGGGTCTGCACATCTGATAATTATAGGCTCCACTTAAACGGATGGGAAAAATATTATGTATGAGAGCGTTTCCATGAGGTGTCAGTTTTTTCTAGAGTCTTATAAACTCGTGTGAACACTTCGATACATAAATAATACATACATAATATTCTGCTAATACACATCCGTTGCCGTTAAACCCGTAATAATTGGTCAGTCGACTTTGCCGTGTGATACCATTAATCGTGTGCAATGCATCGAGCTTCAGATGCCTTTGTCACACAGCAAATAAAAGCGCTATGCAATTGCATAACGCTGGGGCTCAATGTTTGCAATACAACATCATCTCTAATTCGACATTATGTTGAAACAAAACGTTATATTGGTCGGATTTTTCATTTTGTTTCGACATTATGTCGAATTATAGATGATGTCGATCTTGCCAGAGTTGCCCACTGTTTTACTGCCATGGTGTGTCGCTACAATCGCTTTTCAAAATACAACCTTCCTATCCACGGGTAAAAGGCGAATTGACTCAAGCGACATGTTGGGCGATATTGAGTTATATATATCGTTTGAATCAGCGAACTTTTATCCGTTTTTAGAACTGGGTTTCCTGCAAAGTTACCAAAATGGCACTTGGGTCAATTCGCCCTTTAACCGTCCATATAATCCATAGAACTAACTTAGAACTATAGTTCTGGGCACGGGAATTAGGCTTGTGACGCTAATTCCATCCTAGATACCTCAAAGTCAGATTATACAAGACACAGTAATCTGTTTTTGTCGAGCTCTTCAGTTGAGAACAATGGTGTGTGGGTAACAGACGTAACTCACGTCTAGCTACTGTTACAGTAATAACGGATCGTGTTGTGTAAAACTAAAACTGTACTAGGTATATAATAGTACAGTTTGAATAACGGCAGAAACCTATATTCTGTCTAATCGGTGCATTTGCCTTACTAAATTGCCAAGCATTCATGTGTATTTACATTTTACCAAGGATAGGGCTGACGAGAGCAGTCGTCCGAAAATTATTGTGATGATATTTGATATTTTGTTTATCCATAAAAACTTCTAACTTGTACTACCGCTTTGCTAAGTATCGCTTAATTTAATCAACATGGTCTCGTCCATAAGTAAAGTAACTAGGTGAGGCCAACGCTACTGGAGCACCCAAATATATTAAGATTCCAGCAAGAAATTAATTCGTTTGTTTGTTTTTATTTTTACTAGTTTAGCTGTTGTGACAAGACAAAATGTAAGATATGTTATTAGATACCTACTAATTGAGTGAGAGAGTATCTCGGTGGGACATAGTCCGTGACATTCTTGTCAGGGCGCGCGTCCACTGAGCAGGCGTCTGAGGTTTGTTTTCAGTGCAAATAAGGTGACATATCTACTTATTATGTATAATCAAATCCTTGCTGAGATCCATATGTAGGTAGTCTCTATTAACACGTGTCTTGAGAGTTGAACTCCTGTGTTACCCAAATATGGTCACTCAAGTGTCAAGGCCTAAACAAGTATGCTCAAACATTCCCAGACACGTTACTACAAGCAGTTGAGCGGTTCATTTGTCTTAGAATCCTTGCTCAAACGTCTACATAATACGTCTAATATGGAATTCCAAACGTTCTTAATTTAAACATTCAAGCACTTAAATTTAAAAAGAATAAAATTCGGATACCTAACTACAACATGTTAGAAACACTTGGCGTGTAATAAAATTACCAATCCAGTATCACTGTGAAATCGAAAATAATTATTATTGCGCTTCCAATGTGATTCGTCGATCTAATCGCTCAAATCCAATTTATTTCCCATCACAAACCCGTTCACCTATCGCCAATCGAAATTTACACATAGGCTATAATTTTGGTAACCAATTGTGTGTGCAGGCAGTACCGCAAGGAACCGCACAAAATCTCTTCTTAAATCTGTTGCTAACACGACATTTATGTAATGTTTCGATTACATTGCGCTTTTAGACTATAGTACTCTTCGTTTTGCCATACAAGTCGCGCAGTGTATCGTTAAGTGAAGATCCAATCGCTTGGTTTCGTATCACAATAAATCCAATCTCGATAATACTGGTTCTATGACAAAGTAATCTCGGTGATCACTGTCGACGAACTCTGATGTCTGTCTGTCATCGGCAAAAACATTTCGGCCGGCCACGCTAAACACGAACCGGGTCGATAACACGGACTTTTTGCTGCGAACCTCGCCAAATACTCTCGAGATATTCGCAATAAATAAAAATTACTCTTTTGTATTTCCGGATCTAGCGATCAATCTTGTGTTTTGTATTTAAAGTAGGTGCGGTTTGTTGGAAAGATCCACATTCTTAATTAGGACCGTGTGAGTTTTGTAAAGGTCCGTTTCCTTTAGTTCAAATGCAAAAAAACACTGATAGTAAAGCCTATATATTTAGAAACTACGACGATGGTAAGGCAAAGTCAAAGTCAAATCATTTATTCTGTATAGGCTTATGGGGCCACTTACAAATTGTCAAGTTTACATTTTTTTTATTATATATTACTACCACCGGATCAAAACGCGACCTCAACTGAGAAGATCCGGCAAGAAACTCAGTGGGCTGATAATATTTTTAAGGCCTGTGATGATTGAAATAAATATTAAATAGGCTTAAAGGTACGTGAATGTCATCAAATATATTCGTCGCATCGTTTTAGGTTTATAGGGTAATAGAGAAACTATGAGCAACGGCGATGGGTGACCTCCGACCTCGAATGGTTCATTGAGTATAGCAGCTGAGCGACCGCCGTCATCCATTCAACCGTCGCTTGCCGCTCAGTTCCGATCCTAAGCACGGAACGCGTCACACGCGCCGACACTGGCTGCGTAACCGTGTACCATAGACTTTTATTTTTTTCGGCGGGAAGTTTGACAGATTCGATTTTTAAATTTGACATTGCAGGAGGCCATATTGTAATTCTCGCTCGTAGTTTTAAAGTGAAATGTGTGTTTAGTTTGTTGTTGTTTGTGATCGTCGTTTGTAAAGCAATACCATGATGTCCATCTACAACGAGGTGAGTGCGCGACATTTTCAACTTGACATTTATGGTTTTTGTTGTGTAATTATATTCGCGGGCTGGAGCGCCTGGTAACCTTTTGTTTTTGTGTGAATATTTAGACTATTAATTGCGGACCAAAATGAACCACTTAGCATCGTTTAAATACTGCTTTTAGTTATTATTTTACTTTTAATTTACCCCCACATACTTGAATGTATCTACAAACCACTTACAGCGGCATTTTTGGCACATAAATATTCTACAATTCTGATCATAACTGTTTATGAATTCAAAATAAATATTTTGTTTTTTTTTAATTAATTTTTTTATATCCATCACGACTTTTTTTTTACTTTTTTTGTATAACTTTATTGTAACCGTTGAGGTTTTTTTCTCGCTGTCCGGTCATGTCTCGACAGATGAACAAACAAAGGTTTCGTTCACCAAATGGCGTTATTTCCTATGCATTCTGTCACAGGCAAGGGTAAATATTGTGACTGCACCTACGGCAGGCGACTGCATGATAATTTAACATATGAACACACATAGAAAGTAAATATTTTATCATAACTTTATACGTGATTTGACGTGAGGTAAGTTTGTCTTTATTATGACGCAAGTACTTACATACCTATGAAGGTATGTTTTAGTTTAAATTAGTACATATCATGCTGTCTTACGTAAGAGTTCCAACAATGGAAATGTATATGGCTGTTGCAATATTTCTTAATTTTGACTGGTGACATACTGAATAAATTCTGATTAACAATATCTACCTATAGGCTTCAGGCTTTGTAATATATTTTTTAAATATTTCGGCTTTAATCACGTTGGTACAACAGAGCTTTATTTAATAATACCTATCTACTTTTCTGTTAGCCAATAAGAATTGATATTACTTACTCACATCATCATCATCATCACGCCTGTATTCCCCAAAGGGGTAGGTAGAGGTGCACTGTAGTGCGCCCACACTTCGCCGATGTATTTTGGTCTCAATGTAATAGGGGGCAGCCTATTGCCATTATACCGGGCACATTCCCCCTCAATACGAGGGAGATTTGGGCCATAGTCCACCACGCCGGCCCAGTGCAGTTTGGTGAACTTCACACGTCTTTCTATAGACGTGCAGGTTTCCTCACGATGTTTTCCTTCACCGTTCAGCAAGTGGTTATCATTATTGAAAATGCCATTCGCACATGAAAATTATCTCAGAGGTGCGGGCACGGGATTTGAACTTGCACCCCTTACGTTCAAGGCGGGCGTTCTTGCCCACGTGGCAACCCCTGCTGCTTACCCAATTTAAATAAAAATGATGATATGTACGAGACCTTGAAGATACGTTAACAGCTTCCCATTGTCTCATGTTGGTTACAGGAGGAGAATATAGTATTCGATATAAAACAGCCCCTATGCGCGTCAAAACCCGCGACAATATTGGCAAATACGAATAGGAACTGTATTAACATATAGAAAAAGTGAATTTTTTAACGAATTGTCTTGTGCCTGGCATCGGTTTACATCAACTGTTTACTCCGTCTCGTTTATTTACTTTCTCTATTATCGACAACGAAATTTTGGACGTAAAACAAGCAACGCAAGGTGTTCGCCTAACTTGTTAGTTTTGTTTACATTTAAGCTGTTTGTTTACTGTTGAAGATACGTCTGTTTCCTTGGACGTTCACCAGTTTTGGTGTTGAATTTTGAACTTGCCCTATTTAGGGTACCGTAAATAACTCCTCTTTGTAACAGACGCCAATTAGCGATGTCTTTTTCGTTGTCTTCAACTTACATTATGCATATACTCACGCCTGTATTCCATCGGGGGTAGGCAGAGAAGTATGTTTGCCATATGCAACGGTTTTAAAACACTTCTTTCGCCTGCATCTGTTGCTGCATTTCTGTTGGTTTAGGATTCTTGGTATGGATACTTGGTACAGGAATAGTTAAGAAGTACATAAATAGTAAAATCAATATTTAAAAAAAATATCTTCACACAAACCGTTTTTGGGTTTTAGCGAGACTAACGAACGATTACAAAAACGAATATAGTCGTAGTTGTGATTACAATAGGCAACCATTTAATCGTATCACATGACGTATCACAGTCTGTTATCAGTCCAAACCGAAAACCGTTACTTTAGACCGTTAACATTTTAAATATTGATTTGGGATATCGCGCTCTCATAGACTTGTTTATTTGGGACCCTATATTTATAGATGCAGGTTTATATATTTTATAGGTTTATTATGGGTGATATACCTTTGTATATTACGTACCTATCTTTAATGGTTACATACTACAAGCGCGTTTTGGCACAGATAACACTAAAGTAAACATCATCGCGGTCTTATTCTTCTTTATTAGTTCTTGTCCCTTTTCTCTATATGCACCTACGTAATTGCTTATGACTGTGCTGAATAAATACCTAACTATCGCTAGACTACACATAGCTACTCATCGTATGATCCCAAACTAAGAAAAGCTTGTACTGTTGGTACCATACAATAGACTGGGTGCAACTCCAGTTACACACAAGACCAATGATTGTATTTTGTTTGTTTCTTTCTTCAAATATTATACCTACGCGATTTATTTTATTCTTCTTTTGTTGTTGCCTTATTTACATCTTGTACATATATAGTTTAGTTCACCAAGTTTAAATTTACTTAAAGATATAAAAAATAAAACAATTTTTTATACCTTTAAGCCTTTTTAACAAAACCAATTTAAACCTTAAAAATTTCATTGCAAAGGAAACTCGGGCGCCTATTTTATTATTTTTTTTTATTTTAAGATAATTGATAGAATCAGGCGTAATATTGAACTCCATTGTTAATACAATAGTAGAGAAAGTATTTTATTAGTTTTACAAGCTTTATATTAACTTGCATTTCCGGGTGGAATCTTGCAACTGAATTTTAAATCAGTTATCTTTAACCGATTCAGCTGAAATTTGGTATACACGCTTATTTTGGATGGCAATGCATGCTTAGCTATGTTACGTCATTCCAATTCCAAGATGGCGGAATAATTATTTTTTCTGCACTACCACAGTATGTGTATCAGATGAAAGGGCTTGCTGAGGAGAACACGAAAACTAAAGGCTATTAAAAAAAGATTATTTATAAAAAGTTTTTTTACCATTATTATTTTGTAGATCAAGTCGGCGCGGCGGCGGCGACTGTATATTTTCGATATTATTGCATACAACAAAATATAAAATCAGTTCCGAACTTACCTAACAGGTGAACATAACTGTATTTAATAGATAACTTTCACCACTTTCAAAAAATTGTGCTATACCCGCCATTATTCGTGTGTTTCGGGATCACCGGGCGACTTTTACTATTATTATCTTTGTTTTGACAATTATATTCGTATCAGATGTTGTTGAGATTATCCTCAAGTTCGCACTTAACACAATAATAATGATTTAGGTATAACATAGTCACATAAGAAATACGTGTCAACTTTAGAACCCCATGGTCTTTTGAGGTTGGTTAATACATTGTTCAATTCATATCTACTACTACAGCCCTTTTAATGTCCCACTGCTGGGCACGGGCCTCTTCAATGCGAGGGGGATTCAGGCCATAGTCCACCACGCTGGCCCAGTGCGGGTTGGCAGACTTCACACATCTATCGAGAACTAGACAAGTTCCCTAGACGTGCAGGTTTCCTCACGATGTTTTCCTTCACCGATTCATATCTACCTATTATTAATAATAAAAAATATAAATTCATTTTTAAGTTACTAGAAGGCGATAATTTTAGTTATTTTTATAAATACATATAAATCGCTAGTCAACACATACCCTCTTATGATCTCAAACTAAGCGAAGTTTGTACTAAAGCATAAAATTAATTATCTTTTCCTACTAAGTTCAAATATGAAGTTTAAGGTAGAGAACCTGCTCCGTTTCGTTCGTCGCTTTAAAAGGTGACATTTTATCATTACAAACAGATTCTTCAATTTTATTTATTTGTATAGATTGATAGTGAGATAGGAATTTACCATGTGTCCAGATTAGCATATAGGCCTCAGGGTTTGGCTCCAAATGACGTCATCGCTGGTCAGACACACACACGCCACTGTGGTGACTCAGCCTTGTCTGCTTTGCGATCACTACAGCTAATATAATTTATAGATCACAAATTACTATTATCATGCTCCGAATACTTAAGTATCGTAATTTCTAATAGAATTATTATACTTGTTTAAACGTAGGAGTAGGTAGGTTATTTATGAATGAATGATAATTGAATATTTGACTCATGAGTCACATTAAGGATATTAGTGAGGCGTTGCAACAGTTTCCTTTTTCATTCTTCCGCGCTAAAATAAGAACTTTAGGTGGGTAATTATAAGATATTTAATAATACCAACGTACAGAATATATTACCCACTATCGTTTATAGAAATTTGGGTCTATGAAAAAAACAACCAAAGTGTCCGAAAATCGTCTTAAAAGAAATTGGCCCGATATTGGTGTCATTGATGCCACTAGTCTTATACGTCTTGACATAGACAATAGTCAAAGTGACACACACATTTGGACGTGTAAATCTGTCAAATCAGGAAATGTACCCCTCTTAGATATAATAACTCGATTATTTTGGTATTCTTTTCCAGTTATGAATTTAAAATCATGAGAGTGCGTAGACACTGCAATTTTGACTCCAATTTGAATCCCATGATAAGTGAATTAAGTAGAGTAAGTAAATTTGATTTGGACAAAATATAATTTATTGTGTAGCCTACTGACACACTAAACGTCAGTCGTTTAGCTTGTAAAGCCTAGACTAAACACGAAATAAAGTCATCAATATAAACCGACACTCAAATCTTCGATAACGTATATCGAAAACATTCACTTAATGGCCTTTTAAATCTCTCAAATCCACTTGTGTTAGAAACCTCCATATGAAAGCTCAATACATTCCGGTTTTATAGCTTCGATTGTAGTTTATGATGTGGGGTCAGTGGAGTCCATTACTAATAAAATTTTGTCCCACTGACTCAACCAATTGACATCCTATATGAAGGCGGAACTTTCTATTGGTCGGGAGTTAATTGAGAGATATAGGGGTACCCTAACTTCAAATATACCATGGCGGAATCAAGCTGACACATGTCTAAGTTGGATTGTGGTTAATAGTGATTGTCATTGCTAAATATAGCCCAGCTTGTCGTAAATAAATTCCGCATTATCTCATGTGTCTATTGCAGATAACACAGAACCTCTATGGGTACGTAAGTAAGCATTCATACACGATGGCACTAAACACGTGTGTCTCTCCGTTTGACACTTATTTCCGTCGGCCGTGACACTTGTACCGTAATAATGTCAAACAACAAAAGCTCAAGTCTCTCCCCTTCCGAATGTGTCTTGCGCGAAGTGCCTATTCTTTGCACCGCCGACATTGTCTCGCACGCGTTCGCTTTTTTGCTCCTTTATACGTCCTTTCGTCACGCCAACCGACTCTTCGAGGTCAAGAGGCCCCCGTACACCATCTATCTTAATTTTAGCAACACTTTTTAGATATATTCATCATAAAATAGAAATATATGACTGGCTGTTTTTTAGCTTCCGCATCATTTTTGTTCTTGCAATTAAATCGAAACCCTGGCCGTAGAAAACAAGTACGCGCTGATTGCTGTGATTATCTATGTGCAAAAAACATGATCACTACAAAAAAAAACGCGCTCGAAATTGAACCTGCAGTTAATAATTCGAGCAGATCGCATTATGATATGACTCACTGAAAGCTGCTTACGTAAAAATGATCGTGCCATTGTATGGCACTCGCAATGAATATTTACGGCCCCAATACATAGCTCATTAGCCACAAAACCAAATGGAGAAGTTCGCTCGATCGCAGATTGTATGGCGCAAGTCGCAACCCGAATTGAAGACATTGTTGTTGAGCTTTCGAAGATCCGTCCCTGACTTTTTAATTACCCGATTTTGTAACGTAAGTTTACCTTTCTGGGAATGGATCGAGTCTTGTTTGCGCATAGACCGACCGTGGGAGTCGTCTCCTCTTGACGGTTGACTGATGTTACCGATCACAAACAAATTAATGAATTGATTGTTCATGGTGAACCAAATGGCTTCGAGAAAAAGTATCGAGTAAACAAAGAAACATCATTCATTTAATTTAGAGGAACTTCGGTCGAGAATCGGATGGGAAAGGGCAAAGGGCCATAAACGACTCTTAAAGTTCCAAAGGTTGCATAGGTTTGTATAAATAAAAAGTAAAATAATATTAATAAAGAAAATAACATAAGATTCTGAACCAGCCTAAGATAAAAATCATATAACTGGTAATTTTATTTGATTCTTTCGATTACCGGATCAATTACCGGCCTCGATAGGCGACAATTTTTTTAGGTAACCGAAACTGATTGACCTCTCGTCCGCTTGAAAAACACTATATTCTGAGCTCATCCTCCTTCCGGACAGCGGGCACTCACAAATTAGCGGTCCGGTGATATTGATAATAGTTATAGCGCGGTTTGATCTTAGAAATTCCAAGTGATTAGCATAAATAGAGCCGGTCGAGGCGAGGCGATTGAGATAGCCAACGGTTTGTTTGGGCCACGGTAAGCGCGCGTCGGAGCGTATCCATTGAAACGAGATCGGTTACACTTTAATTTATTCACAAATTATCTGACATCTCTAAATATTTAAATTAAACAATAGATTTCAATTAATTGATGTAAAACCTTTTACGATTATCTGTCATTCGAAGCGCGTTACGTGATTAATCAATTTTGTGAGAGTGCACTTGACCTTGTACGCATTTGACTTCTTACATCACAGACATCGTATGTCTTTACGTAGAATGTCGTATTGAACGATAAATGGGTAAAAGATTAGCACGCAATTAATTGGCAACCTTGTTAATCCATTATAACGATCGATAAAGATTTAGATCATGCGATTTGGTTTTATCAATCCGATGAAACAATAGCCGCGATACCGCCACGTTGACTTTCCAATTGACCTTTATGGACACAAAGGTGTGTGGAAATAGTCCAAGGTTAGCCACCGGTAACGGATTTTAGATCCGGCGGTCACGATCTAACTTGATCGAGCTTAAACCGCTGATAATTGCTGTTCTGCAACTGTGCTAAGAGAAGGCGAGTGATAAGACCGGTATAATGTTTTAATTGGTTTAACGTTAACCTATTTTATGACTAAGTTATGTTTGACGGACTTAATATTTATAAACTTGGCATTGATTTCAATTCGGAATTTGAATTATTCTTTCTAATGGCGTTACAACGTTTGGTACGTCTTTTGGGGCCCGATTTTTGTTTCATAGACATCAATCTCTATTCGAGATGTGTCAAAACAAAACGTTTAATTGGTGGTATTATTTTCTACGGTCGTCGTATTATTTGACACACCTCTAATAGAGATTGATTTCTATCAAACGAAAATCGGGCCCCTGAAGAGGTGATAATTTCGTCATTGCTTAAGCAGAACTAACAATAGATTCTTGAAATGTATAAATTCCACCAAATCTTTTTATTGCCATCTACACCATCGGCTCGTCCACGGTCACGAAGCCGATCCGTTGATCATGTGATTGGTCGTTCACCGTATCTAATTCTGATTTTATGGAATTGCAAAGTGCGAGTTATTCGTCTCTCTGATATCCGCAAATATTGTACAAGAACGTTTTTCAATCTTTGTCTTCTTATACTCTATTATTTAATGTTCTAACACCTAGACAGTCCCCATTATTACTTTTTCTATGAAAATTATGTATAGTTTGATGAATAGTAAAAGGCAATTGCAAAATCCTTGCACAACATTAAGACCAAGATAGATTCATTATTGCACGAAGTTGTGTCCGTTTTATACAAATAATGCCCCTTACGTGGCACAACAAAGTAGTGCATGCCTTTGTATAAGAACATATATTTTTATTATTACTTATGGTTCCGTACCCAAAGGGTAAAACGGGAACCCTATTGCTGAGACTTCGCTGTCCGTCCGTCCGTCTGTCACCAGGCTGTATCTCATGAACCGTGATAGTTAGAGAGTTGAAATTTTCACAGATGATGTATTTCGGTTGCCGCTATAACAGCAAATACTAAAAAACAGAATACAATAAATATTTAAGGGGGCTCCCATACAACAAACGTGATTTTTTTGCCGTTTTAATAGATAATGGTACGGAACCCTTCGTGCGCGAGTCCGACTCGCACTTGGCTGGTTTTTTTCTATCAATGTTGTGTGTACTTTAATTCGATAACAATATGATTTCCTCTTTTTAAGCATAGGTGCGCATTTTGACAGTTTTGTACAGGTGTATATATATGCAAATATCTGAAAGCTGTCCGTGTGACCCACAAACCGGCCAGGCTGCGGGCTGAAAGCGCAGGCGTCTCGGCCTTTGCGTGTGATGGCGACCAAGAGATAGGCGCTGTACACGATGTTTTATTAATCGGCCCTATTGTGTTGTTCGCTGCCTTATATGTAGAATATCGACTTATACTTCGTTTCTTTGTCTATTGTCATCGTGTGCCTCGTCTCACCCTATTAGTTGAATATGGCGTAGTATGTCTTTTTAGGGTTCCGTACCCAAAGGGTAAAACGGGAACCCTATTACTGAGACTTCGCTGTCCATCCGTCCGTCCGTCCGTCCGACTGTCACCAGGCTGTATCTCATGAACCGTGATAGCTAGAGAGTTGAAATTTTCACAGATGATGTATTTCAGTTGTCGCTATAACAACAAATACTAAAAAACAAAATATAATAAACATTTAAGAGGGCTCCCATACAACAGACGTGATTTTTTTGCCGTTTTTATAGATAATGGTACGGAACCCTCAATGCGCGAGTCCGACTCGCACTTGGCCGGTTTTTTCAAATGTGTCTTAATTATATCATATTGACGTTAATTTCAATCTCGTTCTTAACTATACACGTTTCTTGGTAGCTTGTCTCGCACTATATCCATCCTCATACATACCCATAACTTTTAGATAGATTTGAATATCTATGAACTCTATATAGATGATAATTTATTCGTTTCCTACGATGCATTAACGTAATTATTGTTCGCGGTTCCCACTTCCTATAGTTTTTGCATTGTGTGGTGGTTACTGCACAGGAAATTCTAGTCACAGTTCAGTACAAATAACTGTACAATACTAACTGTATCCGTCTTAATACTGTTTCGCAATTCCTCGTTTCGGATGTTGTAATGATCCGCAAAATTGGATTCCGTTCTTTCATCTTCCTGGTATTTAATTAATGAATTTGTGTTAGCAAATATCTAGTTTTCATTCATTAAAAAGTTAATGACCTTTTTGTTATTGCCGCGGCAAGTGTTCATTAGGCGTGGTCTACAAAATTAATTTGCATTGCATTGCAACAAAGTAGGTGTGTATAAGGTCGTATTTTCTGCAGCTGGTACGTAAGTAAAAGAAAAACAGAAAGATCAGAATAAGACAGCACGTATCTGGCTCAGTGCATCTAGGACCACCGGCCGAGTACATTTGCATATCGGCGCTCGGCTAAGACCTGTTGCACACTGCGTAGTATCTATGTTAATTAACCGTTAGAAGTCCTTTTTTTTACCAAGCAACATTTCGTTTGCACCTGATCTAAAGCGCTCTCCTTATTTTACGCTATTCATATTTATATTCTCATTTGAGAAGCTATGTAATGACAAGATAAAAGGCAGATCTGCCTTTTGTCTCACAATGGAGTCGGTTGTCTCATTCCCTCCATTCAATTATTTCTTAAAAATCAATAATTATTTTACTTGTTATTAAACAGTTCTTACGTATATTTTGTCATACATATAACTATGTTAACATAAGGGCCCTATATCTATACAAATAAATAAAGTTGTAGTGTCTGTATGTATGTATGTATGTGTAGTTGTTAAGAAGCCGTGTTGACCTTACAAACAGACAAAAAAATGTAAATGCATATGAATTTATATAAGCTACCCATAACTCCCAAATGGCGTTCACTGGCAGATAGCTGACGTTCCAAGGAGTGAGTTACACTACTAATTTTATTTCGGGAAAATTAGGGTTCCATGGAAAAAAATAAAATCCATTTGTTCTGAATAATGGAGGTTCCTAAATTCCGTGCGTGCGAAGTCACTGGTTCAGCTGTGGATAATAAACGTGACATTTACGTGTACATTGGTATTAACTTCACCGTCATTCCACATTCCAGTTCAGCTACGTAGTGTAAATCCCTCGCTACATCCTATTACTGACGTGATCTTGTTGATTGCAATCAGCAGTTTCCTGTTCCGTTGCCGAAAGTTTGAAAGGTGTGAAAAAAAAATATTATATTCTTGGTATGCATTGACATAGTGGCAGTTAAACGCTGCTGTGATGCCAATCGGATCAGTTAATCGCGATTATGTAAAGAAATTTAATTTACTTGGAACAATATTGAGACAGTCGAATTAAGTCTAGATAGAAATGTTATCAGAATGTTCCTTAACAAATGTTTGTAGTTTATCTTATGTAACATGCGTCAGTAAAAGCAATCTAGACGCAATATGTTAACAGTCTTTCAACACTGTTGCAGTATTATCTTTCCTTGTAAGATTTCCTATCCTTATTATGGTTTATGCTCAACGTTCCATTTAAGTCGCCAGTCTTAATTAGATAAACACTCCACTCACGAGTCGACTCATTTGAGGTACTCATGTTAGCAAATTGAACGAAGTACTAAAATTTCAACATTGAACGGCCTCACTCGTTCGTTTCCTTCTCGCGTCTCACGTCTGAGAAATGTACCTATTAATCGTGTCGAGAGTGAGTAAGTTAAGTAAAAGAACAAAGGGAATACGCGCTCGAGTACGCTCGAGTAAGGTGTACCTCGTGAACACTTTGCAAGGAAAATAAGGTCGGTACTCCCTCAACCTCAAATAAAATAGAAGAGTTACCCATGACTAGTCTTAATGCTAAGTTGAGTGTGATACAGCTTGAAATAGCAGCCTTGGAATTGCAACGAATATCTAGTAATGTGTGTAACGTTGTGAATTATTCACGGCCGTCTGATATGCCGGCTGTTGATGGTTGCGTACAGATTACATCGCCCACGCCTCTTAGGTTAAGCGCCTAGTGCTGACATCTCTATTTGTTTGATCGGCATCTTGGATATAATTTTAGATTAACTATTACTGGCTCACGGTGTTAACTACATTCGTTTCGACACTATCTTGAATCGGAAATCTCATCAAATGTATTTCCGTCTACAGTTTATAGCTTTTATAAACTTTATTGATTTTTTTCATTAAGTAACTCAAGTAGAGTCTGTAGCGTTGTTCTCAATTTCATATTTGATATTACAAAATCTATCAACGTCTAGAAAGTATTATACATTTATTGCGTGGGATTACCATTTGAAACACAATTTGGTCACGATTCCGAATGGATACGGGCTCGTGTCTTAGGTTTCGTTTTCTACATCGACATTCTAAGTTAGTCCATTAACAAAAATGTTTATTACATTGGTTCCTATGTCACTCTCACTTTCTCTCGTGTAGGCTGTCATTATAATTCTGTGCGTCGTCGTCTCGTGATTGTTAAGCAGAAATTCTTGATTGGTAGACTTCACGTTGACCTTCTTACCAGTCAATACAAGATAATTTAATTAATCTCCTTTGGTAATTGCAATTTAATCATCGTTTCATGATACTGAATTGTCTATATCAACGAGAAATTTAATATCGTTAGAAATTGTGAATCAATTTGTGTTAATAATTAATAGCGCGTAAACCTCAATTGATTACTGGACGATATACATACTTACAATATCTAAAGCTTCTGAAATTGATAAGTTTCATTTTAAACATACATATACCCAGATAATTAATGCAAAGAGCTGTTACAAATATTTATTGTTATGATTTAAGTAATTTCAATCAATTATTGTCCTATTGTGTTCAATGACAGACGCGTTTACTCCTATGCTAGTGATGTATGTGTTTATTTCTGTTTAGATGCAAACATTCGTCATCGGTCCATTGAATTCAAACTTTACTTTTACTGTTGATTTCATTTAAACAGCCTACGTAGCGCACCGCGCATCTATTGTAAAACTGATGCAATTTATTTTAAACTAGCTGTGCCCGCGACTTCGCCCGCGTGGACTTTAGGGAGATTACCCGGAAATATGGGTATTATGTTTTTCCCGCGGAACGCTAATGCTTTTTCTAAAATTAAAGTAGCCTAAGTTACGCCTTGGAACGTCAGCTATCTGTCAGTGAAAGTCCCATTGAAATCGGTTCAGCCGTTTAGAAGTTTACCTCAAACAAACAGACAGACAGACAGACAAAAAATTTTAAAATTGCGTTTTCGTTATAGGTATCGTATATACTTTCATACGCATTTGGTAAAAAAGTGTTATTTTGATATTACAAACAGACACTCCAATTTTATTTATTTGTATAGATTATTTATTTGTATAGATAAAGTACGATTATGTTTGTATTGTTAAGCAATAGGTAGATGATGTTTTAAATTATGAGCATATATTGTCGCTTATTTACCTTTCTGTAACAACTTTGAACAATAATTTTTAAAAATTGCCAAGCCTCAAAGATGTTGACTTTCATGTATTAAACATAGTTTTTTTATTGTGTCATCTGTGATGTGTCGCCGAGGCAGTTGACTTGTTGGGAAGTGATTACGTATTTGAAGACTCCTCAGGTGGTATACCACATAAGGATAAGGTGATTTCTTATAATCGCACCTCAAAATACATATTATTTCCATTAATGCTTATAACCAATACGTCTATAGAACAGCTGGTGTCCATAAAAAATATGTTTTATATTTTAAAATGGTCACAATGCCTTGTCTTATCTGCATCCTACTCAATTTTGAAATCCACGATAGGCCTTATGGATTAAAGCCTAAATACCTATTTGTTTCTTCTACATATACAGTAAGTTTGATCATCAATAGTACAAACTTGGGGTTGTTGTTTGCCAATCTTATGAATAACATTATTCCATAAATGGAGACCTGACACTATATCGATACAATACCTATGAAAAAAAAGACCTTGTTAATTTCAACATAGTTTTCCGTATGGATATTCTAAGAGTTTGAGTTCAGACACCTAAATGTAAAACAGTTTTCTTAGAATTGTTCAAAATAAACCCTCTGAACTTTTGAATAAGATGCAAAGAATTAAAGGTTTCGTTTATTTAAGGTTTGAAGTAAATATAATTCTGTGAAGGTTAATCCATCGATGAAGCTACGTGTAAATCAACATAGAATAAAGTAATCATAAATCATATGAGTTGACTAAAAGTAAGCAGTTAGACTGGTAAGTCAGTGAAAGGTACTGAGACTAATAAACAAATTTAAACAAAACAAGTAGATACATTTACTTTTGGGTCGTAGGTAAAACGCTAACCGCTTTGCTTATGCAACTTAAACACGGAGCTTTAAGTGGGAGTCTATAACAAGGCGCCATCAAATTCGCGATAGTCATCTAACAGACGCCTACTGTCTCAACAATGCTGAACAAGACGGGTAGGTAGTTGTGCCAACCGTAACACACTGATTAGGAAGATCCTTATTTATATTATGAAAGTAAACGGCTGTCTTCCTACTTTTAACTTAATAAAAAGACACGATTAACAACGGGTTATTTTAAAGATTCCGCATATTTCATTGAGTCTGCATACACTTGTCGATATGAAAGATAATATTCTACAAAACGACTTGCCGAATTTAATTATTTCTTACTCTTGATTCCACTCGGCTAAACTAGGACCTTTGAAAAGCTTGCATCGGGACCTGGATCCAATATGTAGAGACTCCTTGTGACTTATTTGATGCTTGGGACTTTCAAGGGTCAACCGTTGCAACTGATAACACATGTAAAGATACTTGACTCCAAAAGATGCAGGAACGATTACACAATTGTGGAACGGAATATAAGGTCTTATGTAATGAATTTTGGATGGCCTGAGGGTTATGCTTTGGACAACGATTTGGATACCTACCATAATGAGCATCAAATAACTTATTGAAAATATTAATCTTATATCCTAATCATTTTTTTAGATTTGAAACGGTAGATCGCAAAGCATCCAAAGTAGATTTTCGATAGTTATATAAACACAATGATTGTGATCAAGATATCTGCGATAGACAATCGCTGGGCTATAATCATAAGCCATTTCTGGCTTTACAAGCAACGTAATTTAATTTTAGTGTTCATTTATACCATTATAGTACTCGGTGCGTGATGTAATGTACAAAATGGTTTGTTGTAGAAGATAAATTGTATAAGGAAGTTTTAAAAGATAAATAATATACATCATACTCACGCCTGTATTCCCCGAAGGGGTAGGCAGAGGTGCACTGCAGTGCACCCACACTTCGCCGATGTATTTTGGTCCCAATGTAATAGGGGGCGAGCCTATTTTTATTTATACTGGGCACATTGCCCCTCAATACGAGGGAGATTTGGACCATAGCCCACCACGCTGGCCCGGTGCGGGTTGGTGAACTTCACACGCCTTACTATAGACGTGCAGATTTCCTCACGATGTTTTCCTTCACTGTTCAGCTAGTGGTAATCATTGTTGAAAAAGACATTCGCACATGAAAATTATCTCAGAGGCCCGGGATTTGAACTTGCACCCCATACATTCAAGGCGGGCGTTCTTGCCCACGAGGCTACCACTGCTCTACAAGATCTACAGCTAAAAGCAGATTCTTTTCATTACTTTGCCAGTAGGTAAATCATGATTTAACTGATTATCGATACACTGATAGTGTTGTACTCTTTGAGGGGTCTAAATAAAATCAAAATGCGTACCTTTGTTTTTAAGAGTCTCGTTATGACTCTATCTGCCTTCATAATCGTGTACACTTTATTAAAGTTTGTAAAGGCTTGTCATCGACGTCTGATGTTTCCATGCTTAAAGTCTCGCGCACACTGCGACATCGACTTTCCCACGTCCTTTTCCATACCAAAACAAACTTTATTGACTCACAGAATAAGTTCATTTCTCTGACAGCGCAAGCGAATTTTGACGCGCGGACACGTTGTTTTTACCACAGAAATTCAATCTTTATGCATATTGACACAAAGTTCGTTTTGGTATTGGAGAATATTATGACGCGCCGCATTTGACCCGGTGTGCGCGGGGCTTAAAGCTTTTGCATTTACATCAAAGCAACCATATCTATGCTTTATCTTATGTCTCAGGCTGTATATATACCTATATCTATTTTACTTACCAACTATATTTTCTCAGCAGTATAATTATTACCTTCGTTGAAGCGATTGCAATCTGAGACGTCTTCCCAAGGCGCCGGAAGGCGTCCTGTGTTACCGAGACTTCCACGTAGCCAGGGTTATCTCTGTAACTTGGATATCTCGAGGTTATCTATCGCCTTCACAATGATCGTCCTACAAATTGTCGCTTTAAATCAGAGTGGAACATGAAAGAGCTCCTGCGGTCTCAGTACG
This sequence comes from Ptilodon capucinus, assembly GCA_914767695.1. NCBI lineage: Eukaryota > Metazoa > Arthropoda > Insecta > Lepidoptera > Notodontidae > Ptilodon > Ptilodon capucinus. Next base: position 10,079,423 of record OU611816.1, on the reverse strand, counting down.
CCTGCCAAGATAAGACATTTTCTCACGGATCGTGACGTCATTTTTGTGGCAAAATCGTTACGTCTTATTTGCTAGCATGGCGTAAATATAAAATGGGTTTGACAGTTAAATACAACGTGTTTGACGTATGGATAAGATGTTATATCTTAAGTGCTAGCATGGGTTACCAAAATGTACCATAGAGACACGAATTTGACAGGTCAACGTAAAGAAATTTCTCACGGTCAAAGGCCGGTGATGAGAAAATAATTAAGCTGTAAGAAGTACATAAATATAGCATTTTATACACTATTATAACAAATAATACTTATTTTACTCCATCCTTCGCCAATATCAAGCGGACTACATGCAAAATTCTTCCGAAAACGAACACGTAAATTTATTTTCGTGTTCGACAAACAACAACAAAAAAGTGTAGAGACATTTCTATCTGTTTTATTTTCTTCCGAAAATCCCCTTAATCCTATTCCACGTGATTTAAAATCCATATTTTACAAAAAATCTGTAGGTTTGAGGTTAGATTTTGTTTGGCATCATACTTTGCGTGCTTTTTGCCGTTTTACAATGTAAAGTTCTTTAAATTGGCAAATAAAAATAGTATAGTGCCCAAGAAATAAATTTTAAGCATAATACCACCGACCAAATGATAATACGTAAAGCTTCCGGCATAATAAAAAAGAAGCTATGCCCAAATATATTTTTAATCTGTGCATAAATAATCTAATATATTCTATGATGTGTATGCAGCATCTTTTTTCTTTGTAAAGCTCCGTCTCGCTCTATTTGTCATTTCAATGAACGAATGAACGAAAGATCGTAAACTGTGAGAAAATTTTAGCAGGCTGTCTAATTTTAAACATCTTGGAAGCCATATTAGCAAATAAGATACGGGAACGCAAGTTGACAAGATGTTTTAGGGACTTGTGAGAAAACATCTTGGCAGGCGTACTGAGGCCGCTGATATCCTTAACTTTTACCTATACATGTTCATAGTCATGTTCACAGACTGAAAATATATTTTAAAATGCTCCTTATAATAAGCACATAGGTCTTAATTAATCATGTATGTTCAAATGAAAATATACAGCCTTCAGTGTAATTGACGTTGTCTTGTTAGTGCAACAAGTAGTCCTAACTACTACACTACAAGGTCAAAAATTGATCAAATCTGCTCTTACAAATAGGAGTCGAGTCAGTGTGTTAATTACTCGCTCTTACTATAATGTGTTATCCAAATTGAGTAAGATATCTAAATGTCAACTATAACTTGGAGGCAATACGGTTTAATATTCAAGCGATTGTTCTCAATAGTTGAATTGTTTGTAATATTGTCTCGTTAGTAAATGTCTCACAAAAGCCTTCATTGGACAATGTTTTAATTAGTTAGGTGACAATTCATACGTCTTTAGGTCATATTTACAAATCGTTCAAGTTATATACAAAGCGAACTAATAGCTATTTGCATTATTTATGACATGAGTAATAGTGACAAGCATTTATTTAGATGATTGTAAATGCGTTGTAACTTTAGGAAGATAAAGTTTTAGATGTAAACATTTGAAAAGCATAAGAATACTATTTGGCGTCAAAGATCGCGCGTCAACATGTTTGTAAAATGAACTCTGTATTCATATACATAAAGTTTAAATTTCTGTGGTAAAAGACACGCCGACAAGCGTCAAAATTCGCTCGCGCTTTCAATGTCGTTACTTTGAAGAACGAACTTTTTCCATCAGTTAATACAGTTCGTTTTGTTGTTGGCAAAATATTTATCGCGCGTTTTGATACCCACTGTGCGTGTGGCTTCTGGTCACTCACAGTCATGTTGATATGGGTTATATGTTCTAATGCAGAGGTGAGAATTCATAGAGGTTTTGGATTAGATATCTCACTGGGTTCATTGTACTGAAATAGTAACAAATTTCCGAATATTTAGAAAAATAATAAAAATAGCAGTGGTAGCCGAGTGTTCGAACGCACGCCTTGCAATCAAAGTGTGCAGATTCAAACCCCAGCTTGCTCCTGTAGTCTTCATTTTCGAATCTCATTTTCATCCGATATTACCACTTACTATGAAACAGTGACGGAAAACGTCGTGAGGAAACCTGAACGTCTATATAAAGGTATGTGAAGTTCACCAACCCGCACTGGGCCAGCCAGCGGGGTGGACTATAGCCCAAACATCTCCCTCGTATTAAGGGAGAATTTTCCTTGGTTTAATGTTAATAGGCTCGCCCCCTATTACATTGGGACCAAGATACATCGGCGAAGTGTGGACGCACTGCACTGCACCTCTGCCTACCCCCTCGGGGAGTACGGGCGTGATGTATAAAATAATATCCAACGCTGAACTGAAATTTCAGTGACAACATGAACTTTGCAACAGTTTTAACGTATTTAGGCCACACAACGGCTTCGTGAAATGTATTACTTGCGGATTTGCGGTAGTCGTATCATAACACGTAATGCCTCCCCACTTATAACACATCGTGAGATAATCGGATTAGTGGTGCTCTCGTCACGAATTCTGCACCACATTCATGCCAAGGTCTCACTGTTCACTGCATTAGGCACCAGAAACTGCTGCATCATTTTCAAGTAACTGTGACCACAAGTTATGATAGAAACATTGTATGCACAGAATTATCTTTCCATTATTTTACATTCATAGCCAATGACTATGTAAACTAAGCTTTTACAGCACCTCTCCATCAGCCAAATCTCTCTAGTTTATAATGTTGTTTGTGTACTGCGTTCCTATTTAGGTCTGCAGTTTTTGTGTTGCATGTTTGTTCTGGTGTGCGTTTATAGAAACAGAATTCGCCTCATCCTCGGTCCACAGATGGTACAAAAAAATGTTGGCGGATTGTCCGCGTCACCAACTCCATTCTACCTCCCCCAAGTTTAGAAATAATATTATTTAATTTTTAACTTAATATAGATTGTGATTATGAGAATCCTTTCCATAATATTACAATAAACATACTTTAGGATGAACCATTCTACATTTTAAAGGCACGATGTTATTTATTATGCTTTCTCGCGAGCTTTTGATAAATTACTCGCGCATTTTCGAGTATTGTCAATTTTCACATTCGGACAATACAGTAGTAAATCAAATATGGACTGGCCCGCTATAAATTCAATGCAAACACGACCTCGTACTGACAATCTCAACGGAATTACAATCTTTACGATTCCACGGCTTTCATCTCGACCTATTTCCAATCGTGACTTTTCTGATATCGATATTCAACATAAATCTCAATCGATAATCTTCTCGATGCCTCAGCTGGCGTCTCGACGGCTGGTTTGGCTTCTCCGCTTTCTCCAGCCTACAAAAAAAGTCGATACCCAAGTGTGCAACCTGTTCTGTCCGTCTAGCGACTGTTATAGTGTTTTTCTTTATAATATACGTACTACCATCGATACCGGCTATTGGTGGGATCAACTCTAAAATAATTTTAATTAAGCCTCACTCACATTGGGGCGTCGACCCTTGCGCGTAAAAAAAATTGCCATTACCAAAACGAACTCCTCGTTATTTAGTTTAAGAATACGCTTTTTCTATGAGTTATAGTCTGTTTTGGAATGGAAAAAAAGAGCGAAAAAAAAATTCATGTGTGTATTTGCCTAGTCTGACGTAGATTGGCACCTACTCCAAATGTAATGAATTATAAGGTTATTTCAAGCTTTTTAGTGCACCTAGGTTTTTGAAGTCGGTTTTTGTTTTTTGTTAAAAAAAAATTTTTTTCGCGCTTTTAGTGTCAATAATCGTTGAAAATATGCAATTATTACCACCTCATAACAACCCTAAAAAAGTAAATATTTACAGCCAAAAAAAACATCCCCCCTAACCCCCCCTTTTCCACCCCTTTGGGGGTGGGTTTCGATTTTTGTTAACAATCCGTATCAATCAAAAAAAAATTTTTCGAAATCGGTTCAGTAACGCCGGAGATATGCTGTAGTCCGGATTGGACCCCCATTGACAGAGTGGAAAGGGGGGGTCCCCTTTCCACTCCTTTGGGGGTAAGTTTCGATGTTTTTAGACAATCCGTATTAAACAAAAACTAATAATGAACCTTAAATAGCCGTATACAACTACATCATCCACGTAAATAATAATCATAATAAACATAAAAATGTTCATAAAATGAAAACTGCTTGGCCGTACAATTTTAATTTTTTTTGGGACCAAATGGCATCTATTCCGCATCAAACAAAAAAGAATCACGTAAATCGGATCGTAACTCGCAGCGTAGTCGGTGAACATACAAAAAAAAAACATATCGGCTGAATTGAGAACCTCCTCCTTTTTGGAAGTCGGTTAAACATGGAAAATTACGCGCAAGGGGCCGGGGCGCCCCGGAGGCTTTATGTTAGCGCGTAAAAATGTCGCCAGTCACACAAATATTTCATGTACATAGCCAATCATGTAACCAATTACGATAACCATCAAATATTAACTTTTGCTACTACTAATTACTGCTGCTACTAATTACTACTTTTGCTCTCTATGTTAAGGGTTGCCATACGTCCCGTATATATGGGACTGTCACCGTATTTGACCATCCCTTCCCGTATTACTACATGTCCCGTATTTGTCCCGTATTTCGACAAAATACAGAAATAGAGGTGAGTGGAGCGGCTGAGTGCGGTAATTTATTTTACACTTTTGATCGCCACTATGGTTGAGAACAGAGGGTATCTGAAAACATGTAGTTTGTCTCTCACTATGTACACATGTGTGCTATGTATGGTGTGGTTGAAAAACCGCGTGTCGGCGTTGAATCACATTAGCTTTGGGCATTGAAAGAGAAAACGTCCCGTATTGATTCCTAGAAGTTATGGTAACCCTATCTACATTACCTAGTGTCCGCGACTCGAGTACGCAAAGGAAAGTGTTTTAAACCGCTCACTTCATACATTACAAATCTTTATTGGTATACGAATAACGTTCAAAATTCAATCATAATATGAACCTGTCAGTGTTGATAGACTCCAAGACAAATCGTTCGGAGTCTGGTGTTGTTTTTTTATGCAAACTCGACTAGGTATGAAAGTATTGTACAACCGGATCTTATGTTCGTGTCTATCAAATCCGCCTTGAAATAATTCGGCTATTGACTGAAGGCGTCACAACATCAATCAGGTAATCGAGAGAAAGGGGTATACCTTATTGTTCGAAGGTTTGAAGAAAAAAAAAAAAAAAAAAACATAAAAAAAAAAAACATACGGGTCGAATTGAGAACCTCCTCCTTTTTGAAGTCGGTTAATAAAAGGCGCCGGAGTCGTAAAAGTGAAATTCTTTTGTTGGGAATATCGGAATTGAAAGACATTACGAACATGAGACTTCGATTGACGCAGCTGATACGAAATTTGAAAGTGTACGAATGAAAGCAACAGCCGAAATTGTAAAGAAGCTCTGGCAACATACTGGAGCTATGTAGCTAGCTCTATGTATTTAAGCAAGTTTTTATGATAAAAAAAGTAAAAATTAAAATGTTAACCCATTCAGGATTTTGCCGGATCTTGTCTGTCGAAGTCGCGCTTCGATCGGATATTAGAATCAAAGAAAACTAAATGTAAGCTTGACAATGTGCAAGTGCCCCTATCCTATAAGGGTTCCTTTTTAGGTACGGAACCCTAAAAGCAATTCGGAACAACAAAGAATGGCCAGATTTAGAATTCAACTCATGTATTAAATTAATGTCCTTTTTGGGCGATCTCAATTGCTACTGTCCGCCAACTTTCTGTTCTCGCATACTTATGGTAGCTAATTGCGAGGTTTTGTTTATACTTACTGTTAGCATCGGTTAGTGATCCTGCATTGTCAATGTTATCTTTTGATAAAAATGTGCTTCTCCTTCAATTTTAATCTTAACAATTCGTAGACTACGTAATATACAGACTTGATACATAATAAAAGATTCGGTGTTTGGGTTAGTCCAACATGCCTTATATAATTCACAAAAACCAAAAACCGACTTCAAAAACCTAGGTGCACTAAAAAGCTATAAATATCCTATAATTCATTACATTTGGAGTAGGTGCCAATCTACGTCAGACTAGGCAAATACACACATGAATTGGCACCGACTTCAAATGTAATGAATTATAAGGTTATTTCTAGCTTCCGATTCTAGCTTTCGTTTTTGTTAACAATCCGTATTAAACAAAAAAAGATATTTCGAAATCGGTTCACTAACGCCGGAGATATGCCGTAGTCCGGATTGGACCCCCATTGACAGAGTGGAAAGGGGGGGGGGCTTTCCACTCCTTTGGGGGTAAGTTTCGATGTTTGTAAACAATCCGTATTAAACAAAAACTAATAATCAACTTAAATGAAAACACCTTAAAAAGCCGTATACAACTACATCATCCACGTAAATAATGATCATAATAAACATAAAAATGTTCATAAAATGAAAACTGCTTGGCCGTACAATTTTACATTTTATGGGACCAAATGGCATCTACTCCTTATCAAACAAAAAAAGAATCACGTAAATCGGATCATAACTCGCAGCGTAATCGGTGTACATACATAAAAAAAAATACCGATCGAATTGAGAACCTCCTCCTTTTTGGAAGTCAGTTGAAAAAATATCGCCAGACAACACATACCTAGTTACATACCTAGTAGTCGATATATACATATATTTGCTCATTGATTTTCCTTCGGGAGCAATTTATGATGCAATCATTAAACACTTTTTCTTTTATTGTTACTAATAATAATTTTAACTCGAGAATACTTACATCAGCTACGTATGGACTAAAAGCTGTTTTTTTCTTATTATCATTATAAAAAAAATCTACTCGTACTTCCGCAACAATAAAACGATTAAACTCAATTTACCCCTTCACCTTTACTTCTCTTTCATAACGAAATCAGTTTATTGTATTTTAAATTCCGCAACACGGAGCTTTCCCTTGATATTTTAAAAGCTGTACGACTAATTGGATAGAAGTTTGTGCGAGGGGTGGCTAGCAGATGGCATTTATGCACATCTGCTGGGCACGTGTGTTGCCCCAAGGACTACTTATCTACTTAACACATTAGCTTTGAATTAAAACGTATAGAATGGAACCATTCATAGATTTTTAGAGATGCTTTGAAATTATTTTTGATTTAATCTTTTGTAGTGTTCTTTTTTTTAAAGGCCCTGTTATTTATTGTAGTATTTTCGCTGGAAAGACTGTCGACTAAACTCGTTCAAATATTAGATCCTTTAACGCATCTTAGAGGCGACTTGTAAGCTATATCACATTTATTAAACTTACATTTATTGAGTAATTTTTATCTATTATAAATGTATCCTTCAGAGAATGAGATAGACAATGGTCATATATAAATACATACGTAATAATGGTTTATCTGGAAATAGTAGTAAAAGTAAACTAAAGTAAATACTTTAGCTGGCGTTTACAGCTTTTAAGAGCACTTCAAGCATCTACTAAACGCAAACAGCTTTTTAATATACACAACAGTGTTCCCTATAAGCAAAGTTGGCAAGGATCCAAGATGCATTTGCTTTTTTCAGTGCATTCACTTCACCATATGTCTCCATACTCATGTGACCCATCGAGGCGGAACGTTAGCCTCGTCCTGTAAAGATTGTAATCGCCTAATTTACGACCTTCTTTGTTATACCACAATGTCCACAATCAAATGCCGACTATCCAATGGTACCCTTTACGGTACGCCGCCAAAGCTCGCTTCAGTATAATGGTAATCATCTTTAAAGTTAATTTTTATACTACAAATCCTATAAGGTAATCGTTTTTATTTTGTAACAAGATGTCGGAATGTTAGTTTCTCAAACGACATCTATATATACTCGACGGAATTCAAAATTTTTACAGAAATATATGTGCTGGGTTTTTAGGGTTCCGTACCCAAAGGGTAAAATCGGAACCCTATTACTAAGACTTCGCTGTCCGTCCGTCCGTCCGTCCGTCTGTCACCAGGCTGTATCTCATGAACCGTGATAGTTAGAGAGTTGAAATTTTCACAGATGATGTATTTCTGTTGCCGCTATAACAACAAATACTAATAAAATAAATATTTAAGGGGGCTCCCATACAACAAACGTGATTTATTTGCTGTTTTTATAGATAATGGTACGGAACCCTTCGTGCGCGAGTCCGACTCGCACTTGGCCGGTTTTTTTTCGACCAACAGTTCAAAGGTAGCTAGCTAGGTAGGTACTAGTAGGTAGGTAACTGGTTATAATTTGATGCTCATAGGACAAGCTCAGCCTAGAGTGAGAAAAAAAATCAATTAAAAATTTAATTTTTCGTTTTAATTAATTTTACTTTACATAGACAGTCTACATAGCATAAAAAATATCCAGAGACGAAGCTGAATGGAACGTAAATATGGAAAAAGATAAGTGTTCATAATGACAGGAAGAATAGGAGCCCGCGGGTACACAAATGGAGGAACGATTAAACACGCAAAACTCATGGCATATTAGTGCAATGCAGGCAGACAGCCTGGGATTTCGCTGTAGGCATTTTCAGCTGTCTTCCATCCCTCTTATTATTACGAAATTAGAGCGAGAGGGTGGATGTGTGTGAGTGGACACATGTTTCTAGCTCGCGTGGTCGAGCGTGGGAGATAGCCTGCGGGGTGTGCTAATTCTTGTGGGTACTCCGAAAACTCGATTGGAACTCGAAATTACTGTTAACTAAACAGCAGTCACTCATATCGCGTCCCTAATTTAGGTGAGAATTTGTTAGGGAGTGCTGTGCGTGTAAATTATAGAATTTCCTGCTTGACATGCATGATTAGGTCTTGGTCCGCCTGGTCTGTCTTGATTTTTTTTTTTTTTTCCGGGCCTCTATCGACCCGGCCCGCGTGCTCACCTCTGATGTGGGGGTCAGAGTACTTAAAATTAGCCTTAAGTTTAGTGTGTGTAAAATAATTTTTCCAGCCTGGTTTGTTTTATTAAGGTCTGTCTTGATTAAGGCATACCATTATTTTCAATGACACCTAAATATGTCAAAAAGTCATAAAAAAACTAAATTGGTGAATCAATGCCGTGGCTTAAACATCTTGACACAGATAGCCGAACGTAGACGTCAAAGTTTCATTTCCATTTTCATTTTCAAAGTCACATAAAATTGTACGTGTGAAACTATCTAATATTAGGAAAAGCTCCATCTTTGATTATGTTATTTATAATTTCATTGACTGATATTTTAGTACATAAAATCCAACAATAGTTAATATACTATGTGCTATAACGAATGGCTAATGTATCAATGCTAGTCATGCAAATTGAAATTTTTGCAACGCTCAGTGCCAGTAGGCGTGATTTACTGCCATTCCGTACCTTTGATACGAACAGAATGATGTAATTTGATCGTCTGTTTATGCTAATATAACGAATACCTATCCTAGTGACGTGTGACTCGATTATTATTAAATGATACGCGAATATAATTTAAGAAACGAATAAATATCGATTTATTTGCCTTAGGTGATTCCGCATGTAAAGTTACAAGGCTCCAAGCCTTGTAACTGTACATTCCATGATCCTTGTAACGATCGATAACGTTGTTTCGCTGACCATGAGTCATATTATTGGACAAATGCTTATTATCAAAGTAGTTGGGGCAGCTAACCAAAGCAACAGATCTAACCTCGCAGTAGGCCAGCCTAATGCACAATACAATACATTTTTTTTTAAATATAAACGATTCCATACTTCTATACATACAAATAAATAAAATTGGAGTGTCTGTTTGTAATATCAATATAACACTTTTTTACCAAATGCGTATGAAAGTATATACGATACCTATAACGAAAACGCAATTTTAATTTTTTTGTCTGTCTGTCTGTCTGTCTGTTTGTTTGAGGTAAACTTCTAAACGGCTGAACCGATTTCAATGGGACTTTCACTGACAGATAGCTGACGTTCCAAGGCGTAACTTAGGCTACTTTGATTTTAGAAAAAGCATTAGGGTTCCGCGGGAAAAACATAATACCCATATTTCCGGGTAATCTCCCTAAAGTCCACGCGGGCGAAGTCGCGGGCACAGCTAGTCTTCAATATAATATATCGTAGGGAACTTTCAAGAATTTCGGCCGAATGGTTTTTGTATTATTTACAAAATGTTTTGTGTGGCGAATGTTTTTAATACAGTAGAATGTTATAAATAGTGTATCCTTTTATTAGAAGATTTCTGGGTCCGTATGTGGTATGGTTACCATTTATACTGACTATTTAGCAACGAAAACATGACGAACTTTAGCAACAACATATTCTAGTAATCTAGATTCCTCGTCGTTTACGAAAACAAAAAAAAAACCCACCAAGAATTTACTCATACACTATCTGCTGTAGCTGCATATCAAAGGCCCGCATACATCCATCTTTAAATTGAATGTCTGGAACTAATAGGCTAGGCGCCAACTAAGCAGCCATGGCCGCGCAGCCAGTCGAACATATGACGTTGTATGGGAGCCCGCGCACAAGGCAGTTATGGAATGTTCGAAAATTCTGGCTGCCGCAGCCTGGCTGCCTAGTGCGCGCCTAGCCCTAAACTAGTATGAAAAGCCCAGCAACATTGATCAACACATCTTTTAAGTAGAGCCAGTTCCCGTTGACTAATCGAACTACTATAGAGGTATTATCTGGTCCTACATACCTGATGGCCGGCGCTGGGTGGCACCCCTGATTTACGGCCCAGCACCCACCTTCCATTAAAAGCTATTACCGGTCACACTCGCTCACACGGCGCATACACACAGCTATTTATAGCTCTATTAACACACTATATACTTACGGGTTTTATTGAGATGCAGTGTGCCGACCTAAATTAAACTTGTTGGGATTTGAGGTGACTCGTTCTTAGGCCCATGCGTGTAGTAAATACCTATAAGGTTTAGTTGACATTATCTCTGTCATTTTCAACAATGATTACCACTTGCTGAACGGTGAAGGAAAACATCGTGAGAAAACCTGCACGTCTGTAGAAAGGTGTGTGAAGTTCACCAACCCGCAATGGGCCAGCGTGGTGGACTATGGCCCAAATCTCCCTCGTATTGAGGGGGAATGTGCCCGGTATAATGGCAATAGGCTCGCCCCCTATTACATTGGGACCAAAATACATCGGCGAAGTGTGGGTGCACTACAGTGCACCTCTGCCTACCCCTTCGGGGAATACAGGCGTGATGATGTGATGTATCTCTGTCAATCTCATTTTTACTTGTGACTGTACCAGCTAATCGCACATGCAGTCATTCATCACGTCACTCATCTTATTTTATTAATTTCGTAAAAGAAAGAGAAGGCAAAAATGGTGACTACCTCCTACTAGTCGTTCATTTCAATTGAGATCTCTTCTACACATGATACTATGTTATAGAAGGCAGTTCAAGACAACTAAATAATTTAATCATCCATTAGTAACTTTTCTGAAGGATAATCATGTAATTATGTTGCAAACAATATTCAACTAATCTGTGTCGAAACAGCTGACAAAACGTATTGAAAATCCGCCATGTTTAGTTTCTAACGAAAATACAAGTTACATAATCGCATAGCTGATACTCTCATAATCCAATTTCCAACAAACATTTTCTAGTAATTGGAATGGAAATAGTGACCTAAGGAAATTATCTATCGGCCGCGCAATCTTCCATTCCTCACCAGATCTACTGGTTTGCTTGCGAAACCTTCGGGCTGATTGCTAGACGCTTGTATTTTGTCATTAGTCTCTGTATCCTCGAGATAAGGATGTAATTGCTATGCAACATCAGTACAGTATTGATGATGCAAATATTTATAATCTGCGATCAATTTTTTAGAAATCAAAATAATATAAGTATTTGATGATCGCTTTTACTGTCATCTATCTGTTCCTGTTGTTGGAGCCATCCAAATACCTTTACGTCTGGGACGTCAATGCTCAAAGCGCTGGAATTTTTTGGTCAATACCCAAAGCAAGTCAGTGTTTATATACATAAAGATTGAATTTCTATGGTTAAAGACACTCGACCGAGCGACAATATTCGCTTGAGCTGTCAATGACTTTTCATTAAATCATGAGCTTTATGTATAAGTAAATACAGATAGTTTTGGCATGCAATAAAATTGTAGCGCATGTCTTGATGCCCCAGTGTGCCCGGGTTTTATGCGTTAATACATTCGATACAAACCACCACCATTTACAAACCACCTACAAAGACGTTTTTAATCGGTATCAAATTATTTCTAAGTGATGTTATAATCTATGAAATCCTGTTGACGAGTGGTGATTTAAAGTTAAATGCTTTAAAATTGCATTAACTACTTAATTATATGTAATTAATATAGTTACGTTCCTACAATCCTTAACATCTAATGGTTTGAGGTTTTGGGTTCGAATCCCGCCAGCGGCAAATTACGGAAGTGATCTTTTCGGACTTTGCCCTGGTCTGGGTGTATTGGAATCGCCACCACTTCATTGTATGGTATCCTTAGTTCAAGCTATTCTTAGTTTGGGATAATTTGATGAGTATGTCTTGTTTGGCGATATTTAATTATTATTTGAGATAGTATCTAAATATCTCCATATTAGGGAGTATTTGGATTGACAAATACCTAGGTCTGTTTAGGAACTAAGCCACACACATTCCCACCACTATTACACACTGAGCCGTGTCCAGCACAAAAAGTTACGACGTTTGACGTTATTTCCTCGACAAATCTGACAGTTGAAAGAGATAAAACTTATGTCTACGCGGTCATGCTAAGCCTACAGGATTGTCAAATTGGTCTACTAGTGTAGGTACATAAGAGAGTGCATAGAGTTCACTTCTTTAATCGTTATGTAAATCACAGAAGATACAATACGGAAGCAAGGCTTATAGTCACGGTTTTGTAAAAGTTCCAATTGACACTTTCGTTCGAAAGATAATAACACAAACGCAACATCGTTAAGTGAACGATACTAATAGAGTGCAATAATCCAGATGTTTGTATCGAATGAAATGTAGGTATCGATACAGACAGTCCGGTGTCGGCTCATAGAGACGACAAAATGAGTTGTACAGGTTGTAAGTTCCGGGTAGCAACGGGACGAACAGTTAGCGAAAGGTGTTGACTACGAGAGGTATGCGATTATGAAAATGTTTTAATAATTTTAACATTCTATTCAAATACCTTTTTTCCGTCGGATAATCCTCTATGTACCTTGCCACCTCGGGGGTAGTAGCAGAGTTACGTGGGAGACGCGGATCATGATCATCCATTTTGTTAAAGAATGACCATTCTCTATTAGTCAATATAACTCGTTTCGGTATTGGCAAAAATGTTTACCTGTGATATTTTTGGGATTTGACCTGCTACCGCCTGTGCCTTGTTTGTCGATCATTCGTCGACAAGTCGTCTGCCTCGCGGGAACTTGTCGCGGTTAACCCACAAACCCCGAGCCGCTCCCGAACAAACTGCACACCGCATAATTCTGTACTGTCTGTCTGTCATTTGGATAACACCCTGCACCCACTGAGGCGTCTAAATTTCAGCCCCGCGTCAAAATTCGCGGAACCTTTATTTGCTTATTTAGTATAAGCAAAAATTGGTTGCGCGAATGGTATTAACGAACGTGGCTTCTACCATATAAATTCTTTCTTTATGCATATTGACACAGAGTCCGTTTTGCTTCTTCAGCTTTATAATGTTAGTATATCTATACCACTCTTTGCACCTAGGAGCACAGTCACTATACCTCTCCCCTCACGGTAACTGTCCAAGCCGAGGTCGTGCCTTCTGTGGCGCCCTTGAGCTAGTTGCCACCCTTTTCCGCCCTTAAGGCCTTGGTTGGAGTGCACTCTGCGCTCGCCACTCCTCCGGTAAAGCTGTAAAGGCCACCTCACGGCCAACAGCGTAGACCATTAAAAAAAAACAAAAACAAACACCTATACTATCTAGGTACCCTATAACCTATCTAGGTAGAGATACTATTTCACGCAAAAAAATGTGACATTTAATTAAAATCAAATACCCGTGCCGTACCACTCTCCATTGTATGGAAAATGTCAATATGTCAAAATTAATTTAACAGACTCTACAACCGTAAACTAAAATAAGAAAAATGCCGCTGTTGAACTAAAGGTCAACTTATCATTATAAAATAAATAGATCTATATTCAAGAAAGCTTTTAACAAAAAAAACCGGCCAAGTGCGAGTCGCACTCGCGCACGAAGGGTTCCGTACCATTATCTATAAAAACTGCAAAAAAAAAACAGGTTTGTTGTATGGGAGCCCCCTTAAATATTTATTTTATTCTGTTTTTTAGTATTTGTTGTTATAGCGGCAATAGAAATACATCATCTGTGAAAATTTCAACTCTCTAACTATCACGGTTCATGAGATACAGCCTGGTGATAGACGGACGGACGGACAGCGAAGTCTTAGTAATAGGGTTCCCGTTTTACCCTTCGGGTACGGAACCCTAAAAAATGTCACTTAAGTCAAATAGCCTTACACCCCTCGATATGCATTTGGTAAAACGCTGTTATATTGCAAATAGACACATACATTTAATAAAAAAATACATCATCACGCCTGTATTCCCCGAAGGGGTAGGCCTCTGCAGTGCGCCCACACTTTGCCGATGCATTTTTGGTCCCAATGTAATAGGGGGCGAGCCTATTGCCATTGCCGGCACATTCTCCCTCAATACGAGGGAGATTTTTGGGCTATAGTCCACCACGCTGGCCCAGTGCGGGTTGGTGAACTTCACACCGCTTTCTATAGACGTGCAGGTTTCCTCACGATGTTTTCCTTCACCGTTTAAAAGCAAGTGGTAATCTCGGATGAAAATGAGATTCGCACATAAACCCAAAGGTGCAAGCCGGAGTTTGAACCTGCACACTTTGATTTGCAAGGCGTGCGTTCTACCACTCGCTTACCACTGCTATAATACACTACCACCACATACATTTAATTTATTGTTAACAATTGTCCAAGGTTTAAACAAGTTGAAAGGGAAGAGTTGACAATATCATTACTTTTAAATTTAGTTGACAAACGAATCAACAGTTTAAATAAACTCGGTAACTTGGAGTACGTTTTTCTCTTAGCATTCCTCATCTGTCACTGTTCGACATCATTGGGCATCAGATATCTGTTTTTAGGGTTCCGTTCCTAAAGAGGTATAAACGGAACCCTTATAGGATCACTTTGTTGTCCGCCTGTCTATCTGTCTGTCAAGACCCTTTTTCTCAGAAATGCGTGGAGGTATTAAGTTGAAATTAATAACAGAAACTACAGTCTGCAGTCCCTTTGTGCCCTAAAAAAATCAAACTTCTAAGTTAACGCAATCAAAAGATACGGCGGTTTATGTTGCATTTTCAGTACATTTGCACGGGAATCAAAAAACTATACTTCATGACCTATAATCATGAAATTTGGCAAGAAGCAAGGTCTTACAGCACAAGTAAAGGAAAAAATCAAAAAACTGTAAATTTATTGTTAGAAAATGTTTTTTTGCGATTGCAAACTTATTTTGTAGTTACTTTGTATGGGGACACATGTACACCAACTGCAAACTTAAGTTTGTCTCTCTATCCAGTTTATCTTTTTGTTAGAGTAATACTCGGTGCTTTCACAGTTTAGGTACGGAAGCCTCGGTGCGCGAGTCAAGCTCGCACTTGGCCGGTTTTTTTTATTGTCGGCGACAGTCTCCGGTGCGTCATTCCACCTGATTGATCCGCTGGCACTTGTTTTCATTAATTACTGGTTAATTACTTAATTACGAATGTTTTGTTGGACGTTCGTTTGGAGAAACAACAGTTTATCTGTTGATTGACGTGCGTTCCTTTTATTACCGACTATTGGAACTTACAGTTAATTATGTACCTACTTACTAAAAAAAAATGTCTTGACAAAAAGAGAGACATACAGATGGACAACCAAGAGATCCTTTATGGGTTCCCCCTTTTTTCCTTTTTTGGTACGGTAGCAGTGGTAGCCGAGTGGTCGAACGCACACCTTGCAATCAAAGTGTGCAGGTCCAAACCCCGGCTCGCACCTCTGGGATTTATGTGCGAATCTCATTTTCATCCGAGATTATCACTTGCTATGAAACGGTGAAAACATCGTGAAGAAACCTGCACGTCTGAGGGAACTTGACTAGTTCTCGATAGATGTGTGAAGTCTGCCAACCCACACCGGGCCAGCGTGGTGGACTATGGCCTGACCTAGTACAGTAGGTATATTTATTATTGTTTACTACTGAAATTTCATCATTATTATGATCATGATGTATGAGACTATATTAAACACGTGCATTCTCTGATCCCATCAACATTAGAATGCTATTGTTCGTATAGATCACTAGATTGGATGACATTAATTAATATTAATTATAAAATGTATTGCAATAAAGCTCCACGTCCACAGGCGCGTCAAGTATCGCACCATTAAATTTTGGTGTCATACCAAAACGAACTCTATTTATTTATAGAAGAAGCACAATTTTCTGCAAAATATCTTCGATGACGCGTAGTCGCGTGACTTTTACCACAGAATTTTAATCGTTATGAACATTGATACAGAGTTCCTTTTCCGATTGGCAACAAATTTACGCGCGCTTCTTGACGCCTCTGTGGACCCAGGGCTTTAGACATTTGAAGGACGATCACAATTAATTAATTTGTGCCGTTTGTCGTAAATTAAAAAATATATATTGCTTCACGGGTAACTCTTTACTCGCTCAACGAATAGGACTTGCTATTCAACGAGGAAATGCAGCCAGCGTTCTTGCCACCATCCCACGCGGACCAATTCTTTATTAATAATAATTATTTATTCAATAATAAATGACTATGTTAGGGTAATAAACTCAATAAGTCGATGATGATAAATTAATAAAACAACAAAAAAAGACATGATTTATAATAATCTTACATCAAGATTCAGTTATATAAAGAGCTTTCATTTAACGAAAGAAACAAGACGTTACCCATAAATGCTTAAGTCGAGTCCAAATAGAGGCCGCGTTTCCTTAAAGGGTCACATTATTCCGCTGTCTGTCAATACAGGACCTTTTAACCTATAAAACTGATGTATCGTAAGGTGAACATAGGTTTTCTTTTCTCTGTATTGCACTGCACCCACTGGGGCGAGCGAAAATGCACCCATTATGCATATACATAAAGATTAAATTTCTGTGGTAAAAGTCACGCAATAACGAGTCAAAATTCGCTTGTAGCACCGATGACAGTTCGTTTGTCTGTGAGTTAATACGTGAAATTTGACATGAGCGTTTCGTCGCGCCTGTAGGCACAAGACTTAAAGGCCCGTGCAAGCTGGGAAAGAAATTATGTTTGCCATTACTAAAACGAACTATATTGACTCAGTGTGAAAGTTCATTCTTCACCGAAATGACATTGACAGCGCGGGCAAAGGACGCGTGACTCCTAACACGGGATTCATCCATAGAGTATCTAGATAATCTAGACTCTAGAGAACGACTCCACTCTTCGTATGGCTCTGCGGCCATTTTTCCGCCATTGTTGTTATCTCATGTATGTGGGAAAACAACAATGGCGGAGTCAGATAAACCAGTAAAATTTACCGTAGCGCAGGCTCGAAATGCCATCTCTGTTATAATATCTCCATGGATTCATCCACCATCTTTATCACTGTCATCACCCATTTTTATTCATAATGTGTATTTATCAAATCGTCCTTACTATTAATTACTCGACATTGGCATACCGCTAATCGCAGGTGCAGCCATCCATCATCTTATTCCATTAAAATCTCATCATTTCGTAAAGAAAGACGAAGACTTCTAGCCCACAAATTCAATCTTTATGTATATTGACGCACAGTTCGTTTTGGGTATTAGCAAAAACTTTACGCGCGACATTTGACGCCTCAGTATACCCGTGACTTAACGGTATCAGTATGTTAGTAAAGGTGATATCAGACGGATCATTTTTTGTTCATTTTCGTTTTTCATTTTGCATCTTTCACTCCAAGTGACGCTTCTAAACACAAAATGAAACATTAGTGCCGAATAAATTCATTAGTGAACCGATTCAACACTGTTGGATCGGTTCACTAATGAATCTGGTATCTTTCGCTCCCACTCCGAATGAACGAGAAATGAACGGTCTGACCACTGAGAGAACGTTCATTCGGGTACGGCCATTTAAAGTTATTCCAAGACGCACGACTTCATTCGATGACATAATAAAAGAAAAGAACAGTGAATGTTCTTTTCTATTTCATTCCTTCTAAATCGTGTGAACATAGAATGAAAGAAAAATGAAGCGTTCACTCGAGTGAACTGTCTGATATCACCTTAAGCAGTGTAAAGCCGTATTGACCTTTATATACCGACATTTGGTTAGCGAGCGTCGCGTATGAAATGTCAAATCCGTGCGTCCGTCACGGAGATAAGTTGGTATCTCGGCTGTATAATAAGACATGAGATACATGAACTAAATACGGCTGATTGTGGATCGGAAGCACTACTGATTTGATACTGGTACTTACTTTTTTAAGTAACTATATAAATACAGGGTGTATCAGAAGTCCGAAATAATACTTGAGGTACATATACGGTAGCTCATATGTAGATTCTTAGTGAAGACAGTTTATACCAAACTATCATAGTTTCTGAGATATAGACCTTTGAATATTTGTCACAGGTATCGTTTTCTGGCCTTTGGGTACATCCATAACCCTATTCAGCCAGCAGTGTGAACTACACATATGAGGGACGGATACCAGTATTCACAAAACAGAACATGCAAATTTACATAGGACTCGAGATTTTACAAGTTATATAATTTGACGACAAAAAAAAAGTTGGAAAAACATGGTCGAATTTCGATAAAATTTTTAGACCATTCAGTTGTATACCCGATAGTGATGCACACGTCAAAGAATTATTTTGAACTTCTGTAGCACCGTGTATACATGAAATACGCTCACGGAGTTTCTTGCCGGATCTCCTCAGTCGAGAGTTAATAGCATTTAAAGAAAAAAAAGTATTCAGAACAATTTTTAAGTGCCCCCCGTAGCCCGTTACGATATAAGTATATATATATTTTTTACTTTGGCTTTATTTTGGATCATTTTAAATATTACCTGATAATATTTCATTCACTCCAACAGCAAGACAAACTTTCACAATATCTATCTAATCAACCGACATGACAACAAAACACGACGCGCACGGAAAACTCTCGGAAAACCTCTGCGGGGGGTCCGCGCCTCGGCGTCCCTCTCTGGCGCGATGACAGTCGCCATTACCACGCAGGCGCAAAACAGTAAGCCATCGAAGGAGTCAGCATATACTAGGCTCAGCACCATAAATACACCGCGCACACGTTGCAAATAGGTTACAATTTCTATAAATCGTGGGTTTAGTTCCAATCTGGTCCCATTGTATTTACTCACTATCACTTTCAAATTCCATATGAGGTATGTATTGCGTGTATTATACAGTCAATTGAATGTTGTTTTGATACGACTTATTGTTCATTTGTTACGCTAGATAAGCCCTGCGCACACAGAAGCGTGAAAACGATCGCGACCAAATTTTTGCCAATAGTATAACGAACGAACCATATTTTCCAACAATTGTTATCGATGACAACAACAAGCGCAGACGCCTGGCTTTTACCACTGAAATTTAAGCTTTATGTCTATTTATCATCATCAGCCGGTGTCAGTCCACTGCTGGACGTGGGCCTCTCCCAAGATGCGCCACTGAGCCCGATCTTCGGCTCTTCTTTTCCAGTCACTGCCCACCGCTTTGCGTATTTCGTCGCTCCACCTAGTCACAGGACGTCCTACACTACGTTTGCCGATTCGCGGTCTCCACTCTAGGACGAGTCTACCCCAACGGTTGTCAGTCCTGCGGCAGATATGACCGGCCCACTGCCACCTCAGTTTGCTAATCCGTTGAGCTATGTCGATAACTTTAGTTCTCTGGCGAATTACTTCGTTCCGGATTCGATCCCGCAGAGAAACACCGAGCATAGCTCTCTCCATAGCTCGCTGGGCGACTTTAAATTGGTGGACCAATCTAAATGTCTATTGACATAGTATATTTAAACAAAAATAGATCTAGTTTTATCGTTCGCCCTAGTGGATGAAGGTGCGGATTTTGAATTATGTTCGTCGTGCACTTCAGATTTCATTTTAGCATTAGCTATACTGTTAGGACTTAGGAGCTTGCTCCTTGCAATATCTTAGCTGGTCCAATTTAACCTTTATGGTATTTTTACTTTACTTAGAAAGTATCCCCCTCGCACTGAGGGGAGGCCCGTGCAGTGCCCGTGCACTGGTGGCAGTGGGACGTTAAAAGGGCTGTAGTAGTAGTTACAGATGTGTATTAAATTAATGTAACGAGATAATTGTATTTGTTTCAGGGCAAATCAGTGATCCGTCCGATAGCGTTTAAGCCGCTGGGCGGGCGGCTCTCCGCGGGCGGCGAGCGGTACGGCTCCACCCCAGTGCTGGCCAGCCGCCCGCCCTCGCATATGACCCTGTACGGAAGTAAGTGTACTTCTCCATAACATTTATTTATATAATAACATTTGATTAAAAATTTGATTTGATTATTAAAACAGGCATTTGCACATTTGATCGTTTTATTTTTCAAACATACAAAGTACCTACCTCAAAAACTCAGTTCCAAATTAATGAAAATCGCCCTCACTGTACGGGCAGTAAGTGTATTTCTCAATAACAAAATTACTACAGGCACAATTGGTTGATTTTTTTAAAATAACAGAAGGTACTCACGCAAAACTTACTCCCAAATATATTATAGAAAGTTTATGGTCCATTTATGGGAGCATTGTGGAACACATCAGGGGGGCAATTCTCGCAAAATCGATATCATCTCTATATCGATTTTGCAAAACATAACGAGAAAACTACCAATTTGACGTTGAATTAGCGATGCTGTCGATAATGCGAGACTTGGGTCCCTGTACTAGATAGTCATGTGTTTTGAATTTTTATAAGTACCTACCCAAGTATTACCGCTACGTTGGTCCTGCAGTTGTAGCATGTGCGTCAAGACTAGACATAAGTCACGAATTACGTTGATGTTGTCTCTTTTTATCATATGAAATAAGACAAAGAGCGAGCGAACGAATCCGTGACAGAGGCCTTGTCTTAACATTCGTCCTAACCCCACTGTTGTAGTGCAAGCACTCTACTGAGCTCTCTCTATATATCTGAAGTATTTAAAAACTATGCACTAGTACTCTATACTGCACGTATTTTTTTTAATTTATGTATTTTAAACTATAGGTTCATCAGATGTTCGCGAAGGTCGATGGTGCGGGTCCCCTCAGCCGGCGTCGCTGTCCGCGCTGCCGCCAACTACACTCTCAACTCCGCTGCACCAGAGGCACCACTCCGCTATAGTGTAAGTACCTACTTACCAACTGGTAGGTAATATTTATTAACAACTATTTACAATTCAAAATAAAATAAGTTAAATCTAATAAGAAAAAAAATGCCAATCGAATTGAAAACCTCTTCCTTTTGGAAGTCGGTTTAAAATATATTTATAGAATATGTAAAAAAATTGGTCCATGCGGAAGCGTACCCAAGACGCTGGCTGCATTCCCTCGCTGAATGGCTAGAGCCACTCGTTGAGCGAGGAAATGGCCTGCTCTTGGGTCGCCGGTTGTGTCGACCGTAATCTGGCCAGTACTGGGTGTAACTGGGATCGCCCCCAGTCCATTGTATGATACCCATAAACGAAGCTTAGTTTAGTTTGGGATCATACGATGAGTAGGTGTTGTCTGGCGCTATTTATTTATTAGAAACATGTTTTGGAATTCTAGCATGCTATCAAAAGATCCAGAGGATGACTCGACGGGCCCTCATCCTCAAATCATAAACATTAACAAGCAATCCAAAACAACTTATCAAACGTAAACGCTTCGCTGCTCAAAAGTAAACTATATTATCTGTGGGTTAATGCACGAAATCGTTTGAATGTATCGTTTAATTAATGCCATAAAAACACAGTGCATTACTAGCTTTCTTCAATTGAAACGTCAATGACACTGGCTGTGCAGTTGTGTGACTGTGTATGGTTATTAATAGGTAATTAAAACAGTTAAAAGCGGGAATGTCGCGATGTGCACTTCCCCTAAAGGCGTGAATGAGAGTGCCAGTAAAATGCTGCTACTGAATTTCGAACTTCTCATCTTAAACTTATTTATTAATAGCAACATAAATTAACATAAAATGCATTCAGAGTACAAGCAGTGTAGAATTTTAATATTAGTGAAAGGTCTCTTTTATTTTGCACGAAGTAAGTAAATACAAATATTTACAAACATGTACGTAATAGTGTACTTTGAGGTGAAAAAACCTAGTTCTTTATTGTCCATGATGTGCCTGCAAGTTGAACAAATAGGTCTAGCGAATTTACTTGATTTCATTAGGAAATGAATTCTGTGACAATATGAATAAAGATTAAATTTCCGTGTTAAAAGCCACTACTACCGTCTATTCTATGTGTTAATACAGTTCGTTTATAGTAACCGACAAAATACATGATAGCACAGACACTGATAAGCACCGCATGAACACATGTGGACGTAGCCTAACAAAAGAAACATCAACGTTGATTCTTAATAAACAAATAAATAAATATTTTGATAAAAATAATCTACTTAACTTCCAGTTTGTTTAATCATGCCATACCGATATAATAAATCATGCAAACATGCATTGTTTATATCCAATCATCGCTCAAGCAATTGTCACTTGAAGCGACGTTTTATAGGCGTCGATGCGCACGCGCCGGCCGGCGGCACACTCGCGCTCGGAGCGGCGCGCATCGCGCGTGCGTATGCGCCTTATCGCTGCATTTATTGATAATCGCGGTCCACTCAATGATGCATTAAGTGAAAATTAAATTATACCAGTGACCAGTGCTGTCTCTATGTTTGGGTGAGTTGATTGTTCCATAGTAAAGTGTTATAAATAATTGTCGTTGTTTACCTAACTGGCTGATAGTTGCAGCCTTGATTTAATGCAAATAAACAATTGTAGTATAAGAAAAATACTGTTTTGTATTCTATAAGTGTAATAAATTCGTAAGGTTTTTTTTTATTTGTTGGAAGATTGTAGAGATAAAAACTAACTAATAGATTAGTAGGTAAAGAAAATAGAAGGTTAAATTAGTACTTTGTATAATGGCAATATTCTCTCTAATTAGAACCAAAAATATATATACGACATATGGGTGCACTGGAGAACTGCGAATCATGTGATGCATTTTATACATGGTGTGAAGCAAAATAATACTCTATTATTTAATTGTAATTTAATCGCGTGTTTTAGGATACAAATATTAATAGTATTTACTTCCCAAACCTACTTACCATGTAAATTATCTATAAGTACCCACAAACCTAACTAGGTCAGTAGTCAAAACTAGTTTCAATGTGTTTTTCTTTAGTGCTACCCGCAATAGCTATTTGAAGTTTCAATAAGGTCAACATACATGAAAAATACGTTGTAGTTTTTGCTATGTGAATGGAGCCTTTGGTATGCGGTTGCTCCGGTAATTCCTTCTTTGATGCGTCATTCCCTGGGCACGCAGATGACCGTTGATCGGAAAGGACCCTATTCTGATGCACTTAACAAAATTGAATTAGAGGACTTCAAACAAATAAATATAATACAAACGGGGCCGTACTGCGACAGGCTAACCAGAAACGGAAACTTTTGTCCATCATAAAAAAAACGGAAAATTTCATATCGCGGTCATGTGCTCAGGCACGAAAGATATCAACTCCTGCAACTTATTATGATGGGCAAGGTCATCGGCAAGAGGCGAGTTGGTCGCAGGAAGAAATCGTGGCTCCGTAACATACAAGAGTGGACTGGTATCTCCAACGCAGCCCAATTATTTTTTGGCGGAAAAGGGAAGATCTTCCTGCCAGGCGGGTGGTATGCCTGGCGGGGTCCGCTACGCCCCCCGGTGATGTTGTCGGGGAATTTGTATATATAGTTCAGATCGTTGAACACACCAGTACCGCGAGCCAGGATTTTCATAGTACTTTGTATGGCGGATAATTTCTTGAATGCGTAGAATTGCGATGTGTCTACAGTCGCGCCATCTAGTAGCGACTGGTGGAAGTGGCGAGTTATTGGGTTCGCCACAGGACTCCCTTCCGAGACCAGAGGTCGAGCATGGTGCCGTGAAGTCTGCGCCAGTCTGCAGTGAGTCGAGACTGTGTGCGCAGGTGTGAGACGTGTATGGCAGGATCAGGAAGCGCGGTGAGTCGGCTTGTGGTGGTCCCTTCAGACACACGTCCGTGATGCTCGGCTGGATGATGTGTGGCTCTCGGTTGATGGTGACGCTCTGGTGCTGGTACTAGTGGAAGGGTGATGATGTTTGTTGCTGGTGGTCCTCGACGTTGTTGCTGCAGAAGGTGTTGTTGCTTTGGTGTTCGATGTAGGGGTCACCACTTTGGCGGAAAAGGGAAGATCTTCCTGCCAGGCGGGTGGTATGCCTGGCGGGGTCCGCTACGCCCCCCGGTGATGTTGTCGGGGAATTTGTATATATAGTTCAGATCGTTGAACACACCAGTACCGCGAGCCAGGATTTTCATAGTACTTTGTATGGCGGATAATTTCTTGAATGCGTAGAATTGCGATGTGTCTACAGTCGCGCCATCTAGTAGCGACTGGTGGAAGTGGCGAGTTATTGGGTTCGCCACAATTTCCTTGCACAGGACAGAACCGAATTTCAAAAGTTGATAGCCAACCATCACTAGTTGGAGAGGCACTCGAAGAAGAAACAAATATGCCAGATATATATTTCGTCAAAGTCCAACACATAATCATCGTATGATCCCAAACTAATCAAAGCTTGTACTATAAGTATCGTACAATGGATTTTGGGGCGATCCCAGTTACAAGGTCAAATTCCAAAAAGGTCGTTTCTGAAATTTGCCACTAGCGGAAATTGAACCCGTAACCGCGTGGTACAGTGAGCTGAGGGCTGAAATAGAAAAAGATACGAGCATATTACTCATTATTTTAAATACAAATTACTTTATCAGTTCCGTTACAGTCACTACAGTGCTATTCTGATATAACAATCAGGACGACTGTTAAACAATAGTTTCCTTTAACGATACTCGAGCATTTGATAAGGTACCATCAAATTGGATACAGACAAATACCTATTTGTAATAAATCTATAATCTTGTACATAACATTTGAGAGATAAAAAATATGTATAAAAAATAATAATTCAAAAGTACAATTATTATTGAAAACAATGGCAAAGGCTTCCGTTGCTTTCCTAATATCTGTCTCCCTTGTGTGAGTCTAAGTCGTCTCGCCATCTTTTTTCTGTCTATTTTCTACCTTTGTTGTCAAAGATTAAAACACAAATATATTCAGGCAAAATTAGACCTAAGTAACTTCACCTAACGATCCATAGTTAGAGTTACTTAACACAGCTGACCCAATAACTTAGAATGCATATGACCTGCATCAATCTAAACGAAGTTACGTAGCGAGGAGCATCATAATTTTCCTCGGTTGCAAGTTATGCGCGATAAGCAACCGCAGTTTCTCTGGCGTAATTTCCTACGTGTCTTGCAGTAAGATAGATAACTCTACTGATGTCGGTAATTAAATAATAATAATACATCATCACGCCTGTTTTCCCCGAAGAGGTAGGCAGAGGTGCACTACAGTGCACTTAACTTCACCGATGCATTTTGGTCCCAATGTAATAGGGGGCGAGCCTATTGACATTATACCGGGCACATTCTCCCTCAATACGAGGGAGATATGGGTCCACTTCGCTGGCCCAGTGCGGGTCGGTGAACTTTACACGCCCTTCTACAGCCGTGCAGGTATCCTGACGATGTTTTCCTTCACCGTTCAGCAAGTGGTAATCATTCTTCTCCATAACAAATGCATTCCGATTGGTAGGATTGGTAGAGATTGAAGACAGTATTCAAAATTTAATTATTTATATGAGCCCGATTTCTGGTTTAATTAGCCAGTTAATGTTATTATCGGCAGCCAGCTAATGTTATTTCGTATATATGTAGCTTATCGTTTTGCGGTGAAGATTGTAAATCGATTTCTTGTCTAGGGAGGCAGCTGTAGATAATGAAGTTTTTTGCTTAACCTTGCTAGGATAATCATACTTTTTCGACGCAACCTTTGCAGGTACTAGACCGAAGCTACAGTAGTCGTAATCATTGGTTTGTTAACAATGACCTGAATTACATTATTTTTTACAAGGAAGTAATATGATACTGTGTTGACCAAGAAGTATTTAGTTTGGTTTACTTTATAAAAATGTGGGATTTACAAAATTACATTAGCTGTTTATGACGCTATAACGCCTCGGACACACAGTCAAATTTATGCCTATACTAAAAAGATAAGCAGTGGTAGCCGAGTGGTCGTACGCACGTTTTGCAATCAAAGTCTGCAAGTTCAAACCCCGGCTCGCACCTCTGAGTTTTATGTGCGAATCTCATTTTCATCCGAGATTATCACTTGCTAGAAAACGGTGAGGGAAAACATCGTGAGGAAACCTGCACCTCTGACGGAACTTGAATAGATCTCGATAGAAGTGTGAAGTATGCCAACCCGCACCGGGCCAGCTTAGTTTAGTACAGTTTTAGTATTGGCGAAAACAGTGCGTCCGAGATTTAAAACGACTACAATCATAATAATTGTAATACTACTGGTTTCAATATTAATAATAAAATATGTACAAAAGAATAATATGGACTTTCTTGTAATATAGGCTTTAAGTACTGATAGTTAAAGTTTAAAGTATTAAAGCAAGTCTTATAGCTCTCCTGCTGTGCAGACGGTCAAACATTCCGAATATTTCCTTTGCGAACATCTGTTCTCGATTTGCAATTCGATTGAATGGACAGACTTGCAGACTTAAATTTACATTTATTTAACAAAAAAGGATTCTCGTTTTATTTGTTCTTAGTATTTTATTCGTGTCACAAACAAAATTAACATTATACTTGCAACTGTTACTGTATGTAATATGGACAGAAAAAATATCAGTCCTCCTATCAGGTAAAATGAGTCTATAAGTCTTTGGGCCGTCAAAAGCACTTCAAAATTGTTGCCAAAACGAACTCTGTGTAAATATAAATAAAGATTGAATTTATGTGATAAAAGCCGCCACGCGGCAGAATTCGCTCTCGCTGTCAATGTCATTTCGTTAAAAAATGTTTTTTTTTCCACGAGTCAATACAGTTCGTTTTATCACTGTGAAAAATTCTTGAAGCCTTGGTGACCGGAAGTTTTTAAGCTATCTTACAATAGTATTTTTTTTAAATATGTAAAAATTAAAAAACCTGATTGACTTACCAACAGAGGAGCTGATTATGACTATACGTATTTAAATTTTGATTTAAAATAATATACCTACTTACAATAAACGTGATAAATGTATATTTTTTAAAACAAACAACAATAATACAGCCTTCATAAGCCACGACAATGGGTTGCGCAGATGAGGCACGGAACTACGGTCCGTCGCGCACGCATCAATCTCATTTACATTATATAGGTACCTACGCTTATAATTGAATAGAGTTATTTCGCAAGACTGACGCTTCCTAACGCTAGACTGAGGGACTTTAAATGTTATTATACGGTTCTGTTCATTTCCTTACTCGGTAATAGACAGATCATTGTAGCATTTTAAACTTTTTTCAATGCGTGTTAAAGTCTATTCAAGTAAATTACATTTTTAAAAGAAAGCTGTTGGTAGAACGGTCGCCTAGAACGTAAGGGTTGCAAGTTCAAATCCCGCGCCCGCTCCTGTGAGATTTTCATGTGCAAATGTCATTTTCAATAATTATTACCATTTGCTGAAAGGTGAAGGAACCTTTCACACGAAACTTATCTTATCACAAATCACAAACTTAACTTATCACAAGAAAACCTTTTTTTTTTAACGTTGGAAAAGCTTTTATGGATAACCTGCCACTTCGGGGGAAGTAACAGGGTTATGTGGGAGTCCCGGCAGAAGGCCGTATACCCACTAAAAACCGACGGTGTACCATCTTCCGCTTATATCGGGGCACCACGGGATCGCTTTCGCATGCACCGCGACGATCACAAGAAAACCTGCAAACAAGCATGTCTTGTAAAGCGTGTGAAGTTCACCAACCTGCACTTGACCAGCGTGGTGGACTATGGTCCGAATCTACTTCATAATAGCAATAGGCTTGTCCCCTATCACCTTCGTCCCTTCAATAACTGTATATTTTGACGTATGAACCTACCTAATTATTATAATTTCGCAATGTGCTCACTGTTTACAAAATGCACTTAGCGACCGTAACGATCCACTTTCAAGGGGATATTTGTAATCCAAATTATATATAATTGACACTTATTTATTCACGTTACGACCATTCAGAGCAGAAACTTCCGTATAAACCATTATTAAAATACAAATTACGGGAAATGATTGCATAAATTATGGGTTATCTTAAAGTTTAATTAGCGTAATGACTCAATTTAGAGAGATTTTTTTAAATTGTTTCTGTGAAATTTGCTTACGATTCATATTTTCGTTTGATGACTGAGCATTTGGGGTGTAATCATTATTCTCCGCAACCTCCTTAGAAGTATTACTTTAATATCACTCCCATTTTCTTTCTGTTTCTTGTATTACATTAGTTGTCAATAAATCTAAGGGCAGAGATCTAAAGCGATCATACACTTTGGTCAATAACCCTAGGTTAAACGAACATCTAGGTAGACAAAGAGAATGCCGTAATACCTAACTACTTCTGATGTTATTCAAGTGAGTTGAACTCAGCCCTCTTACAACCACCAATCTCGCAGCAATGTTTTTATTATTATTTTCAGTTACTGACAGTTAACACAGTGCAAAATCTATAATAAATATTAGTTACTACTGAAACAATAATACTTTTAGAAGTGGTGGTAAATGCGATTTCAAAGCTCACCTTCTGCTTTTCATTAAATTGCTTTTTTTTGGGACTAAGCCCGCCACACATTCCCACCACTGTTACTCCTGTAAGCCAGGATCGACAGCGGTGTCCATTGAAAACACCGAGGTTTGATCCTCGGCGAGTCCCGGGGAAAAGCTAAATTGTCTTGGAACCCGCACGAATTTAATCGAAAAAGGTGTAGGAGGAATTGGAAGAAAAATGTATCCACGTCCCTCCATTGCAAAGCGGGAGACAAGAATAACTGTATTGGCTGAATTGCCACAGAAATAAAGAAGGCACCACGGATGCTATTTGACATTAGTTGGACCTAACAATGTATTGCTTATAAAATTAAATTGCTTATAAAACTAACTAACTACAGCCCTTTTAACGTCCCACTGCTGGGCACGGGCCTCCGCTCAATGCGAGGGGGATTCAGGCCATAGTCCACCACGCTGGCCCAGTGGGTTGGCAGATTCACACATCTATCGAGAACTAGTCAAGTTTCCTCAGTCGTGCAGGTTTCCTCACGATTTTTCCCTTCACCGTTTCATAGCAAGTGATAATCTAGGATGAAAATGAGATTCGGCTACCACTGCTATCTTAAATTGCTTATACCTACCTAATAAGCTTTCCAATAGGACAATACAGGTTTATATCGATCGCTCTATCATGTGCACAATATACCTAAGGTTGTAGACATACCTTTTATTAACCATATAAGACTACCACAATACATCATTGCGCATCCCTCAATCACTCTTATTTTTCTGACATTGGCACACACACATCAACAATAATTACTGGCAACACAATAGTTATTCACAGGTCTAACCAGACCGTCACGGTCCGTAGGTGATGCAAGACGCTTCGTAGACCGCAACGCACCTTTCATATTACAAGCATTAGAAGCCATTAGAGCACTTGTTCTGTTATTGTATGGAGACATTGGAAACCATATTTACTGGTGTTTGTTATCACAGAGATTCATAATATCGAGTGGTGAAAGGCTATTTGTATTAAACGACATTTTTTTTAACTTTACAGGAGAGCATGTTCATTCGACGCAGAGAAATTAGCTGATTCTAAATGTGTATATAAGTCAATATTTTGCCCAAAAGTCTCGTTTAAGTCAAATAGCCTTTCACCCCTCAATACAATCTTTTTAATAATGTTACCTACTACTACAGCCCTTTTAACGTCCCACTGCTGGGCACGGGCAACCCCTCAATGCGAGGAGGATTTCAGGCCATAGTCCACCACGCTGGCCCAGTGCGGGTTGGCAGACTTCACACATCTATCGAGAACTAGACAAGTTCCCTCAGAGGTGCAGGTTTCCTCACGATGTTTTCCTTCACCGTTTCATAGCAAGTGATAATCTCGGATGAAAATGAGATTCGCACATAAATTCCAGAGGTGCGAGCTGGGGTTTGAACCTGCACACTTTGAATTGCAAAGCGTGCGTTCGACCACTCGGCTACCTATCACTTGTATTTTCCAAAAGGATAGGCAGAGGTGTACTGCAGTCAGTGAAGCAACTTCGTCAATGTATTTTGGTCCCAATGTGATAAGGGTCGAGCTTGATTTTGACTTCGACTATTTCAATGGACGTACAGGTTTCCTCACCTTGGATTCCAAAATGATGTTTATACATGGAATCCAAAAAACTCAGAGGTGCAAGCCCGGCGTTTGAACTTGTATCCAAAGGCAAATGCGTTTTACCAACAAAGGTATTACTGCCACGATAAAAACCATAAAAACATTCTGGATCTTGTTACATTAAGACTTTTTGCAATTTCGATTGTGGTCAACTTTCAGACTTTCACTATCTCCTGTATTTAAAAGAATACCGATATTTAAACGAAACGCCGACTCTATCCTCCAAAACCGTGTCACACGGATTTTCTAATGTTTCTGGCTAATTTCTTCCTCATTCTTTCTTGGACATGATAATTACGGTATGTTGGTGAAAAGTGTAACCATACACTCTGTACATACTCTTGGAACGTAGATTTTAATAAAGCGTATGTTATAAGTACCATACATTAGCCTGGAGACGATACCAGCTACAAATTCCAAAAACGCAATTTCTAAATTTTCTGCTGACGGGAATCGAACCTTGTACTCAGTAACAGTGAACCGAGCAACCTACCCTCAAACCACATGACTCAGCCTTCGACAAATAATATTCAACATTACTTAAATTCTAATGATTGAATACGAAAGTCAACATCTAATCAAGTTGATGCTCAAGATCAAGAGGATGCTATTTGTTACAAATATACAGATATCTAATTTCACTTAACCCCATCTGTGACACATTGCCTCATCGATTAATCTATTCATAGCTTCCACATTCGCAACGATCGATAACGTGTCGAATTCCTCACTTATCTAATACAAAGATATGACCGAAGTTTGTATTATAGTTGCAGACATAACATAACACTTAATCCACATACTTGCTTTACTTAATACCCGGTAGAAATGTTAAAAGTTTTCAATAAGCTTCAATTGCTTTTTTGTCTCGGTTTTACCTGCGTAATCAAGTGAGACAGGTAATTATTTCAATTCAATCCTTATGTAAATTGACACAGAAACCGTTTTGGTATCGGCAAAAATCTCGCGCGTCTTGACCCCTTAGTGTTCGCTAGAATATGCTCAAAATAATGTCCCGCCAAACAGAAAAGCAGTTATTTGTAGAGGTATTCAGACTTTTGTAACTAGCAACTTTGCAAGATGTAGATTGTATGGCAGTGCGGTCGTCTGCTTGTATTTGCGCCAATGTGAATCGAGTCTTAATTGAGCCGATTGCGAAACTGGGTATCCAGGTAACGAACGAAACGCGGCAGGTTGTAAACAAACTAATAAAACGTCTTTACCGTTTTGTGGAGAGGCGCTACACGCCTCGCCGCATGCGTTGACTGGGATGGGTAAATGTTATTTGAAGATGCTACCTTAGATTACCTCCTGCCTAACCAAATAAGCAAAGCATTCGAGATTTACATAAATAAATCTTACTTAGCTATTTCTAAATTACTTATGAGTATGAGGTTAAGAATCCTATAAGACTTAGGAAGTTTATTTTGAAAATAACTTTAATTTATTTACATCTTGCCATTACATATGCGATAAACACCTTCTTAATTTTAATTAGGTGTTAATTGAATACCTATAGAACTTATAATTTTGTTGTAAGTAGTACCTTCCATACTTTAAAAGTCAAATTATGATTTACGGAAGTTGATAAGATTGAAAACGGCATGACCCTGCGTGTCGGCTCTGACGATATTTCTGAAGCTACCACAGCCTCAAAATGCTTGTTAATTAATAAGTATTAATTGTGATTTCCAGCACGAAGTCCGGATCGGGGCTGGGAGGGGACAAGGAGCCTGTGCCCGCACCCTCGCCGGCGGACTCCGGCGTCTCCGAACTAGAACGCGATCACCATGACTACAGGTACATCCCTTATCTTGCTTCCCAAGAACTACTTGTGTCATTTTAATTCCACAGTATGCCGGAAGACACCCTGAACTCTAGACTTTAGCTAAGAAGTTGTGGTCTCTTGGATCGTCTTACGTATAATGAAGGAAAAAGGTGCAAAAAACCACCAAGCGTAAAATACTGGTGAATCTTACGGCCAGAGGGCATCGTATATTATAATCGCTTCGTAAATATTATAAAGTAGGACTTGTATACTTGTTATTTTTTAAATACTTAAGACTGGTACTTTTTAGTCACATGGCAGCTAGTTTTTCTGTCCTGAATATTCTATTCACGTTTATTTAAGCACTGACACACTATAGACTACCTAATGACAAATAATTGTTGTAATTTTCAGTACGACAGATCGACTTCGCAGTCACGAGGTCCGTCTGCGGGGCGGGCGCGGGCTGGCGCTGGCGGCGTACGGCGCGCGCGCGCGCGAGGAGCCGCCGGGCGAGGTGCCGCGCCTGCGCCGCGACCGCGCGCTCCTCCGCCAGCGCCTCGAGGACACCGAGTGGAGCCTGTGCCAGCGCGCCGGGGAGATCGCACTCCTCAAGACCCAGCTCAAGGATGCTCAGGTATCTCTAGTCTTCAATCTCGGAGAATATTCCGTAACTGGCATTCCATAAAACCCTGCGCGATTTTTCAGCAAAATGACATCTTTGACGTGAACTAATTTTGAGGCGTGGTTCATGGCTTTTACAAAAGAAATTTAATCTTTATGTACCTACTATCACACTGAGTACTTTAAAAAACATCAAGTGTTTTCGCTCACACCAGTGGGAGCAAGGCATTAGATTTGAATAATTCGGATCTGATGTAAAGTTGATAGTAGGTACAGCAATTCTAGCCTTTCTGAAGTGATATGAATTCAGTATCTTCAATCTTCCAGCGGATTCGGACAACTGGAATTTACCAAAATAAACGTATCTTGCTTAGCTGATGGTAATATTAGCTCAGCCTATATTCGGACTTTAGATATGCAACTTTGCTATAATACTGCTGAGAGTAGCTTACCAGTATACCAAACTGTTTTCAAAACGATTTTTGATGTTTTGCCAGAAATTAGTAAGATTTCAGCAATTAAACATCTTCCAATGCCTAGATTTAACGTCGAAAGTAAATGAATTATTATTAAAGTCCCTTTCATCTCCAGTTTTTAATTCAATCAAATTTCATTCCCAGAACGAGCAAACGACAAAAGGCCACGAGTACCTAACACTGAAAGCCGACTGCCGCCAACTGAGAGAGACGCTCGACAAGAAAGAGAAGGAAATCATGAGGCTTCGAGCAGAGACAGAAGATAAGGAGAAATCCATCAACCGACTTCAATCGGAAGTCGATCGACTCGCCCGCGATCTGATGGAAACAGTTTCCGAACTGAACAAAACAAGGGAATCAAACAAAAACGAAACAGAAAGACTTAAAACCGAGCTGAAGGAACTAAGGCAAGAGC
This sequence comes from Ptilodon capucinus, assembly GCA_914767695.1. Lineage (NCBI taxonomy): Eukaryota > Metazoa > Arthropoda > Insecta > Lepidoptera > Notodontidae > Ptilodon > Ptilodon capucinus. Next base: position 10,045,499 of record OU611816.1, on the reverse strand, counting down.
TGTCGGACGTATCTCTGAGCGGATACGAAGGGATTGAATGCGGGAGAACTATGAGAGGCATATACGATGTTTGCAAAACTAACGAATACCACTGGAACTCCAGTGACAGTGCTCTCGAGGACGCAGAAGTTCAAAGACTGAACGGAGAACTCCCGGATGCTTGCAACGACCGTTGCAACGTCAATGCAACAGTCGACAGACTCAAATGCGAGTTGGAAAATAAAGAATCACAGTTTAACAACGAAAGGAGGAAATGGTCGGAGGAGAAGGACAAAGTACTAAGATACCAGAAGCAGTTACAGTTAAACTATGTGCAGATGTTTAAGAGATCTCGCACTCTAGAAGCGGAGGTCGACGGCTTGAGGCTAGAATTAGAACTTTGCAACAAGAACATGAAGAACATGAAACACAGCAAGACTATAGAGCTGTAGATTACCAAAATTTAATATATAAATATTTAAACGGCTATATATTTAAATGTAAATATAATTAAGCGAAGAGATATATAATGACAATAATGTCGATTCTGTTGTATACAAGAAAACAACTAAACTATATCGGGAGAAACTATTTTTACTTTACAGCAGAGCATACTCATTCGACGCAGAAGAGTTTGCTGGTTCCAAATATGTATGTAAGGAAATATCGCCCAAAATGTTAAGCCAAATAGCACCCCTCGATATAAGACAGCATTAGAAATATTGCCGTCTTGCTCATACATTACTGGCGGAAGAAGGACAGCAGTACACTTATGACAACAGAATCGGTGGCAATCTTTCAATAACTTATTGACCAGACGATTATTGAGTATTTTAAACATTTTCTTAATAAATTTATTTTGAAAACAGATTTGATTAGAAGAGACACCAGTAACCGACAAGTTCCAGTTTGGATCCCTACCCTAGTCGTTAAATGATGTGAGCCTACTGGCACATATCTTAGCTGTAGCAGCTAACAGGATTACTAGGAACGGGATAATCTCATATTGTTAATGATCTTAAAAAAAATATGTTATCTGGTTAGTATGGTATTTTGTATATTAAATGTGATTCGATTGGGTATAATAACTCATATAGGTTCTCTTGCTTATTCTTGAGGAATATGTGAAGCCAGAAATATTTTATTATAGTTTGTGTAAAATAATTTCACTTTTGTGAGATATTGACTTATATATTTGGAATCAGCGAATGTTTCTGCTCTCCTGTAAAGTTAAAAAAATGTCGCTTAGGTCAAATGGCCTTTCACCCCTCGATATACTGTACATGTCTGCAGGTTTGTTATACCCGTTCTGAATCACATTTAAAAGAGTATTGTTTAAAAAAGTTGGTGCCTTACATGTAACATCTTGCCTGATGGTAATAATATTGCAATAATATTGTTACATTTAATATATTATGGTTGGTTTGCAAGGAGTTTGGATCAAACGGGCTAAATGTACATTCAAATATCCAGTTATTAAAGTAAATACGTCGCCAGGAAAGATGGTCACAACCTCGAGCAACTAATGGTCACCGGAAAAATCGACGGGAAACGTTCCAGAGGTCGAAGTCCCATTCGATGGTCTGACCAGATCCGCAAATATCTGGACACTAATCTCCACGAAGCTCCACGTCGCCAAAGACAGTCACAGGTGGCGCAAGACAGGCAAGGAGAAAATAATTCCATGGGGGAATCACGACCCTCAGTAATGAGGAGCACGACGCGAGGAGGAGGAAAGTAAATAAACCACTGAAAAATTCAATTGGTGCTGATTAAACTAAACCAAACTTAACTAAGTAACGATGGCTAGTTCTAGTTGTATTAGCGTAGACCGCACTGCTAATTAAACCGGGAGGTTGCGACTTGTATTCCTGCCAGTGGCGAATTTCAGAATTGGCAATTTCGGAATTTGCCCTGGTCTGAGTGTAACTGAAGGGTACAGACAAATAACAATAATGTCCTAATAAATGAATTTTGAGAAAAAAACATTTTTAAAGTTCAACTACTTTAACAATTCAATAGTACGGCCATAAACAAAACTGCATTTTTGGCGCCATCTGTTAACTCTTTTTAAATTCTAATGATTAGAATTCAAAATACCTTACACAAAATATGAAAAAAAAAATTGTGACATTCCCTGTTATTTGCCTGTACCCTTCAACTGGGATCGCCCCCAATCCATTGTATGTTACCCAAACTACAAGATATCTTTAGTTTGGGATCATAAGATTAGTATGCGTTGTCTGGCGCTATGTCGCATCTTTAAAAGTATAGAGACCTAACTCAAAAATAATGTTGTTGAAAAATGGTCGTTAGAACGCCCCTGTAAGATTTATAATCGAAATCTTACAATTTCAAAATGTGTCTCTTTACTTTTAAAGATGCGATGTGTTGCCGTATCTCTCACTGACGGAATTAATTGTCATACCCATGTTACTATATTTGTCAGCACTAAAGTTATTGATGGTATCGCTCACATATCGAGGGGGCTATTTGTCTTAAGCGCCACTTTTGGTTGATATTAACTTATACTGGGTGTATAAGAAGTCCGATATAATACTTTAAGTACATACACGGTGGCTCATATGTGGATGCTTAGTGAAGACAGTTTATATCTTACTATCATAGTTCCTGAGTTAATGACCTTTGAATATTTGTCACAGGTATCGTGATATGGCCTTTGGGTACATCCAGAAACCTATTCAGCAGTGTAAACTACACTAATGAGAGACGGCTACCAATATTCACAAAAGACAACATACAAAATTTTACATTGTTATCGAGATATTGCGAGTTTAACAAATTTATGACGAAAAAAAAGATGGAAAACATGGTCGAATTTCGATCAAATTTTTATACCATTCAGTTGTATACCCGATACTGATGCAAACGTCAAAGTATTATTTCGGACTTCTGAAACACCCCATATTTGGCATCGGCAATTTTTTCTGCGTCGAATGAGAATGCACTCCTGTAAAGTTAAAAAAATGTCGCTTATCACTGAAACCAATACTTTTTTTGACAAAAAGAAGAACAGAATATAGGTTGCAGCTGTTAGTTTAGTTTAGTTTAATTTTGTGCCAACAGAATAGTGACCAATAATGTCTACATTGTACCAATACGAAGGTCCGTGACCTATTTTAGACTTTTTGTTAAATTTTGCAACTGGTGAAGCCCAGCGCCCTAACTAAATATTGCATTAAGAGTATATCATGATCTTTTATAACGTTAGATACGTATAAATTATTGTAAATAATAATAAAAATATTTCCAAACGCTTTGTTTCAGTTACAGAAGTATAATTCGTATATGCTGTAGGATCTAACAAATAATTTAATTTAATTTAATCTAATAACACGGAAAAACCGGCCCCGATACGATGTGGAAAAAAAAATACTGTCCGATTTAAGCCCCCTTAGCATGATCGCGTTGACATGAGTTTTATATCTTTCAACTGTCAGATTCGTCGAGAAAATGACGTCACATTGAACTGTTTGTACCTGCTGGACATGGCTCGGTGTGACGTAATTTTCTCGACGAATCTGACAGTTGGAAGAGATAAATCTTATGTTTACACGGTCATAATACAGGGCCTGGATTCCTACAGACCGACAGCTCGGGTGAATGCTTCCTAATAAAATGTTCTGCTCATACACATACGTTCCTGTAAATTACCGGATCCAGGCAGCCGGCCTTACTGTGTCATTAAAGGGTTATAAGTATTTTTAAATAACTTTTGTTCGCCTCGACTCTGGTACTATGACTAAGAACGCATTTATATCTGCTAAGATAGTTACAAGATAAATAAGACTTTATTCATGGATCACTAAGAGTCAAATTAATTCCTGGTATTGGTCGAGTTTAAAATGTACAAAAATGTATTTATTATTTAGCAGTGGTAGCAGAGTGGTCGAACGCACGCCTTGCAATCAAAGTGTGCAGGTTCAAACCCCGGCTCGCATCTCTGGGTTTCATGTGCGAATCTCATTTTCATCCGAGATTACCACTTGCTATGAAACGGTGAAGGAAAACATCGTAAGGAAACCTGCACGTCTGAGGGAAATTGTCTAGGTCTCGATAGATGTGTGAAGTCTGCCAACCCGCACTGGGACCCGCACTGGGCCAGCGTGGTGGACTATGGCCTGAATCCCCCTCGCATTGAGGGGAGGCCCGTGCCAGCAGTGGGACGTTAAAAGTGCTGTAGTAGTAATTATGGCTAGCATTTATTGCAACACACAAAGCAGAATCTATATACAATAAATTAAGTCTTAAAATTAAATTTGAGATCATTGAACACATCGATAACACTCAAATAGACTCACGAAAATATATAACACTTAATAATATAAATTTTCGTTACAAAGCGAACAACATCTAGCTAACCACCCACCTGTCTTGCATCAATGTTTTTAATATTAATTTCAATTTCTGTTATGTTTGATACATTTTGACAGCAAATGATTGAAACTCATTTGCGATTACCTAATCAGCCTGTAGGCGTTACTTATCGGAAATAGATTGTACAGTCAGTTAAATGAAGGGACCGTTTCTATATTTGTTTTTAAAATGTAAGAAACTACTAACTAGGTATTTAACGAATTAAAATTTTGATTTCAATGTAGACAGACCCAAGTTCTTAGATCTGAAGCTAAAACCTTCTTTCTCCACAACGTTGTTGGTAGTTTTCGCTGGTAGGACCTGAAACAAAAAATTGAGTGGAATAAGTGATTAAAAAAGAAATTTAATTGAAATATTAATTATTATCTACATGACACGTTATTATTTCCATTGAAGAAATACGAGTACTTAGTTTTCGAATATAGAACGTATTGCTTGGTGTCAATCAATATTCTTCCAAAGATGGACTCCATATTTAATCAAATATTTTACTTATCACATATTTAATGAGATCTTATTATATTGATCGAGAAACCATAATCAATGCAATTTTCGAAAAATGTCTTGCCAATAAGAATAGAAAAATACTGTTATTTTTATTAAGATTTTTTTAGCTAAAATAGTATTTTACGGGTAGTTGTAATGACTAGTATAAAATGTGCATTGCAAAACGCGTCCTGCCGCCATTGTTCAACGCGAATCGCGCCTGTCCGAATACCGCTGTGGTCTGAACCAGCGTTTTACTGATTAATCAAGTGAAGTGATGTGATAATAAGTGGAGTGAAGTGAAAATAAGTGGAGTGGAGTGACAGTAAGTGGAGTGTAATAAGTGTATTGAGATTTATAGATGTGTTGATCGATGTATGCGTGCGCGTACTTCACGAGGAGCCTGCGCGGCGTGAAAGGTAAGTTTACAGTTATTTTCAATGTCTACCTATTTAAATAATGTGTACATGATGTGTACATATATACATAATGTGTACATGTACATAATCGTTACTAAGGTATCATCTGATAAAAGCGATTGTCGGTAGGCAAAATTGATAAAATTCTTTGAAGGTAGTATTGAAACATTTGAAAGCAAAATTACTATAATAGACTACCCACAGCGTAGAGGCGGCGAAAGAACTAATTTAAAAAATACTGACTTTTAGTCTTTGGTAGGTATATATTACTTTACTATTTAAAAGCGAAGGCTTCCTGTATTGGTTAACAATGGAGTTTAAATAAGGTCTCCTTTTACTCAGTTTGATAATAATATACGGATGAAGTTGATATAACGAAAGCTACGCGCATCGAAACAGTCGAGGGTCCAGGGAGAACTATTTCAAAGTATCTTACTACGTAAACTGGACTTACAATTTTAAAAGATGATCCTTCATTATCTTTATATACTCGTATATATAATTTTATTGTACGTGTGTATGTCACTGAACTCCTCGTAAACGGCTAGACCGATTTAAATGGTCTTTTTTGTATGCGTTTGTGTGGCGCCCTGGATGGTTTAGATTCACCATTGGACCCGATAGGTGGCGCTGCTTACGTATGACACTAATTCTAAGGCGGTACGAAGTTCGGCCGGTCAGCTAGAAACACTATATTTACTTACCTAACAGCCAAAAATTAACTCCCGAATTTATAGAAATCTCAAATTCATACATAAACCACCTAAAGTAGCATTTTTTCGTAGAAATATGGTATAGAGTGATGCAACGCGCAAAAACATAAGTGAATCACCCACAGTAAATAGGCACGCTAGTAAGTACGTCTATCTCGCACACACAGTCATAGTAGTAAGGCAACGTATCAATCTATGTATGCCGACTAACTATAAGTGCTTCACTTATGTTTTAACGTGATCAGTCGACTTTTTTATATACCCATGAAGGTAAAAGATACCTTAAGGGTAGGTGTTATGTCATATTGGGGTATACGAACCCGGGTCACATCACCAACAGCAGGTCTCTTACGCCACTTGTACCACCAGTACTCCACTCCAAGGGTGACGCAGGCGAGTCCTATCCCCATGAAGATAACAATGAACACTCCCCCTATGTTCTGTATGGAGATGCCATCGGACTGGTCGTCTTGCTTCTCGCACTTCTTGGAGTCGGGGTTGTTGCTCCACCAAGTCTCTTTCAGCTTCTCCAGTTTCCGCTTGTTCAGGAGTTGGAGGATTCTGGAATAAGATTTTTATTTTAGATCATTACGTGTTCGTAAGATCAATACCAGAAGATTTTTCACCCCTGCAAGCGTGCAAAGACATGTCACGGTTATGTCGCGCTGATTTGCTCTGTCACGTTCTTTATGCACAGGTATGGCCCCAGTTCGCCAAACTAAAATAATCTCTGAGTCAATAAGCATACAGATTGAATTACTGTCGAAAAAGTTACGCACCCACGCGTTACAATTTGCTGGTGCTGTCGGCTGTCGGTGTCATTTATTTGAAGAATAAGCTTTTTGTATGAGTTAATACAGTTTTTTTTGGTATGGCAAAACAGTTGTGCCTTACAGTACTAAAAATCCATTGAAGTCACTTGGTTAGATGTAGGTACCTACCATTTTTTAAAATACATGTTTGAGTATAATTTCTGTCGATACTGGCTTACAGGGGTAACAGTGGTGAGAGTGTGTGGCGGGCTTAGTACCAAAAAAATAAATAAAAGTTATTACTTCATAAAGCTTACGCTTCACAGGCATGCTGCGCCTACGCGGCAAAAGTCCTAACTTTCCATAGATCTAGACATAAAATTTACCTACATAAATCATCTAGAAAATATTTCATTCAACGCACACACTCACTATACTATAAGATAACAAAACAGATTTACTAGGACAAAAAAAAACATTCAGGCTAAATAAGGCTTATTTATAACATAGTAACAATAAACTAGTTATAGGTACGCATTACAGACGTGGGTGAAAAGTCCGCTCTGCTGAAGTGGGGATGGGCGGGTCATCTAAAAAGAATGGATGACACCCGGTGGGACAAAATTTGTACCGAATGGATCCCAGATAACGGACACCGCCGCCGTGGCCGACCCAGGAAAAGGTGGTGCGATGACCTAGACCGTTATCTGGAGGGATGGAGTGATATGACAGGAGATAGAGATGTGTGGAGGAGAATGGGGGAGACCTTTGCCCAGCAGTGGGACAATATAGGTTAAAAAAAAAAGGTACCTATGTAGATACTTATTTCCTATTTTGGTAAGTACGTGTTTGCCGTTCAACAAATATAGTATGAAATTGAGAGAAGTAATAATACCAACGTATTTCAATTTTAAATATAGCGTTCTTATGACAGGATATAATTTGTAAGGCATTCTACTGCGAATTTTATAAAAAATCTCTACCTACTTAGTAGAAAGTTGTTATGGGAGTGGCATAGGTACATATTGTTAATTTGTTAGTTTTTCGCTGGCCGTCGTCCGTCCGTCTGTCACCAGGCTGTATCTCATGAACCGTGATAGTTAGAGAGTTGAAATTTTCACAGGTGATGTATTTTTGTTGCCGCTAGAACAACAAATACTAAAAAACAGAATAAAATAAATATTTAAGGGGGCTCCCATACAACAAACGTGATTTTTGCCGTTTTCATAGATAATGGTACGAAAACGTTGGTGCGCGTCCGAATCGCACTTGGCTGGTTTTATTGTTTTGGTGGTTTGAGCGTAGGACACTCGGGGTCACTGAACCAGATGGATGCGGGTTCGATTCCCGCCAGTGGCACATTTTGCCAATGGCTTGTTCGGACTTTGCCCTATAGTTGTAGCATGTGCGGCAAGACTAGACGTATGTCACGGAATATCGTGATGTTGTCACTTTCTTTCGTATGAAATTAGACAGAGAGCGAGCGAGCCAATCCGTGACAAAGGTCTTGTCGTGACATGCGTGCTAACACCACTGCACTTGTAGCATGAGCGCCAAGATTAGACATATGTCACGAAATATCTTGATGTTGTCTCTTTCACTCGTATGAAATTAGACAGTCTGGGTATAACTGGGATCCCGCCCAGTTCATTCTTTCGTCTTCTTCTTCTTCTTCTTAGTCGTACACTCCTGGCGGAGCTGCGGAGTTGTCGTGGTCATGGATTATCTTGTTGGTTGGTTGCAGTTTTGATGAGACTTCTCCATGTCTCTCTGTCAGTAGCATTACGTGCACATTCATTAAGGGTACACTTCGTTGAGGACTTGATGAGGTCTGTCCATCTTGTTGGTGATCTGCCGCGGGAGCGTTGACCCTCTACCCTTCCTTGTATCAATAGTCGTTCCAATGAGTCTTCGTTACGAATGATATGACCGAACATCTTAATTCATCTTCATTCTTTCGTTCCCATAATATTAGTTTGCTTAGTTTGTGATCATACGCCGAGTATGTGTTGTTTGGCAATACATATTTATTTATTTATGTAGTTTATCCGTTTCATCAAGTCTAGAATAGTAGAAATATAGATATATATACATTATTACGTAAATGGGTAATAAATAATTAATAATATTGATAGAGCAATATGAATTTATAGGTACCGCCCGCCGCCACCGGCGACGGCCAAATGTCACCCCGATCACCTCTATCCAACCCAATTTACATAACATATTACCCGTTTAAATATATAGGTAGCAGTCATATACTTGGTATTTATCTATAATATAATAAATAATCCTAATGTCGGAGTACAACAACGAGTTTTATTTTATAAACATCAGGGACCTTACCGCCATTACGTTTAAAATAATAGTATATCCATCATTACGCCTGTATTCCCGGAAGGGGTAGGCGGAGGTGCACTGCAGTGCACCCACACTCTACCGATGTATTTTGGTCCCAATGTAATAGGGGGCAAGCCTATTGCCATTATAACGGGCACATTCCCAGTCAATACGAGGGAGATTTGGAAGTTGGGCCGTAATCCACGGTGGCCCAGTGCGGGTAGGTGAACTTCACACGCCTGTCTGTAGACCTGCAGTTTTCTTCACACTTATTGTTTTCTTCCCACTTCACTGTTATTTTCTGACAGCTTTAGCAAGAGAGGTGGTGGTACTTAAATAATATGAGTTTAGTCTAATAGATGTTCCATAAAACTTATGCCAATTGCCAGCTTAGATTATGAACCGAATAAAGAGCTATCTATCTATGGTTTTAAAATTCCCGTAATCTGATTTCAGAATGCTTCAAACAGCTCAAATCCTTACACGACACTAGCCCATAAAGACTATTTTTTTACACCTGAGCATCTGACTCTGAACAACGCTCGTTCTATACTTCTTGCTGTTCTACCGCCAATGTTGTAGTTATTGCTGTACCTACTAGTCCCTTCATTGTCGACTCTATCTTTAGCTACGTCTCTCTATTATTACAAACTTCTTACCTAACTACTACCTATAAATAAATAAAAAAATATGAGGTAAATGGTACATCGTTGACTACCTACTTTACATAATCTTCACGATTATAATATTATGTCGCGAATTGTCTGAAGTAGTCGAGGTCGTTAACCGGTAATAGCTATTTTAATTTATTGCACCGACCGACCAAAATGGAACTTATACAAACACCGCTGCAGTGAAGGTATAAGATACATTTATTTATTCACACGCTCCAAATATATATCTCATTAAGCGGCTTTCAGACTACGCTATAATATATAGCACAACAACATCGCGCACCATACAAAGCCAATAATATATAGTACAGAGTGTGAACGTGTCCATAACAATGTATGGCGCGCGATATTGTTGTCCTATAAGCTTAATACTATTTGCTATTATATTATAGCGTAGTCTGAAACCCGCTTCACGCGACGACATAAAGCATTCCGCGTACACACTCGCGCGTATTTTTTGCCATACCAAAATAAACTGTATTAACTCATAGAAAAGGTTCATTCTTCAATTAAATGATACTGACAGCGCGAGCGAATTTCGACAAGTGGGGTCGTGGTTTAAACCGCAGAAATTCAATGTTTATGCATATTGGCACAGAGTTCATTTTTGTTATTTGCAAAAAAAATGATACGCGCGGGCTTTGACGCCTCGGTGAGGCTTTATGCAATATACCAATTGAAGCAATGCTCATTTAAGCGCGACAAAACACGCTTGACCATTTTGTTTCTAATACCAAACCAACTGTATTATGCTATAAAAGAAGCACAACCGAATTTAGTGTAGTATATTCTTGAAAAAAATATTAAATTAATTCGTTCGCTCCAGTGTGTACAGTGTTCGTTAAGGATGCAAAACTTGGCTTTTAGTTTCGGGTCAATTCGACCTTTGCAACATTGAATACAGATCATGTCCTACTGTGGCCTCATATTTTCCTTCTACTCTACTCTAAGAAAAATACATTATTTTGGGGAAACAAACGTGATTAAATAGTGACTTCGGTCATTATCTATTTTAAAATCAATTACAACATTGTGGTGACCCCTATATCTCGCCACAAAAACACAACTTCTTTAATATGCCAATAGATGGCGTGACTGGTGACACATCGCATATAAGAACCAAGATTTTATACGCTATCCTGCAGCGCCCTGGATCGCGATAGAAGTGTTCTCGACCATCTTAACTGTATATACATAATTTATGAAAATTGTTTTCAACTTCCAACTCTAAATACGCTTCTGAGTATGTAATTGCGTGTTTGTACTAAGTAGAAGTGTTACTCCTGCAATCCAGGATCGTCAGTGGTATCCAATGAAGACACCGAGGTTTAACCCTCGGAGAAAGTCTTGGAACCCGCGCGTAGTATATCGCAAAAAGGTGTAGGTAGGAATTGGAAGATTGTTTTTTCTTATTTTTTACTTACGCATTATTGAACTGGTCCTTTAACGGTGACCCTTGCTGCACAGCTATCGCATAAGGCTTCCTGGAGAACTCATCTCCAACCGACTGAAGGTCACAGCTCGTCATCACATGGTATTTCACATCGGTCGCATCACCCAACCATGCGAAACCTTCGCTAGAACTCTTGGAGTCTCTCACTCTTTGGATAGCCTCGTCTATAGTGTTGGGCAGTTGTGCCTCCTCCATTGCTTGCCACATCTTGCTGTATTTGTCGCTAACTGGATAGTCCCAGACGGCTAACTTAGCTCGTTCTACCTCGCTGAGGCTGTCGTTGAGGCTCATTTCTTTCCATATTCTGAAAATGAAATAATAAAAAATCTAGGTTTATATTAAAAACTACCTTTTTATGAATCCTTTATTCATCATGATGTAACAGGCAGGTACGACAGGCTTACCATTTTCGATGTTATTTCCTTCCTTTCGTCTCGCTTTCAGGTTCACGTCACACCCACATCAATCTCTTTCATATCTTTTGGGTCTTTCTCTTATTCTGTATACTCATTACTGTTTGATCATATTCTGTGTTCTGTTATTATCTTATGTTCCATCAATAGCATTCATATTTCCAAATGCAGATTTTCGGAGTGGTACCTACACAATCTCTTATCTACACATTCCTCACCATTTGCATCACTCAGCATTCGCATCTAGGCAGAGTGGATGTTTGTTGGAGGCGGTAATCTCTGAAGCTACTGAAGAAAGATACACTCTCCTTGAAAGAGTAACCTTAGCTATGAATTTCATGCTGAAGAAACCCAGTTATTAAAAGTTTAAACTGGAACGTAACCTACATGACATTACTGGTTTAGAAATTGCTGTACACGTGAAGTTTAAATGGTAAAGTATTGAAGGGTGGTCGTAACTTTATAGTGGAAATCTTTCCAACAGAATCGATATTCGAGCCTACTTTCACCCGGCATAGCAACTGCTCAGCTGTTACATGCACAATAATAAATACTGTACCGTAAATACACATTTTAATATAACTTAGACCGCATAACGTAGCCAATTAAAGTTGGCCTGTGAATAAGGAAACGAAATTCGGTTGTGAACGCACAAAGGAGTACTTAATGCCTAACAATAACAATTGTAATGTCCCAGTGAACGCGATATTTTGAACGCAGGTATTGTCGAACTATTGTATAATATCTGTGGCGTACAATGGCGGCCGGCGGGAAAAAAAGCCATTAGCATAGCAACGTAGTTTTTAAATGTAACTCCATAACGAGTTTAAAACTGTTTAAAATCAACTTCGATTTGGTTAAAATATTTGGCTGGCGTGTTTTTTACAACTTGATAGTTGTAAAAAAACATGAAAAAAAAAAAATTATATTCCTTCGAAATTGTTACCGGATTATTTGTACTCTTGTTGGTATAGATAAACATTCAAGAATGTTTAATCATTTTAAAGTGCACGTACCATAGAGGTTATTTTTTTAAATTTTTAAGTAACCGGAACGAAATAATTCTATCCAAATACTGTTATCTGCTCACATTAAACTGATTACTGTTATAAAAACATTGCAAATCTTCGTACCGCAGAGTTGAACGACTCCATTTTGTATTTAATCAAGATTGAGAAGTCCAGGCAAAATAAGATGCTCTTATCATTAGAATCACTCGTGCACTGGTCCGGGTCGTTGACTGATAGGAAACGTATATAGGTGCAGTAAAATACTCTGTTTGAAAAGAATTTACACACAGCACATATGTTTGTGTGTAGCCTAGTCTGTGCGTGTATGTAGGTAGCTATAATATTTGACCATAATTTTTAATTCAAGCGGTTCCACTTTCTAGGAAACTTTGAATAAAAAAAAGAAAAAAAAGATACGGGTCGAATTGAGAACCTCCTCCTTTTTGAAGTCGGTTAAAAATCATGAATGGGAATAATTGTTCTCCGAACTTGTAACCATAATGGATTCAGAATATACTGTTGCAGAATTTGTTCAACCAAGCTAAGCTATACTTATAATTTTTACGAAATGATGAAATTTTAATGAAATAAGATGAGGAGTGGCTGCACCTGCGGCTAACTATTCTGTCAATGTCAAGTAATTAATAGCAGGAATAAATTAAATAAATACTCATTTATCAAATGGGTGATGAGGGTGATAAATATGGCGGAAGAAATCTGAACTACACCGATTGGTTCAATCGCTGAGAGATATATCAATCTTGAAATGGCATGTCAACTTTTATAATTTCCTTCATTTTTAACCGTCTTCAAAAAGGAGGAGGTTCTCAATTCGACCCGTATGTTTTTTTTTTTTTTTTATGTATGTTACCGCATATCTCCGGCGTCTGTAGACCGATTTCGAATTTTTTTTTGAGGTTTGCTAGGAAATTCTTCAAGGTTGGTCCCATTTCCAAAATATTATCAGAAATCTAACTCCTTGGGGGTGAAATGGGGGGTTGAAGGTCGCATAATTTCAAAAATATTTTTTGAACGACTTGAAACTTTGTATATGCATTTAACATACAAAATAAAAAAACACGTCTTTCAGAAAGAAAAAATATGTAGGGGGTGAAATGGGGGTCTAATCCGGACTACAGCATATCTCCGGCGTTAGTGAACCGATTTCGAAAAATCTTTTTTTGCTTAATACGGATTGTTAACAAAGATCGAAACCCACCCCCAAAGGGGTGGAAAGGGGGGGTGAGGGGGGTGATTTTTTTTTTGGCTGTAAATTTTTAGTTTTTTAGGGCTGTTATAAGGTGATAATATTTACAATTTTTCAACGATTATTGACACTAAAAATCGTGAAAAAAAATTATTTTTAACAGAAAACAAAAACCGACTTCAAAAACCTAGGTGCACTAAAAAGCTACAAATAACCTTACAATTCATTACATTTGGAGTAGGTGCCAATCAACGTCGGACAAGGCAAATACACACATGAATTGGCACCGACTCCAAATGTAATGAATTGTAAGGTTATTTGTAGCTTTTTAGTGCACCTAGGTTTTTTGTTAAAAATAATTTTGTAAAAAAAAAAACGCCGCCGGTCAAATTGCAAAACTCCTTTTTTTGAAGTCGGTTAAAAAGAAGAAGAAGCATTTAAACGAATGTCACTTAAAGGTAAACTCACTACTAAGGAAAATGCATTAATTAATTGGTAGTTTTAACAGTTAAATTCGAATCAATTTGGTAATACGCACGGTGAAGAAAATCATCGTGAGAAAACCCGCACGTCAATAGAAAGGCGTGTGAAGTTCACCAACCCGCACTGGTCCAGCATGGTGTACTATGGCCCAAATCTCCCTCATATTGAGAGTTAATGTGTCCGGTAAAATGTCAATAGAATCGCCCCGTATTACAAAATAGATCAACGAACTGTGGGTACGTTGTACTTGTGGTACACCACTGCCTAGCCCTTCGGTAAATACAGGCGTGATGATAAACGTAATATGTCGCATGACTTACCATCGAACACAGTACGAGGATAGCTAACTGTCTATCACATTGACGAGTGAGATACATTATACGTTGATTAATTACGTTTAGCGATAAAACTTTCTTCTCATGTTTACTTACCAACAAACAATGTACACTACAATACACTACCGCCTTACGTAACGTTACTTAATTATGTAACTGTTACGCACCGTGTTACCAACTGAGCGTAAAGTTACTCTACAGTAGGTCTACCATAAGTTTTACTCGATTATCGCTAACGTCTACGTATTATAATTATATGAACAGCAATCTATCGTTCTCTCAGGGCAATAAGTTAACATAATCGTCGTTGTAAAATATGGACTATGGCTTGCATAGTCCAACAACATTTTTAGGGTTCCGTACCCAAAGGGTAAAACGGGAACCCTATTACTGAAAATTCGCTGTCCGTCCGTCCGTCCGTCCGTCTGTCACCAGGCTGTATCTCGTGAACCGTGATAGCTAGAGAGTTGAAATTTTCACAGATGATGTATTTCTGTTGCCGCTATAACAACAAATACTACAAAACAGAATACAATGAATATTTAAGGGGGCTCCCATATAACAGACGTGATTTTTTGCCGTTTTTATAGATAATGGTACGGAACCCTCCGTGCGCGATTCCGACTCGCACTTGGCCGGTTTTTTTATCAATGTTAGCTAGATGACTGCAAACTGTCCGTGTGGGGACGGAGTAAGAATATAAGTATTCCCTACCGCAAGCTGAACGAAATGCGTGTCGTAAAAGGCGACTAAATTCAGCACAAATACCGTGCATAACGGTAGTTCAAGTGGGGCAGTACTCATATGCCACATTAGAGGAGGGCTCACTTGGGCTGAGTGTTGTCGGAAGCAGGATAACACTCTATGGAATGGCGCTACCTATGGCATCCATAGCCCAAGTTAGCTGGGTTACTGCTCATTCCCGAGAAGGGTTGACGTCTGGTTGGCGGCCGGTTGTAAAAACACAATGCCAAATCCTTAGTATGTCGTAGTATGAATTGGAATCTGAGTGATAGGGTTAGGGCGTCCCCCCGAGGCGACGCGCAGTTGCAGCACCCGGTGACTGTGGTAAATGGACAAGGGTTGTCGTGCTTTCCTGGACGGGCACGACGTAAGAAGCAAGTCCAGGAAAAAAGGGTAAGAATGGGAAGCCTGAATGTGGGAAGTATGACTGGAAAAGGAGCGGAAATAGCAGATTTACTAAAAAGAAGAAGAATACATATAGCTTGTCTTCAGGAAACAAAATGGAAAGGCTCTAAGGCAAGAGAGATCGGAGAAGGATACAAGCTATATTATTGTGGTAGCGATGGAAAACGGAATGGCGTAGGTATAGTAATAGGTAACGATTTTAAGGATAATGTGACAGACGTGAACCGGGTTAGTGATAGAATCATGCTAATTAAGATTATGTTGAAAAATACAGTTTTAAATGTAGCGAGCGTTTACGCACCACAAGTAGGATGTGATGATAGTGTGAAAGAGGAATTCTGGAAGGACTTGGATGCATTAATAATGGTCATACCGAAAGACGAAGAACTGGTTATAGGAGGCGACTTCAACGCACATGTAGGGAAAACAAATGAACATTATGAAAGGATACATGGAGGTAAAGGCTTTGGGAATAGGAATGAGGCGGGAGAAAATCTGCTAGACGCTGCCAGCGCATTTAATTTAGCGCTAATTAACACATTCTTTGAAAAGAATGAGGAACATCTCATTACATATAAGAGCGGACCATACAAAACACAAATAGATTATTTCCTTATAAATAGAAACAGACTTAATCAGGTAAAAGATTGCAAAGTTATCCCTGGGGAAGCAGTTGTTACACAACATAGATTACTAGTACTAGAATTAAAAGTAAAACTCAATAGCGTCAGAAATGAGATAAAGCCAACTCCAAAAATTAAATGGTGGATGCTTGAAGAGGAAGATCGTGCAAAAGAATTTAAACAGCAGGTGATACAGAAAATTCGTGATTTGAATGAAAGAATGCTTAGAATGTCTGTTAATAAATGTTGGGAAGAAATCGCTAACGGAATCAGGAAGAGTGCAACGGATGTTTTGGGTGTAACAAAAGGTAAAAGAAGTAAGACAGGTAAGGAAACTTGGTGGTGGAAGGATGAGGTAAAACAAGCTTTGCAAGAGAAGAAGGATGCGTTCAAAGAGTGGCAGTGTTGTCAAGGCATTGATCAAGTAGCACAAGCGAGAAAAGATTCTTATAGCCTTGCAAAAAAGAAAGCAAAAAAGGCAGTCGCTGTTGCAAGAGCTGAACAACAGGAGAAACTCTATTCTCAGTTGAACGATCCAGTGGGACAAAAACTACTATATCGGATGGTCAGAACTCGAGAAAAACAGAGTAAAGATCTCACTCACATTAAATGTGTGAAAGATGAAGCCGGAAGAGTGCTAACGAAGGATGAGGATATTAAAAGAAGATGGCAGATGTATTTTGAAAGGTTGATGAATGCAGAAAATAAATGGAGTGGTGTTTTGGGTAATGTAAGAGAGAACGTGGGTATGATAAGTGAAGTGAACGTAGAGGAAGTAAAAACGGCAGTAAAAGGAATGAAAAATGGAAAAGCTGTGGGTCCCGATAGTATACCTGCGGAAGTTTGGAAGATTTTGGATGTAGATGGGTATAAATGGTTGGCTTTATTCTTCAATAAACTTATAGACGAGGAAACTATCCCCTTGGAATGGAGTAGCAGTTTTCTGGTACCAATTTTTAAGGGAAAAGGGGACGTCCAAGACTGTAACGGGTATAGAGGAATAAAGCTGATGGCGCATACGATGAAGATATGGGAGAAGATCATAGAGAAGCGGCTGCGGAAGGAAACCGAGGTTACCCAAAACCAGTTTGGATTTATGCCAGGAAGAGGGACAACAGATGCCATATTTGCCATTAGACAACTAATGGAAAAATACAGACGTGCTCATAAGAACTTGCATATGGTATTTGTTGACCTCGAAAAGGCATACGATAGGGTACCGCGGGAGGTTCTGTGGTGGGCAATGAAAGAGAGAAGCGTACCTGTTAAATATGTGCAGTTGATTCAGGCCATGTATAAAAACCCGGTCACCAGAGTGAGATCTGCGGCTGGAGTAACGAACGGATTCGGAGTAGCGGTCGGTTTGCACCAGGGATCGGCTTTAAGCCCATACCTCTTCCTGCTAGTTATGGATGCTTTGACATCGGTCCTACAGGGAGAGGCACCCTGGTGTATGCTCTTTGCGGACGACATTGTACTGATTGAAGAAGAGGGCACGTTGCTGCAAAGCAAACTGCAAGATTGGCAACACGCACTGGAGACTGTTGGCTTGAAAATCAGTAGAACCAAAACAGAATATCTGTTCTGTGATTTCGGCGGTGTCTCCAGTGCGGTGCCCATAACGATAGATAACAACGTAATACCAGCTTGCTCAGACTTCAAGTACCTCGGTTCGTTACTCCAACATGACGGAGAGGTAGATCGGGATGTAAAGCGACGAATAAATGCAGGATGGCAGAAGTGGAGACAGGTTACCAGCACTACTTGTGATCCAAAAATGCCGTTAAAAGTAAAAGGCCGAATCTACAAATCGGTCATAAGACCGGTGATTATGTACGGCTCAGAATGCTGGGCGGCTAAAGTGCGTGAAGAGAAACGTCTCCACTCTGCCGAGATGCGAATGTTGAGATGGATGTGTGGAGTGACGCGAATGGATAAGGTGAGAAATGTGTATATCAGAGGTAGTATAAAAGTGGCGCCCATAACAGAAAAAGTAAGAAGTAGGAGATTAGAATGGTTTGGACATGTGATGAGAAGAGATGAGAATCATGTGACTAAAAGAGTTATGAGTATAAATGTGGACGGATATAGAGCGAGAGGAAGACCCAAGAAAAGATGGATGGACTGTATAAAGAGCGATATGAATGAGATCGGAGTGGATGTCAGTATGACGGAAAAGCGAGATGAATGGAAGAAAAAGACATACTGCGCCGACCCCAAATAATGGGACAAGGTAAGGCAAATGATGATGAGCTAGATGACTGCAAGGTGAAAATATCTAATGCATACGCTGGTTATATTCTATCATTGAAATTTTTTCAGGCATGGTGAAAGCTTTGTCATACTACAACTATAGTGGTAGGCCCAGTTTTTTCACCAAATCCGACTTGTGGAATTATTCAAATTCTTGTCATTTTTTTTTTTATCGTTAGACAGCACTGATCGTATGATCCAAACTAAGCAAAGCTTGTACTATAGGTACCATATGGACTGAGGACGATCCCAGTTCACCCAGACCACAGCACATTCCAAAATTTGCCTCAAACAAGTTTTTCTACCTACTTAGAAATTAAAAGTAAAATAAAACTTTTTAAAAACAAGCTTTTATTTAATTGCCCTTAGTTTTCGTGTTCTCCTCAGCAAGCCCATTCATTTGATACCCATACAGTGGTAGTGCAGGAAAAATAACTATTCCGCCATCTTGGATGATCCGCCATATTGGAATTAGAATGACGTCACATAGCTAAGCATGCATTGTCATCCAAAATAAGCCTGTATACCAAATTTCAGCTCAATCGGTTAAAGATAACTGATTTAAATTTCAGTTGTAAGATTCCACCCGGACATACATTGCAAGTTAATATACCTAAAGCTTGTAAAATCAACTTACTCGTAAAATTTGTTCTCGATATTCGCCATCCTCTGAAAGTATGTCATGGTCGAGGAGCCATTGAGCGGCGCATACTGTATCTTGTACTGCTTGGAGAGGTCGTCCAGGGATTCTATTGGCGTGTCCAGGCGGGAGACCGTCAGGAACGCTGCCAAGTTTGCCGTGTATGATGCTATGATGATGAATCTGCGGAAACAATGGACGTTAGCGATATATTAGTTCGGCAAAAATATAAATACAGAACAGTATTTGTGACGTCAGCCCCAAATAATTGTATGGTGTCCATAGTACAAGCTTTGCTTAGTTTGGGATCATACAATAAGTATATGGTTGTCTGGCGATATTTATTTATTTATTCCTATATTAGTTATCCGGCGTATATTGTATAGTATCACATAAATATAAAGAAAAAAAATATCGCCTGAAATAACGTAGCTGCTATCGGATCCCAAACGCGAAGCTTGTACTATAGGTGCCTCATCAATGGACTCGGGGTGACTCCAGTAACACCCAAAACAGGGCAGATACCGAAAAGGCTATTTCAGAAATTTGCCACCGACGGAAATCGAACCCTCGTAAGGTAAGTCGAGGGGACTACGCTTAAACCATTACACCAAGTCGCTAACTTATTTAGTAAGTTGAACATAATAATCGTTCTGTATGTTGGAAATACGGCGTGGAAACGGTAAGTATTCAGTTTTTTTGGTTAATTTATATGTAAATCGGAGTCAAATCGTTTATTTTGTTAGGCCGTACGGGTCACACACAAAATTGTGCTTTAAACATATATTTTACAACCGAATTGCCGGCTTCGTCTGTAAGTTCAGGCAAGACAGATAACGGGCTCGTTGTTTATGAATTTAGTATTTTGGCGGAAAAGGGAAGATCTTCCTGACAGGCGGGTGATATGCCTGGCGGGGTCCGCTACGCCCCCCGGTGAAGTTGTCGGGGAATTTGTATATATAGTTCAGATCGTCGAACACACCAGTACCGCGAGCTAGGATTTTCATAGTACTTTGTATGGCGGATAATTTCTTGAACGCGTAGAATTGCGATGTGTCTACAGTCGCGCCATCTAGTAGCGACTGGCGGTAGTTGTGTTTCGTGGCGAGATATAGGGTACGCCACAGTGTGAAATCTTAAAACTACTTACTACCTAGATATTGTTTTATCAGATACTAGTGAAACATACTTAGTTAACATTTTATAAAATTTTCCTGGATTCTGATCCGAATGCTGATGTGTTTGCGGATGGCTGGAAGAAGTTTATATCAGCATGTGTGAGGTATTGGGAGAAATGAAATGATGTATGTGTGTTCTTCTATCATTTTTCATATGTTATTTTTGTGTTATGATTTATGGTGTATGCCGTTATAATTCGTGTGTGTATAATCGTTAGTGTAATTGGCAATTGACCGTTCTAATTATATATAAATAAAATATAAACTTTATAACTATTTATAAGGCAGCCAACACGCGCTACACTTTGTCATCATCTTTGACATTCTTTGTTACTTGGGTTGTAAAGTTCCAAACTGATTTATTTTATCGTAATCTTAAGTACAATAGAATTAAAATTGATATTTAAATAACAAAAAAGCGTGTTCGAAACTTGTACTTTATACCTCGTGCCTAGAGTTTAGTTTAGCATTCGAAATTACCCAAACAGCCACCACGTAGCTGCCAGCAGTCTTCCGGACAGGTTCTTCGGAGCCTCCCCCCCTCCCTGCGGGGTAAGAGACGTCATGCAGAACCATAGACATTCCTTGAGATTGAACTCTCTCTTCTCTTCGTCGTCTTTATACTTATCCCTATTATTCTGGTAACTGTATGGACTCCATTTGTCGAATACCCACATTAGGAGGCTGAAAATAAGGTTCGTTTTCCTTTAAACAGAACTCCTATACGTAAGAAAGTTCACGTTATAGTCCAAAAGTATTAACTTTTTTTTTAATGGACTACGCTGTTGGAAGTTTTAAATCTATATTGTTTTTACTCGTATTAAAAGTCTTTTAGATAATCAAGCTTAGTTTTATAACAGAAGTTCTCGTGTGACGATAAACAATAGGATGGGTAGGTGACCGCTTTAGTGGCAGTAATAATCGTATGTGCTACTAACAAGGAAACCTATAATCTGTTTAATCTGTGGATTTGCATTAGGTAGGTACCTACTGGGGATAAAAAAATTAATGGTATTTAAAAAAAAAAACAGGCTTTTATTTAATTGCCTTTAGTTTTCGTGTTCTCCTCAGCAAGCCCTTTCATTTGATACCCATACTGTGGTAGTGCAGAAAAAATAACTATAGATTCCGCCATCTTGGATGCTCCGCCATATTGGAATTAGAACGACGTCACATAGCTAAGCATGCATTGTCATCCAAAATAAGCGTGTATACCAAATTTGAGCACAATCGGTTAAAGATAACTGATTTAAAATTCAGTTGCTAGATTCCACCCGCCGGACATAAGTACATTGCAAGTTAATTGCTTGTAGTAATTATCTGTATTCTATATTTTTGCGTCCCAACCATAGTGTATCTAGAGTACCCATTACGACTCTACTCTTCGTATAGCTCTGCGGAGATTTTTCCGTTCGTTATTATCTCATGTACCTGTACTATACGGCAACTATATGGGAAAATAACAATGGCGGAATCAGATAAACCAGAAAAATTTACCGCAGCGCGAGCTTGAAATGCCATCTCCGTTAAATTATCTCCATAGTCCCAACATTCATATGAGTTTTTTGGTAAAAGTTACCAAGGACAGTTTTTGTAGCATGTGCGCCAAGACTACACTTATGTCACGGATTACCTTGATGTTGTCTCTTTCTTTCGTATGAAATTAGACAGAGACCGAGCAAGCGAATCCGTGATAAAGGTATTGTCTTGCCATGCGTGCTGACAGTGCAGTCGTCCCAATAATATTATGTTGATGGCAGACAACTCACATTTTGGTTATCAATATAAACTTCTAACTTATAATACCGGTTAGCTAACTATCATCTATCTCAGTAAAAAAAAATATTTAGTTTCGGCTATTAGCTCGAACAAAAATAAATTAAATAACCAAATCCATGGAGTTACAAGTTGGCCTGGCCACCGTGGCCTGGCATAAGATTCCTCTTTCAGTAATATAAAATCGGCCAAGAGCGAGTTGGACTCACGCACGAAGGGTTCCGTACCGGCCGTAAAACGGCAAATAAAATCACGTTTGTTGTGTGGGAGCCCCCTTAAATATTTATTTTATTCTGTTTTCTAGTATTTGTTGTTATAGCGGCAAAAGAAATACATTATCTGTGAAAATTTCAACTCTCTAACTATCACGGTTCATGAGATACAGCCTGGTGACAGACGGGCGGACGGACGGACGAACAGGGTAGTCTCAGTAATAGGGTTCCCGTTTTACCCTTTGAGTACGGAACCCAAAAAAATATGATTTATATTCTGAATATCGCAATGATTGCCGTAAATTTCCGTAAATGTATGTATACGTACCTACTTATACGTAATTACACACTATAAAACCTACGCACACACACGCACTGATTTATGATTAGACCACCGCTTGTAGTTTCGACTTTAGATCTAAGACAATACGGTTTAAGATTGTGGAAACCGGCTGTTGCTATGTGTGCCCGGTCGTTTTGTTTCAGCGATTCGGCCGCTTGCTTGCTTCGGTATGACTAATTCTTTCAATGGCACGTCAGGTGTAATGCAAAGGTAATTTTTAACATGTTCCATTATTATGTAGCGAAGTTTGACTGGTAACTAAGAGCTAAGGAAATTGATCAGGTAAGTACCTAACTAATTATGTGATAATGTTCTGAAGTACCTACTTCCGTATTTTCACAATTATAATAACTTTTGTTTCTTAAGTAAACAGTGGTGTCCTGTGTTATAGGTACCTACATGGGTATGAAATTCGTTTTTTTATTTTTATTTTTTTTTATTTTCCGTTTTTAGTATGTACTTTAAATGCACCTCTGCCTACCCCTTCGGGGAATACAGGCGTGAGATAATGATGTATATCATGTACCATAATACTCATCAACGTGTAATAGATAGGTAAATACATCGTTTAAATTTGATTCTAAGAGCTTGGTTAGTAGTAGCTTAGTAGTAGTTATTATCGTCGTTAATTACCTATATCTTAGCAATGAATTACTTGAAAGCTCTTTTAGTAATGAGACTTAACCAGTTCAAGCATAAGTAAAGTTTTCTAATGTTCCCCTTTTGTAAATTATATCTAAGTAAAGACGATGAAATTCTCAATTTGGTAAAGTTAACCACCCGGCATGCGCCTGCGTAGCAACACGGCCAGCGGACCGTGACGCCAATGGTTCGGTTCTCGTTACGGATAATTTCGGAAACGGTTTTTTTATCAACATACCTACACCCATAGGCTTAGAGCTGTTGCATTTGGAACACCTACCTATCATTCATGTCGTTTTGTGGCCGAAAACAATCGTTGTTTTGACAGAGATAAGCAATAGTTGAACCGGTATTGTACCTTTAAGTTTTTAAGGGTAACCTAAAAGTCGATTGTGATCAATATTATATTGGGACCATTGCGTTGTCAGGGCTATCCTTGATAAAATGTAAACTCACTTGAATTTTGGGGCGCAAAAATGGAGAGGATAGAAAATTCTATACCTTGTAAGGCAATCCAGTGGTAAGGCAATTAGCAGTGGTAGCCGAGTAGTTGAACGCACGCCTTGCAATCAAAGTTTGTAAGTTCAAACCCCGGCTCGCACCTCTGGGATTTATGTGCAAATCTCATTTTCATCCGAGATTATCACTTGCTATGAAACGGTGAAGGGAAACATCGTGAGGAAACCTGAACGTCTGAGGGAACTTGAATAGTTCTCGATAGATGTGTGAGGTCTGCCAACCCGCACTGGGCCAGCGTGGTGGACTATGACCCGAATCCCCCTCGCATTGAGGGGAGGCCCGTGCCCAGCAGTGGGACGTTAAAAGGGCTGTAGTTAGTGTAAGGCAATCTCACAGAATATAGATTTTCGCCGTTGGGGATTACCTACCACTAAAGATGGGTAACATATGACTGGTGTGCAGACTGCTCAGATTTTTTTGGAAAATGTCCTCTGTGTTGATATATATAAAGATTGAAATTCTGTGGTAGAAGCCGCATGTCCACACGATCATGTCATCGGTGAAATTTCGTTGAAAAATGTGCTTCTTCGTTGAGTCCATACGGCAGATTTTAGTATTAGCAAAAATTTGATCCCACCCGTCTGAGAGCACAGGAGGGCAATTCTTGTAAGATCGTCATAATCTCAAACAAAAAGATTAAATACGACCAATTTAGCGTTTTCATTCGACATTATGTCAAATTACGGATGATTTCTATCATACGAGAATTGGGCCCGGAGGCTCATAAATCTCTGTAGTCTAATAAATACATAAATATAAAAGGTATCAGGGATTTTAATATTTTCAGTAATTCTCGCTAATACTAAGACCCTCTGGCGTAACAACGGTGAATACTCTGCTTATTTCTCAAATAAATCCAATTAGGCGCATATTGTAAATACTTAATTTATTATTATAAAGGTAATACTTATAAAATATTGAACTTTTGGTGTTCACTGTTTAACCAAACCACCAGCTGTTGATATCTAAGATAAAGCTCAAACTGACAGCAGCAAGAACCACTCAAAAGCAGAGGAGGCTGGGGGTGAAGGACGTTCCGAAATTTCGTTCGATCGTCGAACAAAACTGGTCACAGTGGTCTGGCGCGGATCTGGCTAACGAAACTCCCGATGCACTATGGCAACGAGCTAAGACACTCATAACTACAAGTGTCTCAAAGACCGCACCCCCAATTACAACCCACAAAAAACAGCACTGGATGACTGACAGCACTTTCGAGCTCGTTGAAAAACGCCGGAAGTTGAAAGCAGCAGGAGCCGATATCAAGGACCTTAATAAAATATCGGCACAGATACAACTTAAATGCAGACAAGACCATAATTCCTACCTCCGGAATATATGTAAAGAAATTGAAACTCATGCAGATAGATATGAGTCAAAAGATCTGTATCACAAGATCCGTCTCATTTCAAAAACGCTGCCGTCTAAAACCTGGGCCATCGAAGATCAGCATGGCCAAATGGTTACGGAACTAGACAAAATTTCGGAAGTTTGGAGAAACTACTGTCAGTCCTTATTTCAAGATCCTCAGTCGCGGAATTTTACACCTACTGAGCCAACGAGTGACATATTCGAGCCGGATATTCTTGAATCAGAAGTAACAGCCGCTATCCAACATCTCAAGAATGGGAAAGCGACAGGAAAAGATGAAATCCCAATCGAAACTATACGAGCATTGGGAGAATGTGGCGTCCATATTTTCCACGTCATCTGTAACAAAATATGGCTAACAGGTAAATGGCCTAGTGAATGGGCTCATACAGTTTTCACTCCTCTTCACAAAAAAGGCTCCACAAAGAAGTGTGGCAACTTTCGACTCATTGCCCTCATAACACACGCTAGTAAAATAATGCTACACATAATAAACGAGCGACTGAAAGCATATTTGACTAGAGAAATTGCGCCAGAACAGGCCGGATTCATGAAAGGAAAAGGAACCCGTGAACAAATCCTCATCGTACGACAAATCATTGAGAAGGCTCGAGAGTTCAACAAGCCGACCTACATATGCTTTGTTGATTTCTCTAAAGCGTTTGACTCAGTAAAATGGCCAATGTTGTGGAAAACGTTACTGGACATGGGCACACCGCAACACCTCGTGCATCTGCTGAGGAAGCTATACGAAGAGGGTACAGCTTCAGTGCGGACAGATGACCTCTTATCGGATAGTTTCCATCCGAGTGCGGGTGTGCGACAGGGATGCATAATATCACCTTTATTATTTAATATCTACACCGAGCTTGTAATGCGAATCACTCTCGAAGACTGGACCGATGGAGTTATGATTGGTGGATATAAAATTACAAACTTGCGTTACGCAGATGACACCACCTTATTTGCGAGTAATGTTGGCCTGATGAAGGAATTACTTCACAAAATGGAACGCGTAAGCCTAACGTTTGGGTTGAAGATAAACCGGTCAAAGACCAAGATTATGATCGTGGACCGCGTCAACGACAATTCGCCCGAAGTGACACAGATTGCGAACTGCGACGTGGTACAGGCCTACGTGTACCTTGGGGCCTTAATCTCAAACAGCGGCGGTTGCGTAGACGAAGTAAAGCGACGTATGGCCATAACCAGAACCGCGATGGAGAAGCTTCGAAAAGTCTGGAAAAATCGCCACATTACCAAAGCCACTAAAATCAGGCTTGTGCGGACATTGGTATTCCCCATTTTTCTTTACGCAGCGGAAACTTGGACGGTACGGGAATCAGAAAAGCGGAAGATAGATGCTCTGGAGATGTGGTGCTGGAGGAAGATGCTCAGAATATCGTGGACGGAATTCCGCACCAACGTGTCCATACTCCGAGAGCTCGGCATCACGCAGCGTCTGTCGGCTGTAGTACAATCGCGCATGCTACGATACTTTGGGCATGTCTCTAGACGAGATGGTGACTCCATAGAGCGGCTGGTAGTACAGGGAAAGGTAGAAGGAGCCAGATCGCGCGGCAGGTCACCTATGCGCTGGACTGACCAAGTAAAGTCCGCATTGGGCAACCGTGTGTCTGACTGCGCTAGGCAGTCTGCTAACAAACAACGTTGGCGTGAGATCGTTCGGAGAGCTGTGTCCGCCCCCGCCACCGACGTGGATGCCTCGACGTGACCACGACCGCTCTGTCAAGAGCGAAACGAATGAGAAGAAGAAGTTTAACCAAAATGTTTATTGTTACACCGCATACGCTTCACAACTTCACTTAGGTACGTAACTAACCAAAATTTAATGTTACCACATAATCATTATGTGCAAGATTATTACCGGACGTTGAAACCCGTCTGAAAGGCTTTTATTTATTTTCGAAATACGCGACGCAATTGTACAGAACGATTCTTAATGACGTCTTTGCAAGATATCTGTTTTGTTAAATGCAAATTGGATATAATACAGTAATTGTTTCGTGTGCCATGTGTATTCAGCAGCTGAGGTTTTTAAAATGCACGTGCGTTATTCTTTTAAAATTTTGTACGACAAAGGAGATTGTGCTAGATCTAATTATTTTACTAGTCGACGCCAATTGGTCTCAATTCGACCATAACCTTTAAACGTTACTAAGGATCTATTCTCAAAGAGTATTAACTCCACTTACTCTAACCATAAACAAAAGAGTATACCTACATATTAAAATTTCATATGTCACACATATCTGTATGTGTCAAATGCATGGTGTGAGTGCCTAATCATCATCTATTTTTATTCATTGCTATTAATTACTCGCAATTGCCATAAATACCATACATTCCCATTAAAATTTAATCATTTCGTTAAAAAAGAAGAAAAAGTTTTTTGTTTTGTTTTAACGTATTTGTAATGCAAATTACATCAAAATTAGCTAATTAGCTGTCTGCACTGCTTCTATAAATAAACTTTAACTGTCCGCGTAATTTTGCGTAAAAGGATACAAAGTTTTTACTTCAAGTATTAATATAATGTATAATAATATCTTTTTTTTTTGAAGGACTACACTGTTGGCCGTGAGTTGTCGTTTACAGCTTTACCGAAGGAGATAACAAATATCATTGGGACCTTTACTATTGGGATTGTGTGCAATCAGCTTTACTTTCTAGTTCCAACTGAATACAGCTCCTACGATGATTTTGTTTTTATATAAATACTGCCCACTGTTTATTATTCCCTTGACACGTGCGATATGATTAAAAAATAGTTACAGCGTAGGTACACGAAGCGACGCGGGTCCATCGCTTGACCTCGTTCTATAAAATCAGATAACGAAAAATGGAGGCAGGTGGCATAGACCAATCGATCGCGTTATGTTATGTATGTAAAGAAATGAGTGTTAAAATGTCACGGAGACACTTCTATACGCTTAAACTGGCACATCACTATAAAATTTTAAAAAAACAGTTGTTACTTATTCCATCGCACGTTTCAACGCGCGAGAATAAAGGACAAAAATAAGGTCTCAAGCAAAGTATTCGGAAATGGTATGACGAAGTTTAAAAACTGGTTTCTGCAACTAAAGCTCTCGGAATGATGTCATAAGCTTACCTGGTAAAGAAGTAAGCGGCCAGTATCGATAGCCACACGTCATTCTCCAAAACGGTAAGGAATTTGAATAAAGATGTCGGTGTTCTCGGTAATTTCATCATGATCGTGATACCCACTAAATCGTAGTACGGTACTGTGAAGTCTACCACGTTTTCCCTCTCCGCCATCACGGATAAAGATGCCAAGCCAATATCTGCCTTCTTATCTACTAGCTCCTTGATGATCCCGTTCCAATTCCCGTGCTCATCCATCGTGCCGAAGTTACCGTCAGGTGCCAAACTTATTTCGTAATCGAACTTAACGAGTTGACGGATCTCTTCAATCAAATCGATACAGTACCCTTTAAATCCTTTCGGCTCACTATCGTCCCTAATAATAAACGGCTTTTGCTAAAATAACAAATGAAAAATTGTTTCATTAAGTTTCTTATCAACGTATAGTAAGAAAGTCGAGAATAAAACTATTGTTTGAACAGTTAAGCAAACCGACGAAATTTTATCAAGTTGCCGACGGAATTTTAAACAATAGCGGAGTTCATTTACCCACCTCGACTGTGACTATTCTGTACACTAGCTGCGCTGAGTAATTACTCATGTTATTGGGGTCAGTCAAGGTCAGGTTTGAGGAGAGGCCCGCTTTCCACGAACCGAGGGAGTGGCTGCTTATAGACGCGCCGTCTTTGACCGAGATGACCAACAAGTCCGTGCTGAATGCCATATAGCTCCTACCATTCATGGGGTCATCCGATGGGATATAAAGCGGCGCGTACGTAGGCGTCTCCTTAATCTGAAAGACGATCGCTACTCGTAAGTCTTGTAACCACTCGTAAAAGTAATTTCCGTAAAGATTTGATTAAATCTATGCAACCGTTTCTGCCAAAATGTGTCAACGCACCTCTTGAAACGCCGCTTTCAGATCCAAGGTCCTGTTTGGTGTATTCTTGCCGTCGTAGTCGTCGCACGTAATATATTTCATGTCGTTTGGCCACTTGCCAGAGTCCAGTAGTGATCTGGAAATTCATAAACGTGAACTCTCATGGAGTATGCCCAGGATTATATTTAGACAGACCGCGGTGTTCTAATGTAGAAACTGGTACGCAGGAACGGGAATAGTAAAGGTCATTACTTGATGGCTAAAAATGTTCTCAAAGACAGGTCGAAGTAGAAGGCGGATGTGATTTCTGGTTCGCCGTTCATGCTGTATGTTGTTTTAATTTTGCCGAGACGATCTCTGCTGTTTGCGTCGGGAGTCGGCCTAATATGGACTATGGTAGCATTCTTGCATCCACAGCTTATGTCACCCTTTTCCAGAGCCAACGCGAACCAGGCGGTTTTTCTTCCGAAGTACTGGTTTTTGTCCGCGGCGTCTAGAACGTTCTTTATCGTTCTCAAGCTGCCGACAATGAAGAAGTTGACGATGTCCAAATTTCGAAGACTCTCCAGCTGCGTCTTTATTTCGTTGGCCTCGAAACTCTTGACCGGAGTGATCACGTGCCGGGTCGGTATGTTTTGGAGTAGAGACTTGTATTTATGATCCATAACTGTAAACACATTTTATAATCAGGAACTGTTAAAATTACTTAGCAACAACAATGATATTCATTAGCGAACAATGTAATGCGGGCACTATCTAAACGGCTTTAAAGTAGGTTCTTGTAAGCCTTGACATGAACGGCAGCTTAAATTTCATGGTTGATGGTTGAAAATACCTCGATAATAATCTTTCCTTAAAAGTATATTAAATGTATTTTACCATAAAACTCGTCAAAAATTATAGCAGCATTCGTAATATCCTGTTTCGTCACTATAGCTCTTATGGCTTCTGGTAAAATATCAGCGGGAGGCATCACTTGCAAAAGGAATCTCGTTTGATTCGCGTCCAAAGACCTCCATTGCCTCAGATCACCGCTTTGTCCAAACGACCCTGATATGGTCGGTAGTGCCAAGGCTGCCGTGAAGGATTTAATAGTTTCCGAACCAACTCCCGTCATCGTAAAGTCCAAAACCACATGGGGACTTTTTTTCGCTGATAACATGTCGTTGTATTTTCTGCAAACTAATATTTTTGTGTATCAAAGCGCTAGTATTTAGATTAGAAGTTAAGAAATACGTTGTGGTCCTTTTTTGCATTATATGCTACTCAATAAGACCCTACCTAGTTTTTTCATTCACTTGGTTTCATTTTCTTTGATAGGTGTACAATAAAGAGTAGGTAGGTACTCTATCAATCTACCTACTTATCATCAAATGTTATACCAAATTGATTTAAGATTAAGTTACTTGGTAGCTACGTACCTAGTTTGTACTACTACATTTGGCAGCATTATACGATAGGTACCTACCTAGTGAGAGGAGAACACTCAAAACATTCTGACGTTGATGAAAAACCCATCCTTACACAATTAATAAATGGTTCATGAGAACTTCCACAACAACACTATTTCAAACTTGTTCCCTTACCATTCTCCAAAAACGTTTTCGCATCTGTTCTGTTACCGACCACGATGACAGGATCTACTGCTAAGCCCAAGCTAGGGTTACGCCTGACGTACTCCTTAGCCACTTCGAAAGCTTTCTCAGCTAAAGCATTATTTTCCTCATTGATTAACACTAGAATTAAAACAATCAGAAATAAACATTTATTTTAAAAGATGCGTGATGTGGGTTTCTGCATGTTTGTTGATTCTTAAAATATATATTTCTGCATCAATTCATTTGTATTTTAACATGACTCACAGTTTGAAATGTATCGAACGGTCGGCGCAACGGCCAAAATTCGAACGGAAAAATACAGACTAATAAAAGTTTTCAGATATACTAAACCAAATAAAATTATGATATTTATACGATTAATACTTACGGACATTGATATTTTGAGTGGTTTGCGTCACAGTCATCCGAAAAAATAAGAAAAATACAAACATTAAAATCATTTTGCTGCATCGACTCCTCATATCTGTAATATCTATTGACTGCTGCTAAACCAAACTGACCGTCGACTGAGGGGGTCGTCGGTCACCCCTGTGTGTACTAAGTAGTTACCCAGGAAACGCCCGACCTTGTATCCACGGGTACCTATATTGATATAT
The DNA here is from genome assembly GCA_914767695.1 of Ptilodon capucinus. Classification (NCBI taxonomy): domain Eukaryota; kingdom Metazoa; phylum Arthropoda; class Insecta; order Lepidoptera; family Notodontidae; genus Ptilodon; species Ptilodon capucinus. The sequence continues at coordinate 10,013,907 of OU611816.1, read as the reverse complement.
CGGTCATCATCACTATTAAGTGGTTTTACGGCACAGTATAAACAAGGCTACATGGTCTATATTCTAGCCACAAACAGCATTACCTAGCTACGTTATAGTTCATTATACTCCATTTGTTATAGCATTAGAAAGAAGTTAAAAAAGGTTCTTTTTAATGTACACTTTGTGACAAAAGTAACAATTAACATATTACAGTTACGATTGACGCCCAATTTATTATAATATATTTTTTAACCAGCAGTCTCACTGTAACTAATCATTTTCACTATTTTTCTTATTAAATTAAATGGCTTTCATTTAGATATTTTTTTTTCCAATTTAAAATAATAGTGTCGATACAAAAAAAACTAAATAAGCACGGATGAATAATACCGGGAATGTTTTTCGTTTCACTATAACCCTGCCAAATCTAAAAGGTTACCTAATCCCTTCATCCGTTGTAACAACAGGATCTTTCTTATTTTGCCGGTTTATGTTGGCAGTCAAATTGACGTAAACAATGTTCTGTGATTGTCATTCACATGTGAATATTTCTGAATGCTATTCCTTGTTTGTTGTTAGTACCGAATTTTGGTAATTTTGTTGTTATTTGTTTCCATTTCCATTGTTTTTTCCATTGTTATTGTTTTGTTTTTTAAATAAAATGTTTTGCACTTCTGCTTCTACGAGCCTCTTATTTCTAATGTTATAACAAATGGAGTATAGTTATATCGAATGGTGAAAGGCTGTTAGACTCAAGCATTTTTTTAACTTTACAGGAGAGCATACTTATTCGACGCAGAATAAATTAGCCGATTCCAAACATGTATATAAGTCAATATCGCCCAAAATGTCGCTTAAGTCTTTCATCCCTCGATATGAACTTGGTTGGACATGCAGGAATAATTTATCATTCTAAAATATTATTTAGGTGCTAGCTTTCTTTTAGGGCACGACGACTATTAAGCTGAATTTACATTGCGACACTAAGTTTCATGCATGATGAAATTAGTTTCGTGAAATTATTTTTACTACCTGTGAAACTAGTTTCTCCGAAAATAATAGTGTCGTGACATCCACAGTATGTCTGTGTTTATGGCATCGCCAACATCAGAGCTTTTATATTGTATAAAATTAAGAAAAGGTTGTCTCGAAAGTTGATCCGAGGGTGGATTGATAAATGTTATATTATATTAGTTGGTTACACTTTTAAAATATTTTTTTCGACTACCACGGCCCACATCACGACTAAAAAACAAACGTCCTATCAGCGCAGGCGGTGTCGCGACACTAGTTTTACGTCGCGTTTACACGATGACATTAGTTGCATGACATTTAGTGTCATCCAAAAATCGCGCGCTACACGAAACTAATTTAGTGTCGTGAAATTAATTCATGCATGAAACTTGACGTTTACACTGTGAAACTGTTGATGAAACTAATGTCACGAAACTACTTACACGCCACTAGTGTCGCAATGTAAATAGGGCTTTACTGAGATATAAATCGGTCTTTCATGAGTTATTTTACTACTCAACCTACACGCTCTGCCTATGTAGGCGTGAACATTACACACTCGCGAAGTACACAATGTATGCGCAATAGAACAAAAATAAAGTATGTTTAGTTTAATAATAAAAAAAGAAAGATTTTACTCTTAAATCGAGTGGGAAGAATTTTGAGTAAGAGAAATAGGGTAGGTGGATTCAACAAAAAAACTAAAATTGTTTGGACTGTTTTATTGCCAGAAACGTTTTACAAACACTTAACTTCGAGAAAGCAAGAAGTAAAGTGTACTTACTGTACACACTACTATAAGTATTTATATCTAATACTAAATTTAAATGTACTCTGAATCAAAAACATTTGAAAAGTTTGAAAGTTACAATCTGAAAGAGTTAGTCACATATTAAATACCTTCAGTAAGTAAGTGCCACAATGTGTTGAACTTACTTTATAAATTGAAGATTCGTTTCCACAAAGATTATCTTACATTCGAGGTCTGTTAACTATCACAATATTATAAGAAAATAAATTAGAAAAAAAACAGGATATAAGAAAAATAAAAATGTCCATAGAATTATAAATGAACAAAAAAATAATAGCACGCAAGTTAGTTATGTCAATATGAACTATCACCTTATTTGTCAACTTTGAACTTTTAAAATTCCAAATCTTAAAATTAGTTTTACAATGTGAACATTTAAAAATAATGGTAGGTTACCTATTGTTTCGCGCGGCGTGTGGAAATCGCAATCGTAAAATGAATGACAAGTTACGGCGTCAACGCGAATTCCACCCAACACTCGAAGTGGCATCTGTCCACATTGCAATCCGTAACCGACATGTTAAAGGAATGTTCAAAATGGTAAGTAATAATGCCTATGAAATATTTAAAAAAAAACATGTGCGTTACCAGCTAAACTTAAATTTACAACTGAATTAATTATCTAAATGTTAAACCTTATTTTTATCTAGAATCCTTGTTTTACGAAGCCGTTTTTATTTAACGCATCGTTCACGGAACGAATCGTGAAATCGTTTCACACGCGGTGAACTACTTTGGCAGTATACAACTGGCGGAATTATGTGTTTACTTTCATCAATTCGTTGCCACCGTCAATATCCGTCGAGATTGACACCAATACGCGAAAACAGCATACAACACCAAGACTGACTCGTGCTTAATGTTCAGTTCACTGCGATGCACCCAGCCGTATCGATAGTAACATTAAATTTACAATTTACAGGTACTTCTCAGGTAAGATTTAATACACAATGTATTAACCTAAACTTAGTGTGGTCGCAATAGAGCTCAACTCATATAAATATTAAGTTGTTTGGACTTTTTAAGGTCTCCTAACATTGTGTGCTCCGGCATGGGGTGAACTTGTGTTGTGTTCTAGAAAGTTCTTGTGTATATTAATCAGTACTGGGTTAACTGTAAAATTTTGGAGTTAGATGATCTTAATAGTGCTTGGGGACTCAAAATGACAGAAACTAGTTTGCTAACTGGGATCTATCGATACTTTTGAGAATGAGTTAATCATTAACTGCTGGGTGTGAGTTGAGCCCTGATGGACATTGTTGCATTGCAGTAAACCAAGCGAGGTGATGTGGTGGTGGGTTTAGGCGGCCGCCTCCTCCTCGGCAGGGGGCGCCTCTTCCACTACTTTCGCCTTCTTCTCAGGCGTGGTCTTCTCCTTTTCACCATTGTCAGCGGTGACAGATTTCCTCTTCACGCCAGTTTCTTTCTTTTCTTCTGTAAGACAATATAACTTTGTAAAATCTTAATAAGGTTGAGAGTTAAAATTTTGTAGATAATACTTTTTAGGCAGAAATATTTATACCTGTGGCATCCCCGTTTTCGGAAGCGTCGTTGCTTTCTTCGGCGTCTCCATTCTCAGCGGGCGCTTCCTTGGTCTCCTCACTACCGTTCTCCTCTTTGCCATTGGTTTCTGGCGCTTCAACGGCCTTTTTGGCAGACTTCTTCACTGGGGACTCTTTGGTCTTGGCGGCCTCAGTCGAAGTGACCTCCTCGGGTACGACTTCCCTGAAAGCATGGACAGGCAATATATAGAACCTATTGTTTACCGGGAATTAGAGCCTAATATTATACCTATCGATGTTTAGATCCAAATAAACTAAACAACTCATTTGTTAATGTCATTGTTTGAATGACCTGACGATATTATTTGAACAAAACATTATGTGTCACATTCCAACACAATCGATTGTTTACATTGAACAGTTAGATATGTAGGTATTTAAAATAGTACTACGCAACCTAACTATGTTGATCTTGCGAAAAATATTAAACACGTAGTCACCATATCTACGAGGTTACCTTACTGTTCGAACGGAACATATCTACCTACTTGACATTGCAAGTTCCTATAACAGCAAATTGTTCAATGGCTAAGTAGGGCGGCATGAAAGGAAAAGTCTACCGGAACAAAAACAAGTGGCAGTTGCGCAAGGCTGCTTGTGGGAAAGTTGCAACAGAACACAGAAGCGCGATCACCTTAATGCTGAATGAACACGGTACACGCTCCAGCGGAATAACACTCGATGCGATCGTAACACGTTAAAAATAACTAATGACAACACGAGTCGCTCACGATAGCGTAACCGACCAAGAGTTGCAAAACTCGAGGTCTCAGCGAATTCAAACGAGCGCGCGGTGACGCTTCGCGCCGGCACGCCGCGCACCCAGCGCCATCTTGAACGAAACAAGCGGTCTTGCGCGCGCCCGCCTCGCCGCCCGGCGTGCTTTTAAACTCGAACACTTTGTTCACTACGCGGCAACAGGAAAAATCATTAATTCCAAACGACGCTCCATGACCCCGAGCGTCGAATGCGTCCTGGACGGCCGGTTCCCAGGCCGTAAACCGCTTACAATTTAGTTATCAGTAAATTATTCTTTTCCCGCGTGTCTTATCTCGCGGCGGCGTTTACAAATAAGCAACATCGAACTATCAATTCATAACAAAACATTATTCTAGAACTTTCATAACACAGATAATAGGTCATGGGTATGACGGAAAACTACTAGAAACACTGTAAACTAGTGAAAACACAGAATTCCAATATAAAATAGGAAGCCATTTTGATCACGTTTCCGAAGCCGCCAAAATTAATTCACCAAAAAACTTGCAAATAATGAATGAATACAAAGAATTGACTTACTTCTTTTCGACGGCTGCGTCTGCCATTATGATTATTGTTTTAAGAATACAATTTTAATTAAAAAGAAATAGTTTTAAGCACGTGTTACGCACTACGTACAACAATGTTCACAGCACAAACACCGACGACCAAATGAAGGAGGAAGAAGGAAAAAATATCTTGCGCGGGGACGCGCACTTGCAAACCGTATTGAAGTTGGCGCGCTTACGTCAGGGAGGTGCAATAGGGATACGGCCGATAGCGTTTGCCAAACAAAGATAGCTATAGTCTCTATGTTCGACTTTAATCAACCTTCAAGTAGTCGGACGCGCATAGACGAGCGATACTCTACCTTTCTCTTTCTGCCTTGGGTTTAAAAAAAACAATCGTTACCTTTAATAAATTTTATTTATTAAAGTAACTTATTCATTGAGAACAGAGGCGATTCCAGGTGTTGTTTTGGAAAAATATTATTTAAAGATAATAAAATTATAGGTTGTTGTTTACCTTTCGAAAATGCTATCTAGGCAGCAGGCAGGTGTACCTACCAATGTGGTACTTCATAGAAAACTTATAATCTTATCATCACTTAATACGTAGGTACCCACTTAGTTTTCTTAAAAGGGTTAAGAAAAAGTACTTAGGTAGTATATTATGTACCTAGTATTTAGGTAATCGCTCGCTAGTCGCTACGCTACGTCGCCACCTAACTAAATATCTACCTACTCGTATCTAAATTAAATGTCCATGAAACTTAATTTGAGCATGTTACCTACCAAGAGTTCATTGTCCGATTGTCTTTCACAGTTTCAACTTAGGCTCCTTTGTATAGGTATAGACACGTACTTATGTAAGTACATACCTACCTATTTTTTCCCTGATTACAACGAACTAAAATCGCATTTGCTTTTTTAAAATAAAACAAAACTCGCAAAGTATGTGTCTGATTACACTTTAGTGTAGGGTTCCGTGGTCATTGTATAATGCATAGGTACCTACTTAAACAATAAAAAATACACAAACAGGATCCACAATGACCTTTCGTGGTCCATTAACTAACATATCTATATGATGCATCGGTTTAATATCTAATTATCTAAGGAAATAGTACTTGCGGATAATTAAACTATAGCTATCTACATGTAAGTAGGTAGGTACCAGCTACTTTACGTCATGCATGGAGCGAGCGAGTTGGTTAGGTTATACGTTCTCCTCTGCCAAACCTAGCCGTCTCCGCTGCGGCCAAGCAGCACTGTTTTTTGTGATAGCGCGCACACTGAAATAAAGTTACAACACACAAGTTTATTTTAGTGACCGTACCTACCTAGGTACATACAGGTACAGGATTTGTTTTACAAATAAAGTAGACAGAAGTGTGTGTGTCGAGCTAGTTCACCTCACCCCGCGCGATGTAGGTCGGTGTGTGTGTATATTTATCAATGTTACATTACATATAGGTAGGTCCTTAAGTAAACTACGATTTCCTTTTGTAAGTTTGTACTACTGTCATAATGACATGCCAAAAAAATATTAGCTCAAAAAACGTTACCTGCTCTAATTTTTATGAAAGTTAGTTGTGTTTTATGGATATAAAATTTTTAGGTTAACCGTTCTAACAAAACTGTTATTAATAGGTATCTAAGCTGCCGCGGGTGCAGATATGAAAATGGTCGATCTTATTTTGAAATAGGTAACGTATAAGGGTTCAGCATTAGGGATGGATTACGGAATCCTAAAAAAAGAAAATGGCGACCACGTTGCATTGAAAGTATGATTCCCGCCAACTCTAGTTGAGCAAACGTAAAGGTAATAAACACATTTCACGCGACGCTTAAATTTAAACTTTGTCATTCTGCGCTAAAGTTGAGTTTGGTATAGCAATAACGCTGTCGAATGTCGGTGACTTTTCGTTGAAAAATGCTTTTGAGTTCACGGTGTGCTATGCTAGCCAGAAAACCCGAGGCCCGATGTTTGTCCGTCCTTCAAAAACTAGTGCCTGTTAATCGAATGAATCGACTTCAGACATCTGTGAACCTTATGCCATTGCAATAAGTGTGTTTTATTAATTTAACAACTGTATTACATATCGTTGCCTGTTGGTAGGTCGATGGCTTTAAAGAAATCTTGGCACTTGGTTGATGATTTCGTCATATAATATGAATTCGTCAAGCAAAACAAATTAACTCAGTGCCCACGTGGCTGCAAACTAGTTGGTAAGTACGTATTAGGATAAGACGTATATGTAGAAACTTGTACCATAATTCTTGTATGATGTAGGTATCATCCCATAACGTACATAGGTAGTTTCCTATTAATCAAATATTACTCAGGACTAATTTCAACGCAATATTGTTGCAGCTACGATTGATAATAGCTTGCACAGTAGGTTTCATTTCTTGCATTCCCGCAAAGGTGCACGTTACGTCTTTGTTTGAAGATGTGGTGTGTGATAATGACATAATTTAAGTAGGTACTTAGGTAGGTATGTAGACACTTGCCTAGGTAGGTAATAGCTTTGACACTGACATAGTAACTAGTTAACTGATAATGAGCGATTCGCTTGTAGGTTACGTAGGTAGGTACTGTCTAGATATGAAAGGACAGTTGAATATAGATTGCCTAGCTAAAATGTTTATTTTAATGAATTTGTTAGTTTCTAAAGAGTCTGGTTAACATTTAAGCATATGACGCAGATGTGTATGAACAGTCAAAAATCATGACCATCTTTGTAGGACACGAGTAAATATATTCGTATACATACAGTAACGTTAGTGAACGTTGTAGTTACTCTAGAAACTAATAGATGGCGCGATTATATACTTTAAATATCTTCATATTGTTATTAGAATAATATTATTATTGTTTGAGTTTGAAAATGTTATCAGTGTTGAGAAAAATAACGATCCTTGCAAAATATTTTCAAGCTATTATAAGTTTCCTTACTTATTAAATTAGGTACCTACCTTGTTATGCAATTAGTTTGTCTGTTCAAGGACAGTGAATGGCTTAAATTCGTTCTGAAATAAAAGGTTAGTTCAGCTTCGAATTTCATTTAGTTACGAGCTTAATTATCCTTGAGCTATCATAAACATAAAACAATTCAAATACATAATAGAAACAAAAGAAATATTGATTGACGTTAGTTATGCAATACGCCGCGATGGAAGTATTTGGCAGCACAACCTATTTCAAGCATAAGCGGGTGGATTGCGAAGAAAGCGCCACTGCGCCATCTGTTCGTCAGTAATACAAACACGATAAAATGTTGTCAGATTAAAATTTTATGAGTGCGATGGTAGAAAACGTGTTACTAAACTTTTTCTTAATATGATAATATTTAATTTCTATTTGCTGAAAAAACAACATAATTCCACATAGAAGCAAACAAAACGAATTTAAATAATAATTTTCCAAAATAAATAATATCGTATACCGATGCAAAACATGTTTATTTTTTGGAATTTCATAAAAAAATTGCTAGAAGTAATTGTTGAGCAATATATGTCTCACTACTCTCACTACTATCATACAAAAAGTTATGTAAAATTAAGTTAACATGTATTTTTTTTTTTGCTGTAGAGAAAAAAGCCACAAACGTTTTTGCGTGTAATATAAATATGAACACCTATCTATAAAAGAAAACGTTGCACACAAACTGGATGAAGCGTAGACTATAGTTACTATATTTTTTTTCATAACTCAATGTAAGAACATGACAGGTAGTAATGTCATGGTTTGTGGACTTGTGGACTGAGTCTTTTTTTACTTGAGTTTAAGATACATTAAATGGAAATTTTGAGAACACAAGTTTTTAAACATATGCTTTCCATTATGCTTTCCATTGTAAAAAAAATAAAATAAGTATTGACATAAGTTACAAAAACAGAAAAGTTTGTTATTAAGGATATTATACTTGTAATCGTAAAAATATATATTTTATTACAACAAAACCCACATTTCAAAGCAAATGCATTCTTATTGAGAAAAATAAAAAAGAAAACTGTCAATATACATTTATCTTATGTCCGAAAGGCTACAACACATAAGTTCACATCACAGATAGTTAAAGGTATGTAGCTCAGAAACTATATAAAAAGAAAAGTAAGGTAAAAAAAAATATAAATATTATTTTGATATTCTGGAACATCTTGATATTATGCAATGTTTCAGGATTAAAAAATATTTAAATTGTAGAAAGAAATAAATTCGTAAACGGAGTTGAGTTGAGTTTTAAAACTCTCTTGATGAACAAAATGACTATGTTTGTTAATCAAGAGAGTTTTAAAACTCTCGGTATTCCTAATATTTAAAATATTCAGATAGTAGAATTTTAATTAGTAGCTTTCTACGTACTTTAGAAGAATTTTTGTTTTTAACTGGCAACATTTTTTAATTGACCGCCACCCGAGCGAATCGTTCGCTCGATCTCGCTCTGTCGATCGAGTCCGGTTCTGGAAGCCATTTTATTTTTGTGGATGTGACGAAGTATTTTTGTGATATTTTGTTCAATAACTAATTGTGTCAATGTGTTCCTGCATCGAGTGTGTTTTGTGACGTGTAATCGTGCTTCAAAAATAGATAATGTACGCGTTTCAAATTGGTTTGTGTTGACCTGCCCCGTTTCTTACGCGGTCGCCCAGCAGGCATCGATTAGTGCACCAAGGCGGCCTCTAATAACGGCGAATCAAGGGTGTCGGACTAGTTTGTGTTGTGCGCCATGGGCAACAATGCTGCCACCGCCAACAAGAAGGTGGACGCCGCCGAAAGCGTCAAGGAGTTCCTCGACCAGGCCAAGGAGGATTTCGAGGAGAAATGGAAAAAGAATCCCACCAATACCGCCGGACTGAACGATTTCGAGCGAATAAAAACGTTAGGCACCGGCTCGTTCGGTCGAGTAATGATAGTTCAACATAAACCGACGAAAGAATATTACGCTATGAAAATATTAGATAAGCAGAAGGTGGTGAAGTTGAAGCAGGTGGAGCATACGCTCAACGAGAAGCGGATCCTCCAGGCCATCAACTTCCCGTTCCTGGTGAGCCTCAAGTTCCATTTCAAGGACAACTCGAACCTGTACATGGTTCTGGAGTACGTGCCAGGTGGCGAGATGTTTTCGCATCTCCGCAAGGTAGGCCGCTTCTCAGAGCCGCACTCGCGGTTCTACGCGGCGCAAATAGTGCTCGCGTTCGAATACCTCCACTACCTTGACCTCATCTATCGAGATCTCAAACCCGAGAACCTCCTGATTGACTCACAGGGATACCTCAAAGTGACGGATTTCGGGTTTGCGAAACGCGTCAAGGGCCGTACGTGGACTCTGTGCGGCACCCCCGAGTACCTTGCACCTGAGATCATCCTCTCCAAAGGCTACAATAAGGCCGTGGACTGGTGGGCGCTCGGGGTGTTAGTATACGAAATGGCGGCCGGCTACCCGCCTTTCTTCGCTGACCAGCCGATCCAAATTTACGAGAAAATCGTGTCGGGTAAGGTTCGCTTCCCTTCACACTTTGGCTCCGATCTGAAGGATCTCCTCCGCAATCTACTGCAGGTAGATCTCACCAAACGCTACGGCAATCTTAAAGCCGGCGTGAACGACATAAAAAGCCACAGATGGTTCGGAAGCACCGACTGGATTGCAGTTTTCCAGAAGAAAATCGAGGCTCCGTTCATCCCTCGTTGTAAGGGCCCCGGAGACACGAGCAACTTCGACGACTACGAGGAGGAGGCGTTACGTATCTCATCGACCGAGAAGTGTGCGAAGGAGTTTGCCGAGTTCTGAGCGCGTAGCAGGTGCCTGTGAGCGGTCACTCCCGTGAGTAGGTGTTTTTAGTGAATCTTCCGTGACATTGTGGTCGTGGAACGGTGACGTGTGCGTCTTTGTGCCGACAATTTTGGGCGAACGTGGACGCTGAGGCGGCTCTAGCTGGCACTCAATGTGGATCAACATTGGAGTGCAAGCGAGATGATGTAGAACTGATTTCCGATATTTCGGTGGCGTTCATTTGCTTAGTGCCCTTTCAAGTTAACATAAAATAGAGCAGGTAAAGGAGCAGAAGTGGTCCTTGTTCATATGACCCCCCTCCGGCCTCCCAGTGCCGTGCGACACCTCGCCGCCGTGTGGCTGCACTCAATGTCTGTACTACCATTCGTTTACTGCATGGTAGTTCGCTGTTGATAACATTGGGATGTGGTGAGCTTTATTATTATAATTATATAAAGTTTTTTATTGTTTTTACGAAATCAATCAATTTTTGTAATCGTGTAATAATATTGATCAAATTTTTCTTGTTGCTTTTAAGATTCACGATCGATCTTCTCAATTTTCGATTTATATATCTAAATGCATCACTAAAATCATAATTTAGAGCAATTACGAAGACCATCACTAATATTTTAGATTACTTACTGAATTGAATTTTCCTAGAACTATGTATTTACTTATCTCGATGGAATGTTATGTATTACATCTAGGTTCTAATTAATTGACATTTCGTTATTGGTTTTTATTTTATAGAGTTAATTAATTGTTGTATCAGTTGATATTTTAATGTAATTTAGGAACGATTACTGCATCAAAATATTGAAGAGATTAATTTATTGTATATGTACCTATATTGTATTCATTGTAGTAGTGTTCATACGTGCAATTTGACCTATGTGTTTGTGATCTGATGTGAAGATTGGTTTAAGTGTAATTTGGATTAGTTCCTTTTTTGTAGGTTTAAGTGTAGTTACATGAATTGCGGAAACATACGAAAGTTGCATTAACACGAATGGAGCAAGCCTCGCAAACCAAACGCTGTGCATAACCCAGGTCTTATTGTTAGCATCAGCTCCATAAAAGCAATCAATTTACATTATTTTGAGCATATTTCTTTTATTGAAAGCGATTCTATCCTCAGCAGTAGGTATACTTTAAATGTTGGTAGGAAGCACAAAATATTATGAAACATGAGAGAATTTTTGATATTTACTATAGGTACTGTTTTCATTTACAAAAGGGAATATGTTTGAAGGATGTTTAGTGTTAAAGATGCCGTGCAGGCTATATATCTCGTTATTGAGACTGATGTTATCAATAAGCATGTGGTTAGTGGTGCTCCTAGACATGAGGAATAAAGCAAGCGGATCAACGAATTGGGAACTGTCAAACAATTCAATTTAACATCTGAAAATGGGGAGACATTTATTGTAACGCTTTTTGTACTGCTCATGTCTATTTGCACCATAATGAGAATGATATCATTAGAGTATCAGGTCTGTTCACTAATTTCAGTCTCACCATTCTCTCAAATGGATACAGGAATGGTTAATTCGAAATGATAACTATAACGTTTGTTAGCTATTAGATGTAGGACTTTGAATCCAGGCTGTACAATATCTAGTAATTCGTAGTGCATTTTACATTATGGACATTGTGAGCGTCTGTGGTAATAGTAAATAGGTATAATATCATGTGGAGGTTACTTCACCACCATGCACCATCAGATCGTATCATAAAAATGTAACTGATGTGACTTTCAGAGCTCCTTTTAATTAAAATTCGATGCTTATGATAGTAGTTTTTCAGTTTGCACTGTCCCTGTACTGTATGTCGGAATTAACAAAGATATCTATAATATTTAAATCCTCGTGGAATCATATCAAATAGTACACTATAATCATTGAGTTAACGTATGTAATATCGCTCGTTCTCAATATTTTCTGATTATTGAAATGAAATAAACAAAAAACTGAGATGAATTGTTTTGAAGTTGCTTTTCTACTGTTATTTTAAGATGAACAATGTCTTATGGTGCAATGTCTAGGCAATTTTTGAGAATCGTGTTTACCCCTTTTTTGTATTTAATTTAGCTACGTGTTAAATCAATTTTGTTTTATTGGTCAATCAATTTGGTGCCATAATTGTATTTTGAAAATGGACCTGCTGTGTAAATAATTAGATTATATTTGTTAATATATTTTTACTCTTGTCTTTGATAACTAAACCGTTGCCTACTTCTGTATGTTATTGTGCTAAATATTATGGTACTGTGTCGCATATTATGTCAGTATTAATCTTTGCACCGGTTTATGTAAGTGGTAAAATAAGTCTCGAAGTATCAGTGGATTATAGAACAATACATAGATGGCTAGTCACTTCATTTGTTATTTTTTAAACGCTATGTTTCCGAAGTTGCAATGAAGAGCTTGCTTATAAATAACATAATAAGGTTTAGATAGTAGGCATTTGAGATAAGTTTATTTAAAAGTTTCGAATGTGACAGTAGATCGTAATTGAAATACTTATGTACATCTTAGTACTTAAAGTGAATTGCAAGAAACGAGTGTTCCCAGATAACTTTCAAGACATTGTTCTTGGGACAGTTTTCAATGTAAGACGAATTATCTGTTTTCTATTGTCTGAACGGTTTGCCAATGAACTAAATGTCTCATTTGCAACATTGCGAGTGAGTGACATTCACCAATTAGACATTGTTTAACAGTTTAAAGGTTTCTGATTCTCGCGTTTTCGAACAGTCTCGCAATTTCTTAATATCGTACATTTAAAAAATTGTATAGGCCGATAAGAGTTACTGATGTATACCCTTGGTTCAGGCATTGTATATAACTGTAGAGTGATCGTGCCCTTAGTACTTAGGAGATTTGGTACAAGCTTGGATAAACGCAGTCTTTCATTCCAATTAGCTTCACCACTAGCTCATCGACACTATGTGGACGTTCTATTACGAACATTTTTAGAGCCATTTTGGATATTGTAAACTTAGTGTGACAGTATGTGTAATTGCGAACAATCGTCTTTTTATATATCTGTGCGTATTAATATTCAAATGTTCACATCTAGATCTATTATATCGAGTGCCTATAGCATTGAAAGTTCAAGTGTAAAAAGTCAGTTGATTTCAATAATTATTTGTCACCATGTATTGATCTTCCATAAAATTACGATGAAATTAAAAATATCGATGTAACAGTATGCGATTTGTTTGATTTTACATAGTATTCGGAAACGTTTATTCCTAACTTCTTGACTATAAGTGGCCATTGGCACATCTGTTTTCGTTTGTGAACGAGCTGGCGCGGCGCGCTGAAGATAAAATATTTTTCGCCAGTGTACATAGTATATTGTATTGTTTGACGTCGTTCGCATGTTTGGAGGAGCACGATGCCGGCACGTGGGGTGACCGAGTCGGTTAATACGTGGCTTCCTAATAAAGCGAAATGCTCCGGCCGGCCGCACTTCATTGCCAGCCAGACAG